>OW203985.1:11821314-14221314 GCA_934047225.1 Ypsolopha sequella
ATCCAATTAACCATTTTCAAAGAGAACTATCAGCAAGTGACAGCTGCTGGCTGAGTGAGCAATATTCATCAATACATGGAGGGTTTATGAACGATGTTACATGACGGATAGACAGGGTGAAGTAGGCTTATAAAAGAGGAAAAACTAGGCAAAAACTGAATAAATCCCAAATAAAAGGGATAAAATAAGTTTATGATACGTCTGACACATTGTACGTTTAGAACTGACGCTATAATAATTTACGAATTTTCGCTTCCTGAACCTAAAAACGGTTAAAATAAACCTAAATCTTATTTATTGTTGTTGGTAACAACAATAAATTCATGAGTCATCCCGCGACCATGGCAGATGAAACTCTGCCGAAAATTCGGGAAAATATAAAAACCAAACACGGTGAGTCCCGTACTCCTAATTATGTTTATAGTATAAATTTGAAATCTAATCTCATTTTTATTTATTTATTTATTTTATTTTTATTTTTATTTTATTTTTATTTTTATTGTTATTTTTATCTTTTTTTATGTTTTTTTATTTATTAATAAATTTATTGTTTTGGATATGCAGAACTATGGTAGAGCTGATGCCGGGCTCGACTGTGGAGGTACCACCATCTTACTCACGAACCCCCCGAAGTTATTTGGGGGAGAGTGAGAGAACAGCTCTCAAGATTGACCTGGGACCAACTGACGGCGGTACAGACGGGTCTTATAGACTGATGACGGGCAGCGGCGTCACTGGCATGGGTATGCTGGCCATTTCTTCCAGGAGGACCACAAAGGTTGGCGAAATCTTGGCAAAACCGTCCAGCAGTGAACGAACTAGGCTGATAGATTTTGCTGATATACTGGTGGAAGCCGGAAACTGGCGATAGTACTCGTCCATACGAACAACTTTTACTTTAGAGCCAACCCTAGAACCGCGAAAAAATAATCAGCTGTTCCAAAGTAAAGTTACATAGCCGACCAAAATGTATGAAACAACAGATCTTTTTTCACGGAAAGGTGTTCGTATGGACGGGTACTATCGTCAGTTTTGGTCTTCCACCAGTTCATTTTAACAACCTGTATAATTATCAGTCTTTGAAGTTAACAAAATCAATCACTTTATTCCTAATGACTGCGCTATTTACTCAGAGCTTCCCCATAAGTTCATTAGTCCACGGGTTAGGCCTAGACAAGGGCATAATGTAGGTATCGATCAACAATGGGGTGTTGCCAGTAGTTGGCACAGACTGCCAACTGACACGCGTTCTCGACCGCAACACGGAACAGTACCTAACGTTGACACAGGACATAGAGTAGAGTTGTTTTCCTCTATGATATTTAATGCTCATGTCATTGAACCTAGAATTCTGTTTCCATTGAATACTTTTGAAATAGGTAGATTCCTAGATAGACACGTTCCGTGATAGTTAGGATCTTATTTAATTGAAGAATTTCACGATTAAAACAAAAATAAGTATTGCTTAAAAATGTGTCGTCTAAAACTTGTTAAGGGCATTTAATTGGATTTTTTACAGTTTTTTGTATAAAATAGAAGTTGAGATACATGTATTGGCATCTCTTCGAATGTGTAACAAAATCTCGAGGAATAATTATAACGCCCAAAATACAAATTTTAGCTAAGAAAAGTGTACACCAATAGGATACTTTAATTTTTAATGGCATTATAATAGCTTCAAAGTAATTCGATTTTCCATATTTGTAAATAATGGTAAAGTAATATATAAAATAAATAATAGTAAGTTTTCAGCGTATAGTTTAAAAAGAAAAAAAAACTTTTAACAATAAAATTGCAACCGACTTCAAATGTAACAGCAGTAATCGCCTTAAAAGTTAAAAATAATGGTACCGAAACAACACTTTTGCCGACTTCTTTCTCCCTGAAACATAATGTTATCTAGAAGTCGGCGCTCTCATATTGGCTTTTATATTGCTATATCGTATGGAATACGCCGACTTCTAGCTAGATAACATAATGTTTCAAGAAGAAAGAACTTGGCAAGTGTTGTTTTGGTACCATCGGTCATTACGCTATACAATTATTTATTTTTAACATTGTAGTAAATTTTTTTTTTTAAAAACAATTTTTTTGTTAATAGTTTATTTTATTTCACATTTTTTAGTGTTGACGGGTGAAATTGTGAAATATGGGTAGTTCTTAGGTTTGCGCTGTTGATATGAAACAAAGTTCAAGTGATTATAAGGACAAGCCACGGTTAAGCTTGCCACCAGTTGATACCAAAAGCCATAAAAAAGACTCACCAAGTCGATGAGACAAGCCAATCGTCCGGTTCTCCGGGTCATAGAAGGTGAGGATCTCGTGCTTCGTCTCCTGAACGAGCACGTTCAGCCAGACGCTCAGATTGGTGCCGATCATGTGCATCAGGCCGAACCGCGCCACCACCTTGTGCTTGTACACCTTCATCTGGAAGTAACACAATAGGGCCAGCCATTAAAAAAAGACAAGAATTAACTTCAATACTACCTATATTTTGACTATTTAGAGCAGTCTACACAAATGACTTATAGCTAAGTATATATATAATAAGAATAATAACTTGTAATGTTTATACTGTTGGTTGTTGGCGCTTGGCGGAATATGGAACAGAAATTCACTTGTATGAGTGATTGTATGTACAAGGATAGTTTGAATAGTACTATAGTGATTTTATATATAAGGGTAGTTGGAATAGTACAAGTGATTTTATATACGAGGATATTTGTAAAAGTACAAGTGATTATATATACAAAGATTTGGAATAGTACAAATGATTTTATATACAAGGATAGTTGGAATATACAAGTGATTTGATTTACGAGGATATTTGTAAAAGTACAAGTGATTTTATGTACAAGGACAGTTGGAAAAGTACAAGTGATTTTATGTACAAGGATAGTTGGAAAAGTACAAGTGATTTTATGTACAAGGATAGTTGGAAAAGTACAAGTGATTTTATGTACAAGGATAGTTGGAAAAGTACAAGTGATTTTCTGTTGTACATCACACTATAATAAAGCAGTAAATAGATTGTGTATTGCAAATTGTATATAAAAATATATTTTCGAAATTTTAATATAAATGGGTTATTAGTCTTGTACTGAGGCCAAAATTACGAGTTTTACCATTTTTGTCTGTCAGTATTTATGTTCCGTTTTAACTCGAGAACCCCTAGACAGATTTAGATACGATTCTCTTTAGTATCATCGTGGTTAACATAAGGGGTCTAGACAAAATAACCGCCAAGCCGAAAACGGGGCAAAGATTGAATAAACGCAGGTGGAGCCGCGGGCGATAGGGTAGTTGTGTGTATTATAAACATTTAACTTATAAGTAGGAGTGCATTTGAAATAAAGAAAAATCTATTTTGATTAGTTAGAAACAAATTCTAACAGATTTTTATATCTTATTATTATTTAAGTGCTTGAATGGCCAACCGACCATTTCTGGCATTTTTTAAATGTTTACATGAATTGTATACAGGAATGTATACATGAAAATAAACATACGTAGTATAAAACAAAATGACAAAATTGGTCGGTCGCCCATTCAAGTTAAACCGCAATTTGTACATTCATATATGTTGAAACCATAGACAAAGAATAGTTCTTATATTTATGTTTAAAACGGGCCAAAACTAAAATATACACCTGTTTTCTAAAGAAGATACACATCCCAATATGCTACAATCTTGATACACTGGTTTCGCTTAAAAAAAACTGTTAAACCCTTGATAAAATCGAATAATCCACAACACATTTACTGTACATTTTGCATGTTTACTTGAAGTTATTTAATGTAAACTTGCATTTAAATCGTCGGTATATGCATATTTAGCAGTTTTATGGTATTTTAAATGCACTGATTTATATTTTATAATACCTTTCAAATCTCAACAATCATCTGTCTACATTGAACCACGTTCTATAGCGAGTGTGAAACCAGTTTTTCCGTTTCGTAGACTTGCTACGGTTCCGTAGTACGCGCTACGACGTACGGTAGTACCATTTAAATAATGCGCATAAATAGAAATCTTTGCCAATCTTCGGTAAAGGTATTATTTCCTTACGCTCTCTATACAATCCATGACAGATAGATAGTGCTCTTCCGGTCGGTTGGCTATAGATTTCTATGCGCATTGAATCTGTGGCAGATCTGTAACTTGCGTTCAAAAACATAATTTCTAAATTCAGCTTTCTTGAATTACAGTCACAGCCTTTATACGTAATTTTAGGGAAAAAGTTTCTTTGTATTTTATATTATGCAAATTCAAGGATTTTTTGTCAAAGTTTCTTTACGTTTAATTAAAATATATATGTGCCATTTTCTAACTTGTTGCCATCTTGTAGGTAGTGTTCC
Organism: Ypsolopha sequella; assembly: GCA_934047225.1. Taxonomy (NCBI): domain Eukaryota; kingdom Metazoa; phylum Arthropoda; class Insecta; order Lepidoptera; family Ypsolophidae; genus Ypsolopha; species Ypsolopha sequella. Next base: position 11,825,674 of record OW203985.1, read on the forward strand.
CGTTGCTGTAGGGACTTCTGAACAAAAAAATGCGACAAGTTATTTTGACAGTCCTCTCTTGATGTTAACCACGTATAAAAAATAAATATATATATAAAAAATTCTGAAGAGACCGACACCAGTAAAAATCTAAAGGTGCAAGGAAGGTCTCTCAATTTTCAATCTGCAGTCTTTTTCACCCGTACCTCATTCGCGAGTACAGATTTCATACACAGATACCACACAGATTTCAGCATACACAATACACACGCACACACACCCTCACCCTCTCAAACGCATACACATACTAACAAAAGCACAAAAACAATGTAACAAAGGAAGAACGGTCCCTCCTAATACAGATTATTGTTAGCATAAAAGGAGGGTCCAAAGAATTGTAAAAAATTACTTGTGTATTAACAAAAAATTTGTATTTTGTATTTGTATTTTGTGAGTCGAACGAAAAGTGGTGCTGCGTAATTTTCCCCGATAGCATACACATACCCGCCAACGGTTTTACAGTAATATGCAAATATAAAGTTATACGCCCACGAAACAAAGCGAAATAAATGCATGGAAAGTGCACAATTATACATCAGGCAGGTTCACAGAACGTGTGTTCTGAAAGAACTTATTGACCTTTATTCTTTATTCTTCATTGTACACACGAATACAAACAGTTACAGTATGTACATATGGGTGAGTTTATCTCTAATAAGAGATTTCTTACAGCAAACCATTGAGGAAACAATTAAAATTTAAAAAAGAGTAAACATACACATGCACAAAAATAAACCGTTTAGGTAGAAGTATCGTTTAATTATCAACAGTTTTCGGCTTGGTGGTTCTTTTATCAACACTCTTTATAGCTAATACGAGGGGCATGCCAAAAGAAATTAGATACTCAAAAATTATAAAATTTATTCTTTATTACAAGTATCGATCTTTTCGAAGTATTCACCCTGAGCACGTATACACTTTTCTATACGTCTGAACTAATTGGAAAATACCAATGGCCACTCTTCTTTAGACACCTCAGAAATCTCGAAAATATAGGCAGCCAGTGCATCTTCTTTGCTTTCAAACTTCTTCCCCTTTATTTTTTCTTTGATTTTTGGAAACAGGTAAAATCACAAGGTGCTAGGTCAGGGGAATATGGTGAGTGAGGGAGGATTGACGCATTTTTTGAGTCGAAAAAGTCAAGTGTTTTGGCAGACGTGTGCGACGCCGCATTGTCGTGGTGCCTGAGAAGGCGTCGGATTCCTGACTTCGGTCGCTTGTCACACCAAGCTGATATTACTGTTGGAGCACAAACTGTCACATACCATTCGGAGTTCATCGTTCTTTGATTCTCTAGCACTACAGTAGCAATATGATCCGTTTTGCTGAAAAACGGGGCGACCATTTGTTTCTGTGTGCTTCGTGCACGGCGACATTTCGTTGGAGTTGGCTCATCTTCAAAGCACCATACAGTCGAATGTCACTTTGTTTCGGGATCATAGTTATAAAGCCATGTTTCATCACCAGTCAGCATATCATACACATTTTTTTTCTCGCCACCGTCGAATTTATCTATCATGAATAGGCACCAATCCAACCGACGGTCTTCTGCTCATCGGTAAGTTTGTGCGGCACCCATCTCAAACAACATTTACGGAGAGAAAGGTGGTCGTGAATTATGGTTTGCATTGCTGCTGATCCAATTCCCTGTTCTCGCTCCAGCTCTACATACATAATTCGTTGGTTTTCGCGAATAAGTTTTTCGACTGCACGAACGTTTTCTTCTGTGACCGCGGTTGGCAGCCGACCTGTCTTCGCTTCATCTTTGAGACATCCCCGTCCTCTTTTAAATTCAGCAAACCAATTAAATAATGTTGTTCGTGAGCAACCAGACTCACCAAAAGTAGTAGCCCAAAGTTCAAAACATTCTTGAGGCTTAAAACTTTTTTATAGTCATAATAAATCATAGCGCGACAATCACTTCGACTGAGCTCCATTGCTGCAAGCGAATTCCCGCCAGATTCTCGGAAAAATGATGCTCATCCAAATAAAAATAAAAAAAATGATGTGCGTTCTATTTTCAGATATACCAATAAACAACCAGCCTATAAGGTTATTAAACAAAACGAACTCACAACATCGTCACTGTCACTGGGCACTGTCCTAAAGTTGCTCGATCCATCGAGAACCGGTTTCCAAGACGGAGCCAGCTGCCAACCATGATCCCTGTTGAAGTTGGGGTTACGACTTATCTCGATGGCTTCGTGTATTTTGCGAGGAATGGTATATTTCTCCTTCACTAATACTGTAGCCTTGTCGAAACGGATGAAGTGGGTCCATTCCTCGCAAAATACACGAAGCCATCGAGATAAGTCGTAACCCCAACTTCAACAGGGATCATGGTTGGCAGCTGGCTCCGTCTTGGAAACCGGTTCTCGATGGATCGAGCAACTTTAGGACAGTGCCCAGTGACAGTGACGATGTTGTGAGTTCGTTGTGTTTAATAACCGCCCCTAATAACAAACAATTGGAACAATCAAAGGAATCATGTGCATCCACCATCCCACCCCTATCGACGACGCAGCCAACGCTCAGCGCACGAGCAATGCGTGCAGCTCGCCGATCGGCGGCTGCCAGTGCCCGTTTGACAACGACGGTGAACGCCGCGTCATAGTAAAACCAGAACAGTAGATTAACTCACGCCTCGTACGAGACTTCAATACCTACTGTGTCAGGGTTGTTACTTCTTTTATTTTCGTACCTAGCTAATACAAATCAATATTTAAATCCATATATTATACATATACTACGTAGGTATGTATTATGTTTGTAAATATTAAATTCATTTACATTGGGCCTTCAACACGATGGCAGCAGCAGCGACAGCCGGTAAGAATAGCGATACGTTAAATGCACGTGTTACCAACTTATCTGTTGCCGTAGGCCAAACTAAAATGACTTCTATATTCATTAGTAACAGTCTTCGTTGCCGCGAGTCGCCGAAATAGATAAGTTTGTGGTGCTGAACTGTTCTCAAGGCGGCCCCATTTGGTGGCACGTTTGATCTACAAAGACGCCGCGCCGCCGCGCTGCTGCGCCGCGCCGTAGAGAGCCGAATTGACCTTTATGTAGACCGGGAGCTCAGTGCCGTATTTTAACCTTATATGAGGTAGATATTAATAAAAAGCACATTTATTTAAATACGACTTCTTTAATTTAAAATGCTTACAATTTATAATATGAAGCACGATATTTTGAAACATTATCTGTCAAATCCTCACGTGATATTAATTGTAGCCATTGTAAGCGCCTGAAAACAACAAAATAAAAATTATGACAAATCAACTGACATTTTGAAGCCGATTATGACAAATGAGCTATCAATCGACGACGTAGTGAAACATTCAAACATACATACATTCATATCATACATAATAAACGTATAGACCTTATAACTCATAAAGAAATCTTACTTGCTTATATTAAATAAAGTAAGAAAACTTGAAAATAATCAATTATAAAATTAAAGATAAGCTCCTGAATTTACCTTAAAAACATGGGCATCGTCAAAAGGGGGAAGGGGGCAGCTGTCCCCCCTAGAGATTTGAAAAACTTTGAGATTTTTATAATAAAGTAACCAAAAAATTCGCGAGAAACCCAAGAACATTATGTTTATAAGACAATTATTTTGTTTCTTGTAATGAACAATTAAAAACTTTACATTTGTTTATTTTACCTACAATTCATGTCATCTTGCCCCCCTGGCAACGCTTTTGCTTAAAAATCTTTGTGATTGTTGACTAAATTAATCAGTTCAATTCATTTAAGTACATAATAAAATTTAAGTATCTAATCGAACATTGGCTCCTAGTCTATAATTAAAAAATCTTTGCGATTTCAACCATATCAGCTCTACATTTAAAAACACTTTGACTAACTGACAATCATAGCACAGTTATGATCATAGGTACCTATGTTAAATGTGAACAAAGAAAGTACGGTTTACATCTCTCATTATTATTTATATGTACCATAAATTGTGTACTCACCTTTCTTGTTGAGTTGGTATTGAGAAGAACGATAATTCTGGATTTGAGGAATTATTATTGAGGCATCCGAAGACAGAACAATATGTACGACAGCGTGCTGTCGACATATTTGAAGTGATCGGTGCCGCGCTTGTTCGAAAGACTTGACTGAGCGCGACCGCGGCGTAACCCCGACTAGCACCGGCCTTGCATACCGAGATATTGCTGTTGTGTGCGTACTGTAGTTCGTGCGTACTAGCACGCACACATATTAGCCGCGCGATGTACCTTTGGTTGAAGATAAACTACTGTTCTGGTTTTACTATGGCCGCGTCGTCGTCCTAAGAACAACACTCGCCTTGATAATGCCGAAATTGTATCGGTGAAACGGTTGGCATATAGTCAACAACAATCACACGTGAGTGTTCAAGCCGTATGTAATAATAATTTAATATTAGTATGCATGAAGAAACAGAATTAAAAAAAATTAAGGAGTCATGTGCCCTTTTTTGTGTCCTAAATGGTAACAGCGGCGTGGAGCCTTACCTACTCGGGTACCCCTCCCCACCCCGCCGCGCCGCGCGCCGCCGCTCCGCCAGTGCCGAGTCAATTTTGTTATATCTGTCGTACACTATACGTTTTTGGTCGCCCAAAAGTAGCATAAATAAATTTTCGAAAATCAAATAAAAAAAATTATTATCGTTATCGCGAATTTAACCTAACATGTAAAGGAAGTTGCTGACCAAATCAACAACCTATATAGATGAAACCTCAACACACCTCATTGTTCAAGAAGATGAAGTACATCTGTATGAAGATGAAAGCCATCCTGGTGGCCGGAGTGAGAGCCAGCAGCACGTTGTGGCAATTGGTGTTCCGTTCCAATTCCCAGTACTGGCCGAACTCCAGGCCTGAGTAGATCATTGACCCGATACCGAATGCTGGAAAAATAAATCATGTTAGTAACTTTAGATTATATTGCCCAGGGCCTACTAGTTGAATCACAATTGAAAGGAGATTGACGTACTCTTTGATCGCAAAAACATCGTGTCACGCTCCTCGCACTCGCACAGCGCGCGTTTTACACACTATGCTACGGGCTGGACCACAAAATAGATACTACCAGAAGGCCGACTCGACGACGGAGCGAAAACAGACGCACACATGCATAGACGTGTACGTATGAAAATCTCGACAATTTCGTATTGGCATTCACCCGAGTATCTCCGAGATCGTATTACGTACGCTTCTATGTGTGCATGCGCCTGTTTTGGCTAGTTATGCGGAGTAAACATTCTGTAAGTGGTTATTTTGTGCCTGGATTGTCGTCGATAAGCTTCGTCTTCATAGATCAGTTCGTCAAGGTTTCGTTCCGAAACGCACAAATTATGATTGCTTTTCTTATTATTGAATAAAAATTATAAAATAAACGTGATTTATAACATTTCCCGGCAAAAGGTTAATAACAATAACTATTACGCTTTTCTAGGAAAGTTGTGTTATTTTATAGTTGTGTTATAAGTTGTAATGAATAGGCATAACAACAACAAATACGATTTAAGAGGCTATGCGAATTTTATTTTTATCACAATTTCAAATATCAAATCTCTAGATATTGTTGAAACACACCTAGTAAAATATGTTCGAGTTCTGTATACGGTTCCTATTCATCAAACGAGGAGAAAAAGTGTGTTTGAAGACCTCATTTCAACAATTATTTCTATCGAGGAAAATTTATCCAAACATGTTTTCCAATTTCAAAACCCTAGATTATATAGTCAAAATGCATATACCAGAAATTTATTAAAATTTTCTATGTATTTCATGAAATACACAGAAAAGAAACACCCGTATTTTTTTCGCATATTGCCTTAAAGTGGTTGTGCCCATTCATTCCAAACGTAAGGCGTAAAATAATATAACTTTTCTAGAAAAGTGTAATTGTTATTAATCTATTGCCGGGTAGTGCCATAAAAACGTTTATTTCATGATTTTTATTCAAATAATAGGTCCATACATATGAAATTGCCGTTTTCTATAGAGAATATGTAGAAAACTCAATTTTCAGTACTAACATTTTTGAATTTTTTTAGTAATGACAAATCCAAATTATGTAATTTCTTTTGTGTATGAATGAGAAAAATTAAGCTAACAGTAACATTAATTAAATTTTTGAAAACTGTCAGCTTTAAAAAAATATTACGAATCTTATCATGGAAATGGATGGCATTTAGGACGAACTGGTTTTTGAATATTTAACTTTTGTTATCAAACTGACAATAAAAACAAAATTTTATAAACCCCTGAAATTAACTTTCAAACAAAAAACAAATAATGGAAATAGCTATTGAATTAGAGGAATTATGAACACATGTATCTGTAAAAAAATTTGGCAATTTCATATGTAAAGAGTACGAGTACAGACGTTATTTTAAGTATTATTTATAATTTAGTTTTATTTATTTATGTTATTTAAGCACAAGTTGTGCGTTTAGGAATGAAACCGTGCGTGACGAACCACCTTTGTATCCGACTATTTTGAATCATATCGGAAATATCACATCTGTCCTTTACAAGACAAAGGTGACAAGTTCACATGCCTATTATAAAGCATAAAAGTCCTTCATTTCGAAATGTTACAGAGAAATGGAAATATAGTTGAGTAAAAACCGCGTCACTCCGAGAACTTGTGAGTGCAAAATCAGGCAACTGAAGTGTGAGCCTAATGAACGTAAATTACTCACTCACTCACTAGCTTCAGCCTGGAAACTGAGTGAACGTATACGGGCTAAGAGCCAATTACGTGAGTTAAAATGTTTTTATAAAACTTACTGTAACTGTAACTTTTTACCGCGATTTCGTGTCCTACACCGAGAAAATATTCTGGTTCCATTAACCTGAATATAGTTAATTTAAACAGAAAACACTGTACGTCTATATTTATTTGTCAGTTTACTTGAACAATGTTTAGTTTACTTGTACAATCTAATGTATACAATAATTCAAGTTAACATAACATAATTCTGTTTTTGTTAACCAGGTATTTTTTACAAAACTATCTGGTAGTATTGCTAAAATATTTTTTTTCCGTGTAGCTCTTAACGTTTTATTGCTATCCTATTTAGTCTACATACCAAACTACTGAATTTTTCAAATGTTTATGTACTACCCCGGGGTCAATATGTATTCAAATTCTTAAAAAAAAAGTTGTTATTTGAGAAAAATCTGTGTCGAAATGAGACGTTTTGGAGCACAAAATACAGGATTTCTGAGTACTTTGTTGTATTTTTGAAACATGTTGATTACCCAAAATTTCAATACGGATAGGAAGTATAGGTTGGGCGATAGATAAAGTTATTTTATAGCACACCGTGCGTAAAATGACCACTTTACGCACGCTGCGCGTGCGTAAAGTCGGCATTTTCCGCACTAGTGCTATAAAAAATTATACGAAACTCGTGCGAGAAACTTTTTCTCGACTCGTGTGATTGCAGCACTCGCCTTCGGCTCGTGCCGCAAACTCACATTCGTCAGAAAACGTTTCATCGCTCTCGTATCGTAATGTACTATTAATTTTTATTCGATTTTATGCATTAGCGTACAACTGAGACGACAATTCTTTTTGTACGGCATCAAAATATGATCCTGTTCTCGGTTTTTCGATCCGCATTACAAAAGTGATGTATAAATCCAATGATATTAGAAGAAAGTGAAGATAGGTTACCTACACAAGAATCGAACTTCTAAAACGGCACACAACATTAATGATTTCAGTCAATTACGTAGTATAAACGTGTTTTCAAAAAGCGAAGGTTTTTGCATTTGTTATTACTGAAAATTTAGTTTCCTTCAATTTCTCTATAGAAAGTGGCAATTTCGTATGTAAAGACCTAATATTTGTATAGTTACTTACTTTACTGACGTTGAAGGAAAACACTTTAAGGGAAACCTGCATGCCCTAGAAACCGTGTATTTATGCCCGAAGCTTGTCGATAATGATGGGATGTTAAAATCGTCGGCGAAAAGAGGGTGTTACTAGTGTTCGTACACACTCGGCAACACCTCTGACGCTCTCTCAGGGATATATATGTTATTTTTGTTTTCAATTCTGATAAATAAGCAAGCAAGTGTCAAGAGATTAGTGTTTCCGCGAACAAAGTTTTGTGGTCGGGGTTGAGGAGAGATTTGTTCCCAAATGTACCGGATTTAAGATAAACCTTCGCTTTTTGAAAACACGTTTATACTACGTAATTGACTACGTAATGTATGAATGAGACAACATTAAGCTAACAGCAACATTTATTTAATTTTTAAAAAGTGTCAGCTTAAATAAATTATTACGAATCTTATAATGGTAATGGGTCGCATTTAGGACGAACTGTGTTTGAAGATTTAATTTTTATAGTTAAACTGAAAATATAAACAAAATTTAATGCTTAGATGTAAAACCTTGAAATCAAATTTCAAAAAAACAAGTAATTGAAATAGCTATTGAATTACAGGAGTTATGAACTCATGAATCTGTAAGAAAATTTTGGCAATTTCATATGCAAAGACCTATTACTACGTACGTACATAAATTTCGTAAAACTTAAAGATCGGCTTATTACGAGTATTACTGAATTCGGTGTCAAAATATTTATAATTAAAAAACTAACGGTGTTACTACAAAACGGTGTTTAACTTTAGACAGTGTTTAAATCTGTTGCTGTCACTCTTTTACAATATGAAAGAAAAGGCGACACCAACAGATTTAAACACTGTCTAAAGTTAAACACCGTTTGTAGTAACACAGTAGATTTTTTCAATTAGGTCAAATGTACTTTCGCGGAAAAAGATCTTCAACATTTATATAAGTAGTATTTCTAGTAATAAAATGTTTTCACATACAGAACGTAACTTTCTTGATAATAAAGACATACCTACAGAAGTAGCTAATTCCATAAATTACTTACAACCATCACCGATCAATAACTCCATAAAACTGAATAAGTGTCTGCTTGATAGGGTTGCCAGACGTCCCGTATTTTCCGGGTCGTCCCGTATTTCAGGCATGATTTTAAACGTCCCGCCGGGACGGGCTCTGTCCCGTATTTCAATTAGGCACCGCGTCGCGCATGACCGAATTATTTCAATAGGTTTAAAATAAAAAAAAAAGCCTGGAAATTGCAACATTGTTTGATGACCAAGTATATAGGTAGTTGCAATTGAGAAGTAGAAGAAAATAATGGAAGGGTTTTTCAGGAATGAAACCCCTTACATTTTTCTAATTATATCGTTTATCTTCAGTATCCTTTGTTCCAATTGCTTTGTAGAGAGGATTTTTTCGCAGATAGCATTGAAATAGACTTACGCGCGCAACAAATGTACCGATTTAATAAAATATGAGAATTTAAACAAAGGTATATTAAAAATCAACGATCTTCTTTAAAATATGACTAGCAATAAAGTACATAAAAATAAGAACGTAAAATAAATGTTTTTCATTTGTCCCGGGGAAAAATTTCAAATCCCTTCTTTTTTCAAGTCCCTTACAGGATCAAAAAATATCTGGCAACCCTACTGCTTGATGAAGTCGAATCAATTTAATCATTCTCACTCATAATAATTAAAGCGCAATGGGGAAACTGGTTAAAGCTGAGCTTCGTGTTTCTCTTTATGAACGTTATACTGAGGTTTTTAATTGAATAATTTGTATCTACAATGAAAATCGAACTCAATTAACGCGCAATAAATTATAGAACAAAGTTTCGCTCGAAAACCTCAAGCTTTACGGTGACATACATAAAACCAGGAAATATATTGATACAAGGCTTCCCTTCATAGGCCGCATTTAGGATTATAATAATAATAATAATAAAAATCTTTATTGCACAATAACAAGTTATGTCTGTATAGAGGCAAACTTAATGCTATTTTAGTTAGGGAGCTGGCGAGCAAAATTTCGATATGATCAGCGCACTAGGCAAGCGTTATTAATAGTGATATTTATGCCCTAAGAAACATTAAGGACCTTGTTTGTCACCATGGTGGCGATGCGTTGTAAAGTTACAGCGTTTCAAAAATTTAAAAAAAAAAAGGTGTGCTATAATATGCGCACAGGTCTGCCTCTGGGGCTGAAGATCACAGTAACCTTGGAAACACAAAGAATTGAAAAAGCAGACATCCATCCCAATAACTTTTGTAGTAATCAATTTTTTAATTTATTTTTATGATTTAAAAAACTGTATATGAAGTGCGCACTTGGCAGATTTGGACTGTTCCATCAATAACAATGAGAAGAACCACGGAAAAATAGTCTGCCTACATGTTACCTCTGTGTTGTCTTTTGACAGTGTTTCAAAAATTTAAAAAAAATAAAGTGTGCTATATTATGCGGACACGTCTGCTTGTTCGACTGATGTTTGAATTCCTTATGAACACCAAGAAAATCGATGAGGCAGACTTTCAAGCCTCAGATATTCCAAAGGCAGACTATTTGATTTTTTTTTTCAACTCGACGCTCGCGTTGCACGACCAAACCAAGCAGGTATAGAAATATCCCCATAGTTCCTTTCGTGGTGTCTCTGTCAAAAATCAGTGAGCAAAGTGTCTGCCACATTTTTTTTCGAATCCACGGAGTCATAGTGAATCGAATGGGCGCACTAAAAACCGCGTGCAAATAATTTAATACAGATTTTTTTTTTACATTTTTACAACTCCGTCCCATGATAATGCAGAGTCCTGAATGTCTGCCTCTTCGATTTTCTTCATTTCCAAGATGGTTGTGACCATGAACTCCAGAAGCATACATGCACGAATGATTCAATACCCCGATTTTTTATGCAACTTCAATCCGCTGTAACGCGAAAATGCAGCGACATAGGACCCTAATTGATTGGACCAAATCAATTCGTAATGATTTAAACTGCAATCCACCTCGACGTAAAATATGTGGAAATCATATAGCGAAATGCTCGCCAGCTCCCTAACTATTTAGCATTTTCTTCCAGTTAACCTGGGGTGATGTGGAAAATGTAGAGTAGTGCCCAAAAAGAAGAAAAGTTGTGAATACAATAAAAACATACATTTACACACATACACATATATATATATATATAATAAACACATACACGTAGTAAACCTACATAAAGCTATAGAAATACATATTAATCGAATAAACATACAAAAATAATACTATATATAGACCACGACTTTTGTATCATTGACTCAAAATAAAATCAGGTACTTAACAATTTTGTGATTGTAAGTAATGCTGGTAAACTTTATTTTTGAAAACAGCAATAGTTGGCGAATGTCCAATAAACAGAAGTAGGCTAGGATAACATTTAAACAAAAGGGTTTTCCCCTATTTTGACACTACTGATTCAAAAAATGCCTGTTACAAATTCGTGATTCGAAAGAGGATATCTCATGGAATTAAAATGCATAATTATTACGCATTGAATATAATAATATTTTCGGTAAACGTAAAGTTGGTGCTGGAACTCCACACATTTTAGGTATGTACGTCCGTAGCATGACAGGCTACCTATTAGCGGTTCCTATTACCACAAAATAACCACATACAGAATGTTTACTCCGAATAACTAGCGAAAACAGGCGCACGCACACATAAACGCTTACGTACGACGATCTCGAAGATACTCGGGTGAATAGAATAGAATGAGATCATCGTTCGTATGCGCCTATGCATGTGTGCGTCTGTTTTCGCTCCGTCGTTGAGTCAGCCTTCTGGTTGTATCTATTTTGTGCTATTGCGGCGTCATAAACGGCGCCGGCATGTAGAGCACGCGTCTGTGTTTGTGAGCTCAAATCGTAGCGTTTACAGGTACATCCTCTACTACATTTGTTTATACTGTGCTGCAGGCTAAACTGTGTACTTTCTAAAAGATATAAAATCAGGCTGATTAAGTTACTGTTCTCAGTAATTTTTCTGCGATTCTATTAAAGTACAGTTTTCAACCTTTTACCTGAATCTGACATGCTAGTAAAATGCACAGAATTTTCAAAAATAATATATGTCTAATTTTATGTATGTGCTTTGTCAAATTAAGCGTTTAATAATATTATTTGCTTTACAAAATAAAGCAAATTATTGACGAAATTGTATACGAGGCACCTACACTCGTTATTTTCTCCAACCGATAAAAGACCAATCACGACAACAAAGGCAAGAAAGGAAGGAAGTGTCAATAATACCCGGCTGGGAGAGGAATGCAGCGACAAAGGGAGTACAATCTGTCGGACGCCAGACGGACTAACGAGGAGTAGTTCGGTTGGTTTTGGCAACCCGACACCGCCCGCAGGCTATCTGTCTCTTCCAGCCGACTAATACTCACAAACTATTATAGTCCAGGAGACCCCAATCTCACCCTGATTGTGCTGATTGCCGTCCTTAGCATTAAAGATATGAAAAGCGTCTTCAAACAAAAGTAAAAAAAACCTTTTGGCTTTTCATGGCCTTTTGGCCTATAAAGAAATTTAGATCACTGAAACTGATTTAATAGTATATGTTGAATTATATATTATTATTTTCAAAGCTTGTCGCAAGAATAGTAAAGAAAATACATACTTCTTCAACTAAGAAAACACAATTAATATTGTCAATTAAGGGCATATAATATCTCACTTCGCTTCGCATGATCCTGCTTTATACCAAAAAATACTGCAACTATCACTCTGAAATAAATATATGGTAAAGTTGTGGAGTAATGCTATGTCAACGCTTTGATAAAAATTTGATTCCATAAAATTTTCTCGATAGAAAAAAAATACAAAATTACCTCCAAACCGTACAATAAACCGATAGCATTCAATGAATACTTGAAATTAGATCTGAAACTTTGTATAATATAACTGATATAGCTGCAGGCTATAAAATAAAATAGCTGCAGGCTATAAAATAAAAATGAAAAAGCCATTATTTTCACAGTAAAAAGAAGATACCTAAATGATCGCGCGTTGTCGTCAGCCCAACCTGGACCGCCCTGCCGCCCGACCCCCGATTCAGCCCCGCTGAGGCGCGGAAAAGTGAGGGCGAAACTTGAATTGGAGCTGAGGTGTTATAACCCTTAACATGATACATGGTATGATGCTTTTTCTTTCATATTTTCTATCGAGTAATTTTTAAATAAAAACATTAATAAAACAATATATTTGTTATTATTAGAATGCTTGACAAACTAGAAATCAATCAGAAACAAATTTAAAAGCACAAATATTATTAGAAAAATTCCTCGGCCCGGGATTTGAACCTGCGACCTCCTGCTTACATGATTTATTTTTTAAATAATATTTGTGCTTTTAAATTTGTTTCTGATTGATTTCTAGTTTGTAATGAATTCTAATAATAATTAGAGTGTGGACTGACGATCTGAAGGACGTTGCGGATGGCGGCTGAATGAGGATGAGAGGCTTGTTTCGTAAATGTATGACGTACGACAAAACACGCTTTTATTTTATTAGGAGTACGAGATTCAACGTTTTTTATATTTTCCCAAATTGAGAAAACCTCCACTAGACACAATGTTCTATATATATATAACGTGTCTATATTAATGAGTCTCAAATTGATACGACAGTGTACAGGTTGACATGCAGCATTGTAACAAAAACAAAGTTTATTTTGTTCATAAAAACATTATAACCATATTTTTGAAATATAAGGCAGTACTTTCCTACCGTCTGACGTTATACCAAAAATTGTCAAGTAATATATGATTCGGCAATTTAAAATCTCGTGTAAACTACACTTTACAATGTATTCCCCTGCTAGTTTCCACAATCAACCATAAACATGTCAATTCCTCCCTCGCCGTCGGGCCCTGCCTTACTTCACTTTTATGGACCACTGTTCTGCACTTCCCTGCAGAGGGAATCTTCTGCCAACCTAATGTACAACATGTAGCTTTACTTACATTAGAGTTGCTTTTATCTTTGAAGACGTGTGAATTAATCCGTATAGTATAGGTTTTCTATTCAAAAAGGGCTTAGTTTATTGAGGTGACAATTTTCAGTTTTGTTGTATGAGGTTTTACCCAAATACTTACAATACCTATTTAGAAATATAATACATATTTAGAAAGAATACATAAAATACTTACTGGCCAATCAATACTGATGATGACTACTTATATACAGAATGTATTAGTAACGTGCTTAGAAAATTAAACCATATGCTCTACTGATCATACAGAAAAAACGGGCAATTATTAATCGGGCGAATAAAAATTTTATTTGCGACTTCAAGTTTCCGGAATAAATACCAAAGTAAAATTGATTTAATTTATACTGTAAGGTGTGACTCCTTGATGGAACTTCATTCTAACACTAATAAAAGTCTTCTTGTACGAGTTCCACTATTTTATTTACTTAATTATTGCGACTAGTTTCGTCGAGTTGACATCGTCGGGCTGATTGGAACTGTTTACCTATTCCAAGAAGACTTTTATTAGTGTTATATTGATTTAATCGAAAGGTGTCAACTCGGACACGCGTCCGAGTTTTATGTGGCTGAGATGACCCCTTTGTCCTTAGGATGACTAGCGTGTGTTTATTCCGGTTGGATTACAAAATATCTAAGTTCACAAATATATATTTTGAAAGACTCACTGATTTAAAGATGACATAGATGTTTAAATTGCTTATGAGAAATTTAAAATATCCAAAGAAAGCTTATTTTTTTCATATTTCATGTTTATATCAGTGTTCTTATTTGGGAACCTAGATATTATGTAATGTAATGCAATCGGAATAAATACACACTACTTATAGAATATCTTTGATTTACAAATGGATTTGGTATTACGTTTGTATGAACTAGGATTGCTTCGCAGGTCTCTTAAAGCTTTCATAAAACACACAAACTACAATAACACGACCCCCATGGCGGCCATATTGTCATTCAGTTGTTTATTTGTTTTATTCGCTTCATAAACAGTGAAGGAACGGAGGCTGCATGCTTCTGTGATCAAGATGGCCATTCGATCAATTTTGGATTTATCCCAATGATTGGGATTTATTTAGCTAAATAAAAGGCAATCATCTCTAAAAAGATTTCGAAAATTTATAATAAAACATAATATATAAGACACTGTGTACAGTTGTGACTAATTGTGACAATATGACAAAGCATAAAATTTTGTGGATCGCGATTATTTTTTTATTTATAAAATAACCTTCCCTGTCATAGATAATACAACCGTGATATTTTGTAATCAGTGCACAAAAAAAAAAACATGTAAGTACATAGAAGACTGGTTTAATCTGAAAATTTTACCCCACAAAAACTGTGCCGGGCTCATATTTGGTATGGCGTTCATTGTCTTTGTACGTCAGCCAATATCACGGAACCAATCATGAGCCTTTTACCATTTGGGGGGCTGGTACTATTTTCGAATACACAATTTGTTAGAAACGCGTCTTCTATGTTTTCTTCGTTCGACGGTTACAATACTTTAAATTTTAGATCAATATAAATCGATTTGGTCTAGTCCATTAAGAACCTACATTTTAGCGGCTTGTTTGTGTCGCCTTAATTTTGCATCTATAATGTGGTATTTTACCATGTTTTCAGGGTTCAGTGCCCGTATTGTGTGGTGGTAATTAACCCTTTGTGAACGAGTCCGACTCGCACTTACCCAAATTATATAAGAAATCCAAACATAAGGGCACATCTTTATTTTTAAAATGTCAACTGACAATGCAGAGGCAACATGCTGGCAGACTATTTTTCAATGGTCCTTCACATAGTTCACATTGTCTTTAATCTGAAAATTCAGGTCTGCCAAGTGTGCATTTTCTTTCTGTATCGAAAAGACAAAGACAGGACGATTAAAATAACGTTATAGTCCTGTCAAATAAGTGAAGTTGTGTGACACCAAAGCGACACCAATATACACATTTTTAAATAATAAAAAAAAATAAAGATTGGTTACTAACAAGAGTAAGTAGACCGCTCGATATCAGCGGGATTCCGAAAATCAGGCAAGAGGCAGTGAGCAAATCATAATATAGTACCCCCTTTTATACAAATTCGAAGTGCTGTCAATGAGCGTTTTTCTCGTTGTTTTTTTTTCCTTTGTTCTTAGCTTTCCTCCAGATGACGCTGTCCATGTCATCATAGATAAAATGCGTTTTGTAGCAATCATCGTCAAAGTGGTTTTTCGTTTGTTTGGAATCGGTGCAAATTTTGTCTTTGATTCTGTTGCTAAAGAATACGACACCGCCATCTAGGAATCTTATTTTACACTAAATTTGACATATGGAAAAACGCTCATTGACAACGTAGCGTTATCAAAGTGGCAGACGCGGTCCTTTGGTAAAAATATCTGCCACGTTCGCAAATCATACAGCAATTTTGCTCGCCCGTTCTCCAACCATTGTGGACATTGGCGCGTATCCTATTAAGAATATGACATAGCCAAAACAAAAACCAGTTCCGGGCGTGGCTTATTCTATTTTACGATAGCGCGTGGGGGGAAATTCGTCCCGGTCTCTAAGTTCGCGTCACCATAGCAAAAATACGAATAGAGTGGACGAGGCAGGGTCAAAAGTAATACGTATTTTATTTTATCTAATTTATTACTGTATTTCGATCATCGTCACACGGCATTGATCCTACTTGCTATCACGTCGGGACGTAAATTTATTATGGTCGGCTAAAAGTGGTTTTTTGAGTGTTTGATTTATCAGTTGACCCTCGGAACATTTCAGACACTCCTTTAGAGATACATAATAATATTGTGGCGGTTGATTGTCACCATTACCCATTCTTTAAATATTTTTCGCCCGTTGAGCTGGTTTTACACTTGCGGGAAAATAAATTGGACCAAAAATTTCTTTACAAAAAATTTTTACTAAAGTTGTTATTACAAAAAGTGGAAACTAACAAATATTCTCGGAAGGAATGCACCACGTCACTACCTATCTCACTGTAGCCTATATCAATTATGCCTCTCTCATTCAACCACGTTTAACTGCGTTCCTATCTCATTCCAACTCATTTTAAATAGCGTCACTATTTATCTCACTCTAACGCGTGTTAAATGGCATTTCTAATGAACGTCAAATATTTTTACTGCCCGCCACTCTTTCATTCTAAATTCTAATTATTTTAAAAAATACGCAGCTCCTTTGGTAGTAAAATAGCAATAACTTTTTTTTCAAAAGTAATACACAGAAATTGCCAGATCATTTGAAAAACAATATTTGATGAGCCGTTATTTAAGACAATTTGCAAAACTAACATAGGACATTTTTTTTCAGGGTGTGGTATCGAACTAACCTAATTACAAAAAATTGCTCATAAATTGGGTTTTTATTTTTCTTCCTGATGTAACAGCATTTCAAGGTTTATTTTTGACTTTATCAATAGCATGACTATTCAGAGTTGCGCAACAAAAATTTTATTCTTAGAATTTAGAACTGGTTAGCTTTGACTCTCAAAAATCTATTCGAATTTATAAAAGTACCATCAACTCGAAGACTATCTACTTTTTGCTGAGGTCATAATTTGATATTCTGGTCAGTCATGAGCTGGCCTACCAGCCTTCCAAGGGAAAGCGTTGACTTTTGGGACACCTGTTTACCCTTGCGATAAATCGCCAAGTGTTTGAAATGTTCAGGTCTCTTTACGCAAAATGAAAAAACAAAACTCTTTTAGGATTAATTTGTTGTCCCTATGTTTGTCTGTTTGTCCGTTTGTCTAGGCAATTTTTCTGGGTAAAATCAATAAATGCTAATATTTACAGCCCTGTAAAATATACATATTATAACGTTTTTATGGCCTTTTGTTTAACTTTTTCATACAAATTTTCTCCTTATGAAAATATAGAGATCAACACTTTACATAATATTTTGCATTTGAAAGAAAGCACAGAAGGAACTCTAGAACAAATAATGTAAAAAATATTAAACCATATCTTTCTATTCTAAAGGGATTAATAATTTACTGTTTGTTCAATGTGGCGATAGCTTTGTTTATAATTTTTTTCTTTCTTTGTTACAAAGATAACAAATATTTTCATACAACGTTTTCCTTAAGGGCTATTTCTCCGAATTTGTAACAAAATATTAAGAAATAATTATAACGGTAAAGTACAACTTTTAGCTAAGACAATTTATTGTTAAAAGTTTGCTATATGCATAAACATATTTTAATGATATTATGGTATCTTCAAAATAATTGGGTTTTCCATAAGCGTGATATCAGATTATTTAAGAAATTTACGGCTGGTATCACGACGACGGATAAGCCAATTATTTTATTACTATTGTAATATAATTAAAAATATGTTAATGCATACAGCAGACTTTTAACTATAAGTTTTCTTAACTAAAAGTTGTATTTTTACTTATTGAAATTGTATTTCTCATCAAGAAGTGCAAAATGACAAGATATTCAAAATAAGTTAATTGAATTTGTGAAATGGTTTCAGGTCAAAACAGTTTTCCATGAAACGGTAATTGTTTATACTTAGCAAAGTGTGTAAACTTAGTCATCTTAACATGAACGACGCCTGTATTTATCTCTTTTTTATTTCCGGTATAGATAAAAATATACAAACTTGTTAAACTTTGCGTAAAAACGAGGCAATATTGACGATATCCTGACAGCTATTATGATGGTGTTTTACCAAATTTTGCTTTTTGGGCTGTATAGAGACGTAGTTAGATGTCACTAGAATATACTCATGAAAAAAGATATGAAGAAAATAAGCTGTAGACTTCACATTCGGTTTATAACTATTGTATGAATTTTAAGAAAAATACAGGGGTAAAGGGACCTCTTAAGGAAAACCTTGTATTAAACTATTTGTTATCCTAGTAAAAAATAATTCAAGGAAAAAAATAAACAAAGCTATCGCCACATTGAACAGTAGATAATTAATCCCTTTAGAATAGAACAACATGGTTTTCATATTTTTTACATTATTTGTTCAACAATTCCTTTCTGTGTTGACTTTTAAATGCAAAATATTATCTCAAGTGTTCATCCCTACATTTTCATAGTGAGAAAATTTGTATGAAAAACGTAAAAAAAAAAAACGTAAAAACCTAAAACGTAATATAAATAAAAACGTCAAAAGTATGTTTTTACAGCTCTATAGAGGGCCGTTTATATTGGTATTTATTAATTTTACCCAGAAAAAATTGTCTAGACAAACGGACAGACAGACAAACATAGGGATAACAAATTAATCCTAAAAGAGTTTCATTGTTTTCATTTTGCGTAACAGAACCTGAACATGTACCGACAGGATTATCTACGATCTAGTAATTTTGCCATGCACTGTAAATATTTCAAAATAAATTTCTATATTTTAAATGCTTGGCGATTTATCCCAAGTAAGTGTACCTATATAATTTGCAAAAAACTTCACTTATTTGGACCTGAAATGGTGAGCCAATACTACAGGGTAATTTCACGAAAAGGTCATTGACCTTTGTTACAGATCTCAGTAAGTATAAGTAAATTAATTTGGGTTTCAATAACGATTACAAAATTATTCTTTTAGAGTAACATATATTATTTTCCCGCATAAAAGTATGAATTCATTCCAAATTCATTCAGTTTTGTTGTTATGACTATGGCACGATGTAGCTAAATCACTCATACGCATATTTTGTTGAGTTTTTAACGGCAGGAATATGATGCTCCTCGAAATATTACTTTATAAAATTAATTTCAATGTGTTTTGAAGTAGTTTTGGGAGATATTTATAGCTTGCAAAAAAGGGCACAGGTTCCACGTCTTACGGGCGCCAACGCTAGGCGTAGACTGACAATATCTTGCTGCCGCTGACTGCATCAGTGGATTTACGTATTTTTGGAAAAAGGGGGTGCTTTTTTTGACCCGAATAACGTGGTATTTGGAAAATGAATAGATATCATTCACACTAATTTTATTTAAAAAAAACCAACAAAATCGCGAAAGCGATACCTGAAACAAAATCGATAAAAAGTGTGCAATAGAGGGTTACAAAAAAATTCATTGACAGTACAAATATGAATCGATTAACGTGGTTTGTGGAAAATGAATACCTTAAAGTTCAACCAAAAACATGTATTTTTTTTATGGCTATACGTAACCTAATTATTGCAACAAAATCATCCGAAAGCTGACATTTTATTTCTGTTTGTATTTTCGATCCCCTTAACATTGAGATGACCCTTACTGCATATTAATGAGGGTGATTACTGAATAAAAATTTGTAGAGCCCTTTCCGCTCTAATACGAATACACAAATTCAACAAACGGCTTAGATCAACTACAACAGTGAGTTAATTTCAGCAATCTTCTTATGGAAGATTAAAATCGCTTAGGTACGCACTTAGACAAAACAAATTAAGACACGGTACCCGGCTACCCTTGCGTGGACCTACAAATATAGTTCCATGGACCTGTATTTACTCGCTTCGTCTCGCTCGCGCTACTGTCAAAGCTCGTCGGTATATCTCTTTCGTTCGGTAGCGCTCTTTCAAAAAAGAGGTCCGTTTTTCGAGTTGACGATATAAGAACGTAACGCATCTTCCTCTTTATTTATATCAATGGGTACGCAGCGACGTTCCGTCGAACATCATAAATTCTCTACATGTCTACATGTCCACATACCAACAGCTCCCATCCTAAGGTAGAAACTCCCGTAGTGATGAGCTCTCGTGGCCAGCGCGAAGCCAAGTGACAGTCTTTTTGCTGCCAGGTGTGATTGTGATATCGCTGGAGTGGCCGTACTTCGTTCTGTTTGTGAAGAACACGAGTCCGATTCTGATGGCGATGAACTGGACTCCGTTTCTATGGAATGAATTACACCAAGTTAGAAACATTACTCTGATGTACGAGTTCTAAAATTACTTCAGTAATGGCACATAGGCAGACTAGATACTACGAGAAGATTAAGAGAGAAGATTATTTTCAACGGAGAGATTTTTCTTAATTATCAACCATCCATCAACCTAGTTCGTCCACTGCTGGACATAAGCCTTTTCAGGACTTTGCCACTCCCGGCGGCCATCCTTTAAGAATTGCCCATACTCACACACGCTGGGCAGGCGGGTCTGTGAGCGCGGTGCCGGAACCCTCGCACTAGTGACGCCGCTGCCCGTCACTAATCTGTTCCATATAAGGCCCGGCTATTAGGGATGGATATACCGCCATCCATCGGTCCCAGGCATGGTGGGCCTCCTGGTTTTTTGCCTATGAGCTGTCCTCTTACTCTCCCCCAAATTGTTTCGATTGGGTACAAAAGTAAGTAAGATACAAAAATAAAAACCCATACAAAAATATATATATGTTTTTATTATAAGGTACATACAAAAGATTACAGCCAAATTTCTTAAAATAATATAACAACCATTAGGACAAGGCTGCTTTCCAAAACGTATATATACACAACATGCACAAACATAGCTTAGGTACGTTAGACAATCAAATACAAAACCTATTTACGACTATATCAAAGAGCAAGGAAAGTTACTCGAGTTATTTTGATTTAGAGCACTTTTTATTTTTCACGAAATTAGTAAAACTCATTCCCTTTTTGGCGATGGTTGGTTACATTTACGAAATTGGTTAGAAACGCAGTCAAGCTTATAAACATTCAATCGTTTGATCTACTAGTCCCTGGGTCGTTGAATACCTGAGGCCCTCATATATTTGTTTTTCAGGGTAAACCTAAGCTGGTTGGCATCTTCAAGGTCATTCTAATAAAACTAATCTCAAATAGGTTGGTCACCTTGGACATATAGATAATTACCCTCAAAGATTTAAGGCAACTAAGAGTTTAAAGAGGTATGCCAACAATCTATGTCTTTGTAGTATTAAGGGTCATAAGGTCGTCGGATCTTGGCGTCGTTACCAATCCCATGACGAAACCATGCCGCCAATTGACTCGTCATATTCCGGCATGACGTCATGAGAAGCGGTACCGGAAGTGGTTACAGGCATTTGCGTAGAGTCTCATCCATCCTTTACCGACTTCTGCAGATTATGCGGAAGTCACGGGACATATTATCGCTTTGACTTTTCTGATTTCTGGGCGAGCACAATCCATCTTACTGTGTATGTATGTAGGTCTTATCAACGCTTTCTATCAAGTGATAATGGCCAAGCGAAAGTGTACCATAGTGTACAAAAAATGCAATTGTGTATGGGCTCCTGAAGGCCTATTATGTATCTTTAGTTGCCATCTGCCCCCCTATTCTGTATCTTTGGTTGCCGACTGGACTGGGTGCCTATCATCAAAAACATAGATAAAAACTGAACTTTCAAAATTACCTTTAGTGGGTATTGAACTATTTACGAACTGTGTCGTCACTTCAAGTGCGAACATATCCTTAGGAAATCGGAATTCGATAGTATATCTATGTTTTTGATGATAGGCACCCAGTCCAGAAGGCAACTAGAGATACATAATAGGCCCGCTGGACTTGGTGTCTATCATCAAAAACATAGATATACTATCGAATTCCGATTGTCTAAGGATATGCTCGCACTTGAAATGACGACACAGTTCGTAAATAGTTCAATACCGACTAAAGGCAATTTAGAAAGTTCCGTTTTTTAGCTATGTTTTTGATGATAGGCACCTAGTCCAGTTGGCAACTAAAGATACAGGAGCTGGTTTATAATAATTCTTATACGCTTTTAAAATTCCAAATGCGAATGGACGGTAAAAAACTTACTTCATTTTAGAAGCCTTAATGTAAACAGCAGCAGGTAAGTCTGAATAATGAGAACAAAGACCTTTGTTTCTAAGCTTTAGGGCCTAGTTTTTCCTCATTTTTCCCGCCTCCATCATTTAAATTACAAATTCAAATCCACGTCACCTTCATTCCTTCAAAAGAAAAATCTTTCTACTATTTCACAACAGCTAATCGCAACACGGGACTCGTTGGAACAAAAAACAAAGCCTGTACACACGAAGGGAACAAGAAAAACAGAAATTTATTCCACATGCCAAATCGCGTTCTTTGTTAGAGTCACAAATCCGCTCTTTCATTCCATTTCAACGCAAATAATACGACTACGACTGTTTTCCAATATTGGAAACACAAATCTCCTTTCAAACAACTGTGGTGAGAAAGACTTTACAAATCTTATTTGCATTGTAGACAAAACTCCAGAGACGTCTTGAAAAAGACTTGCTTCGTAAATAAAAAGAAAGTCAAGTTGGGCGGGACAAGAATTTGAGGGAAAACTTTACCTTTAGAATCAACTTTCTTAAATGCACCATTCAGGAATCCAACTCTAAAGCAATAAAAGCTAAACTAAATTGCTTCGAGGCACTTTGGCGAACTCGGTCTTTCTTATTAAAACCTCGTTGCGATCTTTGTGTGGGAATAATGATGCAATTTAAAAACGGCTCTTCAGAAAATCCTTAAAGGAGAGCGATGTAAAAACCATAACTCAGTTTTAGGGGTAAGCCAAAAGCTGCCGGTTAATACTCGTTAAATTTTTTAATTAATTCAGCAATTACGAGTATGAGCAGTTGTAGATAACTTTGGTAGTCAGCTTTTAATTACGTTTGATTCATATTAGCTATATTATAATACTATAGGTAGTATGTAACGTATTTTTATGGATTGTATTCTTACCTTTACTCATTAAGACATATGCATCCAAATATGCACTAAAAACAGTTGATAAGCCCAAAATATGCACAATGCAAAATCAAAAAACCGTTATTATTTTATACATTTTAATTAAAGACGGTACAAAAACAGCGAAATATGCTTAAATTATGTTTAGTTAATATATATATTATATATATATAGTTTTTGTGACAATATACAATTAAGTATTTTTCCAAATTTTCGAGTGCAATTTTGTGATGTTTGTCACCCAGTAGCAATTTGTACGCCGAAAACGACATCTCTACATAAACTGACGTCATTGGACAAAACGTACGCACTGGTCAGTCAGTTTGCGCTCGCGCCCTACACGTCTTCGTCACCTAGGTCCCTATACGTACCTCCCGCTACTAAACGAAATATGCACGATTGGGAAAAAAGGCTAAAATATGCATTAACGCCGTAATTAGAGAGTTATATGCATTTGCATATGCAAATATGCAAATGTATAAAATGCTATGTCTCATTAACAACACGTAAACAAAGACACTACCTATTTACTAACTTGATGGCTTACTAATAATTAATAATACATATAAGGTTTTGTTGAATAACTATTGAGTGAATTTTGAATTTAAGTGTTCTGTTTCGATTGATTACAAAAAGGCGAATTTTTCACAATCCGGCTGCGAAACCGCTCTTAATCACTTTCCCAGAACTTTTACTAACTTATATTTAATCCTGTTAATTCCGACATCTTTTTATTTTCCTTAAGGCAAATATGCTGCGTAAATGCTGCCACTTAAGAAAAAAAATCATTTCTTATTT
Source organism: Ypsolopha sequella (assembly GCA_934047225.1). Classification (NCBI taxonomy): domain Eukaryota; kingdom Metazoa; phylum Arthropoda; class Insecta; order Lepidoptera; family Ypsolophidae; genus Ypsolopha; species Ypsolopha sequella. Next base: position 11,850,084 of record OW203985.1, read on the forward strand.
AAGTATATTACAATAATTATTAATAAAAAAAAATGTCCTCGCTGAAACGAAGCAGGCATTTGGGGTAATATGTTTTTGCTTTGTTATTCTTCTTCTTGTCGTGTGATTAGTTGTCAACCTGCTAGTCTAGATAGCAAACCATATCGAGCTCGATAGCGCATGATACAGTGCTTTCTGTCACTGTTTATCTACCACGAGAGGGATAGACATGTTGTATCGAGCGGATAAAAGCTCGATATGGTCTGCTATGCTAGACCCCCTTGTGTCAGAGTTGTTCAAGCCGCCATACAGGCATCTGATTCATTTCATATAATTCATATAATATTCATTCAATTTCATACAAACATACATAAGGAGTCGCAGGCGAAAGGTTAGAAGTCCCATAAACAGAGAAGATACTTTCAGTTTGGTCAAAAGACCACGATTACAATAGCTGGAACATGTTATAGTTGTCAAGTTATCACTAAATTTAACTAAATTATTACATTATATACTATACATATATAACTATAACGTTGTTGATATTAACAGGTTAATTTAACGTTCATATATATTGTGGTAATAGCAGTGGCGTGCACAGAACTTTTTACTGTAAAAGCAAGCAATTGGTCAAGAACAACAATAAAAAAAATATGAAAAAATTTAAATATCACTTTGAGAAAAAAAAGTTTGTATAGGAAATTTTCACTTTAGGGTAGGGATTTTCTACCCTGGCGTCATACAAACTTTTTTTTTCAAGGTGATATTTAAATTTTTTCATATTTTTTTTATTGTTGTTCTTGACCAATTGCTTGCTTTTCCAGCAAAAAGTTCTGTGCACGCCACTGGGTAATAGTGTCGATTCGGTGTAACACGTTTTAACTTACGAGTATTTGACAGGACTAAACTTAATTTAAGAGTTCTGTTTTTTCTTTCTGTATCGAAGAGACAAAGACAGGACGCTTCAAATAAGGTGCGTCCTGTCAAATAAGTTAAGTTGTGTTACATGGAATCAACACAAATTTCCATTTCACAATGAGACACAATTATTATAAGATAACACTATAGAGTCTAAGATATATTTCGGATCCCACTGATTACTCCAACTGATGCCGGGCCCAGTGGGGCCCGAAATATATCTTGGACTCTATTGTGTTATCTTATAATAATTGTGTCTCATTTATTTGTATTTACCTATATAATTATTTATAAAAAACAAAAGAAACAAGCTGATAAAGGCAATATATATATATTTTTTTTTTCATTTCACAATGACTCATTGAAACTTTAGCCAGGTTTAAATTTAAAATTTGCAGCGCGTGAATAGGTTCAATACTTACTTGCTATAACAGTATTATCCTTGGCAGATTTTGATCGATCTCTTGCCAATGCAACATACATGTATAGAAGGAAAAACATACTGCCGATGTACAAATAGAGGTAGAATCCCTGAAACAAAAAGAACAAACAATTATAATCGACTTTTTGTCTTTTCTTATAATCTCATATATAAAAATACATGTTTATATATTGTATTTAAATAAGAAAACCCACAATCCAATAATAAGGTTAGTATAAGATATACTTCGACCACTTGATGTGGTCAGCGTCAGTTATATATATCATATAATATTAAAAAAATAGAGTATAAAAAAGTAAATAATACGAGTAGTAAAATATACTCTTTTACTATATTCTTTAAACTCTATTGAAACAAAGACAAACATGTAAGAGTATATATGTATTTAATCGTATATATTTAAAAGTCTTGTTCTGTAAAGGTAAAAATACAAATTTTGGAAAGGAGACTAGTCCTGTGGTTATTATTAAATGAGTAATACAAATATTTCAATAGACTTGTGCCGTTTTTAAAATTGGTTATTAAAATACACAACAGCTCGCTAAGCTCGGGATTCTACTTTAAAATCCTTCGCTGCTCTCGGGACTCAACTTTGTGCCTCGAAGAGAATTCTTATTTTTTCCACTTGTTGTGTAATCTACTATTATACGATAATCGAATGGATGTGAAAATTTGCAAGTAACATGATTTTTATTTCTACGTTATAATGCAAAGAAGAAAAAACAAATGTTGACAATTTGAGGCAATATGTTCTACTTATTTTCTTCCAAATATTTACCATAAAAGTTCTTGAATATTTTCATTATTTATTTCTTACCTCGTAAAAAGAAGGTGGAATGTAAGTGGAGATGACTTCGGCCATGGGGAAAGCAATACCCATCACAACAAGGAGTTTTCCGTAGAGCGCCGACAATGTAGTCGCCAAAGCATCACCACTGCGGACAAACATAATTATCAGCGCAATACTTTAAAATTTCGAGCACCAAAACCCAGGCCCAGTGCAAACACTTTTATCCTAAGATCCACAGGCAGAGAATATAAAGTATTACCACAGGCTTCAATCAACAATTGTGTCGATTCGGCGTAACACGACTTAACTTATTTGACAGGACTAATCTTATTTTAAGCGTCCTGTCTTTTTCTTTCGTTATCGAAAAGACAAGGACAGAACGATTAAATTAAGTTTAGTCCTGTCAAATAAGTTAAGTCGTATTACGCCGAATCGACACAAATAGCCCACAGGTGAGTGATTGATAATATAAAAAATACTTAATAAATAGTGCATGTGTGTATGTATTGACCAAGTATTTCATATCTCATCTAACGGCAATAAGGTTCACCCCCTTTCACGTTGGGACGTTAAAATTATCGGTGAAAAATTATATGAGTGTTGACTTTTCATTTAACAGTTCACACAGGGACGACAGGAACCGCTCTGATACCCCCACAGGGATACATGTCGTGATCATAACTATGCATGTACATTGTACTTGTAAATTCCCGAGTCTGTGTGCGGCAATCACGACAATATGCTTGTGTTTATGCAAATAGAGCCCAAATCCAGGAGTGAAAATTTAATTTTGTTTTAAATCAATTGGACTATTGGAGTCCGAAAATTCTGCTCACATTCCAAAGACTTATTATAAATATAATAACAAAAGTACAACATAATATTCTGAGTCCCTATGGAAAGAAGGGATATTTTCCTTCTAAAGGAATTCTATGGAAATGTTAAAACTTATATAAATATAAATAAAATTATTTTTGTTTTATAATTTTTTTCTGTTACATTTTTCGCGCACTTTAATCACATGGAAATGTTTCCCAAGAAACGTAAGATAAATTAAAAAATAAATATTTCTATCCCATACAACTCCTTCGACTAAAATTAAATTTAAACTTAATTATTCATCGTTTAACCTAATATTAAAGCCAATTCTGAAGGCTTTAATTTTGGTTTTAGTGCTGTCAAAGCTTAAAATTTTCCAAAGAAATTTAGTTTCTAATCCCAACCCTTAAGGACTATTTTTATCGAAGAAAATTTAGTTTTGACAGCACTAAAAGTAAAATTAAAGCCTTTAGAATCGGCTTTATTATATTATCTGTGGTTTAACCTTGTGCCCTTCAATTCTTACGAAACGTGGTTTTATACTTCAAATAACTTATGTCCAAGTAAAGACTAACTAAATAACCACATCGATGAAGGAATTTTCCAAATAGGTTCAGTAGTCATAAATGATAAAGTTCAGGAAATATAATTTGGGCTGATGAATTGTGTTATATAATAGGGTTATTAAATCAGGACAAGTACTTACACAACAAATTTAAATGGAGTAAAAGGTTTTGATACATTTTAACGAGTACTGGTGTTCATCACACCTGAACCCATATGTGAATATTTTCAACATTAATTTTTTTTTTACTATCTCATCCATAACCCTGTGTGGATGGTTGTAAATAAAAATGTTGGATAAAAATGAGGGCCTTTTTCTTACAATTATCTTGGTTACTTCTAAAGAATTAGAAGTCTCAACATTTTTTGTTTACAGTTTATAGGTAGCCGTGAGCGTGAGTCGTGACTTACCGGCACGTGCCTCTATTGTTAAATTTTTATCCAAAGTTAATTCGAATTGTTTCAAATTATATTCCCTAAACTTACTTCAAAATCATAAAATTTTAAATCGCTTACAGCTAAAGCGTTTCAAATAAACACGCTGAAAAATAGAAGACCGGAATGAAACAAAAGGCTGTAATTAAAACCGCTCTTTAATTTGTGAAGGTCCTGAAACAATAGAAAACCCGGGCAATCTCGGCTAATTCAATGGAATGCATATGGATGAAGTTCTCTTTGGGTTACTGTGTCAGTAGAAAGGAACTCGTTAATCTTTGGAAATAGGTACCCTTCGATAGCCTGGTTGAGGGTAGCTCCTTTGTCTTTCGGTCAGCATACCGTGTAGATACAAAACTCTTTTGATCATAGTCGAGGAGCAAACTGTACATTTTATCTTCCGTTTTTGTGAAAGGAACGAGCGACTGTGTGGAATATCTTTATTTTATGCTACACAATGGTGTAGTATCGGGAATTTTTCTTTAAATTGCCCTGTTTGGGTTTTATGACATTATATTACTTTTTTACGGACAAAAAAAAACATTTGTGTGGGGTATCAAATGAAAAGACTTCATGAGCTAATTGTAAAAATATCCTACATTTCAGCCACTTGCTTTTTAAAAAAACAAAAAATAATTTTCCAACTACATCAATTAAGTTTAGGCTTCTCCAGGTAGGAAACAGCTAAAGGAAGTTTTGTAAATATTAACATTTATTAAGTTTTTTACTTTATTTTTTTGTTTATAAGTGTAAAATTTAGTTCGTCCACATAGTACATACTTTCATTTGAGAGTCGTAACAAGGTAAAAAAAACATTTAAAGTAAGTAAGTAAGAAATCCATTTTACAACCGGCAAATGGGAGGTCTCCATGAGAAAGTATTCCCTCTCCTGTAATTGTATCACGAATAGCAATCCTCGGAGATGCGGTTAATTACAGTTGCAAAAACTCGAGTAACTGGCAGACGGACAGACCGCCAGACTCATTATACTACCCATCCAACACAATTAGACAAACGGCAACGACTTTATCAGCTTTTCATACGGGCTATTATTGGTTGGCTAATTTTTCTAATTGTTTTGGACAAGTAGTACGTAGCTTAATTATGTGAAACTCATCTTGCTGGGAAAATTGTACGACCGTTAACATGGGTGGCAATTTTTGCGCTAATGCTGTTTATTTAAAAATAATTATGTATAACATACTGCTGCGTTATGTATGTTACATGTTTGACAAAAGTAAGTAAAGGATGGACCTGACCCTAGAACATGAACAAAGCCAGACTTTCGAGGGTTATTTGGAAGAAAAAATGTCTCTCCTCATAATGAAAAAAATATACATGATCTGTTGATATTTTATTAAATCTTAAGACATTGCTTATATGTCTTAAGATTTATACTTTTGTTTAAAAAATATTGTATATTTAAAACCATTTTTTTTTAAGTTCCACAGAAACACATCACGTGTTTAACCTGTTTTTTTTTTCATAAAATAAGTAGGTAATAGAAATAAATTTGAAGTCAATCTACTTAAATTGAATATTTTTTGCTACAAAATATTTCAGTATTAGCTAAAACTCTCCAATTTGTTGTATCGCTGCGTATTACCCGTTTAAAACAAATAGGCGAATGAGCCAACATGTAATCGCCTCTACCAAAAGCTAATAAAGTTTGGACTTTTTGTGCTGGACGGGTAATAAAAAAAGTTGCTAGGGTAGGCAATACTCTTAATAATTTAAATATTCTTTATTTGTTTTTAGTGTCTCCTTCCTTGTCACATGCGCCGAAACGCGTAGCAAAACAATTTATTATTTTTAGGATTCCAAAGGGTAAAAGGGAATACATTTAGGTGGGATTGCGTTGTCCATCCTGTCTGTATGGACATTCCATTACATGTCTGTTATACCCTCATGATATACCTTCAAAGGTAAGCACACTGAACTGGCAGTGGGCTAAATGGCATGTATCCAGGATATACCAATGTCCTGACAAATATCGCAGATGATGACTGCGCAAAGACGGCCGAAGAACGACTAATGTCCAGCGGTCAACTAAGTAGGCAGATAATTATGCTTTATAGATATACTGTATATGATATACAAGGTGACTTTTTGATCATCGTCCAAATTCATACTGGTGGCTAGGTAAGTGATCAGTATCATGCATCAATAACAATTTTGGTGAAATTTGTAAAATGAAATTTCGACTCCCCATAGTGATTCACTCGGGACTGGAACTGAATTTGTATGGGAAGCCGAAATTTCATTATACGAATTTCACAAAAATTGTTACTGATCCAAGATACTGATCACTTATCAAGCCTCCAGTATGAATTTGGACGATGATCAAAAAGTCACCTTGTATATAATAAGTATGCTTATTTTTCTAGAAGTCTTTGAAAAAGTTATGAAATGAAAATAATGGTTATAGACATAACGGGATTTTGAAAAAACATGAAGGATTGTAAGCTTTCAAAATACGGGACCCTCAGTGTGTGAATTTACTCGCACTTGACTTGTTTTGTTTTTCTTTCTAAAAACTTCGTTTTGGATATACTACATATTGAATTTGCGAGTCTCATTCTATTGAAATGGAAAAGAAACATATAAGAAAATCATATTGTGTTAAATGAACCCTAAACTTGCGACCGAAAAGCCGTTCGTCTATCAAAATAGCTGGATATCTAAGGTGTTCGAATTTGTCCCGATGGTGAAAGCCACGTGCCATAAAGAACTGCGTTATTCGTCTTCTGTCCAACTTAGAAAGAGCTCCGACATTTCTTCCAGCGCTGTACCATCTCTCTAGCTGTCAAAGATATATCGGAAGACGCAGGGGTCTAGTTTTGTTGGAAGCTGCCTCTATAGCCCTCAGCTCTCCCTGCGGATATGGGGTCCCTTTTCGGTGAAGCGGTTGCCATGGTAACGGTGTTATTGGCTCCCCACAGTTCCGTCGCAAGGAACCTGTTTTCTGTTCGAACAAAGACACGTTTTCCGTACTTGTTTATAGACTAGATTATGACGTCATGAATTTAAGTGGAGCTGCTTTGTGACGAAGGGATCAGTGACTGAGACGCTGCCTGACTTTCAACTACGAAGATATTTGTGAGAGACTTAGAACGGAAGTTGAAAAGTAATTATTTGTAACGGAGTAAGCTATTTTAATATGTTAATGTGATGGTTTGCTAAACAGGGAAACGTGATCGAATCGAGTTAAGGGGAGTCTAGACGAAAGCACTTTGCTATTATTTTGAATATTATCCTAACTATAGAATTAAATGAGACTTGAGGATAATTCACGATTTATATAAAAACGGCTCACCTCAATACGTGTTATGATCGGGAAAGCCAACCAGTTTCAGCAGATTTAGACTGCCTTCATCTGGGCGAGTAAAGACGTTTACGCGACGACGTTACGCTTCACACTGTCGCGTAAACGTCTTTACTCGCCCAGATGAAGGCAGTCTAAATCTGCTGAAACTGGTTGGCTTTCCCGATCATAACACGTATTGAGGTGAGCCGTTTTTATATAAATCATTATCCTAACTGTTGACTGTTAAAATACAAGGGACATTAATTTATGCAGCCGAATTTAAAATGATTTTTTTTATCATGTTCCTTACAATAGCAAGCCCAAACCCGAGTCAGTTACTATGGGAGGTCAACAGATTATTTTGCACAATTAGCAAAAAGTGTTATCGATTCGTAACACTGATTATTACTTACCAAGCCTCTAGTGTTAATTGGACTGCATAAATTAATGTCACCTTATACATATATTAATGGATTATATAATATATTTATATAAACAACAAAAAACAAATAGTACGATATATTTCGATTTGGTGCCTTGACGTCGAGTCCCGCTACGTCGAGTAGCCTCTACGTCTACTATTTTTTTTTGTATTTACTTTTTTATAGTGAAAAGTTCACGCATTAGGTGCCGCCACGTCTACTGTGAGAAAAAGTACAGTCAATGAAAAAATTTTTTTCCAATCGTAAATCTTTTAATGATTACAAATAAAAATCAACATAAATAATTGCAGTAAACGAGGCCCACTTGCACTAATTTTTAAGTAGCGTTTCAGTATCTATCTGTGTATATAATATATAATATTCGTGCAAGTGGCCATTATATTTTAAATTGAATATTTCAAATCACAGATCAAGTACCAACTTGCGTAGGTATATAGATATTTATTTATTATAGTATATTTCGACTCCTTCTATGGAGTCGTCATCAGTGGAATGATATACACATACATACATATATTATATGCCATATTCAGTTTTTTAGGGTTTCGTCAATAAACGATAAGCGAAAAATCCTGGTCGTCCGTCTGTTGAGCTAATAATTTACTTGAAATAATTACCTTGAAACGCCAGACAAAATAAGAAAAAACTGTACATTTTGAAAATACTTGTTTATTTGAAATAAATATATATATATGTTGCTACACAGAGCATTTATTTTATTTTTTATATAATTAAAACAGCGTTTAAAATCATTTTCGAAATATATTTTAGTTATATTAGTCATAAGGTTGTACATATTTTATGTCATTTACTGTTTATAATTCGACTGATGCCGGCCCCAAAGTGGGCCGAAATATATTTCGAAAAAGAGTTTTTATACGCTGTTTTAATTATATATAAAAAAAAACTTGTTTCAATCATGTAGATATGGGGTGTCAGATGAAGCATATTCATGCCGATTAAACCTATATTATCGGAATCCGTCTATAGTATAGTGGAGATCACATCAAGATATACGCTTGCAATAGCCCCTATAGTGAAGTTTATAAGATAGGTACAAAAGTCTATAATGTGTAAAGCTTTATGTGCTCCACTGTACACAATTCTTTATTCTTTTTGCATATGAAACATTAAATATAATTTCAAATCAAGATTAATAAAAACTGTACAAAGACGAGCTTATTTATACTGAGAAATCTCTTCCAGCCAACCTGTAGGCAGAGAATATAAAGTATTACTGTAGGTGTGACCAAATTAAAATTATAAAAAGGTAGGCAATTTGTACAACAAATAACAATAAAGTAAGTAAGAAATATTTAATTAGATAATGAAGCCGATTCTGAAGGTTTTAATTTTAGTTTTAGTGCTGTTAAAACTAAATTTTCATCATTGCAAAATAGTTCATAAGTGTTAAGAACAGAAGCTTAATTACTTTGGAAAAATGTAGGTCTCGACAGCACTAAAACTAAAATTAAAGCCTTTAAAATCGGCTTTAATGAAAATCATACATTTTACATAAATTTACTTAAGTGTAAATACATTATAACTTATACAAGTAAATATTATATAATTACTTACATGTAAATACAAATATACATAAACATATATATATATACATACATACATACATACATACACATACATAATAAAATACATAAAGTGTCGATACACGAAATTAAAAAGATAACCTAAAAACAAATAAATAAAATAAAATAAAAATTAAGGGACAGAATGTAAATACTGAGGGACAAACTCTATGTGTTTTGGCAACGTATTCCACATACGTGCAGCACGGGCCGTGAAGGAGCTATAATAATAATCCGTTGTACATGACGGTACTTGCAAGGTCCTTGTATCACATGCTCTCTGGGGCCTATCACAAGAGGGTAAATGTCAGCCGCTTAGCGCAAAGTGCATAACTTAACTTTGTTTTTCTTGTTTAGAAGTTACAAATTGAGAAACCTTTTGGTATGTGGCATTTGTCGCCAATAGTTCAGTATTAGTGAAGTTTATAAAGCATTAGTTTGAAATTGAATGCACAATTAGTCATGATCTTGTCCAAACAAAGTTAAAACAGCATTTTAAGTTGGTTTGTAGAAGATCATGACTAAAATAATTTCAAACTCTTGCTTTATTAAACCTCGCTAATACTAAACTATTGGCGTCAAATACCACAGACCAAAAGCTTTTCAAATTTAAATTTCTAAAAAAGAAAAACAAAGTTAAGTTATGTACTTTGCACTCAGCTACTGATGTTTAACCTTAAATTGTGTTCGACGTACGTACGGCCACTTAATTTCCTCGTTATCTGTGGACATAAGATAAAACGCCAGCTCCTTTGGAAAAACCTAATCAATAAATTCTCTTTCCGCGACCCTTTTCTTGATGAATAATGCATAGAACCGACTTTATTGTTGTATGACTTCCTAAGTACGACTTCCTTGAAGAAGGGTCAGAAACATAATTTATTACCCGACCAATATAAAATCAATTTTTTTTTTTTTTTAGATGTCTAACCTCTACGTTTTGTAAACATCAATTACATTTGTCAGTGATTTAAAGTAGAAGAAAAGTATAATTGTGTCTTTAGTTAGGCTGCAAGAATTTTACAAGACTGCTTTCTATTGCGTGTAACAAAATAATAACCATCAGTGTCCAGGACTGGACTCTTTAATTTGACAGCCTGCGGTGTGGGTTTGATCGGGAACTTTATGAAACACTGCTGTATGTACCTTTAAATTTTAATCATTTCACAATACAAAATATCCCGACAAAAATGCGTGCGATTCACGAAAAAACCATTTGACCTCCCTCGGAAACGGAAGTTCAACCCAAGCATCGACAAACCCATAGAGTAATTTAGGGAGTAACAATACTGACTGACCAATCTATGATTATTTAACACATTGGGTTGAAATATGAAACATTATACAATATTAAACATTATACATTTTGATAGGTATATTTAACGTTTTTTAAGTGACATCGAGTATTTATTATGATCGGTTGACCACAATCAGTGATTAGCAAGCAGGTTCTTTAAATTAACATTGTTACCTTGCCAGGACCTAATATTTTACCTTGATATATGAAGCAAAAGAACCGTCCAACTATTGGTAACAGTATTTGCGCAGTTCTTCTTAGTTTCCAGTTAGATTTCATAGACAGCACTTTTAATTATTTTTTTTGAGGTGAAAACTTCTTTAGGTGCATTGAGCAATTTTTGGGAGGGAAAAATCACATCTTTAGAGAGCTAGTTACTATATGATCTGTAGCTTTGAGTAAACTTCAAATCGATAATTTGACATCAAAGTTTTGACTTCTGTTGGCAGTCCCCATAACTCCCTATGTTTTATTTTATTTTATGTAAGTATTACCCACGCGAGGAATTTATTCAAAACAAATCTGGCAACACTGTTAAGTACCAACCAAAACAGTTCTTACTCAGAGGAAAATTGCATTTTCCTCGCTGAAAGCGCCCCTTAATGAAAAGCTCTTGGCGCAGTGTCACAATGTACGAGTACGTTCACCAACCACGATAAGAGAGAGATTTTAAAGTTTTTATTGGGTTGGTATAAAGGCGAAATTGTATTGTGCTTGTGTCTAAATTTGTTCAGTCTGTAGTCTAGTACTCAGGAATTAACAACCGTACAGGATTCAACACACCGTCAGTTTGAGAGCCAATTTCTATTTGCTTGTTTAACAAAAACAGAGAGGAAGGGGCTGTTCAAACGATACGCGAGAGTCTATCAAGATGATGATAAATTTAAATCTTATTTAGGGCATGTTTCTTTGATAAGTGATGTCAAGAAAATAAGTTTAAAAATGGAATTATTTGTATGCATTATATAGAATTTATATTTTTTTATTCAATAATGAGAAAAACAATCATAATTTGTGAATTTTGCACCGACACTGAAACGAAACAGCAAGTGTTTCAGAGGCCCTTAGTAAATAAGGGCCTTAAAAGCCTTAATAAATAATTTAAATTATGTTATGTTGTCTAAAATATTTAATTTAGATAAATTAACTACTTTTTTCTAATACTTGATTTTTTTTTGTTATGTACTTTAATTTATGTTTTTAATGTTATTTAAGTTTTATGTCTAATTGTCTTGAAGTTTCTATAAATAGATACCTACACAATTTAGATAAATCTCAGAAAAACAACACAAAGGCAGTGTTGGGCAAAATGTAATCTAACTACTGATTGACAACTACGGTTACATTTTGTAGTTAGCAAACATGATCACTGATTAGCTGATTACTTGCAAAATGTAGTTGCAATCACAATTACATGATTACTTTTACTTAACTACTTTGAGTGGCCTTCTTTTAATAATTTTGTTTGTTATTCAATATGAAATATATACTCATAAAGTAGGTATGCATAGTATGCATACCATAATTTTTTTATCTATGACTTTTTTGCAACTTATCTGTTAATCAGATTACAAAAGGTAGTTGATTACGCCTAACCGTGCACAAAAGTCATTTTATACAAAACGAAAAAGCAATATATGCACCATGTATCGTGTGACTCGTCTTTTAACCATATGCACGCAATTTTTTTTTTTTTAAATCAGTAGTACTAATTTACATTAACAATGTACATCCGCGTACATTAAGAAAAACTTTTATCCGTCGAAACGTGTGGAATACTGTGAAACCTATGTACTGTAATCTCCTCGCAACTTACCGATTAAGGGGATATACCGACATCGGAGTGGGTTTTTCATTTCATTTTATGACACAACTACAATATATAAAGATCTGGTTTCAGACTATATTAATCTTGGGCATATTCTTCAAATTATGTGTTATGGAAAACGCAATTGGATAAAATTTTCTCGATAGAAAATAATTCCAAAGTAACGTCTTATATTTCCCTTTTTTTAATTTTACTCCTCAATGGTTCAACGTATCCTAACCACGATTTTTCTCTGAATGTGAAACGTTTTATTTTAAATTACCTGTTATCATTTTTCAGTTGGGTACTCTAGTTATTTTTTTACGATTTTTTACATGAATTGCGCGTCAAGTGACGGTAAGGTCGAGATTTGCGCGCACTATTGTTATCGCGTGTGCTACTGCTGCTCTGTACGTTCGGGCTATAGCGCTGTCACACTCGTTCACTTTCTTCAGTGCTCGCTGAGCTCTACCGTGAGAAGGACCTGTGCTGCGTTTGATCCTCTTTGTTTTTCCCCGTTTCCACAAATTTTAAGTTTGTTATCAATCATAATCTATTGCTAAGTTAATATTCATTATTGCATTATAGTTTTTATCTCGTTAAGATTCGTTTTAGGGTTAAAACTGATTGTTGTTTACTGATATAAATCGTAATCGTAAAACAATACCCCAAAATGGGGAATAAATAAAAACAGAACAATCATACGTAAAAAAAATATAAGAAGTACATGCAAGCTAGAGGTCACGACATGGTCGCAAAAATCATGTAAGTACCTACATATGATTTTTATTTGTTACATGTCAACTTGCAAGGACGGACTTTTCTGGAATCTAGTGTAGTATCTGTAAAACGCTTTACTTATATATTATGTGATATTTTTCAGGGCTAAAAGATGTTTACATAACCATGAAAATAAGATAGATTATATAAACCCATCAGCACAGACGTTCAATGACAGTGCAAGTGGTTCGGGAGCAACAGAACAAAGCAAAGTTATGGAGTCGTCATTGATGATATTTAATTTAAACGAGCAGAGAATTTTAAACACCCAGTCGATTCCAAAAAGAGGGTAAGGGTTTCAAAATGTTATGAATATTATAATTTTAAGTAAAATATGATGTTAGAAATATTTAAGTGTAGTAATTTGTTATTTTTTCTTTCTTCTCAAAACAAATTTGGATAAAATAGCTACAAATATATATTACGTACCTAGTATAAAAAATTGAAATATGTCCAATATTTAAATTTTTTTAAATGATGCATCATATATATTTCATTATACCAAATCTATTTTTTCACCATTATCATTGTCACATTTTCTTTATATTTTTATAGGTCTAATCGATCTTTATCAGTTGATGATGTATTAATATCAGACTCAGGGACAGATTATTCTTGTAAAATTATAGGACAGGAGTTACTACTACTATCTCCAGACAAAAATGGCTTGTCTGGCATATTATGCATCTACCGACTTCGAGCAAAATCAAGAAAGGTGAGCATTTTGTAACCAAAAATTTGTTTCAAACAAAAAGTTTATTTGTTTACTTGAATTCGTCATTTATCCGACCGCCCGCCCGAGGGAGGGTTATGTTTTTCAGGGACCCGGTGATGGTATAAGACATGAGACATAAGATATGTTTAGGAAGGACTCTTATATAAGTATATTTATCTATGTATATGTTTAGAGGGGGAGGGGGGGGTATAATTCCTCCCCCGAAGGAGGGGTACCGGAAATCAATAGATTTTTTTTAATTTTTTTTTCAAAATTAAAAATTTCTATGTTATTTTAGGTAGAATAAAATAACTCGAATATTAAGTGTACGTATAGTGGGAGGGGGGGGGGGGGAAATGAAAATAGTTTAAAAAAAATAAATCAAAACAAAACCTCACTTTTTTGTCTCTTTAACTTTAAAGACCCAAAATTACTTTTGCAATTGCTTGGGCGTTGCGGAAAGTGCAGCCCCTTCGCCCTTGCGTAACAAAGCACAGTCACCCATGCTCACCTTCGGAGCTTCGGCTTGTTGGTCGCCTTCGGCGACCAGCCTCAGCCTCTGCGGCTCGCACGGGTGCCTATGCTTTGTCACGGCAGGCGAGGGCTGCCCTTCCTCCACGCCTATGGCTTTTTATATACACTCTAGGGGTAGTACCCACAAGACTGTATAGATTCAGGGTGCTCTGATTCTGTTTTGGAACAGATTCAACCTATTTTTTGCATAGAGTCAGGTGCTCTGATTCGGTTTTGCAACAGATTCAACCTATTTTTTCTATTAAATCACTAATCAGCATAAATACAACAAAAAGGCAACCTATTAGGTAAGCTAAATAAAAGACATGCATAAACTTTATAAACTTTGAATGAAATCACAAAGAAAAAAAATGCCTGCATTGGTTTTATACTATAACAACAAAAAAATTAAATTACGTCAATTTTAATGCATAACTCACAGCAGTTTCGGAACACAACCAAAAAAAAAATATCAAGTCATAAAATCAATTAAAATTGCACCTTAAGACAATTTTTGAGGTTATTTTACGAAACTTGAACATTTTTTTTGAGGAAACTATCGATTTCCGGTAACTGAAATTTCGTGAGATTAATAACAATAACAAGAGCTATTCTGGAAAAAAAAATCAAGGTACCTTTGTTCGTATACTCTTGTAAGAGACGAGCCTATATTTATTTATAACCGCCAGTTATACTTCTCAATGTAGTTAACACAAACAATTGCAATCTAAAACAATAAAAAGTAAAAGAGGATAAATAATTTAAAAAGTGAATAAATTCAATACAGATGTCAAAAAATTTTATCTAAACAATAATAATCTAGCATCACATGTATCAAAATGTCCAAGTAATATAATATCAAAGTAAAAAAGTAAAATATTCTGTTTATAAATAATTTTAATACTAAGTACTAATATATTTCTATTAAGGGGGTACTATCCCAAATTTGCCTCTTTTCAATATAATTTTAAACCTTGGAATTGGGGTAATGAAATAATATATATATATATATATATGTTTATGTCATTTTTTAGTCTTTTATCAACAATGTTGAAAATGTAACTGTGAATTGTGTGAAATGTGATAATCTTTTGTTTGAATAAACTCTGCAGCCCAGCTACCCAGCAAACTCTGCCCATACGGCAAATACCGGTTGTGTCTGCTTACGTGTATTCCACTGTCACATTCGTATAATATTGTCTTTTTATTCTAGACCTAAGGATGTGACTAAGAAGCGCAGACATTAAGAAGATCATACTCATGATGATGAACAAGAACATCCATACGAAATAGGCATCGAAGATTGTGAGTTTCGTGAGTTTATGAATAAATAAAGACAAAATATTTAAAAGTAAATATGTTTTTAGCTTTTTGTTTACAATATTCACTTTTGTTACAGAATGTATTCAAATGAATTCATAAAGATGCATTCTTGGCGTAAAAATAAGAAAACTGGACAGATAGAAGTAAACCAAAAATCTGATTGGTTTATTCAAGCTCAAGGCCAATTATATATTTGTCAAAAAGGAAAATGTGCATTGGCCGTATGGTACGGAAATAATCAGATAAAAACCGAAATTATACTAAAGCATGACCAATTATTATTTTGGCATGAAAGAATGGAGCCACATTTACTTTCGTTTTTCAATGATTGTCTTTTACCAGAACTGGTTGATCCCAGACACAGACTAAATTTACAAATTCGTGATCCAGAATATGTGAAAGAACAGGATAAAGAAAACATGTGTCCGAAAGCCCCTCCAAAAAATAATTATCCAGAGACAAACTCGCGACCAAAGGCCGTATTAGTAGAAAATAATGAGGAGATTGTAAACCACGTGGTTGATTTTGAATTCTTCTGATTAAAATATTTTAAAAGAACCATTGTCCTTTTCTTTTTACAATTTATCCTGAAAATGACGTGTAAAAAATTCTCTGGGCTCCTATACCAACGATTAGCTTATCATTACGAAAACTTATTTTTTGTGGTCAATATTTTTGAAAATAAAACCATAATAGCGACTCCACTGCTTCTGTTCTAAAATTTCAAAATACAGTGAAAACTCGATAACTGTATCTGTATGATAATTAAATTTATTTGTATTTAATAATATAATATTTATTTTTGAATTGATTAGTTATTTAGTATGTTATGTGGAAATTGTGGAATATTGCAACGGCAATACTCCTGCAGCTGCGGTTTGTCGCGCTGACTCGCTTATATTCTCTGCTCGCGGCGAGCGTGAAACCACGCCCATCAAACACTGATTTCGCCACGGTATATCCTCTTAACACTTTAAAATACATTATGTTTGGGAAATCCACAACTCAAGTAAAAAACCGGCCAAGTGCGAGTCGGACTCGCGCACGAAATGTTCCGTACCATTCATTATCTACAAAAACGGCAAAAAAAACATGTCTGTTGTATGGGAGCCCCCTTAAGGCTCTTAATATCGCCAAATGGGTACTTTCTAAAGCCTACTCCTCTTTTATGGCCAAACCAAAACTATTGAAAAAATGAATTATGGATTATCAACTTTAGGCCAACATATGCAACATTTTTCTTTTTCGTAACACCAAAACTTCTATATGAAAAATTGTTTCAACTGAATGGTGTTTTTTGGCTTGAATTTCTTACTGCTCCTAAGCGGCTTAGGTGATTTAATTCATTTATGCTTTGATAAATAGATAAACTTGATAGCTATAAAAATAATAAAGAATTATTCAATCAAACAATGACGCCCATGTGAAAAGTATTATTTTCTCCTATTTTGCCCTTTCAAGGACGCAGCGAGCGTCGTAACAGCCACCACGCATTGTGCACTGATTTGAACGTTATTTCAATGTCGTTTCCGTCGATATTCATACAGACAAACATCGAGCTGCTAATTTGGCGACGGTAATCGCCTTAAGAGTATGACATAGCCAAAATAAAAACCAGTTCCGGGCGTGGCTTATTCTATTTTACGATAGCGCGCGGGGGGAAATTCGTCCCGGTCTCTAAGCTCGCGTCACCATAGCAAAAATACGAATAGAGTGGACGAGGCAGGGTCAAAAGTAATACGTATTTTATTTTATCTAATTTATTAGTGTATTTCGATCATCGTCACACGGCTTTGATCCTACTTGCTATCACGTCGGGACGTAAATTTATTATGGTCGGCTAAAAGTGGTTTTTTGAGTGTTTGATTTATCAGTTGACCCTCGGAACATTTCAGACACTCCTTTAGAGATACATAATAATATCGTGACGGTTAATTGTCACCATAACCCATTCTTTAAATATTTTTCGCCCGTTGAGCTGGTTTTACACTTGCGGGAAAATAAATTGGACCAAAAATTTCTTTACTAAAATTTTTTACTAAAGTTGTTATTACAAAAAGTGGAAACTAACAAGTATTCTCAGAAGGAATGCACCACGTCACTATCTATCTCACTGTAGCCTATATCAATTATGCCTCTCTCATTCAACCACGTTTAACTGCGTTACTATCTCATTCCAACTCATTTTAAATAGCGTCACTATTTATCTCACTCTAACGCGTGTTAAATGGCATTTCTAATGAACGTCAAATATTTTTACTGCCCGCCACTGTTTCATTCTAAATTCTAATTATTTTAAAAAATACGCAGCTCCTTTTTTTACAATACAATACAATACAATAATGTTTATTGCGTTCCACAAATGGTAGTACATGGTCTTAGATTTATGTAAATTGTAGCTTAAAACATTTGTAGACCCTGTTGGGCACAGCAATCTGGCGTAGGAGAGGGGAAGAAATTCATTTTATTTAAGTAGTAGGCAATTTATAACAGTATAATTAAATATTTATGTATTAGATTTGTTTGTTTTAATTAAGTAGTTTGTTTTGTCAGACAGTTTTAAGAAGAAAGGTTATCTGTAAGGTATTCGTTTATATTATAATAACTTTTTGTAATAAGTAGAGACTTCAATTTTGTGAGGAAGCTTGTGTTGTTTTCTTCCTCGATGATAGATTTTGGTAGTTTATTATAAATTTTTATAGCCATTTTTAATGGACTTGAGGAATGTAAACTTAATTTTGAAAAAGGTGGGATCAGTTTCTTTTTATGTCGACTAGCATATCTTCTGGGTATATCGTTATTTGAGGTAAAAAGGGATGTATTGTTTCGCACGAATTTACATAGTTCTAAAATGTATATTGAAGGAAGTGTAAGTATGTGATGTTTTTGGAAGTGAGGTCTGCAGCTCTCGGTCTGTTTAATATTTACCAAGATTCTTATTAATTTTTTCTGTAGTATTAAAAGTGATGGGAAATCTGTGCTATTTCCCCATAAAATTATTCCATAGCTAAACCTAGCGTAGGCGTATGCATAATATGCTACCAAAGCTGTTTTAAAATTTGTAGTTTTTTTAAGTTGTCTGAGGGCATAAGTAAATTTTGATATTTTTCCGGATAAATTTAGTATGTGTTTCTTCCAATTTAAGTGTTTGTCTAGGTTAATTCCTAATAAGGTGCAATCATCAACTATGTCTATTTTTGTATTATTGTATTTAAAATTATAGTTTAGGGGTTGTTTTTGATAGGGGTGGTAAATCATTAATTTAGTTTTTTGGAAGTTAAGTTGGAGATTGTGTTCACGTAGCCAGGTTGTAATCATATCTAGTATAAATGTTAGGGTTTCGGTTAGATTAGAGCTGTCTTGACATTTAGTTAATACCGTGATATCATCCGCAAACAATACTTTACGTTCTTTTATTATGTTTGGCAAATCGTTTATGTAAACTAAAAATAGGAGACATCCAGCTACACTTCCTTGTGGAATGGAAGCTTTAATTTGTTTGGGTTGAGATCGATGTTTTACTATTTCTTTTGTCTCTTGATTATAATATTCTATCTCTACAGTTTGTTTTCTTTCAGTTAAATATGACTTGAACCATTTATGGGCATTTCCTCGTATACCTATACTATTTAATTTACTGAGCAGTATGTTATATTGAACTTTTTCATAAGCCTTTGAAAGGTCCAGGAGAATTCCTACTGCATATTCACTTTTATCGTTTATATTTAAGATTTCTTGGACAAATTTAAAAACAGCTAAAATCGTCGAACGTTTTTTCCTGAACCCATGTTGATCGTCATGGAATATATTATATTTATCACAAAAGGAGTAAACTCTGTTACATAGGGCTCGTTCAAAAATTTTTGAAAAGGTAGGTAAGTTTGCAATCGGACGGTATTTATTTAAGTCGGTTTTTTCGTCTTTTTTATGAACTGGTTTAATTATTGCTTCTTTGAGTGCATCCGGAAATGTAGCTTCTTCGAAGGATTGGTTGATTAGTCTCATTAACGGGTAACTAAGTTCGTCAGCACACTCTTTAATTAATGTAGGTGGGAGCTCATCAATACCATAACTATATTTATTTTTAAGGTTTTTTATTATTTTGTACACTTCTCGGATGGTGACTGGGGCTAGATAGATAGAGTTTTCGATGGGATTTGTAATTGGACGACCATTTGGTAAGGTACCGTTCGGGAGGGGGTCTATTGATTCTCCAATTAATGCGAAGTGATTATTAAATATGTTTGCTATTTCGATTGGATCGGATACTGTGGTATTATTTATTTTTAACTTCATATTTTGTTTTTCTTTTCTCGTTGTTTTGTTTGTACGTTCGTGTATTATACTCCACATCATTTTTGTTTTATTTTTTGATTTAATGTATTTATTTATGTAATTTAATCTTTTAGATTTATTAATCAATATTTTTAAGGTTTTTTCGTATTTTATATAGTGTTTTTTTAGTATATCGCTGTCAGAATTTTGTACTAATGCTTTTAAGAGTCTTTTATTCCTACATGATGTTTTTATTCCTACTGTTAACCAGTGTTTTTTTGAACTAGCTTTTAGCTTTATTTTTTGTATGGGTATACATTTATCTAAAATATTTCTTAAGGTTGATTTAAATTGATTGTAGTTTCCATTAAGTTTTGTGTCAGGTTTTAATATTGTTTGCCAATTTATGTTTCTTAGACTTAATTTGAACTTTTTAATATTTTTATCACTGAAAATTCGCTTTTCCATTTGCCATTCTATTTGTGAGTTACATTTGGATTGTACGTGTAGTTTAAGTGTAACACCTTTATGATCGGAAAAGCCATATTCGTTTACTTCTACATTTAATTTTTTTGTATTAACATTACTAAATAATAAATCAAGACAATTTTGAGCGCGTGTGGGTTGTTTGACATTTTGCGTGAAATTATACTCTGACATAAGACATAGAAGCTTGTTTACTTCTAAAGTGTTATTAGATAGGACGTTTATGTTAAAATCGCCACCTATAATAATATTATGTTTACTATATTTTTTTTGACTATGCTCTAGGACTAGTTCTAATTGCTTATAAAATGTGTCTTCCTCTCTTCTATTCCAGTAAATAGTTATTAATAATACATTTTCCTTTGGTAGTTCCGTTGCACATATCTCTATCACATATTCAATTGACATGTTAGTAAATTCACAGCAGTTTCTGGTTTCATATTTATCTTGTACTAGTAGGCAGACACCGCCGCCTCGGCGAGTTTGACGACAGAAAGAGGATGCAATTTTGTAACCCGGTATATTTAATAAGCTAAGTTTATGTAGCGACAGCCATGTTTCTGTTGAACCTACAACTTCGTATGGGTTATCTTGTAGGAAGATTTCTAATAGGTCTTCTTTATTGTATAGGCTCTGGAAGTTCTGAAACCATATCTTAAAGTGTTCCTGTGTGTGCTCGAAATGTTTGGTTATTTAGATTTTCGTCTTGTTTTGAAGGCGTTTTGTCTTTTAATTTATCTTCGGTGTTTATTTGTTGTATCTTTCCGTCTATGTATAGGTTATTATTGCGAATTATTGCATGTTTTCCATTTTTCCTTGCTGTAATCATTTGTTCTCTCATTTGCATTCTTTCTTTCCTTACGGTTTCATTGAAGTATTCAGATAGGTATAGTCCCGTATTTTTTAGGTATGAAGCATTTTCTAACAGGTACTTAGTCGTCCTTTTACTGATAAGCTCTATCTTCACAGGTCGGCGGTTTCCTCTCTTCCCAATTCGTTCCAGTTCTTCAATATATTCAGAAAGGTCAACATTGTATAGTTCATGGAATATGTTCAGAATCCTACCATGCAAAGTGCATTCGTCTTCGTTATATAATTCGTTTAGACCATAAAGAACTAAAGTTTTGTTGGTTTCATACGGAATCGGATGGGCATTAGCATTTGTGCTAGTCTGGATTATTGACAGTTGTTTCGTTAGGTCTTGTAATTGGAAGCATATGTCTTTCTTTTCTTGTTGAAGCTTTTCAATTTGGGTGCTCATATTATTAATATTGCAGTTTATGGTTACTTGATCGCTTTTCACTTTTGATAAATCTGTATTTATTTCCCTCTTGAAGCTTTGCAAGGCCAATGAAATTTTTTCTTCAATAGTGGTAGCTAGCTCTGCTATAATGGATGTTTGAATTTTTTCTAATTTACTATCAAGTAGTTCACTGATTTGATTAATTGATAAGGTGTCCGACCCGTTAGTAGGGTTATTTTTCATTTGTGGTTCTACTTGTGTATCTCCAAAAACACTCTGCTCTGTATCCATCTCAGAGCTATTTCTATGTTTGTACGGGCTTTTTACAGGTGTATCGTCGGTTCTCTGTGGTCTCCTCGCAATTAATTTACACTCTGGGCATTTCCATGACCTGTCATGGTAGTCTGAATTTTCTTTAAAATCGCTTGTGGATATATTTAAACATTTATAGTGGTAAGCCAACTTGCAAGTGCAACAATTTAAACGATCTGATATATTTACATGTTTACGACACGCTACACATTTGTTCATTTTTATTTTAATGCTTTACGCGCCCTCTCTTGATGGAATGTTTAAAACAAGATGGTAGTGTTCAAAATCCCGACTCGTCAGTCTGCGCGAGCGTTATCAAGTTATTTCTCCCGTCGTCGTAGTTATAATTGTTGTTACGAGATGGCGTTAGTTGTTACGAGATCACGTAAATTTGTATGAGGCACGTAGAAAATAGCGGTTTGTCATCGTTGTTTCCTTTCATTTATAGGTTATGTTTTTTCACTGTTTACCAAAATAACTAAGTGTAAGTCTTGATTGTTTGATTTTCACTGTGTAAACACTTGTGGGAGTATTTTGTAAACACTAAGAATCATTATATTAATGGATGTAGTATGAAAAATTATGATTCTCTTAATGATAATTAAGGCAAAATTGTTTTTTCACTTTGTTCCTTAATGGCTAGGAAATCAATGGCTAAATTTACTACCAAATCAACAAGTGCAAGATGACAAGATATTCAAAATAAGTTAATTGAATTTGTGAAATGGTTTCAGGTCAAAACAGTTTTCCATGAAACGGTAATTGTTTATACTTAGCAAAGTGTGTAAACTTAGTCATCTTAACATGAACGACGTGTGTATTTCTCTCTTTTTTATTTTCAGTATAGATAAAAATATACAAACTTGTTAAACTTTGCGTAAAAACGAGGCAATATTGACGATATCCTGACAGCTATTATGATGGTGTTTTATCAAATTTTGCTTTTTGGGCTGTATAGAGACGTAGTTAGATGTCACTAGAATATACTCATGAAAAAAGATATGAAGAAAATAACATGTATACTTCACATTCGGTTTATACCTATTGTATGAATTTTAAGAAAATACAGGGGTAAAGGGACCTCTTAAGGAAAACCTTGTATTAAACTATTCGTTATCTTTGTAAAAAATAATTCAAGGAAAAAAATAAACAAAGCTATCGCCACATTGAACAGTAGATAATTAATCCCTTTAGAATAGAGCAACATGGTTTTCATATTTTTTACATTATATGTTCAACAATTCCTTTCTGTGTTGACTTTTAAATGCAAAATATTATCTCAAGTGTTCATCCCTACATTTTCATAGTGAGAAAATTTGTATAAAAACGTTAAAAAAAAACGTAAAAACCTAAAACGTAATATTAATAAAAACGTCAAAAGTATGTTTTTACAGCTCCATAGAGGGCCGTTAATATTTGTATTTATTAATTTTACCCAGAAAAAATTGTCTAGACAAACGGACAGATAGACAAACATAGGGATAACAAATTAATCCTAAAAGAGTTTCATTGTTTTCATTTTGCGTAACAGAACCTGAACATGTACCGACAGGATTATCTACGATCTAATAATTTTGCCATGCACTGTAAATATTTCAAAATAAATTTCTATATTTTAAATGCTTGGCGATTTATCCCAAGTAAGTGTACCTATATAATTTGCAAAAAACTTCACTTATTGGACCCGAAATGGTGAGCCAATACTAGAGGGTAATTTCACGAAAAGGTCATTGACCTTTGTTACAGATCTCAGTAAGTATAAATAAATTAATTTGGGTTTCAATAACGATCACAAAATTATTCTTTTAGAGTAACATATATTATTTTCCCGCATAAAAGTATGAATTCATTCGAAATTCATTCAGTTTTGTTGTTATGACTATGGCACGACGATGTAGCTAAATCACTCATACGCATATTTTGTTGAGTTTTTAACGGCAGGAATATGATGCTCCTCAAAATATTACTTTATAAAATTAATTTCAATGTGTTTTGAAGTAGTTTTGGGAGATATTTATAGCTTGCAAAAAAGGGCACAGGTTCCACGTCTTACGGGCGCCAACGCTCGGCGTAGACTGACAATATCTTGCTGCCGCTGACTGCATCAGTGGATTTACGTATTTTTGGAAAAAGGGGGTGCTTTTTTTGACCCGAATAACGTGGTATTTGGAAAATGAATAGATATCATTCACACTAATTTTATTTAAAAAAAACCAACAAAATCGCGAAAGCGATACCTGAAACAAAATTGATAAGAAGTGTGCAATAGAGGGTTACAAAAAAATTCATTGACAGTACAAATATGAATCGATTAACGTGTTTTGTGGAAAATGAATACCTTAAAGTTCAACCAAAAACATGTATTTTTTTTATGGCTATACGTAACCTAATTATTGCAACAAAATCATCCGAAAGCTGACATTTTATTTCTGTTTGTATTTTCGTTCCCCTATTTTATTCTGTTTTTTAGTATTTGTTGTTATAGCGGCAACAGAAATACATCATTTGTGAAAATTTCAACTGTCTTTCTATCACGGTTCATGAGATACAGCCTGCTGACAGACAGACAGACAGACAGACAGACGGACAGCGGAGTCTTAGTAATAGGGTCCCGTTGGTTACCCTTTGGGTACGGAACCCTAAAAAACACGGTTTAAAACTCAGATGTCGCCTGGATTAAATTTTTCACCCTCGTCCCGCAGTTTCCCGATGAGGGGGCGCAAAGTACTTACTAGACGTAGCCTTACACTTTCCGTGTAATTTATTACACCGTCGGTGCTCAAAGAGTGGTCACATTTTTCACGGCACTAGTGTATTTTGCTATTCAGCCAATGATTGGCTCGGAGAGGTTTTTTAGTAGAGGTCTTTTATTTCAATCCTTATTTATTGTGAAGGGACGTTAGGGATGAAAATAAGTCCATAAGGCACCCTCAGACTTCCATCTGTTTCCCAAACTCAAAAAATTTTTAGCTGGGCAAAGATTTCAGAACAATGATAAAGTAATCGTTGCAGTCGATGGCTATTTTGAAGGCCTCAAGGAAGACCATTATAGAGATGGAATTAAGGCTTTAGAACATCGATGGATGAAGTGCATAGAGCTTGCTGGAGACTATGTCGAAAAATAAAACTATTTTTACCACCCTCCTAAAGGTATTTCATTACTAGGCTAATTACTTTTCATCCCGCCCTCGAATGTTTGCGTCTTAGTTCACTCGTCGCATTTTTTTTGTACATTACAAATTCTTGAAGTACAAGATGCTGCTATTAATATCTTTGAGATAAGCCGGCTAGATTAATGCGCTTGAGCCTTTGGGTAAAGCAGAAAATATAAGGAAACTCAAGCTTAATGAGCCGGGAGAATTTAAGATTAAGATCAAGGCCCTTTTCTCATTTTCTTGCTGTAGAAAAGCTGTAAAAATAATTTAAAACCACAGACTAATAAATACTAATGAGTCTGAAGTTGAGTTAGCAAATGACATAGTCGCAATGTTGGTAGAATATAAACAGAAACGTGTTCCTAAATATAATAGACCATTACCTATCAAATTGCCGTTTTCTATAGAGAATTTGAAGGAAACTTGATTTTCAGTACTAACATTTTTGCATTTTTTTTTCCAAATTTATCAATTTCTTTTATGCATGAATGAGACAACATTAAGCTAACAGCAACATTAATTTAATCTTTGTAAAGTGTGTGCTGTAAAAAAATATTACGAATCTTATCATGGAAACGGATGGCATTTAGGACGAACTGTTTTTGAAAACTAACCCTAAAAATAAATTTAATACGTAAATGTAAAACCTTGACATCAGGTTTCAAACAAAAAGCAAACAATGGAAATAGCCATTGAATTACAAAAATTATGAACTCATGAATGTAAGAAAATTTCGGCAATTTCATAGGCAAGGACCATAGATTATTTACATGTAGCCATAAAGGGCGTCCGAAAAAAAAACTACCGCTACCCTCATGGAATTTTTATTAAACATAAACTTTTACGAGGGTAGTACCGCGGCTGAGTTGATTGCATCTACTCGACGGTGTTCGTTCATATTTTCACAGGCCACTTTTACTTCAAATTAGCCCAATAAATAATTTTTATTTGACGTGAATTTTATACCGCGCCCCAAGTATAGTAAATGCGATGTGTTTCTATAAAAAAGAATCTTCATATTTTACTTTAGTATCTGTAAAAGGGGAAAAAGTCAAGATCGGCTATTTTTACAGTCCATGAACTAAACTTTATCAAAATTATTATTACATACGGCTTGAACACTCACGTGTGATTGTTGTTGACTATATGCCAACCGTTTCACCGATACAATTTTGGCATTATCAAGGCGAGTGTCGTTCTTAGGACGACGACGCGGCGTTCACCGTCGTTGTCAAACGGGCACTGGCAGCCGCCGATCGGCGAGCTGCACGCATTGCTCGTGCGCTGAGCGTTGGCTGCGTCGTCGAGGGAGGTGGGATGGTGGATGCACTTGATTCTTTTAATTGTTCCAATTGTTTGTTATTAGGGGCGGTTATTAAACAAAACGAACTCACAACATCGTCACTGTCACTGGGCACTGTCTTAAAGTTGCTCGATCCATCGAGAACCGGTTTCCAAGACGGAGCCAGCTGCCAACCATGATCCCTGTTGAAGTTGGGATTACGACTTATCTCGATGGCTTCGTGTATTTTGCGAGAAATGGTATATTTCTCTTTCACTAATACTGCAGCCTTGCCGAAACGGATGAAGTGGGTCGTATTCGAACTTAGTGCATGTTCTGCTACTGCTGACCCGTTAATGTCCAGTTTCTTCATGGATCGAATATGTTCAGTCTTGTGGACACATTGCGCTTGGTCGTGTCGTCGTCCTAAGAATGACACTTGCCTTGATAATGCCGAAATTATATCGGTGAAACGGTTGGCATATAGTCAACAGCAATCACACGTGAGTGTTCAAGCCGTATGTAATAATAATTTAGTATGTCAGCTCACGCGAGTTTTAATAAACTTTATCAGTCTTTATGAGTGATAGTTCTAATAAAGTTCTAATGAATGTTGCAATATTATATTACAGAAATACTTTCAAATACAATATACAAAGATACAAATACCGGTTAAATTATGGAAACTTACATCGAAGACATGAAAGTGAAGTCGAAAATAAGGAAAACCATTTTATGTCATATTTATTCATTGCCTGGATGGAATACACTGGCATATTTCCAAATTTGGGGCAGACAAAACGGGTACTATCTCACATAAACTTATCCTGTATCGTAGTAGGGAATGGAGACAGTTTTCTGTAAGTGGATTTGTTGGCAAGATTGGAAGTGCCGTGAGGAACGTTTGGACCTGATATCAGTGGTTGGCCATTTATTCGAAAAGCTCAATTTGGAAACCTTTAAGGAAAATGGACGAAAAATGTTGATCTTTACTGGATCTTGTGAATAAGTTTTGCTTGATTCTTGTGGCTGGAAAACATATGATATAAAATAAATTAATCTTAAAGAAAATTCGTGTTGTAAACAAACGGTTCACCTTAATAAATACTATAATCAGGATAGCCGACCAGTTTCAGCAGATTCAGAATTCTTCTGGACGAGAGAAGATGCTTATTACGTGGCGACGCTTGCGCCTCACCTTCAGTATTAAAGTCGTCGAAGACAACGTCGTCGCGGAAACGTCTTCACTCGCCCTGAAGAAGGCATTCTGAATCTGTTGAAACTGATCGGCTATCCCGATTATTCTTGATCATAAATTATGATTCATAATATTTATTGAGGTGAGCCGTTTCTTTACAACATTATATGTTTATATTATAAACATTCATACAATACAATTTGTTTCTAAAGATAAGAATTTTAAACGACCAGACTGTGGACGTAAGAGGCAGGTAGTTGCTAACGACCTGGAGTCGACCTCTGTCAGGACAAATATCGACAGAAAATATATTAAAATGACGTTCATATCACTGCATTACGACGACGCAGGGTCTCCGAATAGCGCAAAATAGGAGAAAATAACAGTTTTCATAAGGACAAGATAGACGGAAAAAAAATCTATAAATGATTTTTCTAAGCAATATTTTCCTTGTATTTAAGTGCAAGAACCATACAAATACCATAAATGGTTTTAAAGAAATAACAAATTTTACTTAATTATAAGTCTAAAAACAGCTTGACTTTGAACCATATTTTCATGCTGTTCCTTATACGCGAGAATAATTTCCCAAAATGAAAAAGTTTAACTAACAACATATATTTTTAAATAATTTTTAAATTTGCTGTTTAAGAGAAATAACTTTATCAATAGAGTAATTTTTGGATGTCGCTGGGAAGAGGTACCTTAATAAAGATAAGAGCGCACGTAGGATAGACAGACGATAGGAGGTATATGTATGCAGATCGTAGAATTGGGCGGATCGTAAAGTATGAAATTGAAAATCATTCCCCAAAAGTCAAAAATAGGACGGCGAGTGGAGCAAGGAGCGTGTTAGGTTTTATAGTAAATAAATTCGGGGAGCCGAGCGAAGCGGAATGGAGCGAGGCGACCATCGTAAGATACTCACGCGCTGATTACATGGACATGTTGCTGTAGAGAGGTGTTTGGTCGTGAGGCACGTCGCAGCGGAGGGAGGGGTGCGTGGCCCGACTGTCCATATAGCACGGGTTGTAGCGAGAGAGACCCGCCTGACAACGATGGTGGACTGGATATCCTGTAGGCAAAATAAAAGGAATGTCAAAAATATTTTCAGGCTTGAATGGAGTAAAAAATAAGTAAAAAAATCATAACGGATCTCCCGTGGACACTACTGAATACTTACTGTCCAGAAAAAGCAAGTACCAATTATATCTATTCTGTTAGGGATAATTCCTGGTCTTCCGAATTGTTTAAATTATCAACTTTTTTTTCGCAATTATTTTACTCTTGGCCACTAACTAGGGTTGCCAACTCTTGAAGGAAGAAGAGAAGCTTTGAAAAAAACGGTGGGCAGTTTAATGAAAGTTAAAGTTATGTGTTAATTTTTTAATTTGCTTTGTTTTGTAGAAGCATCTAATATTTGTCGGTTTTTGAGCACATGAAAGATTTATTTCGTCATTAAATTATTTATTTCACGCGATTTATCTATTTCGTTGACAATTATTATATGTTAGAAAATCCGGATATTTATTGCATACCGGGAGCTCGGGAGTAGTCGGGAGGTTGAACAATATTCCCGGAGTCTCCCGAGCATTCCGGGAGGGTTGGCAACCTTACCACTAACGCATCTGATAGAAAACGTCGATGAGACCTAGGATAGCAGAAAGTGGGAGAGTAAAAGCAGACGAAAGGTTACTCAGTCTGTCTAGAAAATTCCGCAAAATCTAAAAAAGCCGGCAACGGAAGAATTTTGTAGATCTAAAAATTGTCTATAATTTGGTGACAGAATCATAAAAATCGCTTCAGGCATTTGGAAGGAGTAAGAGAATTCGAAACTTTCGATAACATTCGTTTTTTTTTGTCAAAAATAACAACAGAAAATAAAATGTTCAACTACAAAAAAATATTTTTTTGCTTCATTATGCCTATCATATATTACTTTTAAAGTTTTTAGACCACCCGTGTCGCAGGACTAGGCCTTCAAATACAGGTCCAAATTGCAGTTAGAGTATATATCTCCGGATTTGTAACAAAATATTAAGAAATAATTAAAACGGCCAAAATACAACCTTTAGTTAAGACCACTTTTAACAATGTCCAATTTTTTCGAATTTGTTTTTTTTTTTGCTCTATGGATTCTCTATTGTGCATATAATAATCGGGTAATATTAGAATCAGCAAAAACAACCAAAGTACATTCAAAATGTAGCTACAAAAACAGAGTGCTTCCGGAAAAATCACCAACGCCAGTAACATTTCTATATAGAATAGCCAATAAATATACAACATTTTTTTAACTTTTTATATAAAAAATTAAGTATTTTCATCAATATCCATATTAAATAAAAAAACATAAATAAGGATTTTTCCATGTAACTAATTTTATAAGGTTTTATTTACCTATGCCAACAGTGAGTAGATGTGGGCTGATTGATTTTGATATTTACTTCCTGTAAAATGTCAGAAAAGTGACATCGGTTGATTTTCCAAAACACTCTTCAGTTTGCTATATGCATAAACATATTTATAATGATACTACAATTGGCTTTTCCATAGTTGTGATACCAGCCGTAAATTCCTAAAATAATCTAATATCACGCTTATGGAAAATCCAATTTTTTGAAGTTACCATAATATCATTAAATATATACATAAGCATGTAGCAAACTATTGTTAAAAGTTGTCTTAGCTAAAATTTGTATTTTGGCCGTTATAAATATTTCTTAATATTTTGTTACAAATCCAGAGTAAAGAACGACCCTTACATTGTTTTATAAACTGGACACACTTCATATGTAAGAGTACTTATGTACCTTTGGACTCAACAAGATTAAAATTTATAAAACCAGGAAAAATGGGGGTGCTTCAAAAATTTTCAGGAAGTTGTCAATCAACACTTATAACAAATTCATAGCTGAACATTTGTTTATTTGACATCGCTCTCTTATTACAAAAGTTTTTGATTGCCTAATCCAAGTTCCGCACACTTTGGAAATTTGCTAATTAGAATTAGCTAATAATTAATTCACCAACCGTAGAGTTATTGACTGCCCTTTTAGTTGTAAACAACTTTAGCTGAGCAATCTCTAGGGGATAATAAATCACCAAGCTCTATGATGTACGTTTTTGTACGATTATCGCCCTTATCCAGGCGCAGTTCGAACTGCCGGTGGTATACGCTATATAATGGAGACTGTACAAGTTCACACAAAAAGGTTTTCTGATTTCAAAATGGTATGTAGTAAATATATATTGTGGACCAAGTGATTAATCAGGGCATTATTTACAATGCCCAGGCAGTATGCAAATTGCTAAGTCGAATCGGGCAATGTGATCAATATAATATTCATTAAACTTAATTATTTATCACATTATCCGTTCATTATGAATATT
The DNA here is from genome assembly GCA_934047225.1 of Ypsolopha sequella. Taxonomy (NCBI): domain Eukaryota; kingdom Metazoa; phylum Arthropoda; class Insecta; order Lepidoptera; family Ypsolophidae; genus Ypsolopha; species Ypsolopha sequella. The sequence goes on from OW203985.1 coordinate 11,881,146, forward strand.
GCTATATGATTGTTGGGCAATTTAATAAAATAGGTACTTTTAATAGGAAGTGGGATTCTGGGATGATGAGATTGATCTTAAACACGATTTTAGGTCAAACTAGTTTACCGGCTCTTTTCTGCGTTGGAGGGTTCCCGAAATACTAGTTTGAGTTTTTAAAATAAACAACTGAGTTTGTTATGATAACTTACATGTAAGGTTATTTTAACCGAATGGATTTCAACCCTTGGAGTTTGGTAAATAATTTTTTTCACTATTTATCGCACGTTTTCATGAAATGCTCTGATAATCTGACACCTGTTTTCGTATCAGATTTAACGCCTGAAAGCGCTAGTTGTATGTCGGATTTACGAGAACTAAATCCGGTCGTAATGGGAGCTTTCGTCCTTTCACAAATATATTAGGTCTTTACATATGTAATTGCTGTTTTCTATAGAGAATTTGAAGGAAACTTAATTTTCAGTACTAACATTTTTGCATTTTTTTTACAAATGACAAATCCAAATTGGGTAATTTATTTTGTGTGTGAATGAGACTACATTAAGTTAACAGACACATTAACTTAATTTTTCAAAAGAATCAGCTGTAAAACATTATTACGAATCTTATCATGGAAATGGATGGCATTTAGGACGAACCGTTTTTGAAGATTTAATTTTTATAATCAAACTGAAAATAAAAACAAAATTTAATACGTAGATATCAAACCTTGAAATCAACATTCAAACAAAAAACAAATAATTGAAATAGCTATTGAATTACAAGAACTATGAACTCATGAATCTTTAAGAAAATTTCGGCAATTTCATATGTAAACTGTAATAACCTATTATCTACGGGTGTATTTATGACAAACTCAGAAAATTAAATCACATGCACTATTGATTATAATGCTGATCCACTCACATTAAAATACTTCTGAAACTTCTCCTTGACAACATACAGGAGATAGTGTAACACGTTTTAACTTATTTGACAGGACTAAACTTAATTTAAGTGTTCTGTTTGTAGGGTTTCGTACCCAAAGGGTAACTAACGGGACCCTATTACTAAGACTCCACTGTCCGTCTGTCTGTCCGTCTATCTGTTCGTCTGTCTGTCCGTCTGTCTGTCCGTCTGTCACCAGGCTGTATCTCATGAACCGTGATAGTTGACAGTTGAAATTTTCCCAGACGATGTATTTCTGTTGCCGCTATAACAACAAATACTAAAAAATAGAATAAAATAAATATTTAAGGGGGCTCGCATACAACAGACATGTTTTTTTTGCCGTTTTTATAGATAACTAGCTTCTGCCCACGGCCTCGCCCGCGTGGCCTACAGGAAACAAACTACATATTTTTGAGAAACAAGCATTATAAGTGCTCTCACTGTAGTGCTCGGCCGAAAAACTCGCATGCTCGTTTTTTGGCCTCGTGGAACTTGGCTCGGTCTTTGGCCTCGCCAGAGTGCCAAATACGGGTACTCACCGATTAAAGTTTTTCCAAAAATGTGTCAAAATCAGTTGTCAAAAAATGTCAAATTTGAATAAGGCAGCGTAATTGGTGACCCCAAATACCCCTTGATACCAAGTTTCATGCAAATCGGAATACTTTTTTGGACCTGTCAAAAAACTGTCAAAACCTGTCAAATTCAATTTTTTTTTTGTACGCGTAGCCCCCGATCACTATAGTCGAAACTTGAACTCCATACAATTAGCCGTTTGGGAGATATGGCCGATCAAAATTTTGGCAATTTTTGTTTTCGACTTTTTTTTTACCGTTATCTATATCTTGCCGAGCCCTTTTCTTGAGTACCATGAACATGGGTCTAGCATCAGCCGTTTGGGAGATACGGGCCTGTATAGTTTTGACATTAAAAAAAAAACTTTTTTTGGCAACCCATGGTCCAACCCCTAGGGATGTACACCTTCCGTTCCGAAGATATTTTGCTGGGATATATAGATAGATATAGATAGATAGATAGATAGACAGATACATAGATAGGTAGATAGATGTGAATAATAGATAGATAGATACCTCGAAAAGAAAAAATGGAACCCTAAAAGGATCACTTGTGTGACTGTCTGTCTCTCCGTCAGTTACAGGCGATTTGCTCTGGCACACATACTTTCAAGAATTTTCATGTCCAAATATTATATTTCAAAATCGATGCCATTTTCGTAATTAACGTCCCATAAAACCGTAAAAACGACACTCATATTGATATTTACACATTTTAACATTTCAACCCCATCGCACCCCAACAGGGGATGATGGTATTTCACGTCCACTACATTGGATTTAGAAATCGTTGTTGATTTCGTAATCAGCGATCCGATAAACCATACAAACGATACCCATGTTGGTTTTCAGACTTTGTCACCCCATATCCCCCTTTTAGGGGTTGAATTCTGGAAAAGCCTTTTTCACGTCCACCACGTTGGATTTTAAAATCCTTGTTGTTTTTGTAATCAGCGACCCGATAAACCATACAAACGATACCCATGTTGTTTTTCAGACTTTGTCACCCCATTTCCCCCTTTTAGGGGTTGAATTCTGAAAAAAACTGAAACACATGTTTACTCATTTATAGATAGGAGTACTCCTGTGACGAAAACATAAAAAATGTATGTCCCCCCCACTTATCTCCAAAACTAGTGGACCAAAAAATTTGAAAAAAAATCATGGTAATATGTGTTTACGTAAAGATTACAAGAAAAATAAACCGGTTGAGAAATTCACGAAAAAAATTACAAAATTAAATTTATCATCTACAATACGGAACCCTAGATACGCGAGTCTGACTCGCGATTGGGCCGGTTTTTTCAGTAGAGTGGTACAAAAAGGTGCGTAAGCAAGCACGAGTGAGTGAGTGCAGCAAGACTCGTTAAAGAATTTTCTAAAATGCTTAATTTTCCCTAATGGTTTTGGGGCGGCTATAGGTAGATGGTGGAAGGGGGAGGCAGATTGTTTTACGTTCCAGCCATTAAGCTTGCAATTAAAACTCTAAATTGGTACGGTAGTTTAAGCTTTGTTCATGTTAACAATGAATACCCGTCTAATGGTAGGTACCGACAACTTTAAAACAATTCATGGTTTCGAAAAAGTGGAAGAAAAAGCTACAATAATAATTTTCAGTCCTTATAATAAAGAATCCATGAAGTAGACAAAAGTTGCTAGTTACTTCGTTGTTTAAACATGCTCGCTCCGCTCTTTCGATTTCGGCTTTTTAGAAAATGAAGAAACATTTTACAATTTGCATTCGGCAAAACACAAAACCGCGAGCGAACAGCAAATTGCAAAACAGCGAGCGTTTACAAACTGACGCCGCCGTTTGTAAACTGACGAATTATACAATATTCCTGCCACATATCTATAGTAATCTATACATAAAGTACCTATTAATTAATTAGGTGCGAGTCGAACTCAAATAAAAACAATATTTTTTGCAGAGCTACAGGCTATAAATGAAGTAGTAATTCTGTAAAGATTCCGTTATTTAGATAGTACGGAACACTCAGGGCGCGAGTCCTACTCGCACTTAACCGTTTTATTTTAATTTTTGTCAATTCCAAAAATCCCGGGGTTTGAGAAATTGAATCCCGAAATTTTCGGGATTGGAAAATGGCCGGGATCCCGGTATCAAATTCTCAATTCTCGGGTTATAACGGAACACACAGAATAAGACAGACAGTCTAAAAATGGTGGCTGTTCTTGGTTCTTTTAATGGTTCTTTGGTTCTTTGGTTCATTTTCTTGGTTAAGAGGCTATGCGAATTTTATTTTTGTCACTTTCACTCCAAGCGAAAAATCGTGCAGTGCGAGAGGGGCGGATTCGGCAGGGAAAAAAGGTGGTTTAATATTTAAAAAAAAACTAAAATAGATATTCTTAAAACACACCTAATAAAATATGTTTGAGTTCTGTATATGGTTCCTATTCGTCAAACGAGGAGAAAAAGTGTGTTTGAAAACCTCGTTTCAACAATTATTTCTATCGAGGAAAATTTATCCAAACATGTTTCCCAATTTCAAAACCCTACATTATATAGTCAAAATGCATATACCAGAAATTGATTATAATTTTCCGTGTATTTCATGAAATCCACAGAAAAGAATCACCCGTATTTTTTTCGCATATCGCCTTAATGTTCTTTTTCTTTCTTCGTAAATGTTTGTTAAATCCATCTACTTCTGCTACTAATATTTATTTACTTTTGTTTACGTATTATATTATTTATTTTTGTTATATATTAGTGTAATTATTTATCGTATTCTAAGTATTTGTATTTACAATGTTACACTTGTGTATTTATTTTAGGTATATGCTATTCATTTAATTATTATTATTTATTTTGTGCACCACTTTCACGTTATTGTTTCCAACAATAAATTTCCACCCAAAGGTTGTCTAGAAGAAATCGCTATAAGTGATGGGGCCGCCAATTGTTACCTTCTTTTGTGTGTTTGTTCTTTCACCTGTTTTATTTATTTTGGTGTACAATAAAGAGTATTTAGTCTTGTCTTGTCTTGTCTTCTTTCAGTACAACACTAACAACCAACACGACAGAAACGACAGACACGACTTTTTTAGGGTTCCGCACCCGAAGAGTGCCAAAAGGGAAGCCTCCGCTGTCTCTCTGTCTGTCCGTCCGTCACAGAGTTCTACAGCTTCAGCCGTTATAGGTAGCCAGTTAAAATTTCCACACAATACTTGTTACTACGGACACTATCGCGGCAAATAAAAAAAAATTAACCCAAGCGAGTCCCCAAATAAAAAACCTCGAAAAAGTATCGTTCCGTACCTAAAAGGTACAAAAGGAACCTTTATGGTGAGACTCCGTTGTCCGTTGTCCGTCCGTCCGTCCGTTCGTCCGTATGTCACAGCCTCATTACTTTAGCACCGTTAAAGATAAAGACATGAAATTTGGCACAAAAATAGCATTTATTTGCCCACATATCAAAAATATGACACAAAAAAATATTAAAAATTTGAAATTGTTCAAAATATTTCCAAAACAAAAGTGCGAAAAATAAAAAATATCATCCTAAAAATACAATATGGGTATCAAATTGTAGATATTAAAGAGCTAATTGTAAAAATATATACTTTTACTATATTTACGGCCACTGGTTTCGAGAAATCTTTAAAAAACCACAATGATATGTATGTCCCCCCCCCCTATCTGCGAAACTGGTAGACCGAAAAATATGATATTTAAAATATTTTATTTTTCTCACTTGTGTTTTGGAAATATTTTGAACAATTTTTTTTTCATTTTTTTTTAAACCTTCGTATGTGGGCAAATTAATGCTATTTTGTGCGAAATTTCATGTCTTTATCATTAACGGTGCTAAAGTTATGAGGCTGTGACATACGGACGGACGGACCGACAACGGAGTCTCACCATAAAGGTTCCTTTTGTACCTTTTAGGTACGGAACCCTAAAAAAGATTCAAGTACCTCATCGGAGATTCCATATGGACTCTATGCGAAGAACACGAGGGCGCTGGCTGGTGGTGAGGATGCGGCGGCAGCGGCGGCGGACTGCTGTGTCGACTCAAGGTCTCCGGAGACACCAGCGCGGCGCCAGGCGACGCCGGGCTGGGCAGCGGGGGAGCACTTCCCCCTGAGATCCCGGAGACTCCAGAGATCTCGGACTCTGCCCCCCCACACGTGCCGCGGGACACGTGGGACCCACCTGACATGTTGTTGGCTGGGATTGAGTAGCAGCTGTAACAATGAAAGAGTTATGTTAGTTCGGGATCATTCTCAATTCTGAATGGTCAGGGTTTTTCTTTGATTTTTAGTTTTTCCTCAAAAATATTCAGGCTGCATCTAGAATAAAAATAGAATAGGACCTAATTTGTTTTTAAAACACAATTTAAAATAAAATAAAATAAAACTGCTACATTTTAAAATATTCAGGTCAAAACATAATTATTAAAGACTCGGCATGTAACTAAGCATGCAGCCGATTTTCAGTCTAGCCAAAAATCGGTATAAAATAAATTAATCTTTTTAAAGAATAAGAATAAAAAAAAAAAAGGTTTATTGCCCAAAAATACATAGGTTAAAATAGAAGAAAAAAAAGTTTTAGACATTTTTGGTTAATGGTAGCATGCTCAGCAAAGCTGCCGATCTCATAAAAATCGAGCAGCGCTGATTTTCAGCATATCCCAGACAGAGGACATAATTTAGAAAAAAATCAAATAAAGGCGCAGAAGTACGTGTAAAAAAAATAGTAAGAAAAGGAATAATAATATTAAAACAGTATGTACATTTTAAATTTATAAGTACAGAGGTATTTAAGTAGTATAATGCGTGTAGTGTCTGTAATAAATAATATATTTAAAAATATATAAGTATTTGTATAGGTATATATATCTTATTGATATTGATGTTTTGTCTAGTGGTTCTAAAATCTCAACCACTAATCCGAAGGTCGCAGGTCTAAATCCCGTAGGAGCACAATTTTGTTCGGTCTACGTGTTTCTAAAGGCATCACGGTAAACCGTGTATCCATATTTGTGCCCCAAGTACGGCATATAGGGCTCACCATTTATCATGCTGGAACGTAGTAAAGCTACGGTGAAATGTGAATGTACGTGTATGGACTGTAAATTGTATTTCACCATCCATACTCGGAAAAAGCTCTGACACCCCCTCGTTGATTTATGTCACGACGATGTACAATTAAAAATATTAAAATCATCACTAACATCTTAGTCTCAAGAACGGGCTGAACAGACTCGACGTTGTTGGTACCTTAAATATAAATAAATGTATACAAGGTCTCTCAATTTAAATGGAAAGTAATTTAGTAGGTGATTCAGTATCGTTAATAAATCTCATTCCACTGCAAAGCACTTTTTTTTGCGCGAAACTTTTTTTCTCTTCTCAGAACAAAGTGGTCCGATCAGCTGACTCAGTTTGTATGGACAAGTGAAGAAAAAGTTCGCGCAAAAAAAAGAACTTTGCAGTAGAATGTGATGTATTAACGATACTGAATCACCTCTTAAATTACTTTCCATTTAAATTGAAAGACCTTATATATTCCGTAACTCACAATCCCTTAGAAATGGTGTATCCATCGAAATAATGGGTGTATCTCATAGACTTACAAGTCTATGGTGTATCCAAAACTGATTGGAAATGGAATAAAATATGTCGAAATAAGTATTTAGACTAGTACAAGTGCATTTAATTCAAGATCTTTATGCAAGCAATAAAGCTGATTTTGAAGGTTTTAGTTTTAGTTTGACGTATCTAAATTTACACTAAGTGGTGATTAAAACGAAGAGCCATTTTCAAGTCACGAATTTATAAACGTCAAACCTAAAATCCACTAAATTTATGTTTGACAGCACTAATTTACTCAACTTACGTGTTTTGGTATTTTCAGGGCACAGTTTAGAGCTGTCACTTGAGTAAATTTAGTATTTTTAGTTGGATTTTAATCAGCTGCTCATAAGGTCCCTCATAAAAACTGACTTAATTTTCCGACGACTTTTCCTGTAGTATTTTACAGTTTTGTGATAGAAATAGATGTGTACCGTATTGAAAACATTCTTCGACACGTACACACTTCAATCGAATACATTTTTAAATTGCAGTTTTGCCCAAATTTGTGTTATAACCTGACGCCACATCTACGTTTTATTTCTATTGAAAAGAGTAGATTTGTCCGCTTACATACAGCTTGCGACCCTTGTATGATGGTAAGGTATGATGAGGGACAACATCGTAGTTGCTCTCGACAAGTACACACTTCAATCAAACATTTTTTTAAATTGCAGTTTTTCCAAAATTTGTCCACTTACATACACCTTGCGAGCCTTGTATGATGGTAAGGTATGATGAGGGACAACATCGTAATTGCTCTTGTATACAAAAACTATAAGAAACACATACTAAGGTTTATGGGAGCACTAGCATCTGTGGTGTCATTCAACCTTTCCGTGCTATGAGGTGCTACCCGAATAATAAATTTCATTGCTTGTTAAAGCACCAAACTCTAGTAAGACAGCAGCAACAATTTTTTTGGCCTACTGTGCCCTGCACAACATGTTCATTGATAGCAAGCCGAGGTAGAACAGCTTGATGTCGAACATATCATCTCTTCATCTCAAGGACAAGCAACATGTTGCCGGGTCATGGAAACTCTTTCATTTTACTAATGATGATGATTTAGAGGTGGGACGCCTGCTGGGCACAGGCGGATGGTCGGCTCTCCAGTTGGAGCTATTCCATCCAGTTCCCATTGCTTGGAGCTTTGGTATCCTATTGTCCCAGTTGCATTCCCTTCTCAAATCTTCCACTTCTCTTAATATATCTTAATATGTCTGAGTACCCAAGGCACTTGAGGTCTTCTTCTTTGATGTAATCATTACCAAATACTTCCCATCTTAGGCTAGAATATATAAAGCATTCACCTAAGTAGTGCTTACTCGTTTCCTCCTTGCCGCAGTGCGGGTAAGAGGAGTCCTCCTGTACCTTCATTATTGACAGATGTCTGTTTAGCCTACAGTGGCCAGTTAGAATACCCACCAACGTACCTAGATTGATTCTACTTAGATTAAGAGTGTACCTTACTTTTTTGTAGATGATAGTCGAGAGAAACATTTTCGACTGTCGACAGCCCTCAATGTTCCTCCATTCATCTGCTGATTCTGCTGAAGCCAGACGGCTTATTACCTTATTAGTGACGTGTCGTTCAACCTTTCCATGCTATGAGGTGCTACCCGAATAATAAATTTCATTGCTTGTTTAAGCACCAAACTCGTGAGACAGCAGCAACAATTTTTTTGGCCTGCTGTGCCCTGCACAACATGTTCATTGATAGCAAGCCGAGGTAGAACAGCTTGATGTCGAACATATCATCTCTTCATCTTAAGGACAAGCAACATGTTGCCGGGTCATGGAAACTCTTTCATTTTACTAATAGGATTTGACAAATTAATAAAATAAACATTTTATAAATTAGATTTAATTCATAGCACTAAAACACAAAATAGTAAAATAATACATCGCGGTCCGGATCGGGGCTCAGATCTATGTTACTTATGGTTTCTATAGGGTCCTGCCATCTTCGGGCATACCAGCCCCATACTGAGTAGGAGTCAATTTGGTTGTCACTCATGATCTCTGCTCGTAGATAACAGCAGCATTCCGCAATGCACTGGAAATGTTTTCGCCCATGCTCAGAACTGCATCAGCCAAGCCATTTAGGGTATTTATAAAGTGATCTTTCATTCACTTAGATTATACCATCTTCACTGGAACTTGCATTTTCATGTATCGTTGCACGAGTGGCCTCGGAACCATGCGCTGGACTGTAAATAAATATATCATGTTTAATAATGTAAGAGATTTTTAAAGAAACTATTTGGGGCCAAACACAAAACACCTTCTCCTTGACCGCCATAGCTTTGTAAGTGTACAGATCCAGGCCGTCACAAAGAATATAGTAAGATGGTCCCTTAGGAACTGAATGTGATTTCATATTAGTCAGGGATGTGAGCAGATACAGGCTAAGATGGTTATTGCTCAGCTCACAGCCTTGAGCTTACTTCTGCAAGGAATCTCCTCAGTAAGCTGAAGGGGAAATTGCATCAAAAGCATTTGTTCCGAGTAATCATATGTAATTAAGTTATAGGAGAAAAATCTTGCCACAGCTTAGGCATGCTGGTGGTATCTAAAATGTTAAGTGATGTCGGTTGATTTCTGGCCTCAAAGTATCTCTGTTTTAGGCTTTGAAAGAAAAAAAAAACAAAGATACATACTTGCTTGCTCCGTTAAGTATATCTCTGGCACGTCCCAACTATTTTGAAGGGCGAGGTCTCTCCATATCTGCGCCACCTGAGGATATCCCCGTTTCCTAGAAAAGTAGATAGACTATTAGCAGCAAGGCCATTGGAAGTTTTTTAAAAGGTATTTTTGATTTTATCTAGATCAAAACTTACCACGCACTAAAATCATATGAGCATGTATGTAGTTAACATGAGCTTCGTCTGTCTCTCTTGCTTGTTCGACCTTCTCCTGCTGTTACTCATGGTCGTTTCGTAAAGTTTTACGACGTAAACAAGAAATAAAACAAATTCCAAAGAAAATAATCTATCGTCTGTCAAAGTTGTTAAGTTTTGCCAGCATAATAATCTTAAAAATAACTTACATAACTAAAATAACCATGAATGTGACAGATAAAATTATTTAATTTTGATAATGATCAATTCTGGTAATCTTTTTTTAATAATTTTATTAGTAGGTTTTCCAAAAACAATGTTCCAGTTAGTGAAACCCCGGGAAAATACTAAAATATTAAAATGAAATCATTTACAACATGGTCGTAATTCTACCAAGAAGTAGAAATACTGATTGCTTGCCATACTGACCGAATGGAATCACCCGTAATGTTGATTATTGTCAATATTATTGTTGATTAATGGTCCATTCTCATCTGTGGTCCGTTATCTGTGAATTAAACTTAGGAGCGTCCTAAAAGCTTGTTAATTTTAGTTAGTGTGCCCTTCAAAATAGCAGAAAATAGTGCTGTCATTTAAAATTAAGTTTTTTAGTAGGTTTCTTATCTTAAAACTAAAACCTTCAAAATCGGCTTTAAAGACTACTAAAAGAGAAATTTCGCAAAATATACAAAAAATATATATGAGCTTTTCTGATTTGAAAAAGTTGTCGTTGTTGAATATCTCAAGTTCGTCTCATCCTCATCCTTCATCCTCATTTATCCTCGTCAGGCGGGCTCAAAAGGACAAGAATCCAGAGCCGTTAAAATATTAAAAAAAAATCCTCGTCAGTCTAGAGGAAATACAAAAATGTAAATAAAAATTGTCCAGACGAGATTGAAGGCACTTTAATCTCCGGCTGAAATTAGCAAAAACACGAGAGAAACTTTTATATTTTGTGTACTTATGTAGAGAAGGTGTGAAAGAGTCCCTTTGACTTTTACGTTCACGGCTTTATCGAACAAAACTTTATGTATTTTTTTGTATCCACTGTACGAGTCAGGACTTTCTTGAGCATGAAACTAATCTTAACTTAAGCAGACTAGACACTATCCCCGCCCAGGCATTGTCCTGCGACTCCTTTAATTAAAAAGTTTTCTCAAAGTTAGCTTCTCGGATACTTATCTCAGATAACGTAAGGAAATCGACAAGTCACTTAGGGAATATTAGATTGCAAATATTTCCTGTGCAAATTACATGTCTACACCTCACATTTCAATATCCATGCCTGGGACACATATATCATCTCGCACCGATGAATCTTTACATACACGAGCTTGTGCAAAATGATTCTACTCTACTCCCTCATCTTATCCAAAATACTTGAACCTGCACATATTTCTCTCTTACTTTCACTCTAAATATTAGAAAAGGAAAGTAGGTACTATATTCGTTCAAAGTTAGATGTTGTGAGTTTGAATTCGGGAGCAATGTGAATGTGGTAAATAAATATTGATGACATCTAAATCTTCGGTTTTCGCGGAAATATGGTGACTACGATCTTTGGATACGATACTCATAGCGTCTGATCAATCTTTCGAAAATGGGGCAAATGTGTATATGTCCCCTTTGAATAATAATTGAGGAATGAAGATGTGTATTAGACGAAAATGGGGCAAATGTGTATATGTCCCCTTTGAATAATAATTGAGGAATGAAGATGTGTATTAGACGAAAATGGGGCAAATGTGTATATGTCCCCTTTGAATAATAATTGAGGAATGAAGATGTGTATTAGACGAAAATGGGGCAAATGTGTATATGTCCCCTTTGAATAATAATTGAGGAATGAAGATGTGTATTAGACGAAAATGGGGCAAATGTGTATATGTCCCCTTTGAATAATAATTGAGGAATGAAGATGTGTATTAGACGAAAATGGGGCAAATGTGTATATGTCCCCTTTGAATAATAATTGAGGAATGAAGATGTGTATTAGACGAAAATGGGGCAAATGTGTATATGTCCCCTTTGAATAATAATTGAGGAATGAAGATGTGTTTTAGACGAAAATCAGTTAATGAGTTATTTATATACGATGGTGTTATTCATAGCTCGCTTCAACAGTCAAAACATACGAGCAAAATTTTAAAAAGCTCTTATTATGTGTTTCAACAGCTTTTAACTCGTATCAAAAAAGTTTATTAACACTTCCTGTAAAAGAAAAATTTCAACGTAAACGTAGCAAAGTATTTTTATATTTGCCTTGAGTAAGGGTTCCGTAGTACTTAAAAGGTACAAACGGAACCTTCATGGTGAGACTCCGTTGTCCGTCCGTCCGTATGTCACAGCGTCATAACTTTAACACCGTTAAAGATAAATACATGAAATTTTGCACAAAAATTGCATTAGTTTGCCCACATATCACAATGTAAAAAAATATTAGAAAAATTTGAAATTGTTCAAAATATTTGTGAAATTAATTGTATTTTGTGAAAGTGGGAAAAATAAAAAATATTATCCTAAAAATACAATATGGGTATAAAATTGTAGATGTTAGAAAGCTTATTGTAAAAATATATACTTTTACTATAATTATATTTACTGGCACTAGTTTCGAGAAATCTTTAAAAAAACACAAAAATATGTATATCCCCCCCCCCTTATCTCCGAAACTTGTTGACCGAAAAAAATGAAAAAAATTACGATTATAGATCATAACCGACCAATTACAGGAAAACTATAGCGATTTAAAAAAAGTTGAGCACAAATGAGAAATATAAAAAAGAAGGAAAATAAATAAAAAAAATATTTTATAAAAATACAATATGGGTATCAAATTGTAGGTATAAAAAAGTTTAATGTAAAAATATATGGTTTGGCTGTATTTAATTGCATCTATTTCGAGAAATAATACCATAAAAAACGTATGTCCCCCCTTATCTCCAAAGCTGGTGGACCGAAAAATATGAAAAAAATCATGGTAATAGGTGTTTACGTAAAAATTACAGGAAAAATAAAGAGGCTGAGAAATTCTTTTAAAAAAAAAATTACAAAATTAAATTTATCATCCACAATACAAAACCGTACGTGAGTTTGACTCGCACTTGGCTGTTTTTTTTTTTTTTCTCTTTTTTCTTTTATATCTAACTGTGTAGCAGTTGTATAATCTGACCACTCAAACCGTGTAACATTGGTTGTAGTAAATTGCAATTGGAGTGCACTAGACTGTAGGACGTCCTTCTTAGACGTCTGACAACCGGCGGCAACGTCAAGAGGCGGAGAATCCTCTATCCGGGATGGCAGAAGGCGTAACGGATAGGAAAAATAATGGCCAGCTTCCAGTCTTTATCTTTTAGATACTAGTACGAATACAATATGGCATAGTATAATGATACTGACTAAAATTGCTTCTAATTTCCTAGGACATGGGAGTTTTGGTTGAACCATCTTATCTACTGTACCAATATGTAAAATAAGAGACTTCTTGAATGGATATGTGACGACTTATTGTTAATTAAATAAACCTACCTCTTCTCATTGTAAATTTCAATGCTGATAATGGTACCAAACATTTAAGCTAAGCAGTGTGGGTAATACCCATGCTGGGCAATTAAAATAGTTTAGGAAATTGATGTGTATGTTGTAGGTAGGTTTTCGATGTGATTTGTCTCTCAAATTTTACATTTGTGTTATTATGTAAATGAGAATTAGCATTCCTCGTGTCAATACGGATTTTACATGTTCCATAAAGTAATTTCATAATTTCACAATACAATACCTTCCTACATAATAATGCAAAAACTAATGCACAATCAAGACAGTCACTCGCCTCAAAAAGTTATTGTATTTTTAGGGATTTTGGACAAACAAGTTGGAAAATCCTAAGGATCACATTGTTTTTTCTCAGGAACAATGTAGGGCGAAAGGGCTCACCATCTATCACGTACCAAGTGTGGACTATGACTTGCATTTCACAGTTCACACTTGGGAACATCTCTGACACCCCCTCGGGGATTCATGTCGTGACGATATATATATACTTTTATATAATTTTTTATTTATTATTGCACACAGAAAACTTAATTCTAAATTGTATTATAAAAGTATTGTGCAATGGCGTGCTTATCTCAACATGAGATTTCTTCCAGCAAACCAAGGGTGATAGAGATATTTGATATAAATAAGATTTTCATATTGTGCACGATAATACTTATACAGAAACAAGATTAAATGATTTTATGTAATGTAATATAAATAACCTTTGATTACTTTATGACTTAATTTTGCTGTTTTTTTTTAATATCTACGTAACGACACCCTAGATATAAAAAAAAATGAGGACAAGTTTTAACAAGGACAAACGATATATTTTCACCGGCACTTTTTTTTATTTAATATCTTCGTAACGTCACCTTAGATATAAAAAATATGGACGAGTTTTAACAAAGACAAAACAAACGATACATTCCCACCGGCACTTTTTTAAATTTAATATCTACGTAACGACACCTTAGATATAAAAAATAAGGACAAGTTTTAACAATAAATAAATAAATAAAAATAAGTTTATTTGCAACCAAAAAGAAATGCAAAAATATTTTATGCACTATTACTATGTTGTTTGACAAGTATCTTTTATAAAACTCTAATCCCACATTAGGATTCCCTGGGTTGTGGGAAAGGGAAATTCCTGGTGAGTCTGACGATAACAAATTTATAAAAAATTAACATAAGATTAAAAAGTAACATAAGAGACAAAATAAAACTAGTTGAGTAATGTATAACGTGTGGGTGATAATTGTATATGGAATGTTATTAGAGTGTGTGTGAAAGTGTGTTAAAGGGTGAGTGAAATGGAGTGTGTTATATGAAGGTGTATGCCTGAGTTTTGAAATACTTGATACTCACAGACCGGTACCTGTGTGTTAGGATTTATGTATCAATTTTAAGGATATCCTCGGTTTGTTCGTAATCTAAGGGAGAGAGCCAATCGTGTAGATTTTTTTTGCATGGGTAACGTGTAACAAGGACAAACGATACATTCTTACCGGCACTTTTTTTCACTTTAATATCTAACTAACAATATCTTAGATATAAAAAATAAGGACAAGTTTTAACAAAGACAAACGATACATTCTTACCGGTACTTTTTCGTTTTTTCCGTTTGCTCTTCCCAAAGTCTATACGCTCTATAATATAACACTAGTTATAATCATCAGTCATCATCACTACTCATCAAATCCCAAGTGATATACCAAGTGGTAGAACAACCCATACCGAATCAGTAAACGACTAGAGGATGTTAAGCGGCATATGACGTCGACTGGAAAACGCCTGGTGACGTTGATTTAGAACCACCTCAATTCCGGAAGCGGATGCGCTAAATTATGATCAAGCCTCATGCTTCCATCTGCATAATACACGTAGAAATTATGTACAGCTCTGGAACTGAGCTTTATGAGACCAGACTCGCTCATGCGACAGCATCTGCTGTCAACGACAGCCATCTGAAATTGAGGAGCTCAATATTGTTTATTTCATATTGGTGTCGATTCGGTGTCACACGACTTAACTTATTTGACAGGACTAACCTCATCTTAAGCGTCCTGTCTGTGTCTTTTCGATAAAGAAAGAAATAGACAGAATGGTGAAATTAAGTTTAATCCTGTCAAATAAGTTGAAGCGTGTTTTACCAAATCAACAATATACATGTATTGTATTGTCCGTTTATTTCTGGGAATTTTCAGGATTCTGAACTATGTCCTCTGATCCGTTTTATTTTTATTTTATTAAGGGCACACCGAGCGTTTGCCTTTGTCTCTGTCTTTTTCTTTACGTGTAAAGAGTAAAGATAATAACCAAACTTTTGCACTTTTTCAATGTTTTTCGATGTTATATTCATTATATTGTTCTTAAATAAAAAAAACTATCGTGTATAAACGCTCCAGTAATCTATGTACTTTATTTTAGTAAATAAATCATAATATCAAATTACTTATTTATATAAAAAAGTAGGGAAATAAAACGAGGTAACTTTGTGAATTTATTCTATAGAGCCAACTTTATCAAATAGTGTTTCCATCGTGTATACAGTCTAGTATATATACCCAAAAGTACCAATATATTTCCCTAGAATTTAATTTAATTGTTTACTACTTTAAACAAGGGTTATAAAAATGTGTTTGACTCTGTAAAAAGCTCGGTGTGCTCCGATATACGATAATACGTGCCACTAGAACATACGATCATGCTAGTAACTTGATACAAACTGGATAGAACATGGTTGTGAAACCACATAACACATAACTAATCATTGATTAGAACATACATATATCACACCGGTATTGATTTTAATAATAACGATGACGTCATGAATTATCGTCTTATCGTATCAAGAATCAGCTACCACATATGCAGCACCCCGTTAACTATGTAGTCCATTTGTGGAAGTTAAGAGGCTATGTGAATTTTATTTTTGTCACTGTCACTCCAAGCGAAAAAAACGCGCAGTGCGAGAGAGATGGATTCAAGGCGAAAGGAAAAATAGTTAGTTTTATATTTTTAACAACATTTCTAAATTAAATATACATATGTACATGGAGCCTATTCGTCAAACGAGGAGAAAAAGTGTGTTTGAAGACCTCTAAAATTTATCCAAACATGTTTTCCAAAAACAAAACCCTATTACAAACCCTAAATTTTCCGTGTATTTCAAGAAATATACAGAGAAGAAGCACCCGTATTTTTTTACATATCACCTTAAGGACCATTTAGCTGCCGGATTTTGAAAAACCCGCCTTTTTCTAATTAATAGAAACAGAGCACTTAAATACATAATGAGCAAATTTTGAAATTAAGTTTTCTATGTCGATTATTTAGAAATAGGCTGGTTTTTCACAATACGGCTGCTAAACGGGTCTAAAAATGACTTACTCGACCTTTCGTATTATCTTATTAGGTTATTTGCCGAGTGGCAGGAGAAGTTAATTGTATGAGAAGTTACTGGTAGCTGGCACGGGTCCTGAACGGTGGTAGTAATCATATTCTCCTGAACTTTTACGAATCGATTATATTGATAAGACGTGGACAAGACTGCCTGTAGCTGGCAACTGAAGTACTTCACCCAACTCAATCTCCATGGAATTTAAACCAATTTATATTTCATATAATAAAGGAAATATACTTGAATGTATAATCAAGGGCTCTTGGAGAAAATTATTAATATTTCATTAGGAATTTGATAACAATTTCCTGTCTTGGGAAATGACAGCAATAAACAACCCTTTGTTCGTTTGTGTTCTTGAAAATAATTGGAAATAAACAACTTTATAAGTGAGACGTCCTGAGCAGATTAATGCTTAAATGATTACGTATAATGAAAAAAAGCATTAAACTTAAAAGGCTTATTGGATTTTTTTACGTGGTATTATTTATTTATTTATTTATTTATAAGAAGACTGTTAATACAGTAGCGTCTCACTAATCCGGCACTTCAGAACATCGGCACGTCCAATAGTCCGGCACTTTGCGACACCGTTTCCGCTTATAAATATACATATCTCCTTGTTACTACATACCTAGTACCTTATTTACCTTGCATTTCCCTATACAATCTATTAATCAGAACATTCCATAAATTTGGCACGGCACGACTTAGCTATATACAGTATGTTGATTTGGTCAGCAACTTCCGTCACAGGGTAGGTTCACGATACTGATTAATAAAAAAAAAAAAAAAAAATCTTTTCTTAATTAACATTAAATTAACTTTTTTTTCATAAATTTATGTACGATATTTTGGGGGCAGTTTCAAACGCCTATTGTATGACACGCATGATGAAATTGACTCAGCACTGGCGGAGCGGCAACGCAAGAATTTTATCAAGAGAGTTTTAGTACAAACAAAAAGGGTATATCTTCTTTTTTATGTAGTATTTCTTTTTTTGTATGCCGTTTTTTGGAATAAGCATCGTGAACACAACCTACACTGTGACGGAAGTTGCTAACCAAATCAACATTCTGTATATACAGAGTGTAAGTGATATATTTAAGTAAACCTTTAAATAAATAAATAAGTAGACTACTAGAGTATGTCTAATAATCTACTGGACAATCTTCTTTATGTATCATAACCGCGGAAATTAAAAAAATCACCTCTGCTATTGTGAATTTTGTACCGACAAGTATTTTTTTTATTTTACTTTTTTTTTTGTTACGTTGGGAAAGTTGTTCAGTATGATCAGTAGAAAGAGTAGCAATTAAATCCATCATTTTATCTTTACACTCGGTATTTTATTTATGAATAATATAACTTAACTAGGCCTTTTTACTTCTAAAACTAAAATTACTGATACTTGTAATACGTTTTATTCTTTTGTGCAATAAAGGATTTTGAATTGAATTGAATTGAGTATTTGTATGCTAAATTAATATTAGCTTTTCTTTACAATTTATAACATCATCATTTTGCACCCTTATCAATACAAATAAAGACTATTCTATTCAATTCTAATCGCAAATTAATATTTTGTTAGTAGGGATCTTTTGTATTTTAGAAAAAATATGTCCAAAGAAAATCCTTTAACTAAACTTAATTAAATGAGTAAACTTGCTATCGACTGCAACGACGATTGCTTGAGCAAACGTTCGTCGCGATCGTCATTTCCGGAACCAATATGGCTGCGCTCGATTTCCGGCCCGGACTCGACAACCTCAACAAAATCAATATCACAAGCAAAACTAGCCTTTATCGCAAAGGCAATAGAACTGGAACATGTTTCAGAATTCTATCGATAACTCTGCCGATGTCTAGTAAACGGTTTACGTCGGATTACACGAACGTTTATTTCAATCAACCCAATGTTGGACTGCCGGTTTTAAATAAGCTGTCTGTACACACCTTTATATCGATACTGATTGTATAAAGTTGAATAAAAGCGCAGACAGAATGAATTATTTGTGTGCATGGTAATTTATCAAACCAGACGCGCCTGGATTAAATTAAATTTCTGGTGAAATTGTTTGAGTTTTTAAATTTATAGAGCCTAACTTTATGTAACAGATACATAATAATTAATACAAAATTACATCATTGCAGTATAGAAACACAGAAAGAAAAGTAAATCTGGATGTGAGGAGCTCTGAATCGGGATTCAAACCCGGGACCTCTCGCTAGAGACCGTTTCTATACTGCAATGATATAATGTTAATTTATATCTCCTTGCGATGGATAAATCGCCAAGTGTTCCAACATAGAGATTTATTTCTGTCATAGTTTCGAAAAGTATACTTAGTTTAAAAGTGCAACCGATTTTAGTTCCAATCTATACTATCTAATAATAAAGTATTTAAACAATTGTGTCTGTACATTGAATATTTTTGAGAAATTTCAAATTAAATGGGTTGGTAGTATTGTACAGAAGCCAAAACTATAATTCTTGACATTTTTGTCTGTCTGTCTATATGTTCCGTTTTAACTCGAGAACCACTTAACGGATTTGGATGCGATTTTCTTTATTGACATAGTAGTGGCCCTAGTCAACATATATTGTACAAGGGTTGTTGACAAAATAACCGCCAAGCTGAAAACTGTCGATAATCGAAAGACACATCTATGCTAGTAAATCATAAAACCGAGACTCAGAACCAAATATTCAGAGCAAAATTTACAATAACCACTAAAAAATCCCGGGTGCTTTACAATTCCAAAGCCTTTTCTTACTGATACTAAATTACATACAATCATCATATGCCAAAGGGAAGTAAATCTGTTTTTAAATTATGGTAATTTATGCGCATTTAAATGTAGAGCTTTAATATGTGAAGAATTCCCATTACAAAGGTTTGGGGTAATTGATCCGGTGTACCACGCTTACTTTATTGCCAAGATTATTTGTCAAAAAAGAAGACTAGATTTTCATGATGGCATGAAAAAAATGTACATAGTATAAAGCCTCCTAGGGTTTATACATATGTCTGAATTGAGATCATCGTAGCTTGATACAATTTTAGGTTAGTTTTGTATTGCTACATATTTCTATTATTTTGTTTTATACGTAATTATATTGCTAGTTTATAATTGCTCGTCTCTGTTTGAGATTATTTGTTTTTCTCTACCTCTACATTAGGCCAAATCCTGGTAAGTTTGTCCAAGGCCAAATCATAAAAACACACACTTATAGAAACGAATGAACTGACTGAAGTCATCGCATACAACTATTCGTTGAATCAAATGCAATATTTAAGTATTTATATCCAATACCAGCGACCCGCCCCGGCTACGCACGGGTGCAATGCTGATACTAAATATACTACAGTATTTAAGGTAAAGTTAATACTTGCGATTGTTGGCTCTTGGTGAAACATCATCATGGATGAAAACAAACACTTGTACTTAAGGTACGTATTTAATGATAAGTCCTGCGTTGCTTAAAATCGCTTCGTAAATAAGCCATTATTTGTCGTAAAATGTAAAGGATAAAAAAATGGTTATTGTGGATTGTACGTACTTTTTTGTAGACGTTTTTAAGGTGTACAATACAGTCAACTCTGATTTTTAATTCCGTGGAATTATGACAGTTCAAGGAAAGGGATGGAACTGTGCAAGTAAGCGAGATGAACTGTATCGTTTCTCCTTTACTAGCACAGCGCCATCCCTTTCCCTGAAATGTCAGAATTCTACAGAATGAAAAATCAGAGTTTAGTACATTATTTTGATCTATCTCGTAGGGTTCAGCCAGCGCTTGCAATGTAAACGCAAAAAATATTTATTTACGACATCACATTAGAAACCTCTAGAATTTTCAGTGTTTCTCTACTATATTATGCATGTATTATACATATGAACTTTCCTCTTGAATCACTCATCAAAATCCGTTGCGTAGTTTTAAATATCTAAGTATACATAGGGACAGACAGACAGCGGGAAGCGACTTTGTTTTATACTATGTAGTATATGTAGTGATGTAGTGATAGTGATTTGTGCAACTGTAACATAATTTGACACATTGGGACACGAGTGCTTGTTTACGAAACGAAGTTAGTTTCGTAATAGTTTTGCACGAGTGTCTCAAATACTTCGTGATTTATTTATACAAGAAGATCAAAATGTCGAATACTTTTCTAAACTGAAATAGTTTTGTACTCTTCCAATCCTTCTATTGCACATAACGATTTCTTTCTATTATTAGATATTCCGTTAAATATACCAACACCCTTCTACAAATATCTGCCAGCTTAACACTTAAACGCAGACGTTTAAATGTTCACCATTATCTTTATTTCAACTACAGGTAGATAAGGCACTGTGGTCGTGGGTAAAAACACTAGGTCTGGAACTAGAGGTAAACGCAGGAGAAAGGGGGTATTATAGCCCACCACCTCCCTTCGCAGAAGCTCTTTGCACACGTGCTGATTTTACGGGATAAAAAGTGCCCAAGAAGAACGCTTGAAGTCTTAATCTGTAAGATGAATCCGAGCCACAATCTGGACTGCAATCTATTGTTTTTGCGATTACGAGAACTAAGAAAATTAATCTATCCTGCTGCGAAAGTTTCATCGCGTTTAGCTGGTTAATTGTAAACTTATAAACTAACAAATTAACATTAAAAAAAATTATAATATTTGTAGGGAAGTGATAGGGATTCAACCTTTTGGAAGCCAATATAATCAAGCAAATGCAAATTAATAACAATTAAATAATCAGTGACGTAGAAACAGCCCCAACGGGAGGAGACTCCCAAAATAAAGCCTGTGCAATTGTGCAATATTAAGGCCCTTAATATCGCCAAATGGGTACTTTCTAAAGCCTACTCCTCTTTTATGGCCAAACCAAAAATATAAAAAAAATGTGTTATGGATTATCAACTCTAGGACAACATATGCAACATTTTTCTTTTTCGTACCACCAAAACTTCTATATGAAAAATTGTTTCAACTGAATGGTGTTTTTTGCTTGAATTTCCTACTGCTCCTAAGCGGCTTAGGTGATTTAATTCATTTATGCTTTGATAAATAGATAAACTTGATAGCTATAAATATAACATAGAATTATTCAATCGAACAATGACGCCCATGTGAAAAGTATTATTTTCTCCTATTTTGCCCTTTCAAGGACGCAGCGAGCGTCGTAACAGCCACCACGCATTGTGCACTGATTTGAACGTTATTTCAATGTAGTTTCCGTCGATATTCATACAGACAAACATCGAGCTGCTAATTTGGCGACGGTAATCGCCTTAAACCTTAGACTCCTCAGATCTCGTATACCTATTGAGCTGCGGTATATTCTACGTTCTACTTATCGTACGTTCTAGACCAGGGGTCTCCAAACTACGGCCTGCAGGCCAAGACCGGCCCGCGAGTAGGGATGCCAGATGGTATCCTAAAGGAGGACATGTCCTCCTTTTTCACAATTTGTCCTCCCGTCCTCCCTCACCTATCAATTGTCCTCCTTTTTAAAATTTTGCGAGCACCGCCGACACCGCTTTGTTAACCCAGGCGTATTGGAACAATATTATTATGATAGTTATATATGCGGTTCATGGACCTATTTCTATCACATGGAGTTGCACTATCGCTGTCACATTCACTCATTGAGCTTGCGCTATACGCAAAACCACACATGTTACACTGGCAAAACATACAAATAAGTAGTTAAATAGTAGTTAAACAGGTAGTTCTGCAAAAAAAAACACATGAAGTAGGTATGTGCCGTTTTATTTAAGTATGTCTTCCTTTTTTTCTGAAGTCCTCCTTTTTTTGATTAGTAGCACTGATTTGCCCTCCTTTTTAATTTTTCCATCTGGCAACCCTACCCGCGAGCACCACCAATCCGGCCCGCGCGCGCTGGCCGGACATGCCCGGTTTCTATCCCGCTATAGTTTATTTAAAATTCACAAACATATAATATTAACGTGATGCTATTTATAATAGGATCAAAATTGACAACCCGTTATCATGCGTATTTGTCTAAAAGGAGCGTTATTATAAAAATGTTATTTACAACCCTATTTCAAGGTCTGCGCACAGCACGCGCTGCGGCTAACTCCGTTGCAATGGTTATGGTTATTGTTACCCGAAGTAAAAACCGAAATTGCGAACGGAGCGGAGTACACTGCTGCGCCCTGCACAATAGATATCTCACTGACCGGCTAATCCCAATACGAAAATTTGCGCGTCAAAACTCCAGTATTTTGGAATCGTAGTATTGGGCCTCGGGTCTTAGTGGAGGAATTATTGTGGCCCTTAGGCAAAAAAGTTTGGAGACCCCTGTTCTAGACTACAAAATTAAACACATACCTACAGGTTTGTAAAATGTAGACACAGACTAGACAAGGCTGTCTTATCTGTGCAAATAGTCTCTTTGTTTCCGGACAAAGATTAAACATTTTCACAGTTGGTTGCTTGAAAATTCTATTACGTTTTCAATGCTATCGAGGCTGTGTAGTACGGGGAGGCGGCGTAGCGAGTAACGTAGGCGCGTAGCATCGTCTCGTAGCATTCCCTTTCATTTCGTAGTCACCTCCCGCCCTTCACCCCTCCCTCCAACCCGCATCCGCCCGCCCTGATCAATGAATGCACTCTTCCGAGCTTCAGAGAAAGTATTAGCTTGGCTACTTCCACGCGAACTTTATTTGTTCTTAAATTCGCTTTTATAATAAACGAATATTTAAACTGCGGTAGAGGCGGTAGCTTAGGCGGCAGACCGCTGGCCGCTCAATCTTGAGCCTCAGGTTCGATCCCTAGTCGGGCATGCACCAATGAGTTTTTTGGACTTTATGTGCGTAGTATTACTTATCACTTGCTGAAAGGTGAAGGAAAACATCGTAAGGAAACCTGTATGTCTTAAAAAGCGTGTATATTTGTGTCCGATTTACATTGATATAACTTACCTTACCACCCATCACGTTGGGACGTAATAATCACTAGTGAAACGCGGGTGTACCGAGTGTGGACTGTGACTTGCATTTCACAGTTCATACTCGGGAACGCCTCTGACACCTATATACCCGTATTTTTAACCTACGCGTTTTTACAAATTTCAAAATTTTCTCTCGAAGGTTTTAAATAAGTCTCATACTTACCAAAAATATAAAAGTTTGTTAGCTTGTGACTTTGCTTTGAGCTTTATTTGGAATATCAATCAATACATATAATAAAAGAGTAGAACCGGGTGTGTCTGTACATTGAAGAAAAGTAATAAAAATAGAAAGGGAGTGACTAAAGAAGAGTAATAGAACTAAAATCAGCGATTTTTAAAATTATTTTCTATCTGTCAGTCTGCCTGTTTGTTCGTGCACATATCCGAAACCAGCGAACATATTTTTATATAGTTAACACAGGTGGACATGGATAGAACTTAATTTAGCTTAAAATAAAGGCTTTGTTGTATTAAAGTCGGATGTCGGAAAAAAAAGTTGTCGTCATTTAGATTTTTGGAATAAACTTTTGTACTGTTAGAAGTTCGAAGTTATAACGATGAAGGCCCATAAACGTCACGAACGATTGTACCTAATAAGAAAAAAAACAAGAAAACTTTGGTTAGAATTATGTAACGTATAAAATTTTAGTACGTAAAAAATCAACAGGTGGCGCTATTCATTATTTGAACGCGCATAAATAAATATTTAATTATTTAATTTTAATAGCGTCATCTATTTTAGTGAATAAAATGTTTTAATGCGAATTTAGTTGCAGCAATTCCCATAGCTCAATTTCTAAGAGATTTTTCTTTGGACATATACGTAATTTTAGGACCTAGTTTTCATTATTTTGATATATAAATTAACCATTATTTTTTTATGATTTTTTAGACATTATTGTTGAGGTTTTAGACATTATATTGATTGTGATGTGTGGTTGCTTATAAAAAAAAAACTGTGGTCTGTCTCTCAGGTCTGTCTCTATCTGTCTACTCCTCGTTTACTCATCTGTTATCCAGCTGTCAAATCAGTCAGCAGCATATTTTTATAAATTTATCTTAATAGCAAAGGACAATTTCTAAACAGCCATTTCTCAAGAGACGTCACACGAAGGTAAATGGAAGTTGCAACTTTTTCGTAAAAATATTTATCATCATGAGGTTTTTAAGACCACATTTCGAAAATACGGCTAATTAAACCTAAATCTCGATATGGTTTTCGAATTAACACACCTTAACATAACTTAATCTATGCGAATTGTAAAACAGATGGTGATACTTCTTTGATGAAACGGGATAGTTACTAATAACTGAAATTTGTAAAACTATTTACATTAAAAATTAAATTTTTATATTCTAAAGTATATTAAATTCTATTAAAAACTGTCAAAGTAAAGAGCGGAAAAACGGAATTTTGTCCGTATTTCATGCATCACGCAAAAACTACTGAAATGGTTTCGATGCAGATACCACTGTACGATCTTCAACAGTGAGACATGGATTACAAAGAAAGAAGGAAGGGAGATGACTGTTCGATAACTTATTATCCAACTTAAAAACCGGGAAACTTATTATTGCAGAATTCCCAAGGGATTACACGTGGTCGCATTATCTTCTTCCACGCGGACGAAATCGCAGGCAACAGCTAGTGTATCATAAAAGAAAACCAACCAGGTGAAGCGGTGGGAAAAAAATATTCTACAGACCTAAGTATTTATGTACTGAACCCAAAACGTGTTATTCAGTATCAGTTCAAAAGCATCAGGAACAAACGTTAGTAACAAAGTCAACATTAGTATAGAAAGTTTTGTTTTCCCCTCCGTCACGAACGTCAAATGAATGTACATACACCACAATTTATCGGTCCTACATACAAGTTAGGTACCTATATATTTACAGTACAATATTGCACAAATATTTGCAAGATTTCCTAAACAAACGAAAGGTTCAACACCGTTTTCGTAGATTATGTTCTGAAAAATTAAATGTTATTTATCAATAATTTTCGTACAACGTGTTCCTGCATAATACTTGTGAATGATGCAGAGGATTTATTTGAGGAGATTTCGTGTCAAAAAAGTATAGAGCAGTGTAAAAATAAAACTTTTGCTGTAAACTGCGTTAAGAAAATTTATATAAACGAATATTTTTTATTATTATTTCGAGTTTCCTGTATCACTATCGATGACTAGAGATAGTGGTAGTGGTAGATAAAGTGCACAAAATATTATCGAATTATAATATATCGTCAGGTGGTGAAAAGTATAATATGGCAGAATAAAAAAAAAAAACATATTTTCTTGTATTTTTCATTTATTTAAAATATTCTGTTTTGTTTTCAGGTCGTACGGAAAAACATTCTGTGAATTTACGACATGACGAATGTTTCTCCTATATTTTTTATGACAAATATATACTTATTGAAAACTTTAACAAAAAAAATAACGAAAAATATATTTTTTTTTTTCTAACATTTTGAAAGATGTTGAACTTAGTCGCCGCCTAAAGATAAATTTAGAATTGGAAGATATTTTGTGTACTTTACTATCTAACACCAAGGCAAGACTTGAATTTTTGTTTATAACTATATTAAAATTCTTATTTAATACTTGATGATATTATGACCTTTTTTACAAAATGGCCACGATACAACTCCGCCGGCCTCTTGAATATACTTGAAATTTTAATACTCATTTGTTGTTATATAGGTAGTATCATCAATTTGACAAAGTTTAAATTTTTTTCTTTGCATACTTAATTCATTAAATCCTTGGTATTAAATTGGACCCTGTTTTGGTATTTATTTTGTTGAATTATAGATAAAAAATATATTTTAATCAAAGCACATCATTCCACATATTCTACACTAAATCAAATATATTTTTAAAATTTTTTACTAAATTAACATCCGAGTAAAACCCGACCTTAATTGTGGCTCTCTCGGTCGCCAGCTGTAAAAACCACCTTAAATGTTAAGGCGATATGTAAAAGTTTTAGCCATATGCGAGAAAACCCTCAGTGCGAGAGGGACGGATTTGTGGAAAAGTAGCAAAATGACGGTTTTTTATTCATATAAAATGTACTAAAGTTGCTATCAAAATTTCGTTTAACCAGCCCCTCTATTCTGTATCTTTAGTTGCCAACTGGATTATATCAAAAACATAGCTAAAAACGGAACTTTCAAAATTGCTTTTAGTGGGTATTGAACTATTTACGAACTGTGTCGTCACTTTAAGTGTGAACATATCCTTAGACAATTGGAATTCGATAGTATATCTATATTTTTGATGATAGGCACCCAGTTCAAACGGCAACTAAAGATACGTAATAGGCCCTCTGGTCTTAGATACCGTTAAAAACCATCTGATAAAATATAATTGCAGTCCATATGTCATTCTAAATTGTCAAACCAGGAGATTTTGTGTCGAAAAAGACCTCATTTCAATAAATATTTCTATCGAGCCGAATTTCTCCAATCGCGTTTTTGTTTTAACAGATCCCTAGAAAAAGAATCCAAAAATAATATACTATTTTATCAAAATAATACATTATTTACTGAAGTGGATATGCAAGTTCTTAAAGTGTTGATTTTTTCCATAGCGCCTTAACCAAAATTTGGTACAAAAACGGGCTAAATGTGAGACAGAATTAGGCATAAAACTTCCCTGTGTATACATCGTTAGCGAGTGTCTGACTCAAATCCGCGTGTTGTATTTGTGCCAACCAACCACCTTACAAACAACAGAAGTCATTTTTTATCGACAAAGGAAAATGGTTTTTATGCCCCTCCATCAAGATACATGAGAGTTTACTGCAAATTTTAGTCTCAGACAAAAGCTGGCAGTGACATACGTATGTGCACTCGTGAAAATGTTCGCGCGAAAGAAAACGCGGCAAAATATTTTCTATTTTGTCCTTTTTCTTCAGACTATTTCTACCGAGACTTTGAAAAATGGATGCTTCCTTCATATTTCTCCACGGAGTACTTTTACAAAGGTTTTCATTTCATATTAGGGTTCTAAAGAGTGTAGAGCATTTTTCGAACAAAGTGTTTGTTAGACAAAATTTATTGTTCAAAGTGGTTTTATGTGGGTTGGTACGATGTTAATTTGGTCCTAAAATTTTTATCAATGAAAATTACAATAATACGGGCATAAAGAAAACTATAAAAAAAAACCGACCAAGTGCGAGTCGGACTCGCGCACGCAGGGTTCCGTACCATTATCTATAAAAATGGCAAAAAAAATCACGTTTGTTGTTTGGGAGCCCCATTAAATATTTATTATATTCTGTTTTTTAGTATTTTTTGTTATAGCGGCAACAGAAATACATCATCTATGAAAATTTCAACTATCTAACTATCTCGGTTCATGAGATACAGCCTGCTGACAGACGGACAGACGGACAGACAGACGGACCGACAGACGGACCGACAGACGGACAGACAAACGGACAGACAGACAGACAGACTCCGCTGTCTTAGTAATAGGGTCCCGTTGGTTACCCTTTGGGTACGGAACCCTAAAAACCACCTTCTCCGGCCATTATGGTCCTGTTGCAAGCCACACTATTTTGTCGATTCGGTGTAACACGACTTAACTTATTTGACAGGACTAACATTATTTTAAGCGTCCTGTCTTTTTCTTTTCAATACAGTGAGAAAAAGATAGAACACTTCAATTAAGCTTAGTTCTGTCAAATAAGTTAAAACGTGTTACACCGAATCGACACAAATACAACTGGGGCTCTACCGCGTAATTCTCATTTATATCAACTTCAAGCAAATGCATGCGAAATTCAAGGCGTGCAAAAGAGATGGCATGTTAGGCCGGCGTCGTCGCACGCACGTCAAATTTCAATCTCTAGTTGATGTTGATGAAAATGAGAATTACGCGGTAGACCCGCTGACCAGTAGAGTTGTAACTGTAGGTGTAGGAAGGCTTGGGACAGGTTTTTTTTTAAGAAGGCCCTAACAAGTTTCGCCGTTGATGGATAAGTCAAGGAGGACATCACTATCAAGGGTTAAAACCACAAAATTCTGAATATCTATGGTTAAAACGGATTAATGCCATAAATGGCTTCAAATCAAACATTTTACGCGTGTTTTAGAGTACTTTGTATAGCGGTATTGTAGCCGATTCTGAAGGCTTTAACTTTAGTTTAAGTACTGTCAAAACTAAATTTTCATCGTTGCAAAATAGTTCATAAGTGTGAAGAACAGAAGCTAAATTACTTTGGAAAAATGTAAGTATTGACAGCACTAAAACTAAAGTTAAAGCCTTCAGAATCGGCTTTATTATCAAACTAAATCCTGTTTAACACCTTTTACACCTATTTGAGGTTTAACACCTGAAATACAGTGCCTGATGATGTCTTAAAACGACGAAACCGGTAGCAAACTCTTAAAAGGTAATTAAACATAATTATATTTGTGGAACCGAGTACCAAGGAGTTATATTTAATTGCAAGATGTCGTTCCATAAAGAAGCAATAACATTCACCGTCAACTAATTTGTATAAGCTCAGATTTTTACATATGGAACTTTTATTAAAAATCAATTTTCGGTTTAATAAAAAATACTTATCGGTGTTTAGTAAGTTATTTCGTCTCGAGTGGACATTCGACATGTAACCTTTCCGCTAAGAGGTCACACATTTTTTGTATCGCTCGTGAAGTGCTTTCATTCGATAACGCTCACAGTAACATTTCTATTAATATTTTTTTAGAACATACCAAGAATCCCTGAAAGAAAACTTTCTACGCGAACTTCCCTCCTATCAGTCCTATAAGAATGAATGGGTGGCAGAATAACAGCTTTCCATATGCCTTCGGTATAGGACATAGACATTTTATAATATTATTTTAATGTATAGGAACATATGCTGCGGCACCAGCCTTTTTAACAGTGCCATAAAACTTTACGATTTAAGAACCGCTATACCTATTATATAGGTAATCCGTTAAATAAATGTCTTTGTATTTTTATTTATTTATCTACCTACATACGTCATCACATCACATCATCTTCGTAATTATTTTTCAGCAAAGGCTTTTTCAATAGAGCGGTCGCTAAAAAGTCTAAAAACCCATGTCAGCGTGTACATTGACAACCGTACAGGTACTACACGTGTTAATGTTGTCGGGACAAGGTGAATTAACAAAGCTTAGGGAATACCTTTAAAACTGGAAATACTCAGCATAGCTGGTGGTGTTAGAGTTTTGCACACGGTCAAACATGTTCGTATTAAGGATACATAAATATACCATAGGTAAAATCACCAAATAAAATGCTTTGATCTTTAGACGAGTAATAAATAAGATAAGGAATTCTTGATTCACAGTGCGTGTTTATGCATCTTACACACATTGGTGATCCTTATGGTTAAAGTACGTACAGAAAGTGAGTCAAAACATCGTTAGATTTGATAACACTGTAATATTGAAGACGTCAGAAGCAGAGAAGCCTATCTTTTCCAGACAATTAATTTCAATAGTGTCTGGAAAAAATAGGCCTCTCTGGTTCTGACGGCCTCATAATATATACATATCTACAAATACATAGAATATGAGTGCTGCATTAAATTAATTGTAAAAATAGTGTATGTGTTAGTATAGAATATAGCAATCTCTTCTTTATTAAATAATAATATACATTAATACAGTGTTTTGGTTTATGACGTGACATTATCGGAATTAAATGTGTTAGTCACACACATTATCAGAAGCCAAATACAAGAAAATAATAATAATAAATAGTAATATAATATAAAGATATTCTTCATCTTAGGAATCACTTCAGACATGACTGACCAACATGATCGTACGTGAACAGATCCTTTAATTTAGCGTGTCGCGTGCGGGAATCCACATTTTGTTCGTTGCGTTTCAAATTTAATCGCGAGCCCCCCTTGTCAACGCGGGTTCAAGTATGCGGTAACCGGTCGTTGACCTGGGATATTTGGGCCGGTTTTGTTTATACCAGTAGGCCGGATATAGGGCGGGCATCTTGCCTAAAGCTAAAAGCTTAACGCGTATCCGTCACTTTTGTGAGTGATTGTACGTCACGCCAAAGGGTGTTAATGGGGATCCATTAGGCGGTTCAGGGTTGAAGTGTGGGGACTGGCAACAAGTTACAATGTTGACGGTCAATATTGATTTGAGCATTCGACGGTTTTGTGAGTTCGTATTTGACTAGAACCCGGGAAAATTAAACTTCCAGTGCCAACAACTGGAAACCCTCTTGAAAATATTATACCCGGTGTAAATTTACAGGTTTTAATGAAACCACATACTCCTACTTCAGTGAATTTTGAATGGATAGGACACATTTTAATTGCGGGGACATATTTCTTTAGGACAATTATTTAAGAGCGGTTTCGCAGCTGGATTGTAAAAACCCACCCTTTTCTAACTAATCGAAACAGAACACTTAAATTCAAAATTCACTCAAAAGTTATTCAACAAAACCTTATTACCTATGTATTGTGTATGTTGCCATCGCAAAGTTTCCATTGGCATCTGTAAATTAGACATAGAAAAACGATGAATTTAAAAAATTTAGAAATTATAATTTACTGAAACCAATAGAAACTTTGTGATGGAAACATACACAATACATATAAGATTTTGTTGAATAACTATTGAGTGAATTTTGAATATAAGTGTTCAGTTTCGATTAATTAGAAAAAGGCTGGTTTTTCACAATCCGGCTGCGAAACCGCTCTTAAATAGTATGTTCAATAGAGGATGTGATTTAATTTTCCTTATTATTAATACTCTGTATTACGAGAAGAAAAAGAGGAAAATGATGGTAGTCATCATAATCTGTTGAACATTTACCATTCTTTCAAGCTCTTCTCAGCATCAGCTTCATCACTGTTTATACCTATATTCACTATTGATTCCGTAATCTTCATTATTTCCATGAATTTTCAACGGAATTTCACCACGAAAAAGCACAAAAGCTTTCAAGAATTAGTCTTCAACGTTTTCCCAGCCATTTTCGCATAAAATACAAAAGTAAAAGACTTGTAAACCCCCGGTATGCAAATTATCACGGAAGAGCGGCGCGACCGACCACAGCACGAAACTGAATTAAGCCTGGCTCCTGGCTGGTTCAGACATGGGGGTCTTAACTGGCGTAACTCGATGACACTCGAATGGATTGCTGCAATTTTAGACCAACCTACACAACGTGATGTGTGCCCTACACGTGATGTAAGATGGTTCGGAAAAGACAATGCCAGAAATAGGCTACACCCATTTTAACAACTTCCTACAAGCCGTAAGGGATTGCCACATCTCTTTAAGGTTTGATATGCTTAAATAAGTTGCCTCAAAAGATTGCTCAGTACAGCTAAACATGAAAAAAGATTGCTCAGTACAGCTAAACATGAAAAAAGCCAGTGCAGATTTGTCAGCATTAACCTTTATATAGCTTTAGGCTGTCGGTATGAAGGCTTAGGTGTTAGTGACTTCTAATCTCAGATGGTGACTACATATTTATTTAATTTTTCTGGTCTTTCAGATATATTGAAAGTAATAAGTTATGTATTATTTCAATGCAAGTGCTCCTAAAGGCCCACTTTTTATGCATCAAAACCGAACAGAAAGTCAATTATTTTGCCCTAGGGCTTTATTATTATATTTTTTTATTTATTTATTTACAATGGTTGGCTAACCTGTAGCCTTTCCTGTGTACCATAAATGTTATAATTTTTTTCCACTGTTTAACGGCTCTGGATACAGTCCTTTTGAGCCAATTATAATTTAAAGTTCACAAGATTATATTTGTTTTATATGCTCACACTATGCATTGAAAAACGTAGTATGATCGCTACGCTCGTGTTTTAAATCGTCCTCGTAATGTATTCCTTTTCGCCCTAGTAGCATTAGTTATTACTTTTCTCATGATGGTAGAGCAGTTGTGGTGGCAACTGTAGTTACATTTACCCAGAATATCGTTTATCGCGCAATTAACCAGACACTTTTTTTGATACATGCCTTGCCATAAGGTCTGAACACGGTTTGAGACACCATAATGAATCTTCGTGTAGGTGTACGAGTTAGGTATATTGCACACAAAGGTCACATCTCTTTAAGGTTTGATATGCTTAAATAAGTTGCCTCAAAAGATTGCTCAGTACAGCTAAACATGAAAAAAGATTGCTCAGTACAGCTAAACATGAAAAAAGCCAGTGCAGATTTGTCAGCATTAACCTTTATATAGCTTTAGGCTGTCGGTATGAAGGCTTAGGTGTTAGTGACTTCTAATCTCAGATGGTGACTACATATTTATTTAATTTTTCTGGTCTTTCAGATATATTGAAAGTAATAAGTTATGTATTATTTCAATGCAAGTGCTCCTAAAGGCCCACTTTTTATGCATCAAAACCGAACAGAAAGTCAATTATTTTGCCCTAGGGCTTTATTATTATATTTTTTTATTTATTTATTTACAATGGTTGGCTAACCTGTAGCCTTTCCTGTGTACCATAAATGTTATAATTTTTTTCCACTGTTTAACGGCTCTGGATACAGTCCTTTTGAGCCAATTATAATTTAAAGTTCACAAGATTATATTTGTTTTATATGCTCACACTATGCATTGAAAAACGTAGTATGATCGCTACGCTCGTGTTTTAAATCGTCCTCGTAATGTATTCCTTTTCGCCCTAGTAGCATTAGTTATTACTTTTCTCATGATGGTAGAGCAGTTGTGGTGGCAACTGTAGTTACATTTACCCAGAATATCGTTTATCGCGCAATTAACCAGACACTTTTTTTGATACATGCCTTGCCATAAGGTCTGAACACGGTTTGAGACACCATAATGAATCTTCGTGTAGGTGTACGAGTTAGGTATATTGCACACAAAGGTCGCTAGGGGAGAGCGAGAAGGGCGGATATCGTCGATTGCGCGGATTGCTGCCTCTGCGCAGAGGCGATTATGATCCGGGATGATTGTTTGTTATACATGATGAGAGAGGAGGACAGATTATTAGTCTTCATGATCTGGCCGAAAATACGTCACGGTTCAGGCTTTGATACATCCTTTGTTTTTCAGCTGCATTTTTAATTTGAGTAATGTTTGTGTGACTCCGGACGGAGGTATAAAATTTGCATAACTAGGTACTTATACAAGGTGACATTTATTTGTTTAGCCAAATGCATACTAAAGACTCGGTAAGTGCTCAGTATCAAGGTTCGATGACCCTTTTTGTGAAATACGTAAATTATATTTTTGGTGTTCCCTACAAACTCAAGCCCAGCCCAAGTCAAGTAGGTGCTATGGGAGGCCGTGCTGCCAGATCAGCGCATTTCGCGCCAGATCTAGCGCTTTTTTGGACCACTTAGCGCTCAAAATTCGTTTTTAGTGCCTAACGGAAAATCTAGCGCTATTTCGAAATGAGCTTTGTTTCATTATTTTTGGCGCTTCTTCGGAATAATTTTGGGAAATCTAGCGGTATTTTGGAATGGGCTTTGTTTTAGTGATGATAATTCTACTTGCTTGATTTAATTTAGTATAAAATTTCTTTATCTTCTTTTAAAAATTCTTTAAGGCTCTATAAATGACGTATTATTTTAAAAAGCCAATCAATTACAATCAGCTTATCAATATGGCCACCAATATACAACATATAACTAGCGCTTCTTCTTCTTTTATAAAAAAATGTGTTTAGAGGAATCTAGCGCTTTTTTACGTCGGAGTTAGCGCGCAACACTCAATTGAACCTGGCAGCCCTGATGGGAGGTCAGCATTTTATTTTGCGAAAATAGCATAAACTGTTATTGATCCGTGATACTGAATCACTTACCAATCCTCAGAGCCTGTCCACACGGCGCGTTGCGTCGTCGACGCAAAGCAAAGATTTATGGCCTACCCTAGCAACTTTTTTTATTACCCGTCCAGCACAATAAGTCCTATGGCAAAGTCCTTGTTTGCGTTTGATAGAGGCGATTATATGTTGGCTCATTGGCCTCTTTTTCTTGGACGCGTAATACTAATTATAACGCAGCGAAACAACAAATTGGTGTGTTTTTAGCTAATACTTAAATATTTTGTAGGGAAATCAAATATATTTTTCTCAATTCAGGGAGAGTCCGAATTTCTTCAAATGAATCCTCGAATTCATGCTCTAAGCCAGGGATCAGCAATTAGTTTCATTGCGGGTCCGTTTATAACAAAAATAAATCTGTCGCGGTCCGTTTGCTAGATGATAAATAGCTACCTACATTTAAAATGTCACAAAATTTTATGCTGATATTCTCAGAATCTTCTGGGTCCGCACAAAATAGGTCGGCGGTCCGGATCCGGACCGGGGTCCGCCATTTGGTGATCCCTGTTCTAGGCTCATGTAAAGTCTTAATCAAATCAATCTCAAGTCAAAATCCTCGCGTTGTGCTGACGCAACGGGCCGTGTGGTGTGGATAGGCTCTCAAGTATGAATGTGGCTGAATAAATAAATGTCACCTTATATGTATAGCTATCATTATCGTACATTCACCACATGTGTATACTTCAAAATATGTAACACAATCTGTTTATTTATTAAAACTAGCTTTTCAGTACACAACTGAAATTAAAACATTTCAGTGAATCCATGAACGAGATAAGGTTTCAAGACAAATAGTAGTTTATGCTACAAGGGCGAAGAGGAATAAATAACGAGGACGATTTTAAACGTAACCGAGTAATTTATTGCTCTTACGCCAGTGTATCATACTACGTTTTTCAATGCATAGTGTGAGGAAATAAAACAAATATAATCTTGTGAACTTTAAATTATGATTGGCTCAAATGGACTGTATCCAGAGCCGTTAAATAGTGGAAAAAAAAGTATAACATTTATGTTACACAGGAAAGGCTGCAGGTTAGCCAACCATTGTAAATAAATTTGAAAAAATAATAATAAAGCCCTAGGGCAAAATAATCGACATTCTGTTCGGTTTTGATGCATACAAAGTGGGCCTTTACGAGCACTTGCATTGAAAACATCTTTATTTAACCCTCAGTTGTCTCATGGGAAACCTGAAAGAATCTTATTGTAACCTATCACAATACACCGTCTATCGAGTTACACAGTCTTCACGAGGGTTTTATAACTATACAGAGGGTCCCAGCCAATATGACCACTCAAAATGTAAACCTGTGTCGAAGGTATTACTGTCAATTCTGATGTATCGTCACACACATCCTGTCTGTCACGTGGCAATCAATGATTTGTAGTACCACACAGAATAATGACAGTAGATAGGTACGAGCCAGTATATTGGTAATAATCGTTTTGCATTAAAAGTATGTGCCTATATGTACGGTCTTTTTAAAGTATGTGGTGTCCTGCCTTGCACATGAAAGTAGACTATATGTTACTAAAGGAACAGTTTTTCAACCTTGAAATTCAAAATCCGGTTTCGTATACAATTTTTACACGGATGTAGCCAAAAATAAATTTAAAATAACCAAATGTAATAATAATTACTACGGCAAACTCACTACAATGCAACTAATCCCCACCCTAATAAATAACCTCCCAACTAATCTTAGACAGGCAACCTGTATATGCATTTTCCTTATCAGTACCAGAGAATATAAAGTATTACTACGTAAAGAAGCGACACTCACCTCCCCGCGCGAGTTTATCGTCCCCCGCGGTCCCCCGCAAGTTAGTGGCAAATCTGGAGGCAGGCAGAGCTCGAGTACCACTCGTTCGTTGCGCGCGTATTTTGTTTTGTTTTGTTTTATTACGATACTGATTTTTGGCAATTATGTAATTTTGTAAGTTAAGTTTTTGCTCGTACATTATGTTACCGGCAAAATCCGATTTAGGGACAAATTAGTTTGCTTTGTTAGTTATATTGTTTGTTACATACAAGTGAAGCTAATAAAATAAGGGTGTTGAAAATCATCGGTGAAGCGCGGGTGTAAGAGTATTGACTATAAGCTGCACTTCACAATCCATACTAAAAAGCACCTCTGATTCCTCTGAAAGGATTCGTGTCGTGACATGACGATGCTTAAATTTTACTCATATAAAATTCGCGCGTGCCACCGTTACAAAGTTGCGCCCGCGCAATGTCGAACGATCGCCGCCGCGCCGTTGCGGCATCATAAAGGGAAGGGCCATTGATCCCATTTGGACAGACGGGAAGACGTTTGAAGTATTCGTCTAATTTACTTTTAAAGTAATGAAAAAGCGGCGTGGTATCTCAGGGGTAGAACGCTGGCCTCTCAATCTTGAGATCCAGTTTCAATCCCCGGTCGGGCATGCACCAATGAGTTTTTCGGAATTTACATAATTTGCATAGTATTTGCTAATAGGTAGGTACTTACCACTTACTAAACGGTGAAGGAAAACATCGGGAGGAAATCTGCATGTCCTAAAAAGAATGTATTTGTGCCCGAAGTACGGCGATAGAGCTCACCACCCATCAATTTGGGACGTAAATTTGTAGGTGAAACGTGGATGTACCGAGTGTGGACTGTGACTTGCATTTCAAGGTTCACACTCGAAACACCTCTGACAACCCCTCGGGCATTTAGATCGTGACGATATATCTATATTTTAATACAAATTAATCCATGGGGAACCAGAACTAGGACCTAGGGATTAACTACGCTAAAATTTAGGAAGAGAATCATAATTTGCTGACTTATAATGTTATCCCTCTCGATCGACGACGCTTACGCGCTTGCTGCCAGCCCTAGACTAGCTCACGCACACACACAAGCGTGTGCGGACAAGCCAGTGCGCGTGTGTATAGTGTAGGTAAATAACTTGAGCGAAAAGTATGAAGTGTCGGGGGTGTGTCAGTAGTCAGTACTATATATTTTGTGTCAGTACTTTCCATTGTATACGCAAACAAGATTACCCTTGTTGCCTGTACAATGGAAAGTGACCTTAATAAATAAAAAAATAAGATACACTGTGGCCATAATTTTAAATTTGTCATTGTACTTATGTGCACGCTTAAAAGTTAAGTTGTACGGTAGATTAATGTGCACCACACACAAACCTGAGAAGGATCATGTAAAACAATAAATAAATAAATAATAAATTAAAGCCATTGACTTTTTAGGTGCAAATATAACATTTGGGAATGTAGGTATAGCTAAGATTATATGTTTTATAGTTACAGCGAAATCCATCGCTTTGGATACTCTAAATATTACATATTTGAGTGCATTACAAACTGGAAAAGATAAATTAGAAACAAATTTCAAGTAAACACATATTTTGAACACATTCCTTTGGATTCGTACCTTTGACCTCGTGCTTTCATGAAAAGTGCGCAATATGGTACTCATCCTAGATCGTAAAATATTTCCACCATACGTACACCGAATTTTTTTAACTACTTGATACACTAGCTAGTAATGCACATATTGGACCCTCACGAAGGTGTTATGTGAATTTCACGCCTTGTTCTAAGGAACACTACAATACGTGTTGCTTCAAAATACTTTTTTCCTTGAAATTTGTTTTCAATAGATCTTTTCTAGTTTGTAATGCATTCTATAATATTTAATGTATAACCTATTATCATTCCGAAATTTATATCCAGACGAGGAATAAATCCAGCCCTTAAGGAAAAGGCTGTGCCGAAAACAAGGCATCTGATCCGATCACATTCTCGTAAGTATCACAATCGCGTCAAAGAGAACGATAAAGAGATATGTATTTCTCAGACTCGACCAATTTCCCTTCGAGGCGTCGAGCTGTCTCAAAGCTTGCCCATTGTCCACCCACACCTAATAAAAACCTTCAATATTTACTTTGAACCGTATTCCCAAAACATAGAGTCCAAGTTTCGATGGTAAACCAGCTGGGTTGTCTCCATAATCGCCTAGTGGAACTCAGGAATTGAAGGAAGTATGCATTGAAAATGTAAATTATAACGTTGCTTAGTTTAACTTGACCCAGTCAATTTGCCCTAGTTGTAAAGATATCTATTTGTAGACAATAACATCGATTTTCTTTAGTAGAAATTGTAAACGTAAAATGAACAAAGCTTTTCTCGGTAATTTTATTGTACTTGTAGTCCTTCCTAGTGGCATTTAAGGCTAAATCTAAAGTTATTTAGAATGAACCGATTGTACTTATGTCTGTTTTTCTCTAAAAATAGACATAGGTACTTCTCTAAGTCAGATTATTTTATTACAGTTCCTTATTAACTGTCAAAACATCCCATCCCACCTTTTCCCTGATTGCATTTCTGCAAATGCCCAATCAGTAGAGCTATAATTAGAGCCTAATGAGGGTTCCTTCACCAGTCTGCTCGAGGCTTGTCATGAGCCCCCCTTGTTTCTGAAGAGCCCTGTAGCTGTCTCGACGCTCTTGACATGTGAACACGCCTTATTGTAAGATACGTCTGTGAAGAGGGCTTTCCGACAGCAAAATCCGCTAGGAGTTTATGAGTCCTAGCTAGTGGATGCAGAAATACAGTAGGAGAAATTATACGCGTAATAAAAAATCTTACGGATCTTTGAACAACTACAGATACCTAGACAGATTAGCTTCACATCACCGTATTTTTGAGACCACATATCACATGTTTTAAAGCATTGTGAATTTCCTTAGATAACACACTAAATAGTAGTTTATGCTACTAGGGCGAAAAGGAATAAATTACGAGGACGATTTAAAACACGAGCGTAGCGAGTAATTTATTGCTCTTACGCCCGTGTATCATACTACGTTTTTCAATGCCTAGTGTGAAGAAATAAAACAAATATAATCTTGTGAACTTTAAATTATAATTGGCTCAAAAGGACTGTATCCAGAGCCGTTAAACAGTGGAAAAAAAAAGTTTAACATTTATGGTACACAGAAAAAGCTGCAGGTTAGCCAACCATTGTAAATAAATTAAAAAATAATAATAATAATAAAGCCCTACGGCAAAATAATCGAGTTTCTTTTCGGTTTTGATGCATAAAAAATGGGCCTTTACGAGCACTTGCATTGAAAATTACATATTGAACTTGTTGATTGTATACTTTAGGATATACATATATAGTCAAAGAGTATTAATAAGTTCTAGTGGTGATCATCGTAACCACAAACGAATGACGACTTTCATAGATTCAGGATACAGGCGAGTTCACGCGACCAATTAACAATTCCTTGACAGGTCTCAAAGTTCCCTAACATTGGAGACGGGATAAAACGCAAACACTCCCTTACAGAAGTTTCATTAAAACCTTTGCAGTGATTCCATAAATAAACAATAAAATTGTAGCGTGAAATTGAAAGCTTTAACCTGAAACTTTACAGTAATAACGACATGACCCTCTCACACATTTACTACTATTTTCGGAGCGAGAAACGTTTAATAGTATTCTAAAATTGTACTTTTAAAAATAGTAGCAGTAACTCGCAGCTATATAAATCCGTCCTCAGTTTATCCTCATTCATTTTATTTCCCTATCTTCGTCTTTTTTTCCCAAGAGAATTCTTTAACCTCACTCGGTTAAAGTGTGATAAAGTAAGTGATCATTTTATTTGATGACCTTTTTATGTTTTTGTGTTGACTGGTATGGTAGTAACTCGTCAATAAAAACGCAAATTTGCAAAATTCACAATTTTCTCTGACTGCTCCGTTTCTTTAAAAGGGTTGTGACATTCGCAAAGTAACAAAAATACTTATATATTAATAAGATATATAATAAGATAAGTAATGGATGATTGTAAAATTATAACAAAATAGCATGAAATAACAATAATGCCCAAAAATCATCTTCGTGCAGAAAAAAAAATATTAGGCAACATTTGAATAATTATTTAAAAGAACGCGTCAAGAAAGTAGGGACACTTCTCCCACACATCTGTGTATAATTATAAAAGCTAGAAAGAGGAAGTGGGGAGAGTTCGGCTAACCATTTCTGTTTGCTTATTTGTACTTTGGTCGTAAAGTAAACTACGAGTAAGTTTTTTACTTTAGTTGGCTTATTTTATTATTTATAAAATATAAAAACAAAAACATGCAAATAAAAGTCGAGAGATGTCGTGGAACACCCGGTTGGAACGAAGTTCCTTTCGATACTGACGCGCAAGTGGCGCAGGCCGCCCGCGCGTCTATACTTATTAGTCTGCACGACGCTCAGTTCGGGTTTAGGGCAGGCTTGTCAACAGAAAGTGCCATCATGGCGCTCAAGCACACCGTCAGGTACTATACGGACAGGAGCACGCGTCTATGCGTGCTTCTTAGACTTGTCTAAAGCTTTCGATTTGGTGTCATATCCAGTGCTATGGGACAAGCTGGATGGAGTGAATCTTCCGTCTGAGCTCACTGGCATCTTCAGGCACTGGTATGAAAACCAGGTGAACTACGTCCGATGGGGGGAGGAGCGCTCGGAGGAGTACAGGTTGGAGTGCGGGGTGAGGCAGGGGGGATTGGCCTCTCCCAGGCTCTTCAACCTGTATGTGGACCAGCTAATCCGAGGGCTCAGCAGCATGCATGCGGGATGTTCAATTGATGGCGTCAAAGTCAACAACATCAGTTACGCGGATGACATGGTGCTGCTGAGCCCGTCGATCAGCGCGCTCAGGAAACTGTTGCACGCGTGTGAAACCTATGCACAAACTCATGGGTTGAAGTACAACACCAAAAAGAGTGAGCTCTTGGTTTTCGCCGCGGGCAGCAGCTCCCCACAACACGTACCCCCAGTGGAGCTATACGGGACTGCATTGACGAGAGTCAAGCAGTTCAAGTATCTGGGTCACATTGTGACAGAGGACCTGAAAGATGACCAGGACATCGAGCGCGAACGTAGAGCGTTGGCGGTCAGAAGCAATATGCTCGCCCGTAGATTTTCTCGGTGTACAGAACAGGTAAAGATTACTCTCTTCAAGGCGTTCTGTCAATCTTTTTACACGAGCGGACTGTGGGTGAGATACACGCAGAAGACCTACAACGCTCTACGGGTGCAATAAAATAATGCCTTCAGGATGCTATTGGGGCTGCCGTGGCGCTGCAGCGCGTCCAGCATGTTTGCTGAGGCGCGAACAATAGATTTTTACGCAATTATGCGCAAAAAAGTTGCCTCTCTTATTTATGCACAGAGTGTGCGGCAGCCGCAATACTATTCTGAAGGTAGTGGGAGGTAGGTGCGGGTGTCCTATCAGCCATCACTGGACGAAACTACACATCAAATAATGTGTAATCATCAAAATTGTTTTACACTGATTTTTTATGCGTTTTAATTTTAATTTTATTGACATTTTATTTTATTTTATTTACATACTGTTTGTGACATTTTTGTATTTTTCTGTGTAATATGATGTTGTGTTTTTTTTATGGAACCTAGTTCTGAAATAAATGATTTTTATTTTTATTTATTTTTATTTATACTTCAGTAATCCCCACCCCGTACTATAAAATGATGTAAGAAGCGTTAGCGATAAAGAAGTGTATGAAAGCGATACGATAAAATCGTAATGGTCGAAATGTTGCACTTTTTTCCGCCTAGCTCTCATAGAACTATGTCGCAATTAGTTAACCAACGTTTTAAAAATTGAACAGTGACAGTTATACTAGATCGTTCAATAAGTCCCGAGACTAACTTGCAGATGGCGCATAGATTAAAAACTCTTCTTGATCTTTAGAAAGTACTGGTCATCAAATAAGATGTGTAAAATTTTTTTGAAAATCGGACTATGAAATATTGAGTTACAGACATTTAAGTAACGATACTTTTGTAATTTCGAAAACAATGGAAAAAAACGAGTTTCATGCGTTTATAAAACATTGTTTTTAATGGCAAGAAACACCGTTCAAGCACAACAGTGGCCTATAAAGTGTTATTCAGAATCTGCTCCGTCTAAACCAACCATTTGTCGGTGGTATGCCGATTTCAAACGCGGTCATATGGACACAAATGATGCTGAATGCTCTGGTCGTCCAAATGAAGCAGTGACTCAACAAAACATCAACCAAGTCCTGAAAATCTTAAAGGAAGATCGGAAGCTGAAAGTACGCGCGATAGCTGAGATAGTGAAGGTTTCAACTGGTAGTGTTTTCATTATTTTACATGAAAATTTGGCCATGAAAAAGCTTTTTTCCAAATGGGTGCCGCGTTTGCTAACAATTGCTCAAAAGCAACAACGTATCAATGATTCAGAGCGCTGTATGGCACTGTTTAGCAGAAATAAAAAGGATTTTTTACGTCGGTATGTGACAATGGACAATACATGGATTCTACATTTCACTCCGGAATCCAATTGGCAGTCAGCAGAGTGGAGAGCAGCCGGTGAAAGCGGCCCGAGACGGCCTAAGACACAAAAATCTGCCAGCAAGGTTATGGCCTCTATATTCTTGGATGCGCATGGAATACTCTTCATCAACTACCTTGATAAGGGGGAAAATATAAATAGCGAATATTACATGGGATTATTAGATCGATTAAAGTACGAAATCGCGGAAAAACGGCCTCAAATTAAGAAAAAAAAAGTGATCTTTCACCAGGACATTGCGCCGTATCACAAGTCCATGATAACGATGGCCATACTAAAGGAATCGGGCTACCAATTACTACCCTATCCACCTAAGTCTCCAGATTTGGCCCCCAGCGATTACTGGCTGTTTCCAAACCTAAAAAAAAATGCTCCAGGGTAAGAAATTTGACTCAAATGGCGAAGTAATCGCAGCAACGGAGGCTTATTTTGAAGCCAAAGATAAATCGTTCTTCACACATGGAATGGAAAAGTTAAAAAAGCGTTGAAGGGACTGTATCGCAGTTGAAGGAGACTACGTTGATGAATAAAAAATAATTTTATCAAAAAAGCTTTGTTTTAGTATTTAGTATCGGTACTTATTGAACCGAGTGTTAGTAGAACAAGTCGAAATAAAATTGCTCAAGATCAATTAGATAATAAACGATATTTTCTAAACTACCACAAATTTATCTTATTTCGTTACCTTCTTTACCAACTAAACCACTCATCGTACTAGGCAACGCAATTTCAACAGGTGGACATATTTGAAACAGGCCATAAAATAATAAGATATATGAGTACTGCTTACTTACTACAGGTGGAATACAAGACCAGAAGGGAACTAAAGCTATAAAATATATACTTTATCTACGTTGGGGTCCCATAAAATGTTGGGTAAGCTTTTGCGGTAGGAACGGTGATGTAGAAGAAAGATGTCCATTTTAAATTGTAGATAGAGCGACCTTACATAGTTCAATAAATCAGAACAGATATT
This sequence comes from Ypsolopha sequella, assembly GCA_934047225.1. Classification (NCBI taxonomy): domain Eukaryota; kingdom Metazoa; phylum Arthropoda; class Insecta; order Lepidoptera; family Ypsolophidae; genus Ypsolopha; species Ypsolopha sequella. Next base: position 11,925,219 of record OW203985.1, read on the forward strand.
ACTTGTCATTCAGCTATATAATATATAATATTGTTATGTTACGATTTTGAATGAATAAACAAATAAACAAAATAAACAATACATATAACATCAGATACAAATAATCACTGTAGAAAATTGCATTATTTTAATAGCTATGATTGTGAGATGCTTACCTATTGCTACTATGATTTAATATAAGTGCCGAACTCTGCAATCACTGATAATTCCTATGGGTTTTGTTGATTGTGCATTAATGTAAATAGGTTAAGATTTTGAAAATAAAAATACTTTAAAAAAATCTAAGAATCATAACCAATTACGTTTTTTTTTTTATTCGCAATGGTCTTGATGGAATACACTTGCTAGCATGATTTCGTCATGAGTAGGAGTACATACTTACAAAAGGCTACTTGTATATTTGTTTAGATACAATAAACACGTACACTTACCCATCTGGACTACACCTAACTAACCCCACACACTTCCTAATGGAACTAATATAAACTTTTCTCTCTCCTGGAATTAAGAGAACAAAACCAACATAACTAATTCGTCCACTGTCGCCCGTTCGTGCGGAAGCATCGATTCATTCACTCTATTTGAGGGTTTCATTCTGAGATTCTAACTTTATCTTGACAGACCTTGGACATATCCTAAACTTTAGAGCGATTAGTTTTAATAACTTTTCGAGAATAATTCCTTCCAGTTTTTTAGAAGTCAAAAATTGATTTGGCAACAGACGGACTTGTTTATAAGCAAAGTTTTATATTCTTACTTTACGATTACATTAGGTAAACATTATTTTTTTTGGAAATCGAGGATCTAATAATACGTGACAACTTTTTTCTCATTCATCTATTCAGAAGACCTTGGAATAATAGAAATCGTTTTGGAAAATTGAAGTTTTTATCAAAAACGAAACACTATGAAGTACCCCTATTGAACCCCTGAAGGCAAACAAATCAATTTCTGAACCAGAGCGATATTTGCTGAAACAATTTCGATGAGAAACAATAGAAGGACTAGCTTCCATTAATTAATGTTTTGATCAGACTGAGAAATGTAGTTACGAGAAATTCTACAACAAGGAAAACGTTTAAATTGGAAAATAATATATTTTTTTAGGTTTTCTCTTAGGAAACTTTCAGCTCTTTGTAGATTTCTCAAGGCGATATGGCGAAATTCCTATGTAATTAGTACATTTTCAATTATTCTGTGTGCAACTTGTACTTCTTTTGCGTCAATAAATATTTTTTCATATATTTTTTTAAATCTTTTTTTTATTGCTGCGTAGTAGAAGGCAAGGAACTTGATCCCCTTTTTGATCTCATTTTCTTAAACAAACCTGTTTGTTTATTCTGTGACAATACTCAAGACAAGACTGTTGAATGTTGATGCTAAGTGCTCACTAACGATGAAACAAAATCTCCCATTTAAAGATGGCTAACGTTATTCCCTACTGCACAAAGCTTACTTTCTTCTGCAATGATAGAAATAAAGGGGAAATAAAGGTATTTTCGTCGAAGGAAAACAATGTAGAGTAGAAGCTAAGACTAGGATATCTCATAAACAAAGCGTTGTAGATCTTATTCACTTTTGTTAAGGTGTTTCTCTACGATGACGGTCTGTGCGTGTGCGGAGTGTCTCTATTTCCACTACATAAACCACGAGAGGGCGCCACCAACGATCCATTTCGTAACGTTCAAATTATAACACGGAGGAAAGCTGAAACTTTCCGAGCAGAAAGTATTCGTAACTGTCTTAAACCAGGAAGTTGGTAAGCTGTTAAAAGGTCAAGTACAAATTAGCAAACTTCTGAGCTACGGGTCTACCACGTAATTCTGATTTTCATCAACATCAACTTGAGATTGAAATTTGACTTGCGTGCGAAGACGCCCGCCTAACATGCCATCTCTTTTGCACACGTTGAATTTCGCATGCATTTGCTTGAAGTTGATACAGATCAGAATTACGTGGTAGATCCGCTGAGCTGATATCATCAAAGTCCACATCAACTTGGACGGACTCGAAATGGGGCTTGAACAAGTAAGTATGAAGCATTGGAAAATATTATTCGAAATTTTAAAGAACTTAAAGTTTCGAATAATATTGTACAACACATTGACACTTATAAAAAGAGAAAAAAAAAACTTTCAGACAAAATAATTCTGATCCCTGATCTACATGCTATACATACATATATAGGTAAGATTTAGTAACAACAAGTAACATTTATGATCATTGCTATTTGGAATTTGATAGCTTTATTCGTTCCTGAAAAAAGTGGATGTGGAAAGCAAACGGATGAACACAAAAGTCACGCTATAAGAGATCTTTTTTTAGGGCTCCGTACCCAAAGGTTAACCAATGGGACCCTATTACTAAGTCTCCGCTGTCCGTCTGTCTGTCCGTCTGTCCGTCTGTCACCAGGCTGTATCTCATGAACCGTGATAGTTAGACAGTTGAAATTTTCACAGATGATATATTACTGTTGCCGCTATAACAACAAATACTAAAAAACAGAATAAAATACATATTTAAGAGGGCTGCCATACAACAGTCCACATCCACATCCTTCGTGCGCGAGTCCAACTCGCACTTGGCCGGTTTTTTATATAGACCCCTAAATAGATTCATGGTACAGAATATTGTTATACCATGTTTGGTACCTTTTGTAAGTAGATATTTACAGACATAAAAAAAAACCTCAAAGCTCAGGAGAGGACATCGGTCTGCTTGACATTGAAAGACCTTGGAACGGCATTATATGGTATTAAATTTCAGGGTTTTCAAAGCCAAAGGTAACGAGAAACCTGCAAAAAATGTGTACGCAGTTTTGGTGCTTTTCCAACCGTAGTTCATTACTGAACGCAACGCTTGTGGAAAACTGAACGTATCGTGTTTCCAAATCCATCATTATCGGCTGGCGAGAACAAAGGGACCCTTCCTTTTCATTCTTTGACTGAAACCATTTTTTGCGGTAACACGTAACACTAACGATATAAGGTTACACCGCTGTAAATTGCTATTTCGTCTACGGTTACACGAAATGAAAATAGAAAATACTATAGATAGGCCTGTTTTTACTTTTATAGTGCGTATAATATAGCTTGAGCCCTGTGACAGCAGGACAGCGCTACACAATTTGTATTTCTAAGGGCGGCTTGCACCAAAATCATAAATCTAGATTTAGTCGCTAAATCGAGTTTACGATCTGTCAGTCAATACATGTCTGTCAAATTAAACTTAGCTTACGTGCTAAATCTAGATTTAAATGTTGGTGCAAGCCGCCCTTACTCTCTTTCTCATGCTCAAATATGTATAGCGCTGACAGCTGTCACAGAGCTCAAGCTATATTGTAAGAAGTATAGTAGACGGCAAATCGGAACGGTTGACCTTAGAAATATATACATAAGATGCGGCGATCTACATTACCAAAGGCTATGGCCTGCGGCCGCAATAGGAAAAGCAGCAGGTCTTGTCTTAAATATAACCGTATATTATTTAAGCGAATACTTTTTGCCATGTGGTACCTTTGGCCATCATGTTCAGTTTTGGGAAAGCATTGTTATTCTCTTGATATTTACCGTTTTGGACCAATAACTTTTGCAAAAAGCTAATTTCCATCTAGGTCCATTGCACCACATACGATGATAGATCTTGCTTGCTTGAAACAATCTTAAATGTACAATTTTTAGTAATTATTATTTGACACTGCAAGTTGTGGCATTAGATATCAATCACAGGGAAAGCATAAAGAATTATATAAAATGCCTGATAGCAGCACGCGCATTAATTTATTATGTTTTATTTACAGCAAAAATAAAAATCAATTAACGTAGTTTGTTCAAACTTACTTTATAAGTGGTATGAGAACATAGGTGTATTTTAGGTTTCCTAATTATAGCAACAAAATCATGCAAAATCTGTCATTTCATTTCTATTTGCCTCATGAAGTCATGAACTGAAGCTCAATAAATTGCATCAGCGATTTTTTCCTCTATATTTTTGACTTCGACCTTTTGATTGGTAATTTTTTATTTCTTCGTGCTCGGGATATAATGATTACATACAGACCTCAGAAATATAGACATAAACAAACCTGTGAGATAAACACCGCCATTGTTCCTGTGTCGGTGACAGTGAAAACTAAGAACAACAAGACCGTACTAGGATATTTGCATAAACTAACTCCTTCTGCGTCGATTGCAAGCGAAGTCGGGCGCAAATGCATATTGCTGGGAATATATGGCATTGCATATATTCATGCTTGCATGCTTGAATGGAAACTATATGCCATACTAGCGAACGCCCCAAAGCGTTGCTTGCGTGGATACCGTTTTTTCCGATCCCGTAGGAATTTCCTACTTCCAAATTCAAACTCAATTTATTGATAAATAAAATTATTTACACGTCAATAGTATATTTTACTTAACATGAAAACATTTTACTTAAAATTAAAATATTTTTATGAATTACATTTTTTTCTTATATTTAAGTATTAAATTTTTTAGTTTATTATGTATTTGTTGAAGTGTAATATACCATAGAACACTTTTTTAAGTAGCCATGCTCTTAGTTTAGTTAGGAATGTTGTGTTTTCTTTACAAGATTTGATTTCGTTAGGAAGTGCATTGTATATTTTAGATCCTGCTATATAGACGGACTTGGTGGATTTAGATAATTTATCTTTTGGTATATGGAGTTTATTAGAATGGCGGGTTAGGTAGGATTGGAAAGTTGCTTTTGTTGGAAATGTATTTGGGTTTTCTCTTACAAACTTTGAAACGTTGTAGATGTATTGTGAAGTGATGGTTAAAATTTTCAGCTTTATGAATAAATGTTTAGCGTGCTCGTCTAGAGGTACATGAGAAGGTATTCTGATAGCCCATCTAAATTTGTTGTTTCTAGGCATAGATAAAGTACCCAGTTGTTCGATGTTCCGGCCATGGATCTTCCTAGGTCTTGACGTTTGATATGGGCGTTGATAGATCAGTCAATCAGGGTATTTTTTTTTATATTTAGAAGCGGCGGTAGCTCAGGGGTAGATCGCTGGCCTTTCAATCTTGAGAGCCAGGTTCGATCCCCGGTTGGACATGCACCAATGAGTTTTTCGGATTTCGGATAAGCATATTAGTGTTTGTTCTCACTTACTTACCACTTGCTGAACGTTGAAGGACAAAATCGTAAGGAAACCTGCATGCCGTAAAAAGCCTGTATTTGTACCCTAAATACGGCGATAGGGCTCACCACCCATCACGTTGGGACGTAATAATCGTCTTTGAAACGCGGGTGTACCGAGTATGGGCTGTGACTTGCACATCACAGTTCACACTCGGAACGCCTCTGACACCCCTTCGAGGATTCATGTCGTGACGATATATTTATATTTTATTTTTAGATTTTAAGACATATCGAAATTGATAGGGGCAGAACGACTAAATTACTCTTTATGCTTAAAAAAATATGAAAAATTAAATATTTATATTTTTAGGGTTCCGTACGTTAAGGCGCCTCTTTCCAGCGTCATCCGAAAGCGACTCTATTGATAAAGTTATTTCTCTTAAACGGTATATTTAAAAATTATGAAATATATATATATTGTTAGTTAAACTATACTAAAGAACAACTTCATTTAAGGAAATTATTCTCGCGTATAAGAAACAGCATGAAAATATTGTTTCAAGTCAAGCTGTTTTTAGATTAAAATTAAGTAAAATTGGTTATTTCTTTAAAACCACTAATGGTATTTGTATGGTTCTTGCAATAAAATACAAGGAAAATATTGTTCAGAAAAATCATGAAATTTTTTCCGGCGTTAAAAGTAATATTTTCTTCTATTTTGCGCTATCTGAAGACCCAGCGACGTCGTCGTAATACATTTCGCGCTGGAATGAACGTTATTTTAATATAGTTTATGTCGACATTTCTACCGACAGAGGTCGACTGAAGGTCGTTGGGGGCTACCTGCCCCTTAATTATGGAAAAATGGAACCTTTATAGGATTAACATTATATCTTTGCAAATAGAAACGCAGAAATAGATAAGTAAATCTGATAAGTAAAATAGATAAGTAATATCGCTTCAGAGGAGCTCTGTACCGGGATTCGAACCCGGGACCTCTGGCTTCTCGGGTTCGAATCCCGGTTCAGAGCTCCTCACATCCAGATTTACTTTTCTTTCTGCGTTTCTATACTGCAATGATATAATGTTAATTTATATCTCCTTGCGATGGATAAATCGCCAAGTGTTCAAACATAGAAATTTGTTTCCATCATAGTTTTGCTTTATAGGATTAGACAGGGCGTGAGTCGCGAGAAAATGGTTTTCATGCCGGTCACAGGAAGTATGCATGGACTAGCGCACAGTGTTTGCGCCATGCATGAGGAATAGACATACAGCTATTAACTTCTACAAGTCTATTCGGGATATCATGATATCTGTGACTTTCGATTCCGCCGCGACATTTTGGGCATGGGCTCTATGAAAATTGTCTTTATTGCTTGTCATTAAAAGTGCTGGTGAAGTCCCCACATTCTGGGGGGAATTTCGTGGCTTATCAAAATAAATTTGATATATCAAAATATCTATAGTTTCAGAAGTATTTTTTTTTCTGTTATGAAATGTTCGGTCTACCTAACTATTATAATTCTACTCTACAAATTGGCTTTGTGGACAACTTAAATTCAAAATTCTACCTAAGTCACCCCGTAATCTCCCAATCTCAGGGCTTTTAGACCCTATAGAAGCGTGTGGCAATGTGATCTTAATCTACCGAAATTCGTGACAATTTCAAAGGAGTCGTGCCGAGACAAACCTGCTGAATCATTGTGTATAAATAGATGGCTTCCCTAGTTAAGATATGTATCCGTATGTATGGCCCCGTACATGAGGGCATTATCGTCCTTACCCCTCGGCCACAGATTCAGGCTTCGAGAGGCGCGCTAAGCGGTTCTTCTTGCGACGGTGCCGGCGGAGACAACAAATGTATGAAGTTGTATAGAGCCGGCCATGGGTCGCCGCTCGCGCGTCTTGTCCGGCTTCGAGTGACATGCGCTCTTTCGATGGCGGTGTGCGGTGAGGCGGGCGGTTGAAACAGTAATCGAGCGCTCAGGACGAACCTAGTGTCGAGCGCTTTGAGCGAGCGAGCGCGCTATACATCCGATGCGGTGGAAGGCGCCGAAGGGTGTCGTGGCAGGATAAAGCCCGTCGCAAAAACCGCCTGAAAGCGCAGCAAGAAGCGCCGCCAGAAGCCTGAAGCTGTGGCCCTGGCGTTACTCCTTTAGTTTGACAGGGAACTTTATTTGTGTGGTTCACTCTACGACACTGGCGTTGTTTGATTTATAGTGTTATGTTATGTGACGCGTGGTAGTCTGGGAGCTCGGTGAAATACCGCGTGCGGTCCGATTCACGATCACAGTCACTCACACTTTATTCGAATTCATGTTAGTTATCCTTTTCGCACTTATTATGAAAATTCATTCATAGAACTGTGAATGATTTTTCATAATCATTGGAGCGCTTTTAATGGTAAGTGGTTCTTGTAAGGGGATGTTTTTGACAAATATAGAAATAACATTATGAGGCTGTCGGTTTTAGGGGTTCCGTTACTTAATCAGAAATAAAATTTAAAATCCTTATAGGATCACTTAGTTCTCCGATGTAACAAGGGTTAAAACTTATCAAGTTAATATTAGTAGGTATCAAATTAGTAGGTATGCCAAAAATGAAACCTTTATCTCAACGACACAGCCTTTCAAATGTTGTATGTTATACAGACCCCCTCATCAAAACTTAGAATTATGGTACTTCCCAATGGCCAAGAATTTTGAAATTTGGCACCAAGAAAGATCTTATAGCACAGTAAATTCAGTATGACAAAATCAATAGTAATTATTTTTACTAATAATAGTAAAAAATAAGTACTAAAAAAGTCTTGTACAATCTGATAAGAAAAAAATAAAAACGAAATTTTTTGAGTTGTCCATGCAATACATTGTTTCCATTCGAAACTTTGGCTCACCCCCTCGTTTAAATCGTAGGTTAAAAGAGGGTGCTACGAGCGCTGACTGTTCTGGTGACAGTTCACACACAGAAAAGCTCTTCTGACACCACTCTGGATAAATCACAATGATAAGTTTATATCAAACCAATTTTTGGCACGAATTTTTTTTATTAAAAATGCTCCACATATTTATATGTACAGACGGGTTACTCAGTTAGGTATCTAACTCATTCACAAGTTGTCATGGACCTTATATTTAAGGACCTTAAGGTCAGTGTAAGTTGTTTGACCAATAAACGGAGACTGTTTCTCTACTACAAGCACAACAATCCTTGCTACAACTAAACTAAGTACGATCACGTTAGCAATCTCGTTAGACCACCCAAGAAACTTGCATATAACTTGCATATAACTTGTTTATTTATACTTAAGGCGCTTTATGCAGCGAAAGTGCTGTCTGTTTAGAAAAAATATATATATTTACCTACTAGAGCAACTATTGAAAATCTGCTCAAGTAAATGCGTAGATATATCAATGAACTATCTTTAAATAACTTAGATTTCAAAGACAACGTCTTTTATGAGCTAAAACTTTAACTTATGCCAAAAGCGGCCGTTTTTAGCAAAAGTTAAAATTTTAGCTCGTCAAAGACGTTATCTATGAAAACTATGCTATTTAAAAATTGTTCATTGCTATGTCTACGCATTTACTTGAGCAGGTTTTCAATAATTATTCTAGTAAGTAAATAATGTTTTTTTTTTTCTAAAGTGGCAGCACTATCGCGGCATATAGCGGCTTAAGGGCGCACCGAGCGCCTTTGTCTCTGTCTTTTTCTTTACGTGTAAAGAGTAAAGAAAATAACTAAACTTTTGCAGTTTTTCAACGTTTTTGGTTGTTATTTTCATCATATTGTTCTTAAATAAAAAACTATCGTGTATAAACGAATGAATGAATCATAATATCAAATTACTTATTTATATAAAAAAGTAGGGAAATAGAGGAAAAAATTACTCAAAAAGAGGTAACTTTGCGAATTTATTCTATCGAGTCAACTTTATCAAATTGTGTTTCCATCGTGTATACAATCTAGTATATATACTCAATAATACCAATATATTTTCGTACATTTTAATTTAATTGTTTACTACTTCAAACAAGGGTTATAAATACGTGATTGTATGTGTAAAAAGCTCGGTGCGCTCTTAATGACTAGCGGATACCCAGAGTCGGTAAGAGCCGTCTGGACTGAGGTTCTTGAGTAAGTTATGTATCACATAATTTCAAACTAACTTACAGCTAACTTACAGTAGTGGTTCAAATGTCTGGACCACTAATCCGGAGTTTACGGATTCAAACCATACTTGGAACACATATGTGTAGAAACACATTTGTGTACCATTTTCACTGTTATGATTATGGTAAATAAATGAATCCGAATCTGAATCTAGGTAGGTCCGTAATATATTGATCAAAATAACGCGCTCAGCCGCGGCTGTTACGATCACTTATATTACACACGCTCTCGAAAAAATGAATTTTTTCAAGACACTTGCTCGTAAAGGCAATCTTATTGCATCGAATTTAGGTTCATAAAGCTAAAACACGCGTGTATAGTTCTCGAGATAAAACGGAACAAAGAGTAAGAAAACATTTATAAAAATTGTTTTTTTTAGCCTCGGTACAATACTGATATACCTACTAATAAAGCCGATTTTGGAGGCTTTAATTTTAGTTTAGTGCTGTCGAAATATAATTTTTTTTCAAAGTAATTTAGTTAAGGACTATTTTAGTTTTGTCAGCACTAAAACTAAAATTTAAGCCTTCAGAATCGACTTTAATAACTCATTTGATTTAAAATTTCGCAAAATATTTAATTTCTTCTTATATAAATATAGTTACCGAGTGTTAAGATGACATTGCAACAAAAAATATATATATGTAGAAACAAACCTCGAAACGTGAAAAAAAATCAGCTGTTCCATAAATAGGTTACATAGCTACCCGACCAAAATGGTGAATTTTTGGTGAATAACAACTGACTTGTTTTTTTCTCGATTTCTCAATTTCTTACCGTAAAGTTGTTCGCATGAACTCGTCATGCATAGTACCGTACTATTGCCAGTTTCCGCCTACCGCAACTTCATCTTAACGCCCTGTATACAAAGATTTCAAAAGTAAAGATAAGCGATTACCGTAGTATGACAGCACCAAAATGTTTCCACTTTTAAATGGGTGATGCTCACACGTTTGGAATCAGTGCTCACTCATCTCAACACAGTGATAGTTGGACGCCTTAAGTGCTATTAAAGTTTTGAATTTTTACGACTATAATAGTCTGATCAGTTTGCTGACCGTAGGTAGACAGATTGCGCACTCATAAAGTGTGCGCGCGTCGGCATTATGTTAACGCACACATTCAAAAACAATGCAATAGATTTTAGGTGCCCGGGCTCATCTAAACTTTTGAAATCTTTGCCTGTATAGATCTAGATTTGCGCGGTTATGTTTCTTTGTGACTTGCATTTCACAGTTTACACTCAGTAACACCTCTGACACTCCCTCGGGAATTCATGTCGTGAAGATATGTCTGTCTGAGAAAATCGTTCAGTAGAATCAGACGTTAAATGTAATTTCATGTTAATTTACATCCACTACATAGGATTGCCAATTGCCACGACTCACTTTCTCACGCCTATCGCGGCAGTAATAAGACCGAAAATGGATCGATGCTACTTTTCCCGATAGTACCTACTTGGAGACACCCTCTATGAGGCATGGTGTTCCACCTCAGTAACAGCTGCAATGCTGCAGCCTCGTTTTGCATAACGCGTCGTTGAGGCTCATTTTATGCTAATATTGCGGCGGCTAGGACCGTTTTATGCAATTTTAGTGATGTACGTACTGCTCGGGGGGCATTTTCCCACACTATTTTGTACAAATTGCCACCACTTGAAAACTTTTCCCGACATATGTTAGTAAATGCCTCCTGCTGTATCTTTTGCGTGGGTATAAAAGTTCTTGTGCAAAAAACAAACGTTAAAATATCAAAAGATTTATATAACTTCCATTTATTCCATTAGTACTCCATTTATTCCATGGTATTTTACTTCTAATTTATATTATTTATATTTTTTTACGTTTTTATTAAATGTGTCAAATTCTCTATTGCATTTCAAATGCTCTGTGATATCTCAGGCCCGAAAGAATAACAGCGCGTTTTGGTTTTTTATCGCAATGCCTATGCTAAGTCAGACCTTTTCGCTGCCTCAATAAACGAAACTGTATTGCAAATAGGACATTTGTATTTCTAATAATGAATATTATTCCTTTTTTTTTCTTTTTAATTGTCTTTTTCATGTTGTATGTGTTTGCTTATTGTTATATTTGTTTGCAGCGAATAAATAGCTTCTTATTCTTTTCTTTATTTTATTTGAAATGTTTTTTTTTTTCTTTAAATATAGTTGAAGTAGAATCGACGGTCTATAAAACCTTGACACAAAATCAATATAAAATTTTGTCGATGGTTTTTATTATTATTTACTAAAAGATTAGTAATTTAAATTTAATATAACGGCTAATCACGATATTATTATTGGGTAGTCGATTTCGCCTGACAATCCAATACAAGAAACCGCGTCGCGTAATCCTGGTTTCCTCCAAAGAAACTGTACGATTACAGTAAAACGTGCGATATTCGTTTAGACCTAATCCACAATAACAAAGTAACTTTTTTCAAAACGAAGCAGGTTCGATTCCCAGCTTAAGGTGGAACGAGTCGTATCCTCTACGAAACGCATAATTTAAGATGGTTCTTCTTATTTTTGAATAACAGATATTAAATAAATGTGATTTATGGCATTTCGCGATCATAGTTTAGTGTCAGTTGGACTTTTCCGGCAAAATTTTGTTATTTAATGCATGAGGTTTAAAATGTTTGGGCACACAAACTTAAAACACGCTTTTAATTATGTGTGCCCATAAATTTACAACGTAAAGCATAAAATAACAAAATTTTGCCGGAAATGCCTAACTGACACTAAACTATGTTCGCGAAATGCCATAAATCACGTTTATTTAATATCTGTTATTCAAAAATAAGAAGAACCATCTTAAGTTGTGCGTTTCGTAGAGGATACGACTCGTTTCCCCTTAAGTAAAATTGTTTTTTCATATTATGATACTCGTAGTTCAGATTCTGTTCATATTTTGTTTCATCACATTTTATTTGTTCATGTTTTGTTCATCCCGAAGCGCAAAATGTTTAGATATTCACAAAATTGTTTTCAACAAATCCAAAAAAGTAGCTGTTTCTGGTCAATCATTTATCAACTTTCCAATATACAGGATGTAAAATCAAATAAAATCACCATACGCTAACCACAATGTTACCTTATTCTAATCTACGTAGATCCAAAACTTCCGAAGCCTAGTATACAGGAGGTATTCTGTAGTCGGATTTTATCTTGTTGAGCAAATTTTATTTCACAAAACCCAGTGCTCATTTTCCATAAACTTATCTATCCTTGAGAGAGTCTACAACAAGAAAGATCACTTTTAACTTTTCCATTACCCTCGTAGCTTCCTTCGTAGCGCTTTCTGAATGGAAGGTAATTTCTCACAGAGAAAACGTGGGTAGAAATATTAAAATTTCAGACCTAGTTCTTTACAATAGAGAATAATGTAACGAAACCTTTTATTTCGCATTGTAGTTCATTAAGCTGATTAAATTGCAGCTTTAATAAGACTTTTATTTTTTTTTACATTTAAAATATGAGAGCACAAAAAGGCAGCGAAAAAACTTGTAGTTACACAGTTTTTGTTTAATTCAATAATGACAACAAACAAAACCAAATCTTGATACAAACTTGGAATTACATTCATATCCTACCGAGGTGCCTGAAGATGTGTGAAACGAAATCGGTAGCTAAGGAGAACATATAAATACTGTGTACTAGTACAAGTAAGTTTTTTCATTGCTATAATGAAGTTCCATCAAGAACCATCAATCAAATAATAATTAACTAAAAAAAAAAGGAATCAATATTTAAACTATTAAAACTTTACCAAGAAAGATTCTAGACTAAAGCTTCTGCGCTATTAGGTTCTGGGCTAAAAGTCAACAAATCAAAAGTATACATTATGTGCCTATATCTACCGCTTTTCCAAATGACGCGATCATTTAACACGAGTGGGAAAATGCTGTTTAAGGCGTATGACCACGCTAAATAAGCAACTCGATGTGTGTCGATACAAATATCAACGGAAACGACATTGAAATAATGTTCATTTCAGCGTGCCTTGAAAAGTGGCTGTTACGACAACCACTGCGTGTCCGGCTAGCGCAAAATAGGAGAAAATAATACTTTTCACATGGACGCCATGAACGAAAAAAAAATTTTGAACTTGAATTTTTTAGATCTAAAAATGTCCTATAATTTGGTGAAATAATGATTAAAATCGCTTAGAAGAAAGGCGTTTAGAAGGAATAAGAAAATTCTTGTGTTAATCATTTGAAACTTTCGATGACTTTCGATTTTTTTTATCAAAACTAACAATAGAAAAACAGTTTATGAAACTTGAAATTTATTTTGGACTCTATAATGCCTATCATATATTTTTATGAAAGTTTTTGGACCACCCGTGTGGGAGGAGTAGGCCTTCAAAGACAGGTCCAAGTTGCAGTTGGCGTATCCATTCGCCTTAACATTGAGTTAGGTTCATTAGGTTCACAATTTCCAAACTGGACGCGTAATGAACTGGCAAGCCGCAGCCGCCAACATTTGGCTCCATTTCGGCACAAATCACGCCACCCATCACTTGCAGTTTGCTGGCAGTGGAGTGCAATGTAGGTGGTACTTCTACCATGTGGACCTGAGCAGAGCGACTGGTTGGAGAAGTAATATTATAAACGATTACACGCCACGGTTTATCACCTGTACTCGGGCGTAATAAAATACTGCCATGGTATATTATATACATTTAAGAGTGTATATCGTCAAAATGGACACATTTTGAAGTTATTTATCTGCTGTTCAAAAAAAGTCTCAAGTCAAAATAGTACAACAATTTTGGGACCTTTTTCTAGATTTTCGTCTATCAGAAACGCGATTGGAGGAATTTCACTTGATAGAAATAATTATTAAAATGAGGTCTAAATTTACACTTTTTTTGATATTCCGACAAATTGGGACAGCATACAGACTTCAAAAATATTTATTTAGATGGGTTTTAACAATACTTAAATTACTGGTTATAGAAATTTTCATAGCTATTTTAGTTAATTATGTATTAATTTAAAACCGACTTTTTGTCAATTTTCCCCGATTCCGTCCCTCTCGCACTGCGTGTCTTTCCGCGTGGAGTAACGGGGACCGTTGCACGGACGATATATCACCTTAAGACTGTATCAGAATTTTTTTTGGATCTAGGATTTCATTTAATATCGATTGATAGTATCATTGACTGCACACTGTCATTCCATTATCGAGTCACAAGTTATGCTATTTATTATCTGTCGTCTAATCTTAACTTTAATGTTCAAATTTTCTAAGATTCTAAGCCCTAAAGTTTGAATTGGAATTCAACTTATTGAGTCCGAATTTTTTTTTTCCAATCCAAAAAATCCATAAATTTCAGCCTTACACTATACACTATACACTTAACACATTTTAGATTGAAATCCTCAGCTCTCTGCAAGTAGGTAGGTAGCTTCCTTGAATTTGGAATCATGGTCATATTCCGCTGGAAGCACATATTCCGTGGCAAGTCGGTGCATTGCTGTCTGCATGTCTGCACACAGACACCCTGGCTGACATGGAGTGACTAATTGGCAAAACGGAACTAGCCTGGCTAACCAGTGTTATACATGTAACACTATTCAAACATACCAATGTATGTCGGGTGAAACGAGACAAGACGAAACATTACGGTAGAATAAATGTGGATGAAATTTATGATTTAGGAGAAGTTAACTAAAGCTGAACGATAAACTAATCAGGAAATGAAGAACTCGAAAACAAAGCGCAAAAAAGGAAGGAATGGAAGAAAGGAAGTTAAAGCGGGACGAGACGTTACCATTAAATTAATTTCAAGAAAAAAATATATTCCAAAAAAATCAGGTGTCCTTATAGGTGTTGTCCGTGAATGTCTTAGTTGGTATTACCCGGGCCCATGGGCGTATAAAGGGGAAGGTTTAGGGGGTCCAAACCGGGTAGGATTCACCAGTTCTCACTTTCCAACTATAATCAAGAAGAAAAGTAAATACATTTTATCATGAAATGATAAATTCAAAATCAATAAATATCAAAAAACGTTAAATTGAACAATAACTTATAAAATTCAATGGGACAAGACGAAGAACTTTCCGTAACTATACTTCCAACAATAGATTTAATAGTTTTGTTATTAAAATGTAAAATTTTATGGTCTTCTTTTAATTAAGATACTACGTTACTCAAAAGCATTTGGTTCTTATTTGACACTTACGATTGGTATCAAAAAAATACAGAATGTTTTTTACACATTTGTCCGGATCGATACCCGTTTGAGGCAGGTGATTTTTCAAAATCCTTTGATTTTTCCTTCAAGTAAATTTTTCTGTCTTCAACATTTAAGGTACTTTGCCTCTAGGGGGCATTCGTTTGATTCATATGCCCGTGCCCGGGTCAATCAAGCCGAGCATGCACTAATGAGATTTTTTGAAATTATGTGCACAATAACGCCGATTCTGAAGGCTTTAATTTTAGTTTTAGTGTAGTCAAAGCTAAAGTTTCTTTATTGCAAAATAGTTCCAGCTAAATTACTTTGGAAAATTTTAAGTCTTGACATCTCTAAAAATAGATTAAAGCCTTCAGAATCGGCTTCAGTGTTAGTATACATACTTGCCGAACGGTAAGAGAAAACACTGTGAGATAAACCTGCATGCCCTAAAAAGTAGAGATAATGAATATAACCATTAACCGTTAAATTTAACGAATATTGAAAATTAACCATGATATTCAATAAACAAAATTAATATTATCGAATAAAAATATCATATCAACTTCTCCGGCATATATTTATATTTGATATTTTTAACACATATTTCGATTGGTTATTGTGGTTGATTATTAAGTTGTTGTGTTACTTGAGTAACAAAAACGCGTCGTCGCGTTGTTGTTGTTTTCTGTGAAATGTGAAGATTGTGAAGTAGTTTTTCAAAATTACCTACTTGGTACCATTTCGATAGATGTGTGGGAGTAAAAAAATTATAGAGTATTTGTTTATTGGTTGAAAGTATTCGTGAATATTTTTATTCAATAGTCGCATTCAATAAAATTATTAACGAATATTTTCAACTAATAAAATTATCGATATTTTTTATCATTGAACTATTAACCAATAAACAATTTCAACCATTATTGACATCTCTACTAAACAGCGTGTGTTCTTGCCCGAAGTAAAAAGAAAATTGTATATTTTCGTTTTCAAAAAGCCTACCGTAATAAAAGTCTATAAAGTGGAATTTAACTAACCGCCCGAATTCATACTAGAAGCTCGGTTAGTAATCAGGAACAAGGTTCAATGTTCAATAAAAAAAACTGTTTTGTTCCCATACGAACTGGACTAGTTAAAATACAATTCCTAGTTATAGGCAGTAGGGGAGCAAAAAAAATTTCCTTTTTCGAATTTCGCCTGAAGGGTTATTAAACATCATTCCTTATCATTAACCGAGTCTCCAGTATAATTTTGGGCGGTTGATTAAATTTCACCTCCAAAACCATTTTAACTCCAAAATACCGCAACCAGTAACAAGAGACATCCATAACGAAGTTTAATGGATACTTGGGGTCACAGCGCATGTACAAATAAAATACATTACACAAATAATGTACATCCCTACCCATTTATACCTAATATAATAAGCGTTTTTTGCTCTTCATCGATTAAAAGTTTCAAAAACTTTCATAAAAGTTGTACCAGATACACGAACGATTTTGAAACGGATATATTATGACAGGCATAACTTCCACTTGTAGCCAACATGTATTCAAAACGATATCGGAAAAATGTTCGGCTTGCAATTCCAGTTTGAGCGAATATCGGTAAACACCTCACAAGCTATGCTGGTCCCAGTGACGGTCCGAGGGGGAGGGGGATCACAGGGGTCGTGACCCGCCAAAAATCTCCCAAGACTTTACGGTTTATAAACATTTTGAACAGATTTAACTGCTAAAGTCTAAGCAACGCATGGCTGTTTGGAGTGTTTGGAAATGTGTCCTTTGCTATCAAGATAAAAATATAATAATTTGCTTCAGAGCTTCAGACCGATTTGACAGATGGATGACAGATGAGTAGACTGACAGACACAGACCACTTTTTTATAAGCAATAATCACACACACATCACAATCGGTATAATGCCTAAAATGCCCCAAGTGACGTCATATCTGAAAATTCTTTAGAAAATCATAAAAAAATTATGATCAAATTATATACCATAAAAATGAAAACTGTGATTTAAAATGGAGTAAGTATATATTCTCTGAAAGAAAATGAAAAATAATCTTTGAATTCTCTAAAGCGGTTGTTTTACAGTCGATAAGTTCTGTTCGCAAATAATGTTTCTGTGGTTCCGTCATTGCAAATGAAAGTCATGGGAAAGGAAAGGCGCATAGACAGCAAGCCTAATTTGAAAAAAAAAAAATTTTGCTAAGCAATCGCCTTTTTTCTTATATTATCGAGGATGGCAACAAAATGAGCTCCTTATCGCAGTTTTAATTTGTTTTAATTTTTATATTTTTTGTTCATTTTATTTTTTCGATGAGCCGCTTCTTCCCTTGTGCCCTTCAAATGTGATCTGCTTATAAATAGGTTTCATTAAACAATAGTTTTTTTTTTGGAACTGTCAAGGACCGAAGCTTTTCTATAAGGATTTCGGCTTCTACAGAACCCTAAAAACTATTCCTATCCAAGTCAGTGTCTTCCACTACGAGAGCTGATGAGAAAAGAGATGGAAAATATGTAAATGAATCAATTATGATCACTGATAGAACAATTATTGTATTATTTATTTATTTTAAGTTTTATTTATTTATTTACACACTTAAAGTTGCACAACCGTATTTTAAGTATACACCACTTAAACCCTTAGGGGTTTGTTTGCGGTGCTATTAGAATCTACCACATAAGTAAATTAATTAATTAATAATTATGATATCTATGATACTGTAGATTTATGTAGATTTATGTAGATATGGATACTGTAGATTATGATACTGTAGATATCAACCGGCCACACACTGTGGCCACACACGATCCTTTTCAGCCAGCCAGCCTACGGTCATAGAAATAAACAACTTTTTTAATTTCCTTCATAAACATTTTACGCTGTTAATTTAACTTCCCGTCCAGAAAGTTATGAAACTTTTAGTACACCATATTTTAATAAAGTGCACTCCTAAGTTTTGGCTAAGTAACGACTTGATAAACAAGTTATGTTATAGCCAGTTCCGTCTTTTTCATAAGGACACGGGGTGCACTAGCCCCGGGGACCCCGGTTTGACGGGGCCTCAGAGTTTCAACATTTTTAAATGATAATTTCTCTATATTTACACCAAATAAGGCAGATATAAACAATATGCACAAGTAATCATGGAAATAAAATAGCCACATCCATTTAACGTTCTCGTTCGGATGGTTTTGCAACAATTAGTGTTATTTTATATTTGCACAATTTAAGATCATATTATTTACAGTTCCATCAATATCCTGACGGCAACGGTTTAGATAATTATTTTTAATTTAGTGTAATGTTTTATGTAGTATAATATTTTACTTAGTATAAGGTTTTAGGGCTTTTTCTTTTATTTATTTTTTTCATTTTTTTCTTAGGATTATTTAGTTTACATATATAGATGTTTACATTATAGGTTAAATTTCAATATTTTTAAATTAAAAGGCAATTAGTCTTTTTACATACCACAAAAAAATTTTTTTTTGGGTAAATGTTTATTGAGTATTTGATTAAGATTCTCACTAAAGGAAAACGCGATTGGATGAAATTTTCTCGATAGAATTTAATTACACATAGCTTAGTTTATATTTTCATTAAATATACCCAACAAAAACACACCACACTGATATTTTCATCAAAGGGGCCCCTCAAACTCAGTGTTCCCAAGGCCCCTGCATGACCAAAGACGGCCCTGGTTATAGCGGCCATTTATTTTGCAAAATGGCTTTTACGTGCCGGTTCCTCTGTGATAGAACGTATACTGTCAATGCCCTCACCATGTTACAAGCATCTTTTGCTACTATAGAGGCAGCATTATAACATAAACATTGTATTATAAGTTTGTGCAGTGTCATCACAACTAAACAAGCACCACCCTGCTTTAAAACTACCCTCCGTGTTTCACCTTTGATTGATGGGGAGTGATACGTATTCAAAGCGCCCTTTGAGCTTTGTTGATTGATCGAAACTAAATCACTTTGGAATTACAAAGCTAAAGTTCAGTGTCATTGAAAAAGTTTTCTTCATTGAAACGTTGATGCTATACTTACTTATGTCTTTGATACGGAAACAGAATCGTTCGTCTTTCAACGCGTGATTTTGGAAGTGACAAACTTATCATTTGCAGTAAAAAATAAAGTCGTTAAAGCAAGCATCTGGACTATCTTTCCTCTGAAAGTTTATGAATCATTTCCGTGATTCATAGCATCTTCCTTGCTTTTTTTTCTGCTCATTCTCTACGCGAGACTTTGTCACAGATGTATATTTTTAGGGTTCCGAAATCCGAAATAAGACTATGTGATCATTATGTTGCAATCAGCGTCCGACTGGATGTTAATTAAGAGTGGTTGCGTAGCCGAATGATTGATAAAATTTTGCATTTAAAATATTTTTAAATTCTAATTTACAGAAACCAAAGGAAACTTTGCGATGGCAACATACACAATACATCGGTAATAAGGTTTTGTTGAATAACTATTGAGTGAATTTGGAATTTAATTGTTCTGTTTTGATTAATTAGAAAAAGACGGGTTTTTCACAATCTGGCTGTGAAACCGGTCTTAAGGACATTTACACCAGCTAGTGTTTTTTGGACCAGCATATTTGCACCTTTATTTCTGTAGCTATATACGGAACCCTCGATGCAGCAGTCGAACTCGTGTTAGCCTTACTTTGTCTCTACATCAACACATTCCTTCACACTTCAAATTCTCAATCCGTTTTAGTGTATTAGATCATTTTATTATATCTTATACCTACAATGTGTAACAGATAGGTGTAACCATATTTGAAGAGCTTATACCAATGATATATGGAATATCATTGGCTTATACAGTCAATGGTATAGAACAACTTTTACTATGGAGCCAACCTCAAAATCTCAAAAAAAAAAATTGTCCTACCATACATTTCGGCCGAGCGGCATTGCATTTTGTTATGAAACAGTTAAATTATTTTTTTTTCGAGATACAGGATTTGTTCCATAGTTGTTCTATACCTCTGACTGAATAAGCTCTTCAAATATGGTTACACCTTTCTGTTATACATATATTATATTTCAATGCAAGTGCGCGTAAAGGCCCACTTTTTATGCATCAAAACCGAACAGAAAGTCGATTATTTTGCCCTAGGGCTTTATTATTACTATTTTTTTTTTTATTATTTACAATGGTTGGCTAACCTGCAGTCTTTCATGTGTATCATAAATGTTATACTTTTTTTTCCACTGTTAAACGGCTCTGGATACAGTTCTTTTGAGCCAATCATAATTTAAAGTTCACAAGATAATATTTGTTTTATTTCCTCACGTAGTGTGATGCAGGGGCGTAAGAGCAATAAATTACTCGGTTACGTTTAAAACACTCGCTACGCTCTTGTTTTAAATCGTCCTCGTGATTTATTCCTTTTCGCCCTTGTAGCATAAACTACTATTATATATTATATATATCTATAAGTAGATATTTTATTATATCTATGGTTTTAGTTGTGTAGGCGCTTCACTCACACAGGTTCACACAACTGACATTTCTAAATCCATCTAAATACATCACTCGCACTTGCATAATTTTTTGATGTTTTAATTGTAAGAATGATCAACTTGAAAAAAAAACAGTGCATAGCTGAGAACACTAAATTAAATGTCTGACTAGAAAATACACGAAGATTTTTATGAAAATTAATTTGCGTTAAAAAGCTAAACACAGTAGCAAAATTATTTTCTACTACTCCCATACTGCAATAGGCAATCGTAACATCAAAAGCAGTTTTATAAGTACCTAGTAGATTGTTTATCCGATATTATAATATTACATTATAACACCGCGATTCTGCGCTGCGATTGGCCCAATTTATTATAAAAACGCTAGAGACCCAATCAACAACAGAGACGAGAAATAATTCTCGACCTTATTTATTAAGCCACGCCCCCTTTATGCTGATTGATCTTCCAGGCAGCTTACTAATCAAAGCATAAATAAATAAAATCGACCAACCCGCTTAGGAGCAGTAGTGAATTCAAGCCAAAAAACACCATTTGGTTGAATTTTTTTTTTCATATTGTGGTTTTGGTGGTATGAGAAAGAAAAATGTTGCATATATTGTCTTAGAGTTGATAATTCATATCCTTTTTTCTTTTGTTTAGCCATGAACCAGGAGTAGGCTTTACAAAGTACCCATTTGGCGATACTAAGCCCCTTAACAACGCGACACTGTCAATACTCAAGAGTGTTTCAAAGCACAAAGGAGCTGTCAAAACAATCAGTCGAGTGATCTCGAACGCCGTATCCAACAGCATCTAACCACATGACATATTGGTAACCGCACTGACCCCAGGGTGCCAGGAATGAGGAGAAAGTCCGGCCCGGCGGGTACCGTTGACATAGATTTGTGAGCTGCCCCGCTTCCAATATACCCCGAGGAAAACATGCTTTATGTCTCTCGTAACTTACTTTAGACAATATGGTGCTGATCGGAGATGGATTTATCGGTGCACTTTAAAATAACGTGGCTGATTGTGCGGCCCTTAAAAGTAAGTGCTTACGTGAGTATGTAGATATACACTGATTTCATCTTGTTTTGTTGGTTCAAGAACAATTGTTCTTGCTCTTGGTATTTCTTTTTTCTATTGGATTACTTAAATCTGTCTTCCCAATTAAAATTCTTGGGATGTTTTTGAATTTCATAGCTTCACGCACAAATTCTGGGTAGTCGCCTGTGAAAAGGATTTTGTTATATCGATTGTTTCGAATCAGAAGTCAAGTAAAAATAAAATTGAGAATTTGTGTTTGCTGCTCAACTTGTGAGCCTTTCTTCCCGCGACCGATATCCCATTATCGATATCAATAGTAATCCAAAAGTACTTTTATTCGCGTATTACCAGGGTTAATATTTCAAAACATGTATACGAAACGCGATTGTTTAAAATTAAGTTGTAATTTTTAATCGATGTTTTGACAGGTATCGCGGTTTAATTAAGAATGTTTCACATTTCCGCGGACCACAGAATATTAATTAAACGTCGACACAAAGTAATTTATTTAATGCCAGTCCATTATAGAGAATAATCGAATAAGGCTCACGTGAAACTGGTTTCTGGCTAAAATTAAAAGCCATTGTACTCTGCTTATTTGCTTATCTATGTTCTCTCCTCTACTACGAACATAATTAAATTTTAAACTAGGATATTCCCCGCCTAAATTATGTTAACTTTGTTAATGAAAAGTTCCGACAGTTTATGAACAAGAAAATGTACGCAAAATAAAGCGTCATTGATATTTGTTCCAGTAATTTTATTCCAGTAGCCAATTTTTTTTGACGCTGTTAGAGATTATAGGCGTGTACAAAAAGTGCCAATCTGCAGAATATACAATTACAATTACATAGCCTGACAACATAATAAGTAAATATAATTCTCCGATAGATTAACCCCCGGTTTCTGAAAGGCCAATCAAAGTTAACAGTAGATTAAAAAAACTTTAACCACAAATAACGGTGAAAATAAAGCATATATGAAGTCTGAATAGTGATGAATCAATAATTAACTTAGTTAATTTTTGATTTCAATGTAAAATTCCCACTTTTTCTGGCTTAATCCGCAGATAATTATTTTTTAATCTACTGTTAACATTGATTGGCCTTTCAGAAACCGGGGGTTAGACTGGCCACACACAAGAGATTTTAATTAATTTGGAAATGTAGAGCTCGCACCAAAACATATCTATTATTTTCTGTGGGATCAACGTTGTGTAAGATGCGGTGGACGATCATCTCTTGAGTTTATTCACTTTGAATTTTAGAACCCTAAAGAAATAGACGGGATACAGGAATTTTTCTTCCCCAGAATAACGTCTATCGAGTCGGGTCGAGCGATACTTGTTTGAAATGAGCTAATACGGCCAGAAAATCGAATTTGTACGACCAAAATGCGATTATAGCTAGCTGATGATGCAGCATAGACGCTGCTAGAAATGTCCCCTAGGATTTAGAAAAGTTTTACAAAATAATCTTATTGAATCTAGGATTTTATAGAATCGCTTTATGGATCCAGCCAGACGTGTTCTCCGTTTTGTGCTATGTTAGTATGCTATCAGTTGCATCTTGCATTTTACATGTAGTTCGTGCGCTGTATACGGTAAAGATTCCTGCTACGACTTATTATAGTAAATACAGGTAATGTCCCGTAATATTTCTTTTCGAATGAAATCTGCTTGCCAATAATATGATAAAATATGAATAAAATACCTTTTATTTATCAATTTCAACTCAAAAAACCCATTTTATCTGAAATTGACCAACTACCTATATAATATATTTTTCAATGCATGTGCTCGTAAAGGTCCACTTTTTATGCATCAAAACCGAACAGAAAGTCGATTATTTTGCCCTAGGGCTTTATTTTTTTTTTTTATATGTTTGCATTGGTTGGCTAACCTGCAGCCTTTACTGTGTACCATAAATGTTATACTTTTTTTTTCCACTGTTTAACGGCTCTGGATACAGTCCTATTGAGCCGATCATAAATTTAAAGTTCACAAGATTATATTTGTTTTATTTCCTCACACTATGCATTGAAAAACGTAGTATGATACACGGGCGTAAGAGCAATAAATTACTCGGTTACGTTTAAAACATATTCCTTTGCGCCCTTGTAGCATAAACTACTATTATTTACTCCCATACTGCAATAAGGTAATAACAACATCAAAAGCGGTTTTATAAGTACCTACATTATTTGACCCATCTTTTAATATTATAAAACCATAATTCTGCACTGATCGGCCAAATTTATTATAACGCCGCTAGAGAACCAATCACAAGCAATAACAGCCTGTCTTAAGAGTATGACATAGCCAAAACAAAAACCAGTTCCGGGCGTGGCTTATTCTATTTTACGATAGCGCGCGGGGGGAAATTCGTCCCGGTCTCTAAGCTCGCGTCACCATAGCAAAAATACGAATAGAGTGGACGAGGCAGGGTCAAAAGTAATACGTATTTTATTTTATCTAATTTATTAGTGTATTTCGATCATCGTCACACGGCATTGATCCTACTTGCTATCACGTCGGGACGTAAATTTATTATGGTCGGCTAAAAGTGGTTTTTTGAGTGTTTGATTTATCAGTTGACCCTCGGAACATTTCAGACACTCCTTTAGAGATACATAATAATATTGTGACGGTTAATTGTCACCATTACCCATTCTTTAAATATTTTTCGCCCGTTGAGCTGGTTTTACACTTGCGGGAAAATAAATTGGACCAAAAATTTCTTTACAAAAAATTTTTACTAAAGTTGTTATTACAAAAAGTGGAAACTAACAAATATTCTCAGAAGGAATGCACCACGTCACTATCTATCTCACTGTAGCCTATATCAATTATGCCTCTCTCATTCAACCACGTTTAACTGCGTTTCTATCTCATTCCAACTCATTTTAAATAGCGTCACTGTTTATCTCACTCTAACGCGTCTTAAATGGAATTTCTAATGAACGTCAAATATTTTTACTGCCCGCCAATCTTTCATTCTAAATTCTAATTATTTAAAAAATACGCAGCTCCTTTGGTAGTAAAATAGCAATAACTTTTTTTTCAAAAGTAATACACAGAAATTGCCAGATCATTTGAAAAACAATATTTGATGAGCCGTTTTTGATGAGGACATTTTTTTTCAGGGTGTGGTATCGAACTAACCTAATTACAAAAAATTGCTCATAAATTGGGTTTTTATTTTTCTTCCTGATGTAACAGCATTTCAAGGTTTATTTTTGACTTTATCAATAGCATGACTATTCAGAGTTGCGCAACAAAAATTTTATTCTTAGAATTTAGAACTGGTTAGCTTTGACTCTCAAAAATCTATTCGAATTTATAAAAGTACCATCAACTCGAAGACTATCTACTTTTTGCTGAGGTCATAATTTGATATTCTGGTCAGTCATGAGCTGGCCTACCAGCCTTCCAAGGGAAAGCGTTGACTTTTGGGACACCTGTTTACCCTTGGGATAAATCGCCAAGTGTTTAAAATATAGAAATTTATTTGTATCATAGTTTGAAATGTTCAGGTCCCTTTACGCAAAATGAAAAAACAAAACTCTTTTAGGATTAATTTGTTGTCCCTATGTTTGTCTGTTTGTCTAGGCAATTTTTCTGGGTAAAATCAATAAATGCTAATATTTACAGCCCTGTAAAATATACATATTATAACGTTTTTATGGCCTTTTGTTTAACTTTTTCATACAAATTTTCTCCTTATGAAAATATAGAGATCAACACTTCACATAATATTTTGCATTTGAAAGAAAGCACAGAAAGGAACTGTAGAACAAATAATGTAAAAAATATAAAACCATATCTTTCTATTCTAAAGGGATTAATAATTTACTGTTCGTTCAATGTGGCGATAGCGTTGTTTATTTTTTTTTTCTTTGTCACAAAGATAACAAATATTTTCATACAAGGTTTTCCTTAAGGGCTATTTCTCCGAATTTGTAACAAAATATGAAGAAATAATTATAACGGTAAAGTACAACTTTTAGCTAAGACAATTTATTGTTAAAAGTTTGCTAAATGCATTAACATATTTTAATGATATTATGGTATCTTCAAAATAATTGGGTTTTCCATAAGCGTGATATCATATTATTTAAGAAATTTACGGCTGGTATCACGAAGACGGATAAGCCAATTATTTTATTACTATTGTAATATAATAAAAAATATGTTAATGCATACAGCAGACTTTTAACTATAAGTTTTCTTAACTAAAAGTTGTATTTTTACTTATTGAAATTGTATTTCTCATCAAGAAGTGCAAGATGACAAGATATTCAAAATAAGTTAATTGAATTTGTGAAATGGTTTCAGGTCAAAACAGTTTTCCATGAAACGGTAATTGTTTATACTTAGCAAAGTGTGTAAACTTAGTCATCTTAACATGAACGACGCCTGTATTTCTCTCTTTTTTATTTCCAGTATAGATAAAAATATACAAACTTGTTAAACTTTGTGTAAAAACGAGGCAATATTGACGATATCCTGACAGCTATTATGATGGTGTTTTATCAAATTTTGCTTTTTGGGCTGTATATAGACGTAGTTAGTTGTCACTAGAATATACTCATGAAAAAAGATATGAAGAAAATAAGCTGTAGACTTCACATTCGGTTTATACGTATTGTATGAATTTTAAGAAAAATACAGGGGTAAAGGGACCTCTTAAGGAAAACCTTGTATTAAACTATTTGTTACCTTAGTAAAAAATAAATCAAGGAAAAAAATAAACAAAGCTATCGCCACATTGAACAGTAGATAATTAATCCCTTTAGAATAGAACAACATGGTTTTCATATTTTTTACATTATTCGTTCAAAAATTCCTTTCTGTGTTGACTTTTAAATGCAAAATATTATCTCAAGTGTTCATCCCTACATTTTCATAGTGAGAAAATTTGTATGAAAAACGTAAAAACCTAAAACGTAATATAAATAAAAACGTCAAAAGTATGTTTTTACAGCTCTATAGAGGGCCGTTTATATTGGTATTTATTAATTTTACCCAGAAAAAATTGTCTAGACAAACGGACAGACAGACAAACATAGGGATAACAAATTAATCCTAAAAGAGTTTCATTGTTTTCATTTTGCGTAACAGAACCTGAACATGTACCGACAGGATTATCTACGATCTAATAATTTTGCCATGCACTGTAAATATTTCAAAATAATTTTTTATATTTTAAATGCTTGGCGATTTATCCCAAGTAAGTGTACCTATATAATTTGCAAAAAACTTCACTTATTGGACCTGAAATGGTGAGCCAATGTCATTGGTCATTGACCTTTGTTACAGATCTCAGTAAGTATAAGTAAATTAATTTGGGTTTCAATAACGATTACAAAATTATTCTTTTAGAGTAACATATATTATTTTCCCGCATAAAAGTATGAATTCATTCCAAATTCATTCAGTTTTTTTGTTATGACTATGGCACGATGTAGCTAAATCACTCATACGCATATTTTGTTGAGTTTTTAACGGCAGGAATATGATGCTCCTCGAAATATTACTTTATAAAATTAATTTCAATGTGTTTTGAAGTAGTTTTGGGAGATATTTATAGCTTGCAAAAAAGGGCACAGGTTCCACGTCTTACGGGCGCCAACGCTAGGCGTAGACTGACAATATCTTGCTGCCGCTGACTGCATCAGTGGATTTACGTATTTTTGGAAAAAGGGGGTGCTTTTTTTGACCCGAATAACGTGGTATTTGGAAAATGAATAGATATCATTTACACTAATTTTATTTAAAAAAAACCAACAAAATCGCGAAAGCGCTACCTGAAACAAAATCGATAAGAAGTGTGCAATAGAGGGTTACAAAAAAATTCACTGACAGTACAAATATGAATCGATTAACGTGGTTTGTGGAAAATGAATACCTTAAAGTTCAACCAAAAACATGTATTTTTTTTATGGCTATACGTAACCTAATTATTGCAACAAAATCATCCGAAAGCTGACATTTTATTTCTGTTTGTATTTTCGTTCCCCTTAAATTCTTAAGCCACGCCTTCTACTCGATCTCGTTTCTGATTGGCCTCAGGCATCTACATACTTATTCCTTGGGCATAGGTATCATGCATGACGAGTGTTCTTTTTGATGGTCGTAGATAAAGTTAGGTCAACTGATAATTTTTTTTATTATTTTTTATTGTCAAACTTGACCTTCTGATTACTTTTCCGGAAAAAAGTTCTATGCACGCCACTGACCGCTATAATTTCATTAATAAATCGCCCGCTAATATAGCGGTAGTGAAGCAGATTCTAAAGGGTTTTAGTTTTGACAGCCAATTAAACTAAAATTAAAGCCTTCAGAACCTGCTTCATTAAGATACCTCCCTCTACCTCTTTTCGAAGTCGTACCTCCGGAAGGCACACCGCAGCTATACAACCAAAAACACACTTACCATTGTGGCAGCTCCTTATCCTCAAGTCCAGACGGAGTCGCGAGCGTGTCCGAATCACTCTCCTTCATCCCCCCAGGGTGCTCAGGGATCACACGCTCGATCGTCGTCACCTCTTCGATATCAGAGTCGATTCCCTGCGCGAAGTCCATGTAGAACGACTCCCGGGAATCGCTGGACCCTCGCCGAAGCTTCAGCGACAAATCCGGGGAACTGTCATCCATTTTTACCGGACTATTCACTTCATTCAAGGAAACGTTTCAGGCCATTTTGGCAAAGTTATTGGACGGTTAACCCATTATCAACCTTTTCAAGTCTCAAACATATATATTCAATGTCTGTGGTCTCAAGTAAGTATGTTTCTCCTTAGGCGTGAAGATTTGAGCAAAATCCATGGCTCTGGTAACTCTAATGCATTACAAATTAGAAAAATACATACATATACAAAGGCTACAGATCCTGACGCACCTCTTTCGCCTCTTCTAGATTCATCATCTTGTCATACAAGCTCTTCTATTCCGGGTACAAATTAGGAAATCAATAAGAAAACTAATTTTCCGAAAATAAAAAGGCCAGATGAGATTCGAACCCACGGTACCTTTTGCGGGTAGCGATTTATACTAACTTCTCTACCGACCGATACCATTTTAACGTGGTTATCAATAATCACACCTAACTTTAATTTTAACCCTTAACCACCGGTAGGTAACCACCGGTGTCAGAGACCGCAACGGGTTTTGTTTTTCAATTTATTCTGCCAATGTAAGCCATAGATATCTGTGCGTCTATGTACCTTTTTGTCGATCCCTTGCAACAATTGGCAAGCACTCGTCAGGTGTATATGTGCACAAATCCTCTGCAGGTGAGCAAAAAAAGGTCGCGAGTCGGCATTTCCTCTATGTAAATCTCATGAGATTTACCTTACATTGAACTTACGATTTAGAAGTGATTTTGATTTTGTGTTTTATGTTACTCAATTATTTAAGTGCCATTGATGTTTATTGCTTTTAAATTACGCGATATCGATCTTGAAATACGAATATGTATGAAAATAATATTTGTTTTAACTAGTTACTAAGATTTTTGACATTTGATAAGCGGTCTCTATGACCGCAGGTAGTTGGTTATGTAACAAAATAGAGGGTAAGTTGTTAAGGGTTGAGCATTAAGTTCATTTACAACCGGTATTTATTCAGGCACGGATCATAACAAAGAGGCACCGAGGTTGTTAGAAGGGACTGAGAAGATGTAAGTGAAAAGTTGGTCCTTCAAGCCGGATCACGAGAACCAAAACAAAGTTTTCGTTTAACGTGTAACCTAATATTCAAGTACAAGCATTAGCTTGATACTTATTTTGGGAAAGTTTGTTTTCTAATTGATTTTCTAGATTGTAATGCGCTCTAATAATATTCTTAAGCATTGTTTGGTTTGAACAGTTAACTTACAGTTCAAAGAAATAAAACGTCCAGTTTGTAACAAATTATTTTAAACACGCGACGGGTTCCCGGAAACAATGGCTATTTATCTCTCCGGAGTCACAAAAGGAGGACTCGGGCGTAAAAAAGGCACATTGACCTGTGAAACGTTTGTAGCCTTTCCCTAAAATCGTAGCGTTTCCTGTGGCGTTAATAACAGGCCACGGATTCACGCACACATGCTCACATTATGATGTAAGGATCCATGTCCTGTCTGTGGTCGTGCACTTGATATTCGCTAAGTGTTCGGTTTCCTTTCAATGACATGTGGTACCGAAATACGTGGCCATCAATACTTGTCGATACATTGATCGATGTATTATATTTATTCGGGCACTGATCATAACAAAGAGGCAGTGGAGTCCGAGATTGTTGAAAAGAACTGAGATTTAAGCGAATATAATAAAATATCGACATACGAAATCGTTGCGGCCTGAAAGAAGACGTAGTGACTAGAATAGAAAACCGGCCAAGTGCGAATCGGACTCGCGCACGAAGGGTTCCGTACCATTATCTATAAAAACGGCAAAAAAACATGTCTATTGTATGAGAGCCCCCTTAAATATTTATTTTATTCTGTTTTTTAGTATTTTTTATTATAGCGGCAACAGAAATACATCATCTGTCAAAATTTCAACTGTCTAACCTGGTGACAGGCGGACAGACGGACATACAGACAGACAGACGGACAGACAGACGGACAGCGGAGTCTTAGTAATAGGGTCCCGTTGGTTACCCTTGGGGTACGGAACCCTAAAAAGGAAAGCTTCGGTAGTTTGGACACGTAGAGATGATGAATTAAAGTAGAGTGACGAAAGAAATTTATTGTGTACAAGTGGAAGGTACAGCTCGACCAGGCCGCCCTAGACGGACGTATGATTACCAAATTGGTGACATACTGAAGAACAGCAATGTCAAAAGTACCCGGAATAGAAGAGCTTGTATAACTAGAATGATGGATGTGGAAGAGGCGAAAGAGGTGTGTCTGGATCGTAGCAGGTGGAAATCTGTAGTCACTACATATCCCTCTGGGAAACAAACGTGAGTATACGTATGTAAGCGAAAAGTTGGCAAAAGTTGGTCCTTCAAGCCGGATCACGCGAACTAAAACGTGTAAAAGTTTACGTGAAATGGAGTTACGTCTAAGCTAAGATTCTTATAAGAGCATTAACTCTTTATAAATAAAGAAAAGTTACAGAAACTACCCGCAAACTAAGAAATAATAAATTCAGATTAACAATGCTGTGCAAATCCGCATCAAGTGCGCTAACAGCGCTCGCCACATTATCGCGGCATTGCCATAAATCATAGACGTGAACTCATCAATATTAATACTATGTCGATGCATGATATTAATCTCTACAACCGGTCCCTCGGGAACACAATAACCCAAGAACAAACATACTCATTTACACATGACAGAAAATCGTCCGATTCCAATGCTGGGCACGCATCGACGTCCGTACACGCGGCGACGAACACACAGAATTATTCAACGGGCACTCACACACAAACACGGTACTATAGGAGTAAAAAACACGTGTAGTAAGGGGCTCGACGGGCGCTACGGACGCCCTCTCGCGGCGACCGGAGACGCGCGTTTGCCGTACCCGACCGGCGGAAAGCAAAGCGCGGGAAGGGGCGGGGGCTGCACCCTCGGACGGTCGCACCTGCCAGCTTATTCAACACACTCGAGCAACCAAAAATAGCTTATAATCCGGAAGTAGAAGGTTCACGAGGACTGTCTAGTTAAGTTTGTCAGTTTTCGGGTAGCGCACTCGGGATCAATCTACAAGTTCCGGGTCCCTACAACAATGTTCGGGAGCCAGAATGACAGGACATTCACGTTTTCAATGGCAACGAAATGAGTCCAGTCGATTTAAGGCCCTTAATATCGCCAAATGGGTACTTTCTAAAGCCTACTTCCTCTTTTATGACCAAACCAAAAATATTAAAAAAATGTATTATGGATTATCAACTCTAGGACAATATATGCAACATTTTTCTTTTTCGTACCACCAAAACTTCTATATGAAAAATTGTTTCAACTGAATGGTGTTTTTTGGCTTGAATTTCCTACTGCTCCTAAGAGGCTTAGGTGATTTAATTCATTTATGCTTTGATAAATAGATAAACTTGATAGCTATAAATATAACATAGAATTATTCAATCGAACAATGACGCTCATGTGAAAAGTATTATTTTCTCCTATTTTGCCCTTTCAAGGACGCAGCGAGCGTCGTAACAGCCACCACGCATTGTGCACTGATTTGAACGTTATTTCAATGTCGTTTCCGTCGATATTCATACAGACAAACATCGAGCTGCTAATTTGGCGACGGTAATCGCCTTAAACGACCCAATCCTGAACAGGATATTATCCCCGATACTAGGGTTGAATTATCAAACATTTGTGACAGGACAATTTTGTGGCTTAAAAATGAAACAATTTCAAGTATAGTAAATACCTATACAATTTATAACATCGTATTACATAATACACATATCAATTATACTTACAATAAAGCCGATTCTGAAGGCTTTAATTTCAGTTTTAGTGCTGTCAAAACTAAGTTTTGTTTATTGTAAAATTGTCCTTAAATGTTAGGAACAGAAGCTAAATTACTTTGGAATAATTTTGGTTTTGATAGCACTAAAACTAAAATTAAAGCCTTCAGAATTAGCTACAATATCACAATATTTTATAGTCTTTATTTAATTAAAACAATCTTTACATGTAAACGGAACTAATTGTCAGTGAACTAATTGTAAGTAAGTCTAACATAAACTTGATTTAAATGAAATAACTATGTTTCGTGATTAACTAAACCTAAAAATATTGAATGTTTTTAACAGAAGGTATTTTCTGATTCTGATATGTTGCCATACTAATAATGATGCTAATTAATGATTTTTAGCTAAAAATTTACATTAAAGGTGGATGCGACAGATCGCGTTCCCAAATGCAAAACTTATAATTGTTGTTTTTATAGCAAAATCTATCCCTTTGAATACTCTAATTATTCTCAGAGTGCATTACAAACTAGAAATCAATCAGAAACATATTTAAAAAAGGACAAACATTTTGAAAAAATTTCTCGTACCAGGATTTGAACCTGCGACCTCCTGCTTACATGACAGGCTACTACGCTACGCTACCGAGGTTCGTATCTGGAACGACGAATTTTTCCACCATATACACCGATCTACTTCATATACCAGCTTGTAATGCATATACTGAACGCTCACGAGGGCGTTATGTTACTTCACGCCTTGCTCAAGTAGTTACAAAAATTCAGTGTGCAGGTATTATGGAAAAATTCGTCGCTCCAGATACGAACCTCGGTAGCACAGTCGGTAACGCGCCTGTCATGTTAACACAAGGTCGCAAGTTCAAACCCTGGCCCAAGAAATATTTTCAAATAATTTGTGCTTTTAAAAACTTGTTTCTGATTGATTTCTAGTTTGTAATGAACTCTAATAATTCCTTATAATGATTTTTATTATTACATTTGAATAAAAAGCATAAAATAACACAACAGTGCTAGAAAAGCCTAATTGACATTAAACTATGCTCGCCTAGAGGCATCCATAGATCAGTTATTTTTTTACTTTTTATTCAAAAATAAGAAAAACAATCATAAGTTGCGTTTGGCAGCAAGATACATCGCATCCACCTTCAAAAATATGCTAAGTAGGTACTGCGATATTTCCAAATGCTTTACATTGTTTTTTGATATGAGGTCGTTTGTGCCAAGTAGCCTTTTTTCCGACACAAGCCATATTCAAGAGCGGTTTCGCAGCCGGATTGTGAAAAACCCAATTTTTTATAATTAATCGAAACAGAACACTTAAATTCAAAATTCACTCAATAGTTAATCAACAAAACCTTATTACCTAAGTATTGTGTATGTTGTCATCGCAAAGTTTCCATTAGTGTCTGTAAATTAGAATTAATTCAAAATTCTGATTTACTGAAACCAATGGAAACTTTGCAATGGCAACATACAAAATACATAGCTAATAAGGTTTTGTTGAATAACTATTTAATGGATTTTGAATTCAAGTGTTCTGTTTCGAAAAAGGCGGTTATTCCCAATCCAGCTGCGAAACCGCACTCAATAGTGTCAGATAAAGATAGGCTACTCTGTCGCGAACCACCTCG
This sequence comes from Ypsolopha sequella, assembly GCA_934047225.1. Classification (NCBI taxonomy): domain Eukaryota; kingdom Metazoa; phylum Arthropoda; class Insecta; order Lepidoptera; family Ypsolophidae; genus Ypsolopha; species Ypsolopha sequella. The sequence continues at coordinate 11,959,301 of OW203985.1, forward strand.
TAATTATGTAATAATTGAAATTTATGAATAAAATCTGGAATTTAAATTTAATAAAACTGTATCCCTAAATAAGGCGACATTCGAACATATAATACTCAATTTACCGAATTAACAATCGGCCTGCAACTTCATAATATTATTGCTCTGTCCATTCCTAATTTCCAAATACTTTGAGCCACAAACATAATATTTAACATGAGCTCGAGAAGCAAATATTGTATTTAAAAAAAAAACACAAAGGAGTTTGAAGATTTTGGCCTCTATCGATTTTCCGCCATTTTATTTTGATTACTTTTAATTGCGGCCACGATTAATTGTTATAAAAATTTATTGCTTACAATAATACAAACAAAAAAATGTTCTCCGACATAATTTCGTCAAGTGTAACGTTTCAAAGGTAAATATATGCAACCAAAGTTGTATAGGTACAGGTAACACCAGAGAGAAAACGTTTTTAGAGGTGGGCGCGCCTCTCTAGCGCCACCACGCAATTTTACGGTTTGGTTTGATTTAGTATAATACAAGATCATTGGTACGCAATACAAGGTGAAATTTAATCAAAAGCTTGATCTCATACTGGAGACTCTGTTAGTGATCAGGAACAATGTTTAATGATCCTAAGATAAAAAAAATATATTTGCTCCCATACTGCCTATACTAGGTATTGTATTTGAACTAGTCTGGTTCGTAAGGGAACAGATTGTTTTTTTATGATTTCGTATAATAGGATCCCTGAACCTCGTTCTTGATCACTGAGTCTCCAGTATGAATTCGGACGGTACATTAAATTTCATCTTGTATAGCTCGTATTTGGTTTCTACTAAAACGTTCTCGACAGAACTTTGGTTGATTATATTTTCGAAATGTGACACTTAATGAGCTTCGTTGTCAAATAATATTTTTTTAAGAATTATTCGGGGCTAAGACATTGAAAAAAAAAACAAATTAATGGACGGGATTCCAGGCTCTATACTAAAATCTCCAAACCCCTTTAATTATTTAAAACTGTGTGAAAAACAAATTATTTTGTTACGAAAATAACAAAGTCACAAGTTTACCTTTGGTGTTAAACTGGTTTGTATATACCTATATAATGGGATAATGTAAATATATATTCTAAATTTAAATAAAAATATATTAACTTTCTATTGTGTGTATATATTTCACGTGCAGTTTAATTTTACTTTGAATGTAATAAGTTGATAAATAAGAGTGCTTTGAGACAATAAAAATATGTTAGGTAGGTACGTGAAAGTGTTCCATAACCTTATCCATTATTCCTCTAGAACATTCTTTCCTTATTTCTCATTGTAACTCTGGAAAACGCTCCCATAATGCACGACTTTGGAAGCAATCACATAATACGTATAGTATACAAGGTGACTTTTTGATCATCGTCCAAATTCATACTGGAACCTTGGTAAGTGATCAGCATCATAAATCGATATCAATAATTGTGAATTTCGTATTATGAAATTTCGACTTCCCATAGTAATTCACTCGCAGTCCTGAGTGAATCACTATGGGGAGTCGAAATTTCATTTTATGAAATTTACAAAAATCGTTATTGGTTCATGATACTGATCACTTACCAAGGCTCAAGTATGAATTTGGACGATGTTCACAAATTCACCTTGTATATCCGTATTCCATCACAGAACTCTACTGTTTAGGAAATAACGACTTTCCGGGTTCAGAGCTCCTCACATCCAGATTTACTTTTCTTTCTGCGTTTCTATACTGCAATGATATAATGTTAATAAAGACTTTATTTGCTTAGTTCTGATTTTCGAAAAAACTTGAAGCACTTATAAAACTCTAATCGGTGGTACTAGCATGAACTTGGTATCGACTCGACATCGATTCGATAAATAAAAATGTAACTCTTATTTCATTGCAATCGTTTAGAATTTATCGATTCTATCTGTCAAATTTATCTAATCGACGCGTACGTACTAGCATAGCGGGTGTGATAAAGTCCTCCCTAGATTTTAAAGTCAGGACTATGATCAGTTTGGTTTGACTCAAATACGAACAAAGTGCATAACTTAGCTTTGTATTTCTTGTTTAGAAGTTAAAATTTTTTTTAATTTTTGGTATGTGGCAGTTAACACGCCAATAGTTCAGCATTAGTGAGGTTTTTAAAGCATGAGTTTGAAATTTGGTGCACTATTTGTCATGATCTGCGGGTCTACCGCGTAATTCTGATTTGTATCAACTTCAAGCAAATGCATGCGACATTCAACGCGTGCAAAAGAGATGACATGTTAGGCGGGCGTCGTCGCACGCACGACAAATTCCAATCTCAAGTTGATGCTGATGAAAATCAGAATTATGCGGTAGACCCGCTGGTCCAAACAAAGTTAAAACAGACTAATCGTGTATACAATATCAAACTCTTGCTTTATAAACCTCACTAATACTGAACTATTGGCGTCAAATGGCACAGATCAAAAAGCTTTTTAATATTAAATTTCGAAACATGAAAAACAAAGTTAAGTTATGCACTTTGCGCTAAGCTGCTGACGTTTAACCCTAAGATGACAATCGTTGTGAAATTTTTAAATTCTTGCACAAGCGATCACGGTACGTTATTCATTCATACGACATACCTTCATTGGCTTAATTGAAATCGCAATTAGGCAACACAGATAAGTAAAGAAAACAGCGATCCCATTGTTTTTTAATTTAAGGAATACAGTGTGTCCCACGTAAGAGTGCACATCCGAAGGGGGGTGAAACGAGACCCATCTAATCAAAAAATATATACAAGGTGTAACAGAAAGGTGTAACCATATTCGAAGAGCTTATTCAGTCAATGGTATAGAACAGCTTTTACTATGGAGTCAACGCTGAAATTTCAAAAAAAAAAAACTGCCGTTCCATACATTTCGGCCGAGCGGCATTGTATTTTTCTATGAAGCAAGTATTTTTTTTTTTCGATATACATGGTTTGTTCTATAGTAAAAGTTGTTCTAAACCATTGACTGAATAATCTCTAAAAATATGGTTACACCTTTCTGTTAAACATTGTATATTAGGAAATGTCGTTATTATAAAGATTGACGTTTTAATTTTTTTTTCTACTACGGACATAAAATATGTCACACATAAGTCATACATAACTTTTGATCTAAATCTAAATATACATTGCATATCAAATCAAAAACAAACCATAATCACCAACCATTACTATAAAAATTATATCCTAAAAGATTATTTTTTCTGTCTGTTATTTTCAGTAATAATCAATATTGAAATAGATAACAACAGCTAAAACCCACTATTATTTATGCGAGAAAAACTCGACGTTTCGTTCAACTTAAGAGTGACCTTCATCAGAGACGAGCGGATGCGGCCGCGGCAGCAGCGGCGGTGATGGTTAGCGGGGATATGTCAGTCATCGTGAGGGTGTCGCACGCGCCGGAGCACCTCGCGAAGCCTGATGAAGGTCACCCTTAAGTTGACCGAAACGTCGAGATTTTCTCGCATAAATAATAGTGTGTTTTAGCTGTTGTTATCTATTTCGTTATGATGGACACTCACCCTAATTTTATTATTCTTATATTATTCTTATATATCACTCCTCAATCCCTATTATTCCTTTCTAACAAAAAAAATTGCAACGTTCTACCATAAATACAATCATTTCTACAAGCGGTTAACAAAAGGCACTGCGCTCGCGTTCCATACAAAGACACTATGGTGGCGCATTTTTTCAAAAAATTAAAAAAAGAAACAATTTTTTTTTTCAATTTTGGTCTAGTTTTACCTCCTTTCGGATGTGCACTCTTACGAGAAACACACTGTATACGGTATTTGAATAATGTGCTCTTAAAACACGGATATTTTAACATATTTTTTAATGAAATGTTAAAGAACCTTTAGGTCACCTTTAAAGTTTTTAACTTTACCTTTAGGCGTTGACATATCATAGGCTACACGTAAAAATTTTGCATTTGATGTCTTATTTGCTGATCAACAATAATAATAAAATTAAAATAATAGAAGCCAAGTATTGTAGCAATACTATAATGACAAACTGGCACGATACTGACCAAAATAAAGGATACACATTAAAATTTTAAAATTTTAATTGGAATCCAGAAGTTTATAACCAGACTGGAGTGCTAACCTCCATTGAAAGCCGCACGCTAAATAAATGACCGTTATGTGTCTCTATTTCTATTACTCCTGAAACTTTTATCTCTAGTGTATCGCTGTCTCTATTACACTTGAAAGTTAACGCTCCATCATAGTTATAAGCTACATGGTTGGAATGCTATCAATTCTTCACTACTTGAAAAGCATAACCATAGAATATCAATTATAGTCTTAATGTAAGTGTAGGCGCTACGGAAAAAAAATCGACGCTTTTAGAGCTTGCATATCTACTTCAGTAAAGATATTATATTTGGAATCTTTTTATGATATAAAACATAAACGCGATTGGAGATATTCGTCCCGATAAAAATACTTATTGAAATGAGGTCTTTTTCCGCACCATTTCTCCTGGTTTGACAATTTGGAATTTATTAGATGGGTTTTAACAGTATCTAGGACCTAGTTAAACGAAATTTTGATAGCAACTTTAGTACATTTTATATTAATAAAAAACCGGCTTTTTGCTACTTTTCTTCGAATTCATTCCTCTCGCACTGAGGGTTTTTTTCTCATATGGAGTAACAGAGACGCTAAAACATTTACATATCTCCTAAAACAAAACCACTTACTTACTTATTTATTTCCAGCTATAGCAAAATCGTTTATCAATGGATTATTTTACAAAATTACAATAGAAAGAAATCAATCGTGTAGAGGAATCGTACGCTACTCTTATCTTCAAATCAATTGGCTTCTAAGAAATTTCTGTCTGTGTTCTTATGAAATGCAGGCCAGGCATGACTCAGCACGCAGTCGCCGCAAACCCATTTTACTATAAACCAAAATAATATATCTCGTTTAAATTCGGCTGCTTTTCCAGCAAAACAACAGGCACACTTATCTCTTTAATAGACATGTGACGGTAACGGCAACGGTAACGGTTTACGGCAACTGCGATCAGAGAACTTGTCTAATTTTAAAGATTCTTCACCGAAACAAACGATGGCTAACCCCTATTCTCCGGCAATAGAGATGAATATGAATTAGCCAAAAGTCCAAGTTGTAGTAGAGAGTATAGAATGTCTAGCCGACGCAAGATCGCCACGCGAGGCCGCCACAGGCCATGGCTCCTATCAGATATATCGCCAACGCGACAATAAGTACCAGGACCACATACATTTTGATGTTCTTCCAGAAGAGAGAGCGCTGTAGTGTCCTCGCTGTGCCGCGGTATGAGAGAGACTGCAATAGAAAGAAAAGGAGGGGTCAGAAACACTATCAAAATTGGTTGAGTCATTGTTGTTAGCCTACATATTGAAAAATTAAATTAATATTTATGAAGGTGTCTTTAATATTTTTGAAAGTGTCTTATTGGCAAATTGGCAAAAGTAGCATCTAAAGGTCAACAACCCAATAAGACCGAATGTTGTGGATTTCTAATGTTATTTTATTATCTAACAAGAGATATGAATAAAGGTGTCCTATTAACAAAATAGTAACTCTATAAAATAGCATCTAAAGGTCAACAACCCAATAAGACCAAATGTTGTGTATTTCTAATGTTATTTTATTATCTAACAAAGAGATAAGATAATAAATTAATTAGACGTCTGTACAAACTTACATTAGTTGCTAAGTTATCAGCCTTGTTCACCAGTAGCTCCAATTTTTCTCCTCGCATTGCCATATTGTCTGTAAAATAAAAATAAAACAATAACCTACATTACGATATTTATATTAGTTAATAACTGGTTATAAGCTGACACAACATCTTTTCCCCCCTACATGCGTTTTATACACATATACGTCAAACTGTGACTTTGTTATTTTCATTAAACTGCATACAATTTTACGAGCTGACAGAAAACCCTCTAGTAAATTGAATTGTTGGAAACCATCATTATGATAAATCATAACCAGTTATGTAATTACTCGAATCAACAGACCTTGGGGATCATTACTAAACAGTCAAGTTTCACAAACATTTCCTTTTCCATTTAAAGGTATAATAAAGCTGATTCTGAAGGCTTTAATTTTAGTTTTAGTGCTTTCATAGGTTGAAATTATCCAAAGTAGTTTAACTTCTGTTCCTAATACCTAATGACTATTTTGCAATCAACAAAATTTTGTTTTGATAGCACTAAAATTAAAATTAAAGCCTTCAGAATCGGCTTTACTGTCATCTTGCAAATCATACATGCATTTAAGATGATTCTGAAGGCTTTAATTTTAGTTTTGGTGCTGTCAAAACTAAATTTTCTTCATTGCAAAAGAGTCCTTAATTGTTAAGAATAGAAGCTAAATGACTTTGGAAAATTTTCAGTTTTGACAGGACTAAAACTAATGTAAAAGCCTTCAGAATCGGCTTTATTGTTACTGTAAATAAATGTTTTACTGCTGCATAGCATTATTTATGTCATTTAATCCGTAAAAAGTCATCAGGAAACTGAATTTAGTGACCTCATATAGATAAGATAGTACTCGGGCAGTATAAACACATGAAATTGTAAATAAACTTATCAGAACTAGAAAAGTGAATGTTACAACCAGTCAACTGCACGCACCTTTGTTATCATCCATCCACTTGTATAAATAAACATTTGTGAAAACTTATCTGTTCACAGTTAATTGCCTTTCCATTCTGTGTCACGTTAAGAGTCTATAGTACCTGACTTTGAGCACGTCACTTTGCATCAAGTAGAACTGTGGGTCTACCGCGTAATTCTCATTTTCATCAACATCAAATTGAGATTGAAATTTGACGTGCGTGCGACGACGCCCGCCTAGCATGCCATCTCTTTTGCACGCGTTGAATTTCGCATGCATTTGCTTGAAGTTGATACAAATGAGAATTACGCGGTAGAGCCCCTGAACTCTATGACGTTTCATTATTGTTGAAAATAGTGCGCTCTGAGCCGTGGCTGTTACGACAGCCAAAGCATCGCGCGCTGTCAAATAGCGCGTGTTTTAGTCAAAAAACGGTGAAAATATTCGCTATTCTATTTTTAAATTGTAAAACATTCAGGACCTGCTTTATATTGAGATCAGTTTCATGATCTAATTTAAAGTATTTATTGAAAACTGTCGGTTTATTGTATGTGTTTGAGGTAACTTTGCAATGTTTTCTAACGGGAATATTTAAAGGAATCACGTTTACGCCAACTTTACCATATTATATTTATTTCAGAGTGATTGTTGATGTACTATTGGGAATACAAAGCAATGAGAGGTATCATGGACTCTTAAGTAGGTAATCTGCTGCTAAGTGATTTGTTTATTATTATCATTTGTCAATAACATTTACGGGAACACATTATGAAAAGTTGGTTAGTGACTGAGTTTTTTTTTTTTTTATTGTGTGTTAACGTTTTGTGATTTCCTTTCGAAAAGCAGTCCCTTTATACAAGATTTGGGTCTAATTCAATAAATCAAGTAAAAAGTAATCCTTGTGAAATACACACACAAGTGAAAAACGATTTCAAAATTGCATCAGAGTTACTCATGGATATCACAGAAAAAACTAAGTCGTTAGTGAAAACTCAAGACAAGAATATTTTTTACAAATTAAAATTTTAATTGACTCAACTAAAACTCTAGAATAGATTAACCCATCAGAGAATTTAGACTTTAAAAAATAATTAAGAAATTTCAAAAAAATGAAGAGTCCAAAACTTTCAATATTACGTACCTTTGGAAAGCAAAAACTTAACAAATACTAAAAAAAAGGAACTATGAAAAATTCTATTAATTTCACAATTTTTCTTGCGTTTCTCTGATATTGTCCCTGTCAGGGACTCCCTGTGTGTAGTTACAAATTAATGAAGTAATTTGAGGTGTTTTGTAGGCAAAACACCAGTTAGGTATAAGCTTCCGTTATTGAATATACAACAGCCACTCAGACATAATATATACCTATGAAATACTAAACATGAGTCACACACATATAAGTACATACCTATATGATATGATTTTCAGGCGATTGTTTTATTAGAGGTTTTTAATAGCTTTTATTATTTTAAATAGATTATAAATATAAATAAAAAGTTTAATCATTGACTGACGACAAGTTGGTCGAAATATATTTCGAACATAATTTATACTTTTTTATTTATATTACTAATCTATTTAAAATAATAAAAAGCTAAAAAGGGCTAGTAGATAACAACAATGCTGAAATATCAGCAAAACTTTTCTTGGTTAAGGTTAAACGTCTGTCGCTCAGAGCAAAGTGCATATCTTAACTTTGTATTTCTTGTTTAGAAGTTAAAAATTGAAAAACATTTTGGTATGTGGTAATTGACGCCAATATTTCAGTATAAGTGAGGTTTATAAAGCATGAGTTTGAAATTTAATGCACAATTAGTCATGATCTTGTCTAAACAAACTTAAAACAGCAATTTAAATTGGTTTTGAGAAGATCATGACTAATTTTGTGTATTCAATTTCAAACTCTTCCTTTATACACCTCACTAATACTGAACCATCAGCGTCAAATGCTTTTAAACCAAAATGATTTTAAATTTATAAATAAGAAAAACAAAGTTAAATTATGCACTTTGCGCTAAGCTACTGACGTTTAACCTTAAGTATTCTTCGGAGATATGGTAAGGGGGTGTGGTGCTTGCGAATGAATGAGGTCATTAAAAGCAATCATGTGAGACTCAATGTCAATGTTGATAGACATGTTATGTTTTGCGTTGTCCGTAGCTACAGGTTGACGCGCCACCCTGTTTTTGCATGTGTTCTATTAGTGTGTGTGAGAAATATCAGTATATGTGCCATACTTATGTTTTTTGTGTTTATATCAGTAAAATTAGTGGGAGGAAATGTGGAGACATCTGAGCACAAACAATTTAGAGCAAAAAGGCATGTCTCGTCTGATCTGAGAGTATTCTCCTATTTATACACTGGAAAGAAAAGTCCTAAAACAGCTCCTCTTACTGTAAGCTTAGGCTAATACAAAAGAAAAGTCCAAAGACTCAGCTTACCAATATTTTTGACCATGATGTTCTTGAGTTCATCTAGTTCCCCATGCACCCTGGATATGGTATCCAGGTCTCTTGACTCACTGTAGTGTTTCATCTCAGTGGCAAGCACTCTGGCAAACTCACTGTTCATGGCATAAGGGATGGCAGTTTGGGCAGTGTCTCCGAAAGCAGTGGTGAACCTCCTTTTGATTTCATTGAGGTAGAGGAATGCTCTTGAACGTTGGAATTTCTGGAAATATTTTGAATCTTACAGTGATCAAAAAGTGATCATATTTTGATACTGACAAACTGATAATGAAATAGTGGATAAACTTTGTCACAGGATCAAATAATATACAGCAAAATTTGCTTAAAATTACCAACCGTTTTTTAACTATGAAGATACAACCTGAAGTTAGGTTTTCATATCTGGATACTACTGTAGCATAAGAACTAAATAGAATTATTTAAGCTTTAGAGGTATTTAATAAGAAACATGAATAAACTAACAAAATTGTTATTTGTTAGATTACTCACAACTTATACAATGTCAGAGTGGTAATAGGAGAACAAAAGAAAAATTACCCATGTAACTTTTTTTTTATACAGCTATTTTTAGTTTCTATCTGCTGAACAAAGGGAGTCCAGAAATCTCAGGCAAGTCCTACCATTTCGTAATCTACAAGAACAAAGCCAGATTGTGTTGTCTATATGTTTTACCTGGCTTACACCCACCATCACCTGTCACCCATTCGTAGCTGTCAATTTTTGCTTGATGCCCCCTAGGGCATAATGGCAAAAACCTTTAATCTAGTCCATGTACATTTATTATTTTATTACATATATTTTTATTAGATTAAATTTGACATGTAAAAAGTGTATTATATATACCTACTTTGCAAAATAAACTATTTGAATTTGAATTTGTTCTATAGCAAGCAATGGAACTAAAAGTTACAGCCATAAGACGCAATTGGATATGCAATATACCTCTTGTGCAACCCATAAATTGGTGTCCCCCTGGGGGCATATGCATAAAGATTCCATAGCAAACTATGGATTCAACCGGTAGCAGCCTTAAGACGCAATCAGATACGCCATAAAGATATTTTGCAACCCTTTTAGTTGGTTGGGTAGTTGAAAGCTTGGAAAGCAAGGTTGCTATTCAATTTATTTTTGGCTTTCTTTATAACACTCTCTGATTTGTTAAATTTTTTTGCCTTTTATTCCTACTGAAAAATTTTTGTTTTCCTACTTTTTGCAACAAGTCTAGACCAAGCAGTTAAATCTTTCCTTGTTACGCATGCTCTCTAAGTTTTGGACAGCCTTCATATCAGATAATTTGTAATTTTGTCACATGTATATTTTGTACAGGATGTCAAGACTCACTGTGTAAGTATGTAAACCAAACTTTACTGAATTAAAGTAATCACAAGCAAGTGACTACAAGCAATCACATACAGACGCAATCACAAAAACAACTGACGCGCTCGAAGCAGCAACGAATACATGCTGAGGTGAAAATGTGTTTATTTTTATTGGTTGAGCGGCAGGTACCATTTGGAAACTCAGTCTTGTCATATCCTACCTTTAATTAATTAAGTACAATAATGTAAAAAATGTACTTACATCATCAGTAATACAGAAATACACCAACTTATTCTCCGCAATGTAGTGGAACAGATAATTTCCATGTGAGTATGTCAACTTATCATCGTGAGGCGGAATCTTCGAAAGAATTTGCTCCGTAACTTCTGAGAAATTGCCAGCACAGGTAGCATACTTCGCCAGGACGATGGTACCACGGGCAACAACACTGAACAAGATCGGCATTGTAAATGTGAACAAATTTTTCAAGAGAACAAAAGTACACAAAGAGAGCAAGTCTCTCCAGAGACTATCTCAGCTTTCACGAATTAACGCAGAGATCTTCAAAACTCGTTTTCATCTGAACACGCACAATTTTGATGGGTAATCCAATATGCATAAAATTCAACAATAATTAAATCAAAGAAGGAAAAGTATTCTATTTGTCTATTTCACGCTCTCGCTCGTTTTCAGCGTAGCGTAGTCAGTATTAGGCTACGTTTCAAAACGTGTGATCTTCGTGCGAAATTTCACTCGTTTTTAAGAAAGAGACAAAGCTATATACTAGAAAGAGAATGAAAGATCTGGTTTTGAAACGCTTGCGAGTGATTCCCGTGAGAAAAGCGTTTTGAAACGGTCTGGAGTGACACACGTCAAGGAAATACATAACCTCAAATCAAAATAAATAAATTAAGTAAAGTACCTAAATACCTATTGCTTTTAATATGGATGGCATTGCAACCTTTGCATTTGCAAGCCATAATCCTGTCGAAGCAGTTTCGAAACATTTTCCCGTATTCGTATGGAAATGTTGAATTCTATTTTCAAAAATTGTCCGAATCCCGAGAAAACTCCGAAATGACAACTGTCAGGCGAATTTTAACGGTACCCAAACAGAGTTAGAAATCGCACTTGTCAGTGCGATATTCACATTTCCCGAAAGCGTTTCTAAACACTTAGCCATAGCCGTCTCCAAGACGGCTATGACTTAGCGCAACTGTCAGGTAACAGTTCGTTTACCCTCGGTTTCACTCGGGTCGATTTTTGAACGATGCATGGTAAAATTCGCATCGCTCCGAGTGATAATCACACGTTACGAAACGTACCCAGACACCTACAAAAAAAAAATTAAACCTGTCTAAAGTACCGAACGACCGACCGTAGTTGTGTGTCCACAGAACACAATATACCCTGCGTTTCGAAATAGAATTATATGGCTAAAATCGATTACGAAAGTATGAAGTGGCTTATGATTATGATCCATTGTAATTCTATTTAGGACGGCAGGGAAGGATCATCCTGGTAAATGTGTTCTATGAATGATATGTTCTGAACTGAAGCCACATTTATCGTCTATCTTCGTACCGTCTATCTTGCGCAGTTTGTTGACGTGATTTGATCATTTCGTTTCGTTAAAATGCATCGACGCATTTCATGCATGGACGCATTTCATGCATGTTATCAAATCGGAAAATTTTGAAATGAATGTCGATTTTAATAATTACTGTAATTTCAAATGACCCTTTTTACGTAGTTTTGAATACAGCACAACATAACTTCGGCACGGATTGTAAAGCTGGTTCCACTTTCACACCAAAACTATATTATTCTCACCTAAATTAAAACTTCAATCTAAGCCGTTTTCTTTGACTTCCTTTAACGTGTTTACGCACATTAGTTACCTACGCCAATATCTTGTTACTCAAATCTTCCGAAAAAAAAATATATGAATAACACAGTTGCATCACGCAGCATCAGCCCATGGGCAGCAACAGTTCGTGCACTTTGAAGCGGTTTGCATTTGTTAAGTTTGTAATAAATAAATCGCATTGATGCAGTTAATTTTGACGCGTATCATGCGGATCACGCTCAATACGCTACGCATCCTCGGTCAGTCACACAGTAATTACAAATATATTTGTAGAAACGCTACGGTGGCGAGGCACGTTTTTTTTATTTGCCCTGACTAGGGCTTCGTACTAAATTCATCATCAGTTTGTTGACGCGATTTGATTATTCCGTTTCATCAAAGTGCCTCGACGCGTTTCATGCATAGAAACAAATTAGAATAATTTTGACGCAACACTGCAATTTTGACAGCGGGAGTTGGCGCAGCGTTGCCAGTTGGTTATATCAATGTCTCACTCGCACTCGCAACAGCCCCGCCATGCATCTCTGTTTATGCACCGTAATTACCGTGCATATGGCAACGCTGAGTTGGAGACACTGAGATGACACCATTTTGTTTACGATTATGATTGTGCCCATTGCGTCATTCGACTTCCACCTTCAGGCTGTACGGATGTGTACTTGCGCAAAGCATACTTTGTTAAATAATTCAGTTACGTTTTTGTTGTTAAACTTTGTGTTGTTTTTATTTTTTTTTGTTACGTGTGTTTTTTTGTTATGAACAAACAACCATCCACTTCCAGAAGTAATATACCTCTAGCGCCTGATGCTGATTTATGTTTGAAAAGAGATGAAGACAGGACAAATGTTTCGAAGTCCCCTCACCCACTGGATACAAGTGGTTTGTCGCCTCCAAAAAAAGAAAACGTTGGCCGTTCAGTGATACTCAAAAGCTGATGGTATCCGACGTGCACAAATATGTAGTGGAAGAAATGTTAAATGAAGAAAAGCTGCACCAAGATATACCCGATATGGACAAGATACGCAATTTGTAGGATTTTGATTTTCACCCACATTACTTTTGTGGTTTTTTTTTTGGCAATCCAGGACTACTTTGGTCTATCAAAACAATTGTTGACGGACGTATTTTGTCGGAACTAACTTTGACTGGTTTTTGTAGTCAAAATTTGTTTTGACCTTAACATATTATTAACCGGCCAAACCCGATACAGAAATACTAGTTCGTAACTTCTGACCCGGTTACTGATCGATAATGAAGTATCGACTTTACCCACATTACTATTTAAATTGTTCTTTATCTGGCAACACTCTATCTGTCAATCTGGTCTTTCGGATTATGCTTAGACTTATGAGGGATAATGCATGGATAATGGCGTGGACTTTAGTGTAAAATACTTGGGCAAAGTTACCACACGAGTTAATGTTACAAATTTGATGATGTTTCATTATTGGCATAGTAGGATTTGTGGCTAGGATTTCGGTAATTTACACATTTCAAAAATGACGTTTACTATAAGGATGTCTCAGATAACTTATAAGGAACATTCAAAATAATCGATAACTGAATCGATACCTTCGAAGACTATTTTATGGGGCACTGATAGTCGTTCATAAATTAACACTTTCGTCAGTTCCCGACACTGACAGCAGTATACAATTTTCCGCGCGTGTTACAGAGATAGCCATAGAACCCGTGTCGCAACCCCTAATTTATGAACGCGGCCCTGACTGACCTCTAACCTAGTTGGTTAGGGTTTATACGATTAAAAAAGTGTTCTGTGCTCAGCAGACCTACGTCAATGGGGTTCAGACACACACGATATCTAGATGGGCTCAGAGTATTACCTACGTCAATGGCTCGGAGCAATAACTAGTCTTATAATCTTATTATTCAAGTTGAGGTAGGCGGTTTTGCCCTAAGGCCCGGGCCTAGGGCGCCCAGATATTAGGGGCGGCCAATCGTGGCAAAAAATACACTGATGATAATAAGAAAGTACCTACAGTAACTATTACTTTGTTATGAAATATTTTATTTTATTATTAACCTGACGAAACTAAGCGCGTCAGAAATCAAAGAAAAGGCCAAAGCATTACAAAAGGTGTATTGTACTGACTTAGAAGACAATTTCTTAGAATAGTGTCTCCATTTTCGTGCTTAGTTAATTATAAAAAACCGGTCAAACTCGCGTTCCATAATTTTAATTTTGTCATTTTGTTTTCGTGTATTTCTCAACCGCTATATTTTTCCTGTAATCTTTACGCAAGCAGATATTAACATGATTTTTGGCATATTTTTCGGTTCACCAGCATTTGAGAAATGGGGGGGACATATATGGGGTACCCATGTGACTTGTATTATACAGTGTGTCCCTCATACAAGTGCACATCCGAAAAGGAGTGAAACAAGACCTTATTTTATCGACAAAAAATGTTTTTTTTTTTAGAAAATCTTTGTTTTATAAATTTAAGTTTTAAATTTTTTTTTGCCTACCATGGAGAGTATGTATAAAATATGTCATAACTTTAGATCTATCGCGAGTAATGCGATGAAATAAAACTTTTAAAATCCTTAAGAATAGACGTTGCATACAAAATCAAAAACAAAACATAATCAATTACTATTACCATAAAAATAATATCCTAAAAGATTATTTCTTAAATTTTTCCGTCTTTTTTTCAGTAATAGTAAATTTTTTCAAAATAATGTCCCCGTTTTACTATACTTTTATACCTATTTATCATTGCCTATTCCAATATCTTTCTAACAAAAAAAAAAATACAACGTTCTATCATAAATACAATATTTTCTACGAGCGGTTAACCAAAGGCACTGCGCTCGCGTCCCATATAAAGACAGTGGTGGCACACCCCCGACACTTCATACTGAGTGCTCAAGTAATTTACCTACACTCTCACGCGCGCACTGGCTTGTCCGCACACGCTAATGTGTATGCAGGAGCTAGTCTAAGGCTGGCAGCAAGCGTGTGAGCGTCGTCGATCGAGAGGGACAACATTATAAATTTATAATTCAGCAACTTATATGATTCTCTTCCTAAATTTTAGCGTGGTTATTCCCTAGGTCCTAGTTCTGTTTCCCCATGGATTATTTTTGTATTAAAAATATATATATTGTCACGACTTGAATCAAATGTTCGAGGGGGTGTTAGAGGTGTTCCGAGTGTGAACTTTGAAATGCAAGTCACAGTCCACACTCGGTACACTCGCGTTTCACCTACAAATATTACGTCCCAACGTGATGGGTGGTAAGCCCTATTGCCATACTTCGGGCGCAAATACACATTTTTTAGGACATGTTGAAATTTCCTCAGCTGGTACGGTCACACAAAAACATTCGATTTTTTAAATTTCAACTTAATGTTAAAATTCTTACCAACTGTTTGAGAGTTGCAGTTAGTTATCGTCCTAAACCAATACATGAAAGAAAATGCCTTGCTTTAGTTCACCGGCAGGAAATTTAAAAATCTCCGTTCTTTATTTTTTGCTCAGTTTTTAATGTATCCATAAACACCACAAAAACGAACCATATTAATTAAAAATCAGTATCGTAATAAAATTAAAAATAAAATACGCGCGCAGTGAACGAGTGGTACTCAAGCTCTGCGTGCCACCAGATTTGCCACTAACTTGTGGGGGACCGCGGGGGACGATAATCTCGCGCGGGGAGGTGAGTGCCGCTTCTTTACGTAATAATACTTTATACTCGTATTCTCTGGTGGTGGAGTATTTTTCCAAGATAAAAAAAATCTTTGTTTTTGTCGATATATTTAGATCTAGTTTCACCCACTTTCGGATGTGCACTTGTACGAGGGACACACTGTATATACGACACAAGCATAATTAAATTTCGAAATATATTTCGATAAAAGTTGACAAGTAAATTCATATGTATTACCTAAATAATACTTTAATAAATGTATAATATTGCCTCTATTAGCTTTTTATTTGCAATTATACATATATAAATTTAAATATAATTAATAAATAAAATAATTTTTTTCACTCGAGATATATTTCGGCCCTTAGTGGGGCTTGACTGATGACGGCCCACTAAGGGCCGAAATATATCTCAAGTGAAAAAATTTATTTTATTTATTAATTACCTAAATAATGGGAGCTAAGAAAGGGACGGCTGGTACTACATGGCCTAGGGCGGCAAAGACTGCAAATCCGCCACTGGGTTGGGCCATAGATATCTTATTAATATTAGAAGATTTGAAATTAATTAATACATACATGTAATTATATGTATGTGCCTGTATTAAATTTAAACGACATTTAATATTGTTTTAAATAATTTAATAACATTTTGGTTGGTCAACTCGTCAACAACTGTGTGTGGTTGGACTACCCATACTGATTAAAAAAACCTTATTAGTTCTTGTGTTTCAGTTTCAAATTTAAACTTGCCTTTGCAACCCTTGCAACTGTTCAGCCTTACAAATGACATATTGGAAAAATCAAATATTCGGAAAATATCCACAATCTTTAATTAGATTTTTTTAAAATAAAATATTACTATAAGCGTTTTAAAATCACTATACCTTAGTGAAAATTACTAATATTCAATTAGAACTGAAATATGAGGTGACATTCAACATAATTTGATATTAAATTCTTAATTAACTCATTTTATTACAATTCAAATAGCCTTTATTCAGTGATAATAAATACTAATAATAAAATAGTAATAAAGTCGTGTCTGTACATTGAATATATTTTCAAAATTTTTAATGGAATATGTTATTTTATTATTATTGTACTGAATCCAAAACTATGTACCATTTTTAGAATTTTTGTCTGTTTGTTATACTTACGTTCTATTTTAACTCGAGAACTACTCAACGAATTTAATGCGTTTTTTTTTTAATTATCATCGTAGTGATCCTGGTCAACATATAGTCTATAAGGGGTGTTGATAAAATAACCATCCATCAGCCTAGTTCGTCCACTGCTGGACATAATTATGCCTTTCCAGGACTTTCAAGCGGTCATCCTGGAAGAATTGCCCATACTCACACAAGCTGGGCAGGCGGGTTGGTGAGCGCGGTGCCGGAACCCTCGCACCAGTGATGCCGCTGCCCATCACCAGTCTGTTCCATATAAGGCCCGGCTATTAGGGATGAATATACCACCATCCATCAGTCCCAGGCATGGTTGGCCTCCTGGTTTTTTGCCTGTGAGCTGTCCTCTTACTCTCCCCCGAATTACTTCAAGGGAGTCTCCAAGTAAGATGGTGGTACCTCCACAGTCGAGCCCAGCGTCAGCCCTACCACCTTAAAAATAACGCCTAAGCTGAAAAAGAGGTAGAGATTGATAAACGCGGGCGAAAGGCTAATTAATTATTAAGATACGAGTACATATTTAATACTCACAATTAACTTTAAATAAATATTTATAAAAATATGTATATAATGGCCATTATTCATCGAAATAATATTTCGATGCCATTATTCAATTATCAATTAGCCGTAGAAATTATTTTATTTACTAACTAGCCTTTCGTCCACGTTTTTTCAATTTCTGGTTTTCAACTTGGGCGTTATTTTATCAACATACCTTATGGCCTATATGTTGACTAGAATCACCATGATGATAATAAAGAAAACAGTATCCAAATCTGTTGTGGTTTTCGAGTTAAAACAGAACATACATACTCGTAATATACAGACAGACAAAAATTCTAAAAATTGTGGTATGGACCTCAGTACAATACTAATGCCCCATTTCACTTAAATTTTCAAAATGTTGCATAATTCCTTGCGGGAGAGTGTTTCAGAGCTCTAATAATTAGAATAAATTACATAAAGGAATACTAAATTACTATTTTATTTGAGCCCTAGACAAGTGACAAGTTGACACACAGAAAAGCTCAGAGCACCAACCCTCTATAGACGTCACTAAAGCTGGCCAGTATCAGTTCAGACACAACTTTTTTACTACTTTATTATTAGTAGTTAGAATAGATTTTAAAAACTCATTTTATTGTCTACTATAAAGTATCTAATCAAAATAGTCATCTATGTCAATATCAGGGTTTAAAATATCATCCCCAAAAGGACTCAAATCTATTTGATCCAATATTAAATTTTCACACATTTCCTCAAGATCAGTTTCTCCAATAAGTATGGCTCCTTGTAACCGCCCATTTTGAAGGACAAACTTTATGTATTCAAGACAAGGAGTTGTACGTAACAGAATTTCATAGTCAGTTCCTAAACCCTGTCCATTGTATTTTCCCAAAAGCACAACTCTGTAATTAAAGAGAGTTGTACAGTGAGTAAATAGCTCAAAACAAAAGTCCTGTAATACTTCTTGATTAGTTATTCTAGCATGCATTGCTTTAGCTGCCATTCCTGCCATTTGTCTAGCTTGAGTCCAAAGTCTTAGTTGAAACCAATTAGATGCATGCTCCCAAGCAGCACTTGCAACATCACCGGCAGCAAATACATCCGTGACTGTCGTTTCTTGCATTTCATTTACACTGAGACCACCATCTTGATCCTTCATTGGTTCACAATCCCAAGAAAAATTAACAGCAGGCTCAACACCAGTAGCAGATATAACAAAATCACATTGTACTGTTCTGCTATTGGAAAGTTCAACTTCCAATGGATACTCTTTATTAGTATATTGGCGAACTGACTTCACCTCCACTTTGTAAACTATTTCTAGCTCCTGTTCACCACTTTCATTTCTTATGCCTTCAAGTTTTCGGTACCAGTCAGGTCCCAAAGCTGCTGACTTCAAATCTTTATTAAGTGATACTAATGTATCTTCTTCTGAAAAAACATGTCTTCTCAGAACTGTAGAACTTTGATTCTTTTCTTCCTCTGACTTCTCCCTAAAGGTATTCTGAAAGAATTCAGCAGCACCAGGATCTATAAATGTGGCTGAAATGTAATCGTCTCTTATAACCCAAACTTTTTGGATGCCTTTTGTTGCATGTATAATTTCAGATGCAATTCCACCATTGCCTACTACAACCATTTTTCTTCCATTTTTAAGTTTTGCTTGGAAATCTTTGATTGACTCCGTGTCTCTTATGCCAAGAATTCTATTACATTGATCTGCTGCTGAAATTAACCTTGGAATACCACCAGTGCATATGCAAATTACTTTGTAATGAACACGAATACCTTCATCTGTGGTGATCACTTTATTTTTTGTGTCAATATGTTTAAGTGAGTCATAAACGATTTTAAGATGTGGGTGAATCCTTTGCAATGAACTAGCTTCGGTTTCATTAACATCGAACTTGACTATGGTTTTAGCGTAGAAACTTACATTGCTCACATTTTTCACAAGTGACGATGCCGTTATAATGGCCAGTGTTTCTTCAGGATGCAATATAGCCAGAGTTTCTACACAAGTTACACCTGCTATTCCTCCTCCAACAATAACGTATGTTGCTTTTATTTCAGACATTTTTGATATATATCTTGAGATATATATTTTTACACATGCCAAGACTGAAGATATTATAGAAAATTCAATATAGACTTAAAAAACACGATAATGCCTGTGACTGCCTCTCTCACTGCCCCACTATCAACAGCAACACAACACAACAAACAGCTGACTTTGACAACAATAGTAATGTACCCAGTACTTTGCAGAAAGAATCGATTAAGTTTAGTGAATCGAGTTTTGGCTCATTTGGCTGTATAAATTGCTCGTTGCCACTTTTGAAAAATGAAAAATAATAGCCATCAAAAACAATCTGCGAAAGAAAATCGAAAATCGCGTCAAATCAACTCAAAATCAAAATAAATAAAATGTTTATTTATCAATGAAAAGACCATTCTATGTTTAAGTAGTACCAAGTGCCACAGTCAAATAAACGACTCAATTTCACCCCAACATACTGTACGACTGATCATGTTTAGACGACACCTTAATGAAAATGATGAAGTGGATATTTTACAGTGCAGCCCCGGTTATACTAGCGTTGTTGTGGTACTGTTCAGTTCTATGGACCCTCTTTTACTTGTTAACATTTAGTCTTTGTGTGGTTCTCGGTGTTTTTCTGTTTACATTATGGGGTCATGTCACCCTATCATCTCCTCACCAACCATCGCTCTTTCTTTTGGAAAGGATCGAAAAAGACGTCCGCGAGCTAAACGACATGTTGAAGGTACCTAAGGAAACTCTGTAAATTCCTATGTACCTAAACAAAATACCAATATTTATACTTAGAATATTATTCTAAGTATTCATAATTATTCAGATTATATTTTAAATGTTATTTTTGTTGTCTTACAGGAAGATCTGAGCAACTGGCCTTATACAACGAAAAGGACACATCTGCCGATAATATTTGGCAGGACAGTAGACAGCCAGCTACAACTGCTTATAGATAACTTCCTCCGTGATTTTGTTGTCCGTTGGTTTAAGGACCTCTCGCACAAACCTGACCCGTCTGTTGAAAAGTTTAAGGAACATGTTTGGGGAGGGATTCAAAATCTCCACGAGAGGCTGCTGAGGATTGATGCTGAGAAACTGCTGGCAAGTGACATGGTCACTAAGATAACACAGCATTTCGAGAGAATAAGGATTGCTGAGAGTTGTGCGTAAGTATTGAACATTAACATATTGGAGGTTGATATTAAGGATGAAAGAGCAGGTGTAATAAGATTGTGGCTACAATCTATTTAATGGGTTAACCCTTTCTGTGCCATAACACATGCAATATAGCCGAAACTACCACATGTATGCCGACTATGAGTATATTTGTAGTTGGCACGGAAAGGGTTAATAATGTAATTAATGTTATTTAGTGATATTTCTTGATGGAACATTATAAAAGAAAATACTTCTACTATGTATATTGAATGAATGAATGAATACACACTTTATTGTACACGGTCAAATAAAAAATTGAGTACAGAGTTTTGAACACACAATGTTGTACAAGGGCGGACTTATCACTCAAAGCGATTTCTTCCAGCCAACCTTTGGGTGGTGAAGAAAGTATTATTTTACGTAATGTTAAGGGGGATACCAAATTTACAAAATAAATAAATAAAAGAAGAATCAAAACCAATAAAATGAATATACATAATGCCTCATATATAATATACTCCTATCCATCTAAACTTACACAATATATTTTATGTTTGATAGGTATATACTAGTCAAAACAAAATAGGGGCCACTAAGTATTTTTGATGTAGCATAAAAACAATACAATTAATAACAATTTTTATTTAGGTAACAGTAAAATAATGTTCTTGCTTATAATTAAGGCTAATGATTATTTAAAATATTGCTTAAAAATAAAAAATAAATGAACTTAAGGCAAAGTATGTAATTTTTATGAAAAACAAACAATGGAAAGTGACTGTTTTTTTTTTATCTACACTTATCATAACTTTTAGTAATGGGTATGCCCTCCTCTCTTTGCTATGCATTCCCGAAGCCTGGATTGCATGCTCTCGATCAAATGTCTCACGTTTTCAGCTGGAATCTCTTCCCAGGCAGTTTTTAATGAAATAATCAGCTGCTGCTGGTTGTGGATCTCTTGCTCACTCTCTCTGACCTTTCGTTTCAATTGATCCCACATACACTCTCTCGGATTTAAGTCAGGACTGTTCGCTGGCCACGGTAACACTTGAATATGAGAGTCTTCCAGTACAGACTGGGTTACTCGAGCTGTGTGTGCACAGGCATTGTCTTGCATCAGGATGAACCCAGGACCCACTCGCTGTGCAAATGGGATCACATGGGGTCTGATGACATCCTCGATGTAACTCTGTGCAGTTACGCTACCTTCATTCAGAATGGCGAGCTCAGTTTTGCCGTGTAAGCTAATCCCACCCCAAATCATCGAGTTGGGACCACCGAAACGGTCAACTTCGTGGATACAGTCATCCGAAAATCGCTCGCCAGATTGTCTCCACACCCTAATACGCCGATCGTCACTAAGTAATTTCATTTTGCACTCGTCCGTGAAGAGCACCATGCCCCACTGGTTTATACCCCAGTCCAAATGTTGACGAGAGAACCTTAAACGGTTTGCACATTCAGCCCTGGTCAAAGGGATTCGAACTACTTGTCGTCTTGATCTTTGCTGATCTTCATGCAACCGATTTCGGATTGTTTGGTCACTGACACGGGTACCCGTTGTCAGCCGAAGACGAGTTTGTAATTTCCGAGCCGTCATTGTTCGAGTTCGTCGGGCACTCAAGCGTATGTATCGGTCCTCTGAAGCAGTTGTAGCCCGAAGTCTCCCCGAACCAAGTCTTCTGGGAACAGTGCCTGTCTCTTGGAAACGATTCCAAGCATTTTGGATAGCTCTGCGAGAAAAACCCAGCTGCAACCCCACTGAATGCTGTGAATGTCCTTCTTGAATCAATGTAATGGCTCTGGTTGCAGTAATCGTGTCCAAATGCCTTCGTACTCCTAGCATTGTTCACTTGAAAAGATAATTGCACAAAAAAATTACGATTCCTTTCTGAAAATCAACCAAAAATCAAATTGAATATTTCAAATACCACAAGCAAAGAGTTCAGATAATAAAGAGTTCGTAACATCAATATTTTGCTAATTATCAATTAGTTTTGTTAAATAAAATATGTATAAGTTATAAATTAATTAGTGGCCCCTATTTTGTTTTGATTAGTATATATGTATAATACATGTCGTATACATACAAATAAATAACTACTTAATATACTATACAGGGTGGAAAAAATTCAAGGGCCCTAGAGGGGAACTACCTTAAATCCTTTAGTTAGCTCATTTTACTGAAAGGAAACATTCCTTTATTTTTTAAAAGAAACAAAACTGCATTCAAAAATCTTTTAAATTTGCTTGTCTCACCCGGGAACTGAACCAACCAAAAATAAAAAAATAAACCCTCACTATTTTATTATACGAATCGGTATTCAGGATAAAATTTGTCTAATAAACATTTAGTCTTACACTCATCTGTTGTACGAGTAATAATGATACGCCATTATTACACACTGACAGCACGGAATGAAAGCAAAACAAAACAAAATTTGAAATTCGAACGAATACTTTTATCGATTTTAAAAATGTTGAAAGTTATCGTTCGGACTTCAAATTTATTGTTTCGCGTTGCAAAAAAAATACGTTCCCTTTTTAAACTTTTCGTCAGTACGCCTAGTGCAAGAAGGAAATGTGCTGAGCATAGATTTATTATTACCATTTAACGATTTTCTTATTGAAGTCTTCAACAAGGTACTTAAGATAAATAACATTAGCAAGCTTGTGCTTCATACGATGTCTTTGGATGCAAGAGAGATTAAAAAATTATATCGTGTCATTTACTTGTTACAAGTGAACAGTACTAGTAGGTATTGTTAATAAAGAACTTGTAATAAATATTTAATTTCATGGGTATCTCGTACAAAAGATGAGTGTAAGACCAAATGTTTCTAAGACAAATTTTATAATGAACAATAATCCTACCGATTCGTATAATAAAATAGCAAGGGTTTATTTTTTTATTTTTAGTTGGTTCGATTCCCGGGTGAGACAAGCGAATTTCAGAATATCTTTGAATGTCACCAACTTATCTGTTCAATTGGTTTATCTGCCGTCTCAATCGCACTAGCGAAGAGATGGGTGGATGATCCAAGTGAACTTAAAAGTTGGTGGCACTGTACAACGTGGTAAAACGTCGCCTTATTTGCAATGGGGCAGGTGGTGTTTCTTTTTTTCAAATAATTATAAAATATGCTAGCTGATTAGAACAATTCAAATTGAAAGTCAAGTAATGCAACTTTATACATTACTCGAAACTTGCCCCGTTGTACATTTTCAGTAGCAAGATCCCTAACAAACTTTTCTTTAGGCCTGGATTTTTCTCAAGATTCACACTAAAGGTAAAAACTGAATGTGAAGTCAACAGCCTGTTTTGTGCCTATCTAGTGACATCTAACTACGTCTCTATACAGCCCAAAAAGCAAAATTTGAAGAAACATCTTTATAAGAATTGATCCTGCAGTGCCTTTGTACCGAACTCGGCCCCTTATACAATTTTAAGTTTTTGATGGGATAATAATAATTTATAATCTAATAAAAATAACATAGGCTAACTTAATTTTTAATTATTTATTGCTTTGTTATAATTTTGTAAATATTTATATTTGATATGTTTAACACATATTTCGATTGGTTATTGGTTGAATTTGTTGTGTTACTTGAAAAACAAAGACGCGTCTCGTCGCGTTGTTGTATTTTTCCGTTAAATGTTAAGATTGTGAAGTTGTTTTGCAAAATAACCTACTTGGAACCATTTCGATAGGTGTGTGGGAGTAAAAAAATTATAGAGTATTTGTTTATTGGTTGAAAATATTCGTTAATATTTTTATTCAATGGTCGCAATCGCAATCAATAAAAATATTAACGAATATTTTCAACCAATAAAATTATCGATATTTTTTAAAATCAATTAACTATTAACCAATAAACAATTTCAACCATTATTGACATCTTTAGTATGGTGTATTATTAATTATTCACCTAATTTGTTCTCTTTCTAAACTCTTTGTTTAAAGACAAAGGGTTACAAAAACAGTCAGTCACAAACAACAGTCAATCAGTATTGTATCGTTCGATGTTTCGCGGCAATAGTTACTTTCGAGCACAACAAACGATATCGCGAGTTAGGATGCAAGCAACACCATCTATTGGTGATTAACTGCACCTTATGTTCTAGGTGACGCGGGGTGAAATTAATTTCTATTACAAATATATTTCTGTTCCTATCATGTGACTGATATGTATACAGGGTGGAAAAAATTTAAGGGCCCTGGAGGGGAACTACCTTAAATCCTTTAGTTAGCTCGTTTTACTGAAAGAAAACATTCCTTTATTTTGTAAAAGAAACAAAACTGCATTCAAAGATATTGTGAAATTTGCTTGTCTCACCCGAGAATCGAACCAACTAAAAATTTAAAAAATAAACCCTCGCTATTTTATTATACGAATCGGTAGGATTATTGTTCAGGATAAAATTTGTCTAATACACATTTGGTTTTACACTCCTCTGTTGTACGAGATACCCATTAAATTAAATATTTATTGCAAGTTCTTTATTAACAATACCTAGTACTGTAGTAGTTTTCTTACCTCTCTTACATCCAAAGACATCGTATGAAGTACAAGCTTGCTAATGTTATTTATCTTAAGTACCTTGTTGAAGACTTCAATAAGAAAATCGTTAAATGGTCATAATAAATCTATGCACGGCACAATTCCTTCTTGCACTAGGCGTACTGACGAAAAGTTTAAAAAGGGAACGTATTTTTTTTGCAACGCGGAGCAACAAATTTGAAGTTCGAACGATAACTTTCAACATTTTTAAAATCGATAAAAGTATTCGTTCGAATTTCAAATTTTGTTTTGTTTTGCTTTCATTCCGTGCTGTCGTTCTAAAAGAAATGCAAAAATGTTAGAAGTTATATCTATATTATATCCTATCAAAATAAAAAGCTAATAAACGCATATTATATATGTATTAAAGCATTTATATATATAGGTAACTTTGAATAGAATCTCGTCCTCTATTGATTGATCCTTATTTCTTTAAAACGTTTTACACCCACTGTGTTACTACAAAACGGTGTTTAACTTTAGACAGTGTTTAAATCTGTTGTTGTCGCCTTTTCTTTCATATCGTAAAAACGTGACAGCAACAGATTTAAACACTGTCTAAAGTTAAACACCATTTTGTAGTAACACCGCCAGTGTTTATTGTCTTTTTAGGTTGGAACTGAATCAGTCCCCAGTGTTTGCTCTGGCCCCTCACCTGATGTCCTGTGAGACAGAACTTCACTACCTGAGACAGATTGCTGAGCTCATCATCATGTTCCTGCTTCCTAGATGCTACTCCTTGTCTCCCGCGTCTCATCTGATGAGGGAGGTGCTCGCTTGTAAAGGTAAGTTGACTTTTCCGGGGAAGTGAACCCGGGACCCCGGTCGTACCTTACTTCAACTTGCAAGCGAGACGCTAATATGTATAGAATAGCAGCGCGAGCAGGACAAGAAAAAGAAAAGATTACGCATTCCACACTTTCAAAATTTGTCTTGGAATAAGTTCGGTATCTGCTTGTTAGTCCACAGCCCCTATTGGCTGTGGCCGTATTGGCTTAAAAAGAATTAGTATGAAATTTCATGAACTAAAGACTACTTTCTTGGTTTACTAAGAAAGTACAAAGAAAACAAAATAAAAAAATCCTAATCAAGTATCAACATCAGGAGTTATTGCTCGGTCTTGAATCGCATATATACCTGCTGTAACTGAGCAAGAATTAAGTTGCAAATTTTTCTTACCAATACAATAAAAGTAGACAGTGCTGCCACCCTCGGATTTTGGTTTTCCCCTAACTCATTGAAAAAATCCCCTAAATTTGACACTTTTCAGACTTTTTCCCTTAAGCATTTCATTTAAAAGTAAAACACAATTTAATGCTAACTATTATTGAATTTAACTCCTTGTAAAAATTACTTATGCACTTTTCCCCTAAGCATATAATTTAAAAGTAAAACACAATTTAGGGTTAACTATTATTGAATTAAATATAAATATTTCAG
The DNA here is from genome assembly GCA_934047225.1 of Ypsolopha sequella. NCBI lineage: Eukaryota > Metazoa > Arthropoda > Insecta > Lepidoptera > Ypsolophidae > Ypsolopha > Ypsolopha sequella. Next base: position 11,986,195 of record OW203985.1, read on the forward strand.
TTACTTCAAACAGTCATGAATAGCGTTTATTTTTAAAGAATCAAAGTCAAAATAGAAAAATGTCTTACAAAAATAGATATTACTGCGATAGATAGAGAACTGCACACCACGTTCCGATATCCATTCTAAACCCATAGCATAGTTTGTCCCCAATAACTTTCCCCTAAAAATACCCTAAATATACTCTAAATAATTTTATACCCCAAAATAATCCCCTAAACACGAAAAAATACCCTAAGTTTAGAGAAAGTACCCTAAGTTGGGAGCACTTTAAGAAGACAACAGGAATAAAATCGAGGTCAGAAGATAAAGAAAAAAAAAACAAATGTAGTAAACAGCAGATTCAGCATTGTGCTGTTTTATGAAGAGTCAGTAAACTTCATCTTATTATCAGTGAATATTGTTTTGAGTGCAAGAACCTCACAAGTTCTTTGTCAACAAAACTTATTTACTTTTGTTATCAAATCAATAAGCCAATAAAAAAATGAAATCAAATGATAACTAGTATTCGTATTTTAAACAAAAATTAAGAACAGATTGACTGCCTCAATATCAGAAATGGCACCAACATTCAGTTTTATTTGTAGATCAGCACAGAGTTTCAAAAGTTCTTTTCGTTCGGGTATATTTTTTAAATTACTCAAAACAAACCTTCCTGGCGTTTTTCAATAGGTTCGTCTGCAGTAATTTCACCTGCCGGGCGTTTTATGCTCTGTATTCTTTTCAGTGGCTTAAGGGGCTCCACAATGCTAAAGATCAGTTTTGTATTGAATTCAGTTCCGTCAATGTAGATGGTAAAAATAAAAATAAAATATTGCGTGTTTTGTGACTCAAGGAAATTATTAATTACACATTATAAATAAACATACTTTCAATCTTCTATTAATTACATAACTTTTAAAGAAGCATGAATTTCACGAAAAAAGCGATTCAGTTTCCATGTTTCAAAACCGATTGAAACGAAACAAATATACGTAGATACTTACGAAAATAAAACATCTTTATTACATAAATAAATTATGGTTAATGTTCTAATGTAGCCACGATTAAAAAAAAACTGAAGTTTTGCGTGCGCGGCATCTGATTAGGGCAAGCTAGAGAGTTAAAAAACACACCCGTTAGAGCAGGACTGAATTTTATCACAGTTCAGCCCCTTATGGCGCCTCTTCCCAGCGTCATCCGAAATTACTCTATTGATAAAGTTATTTCTCTTAAAGTTAGTTAAACTACAAAGAACAACTTCATTTTAGGAAATTATTCTCGCGTATAAGATACAGCATGAAAATATTGTTCAAATACAACCTGTTTTTATACTAAAATTAAGTAAAATTTGTTATTTCTTTGAAACCACTAATGATATTTGTATGGTTCTTGCACTAAAATACAAGGAAAATATTGCTTAGAAAAATCATTAATAGATTTTTTTTCCGTCCATGTGAAAAGTATTATTTTTTCCTATTTCGCTCTATCCAGAGACCGCGCGATGTCGTAATGCAGTGCGCGTTGATATGAACGTTATTGTAGTTTCTGTCGATATTTGTACCGACACAGCTCGACTTAAGGTCGTTGGCGGCTACCTGCCCCTTAAACACATGTTCCGTTTCTAGTTCTTCTGCGGTTACTATACTGCTTTCCTTCATTGCATGGGTAATGCTGGCACAATGGTGAAGAAAATAAATTCTGGCACTGGACTTAGGAGTGTGCGTACGTCAGCCTTACTAATGTATTATATTAACACATATTAACAAGTATAGGTGCGTCCCTTTCAACCCGATTAAAAGTATCAGAACTATAAACTATAATAGAGAGATGGGCCAAATGTCTAATTCGGCTGGAAGCTGAACTTCGGTTGTTTTTGGCGTACTTTTACAAGGCGTGCAGGTCGGTATATGTTCGCACGTTAACTTGCCATTTTGTTAGCGCGTGGAGTGCGCCTCTCGCCCCACACACACTGGGTAGTGAATTTTGTTGATTGTAACTACCTAATTGTTGCTGTTTGCATTTGTTTTTACATTAAAAGTTTCAAATGTTATGACATTTCGGGCTTTGATAGTAGTATTGTCAGACTACATTAGATGAATTATTATTAAAGAAAATGTATTTGTTTTTTATTCAGTTTTAATTATACCTATATATTCCTATGATATTTTAGTATATTATATAAATTTTATTAGGTTCCACTGATGCCGACAAGAAGTCGAAATATATCTGGAAATAATTGTAATAAAGTGTTTTTATAGGAATATATAATGTAAACAGATTACAAACAGACTACATTAGTTGATATTGGTAACATTTGAATCTGATTGATTTGATTACTGGTACAAGTAGTAATTTATTAATTTGTTGATTGAAATAAATTGTCCCTCCGAATTTCCTACTTTCTTTTTGTCATCTCTTCCGTACTTGCAAGTATGTGTCAATCCTACACCTGGTTCTGAATAATTTTTTAAGCAAACGCTCCAGGTATTTAAAACACTTCTAATAGCTTCACTTGTAATTTAACTTCGGCGGAATTTCGATAAACTAATCGAACGTCGTCGAAGCCGAACTTCGGTAATACCGAATGTGAACCGCATTTCGGCCCATCCTTAATATCTAGACTATTTTAGGAACGATTTTTCAGGTTTCAAACGAAGTCATAAGAAATAACTATAAGGCCCAAAAAATTGCTCCAAACTCCCAGCTACAAAACGTTTTATCTACTCCCTTACTACAATAAGGTAGTTGCAACATTAAAAGCAGTTTTATAAGTACCTACATTGTTTATCCGATGTTATAATATTACATTATAACGCAGCGATTCTGCGCGGCCATCGGCCCAATTTATTATAACACCGCTAGAGAGCCAATCAACAACAGATACGAGAATTAAGTCCCGACCTTATTTCTTAAGCCACGCCCCCTTTATCTTGATTGGCTTTCAAGGCAGCATTAGCGGAATGACGCACCCTAGGTTCATGAACGAGTGTTCTTATTTTTCTTGAAATTGTTATTTGAAAATATTATAAATAAAAACGATATATTGATGGTCGTAGATAAAGTATTTTGCAACTGAACATAATTAGACATTGGGACACTGGTGCAAAACTATTACGAAACTCACTTTGTTCGTTTCGTAGATAAGAACTCATGTCCCAATGTGTCAAATTATGTTACAGTTGTGAATCAGTTTTTGCATATAGCACATTAGTGGTTTATTTTTAAACTTACTACTTACTGAAAAATATCGTTACGAATCCGAAGATTCTGAAACAGAACACATAATCTTCCAGTCCTGCAACCAGCGATCGACATGGTAACAGAACCGGACTACATAAACCAGAAGATCATTCAATACTTGGAAGCTCAGAAGGAAGTAGACGCGATGCACGTTCGCACTCACGAATACGCAAAGACCTTCGAGGATTACATCCGTCTGATCAATAGCTGCAATAATGTCGACACACTGAAACGGTTACGGTGAGTGGGCAACACTAATTCACTGGTGTATCAACACTTTCACTCAACTAGAAATTGTATTACTCAGTCAAGGGCTCGGCTATGGATGAGTGAAGTCAACAAGCGTGACGTGTACTCACGTTTAGATTTGTTTCCTGGGTATTTGTGCTACTTTGATCAAAACTTATATTTGGTGATGCAAGAAAAATTCTAGAGCGCCTACATAATTCATATTTAGCGCTATCTCTTGTTAAGTGGTTTGGCGAAACCAAATCAGTTCTGTAACTTTGTTTTAAAACAAATTTTCTTGCAGTTTTTAGCAATATCTAAACAATTTGTCGAGGCAATTCTAAATTCTAAAAATCATTAAAGGTAATAAGTCTCAGGAAAAACGATTGGTAAAGAGGCCTTTAGCCAGGGCCTAGCGTAAGCACGAAGTTGACAACCTATAGTTTGAGCTACGAGCCTTCTTTAATCATACCATAATTTTTTCCTCTACACATTCTATCATATATTTTTTCAATCAGAGTGGGACGGTGTGTATATCAGGTTGTTGATGTACGCGAACGGACCCTTGTCGGACTAAAATTAATCACCATCGTCATTCAGCCCACATCTACCCACTGTTGGGCACAGGCCTCTTCTCCACGTCATTTTCGTCGGTTTCTCGCCGTCCGTCCGTATTATTTTATCATTATTTGATTTCATGATTTTTGTAAACATTACAGATACGATATCGTCACCCAAATAATGCAAGCTACCACCCTCCAAAACGTGAAAAGAGCAAAAGGCATCGATATAGATATGATAGAGAAGAGCGGTAACCTGCCCAACATCGGTAAACAGCAAATAGCTGATGCTAAGAAGCTGAAGAGGTACATATCACAGCTGACGATAGCTAAGGCAGAGTGCGAGACGGCCTTGAGGAATTTGGGATGGGATGGCGCTTTTCCTACTGTTGAGTCTGATAGTAAGGTAAGCTTAAGATTCAAAATGGAAATCCTTTTCAAAATGGAAATGAAAACAAGCAATACTTCAACGTGGGGTTTGTAGAAATAGAGCTTGCAGAGTTATGGGTCTTGGCTCTACATGGGGTCCTATAACTTTTTAACAATGAAATCGTTATAAGCTTATGAGTCTTGGCAACCTACCTTACAAATGTTTTTGGTGGGATGAATCCTTATCCAATTAAATGCGTTAGCCCCCACCCGCTCAGCTGCCATATAAATGCTTTAGGTGTTGGTGACGTCCTGATAGCTTTGATCTCAATGAAACTTTGCACACATCTTTAGATATGTTTCCTTTCCCCCCACACCTACCTTACAAATGTTTTTGGTGGGATGAATCCTTATCCAATTAAATGCGTTAGCCCCCACCCGCTCAGCTGCCATATAAATGCTTTAGGTGTTGGTGACGTCCTGATAGCTTTGATCTCAATGAAACTTTGCACACATCTTTAGATATGTTTCCTTTCCCCCCACACCGCACTCTGACCCATCTCTCATCAAGAGGTGCGAGATGGCTAGATATTCAAACGACGCCGAAATTGAGAAATTGTTTCGAATAAAAAACTGGTTTCCATGAAACGGTACCTGTTTATTTATAGAAAAGTATAAAAACTTAGTTATATTGAACGAAGTCTTTATTTCTCTTTTTTTATTTCCAGTATAGATAAAAATTATACAAATTGTTAAACTTTGCGTAAAAACGAGGCATTATTTACGATACCCTGACAGCTAATATGATGGTGTTTCATCTGAACGAAGTCTTTATTTCTCTTTTTTTTATTTCCAGTATAAATAAAAATTATACAAATTGTTAAAGTTTGCGTAAAAACGAGGCGTTATTTACGATATCCTGACAGCTAATATGATGGTGTTTTATCAAATTTTTCCTTATGAACTGTATAGAGATGCAGTTAGATGGCGTTAGATAATACTAATAAAAAAGAAAGTTGTTGACTTCACAATCAGTTTCTACCTTTTGTGCGAATCTTAAGAAACATCCAGGCGTAAAGGGGCCTTTTAATCAGTGGTGTTCAGCGTGAACATTTAATTATTAATAATTTGAACCCGTGCAAGCCAGGGCGGGTCGATAGTGCGATATGAAAAAGTCGAGAGGTGTTGTGGGACGCCCGGTTGGATCGAAGTTCCTTCCGGTACTGATGTTATCCCCACCCCGTACTATGAAACGCGGTAAGAAGCGTTAGCGATAAAGAATTGTATGAAAGCGATACGATAAAAACGTAACGGTCGAAATGTTACACTTATTTCGGCCTAACGCTCATCCGCCAAGTGTTTGGAGTATAACTTGTGATGAAGAACTTCGTTAAAAACGAAACACCTTAATTTCAGACACTCCCGCTGCACAAAGTGCTGGAAACCCTGACGGGTCGGCGACACTTGTCCATGTTCCTAGAGACCATGTGCTCGCAAGGGCTGGTCGGGTTCTGGATGGCGGTGGAGGAACTACGTCACAGTCCGAGAAGCAGCTGGCATCAGCTCGGCGCGGAAATATTCTACACTTACATCCGGTCGCCCAGTGCGGAGATTAAAGTTGATAAGGTATATTAATTGCCTTGGGTTTCTTTTCTGTAATGAATAGATTTTATACGTTTGTATGACATAAACGAATATTAACATTAATATCAATCAAATTGATCAAAACAAAATTTTTCAAAAATCAAATGTCTTTATTTCCTTAGAAATTGATTTATAATTGTAAGGAAATAAAGAAATTTTGGTTTGATCAATTTACTCCCGCCGAAAAATATACTCTCAAGTATTTTAAGGGTACTCAAGTTATTATGTTTTTGTAATGCGATCCATGTTGTAATAAAAGTGACTAAGCCCTTTATAATGGGAGTTCGACATAAAGTTTAACCAAAATACCTTCGTAGGAAATAATACCATTTGATATGGTGGTAGTATATGTTTCCTAAATTATTTTGGCCAATAGCACAACTTTATGTTTCATTTATAAAAAAAAATACACAATTATAATTATAAGCCTATAATTTTTTAAACGGTACGTATCTAGTTATTAGTAGCAGTTATTAAATTTTTTCCTTGTTCACCGCTCTCCCGGGCGAGAGCCAGCCTAAGGTTTGTTTTGGTGGCAAGTCAAAATGAGAACATCCACTAGCTACCGATATGACTAACAAAAAACCAAGAGATGTGTGTAAACCAATGAACTAAAATTTTATGGAAGCATGAACTCGCTTAAAAATTGACGCCACCATTTATGTGCCCAGGTGGGCAAGACACTTTTTCATAAATTTAATACCAAAAACTCTAAAAATGAAATAACCTTATAAACGATTGAACCATTACCACGTACAGTGTTTTTTACATTTTCGTCTTTAATACAATAACATAAAGACTACGACAAGGTCCATTTATTTCGGACCTTCTCAAGTCTATGGTTGGCTGAAATCGGCATAGCTTGATAATCACTAGCCAATCATATTACGATTATCGTAGTGAGCTAAGTACGTAAGTACGTGTAGTATACTCAAAATCACACACAACCTCCGTGTCGTGGGGCCATAATTCTAGGAAGAGATGTACTGAGATAGATTTCCATAAAATTTTAGTTCGTTGGTGTAAACACGTGACAGTTCTTTTGAATTAAGGCTGTATATTATTTTCCAGGATACCAGAAAACGTATGGAATCGTTTCTATTAGGTGATAAAGGACCAGAAGTATTCTATGAGGTACAGGACACAGTAGTAGATACAATTCAGGAGAAGTATTACTCATCATTCCTTCTAAGCGACCAGTATAAAGCTCTAATACAAGAACTTGCCACCGAAGAAGCTAATAAAGGTAATTTGTTTCACATAGTCCTTATAATTGATATTTGAGCTTTGAACCACTGATATGTTTTCTTTTAATCAGAATCAGAATCAGAATCAATCGTTTATTTGTGAAACATAGGTGTATCATATATTTTTTACAAGATGGTGGTTGTTTCGTGTTTGACCGCTATGTTCTGCCTTAAAGTATAGCATACAAATATTAAACACATGCAACTTTAAACATGCTCATTAAACAAAAAATAGACATTTATGAAACGTTATGAATATTATTTACAATAGATGATTATATTACACATGTCAAAAGAAAGAATTAGCATTTAAATAATCATTAATTGTACAATGTCACTTATCAATAAGCAATTATAAATTATTATATTACACATGTCAAAAGGAAGAATTAGCATTTAAATAATCATTAATTGTATAATAAGTCAGTTAATGAGTCAGTTATAGCTCTATCATAGCTTTCGTCCCGTTCGCACAAGTTACGCACAAAACTTCCCCTTTATTAGACTTGCTCGTGAGTATAATATAAACTTTTCGACATTTAAAAATAGAATTATTATGCAAATAACTTCCAATATTTAATTTTAGCATTAAATTATTTTCGTGGTCATCTATCAATAACAAATTAACACACGTATATCTCATACAATCACACACACACCCTCATAAACCATGACACAATTTGAAACATCGAATTGTTCATTGACGTTTTTTTTTCTTTCTCATTTCTTATATGAATATATAACTCATTTTTACCTTAATGTAGTTTTAGTAAATTAAAAGTTAATAATATAAAGGTAAAAATGAAAATTTTACTCAAGATATATTTCGGGCCCTACTCTAATATATCTTGAGTAAAATTTTAATTTTTACCTTTATATTATTAACTTTTAATTTACTAAAACTACATTAAAAATCTTGTAAAAAAGAGATAAGTATATATTTATCAAAAAGTTCGTTTTTACCTTACTGATACTTAATTATGTCTGTCTGTTTTATCTTGGTTTCTGTACTTTGTTAAATTTGAATATTTTATGGATATATATTATTGACTCTATGTATTGTATTTCTATATATTGCTTTATGTTAAAATTGTATTGCTGTCGATGTCCTGAATAAATAATGAATAAAGTAAAAAAAAAATTGTTTAAATAAATTTACGTATTTATATAACCGTAATTTCTAGAGCTAAGTTCGGAAAGATCCCCGATAGAAGACCGCCAATTATCGAACGAGTCCGTATCATCGGCGGAGAGCGTGGTCGGGACACTGCATTTAGCTGAACATTCCACGTACGCGAGGAGAAAACTGGACCAGTTGCAGGAGAGGCACAACAATAAAATACAGGTAAATAAAAAACCGTTTTTTTACTTTAAGAACAACGCGACCAACTTGGTTGTGGCCGTGGCCAAATGTCAAGGTGCACGCTCCATGAAACTTGCGAGGACAATACAATCGTGCCGATTTCGTCGCAGGCGCAAAATTTAAAACTTGTCTCAGTAGAACTTGTTGCGGTTTTGATAAGACTGTGGACGTTTTCAAACATTAATTTTGGTTATTAGTAATCCAGATAACATTTTCGCTGTCTGACCCGAAATAAAATCAACATTTTATTTAAAACAACAAAAGCACCCTCGGCTACACTTTTTGTAAAAAATCGTTAAGTTTACGTATTTTAGGTGTTTGTTGTTAAGATATTAATAGAATTTCACGGTTTTTTGTTCGACTTAAACATAGATCTACATAATGTTAATGGACTCAGCTTAAAATATTATAATAACATACCATAGACACCCCACAATGTGGTGACAGCGTTTCTATGGATGTTTATGCGCGTAACGACGCAATCTTACTGTTATGCAATCACGTTTCCGGCCCCAACCGATAAAATTACGTTCATCACACCAAACCAACGCTCGAAATGTAGAATGTGCGTTAAATGCGACAAATGCTATAATGATTTTGACAAAATGTTGATCGTATTAATGCTACTTGGTATAATATAAATAAATGGATTATACAGACCAAAATATCATCCACATTAAATTGTTATGCTTTAATTTTAGGCGCTAGCAGCCCTCCGAGCGTCTCTTAAACCTGAGTCCCGCGCCCTCGCCATGTTGGCTAATGAAGTGGAACGTCTGGCGGGGGAACAGATGCGTCTGGAAGCCCACCTCGCCCGCACAGACACCTGGGCCGAACATCTGGGCCGGTGGCGCGCCATAGTGCATAGTGCAGAGGTAACTATAACAACGAAGTGGAGCGTCTAATGGGGAAACGGATGCGTCTGGATGGTGGTGCACTATAGTGCATAGCGCAGAGGTAACTACAAGAACGAAGTTCAAACACGTTCAAACACGTTTCCTCAGAAATAATAATAAGCTAGTTCTACCTAACCCTAACTATGGAGGTTTTCACGCAAATTTTAGTTATACTGGGTTAAACATTTTCAACACGCTGAGCGAAAATAAACGGAACAGTGATAACATTAATGAATTTTCTAGCAAACTTAAATATTGTCTACTGAAAATGCCATTTTATAAGTTAGAAGAATTCTTCCAACATAACTGGAAAGACTGACATTCCTTATAATCTTATATACAAGGTGATTTTGTGAACATCGTCCAAATTCATACTTGAGCCTTGGTAAGTGATCAGCATCATGAACCAATAACGATTTTTGTAAAATTCATAAAATGAAATTTCGACTCCCCATAGTGATTCACTCAGGACTGGGAGTGAATTACTATGGGAAGTCGAAATTTCAATTTACGAATTTCACAAAACGTGTTATCGATTCATGATGCTGATCACTTACCAAGCCTCCAGTATGAATTTGGACGATGATCAAAAAGTCACCTTGTATAATACAAAGGAGAATGACCAAAACCAGGCTGTAGATGCTTCATCACCATTCATGTACGAACAATATTGGTCTAAATTATAAATCAATAAAAAAATTTTTGTACATCTGTAGGAATGGGGGTTTAAAAATAAAATTTAATTGGTAATACAGTTGATTATTTTGTACTTCTATCCGACCACAAAGCAACCGACAACTTATAGGGAGGTTGAATATGAATAAAGACTCGATACTTATGTTTCTATACGAAGTATTTCTAGCATTGAATTATTTGAGCGATGTCGATGCTTACTCGTTATCGAATGAAAATGTACTTGGTATCGAATTGAATCCGAGTGGCAGAGTAATCGCAAATGTACTGAAAAATGACGTATGATGCTCGTACTCGTTGGCTGGCTTGCATAATAATGTAATATTATAGTAAGAATACACATGATCGTAAAAAAATCAAGCAATTGTTATGTTACCGAAATACCATCAATCGATTTGGTTAATCAAAGGAATAGAAAATCACCATCGTGTTTATCACGTCACTTCTTGGTCACGTCAATCTTGTGTGGCGATGTGCAATGACGAGATATTTTATAAATTAATTAATAATTATTGAAATATCGAATCAAGTCAACTATTGACTCGTTAACCGACTGAATAATCGAGACATTTTTAGATTGTTCCGAGTCCCCTATCCTAGTAATAGGTAACGTAACGTAAGTTTTGACCAAAACTTACGTTTGTGTAGGTACAGGAATCTTTCATTCCTTTTGTCATTTACAATGCAATGCGTGATAATTTAGTCGATTGTTCATCGACTTAGAATTCATCAATTCATTCATCGAATCATTGAGATATTAGAGTAATCGAAGCAATCGACTCAAATCTCTCGCATCGCTAATGTCAGATATTTAATCTATGGCAACCAAATGTCAACAGCACTTTTTCTGTTTTCTCCTATACAAATAGAAACCTGGCTAAAATAATACGCGGAGAAAGACACCTATCCTTGATTTTCTTACGACATTCTAGTGCGTTAGAGAGAGATGGATATGTATTAGTTTTTTCTTAATTAGGTAGGTTGTCACTAGTTCGTTGCTTTGCGAGTGATGTAACAATGTCGATTTTTGACTACGATAAATAAACCAAATCGAAATGAACCGCGACCAATCTCCTTACCACACATTATATCGTATCAAAGTGTGAAAAAAACAGAATGCAGGAGGCACCGACCTTTCTGGTGACATCCTCTTGCTTTGGAAGGAGGCCAAGAGAATTAATAGCAAAGTGGTCTCTGTCTACCCCAGTGGGACACATGTTATATTGTGTAAATAAAGAATTAATAAAAGGATATCTTTCGTTTAGCATAATATTTTTTATTAAGTACAAATTACTATATCGTAGGCAGGTAGGTACATAAGTTAAGTCCAAAATTGTGCTTGTTTCTAGTACAAAAAATGCTGTAGCTTGTATCAGAGATACAACCGTAAACTATTTAAGTGGATACTTTTCAAGTCGCCTCTTAACTCAATCAAATAGATGTTCGTTGATGTCGCGTCTTTGTTCAATCAAGGAGGAAGGAATTAATCGCAACAATAGAAATCATAATAATCATAGACTTATAGGATTCGTAATAATAATATTATGTCAATGATGAGCGATGACAGCGCAATTACTACAGAGGTAATTTCGATTTTTTTTTTATTTCTATCAAATAAACATCAACTTATCTTGAATAAAAACTAATAACAAATAATTAACGATTAAAATACCTAATAACCAGTAATAAGAAATCAAATTATGCGCAGTTCAAGTCAATAAGCATTCCCAACATTCATTTCACGATATAACTACCCTGTCAAAGTACTTTTATTGTCAACCACTAAGTACGAAAATGTCTTGATCTGCGGAATTTCTTCGTGAAGTCGATCACGGCAGTAACGTGAACGAACAGGCCTTTCAGAACGATTTGCGAACATAGAAGTATGCACTTTTCTAAACCACAGACATCCATAGGTACTGGTTCTGTTGCCTAAAATTGAAAAATTATAGAGTTAATATACTATAGTATAGTACAAGCACGTACCTACAAACAAGATTGATAATGCAATTATACATAATTATTTAAAGGTTACCAATGTGTCTGTATCTGGTAAATATAACGTTGGTAAGGCATCTGCTTTTAAAAGTCTCCATTTTAAATTTTCGTTTGGTCCAAAAGAATCCGACGTAAAGTGTTTCGAACAAATATGACTGCTTTTTTTAATTGCCCAATTTGGTCAAATTATTCGTCTAAGCCATTCACTTTTTAATTCTTCCCTTTTTGGAAATCTGTAACAAAAAAATATAGCGATATTTATTCGGCATTATTTTTCTTTTAACTCGAATCTATTATGCTTTATGCACGGCTGCCGCGGGAACCAATGTTCGATAGTTTCCCACACGGACTTTAGTACATCACTATACGAAAAAACATAACCTCTCATAGTCGGCAGAAAATCTATATAAAACAGGCAAATATCGGTGTAGAATTGAACACGAGTATGATTTACAAGAACTACTATTATTGTTACTGAGTTTTAGGTATGATCTTGCAACTTATTAACATAAAAACTATCAGAACTCACCGATGAAATGATATTGCTTCATTGTTGTTTTCTTTTCTTCCTGTATGCGATTTACAGCCTTCAATCGCACAAGACATTTTATTACAATGTTAAAAAAACAATCAACACAAACAATAATAAATCACACTTTCACGAATTTTGAGAGGAAGAGCACCAAAATATTTAATTTCTCTCGGTGAAGCTGTAAACTTTCGCAAAATGCAATAGACATTTCGATGCCACCGAATTAAGATGTGATGCACGCAACGAACGATATTGCAACACAACGATACAATGATGAGACATATTTAATTTGATGGTATTATAATATTTAAAATACATCCAAATTACATCCATCTGACATTTGTTTGGTTCAATCTAGTGACACACCAGGAAAAAAGATAAAGTAAGTGCCGTCCGCTGTTTCATTCACTCGTACACAGGAGTAATTTACGTTAGACGAGTACAATGGCTAATGCCCAGTTCTTATTTTAGTCAGGCTTCTATTTGTATTCCTTATTCTGAGGTTTTCTCTGTACCTTACCCGTTTTTTGCGTTTTCGTAATCGGCAGAAAAAATATTTTCGATTATATCTACGCGCTAGTGTCGAACGTGAACGTAACATCCTTCGACCGCTTCGACGACTAATAATCACGCAATGGCGTTAAGATTTGGAGTGGTAAATCGTGGTCATATACCACGGCGCTGTGCAAACTTTTCATTTGTAGTGCCGCGCCAACAAAGAGTTCATTCTATGGACGAGCTATCCATTATTCAAATTTCCCTTCAATTAGTTTAACGATTTTCTGTTTATAATAATCCTAGTATATTTCTTGTCTTTTGGTGCCAGTTTAGTCGAGACGCAAGTTCAGCCTAACTTCCATAGAATTTTGGTCATTCTCCTTTTAATATGCTTACGACATTATGACATACTTAATGGAATTTAATACTATCTTCTAATTGTTTCAGAATTTACCTATTTTATAAACTTGCTTTGTAGGAAATGTTGTACTTTGACTTTATGTTTAGATGATAATAACTCATTTTGATTCTATTTTATTTTATTTTATTCATTCAATAACTTGTTATCTTGTTCCTTTTGTAATTTTTTATCTTAATGTTTAATGTAATTATTTTTATTTTTATTTTTAATGTTTTTAAATCTTTAACGACTTTTTGTTCTTTTGCAATCTTTATTGATACTAATATTCCACTCAATTTTGTTATTTAATTTTGCATGCTTGTATACATGAATTTGTATGGCTTTATTTGCAAAATAAAATGAATATGAATATGAAGTAACGAACGAACGAAATAAAAATGGCTGGCGCAAAGGAAGGTCGCGTCACGCGTCTAAGGTGCCTTAGACTTCGGTAATTGTCGGTGAAAGTCGGATACAAACAAATGACCTCCGAGCCATTGGGCCCCCTTTTCGCACGCAAACAATCGCAACTTTTGCATTGTGTGCCATGTATTTACAGTAACGCACACTTACACTTCAACATCGTTATATGACACACACATAGAAATTGTTGACACCGTTAACACTCGGTCTCGAACCAGTTCTCGCTATTGATGACAGATGGCGCTCGTTGGCGCTACATTTTGGCAGAAAATTGATAATTAACAGATTATAAACGAAAATGCGTATATGATGCGTATTTGTCTGCCGGTAGCGCACCATACTGCAAAGCGCAGAGGTCAAATAAAGATAAAGATATTTATTTGCTTAAATTGTGATACATAAGTTCTTATATAAAGGTTATAGTTCAGCACAATTTGCCCAAAAAGGCATGCAAAGTTTAAAAACAGTGATTTATAATGATTTATATAATCATTTAATTCTATAATTTAAAAACAGTCTTAATTTATTTTAAGTCTATATAATATTAGAGCAGGTTACATTCAAGTATATATTATTACTTATTGAACTTAAGTTTATATTATTTTTACATAATAATTTCGTTAGGTCTAAGATCTATAAACTCTTTAATAAAATAAAAACCTTTTACAGACAACCAACTAGACAGCTTTTTCTTAAATAAGCGAGTAGTTAGTTCTTTAAGGGAATCAGGTAACTTGTTGAAAGTTTTGATTTGTATAAAATATGTACTTCTTTGACAACGTTACTGTTTGGTTACCGTAACAACTAAGTAGCGCGTCTAGCGGGGCAGCAGATGCGTCTGGAGGCGCAGTCTGCGTGTATATTTCCTGAGCGCTTATATCGTAAGTTGCCATCTGCAGGCGTAGCACAGTGTTTAATCACGCGCGACGCCACTTAGTTGAATCACAAGTGCGAGGAGCGTGACACGATGTTTTTGAGATTAAACAGTACGTCACGCTCCTTGCACTTGTGATTCAACTAGTGGCGTCGCGCGCGATTAAAGACTATGCTACGCCGCCAGGACTAGGTTGCTATCATCAAAAACATAGGTATACTATCGAATTCTGATTGTCTAAGGATATGTTCGCACTTGAAGTGGCGACACAGTTCGTAAACAGTTCAATACCCACTAAAGCTAATTTTGAAAGTTCAGTTTAATCTTTGTTTTTGACGATAGGCACCCAGTCCAGTCGGCAACCAGAGATACATAATAGATTGGTTGGTGTGTTTCTTGAAAAAAAGTATAAAATTGTTTACTTATTTGAGTAGGTTTCACTAAATATTCACTCTACATTTAAACTAGATACAGCAAGTTGCCTTTCCATGTACGTCCTCAGAATGCGTTTACAACTTAATTTCCAGATAATAGACGAGTCAAAACCCCCTCAGTTCGTGATAGTGGTGCACATGGCCGAACAGGAGCCGACCAATGAAGAAGATCGGCCCGAACAGATTACTACAGGCTGGGTGCTCTTGAGGACACTCAACGAATTTCAGGTATACATTTATTTGTTCTATAATATAGCGATAATAAATGTATCCTTAAATTAACCCACATAATCAACAGATCATACTGAACTACTTTCCAAAAGGAACCGCATAATGGACTCGTCTCCTATAGTGAAAAATCAGTATATTTTTAAAGAAACTGATTAATAAGTTATAGCAAAGCACATCACTTTTTGAATTTTTGAACAATACCGAAGTTAGCGATATTTATCACTTTTAGTGTGAAATCGTGTCAGATGACGTCCCGAGACATGCCGCATTAAGCTCACTTTGATTGCCAATAACTTTGTAATTTTTTGAGATATCGAATTAATAATTTTACTACTGATTTTAGCTTTTTAAACGCAATTTATTTTCATAAAAATCGTCGTGTAGAAGACGGGCTCATTGAAAAATATACAAAAATAAAATAAAAAGGGACCTGCCCGTACCAACTCTAACCAACAGACAACAGACAGATTAATAAAGTCACGTTTCCGTAGTAATTTTGAACTAACCAACAGTTCAAAATTACTACGGAAACGTGACTTTATTAATTTATTTTCACAGGTAGGTATGTCTCTTTGGGAATGTTTTTCACTATCATCATACCCGGCAATAAATAATGTACATCGGCTATCTTCGGCTTCGTAGAGCGCCGTCTCTGTCACCGGACTGTTAGTGCTTCGTACGACAGAGATGACGCTACGATACGATGTGCATTATTTACTGCCGGGCCATGTATGTGGTTTTATTTAGAGGTACCTATGTATATTTACAACCTGTCTTGTAAGTGCTAATAAAATAAATCTTCATTTACGACTCATTGCCGAAAATTAAAAAAAAAGTTTCTTATAAATTGTTACAGCTACATTGTTTCTTTGGGGCCAGGATCTCCAACATCATATAAACGCTTTCCGCAACCGAGTTACATATTATAACGACTTATCATCCATCAGCCCGTATTCGTCCACTGTTGGACATAGGCCTCCCCAATATTACGCCACTCTTGGCGGTCCTCAGTCATCCTCATCCAGCCGCCACCCGCAACGTCCTTCAGGAGCTGTATTTTTGAATCATTCGAATTTCAATTCGCATATGAATCCGCATCATTCGCATACGAAAACTTGAAATCAGTATTTTTGATAATTCTCCGTGAATTCTGCAACGAGTGGTCTGACCCACTCTTTTTCCGATTTCTACTAGTAGAAACTATGCAAGAATGACAAGAAGAAAATGTCGATGTCGATGCATCAATGAGACTGACATGACATTATAACTTTTTAATTTACGTTCCGTTCACCTCCATTCATTAACGGTTTTTAAAATCAACGAAATATTGCTTTCCGGTTTAAATTTTTTCTGCGTGAAACGAAAACCGTTTACATTGATTTCTACCGATTCAAAAAGGCAAATTATTTTCGAAGCGACTAACAACTTAAAGGGCGACTAACTATTTTGTTTCTAAAAAATAACTTGGCAGCAATTAAATATTTTAGCAATAATTATATTAGATGAGCTTTATAATGCGGGGATTTATAAAAACTAAATAATGGCTGCTACTTTAAGGTAGCAAACGTATTAAACAGGGCCAATAAAATCATAGGCGAGATACTATAAATAATGACATGGCGACTAATTTTAACAGTGGGATAGCAAACATTCTATTATAGGCAACTATAGGCTTGCATATAAAAATACACATTCGGGCTGCGATTTGTAAGCAGCTGTAAAAATTAAAACGGGTACTATAATTAAGTATTAGGATTTCAGTATTTTTGTTTGTAGAATCAATTGAATGAAAACGGCGACAAGCGCGCTCGTTGCATAGAAGCAAATAGGTTGAATAAGTTCCAAAACCGAATCAGAGCACCCCGACTCTATACAGTCTTGTGGGTACTACCCCTAGAGTGTATATAAAAAGCCGTAGGCGTGGAGGAAGGGCAGCCCTCGCCTGCTGTAACAAGGCATAGGCACCCGAGCGAGCCGTAGCGGCTGAGGCTGGTCGCCGAAGGTGAGCATGGGTGACTGTGAATTGTTACGCAAGGGCGAAGGGGCTGCACTTTCCGCAACGCCGAAGCAATTGCAGAAGTCATATTGGGTCTTTAAAGTTAAACTATTTTTTTTGCATGTCACTATTTGTTTTATTCAGAGCTCTAAAAATGTCGCACAAAGTATGTTTTTCATGACCATGGTCATATTTTCTTCACATC
Organism: Ypsolopha sequella; assembly: GCA_934047225.1. Classification (NCBI taxonomy): domain Eukaryota; kingdom Metazoa; phylum Arthropoda; class Insecta; order Lepidoptera; family Ypsolophidae; genus Ypsolopha; species Ypsolopha sequella. Next base: position 12,004,008 of record OW203985.1, read on the forward strand.
TCAGTTAACTTTATATACAACCTTATTGTATAATTTAAGAAAGCCTGTTTTCTACTTTTTATCCGTCGTCAAATGTTCGCTTAATAATAAATTCAGTTACCAAAACAAAAAATCAATGCGAGTTTAAGTTAAAACAAAGCCTATAACCTGATTATAAAGCTGCTACTTTCTACTTAAAATTATCCTTCAATGTAGCTGCCAACCTATTATTTTTGCTACCGGCTTTAATTTTTTTTAAATCCCTAATTCAGATTAATTTGTCGCCGCGTTAAATACATGCCATTCAAAAATACGTAAAATCGTAACCAATCGAATTGAATTTCGCACGTGAATTTTTTTCGTGCGTGAATATATGATTCACGGCGAGTGATTCAATAATACAGCTCCAGATCGTCAGTCCAGCGGGCACGAGGGCGGCCTACGCTGCGCTTTGCTGTACGTGGTCTCCATTCCAATGCTTTACGGCCCCAACGGTTATCACGTCGGCGACAAATATGGCCCAGTCCACTGCCACTTCAACTTACTGATTCGGCAGGCTATGTCGGTCACCTTCGATCTCTGACGGATATCTTCGTTTCTGATTTTATCCATCAGAGATATCCCAAGCATAGCTCGCTCCATAGCTCGTTGAGCGACCTTAAATCGGCGGTTCAAGCCCTTGGTAAGAGACCACGTCTCAGCGCCGTACGTCATCACTGGAAGGACGCACTGGTTGTAGACTTTAGTGTTTAAGCACTGCGATATTGGCGACGTAAATATGTGACGCAACTTCCCGAATGCTGCTCACCCCAAGCATATTCTTCTGTCAGCCTCCGAGGCTGAACGACTTTTATGTGACTGTTTAATTTTGTCCTGGCTTATTCGTCCAAGATTTGCGCAACTGTACATTAGTACAAAATGTAAGCGTGACCTTTCTTTATGCATTTCACGTATTTATATAAATTCGTCCGGAATTTATGCTATCAGTCTGTCGGACGGCAGCTGTACAACTTAAAAACTACTAGACCAATTGAGTTGTAAAATATACCTATACATCAAATAGGCGATTATGTGCTGTTTATTTAAAAAATACTCAACAAACGCCTTAACACTCCATTACACGCGCGGGGCACAGGCGTGCCCCAGTAATGAATATTTTGTTGTAAATCAGAAGTGAAATAGCTTTTTTTAAAAATAAGGCCCGAAATACCCTAACAATGATTTAATTAAATGAAATACAATCACTGCATAACTAAAGCACACTAATGGCACGATTGTACGTCCGTTGCTTCTTAGCTCTGGCAGCCAAGGGAGCGGCGGTCGAAACCTGCTGCCTGCCTTGACTTTTATTCAGCCCACCGCCTGACGTCACTGAGTGAAGGAGATGGGTCTTACACCAACGACAGCTCGGAGCAGAATAAGGGGCGAGCGTCGGTTTGCACTGCCTTTTATAATACCCAGCCGCGCGTAGGTCTAATCCTCCACTCTTCTCTTCTATCTTCTCCTATACGGCCTCTCCTGACAGGAGACCGTCCACGGACTCCCATCTAGTTGTGTAGATCAGACTCCAGCAGCGGCATAGAGAGTCCATGTCCAGAGTCCGTCTCAGGCAGTACATGGGCTTGCGGCTCTTCAATCCCGAACACATCGGAAGCACCGGTTGGTGGATCTTCAGACAGAGTGGTAGCTGAAGTACTAGGACGACTCGGCAGGTCGTCTTCTGTGAAACCAACAACGAGAGTTAGCGTCTCTCTGAAAGCAAACACATCTGCCTATTCAATCATTCTTCACACATTCAAGGCCCTCTTTCATTGAACCAAACCAGCTATGAGGTCTATTTCAGGCAGTCACAACCGTTCATCTTTTTTTTTCATAGTATCCAGTACCTCACACTCTCATACTAGAATTTGCTACCTCTATTTGCACCGCAGCGCATTTACAGAGCAATCGCCCAGTAAGCGATTTTAACACAGTGAACTTATTGTCAACGTAATAAACACGTAGTTCACACGACTTGACACACCAACGCCAATACGTCTTAGCATAGCGCCAACACGATACAATTGGACACTTGCTAACGTATTCGTTAGTACACAGCGACTAGACACAAGGTCTACGCGTCCAGTTCGATTAGCGACACAAGTCACTACGAACAAACAGCTCAAAAAAAAATGCAGCATACGCCTCGGGGCACCATTCTCCGCGTCAGGGCACCATATGTTACGCCGCGGCCTGAGTCGTCTTCCCGTAGTCCCCGGTGACCAGCAACCGACGCTGGTACTGGCCGCAACGATTACGCGTCGCCTCACGACCATCAGCGCTGCTGCGTGACCGATGCTCGTCCTGGCTTGAGTGGTCACGCGTCGTCTCATGCCTGTCGGCGCCCCTCCATGACCGACGATCGCGTTGGCTGGAGTAGTCGCGCGTCGCCTCACAGCTCTCTGCGCCGCTGTGTGACCGAAGCTCGCTCTGGCTGGAGTAGTCGCGCGTCGCCTCACGGCTCTCTGCGCCGCTGTGTGACCGACGCTCGCTCTGGCTGGAGTAGTCGCGCGTCGCCTCACGGCTCTCTGCGCCGCTGTGTGACCGACGCTCGCCTCATCACACAGAAACATCATAAATCATACATCACGCAACACACATGATTAAGTCATAGGCACTTCGTTCGCATAACTTAAATCTGGCAAGATAGAGGCACTACGTTCGCATATCTGCCCACAATAATTAGGATAGAGGCACGACGTTAGCGTAACCTAACCATTGTATAACCAGAAAGGAAGCACGACGTTCACACATGATTAAGTCATAGGCACTACGTTCGCATAACTTAAATCTAAGAAGATAGAGGCACTACGTTAGCATATCTACTCACAATAGTTAGGATAGAGGCACGACGTTAGCGTAACCTAACCATTGATTAACCAGAAAGGAAGCACGACGTTCGCTATTTCTGGAGACACATCTGTAAGACAGTTCGCAACATGTAAACAGAAGCACGACGTAAAGCTTATCTTACTGCACAACAACGCCGCCACCACAGCGCACACGGATGTCCACCAGAACATCCAGTGCCGCATCACCGTAAGAAACGGTTCTTCAGCGCAGCACAGCGCCACACCAGTGCAGATGGCTCCACAACAACAGCAGTGCATTTCAACGCCACATCAGCTGAAACAGCACATAGAAACATTTATTCTTCCGATAGTTTAGACGTTGTTTATGGTATGCAACAGCCCACAATTCATCTCAATAATAGAGCTCGGCTGCTCCTGACCTCATTTTTCAGTACTGAATCACGACCTGGAGGCGGAGAATATTTTTGTCACACATCTCAATGACTGTTTTGATGAAAACATTTCTGTCGCATTTCGGGATTAGTGCACTCTCAAGGCTCTGTGCCTCTGTGCTCATAGGTGCTGCCTTAGCACATACATCACCGCTACAATAGCTTGTATGGCGGCATGGCACCGTAACAGTGCGAATAATCGCTTCACAAAGTGCGGCCCAGCGCTGCATCAGCGTAGACGGATGAGGCGCTGCACGAGGGTGGTCCGGCGCTGCATCAACGCAGACGGATGAGGCGCTGCACAAGAATGGTCCAGCGCCAGTGCGGTCCAGCGCCAACAGTGTGGCGTGGACATCAGAACGGCGCGGGCACGCACACAGCATCACCGTTGCATCGGCGTGGCACAGGCGGGCTCAACATTAGCGTGGCTTAACATTAGCACGCTTAACATCAGCACGATTTGGGCAGGCTCAGCACCAGAGCTGCAACCAAACACACACCCACACAGAAACAAAATGTAAAAGGTTTCAGGAGCTCAGCGTTATCAATACTTGAACACATATGTGTTCACTTTTGTTTTCTTCTCCTACCTACCATATGGTTTAAGTGAAAATAACATTATAGGAAAGGATTTACCCATACATACTACGTGTTTTTACAACCCCCATGTGTCCGGCACAGCACAAATCGAAAATAATGGTTCCTGTCTCGTAAGTCACTACAAGAACCTACTACATCACGCCTCCATGAGACTTCGTGATACTCGTCCCTTGTTGATTCGACGCAACCTCTTGGAACGTTTACCGCGCATATATCTATCACGGGATCGCGAACACGATACCTTACGCATACGCGAGCCTCTGTGTCGATGACGAGAACGTTTACGACATGTATTTCGCGGCATTATTCACACAAAATAAAACCTTGCAATAGTTTTCACAAAAACATAATAACAAACTACCTTCAAAGTAAAAAAACTTTGTTCACAGGTTGCCGAACTAAAGGGCACCTATCTGCCTTGCGTTGGCTTGAATCCTTTATTGCCATTGGACTTCGATTCAACGCGTTCTTTGTAAAAACAAGAATCAACGAAATGCTTGGTCTTATTACAGAATGTACAGGTCTTAACAGACTTGAAACTAGCTTTCGTTGGCTGTAAGCTCGAAGGCATAGGTGCTGTCGAGCCTACACCATTACTTTCAGTTCTGCGTTTCTTAGGACAATTGATTTGCTTATGTCCTATTTTTCCGCACGTATAGCACGACAATGATGTCACGCTTACGCCGATTGAACGTGCCACTGCCAGTGTTTGGTGGGCGAACAGGAATGTTAGCGGGAAATGCACTTTTAGGTTTCACATATACCGACAAAAAATTTACCAAATTCTTTGACTGTAGGTTAGCGTTCGCTGACGCAATTTTTACTTGAGGGTCGGAAATGCCACGGACCACTATGGTGGTTTTTAACTCGTCCGAAAGCCCCTTAACGACATTTAAACGTAAAAGCGACTTTCATGCGTACTCTGCATACGTGGTGAATTAATTGGAGTTTGTACTCATAACATCATATAGGAAAGTAGCAATATCAACCTCACGTGAGCACAATCCCCACGTAAACAATCGCCAATACTCCCCAGGTATTCTCGATCGTTTACAATGATTTAAATCTCGAGCGCGATCTACCTCTGCGCACAACACATCAAATTCATGCACACTGGGGTCGAAGTTAGATAAATAATGCTTAGATCTTACTTGAATCAATGAATAAAGTGCACAAACAATCCTGTCCGCCGTACCCACACACTCATCACGCAGCGTCCCTGAAGCTTGGCTTGTAGCGGACGTCTCCGCATCAGCAAGAGACACCTCGTTGGCCGCTAGATCCGAAGCCGGAGTGCAACCTCCTGCGCTCGGAAGCGTTAACGGAGCCGACGATAATAGTACCGTAACAAGACTTCTAGCGCATTTAACCGCTCAAGTATTTGATTAAACGGATCGCAACGCACACTATCAATAATGAACTATCGTGGCGCCTGCAAAGAGTGTCGTAGTAAGAAGATTGACTGCGCGCATCACGAGAACGGTTTCGTCTACCCGAATGGCCATTACAGTTATTACGTGAATCATCGCGACGTTCACGTGAATTCCGGCTCGTATCTTGTCTCCTAGGTGTAGTATGATGACTCATAGACCTAAACTCGCGATCTGACATGATTATATAACTCGAACACAACACGCAACAAAAATAATTTATTTAGCGGGTATTTGCACGACAAAATCACGCAATAACTTTTTTCGATTAAAAACGATGGCGAACGATCAAAACACGCGTGTGAACCCCACTTCTGATGTTGTAAATAAGAAGTGAAATAGCTTTTTTTAAAAATAAGGCCCGAAATACCCTAACAATGATTTAATTAAATGAAATACAATCACTGCATAACTAAAGCACACTAATGGCACGATTGTACGTCCGTTGCTTCTTAGCTCTGGCAGCCAAGGGAGCGGCGGTCGAAACCTGCTGCCTGCCTTGACTTTTATTCAGCCCACCGCCTGACGTCACTGAGTGAAGGAGATGGGTCTTACACCAACGACAGCTCGGAGCAGAATAAGGGGCGAGCGTCGGTTTGCACTGCCTTTTATAATACCCAGCCGCGCGTAGGTCTAATCCTCCACTCTTCTCTTCTATCTTCTCCTATAATTTTGTATTTATTTGAACACTTTTATAGCGACAGTCTTCTTTTCCTGAGTACCTGCAGCTTGTATATCATTGCTTGCACTAGTCAAGTTTCAACAGCATCTTTGCATAAAAAAGTTTTCTAGGAAGATTATACTAATGCAAGGACACGCTTTTCAGTACTGTGACCGATCATTTAGATTGAATGTTGCTTTTTGAGAAAATTCGTCGTGACTTATTTTTTTTTATTGTTTTAATAATTATGAGAAGTTAAATATTTGTAGACATTCATGTTAATCCTTAGCACTTATTTATAATTCAATTCAATTCAATTCAATTCATTTATTTATGTCAGGCTCTAGGCCAATATAATATTAACAAATTACAAATTATGAACTAGTTATAATAAATATTAAAATTAAAATTAAAATATGGTTAGTAATTGTTAGTAAGTCATCAATTTTACAGCAATAATAATTTCATTTAACTTTGATTGATTTCATTTTACAATTTTCACACATTAATATTTCAGTCCAATGTCGATCTATTACATTCAATACATTATTATATAAAACATTCATAATTTTATTATTACTTTTCTCCAGTCGGGCTCTGATGGAGCAGATTCTCATTCTGATGATACCATAAAAATCGTCTATACTTGCCTCGGCAAACATTTCTTTTGCACTACAGAATCGAGGAAGTCTCATCAACATTCTAAAAGCGTTATTGTACTGTACTCTTATAGTGTTAAAAGCACTGTTTGTGTAGTTTACCCACAGAGCACAGGTGTAGAACGACTGACAATATGACCGAAAAAGTGTTTTTTTCACATCTGTGCTACATTTAGCAAATCTACGAATGATCATATTACTTTTAATTGCTAGAGACCTTCTTTCCCTTTCTATATCATCATTATCACATAAATTACTGGTAATAATATGACCTAGATATTTACATTTCTCAACTACTTTAAGTTTAGTTCCATTCAGGTATACAGATGGAATATACTCTGGGCCTTTTCCTGCTCTAAAGACAAGAACCTCGCTCTTTTTTGCATTATATATCAAGCCATGACTATCAGCAAACTTTTCACAGATTTCGACTAGCTTTCTTAATCCCTTAATTGAAGGACAGAGCAAGACCTGGTCATCAGCATAACTTATATTATTGATGCAGATTCCACCATAATGGCAACCGACTCCAGCCCCGCTCAGTCCTTCAATCAAGTCATTCACATAATAATTAAACAAAACAGGAGAAGAAAGCCCACCCTGTCTGACTCCACATTCCAGATTATAAGTGTCAGACATGGAGTTGACCCAACGCACCGTGTTAACTTGATTTTCGTACCAAAATTTTAATAGACCAGTGATTTCCCTGGGCACATCAGATAACAGCATTTTATTCCACAGCTTATGGTAATTGACGCGATCAAACGCTTTACTTAGGTCAAGAAAGCATCCATATACAGAGGTGTGCTTTTTTGTATATTGATACACTGTTCTCTTTAGTGCAAGAATTGCCATATCTGTGGAGAGACCCGGTCTAAACCCAAATTGCCGGTCATTGATCATTAGATTTTTATTTAAATATGGTATCAATAGCCTTTCCATGACCTTCGATGTAACAGTAGCTAATGAGATCGGTCTGTAATTTGATAAATCAGAGTTATCACCATTTTTATTTTTTATGACTGGTACAACAACTGTCTTAAGCATGTTAGTTGGTAAACATTTATGTCTTAAACTTTGATTAAATAAAAACGCTAAAAGTTTATGCAACACTGGTCCCGCGTATTCTATGTGCTCTTTACTTAAACCATCACAGCCAGGTGATTTACCCCCCTTCATGCATTTGACTGCTTTGAGGATGTCTATAGATTCAAATTGGACAGAAATCTGGTCAACACATACATTATTTGATGGTGTTTCATTTAATGTAACGTTATTAACCTGGAAACTTTGACGAAATTCGTTCGCAATCTCAACATGATCGGTTTTACCATTCACAGAAATAGGGACAGTCTGTTTATATGACATTTTATTAGTAGCCTGCCAGAATTTTACAAAATTTTTGTTGTTATTATGCTTGGCGAGAATATCACACTTAATTTGCTCTTCGTGTTTACGACACCACGACAACCGATTTCTGAATTCTCTACGAGCATTACACATCTCTTCATAAATTACACCAGACTTGGGTTTTCTATACAAGACCCACATTTGAAAGGCTAATCTGGCTATATTATGAAATTCCTTTAAATGAAAATTCCAACCTGTTATAGATTTTTTATGTTTATTACAATTATTATTTCTTCTATCCGGGCAACTTTCAACAGATGCTTTTACAAGGATTGCCATAATATCATCATAAAGTTTATTTAATTTATCAATATGCAGAGATTCGTTACAAGTAGAAGTTACACAGTTATTACATTCCAAATTACATTCAATTTTCCTTAATTCGGCATCACACTTGTTGAAGTACATGTTTTTATGCTCAACCTCTCTACTTCCCCATATAACTTTACACAAACTATTCTGTAAATTACTACTGAAACTTTTATTTGGCGAAAGATCAAGGTTGCAGTCCAAAACCATCGCAAAATGGTCAGACCAACCAACGTCACCGTACAATACTTCTACTGCCTGGACCGTACGTGCGGCCGCTTCAGTAACCAAACAGTGGTCTAACCAACTTGTCGTGCCATGGTAATCACTCATGTATGTGTAGGTATCTGAGTCCGCACCCAGAATATCAGTGTCAGCACACTTCCATCGCAGATCGTCACAGCATGCCAAGAGTTCGTCCCCAAACAATGATTTTGGATGTGCATTAAAATCTCCAAGCATGTATACATCTTTGACGTCACTATTTTGGACTATGGCATTCATAGAACTTAGAACACTAGTAAATTCATACAGGTTATCGCGATGTTCTGTCGGCATGTAAACACTCATAAACATGATTGACTGATTACTTATTTCGACATTGATAGCAATCACTCGATTATTACAACCATCACTATTCACTATGGACACTTTAGGAAATACACTTTTTCTCCACAGTAGGCAAAGACCGCCAAACGGACGCCCACGAATTAATCCTGACGATGTATTCACAGCTGAGTTACCATAATATTCAAATTCCGGATCTATTTGTCCCAGGTACGCAATGTCGTGCGGTAATAACCATGTTTCTTGTAAGGCAATTAGGTCGACCTTTTTACATAGTTGTCGAATAAATGGAATGGCAGTTTTAACAATAACCTTGATTTTTTTCTTTTCAATTGTTGTAGTTTAAAATAATTTAATTATAAATTGGGGCACCCTTGTGCCCCACGCGTGGTATGGTGTAACTATTAGATGCGCGTGTAACGAAGTGTTAACTTTGTTTAATCGTAGTACATTTGTAATCACAATTTGAAATGGTGCACAACTTTGTCTCATCACGATCTTGGATTTTGACGCTATGAAATTTTAATTTCAGGATTTACACAGAAAACTAAGGCCTATGTGTGCGGAGCTCAAAAACATAGAACTACCTTCAAATTCATTCAAGTTTCTTTTCGGTAAAAACGACAGAAACTCTTTGGAGAAAGCCAAAACTCTCATCCAAAAATACCTCGAAGTAAGTCGCATAACTTTTATTAGATACTGACATGACAATTTTTTTAATTCCAAACGTAACTTAGTCACTAAGATTATATGATATAAGGAGAAATCCATCGCTTGGGAAACTGCGAGATGAAAAAACAAATAAGAAACAAATTATCTGAAGTGAATTAATCTCAGCGTAAAGAGATGCACGATATATTTTTGTAAGCTCTGGCTATGCACTCTTATCAACGCAGTTCATTCACCCCATACTGTGGTCCCGATCGATCACATTGAATCTGTGCTACTAACGCTATCAGAAGTCAACGACCGGCGGGGGTGTCCACGAGATTAGTTTATTTTAGTTTTATCAAATTATGTTATCGTTTGGTACTGGTACATTAAATAAAGTAGTCGCTATTTTTTAAAAACACTAATTGCCTCAAAGCGACATACCCTTAAAGGTTTCTTGCTTTTGCTTTTACAGCCTGTATAGAAATGCCTATCGTGGCGATATAGCCACCAATATATCCATTGAGATCAACTAGCTAGACTCTTCCAAATTTTGTAACTATTTGATACACCAGTCGAATCGTTTTTTTTAAATTAAATGGAGTAAAGTGCCAGTCCGGAAAAGGGACGGAGTCGTACGAGTAAAGGAGAAACGAAACAGGTACTCTAAAAAGGCCGTTTTGCATGAATCACATTATGATTCTGTTCTAATGCTGTCTCTTTTGCACAGATGAAAAAACTCTGACTCTATCCTACTTTCAAATCATTTTATGATTCACCCAAGTCGGCCTTTTTAGATCCCCAGTTCATCTCGCTTACTTACACTGCGCCATACCTTTCCTGAACTGTCATTTACTACGTCTGACCGATAGAGCGCCGGTGGCACCACCAAATTGCCACGGATTTTTTAGCCCTCAAGCATCGATAGCACACCCGTTAGTACCATACAATTTTACCGTTTGATTGTCTTTGAACCATAACAACGATTATATGAAAACGATTGTTCCATTGTGTTGGTAATTTATCTGGAAACCTATTCTGGTATTACATCGATGGATTTGTCCCATGCGTGTTCAATGTAAATGAAAATAGTTTCTTCGGAAGTGCAAACATGGCGGACGCCTGTTTTGCCCTAAAGTTGAATATTTCGTGTTTTTTTTATATTTTGACGTGGTTTTAGTCGAATTTGTTTGTTGCAAATTATTTTCTTATACATGATTCATTAAACTTATACGTTTTCACTTGACATGTTATCTGGTTGATTCATTGCTATTTTGAGCAATGAGTTAAGAAGATTTGGAGACGTATAAGTTTGGTACAAGAGTCATAATAAGTATTTTTGGAAGTCAAGGTCACGTCCACGGATTTTTTTTCCGCGCAACGCTCTACGGAATTTCATGATTTTCGCTTTAAATTCGACTTTATAGTAATGCTTATGATGGCGTTGTTTGCATTTCACGCCTTGGTATAAGGAAGTCGCCAGTTTTTTTAAAGAGAATTTGTTTCTAAATATTTTATATCAGTTCTGTAAATCACTTCAAATAATATTACTTTTAAAGCCCATTAAAGGATAAATATTGTATACCTTAATACAGCTTGATTTTGTGAAGTTTGCTCTTTAAACAAAATATGGGATATATTTGTGCTTTGTTCCACACTGGTGTCGATTCGGAGTAACACAACTTAACTTATTTGACAGGACTAACCTTATTTTAATCGTCCTGTCTTTGTCTTTTCGATACAGAAAGAAAAAGACAGAACGCTCAAGTTTCGTTAAGTCCTGTCAAATAAGTTAATCTTTGAGTTAAAAGCACTTGTACAGTATAGTTTCACTTTATTTATGTTTTCCCCTTACCGGTTTCGGATTTTACCCCGTTTTCAAGGGAAGATGTTAATTAAAATACATTTCATTGACTCCAGGCACTAGCTCTGAGCAACATAAACAATGATTACATAAATAAAGTGAAACTATACTGTACAAGTGCTTTTAACTCAAGATGTGTTTCAAGTTTCACCAAGTGCCGACAATCGCAAGTATAAAAATCGTGTTAAATTGTCTCAAATTGTCGCGCCTTAAAATGGACTAAAACTGATTATTGTTATATTCCAGTTTGTTCTAGAAGATGAAAGACTGAACCAATGCGAGGCTCTCTACACATTCCTAAACCCTAGCTCTGAGTATCTGAAACAAGGCGACCTACCGAAGAAAAACAAATTCTCCTTCTCTACTTTATTCAAGAGGTAAGGCAAGACGGCAACATGGTCTACTGAATAAAAAGACTTCTTTTGCTATCGCTCATTCCTCTTTTGTTTCTTGTTACATTGTTTTACTCGAAAATTCTTATAATGTGGTCATTATTTTGACGACCTTCTTTGAGCAAAGTGGACCTTTCCGCGCTACTTGAATAGGCGGCAGCAAAGTTGTATGGAATTTCATTGCTGGTGAGTTTTAGCCACCAGCAATTTCTTTTGAAAATCCATTATTGTCGTGTTTTGTTTACAATAAAATATGTATACTCACGCCTACCTCCCAGAGGGGTAGGCAGAGACAGCATATTTCCATCTGCTACGATCCAGACACACCTCTTTCGTCTATGTTTCAAAAATAGTCAGGCGCAAATTACAATCATTTTTGAGTAAAGCACTATACAAGCATTGGTCCGAAATGACTGCGTTGCTGGCCGCGCTATGATGGCCTCGAGCTCAGCTTAGCTACGTTCTCGGCCTTCAAAGTTGATCATCATTGCAGCCCTTGATTTCCGCACTATAAAGGCCTCGACCTCTGGTCTTGGCTATTTTTCTAGCTCGTCCATCAATGGCTGCAATGCTGACGGTGCTGTTTAGGCCTGGAGCTACGCTTTCAGCCATCATCAGCGCTGCCAGCAACGCAGGCATTGCAGACCGCGGCAGTAATGTGCAACGAATTATAAAACATATCGTCACGACATGAATCCCTGAGGTGTTCCCAAATGTGAACCGTGAAATGCATGTTACAGTTCACACTTGGTAAACCCACTTTTCACCGACGATTATTATGTCCCGAACGTGACGGGCGGTGAGCCCTATCGCGGTACTTCAGGCACTAACATCTGACTTAGTTTTGTTTGTGCGAGTATTTTGATCATAAGCTAAATAGGACTTTATATTTGTTGATTTACGGTGTATTTTACTTTGTGTCTCAGCACGAGCAGTGAAGCGACGAGTCGATCGTCTCAAGAGCGGGAACAGTTCACACATTTGTCGGCCGATGATGATGAAATGTCATTGTTTTTGGACGGCAACTGTGCCGATCCTACTAATAAGAGTATGACAGGATCTATACGGGGTTAGTAGTTTTTATTAATTTATTTGCCAATTTATTTCTAGTTTTGTCAGATAACATTAAGGTGGATTGTCTAAGGCAGTTTTTATAAAAAAACTTGTGAGAACCAATAACGACGACAGAAGTATTATTATTTAATTCTGTTACCTTTTTCCACACGTTCCATCAACCTTACACTCGCGAATATTCAGTTTTTCTCAAAAACAAAATGTTTTAACAGTCGACTTTTGCAATTTAAAACTCTCATACATTGGACTACAAAAGTTTTAAATAACAAAATTAGATTCTAAAAAAGTTTGTTTGTAAAAAAAATTATTATTCGCGGGTGTAAAGTTGATGGAACGTGTGGAAATAGGTAACAGAATTAAATAATAATACTTCTGTCGTCGTTATTGGTTCCCACAAGTTTGTATGAAGATTGCCTTAAACAACAAAGTAGTATTACAAAAATTGAAAGTATTAAAAATTATATCTGTATAAATAAGTTATCAAGTATAATACTAGCTTGAACAACTTTCTATCTTGAGCAGTTGCCATCCATTGTCTTCCGGCTACGCATATCATATTCCGAGCGACGTTTTTGTCGTCCGATTTTTCGTTTGCCAATTTGAGGTTTCCCAATTTGTAATAAAAATAACGGAATTTTTTCTCGATTTCTCATATTTTTTTTCTCGAAACGTATTTCGCGTGGACGGTACTATTACCAGTTTTCGGCTTCCACAACTTAACACCCTGTATATTTACCACGTATTATGTAAATAAATATTGAATATTGCCTTTTTTTTCTTTATAAATGATTAGGATTAGATAAAACAATGTAAAATAAAATTTTAATGAGATATATATCGGGCCATTCGGGTGTTTTAATATCTTTTAAATAAATTGATACTTGTCGTTGTTGGTTCTTGATGGAACATTTGAAACATCTTGTCAATAAAACACATTACTTGGTAACTGCTCCACTTTTATGTTTACATTACACTAGCGACCGGTTTCGTTATAATAACATCGTCAGGCTATTGTATTAGGCGAAAATGTATTTTATGTATGAAAATGTATTTCGTCTTAATACATTTTCGCCTAATACAATAGCCTGACGATGTTATTATAACGAAGCCGGTCGCTAGTGTAATGTAAATATAAAAGTGGAGCAGTTACCAAGTAATGTGTTTTATTGACAAGATCTTTTAAATAGGTTAAGTGTAAATAGTCTTTATTTTTTTACCTATGTGTTATATTTTTCTTTTTACTTCATTGTGACTCGACAGAGCCTGAATGGCCCGAAATATATCTCGCAAAAATTTCATTTTACCTTGTTTTATCTAATTCTAATCATGTATATTTACCACAAACACAGGGTCCGGGATCCCGAGCGAAGAACGTGACAGCATTGCAGAACCGCTTTACGCTTTACTAAGCGAAGTGTTCGACATGCGCGGAGTGTTCCGATGGCTGAGGAAAACCCTGGTTACCTTCGTGCAGATTACTTATGGCAGGACTATTAATAGGTAAACTATCAATTTACATGATGCCTTCTGTTCACACTGAAAGGTAAATTATTAATTTACATGATGCCTTCTGTTCACACTGAAAGGTAAATTATCAATTTACATGATGCCTTCTGTTCACACTGATAGATAAATTATCAATTTACATATTGCCTTCGGGCCTAGTAAGGCCCGAAATATATCTTGATTTATTACTATTTATTATTATTGTGTTTTTTGTGTAAATTTATAATTTAATATGGTGTGGAATTACAGAAATAATACGGATTGTATTCGATGATGTGGTATTGAAAAAAAAGGAAATTCATGTAATGTGCCAACTGTGGCGTATTTCTAAGCAAATCACATTAAAATTGATAGAAAATGTAAATAATGTCCGCTTTACACCTTTAAAGCTTTTTAAATATTTAATTACAGACAAATCAAAGACACAATATCGTGGCTGTTTTCGGAGCAGATGTTACATTACTACATAAGCGTGGTACTCAAGTCATGGTGGCCGGGCGGCGTTCTCAGCGAAAACCCTAACAACAGAAACGTGCAGGATAAAGGTATATTTTTATACTATGTTACTAATTTCTTGTTTACCTAGCTATACATTTTATTTATTTGTAAACATAGTTTATACGTCATACTAAAATTGGTTTACGTAGGATTCTAGCAAAAAAACTGAAAAGTCGGTGTTTGAAACAAACATATCGTCACCCGAGAGGGAGTCAGGAGTGTTTCCGAGTTCATAGAACAGACAATTATTGTATAATGTACACTTTCTTTTTACCGACAAGGCGGGCGTCCTACCGACAGCGAAACCGCCGCTTTTTTGTTAGTTTAAGGCCCACTTTGCAGCGTGATCGAATAAAAATCCTTAACCCTCGGGTTAACTAACTCAAGGGAAGAGTTAACTAACCCGACATTTCATTAGTCCTTAGCATCATGATAATATTGAAGCGGGTTAGTAACCCCGAGCTAAGCGATTATTTGACATTTGACATTTATTTAGAATGTTACCATAAAGTAATTAGTTGCAACCAATGAGGTATAGTATCTATATAATGTCATTGGAAACAACACAATTTAAGTCAAACTGGTAACATTACTTCGCTAACCAGAGTTTAACTCGAGGCGAGAGTCAAGTTAAATTCTAATGACTTTCTCTTAGTTTAACCCGAGATTTTGATTTGTGCAATAGAGCTTTTTCTTAACCCTCTATTTTTTGACTTAACCCGAGTTAAATTCGAGTTAAGAATATGCTGCAAGTGGGCCTATAAATCACGTATCACGAAAAACGCATATTTACTTATGTAGCGGCCCAACTGTTCGGGAACCGTCGGGAAACGTCGGCCATGATCGTGGTCTGAGCTCTCGTGTCGTTCGCCCCGCCGCCGCCCGCGCGCGCTGTTGCCAGTCGAGCTGCCACCGCCGTCGCAGACACGCATGTACGATTTCGTCACCTCGCGACCCTCTCTTTCGAGTTTTTACTACATATTTGTAAGATGATACTGTTTATGTAAAGCTAACTGGAATAAAGACGTTCAGTAACTTTATAGTGGCGTGCCCAACTCGGAGCCGAACTTTAATTTGTAGCGAGCACCTGCGTGATACCTAACTCACCGGGAAGTTGTGTGTACGGTTACATTGTATTTGTTGCTATGCCGCGAAACCGGCGGAACACACGAAACCGGCAACATGCGAATAACGACGAGATGTTAGGAGACGACTCAAGCGATCCTGAACAGCACGACTCAGCGGCGGAGCAGCGCGCCAAAGGCGCCCCCGCCCCCGCCCCCGCCCCCGCCGCCGCCCCCGCCCCGGCTGCCGGCGGCGCTGGAGCGACGTCAAGCACGGTCACCGAGACATTCCTGGTCGGTGTTATGGAGACCTTCGCCAGAATGCAAGAGGAGACCAACAGAACCCTAATGGAAACCCTGCGGTCGCTCCCGCACGGTGCGGCCTGGACCCCGCCAGCCTCAACGCCGACGACGGACACCTGCGTGCTCAGAGACACCACCCTCGCCGTCAGCAAGGGTAACTTCTCCAAGTGCAGCGCGCGGTTCAACGGCAGCTCACGCGACGCAGAAGTGCTGGAGGCGTTCATCGACGCGGTACAGGTATTTAAGGAATGCGCAAACGTCAGCGACGAACACGCGCTGCGCGGCCTGCCTATGCTGTTGGAGGGCGACGCGGCCGTGTGGTGGCGCGGCGCGCGCGCGTCCGCTGACACCTGGGTGGGCGCGCTTGCGCGCCTGCGCGCGATGTACGGAGTGCAGAAACCGGCCTATAAGATTTTACGGGAAATTTTTTCCAACGAACAGAGAGACTCGGAAAGGGCCGAAGTGTTTTTGTGCAAAGTGCGTTCATTAATGACCAAGTTACCGTATGTGGTACCTACTTGTATGCAAATAGACATGATGTACGGTTTATTACACCGTCGTGTTAGGAAGCGTTTATCTAGAGATAAGCTCAGTGATGTTGATGATTTTGTAGAGAAAGCGAGGGTCATCGAAGACGAAATTTATGAAATTAGAGTTCCGTCGACTGCGCCGATTGCAACAGCAACGCCGGCGCCGCCGCCACCGGTTAGTTCGCGATCTCGACATGGCGACAGTGCGCGCGACCGCGGGGTCGAACAGCCGGAGCGCGGCGTTACTACCGGTTCGAAACTCGCTTCAAACTCGAACGAAATATCGAAACGTGATAAACGCGTTCGTTGCTCGTATTGTAAGTTTTATGGCCATAGCGCGGCTGATTGTCGCAATAAAAATAATAAATCGTCCGCGCCTACTGACAGCGACAACGCCAATAACGCACCCAACCCGATACGTTGTTATGGATGCGGCCAACCCGGCGTAGTAAGATCCAAATGCGAGAACTGCCTCGGGAAAAATGTACCCGCAAAGTTGTGCGATTTCAACGTCGTGACAGAAGATGACGCAACACGCGCGTCGTGCGTGACGTCATCACCGTCGATTTCTATTGGTATTGCGAATAGGGTAGGTGTTGCCATTATCGATACTGGGGCGTCATGTAGTATTGCCAGTCCCGGGTTGTACTCTATTTTATTATCAGACGGGGTGCACTTTCAAAAGACGGAACGCACTATCGGACTCGCAGACGGGTCTCGTAAACGTAAGACAGTACTAATCGCAACAGTACCGGTATTTTTAGAAAATAGGCGGATAACTACCGAATTTGTAGTATTGCCAGGTGAAAATACTCGCACTCTGTTAGGCCACGATTTCATTATTAATGCTGGGTTGACTTTGGATTTGGCTCAGGAAGCATGGTATTTTTCTGATAGCCCCGCGCAAATGTTTGCTTTCGTAAGATCTGCCGTCTTAAATAGCACAGAGTTGATGCGAGCGGACATCTCCGATGCCTCCTTACGTGATGACGAGGGAACGAGACTACTACCAGAGCACAGGGACGCGCTTAATGCCTTTTTACGTAGCCGAACGTCCCAGTTTGCTACCGAGGGTCCCCCTACTGACTTTGCTATGCATAAAATTAAGGTAAATGATAACCAAGAGCCACTCGCTTCGCCACCCTACAGGCTATCGCCACCGAAGAAAGAGGCGCTTGAGAAAGAACTGCAGGAGCTGATCAGCACCGATGTGATTGAGGAGTGTGAGTCCCCTTGGGCCTCCAACGTTGTCCTGGTGAGTAAGAAGAATGGAGGCTTCAGGCTCTGCATCGACTACCGGAAGTTGAACGCGGTCACGGAGCCTGACCGCTACCCGCTGCCGAGGATCGAGGACATCCTCCACGCCGCGAAGACCACCAAGTACATGACAACGTTGGACCTGCGATCTGGGTACTTCCAGGTGAGCGTAGACCCTGACCACAGAGACCTAACTGCCTTTACGACACCATTGGGCACATTCAGGTTCAAACGAATGCCCATGGGGCTCCGGAACTCGGGAGCTACCTTTCAGAGGTTGATCGACCGATTTAAATCTAACCTGCCAGGCGTAACTTTAGTCGCGTACTTGGATGACCTGCTACTGTTGTCTGAAGAGTCATTTGAGAAACATCTCGCAGATCTTGAGGCTGTGTTCGATCGCCTTGCAATGTTTAACTTGCGGGTGAATCGTGAGAAGAGCCACTTCGCGAGAGAATCCGTCAAGTTTCTGGGCCACGTTATTGTACCAGGTGGCATACATGTAGACCCGGAGAAAACGTCAGCGATAGCTGACATGCCACCTCCTCAGAACGTGAAACACCTAAAATGTTTTTTGCAAACTTCGAGCTGGTTCAGACGCTTCGTACCTGGGTACGCAGATATCAGCCGGCCGTTAACCTCCTTATTGAAGAAGGAGTCGACCTGGAAATGGGGACCCGAGCAACAAGAAGCTTTCAAGACCATCAAGACCCTCTTGGTCTCAGCGCCGATCTTGCGTCAGGCTGACGAGACGAAGCCGTTCGTCCTCAGAACCGACAGCAGCGCGTATGCTTTAGGAGCTGCTTTACTCCAGGGGGAGGGGGTTGACGAGCGACCTGTTGAGTACGCTAGCCGCCTCCTCACCACCGCCGAGAAGAACTACAACACGACGGAGCGAGAAGCCCTAGCCGTGGTGTGGGCGGTGTCAAAGTTCCGCGGATATATTGATGGAGCAGAGGTAGTAGTGAAGTCCGATCACCAACCGCTCAGATGGCTCATGAGTCTGAGATCACCAAGCGGCCGGCTGGCCAGATGGGCGCTTTGTCTTCAGGAGTACAACTTAAAGATAGAATACACGCCAGGCAAGGCGAATGTGATCGCAGACACTTTGTCACGCCCTCCATGCGTTGCTGACACCGATTGCGAATTGTGTCTCGCCGTGGTTGATTTACCTTCACGTAGGCCCGAAGATGTACGAGAGAATCAACTTAAGGATCCTGAGGTACGTAAGATCGTCGAGGGAATAGAATCCGACGATCCGTTTAGGGGGAGGGCCTGGTCCGATAAAGGCTACGTTTTGGCTGATGGAGTGCTGTATCGGTACGGTCCAGAAAACGAAGAGAATGATGACGCGAGCTTGGTGGTACCGGAGCACGAGCGAGAAGCTGTGATGATCGAATATCACGATGCACCCACAGCCGGTCATTTCGGAGCAGATCGCACGCTCCGACGAATCGCAGGTAAATACTACTGGCCCGGCATGAGGGCCTTTGTCACCCAATATGTGAAGAACTGTATAGCATGCCAGCGGTACAAAGTCGACACGCGCAAGCCAGCTGGGTTGCTGCAGGTACCAGCCACGTCACGTCGATTTGAAGTCCTTGCAGTAGACCTGTTTGGACCGTTGCCAGAGACACCGTCCGGCAACAGGTGGATTCTTATAGTAGAGGATACCTGTACCAGATGGGTGGAGCTGTTTGCTCTTGCTTCCGCCACGGGTGAAGAGTGCGCCAAAACCCTGGTGAACGAAGTATTTTTACGTTTCGGAGTTCCCAGGAGGTTAATCAGTGATAACGGCGTCCAATTTGTGAGCGAGGTAATACAGCAGACATGCCACGTCATGGGGATCAAACAGGCTCTGACGTCATATTACCACCCGGAGTCAAATCCGGTAGAACGCAAAAACCGTGACCTGAAGCCGCAGCTTGCGATTCTAGTAGGTAAAGACCACAGCTCCTGGGACGTTCATCTTTCCGCGATCCGGTTTGCCATGAATTCCGCAGTTACCGCGAGCACGGGACAGACGCCAGCATATCTTAACTTCGGGCGACAGATACGGGCGCCCGCTGACGTCTTGTCCGACATGCGGGCAGTAGTCCAGAACGAAAATGTGGTCGCAGCAATAACGCCATTCCTAAGGACACTGTCTGATGTCCTTATAGATGCCCGTGATGTGCATGAAAAGGCTCAGACGGCCCAGAAGAAGTATGCCGACGAGAATCGTCGGCCAGCACCCGACTACAAGGTAGGGGATCTTGTGTTGCTAAAGACTCAGGGCTTAAACGACACCAACAAAGGACAGACGCCCAAGTTTATTCCTCGCCGCGATGGTCCATACCGCATACACGAAATAGTGGGCACTACTACGTATTGTTTAGAGCGCATCAGTGATGGGGTGTCACTGGGAAAGTACCATGTGTCCTTGTTAAGTCCCTTCGTAGGGCGCATCCAAGCTCCCGTTCAGGAAAAGCGTAAGAGGGGGAGACCTCGTAAGGCTAACCCGGCAGCGAGGACGTAGTGCCTGGGTTAGAGGGGGAGGGTGTAGCGGCCCAACTGTTCGGGAACCGTCGGGAAACGTCGGCCATGATCGTGGTCTGAGCTCTCGTGTCGTTCGCCCCGCCGCCGCCCGCGCGCGCTGTTGCCAGTCGAGCTGCCACCGCCGTCGCAGACACGCATGTACGATTTCGTCACCTCGCGACCCTCTCTTTCGAGTTTTTACTACATATTTGTAAGATGATACTGTTTATGTAAAGCTAACTGGAATAAAGACGTTCAGTAACTTTATACTTATGTTTTTCATTTCAGGTGTTTGAATTTGGAAGAGATGATTTAATTGGGCAAGAATTTTTGAACCTTTTTTTTATACTAGTACAATACTTGTACACTTGTAATCAGTTTTTAGGAAACGGTTCTAATGATTTCAATATAATTTACAGTTTAGACGTTTCCGGGGGCGAAAAACCGATCTAGCTAGGTCTCATCTCTGCGAAAAATCGATTTTTCCGATATTTCTCGAGCAAATCACCCTGTTTCAAAATCGCATAGCTTTCCACAGACAATATCTGCGTCAATGCGTGACATACGGGAATGAGTGCATTCCGTTTTGCGCTATAAATTAATTTTGACGTGATTTGATTGCTGGAACAAGTTGGAACAAATATTGTGTGGGAAGACGTTTTAAACGCAAGCTAGACGTTTTACATTTGTCCCAAGCGAAGCTCGGTCGCCCAGGTACTCTTTCCTGAATCAGTTAACGATACACAATAAATCGTAGATATATTTTCACTTATTGTGTTGGGATTTTATACAGGATAGAATTTTTTATGCGGACAGACACCGTATGATACCTTTTATAATAGGTTTTAGTCATAAGAAACATCCTTTGCTTATATTTGCTTTGCCTTTGCGACGACATTGCATCTCGCGGGTCGGCTATCCCGATCAATAATACTAACTGAGGTGAGCCATTTTGCAATAATCATGTTTTATCCTCAAGTTTCATTCAATAAGATATTTAATCTAGGTCTTTTGACTCTGTTTCTCTTACAATTATATATATTCCTATATTCAAGTACGTTAAAAATGTGTTTTTTTTTTCAGAGCACACACGCACGATAGCTCGGGAGCAACTGACAGAAAGCGTAGTGAATGCTTTATCGTCCTTAGTTGGAGCGCATACAGCTGCGAGGGGGGCGAACAAACTGTTCTATACTTTACAAAATACTACGCATAATAAACAGCTTTTTTATGTGAGTTGTGAACCAATTTTGATCTTGCCTCTTTAGTCAAAGAAAAGTCGTGAACCGTTAAACCGTTAAAGTAGATGAAAGTAGTCTTCCCAGGTAGCGTAAACTAAAGGTAACTAAAGCGTAAACATCAGATTAAACAAAATAAACACACTCAGCTATCATGGGTAAGTCGGTTATGTAAATAAGCAGAATAAACCAAATATACCAACCACCTTAGAAAATCGTAGAAAATCACACATTCTTTCACTCCTTTATAACGCTCTCAACAGCCCCTTTTCTCCTCCCTACCTTCGAGACCGGTTTGTCCCTATTAAATCCCTTGGCCGCCCTCAGCGACCGAGTAGAGCTATGCTCCTCCGATTTCCCGAACACAGCACCAACATGTATACAAATTCTTTCACAGTGTCAGCAATCCGCCTGTGGAATAGTCTTCCTCTGGACATCCGACAATCTCCCACCATCTCTACCTTTAAAATCAGAGTCTATCAACACTATCTACGGCTACAGAATCAGTCACCACACCTGTAATTTTTTCACTTTGTCCCCTGAGTCATCCTTCTCGTAACTACCGATATATTGTTCTATATTTATTTATGTATAGTATATACACTAATATGTATGTATGTATATTTTTGTATTCATATAATATGTTTATGTAGATATTATATGTTATATTATTAAAAGATAATATTTATAAATTAATTAATTAATTACTTATTTGGCACTACCCTTGTAATCTCCACATCACCAAAGGTTAACTGGTAGAGAATGCTAATTAGCATTAAGTTCGCCTTTGTGCATTGTATACTTATTTTGTGCAATAAAGAATTTACATACATACATACCTTAATACATACCATGGTGGTTTATATTGGCTTGAAGTTAGCTGCACAATGACGTTTGACAGACAATTTTTCCCCACGATTTTTGACGTTTGTTGAGGGTCATGACCGAATCGTGGGTGTTTATAGTGGAAAATAATAGTTTATTGTGATCTGATGACCGTACCCTAAGATGCAACCACTGATTACTCCCATCCCAATACACCCGGCGCAGACACTGAAGTGGACAGTTAGATCAAAACTCAGCTAACTGACAAATCCTTCAAGTATAGCTTGACCGTAACCGCTGTGCCCCGCCTTAGGCGCCGCGCGAGAGAAACGGAAAGAGTAGCATGAGTTCACATGAGATCGATATTGTCGGATCTTACGAGATTGGTTTACGATATTTTTAAGGATATAAGCTTTTTATATTTATCCGGAAATATGATACTACTACATTAGCAAGTGAAATAAGTAACTGGGTATGTTTATATTAAAGTTATGATTTTTATATAAATATTTTATGTTTCTTAAACTAAACTTACTATATAAATCAGAATCGTAATCATCAAAAAATGAAAAAAAAAGTTAATAAATGAAACAATATCGATCTCATGTGAACTCATGCTATGTCTTTTCCTCCCCCGTCTCACTGCGCAGCGCCTAAGGTGAGCCTCAGCGGTTACGGTCAAACTATACCTTATGACCAAACCATGCCGCCAAGCGACTTGTTGTGGCATAATGTCATGTGGAGACGTACCGGAAGGGTGCTTATGGGCATTTGCGTAGTATCAGTCACTCGTCCGTTACCGACTTCTGTAGATTTTTCGGAAGTCCCTGGACATACGGATAAATGCCTCGCCTGCTCTTTCAAACGAACGAGATCCGTCAAAGATAGTTGGAACAGGGTAAACACTGAGAGCTGGTCCTCTAAAAAGGCCGTTTTGCATGAATCACATTATGATTCTGTTCTAATGTCGTCTCTTTTGCACGCGTGAAAAATCTCTGACTCTATCCTGCTTTCAAATCATTTTATGATTCACCCAAGTCAGCCTTTTTAGATCCCCTGACGACCTCAAAGGTCAGGTAATTTTATTGTCAATGAATCTCAGGATAATTCTTACCAGAGGTATCGTTTTGCCAAACTCGTCAAACCGGTTGGCCGCACCTTGGGTGAAAAAAAAGTCTGTGCGTAAGTATCCAGACAGAAGAGGGTGATGATTTTTGTTTACAAAGACCAAGATAATTGGACACTTGATCTATTTCAATGGTCTAATTAGGCTTTTTTTTTCTTAACTAACCTTCCAGCTCGCTTCGAAAAAAAAGTCTGTGTGTAAGTATCCAGACAGAAGAGGGTGATGCTTTTTTTTTACAAAGACCGAGATAATTAGACACTTGATCTATTTCAATGGTCTAATTAGGCTTTTTTTTTTCTTAACTAACCTTCCAGCTCGCTTCTGCTCTGCATAGCCAGCATGTATCTCTCCGATTTTGACAGTTAATTCAAGATGGAAGCCAATCCTATCATTCTACTATTTAGCTAACACTGTACCAAGAAATAAGTTAGTCTTTTTATTTTGACAGATCGAAAGAAATCTTATTTTTTTATTTGTTCTACGTTCATTAGCTAACATTGCTACCGCTCTTTTTTTCTACTTTTTGTCTTTTTTGCGGTTTATGTAGAAAAGCTGCATCACTGACCCAAGGAGGTGGTTATAGGGTTCGATAGAGCTTTATGGAGAAATTGTTGTGCGAATGTTGTATTTTTGGCCAAACTCGACGTGTATTCTCTTCTCTGTAGGAGCCCGTTCTTGTTTAAAAAGACATACTACTGAGTGACATTATGGGGGCAGAACGAAAAAGATGGTTTCGGCCTCGCTATTAATTATCGAAACTTGAAAAAATTCCAAGGCTTTTTCCTCGATGCCTCTTTACTACAACATTATGAATAAGTACTTGCACTCGTTTCACAGTTTATAAGCATATTTAACCCGACCGGGTTCGGTTTTACACCATTATCAAGGGTTTAGTTAGACTGCTTGGATGTTATTCCGTGCAATAAATGTAGTCAAATTGTAGGTGGAATAGTATTACTACACGCCAAACCAATAAACTGTAAAAGTTGCACGTTTAGTGCGTAAATTTTTTTTTATCGCCGTTCGGACTCGCCAGATTCCACATTATTAATTACATAAGACAAGAATGGCTCCGGGTTAGTAATGCTATCGAGCTATTTCGAAAACATCTATTTTTACATGCCTTTTATAGTACAACAATTACTCTTTAAGTTAGTTGAATTATAAGAAGAGGTTTCGTTCGTTTAATAAATCGATTATTTGCTCGATTCATCGCTACTTAGTATACAAACTGTTCTGTGAACGCGATACAGTCGACGGACTGTATCAGATCTTGGTTTACGATAGAGTTTTAGAAAAAGATGATAGTCGATACAATATTTTACAGTGTTAGCTATGCTGAAGGATTTCTTAAACAGAATTAGTTTAATTACACCATAGCTAACAAGTTTAGGAACAATATTGGTTAGATCAGGGGTTTATTTCTTTTAGTCCCCTGTAAAATATAAGCACTTCCGGGGGAAAGTGGTGCCAAAGGATCTCTTTTCTTTCTCTCCATCCACTTCCCGCACCCACTCCCCCAAATTATGTCTATCTGGATAATAAGTCGCAGCTCT
Source organism: Ypsolopha sequella (assembly GCA_934047225.1). Taxonomy (NCBI): domain Eukaryota; kingdom Metazoa; phylum Arthropoda; class Insecta; order Lepidoptera; family Ypsolophidae; genus Ypsolopha; species Ypsolopha sequella. Next base: position 12,029,307 of record OW203985.1, read on the forward strand.
TACTCCCTTATAACTTCTGTACCTACAAGGTGCGGCCTGTCATCTCGACGATTTTGGCAAAAGTATTATTCTACTGGTAAGTATTATTCTGTGTTTCATTAACGATAAAATTACCTGACCTTTAAAGGTCGTCAGCTCTTAGTACAGTGGCATACGACTCTAAAATTCTCGAAGAATCTTCCTCCCTTTTCTACAATACAAGTTAAAGAGAGATAGTTCTATGACCGTCACAACAACAGGTATGTTTTATGTATTTTTTAACAATGTATCTGTTTTCTTTGCAGGAGCTGTTCGAACTAGTTCTTATAGAAGTATTTCCTGAGTTAAGACGCTACCATTAAGGTTACTAACACTGGGTAAGCCATGACAATAGGTTAATACTTACATAATTTTAGATCCATACAGGGATTTTATCAAAAGTCAAACTTTCTGATGATATTTTTGTATATTTTAGACCGCTCTGTATTCAGATTCTTGGAAATATTTTAATGCTTTTAAAAAACATGAAGTACGTCTGAGGTGAGATTTTGAATAATTAAGTATTAAATTTCTTAGTTATTATAATAATAATTATTCTGTGCGATTGACTCTTAAGTGTCCGTCTTAACCTTAAATAATGTAAAGTAATTTAAGTTAAATTACTTTAATTAAACAATTTTATTTTGTTTTTCACTATAAAATTCAATTAGTAACGATAGCATAGACATTAGTATGAAACTAGTGCTATGTGACTGCAGCCACGATTGAAGAGTCAATGGTATCGATTCGGTGCAGCACGATTTAACTTATTTGACAGGACTGAAATTAGTTTAAGCGTTCTGTCTTTTTATTTCTGTATTGAAAAGACAAGGACAGAACGCTTAAATTAAGTTTAGTCCCGTCAAATAACTGAAATCCTGCTACACCGAATCGATACAATTATGTCTCAAAACACGTGGTTCAAACTATTGTCCACAGTATTCGTATTATTTCGTTTATATCTAGTTCGGATACAATAGACGTGTTTGCGGTGAAAGGGGGAAGTATAGTAGTACCTTTTAAATAATGCGCGTACAACCATCGGCACGGTTTAAAAGCACGAGCAAAAGTAGTGGGGGTATGCGCAGAAGTCATTTATTGGGACTGTTTGGAAGACAGAAGGGGGCACGACGGGAGGGCAGACGCCGCGCGGCTGTGATTGGTTGGTTATTCACTGTTTCCCGTGCTGTTACCGTACGTCTCCGGGCCCTTGGGTACAATCGCGCACACAAATATTTTTAGTAGAGCGTATTATTTTATAAATGTCTGTGTTTGTGACCTGCAATTTAGTTACCAAGATGCCGAAAGGAAACAAATTTAAGTTAGACAGGCAAGGAAAATGGTATACGACGAGCACTGTTTCATAAAAAGGAGACTGGAAATAGTTGAAGGTGAAATTGATTTTTTGTATTCTGCAATAACGATAATTGAACCTTCGTCCTGACCATTTACCGAGACTACAGTATGAATTTGGCTATATAAATAAAAGTAACCTTATATTATGTAAAGTTTTAGTATACCGTTTGGTAAGCAGTTAAACTATAGCCCTTTTTCATTTGTGTACCTTTTACTCTTATTAATCAGTTGAGTCATACAACAGTATCTCGTAATGATAATATCGTAACTATACATAATAAAATATCGGTAGGTAATGTAGGTATGTTTATTAATAAAATTCGGCTAAGTAATTACGTGCGCGAGTGCGTGCGCATATGTACCCCACTACTTTTGGTCGTGCCTTTAAAACCTTACTATCTTAGGTATCTTCGCCTATCTTTGGCAAAATTCATATTTCCGGACGCTTTCTATACAATCCATGACAGATAGTGTGCATCCGGTCAGCTATAGACAACCAAAATGACATCCTTAATTGCTTCCGGTTTCGATTTCTCGCACATGATCTAAAACGACTTTCACTCCTATTTTCTCTTATATAAGTTTCCAAATTGCACTAGGCAATGTTTAGGGCTCTTACAATATGTGGTTTTGTTCGTTTTCGAGAATATGAACAATGGCGAAGATTTCTATTTAAATGTATATATTTTTAGCAGATCTGTGTAGGTAATGAAAGATAAAATAAGAGATTTTCATTTTTTGACGGACCAATCAACCAATGGGATCTGATAATATGCCTTTATCAAATCAATCTTAAACAATTCAGGTTAATTGGTGTGGGATCGTCCTTTCCGATGTTTCACCACCTTCATTTTCTATGGCATGTGCAATTGACAAATATTTTTTTGTCATGATTTATATAAAACCAGTAACCAGTGTGAGGCGTAACGTCGTCTTCACTCGTCCAGATGAAAGCAGTCTAAATCTGCTGAAACTGGTCGGCTTTCCCGAACATAACATGTATTGAGGTGAGCCGTTTTTATATAAATCATGAATTATCCTCAAGTCTTATTTAATTCTTGATTTATATGAAAACGGCTCACCTCAATACGCGTTATGATCTGGAAAGCCGACCAGTTTCAGCAGATTTAGACTGCCTTCATCTGGGCGAGTATTTAATTCTATAGTATTTTTTTTTCTTTTACTATCTGCGGCATGTATTGTCGGCAGCAGTTCAAGTCTGCCGTGAAATTCACTGCCGGTTAGCATTTTTTAAATTGTTATTTGTTAAAAGAGCATGGTTGTACCATATTATAATTACAATTGTGGATTTGGGACCTAGACTGTGATCGTGATCTCGAAATAGACCTGCGGGTCTACCGCGTAATTCTGATTTGTATCAACTTCAAGCAAATACATGCGAAATTCAACGCGTGCAAAAGAGATGGCATGTTAGGCGGGCGTCGTCGCACGCACGGCAAATTTCAATCTCAAGTTGATGTTGATGAAAATCAGAATTACGCCGTAGACCCGCTGGATCTATTTGCTCTGTCTAAAATTTAATGCATTACCATTTGTTCCATCGTGGCCATTAATTTTTCAATGCAACTTTGTAAAAGTCATTTAACGTAGATGTTTCTCCTGTACCAAAAGTGTTTTTGGTCCGAGTATTGAACATTTTGTCAGCCATAACTGCCATTTTATCTAAACTTTCCTCACTAATGTAATGACTAAGACCGTTTTGAACTGGTCAGCGAAATTGTCAAGCCAGATAGCTCAAAGTAGAGTGAATGCAGTGGAAATGCGTTCTCAAAGATTTTTCAGACATATTGTTGCACGACTCTCTAAACGTCTAGAACTGGCTTGCTTTTGAATCTCCATCTCAACATGGTTGAAAATGCGCTAGATTATTTTTTTACAATATTTCCGGTTGGTTTTGGAATAAATTTGGTACTTTTACCGTTACTTTATCAATATTGTGGTCGTCGTTCATTGTACTTAGGCCGAAAGTTATATCAAAAATGAAAAATGGGATTTTAGAATTTAAGGAAAAAATGTATTAGTGGACGGTTGTGTTTGGCCTTAAACCGTTGAAATTTATGTTGAAATTGTACGATTTTGGTGTGAAATATTGTACTTTTGGCGGTCATTTCACACTTTGCAAATTATTATTTCTGAATCTTATTTGCTTGTTGTAAAAAAAAATTATTCGCGTATTACCAGTTTATAGCTGTTTTATTATATATTTTACTATCTTTTTAGATTATAACTCAACGTGTCTCCTTTTTATTTTTGGCATATTGTAGTCATCAATTCACCATAGACTATATTGCTTGTGGCCCACAAAATGCCGTGCTTGTCTCACAACAGAAAGATATCATAAAACTTGTTTGATATCGGGGTATTTGAAATTCATCTAATCTCATCTAATGCCATATTTTTCCAGTCTTATCTTGTTATATTCGTACCAGCCTAACAGCCGGGTATACTATGTTTAGCCTAATTTATAGGGTGGGGCTCACACTTAAATTGTATTAAAATGTTTACCCATCAATAACAGAGCTGACCATACGACGTGTTGCTTTTTAGCTGGAAAGTAAAAAGCATGGGCACAAACGGTCTCGGACACCTGTCACCGCAAACTTTATACGGATTATCTGATAATCGAACTAGCTATAAATCCGAGTTTTAGAGCCTAATTATAGTATGACTCCGCGATGCGCTTCCAAAGTGCGCTAAGCGACAAATAGTATGGCGATCTATATGCTCTACCTTGCTATACTTAGGTTCCTAAAGATAATTAAGCGTTCACTATATTCTGTTTAAAAGTCAGTGAAAAATATCCCAGTGTTTTACTAGTGACAATTAGTACGTCATCTAGATAGTAAATGCATCGAATATAATCATAATCACATTGATCTCACTGTGTTCATGTACTCACATAATGTTAAAGATGTTAAACGTTTACTGTTCGCGCTTGAGAATTGAGAATTTATGATGAAATTAATTAAACGGATTGCGTTAAGGGTCGGTGTTCCGAGATTCGGGGTTCGGGGTTATGGCTTTTTAAGACGGTAAAAATTCAAATTTCTGAACAAAATAAATACCACTTGTTACCTTACAAGATGAAGTGCAGGTTCATTAAAAAAAGTCACGGCAATAATGTATAGTAACTTCATAAAAAAAACAGGAATTTCAAGAAAATCTCTTGAATAGCATTGCAGCGCTACGGGTGTAACCTGAACTTGACATCCTTTTTTTTTTGGAAGGACTCTTATATACGTATATGTACCTATGTATATGTTTAGGGGGGGCGATGGGGGGGGCAGGGGGGTATAAGCCCCCCCCTAAGGGGGAGGGTACCGGAAATCAATAGTTTATTTTTTATATATTTTTTTCACAATTAAAAGGTTATTTTATGTTTTATGTAGGATAAAATAACTCGAATATTAAGTATACGTATAGTGGGAGGGGGATCACTGGGGAGAGGGTGTAATGAAACTAGTTTCTTGAAAAAAAAAAAAAAACTGAACATAACCTAACTTTAAAGACCCAATATGACTTCTGCAAATGCTTCGGCGTTGCGGAAAGTGCAGCCCCTTCGCCCTTGCGTAACAAAGCACAGTCACCCATGCTCACCTTCGCAGCTTCGGCTTGTTGGTCGCCTTCGGCGACCAGCCTCAGCCGCTACGGCTCGCACGGGTGCCTATGCTTTGTTACAGCAGGCGAGGGCTGCCCTTCCTCCACGCCTACGGCTTTTTATATACACTCTAGGGGTAGTACCCACAAGACTGTATAGAGTCGGGGTGCTCTGATTCGGTTTTGGAACTTATTCAACCTATTTTTTGCATGGAGTCGGGTGCTCTGATTCAAATCACGAAGAAAACAAAATGTCTGCATTGGTTTTTTTTTCATATCCTGGATACTAGTCCTTTGAGCCAATTTTTAGCGAAATACAACAAAAAAAATTAAATTACGTCAATTTTAATGCGTCACTCACAGCAGTTTCGGAACACAACCAAAAAAAAAAAATGAAGTCATAAAATCAATTAAAATTGAACCTTAAGACAATTTTTGAGGTTATTTTACGAAAGTTGAAAATTTTTTTTGAGAAAACTATTGATTTCCGGTAACTGAAATTTCGTGAGATTAATAGCAATAACAAGAGCTATTCTGGAAAAAAAAATGAAGGTACCTTTGTATGTATACTCGTATAAGAGACGAGCCCAAGTGGTATTTATTTTGTTCAGAAATTAATATTTTACTATCTTAAAAAGCCATAACCCCGAACCCTGTTTTGCCCAATCTCGGAACTCCGACTCTTAACACTCATGCCCGGATTATTGGCGGTCTATTGAAACTATGGTTACAGATCGCGCGGTTTAACTTGACCGGCCTTGGTCTTTCTCGATTGGTTGTGCTGATACAGTTTTTAGGATGAGAAAAAGAGAGAGGGATACTGGAAAGCTTAACTTCAGGCCGGCCACGTTAGACCGCATGATCTGTACTCGCCTAACTACATGTTATATAGGTATTTAGACGTGTTCTAGCCGGTTACCGTAACGTGTCAGTTCATGAAAAGTTTAATCTAGACACTAACGACGCACAGGTCAACACTTTTCTGCACTAGAATAATATTCTTTTAGCTTCTAAGTCTTAGAGTCTGGTTGTTGGAAATGAGGAGGATAAAAATTTTACACGAAATATTTACTGGCGTCTATAGTTTGAGTATGAAATTTATGGTTTTACCCAAGTAAATCATCTCAACTACGAGGAAAGTGGAGAAAAGTAAGATTAAAATAAAATGAAAAACATGCAAGCAATTTGTAAACAACAAAAACAACCCAACTAAGTCTTTGTTTTAATTACATTTCCATTGTTCTAAAATAAGCAAGATACGTGAACCTTTTTCCGCATCGGTGCGTTTTTCCATTTTAATGTGTTCATTCTAAATTATTTCGCGACAAAATGTTAACAGAAGGTTAACAGCTTTGAAACTAGTCTGATATGTGATATTGAATATGGTATATAAGATATTGAATAAGGTGACCATCAGATGCATGACCGTCCCTCCAGACAAGGTGAATCACCAATTAAGGTTTTATGCTGTTTTAAGGAAAACAAAATTAGCTACGAGGAAATACTTAAAGGCCGAATTATTCTTTATAAAGTTGCCCACAAATAAGTTCCTACATTAGATTACGAGCAGCGTTAACAGAAAGCTGATGAAATTTTTAGGGCACAATAACGAGATTTTTAGGCTTAGGAAAAATAAATATTATGTAAAAAGTCAGCAATATATTACAAATAATTGAAATGTATGACATATTATATAATAAAATGTTATCCTTGAAACTGAAATTTGATTATGTATTTTTGCTGATCGTTAATTTGTCATCAGCTTTCTGTTATTGTTAGTAGGAAGCTATACCTTCTATCAAAATATATTTAACAATATAATTATAGAAAATTTTATAAGGAATAATTCCGTGCTAAGCTATTTTCTCGTCGGTAACACTGTTTTTATGGAAATCGCGTAAAATCTTATTTGTGCACACATTTTAGTGGTGCAGTGGGGTGATTGAGCTCGTGGAGGGGGAGGCCCTTTACAAGGTGAATCACCTACCCCCTTAAATGTGTGCGCAATTAAGGTTTTATGCTGTTTTAAGGAAAACGAAATTAGCTATGAGGAAATAATTAAAGGCCGAATTATTCTTTATAAAATTGCCCACAAATAAATCCCTACATTTGTTTTGATAGAAGTTATAGATTACGAGCAGCGTTAACAGAAAGCTGATGAAATTTTCAAGGCACAATTACGAAATTTCTAGGCTTATGAAAAAAAAATGTACAAAGTCACCAATATATTATAAATATTTGAAATGTATGATATTATAATTAATAATTTTCTGGAAGATAATTAATACTTTTTTATTTATATTTACAATCTGTTTGAAATGTATGACATATAAAAAAAATATCCTTGAAACTGAAATTTGATTATGTATTTTTGCTGATCGTTGATTTGTCATCAGCTTTCTGTTATTGTTACTCGGAAACTATACCTTCTATCAAAATATATATTTTACAACATACATAATTATGTAATTATAGAAAATTTTACAAGGAATTATTCCGTCTTGAACTATTTTCTCTTAGCTAACACTGTTTTAGGCGGGGAGGGGTAGGGGTGATTGAGCTCTCGGAGGAGGATGGACGGTCATGCATCTGAATGTCACCGTGTCAAGGTATACTATTTTCAAAGCTGTTTAAAATTTTGCCAAATTTTCCATTCATTAAAATCCAGAATTAACACATTATTCTATGATAAACACTGAAAAAATTTCATCTTGGCGCGCTAACAACGTTGTTTATAGTTTCAAAACATTGGCCCATCGATTTTTGAAATATAGACATGCTACAGTTGTTTTATTTCTATGGTAGCTTGGTTTTTTCAATCTGCTATATGAATAAAGAGGCTATTTCTAAGCACCCGATGAAAAATACACTGTAAAAAATACACAGTAAAAAAACCGCTTAGGCTGTTTCGCTATCTGTGCGCTTCTTTTCATGAATACTAAATTACGGCAAGTGGCTATGACATAATATAAAATAATAAATCGATTAACCAACTAAGCGTCTATTTTTCGGAAAATTGCATTAGCAAAATCTCCGTGTTCTATATTTTCATAGGTCTCGTGCCAAAAACTTTCTATGTGAAACAAAAACTAATACATTTCTATATATTGTTGCTTATTGTAAGGGAACGTACCTGAAATACGTGTAATCATTCCAGAATCTCTCATCTTTTTTTACCTTTTTTTTATTATGCCGTCTTGTGTGATTATAATTTATTAAAAAATATATATAAATACCAAAGTTAGTTTTAATTACTTAGTTCATTATTTTAAATGTTTAACACAAAGCTTGTACTTCATTAAATTTATATATTTTGTACTTTTTGTTGGCTGTGGTTAGCAAGGTGCACTAAGCAATTGTTATATTACTGCACTGATATTTCGAATTTCATAAGTTTTCTACTGTTTATATTAGATGTATGTTATATACCTGTCTGTGCTATTTAAAATAAAGTTAACTATTCAAAATTAATGCCTTTTATTGAATAACAATACATGTAAAGCACCACAATTGGGACTTCTTCGATATACATCAGAAGTGGGATCGATCTTCAGGTTTATACTGTCGAAATAAAATAGACACGACTTTGAATAATTTCTATTTATTAAATTTTCCGTACAATAATAATCAGACAACAGTTTTGACACCTTGGAGGCCATGGTGTGAAAGCTGTTTTACTTATTTTTACAACTATAATTTAAAAAATTTAAAGGAATAAAATTTAATACTGAATTTCAAAAATTTGGCACGACCCGTCCAAACTTTATCGAATTTGGGAAAATTGTAAAGTAAGTATATAAAACATGCACAAAAAAATTTTTTTTTTTGCTTACGACACGCATTGTGCGATGCAAATTTGTGCAATTTTAATAATTACATTGACTGATGTCATAATTACGCGTCTTAGTTCTGAACCAAACATTGGGGATCCACAGGCAAAGCTAATTACAGATGGCGCTAGCATAGGTCCAGCCAATAAACACTACCGGTTATGTCAAACTTTATTGTTGTGTGTGTTCCGGTTTTCCTACTGTTTTCCTCCAATATCTCGCTTTTTTTGTTACTCTCTCTTATCACTTGTATTGTAATTTTTTATATTTATTATTATTGTTATGTTATTCATTTTTAATATCCACTGTTAAAACAACCTGGTATGGCACACAAAGGCATAATTCCAAGAATTCAATTTCAAGAAATTAACCGAAAATCACAAAAACCATAACAATGTACTGAAATGACACATTTTCATGGCCGGATCGACGGCGCCATCTACAGGGATAATTTGGTAGTATGGATCCCCGTTCAAAAATCAATCTCAGTCATTAAACGCTATGAGAATGCTTTATAAAATAACAATAAGAAAGAAACGTCGTTACAAAATTGTTCCAAAATATTGTTCTCAAACTGATTACTGAAAAAATATTTTAGGTATGGAACTTTTTACTCAATAAACCATCTCTATAACTCTCGAAGCATCCTGTATCACAGCACTCACACGCGTTCACTTTTCCTTTACATCCTATATAACAAAATAACTCGTACGTAAAGGTTGTCTGTCTTAGAACTAATGTGAAACAGATAACCTAGTCAAGTATTAACCCTCTCACTTTCGATTCTAAAACCTCGATTTAATCTTTTAATGCTATGAGCACATACACCAACGATGCCTTACATGTTCAACTTTCACATGTATAGGTATTTACTTATATTTACTGAGCGCTCGATTTTGAAAAAAAAAAAAACGTTGCAAAACTTATTTACCAATTTAATAGTTTTTTTGGTCTTACAATCTTTCTTATCAAAAGTGGTCGTTAAATAAAAATAAGTAAATATCCATATATCTATGTAAAATGTTTTGAAGTGTATTTCAATTCGCATGTGGAGTTCCACCAAAGATCATCTTAAATCGATCAGTGTATCGTTGGACTTTGTTTAACAAGTACGTGGTCGCAGCAAATTGTCTTGAAAGTACTTTGTCAATGTGACGAAACACTCACATCGAAAGAAAGAAGGTTTATGCGTATTACAAATCGTATATAAATTTAATTACACAGGCCTTTCACGAAAAGTAACTATCTGGGGCGGAACTAGAACGTGTTAAATTCATTCAAATAGTATTGTTTAACAACATAATTATTCTATATATTAACTTCTTTGGACTAAATGACTTACGAAGAAAGATATTTTCATAGTTATATTTCAGTATTTCAATAGGAATTTCCTGGTAGTAAGACAATTATTTAACGTTTCTACACTGAAAATTCTAACCAGTTATTTAAAATTACAGTGGCATCTGTGAAAAAGCTCCGTTGATTTTCCAAAATCTATTTCGATCTCAAATAAATGAACAAAAATATGTACTTATATAGTTTCAGTGACTTGTTCGGTAACCATCTTTCCTAATTCTACCTTAGATTAAAACACCCTGTGAAACATCATGCATGTATTGGGTTTATACCATCAAATGTGAGAAACAAAGCCTTGTTTATATACAAAAATCTGGCATACTTTGGTGGTCTTTCTATCTTATCCAAATGCACCGTATCATAATTTCAACTTATTAAATAAATACTACTTATTTGTAATAATAATAATGTTATGATAAAACAGAATGAAAATTTCAATTATAACAGATTGAAATATAATGTATCTGGTAAACCTATTAGCTAAAACAATGATATGAGATTGTGTAAAAAAAAAAGAAATGTCGTATAAAAAATAGTATTCATAAAAACTAATATCAGGTCCTTTCGTAAAGTACAAAAAATAAAAATTTAATTACCTTCCTTCATAACTTGTATGAATTATTCTTTCTTTGACAAAAATGTCAAATTAAAACTAACTATATTTACATTGATATTTTATTGTCACCAAATTGCCTGGTGAATTACTAGGAGCAAATTCTTTATTTTAGTAAAGAAATAAGAAAATAAATAAGTCTATGCAACTATATTTTTGAGTAAGTAGCCATAGATATAATATCATTCATTAGTTAGTACTATAAAACATATTTAGTACAAACATTTATCTATTTATCAAAGGGTTGGGAATGTGCCATCGGGGATACACATGTATTAATTCGTACCAGTGAATAGAAACCAGAAGATCAGACTATGAGTTTACAAAATTATATGTGTGTTCCCAAACCCCTAACACCTACACTAGGATTTGAAGCTTCTTATGTCAGGTACAAACTTTGCGGACGAAGGGGATATCCAATAAGCATCGCTCGCTCGCTCGCATTTAGCATTTGGTCCAAGTTGACCGATTCGCAAGCCTTCGTTTGCCTTCGTTCACCTAGTCCATACACATTACCTGCTCAGTTCGGATCTCGTGAGCCATCGAGAACTGCGAACGAGAGGTAATGGTGTTTTACTTAACGTTTTTAAACATTACTAGGAGTACGGGACTCACCGTCAAAACATCGTGTGATTTCCGAACGGACACCGTCAGTGTAGTGTGTAGGCCGGTAGATGAAAATCATGTCGTTGCCGCAACTAATAACAAACGACAGAGACGGAGGGTAGATCGCTACGCTTCCTATCCTGTCGTCATCACTGAACCGACCATTCATCCTGCGACCATGGCAGATGAAACTCTGCCGAAAATTCGGGAAAATATAAAAACCAAACACGGTGAGTCCTGTACTCCTAATAATGCTTATATTGACCGTATAAATGTAAAATCTTAACGTTCTTAGTTTCTTGAACAAACATTGTTATAGGCCAGCTTCCACTAGCCAGGTTGCTGGTGAACTCACTCATTCAAAGTACATTTCTTTTAATGCTATATTACATAAATTCTGGCCACCAAGAAACCTGGCGTTTCTCTTAAATTCAATAAAGGACATTAGATTATTTTGTAAACGAGTTTCAAAGGATCGATCGTTCCGTCTTAAGATCGTCTTTGTGAAACATTCTGTAAACAAAATTAAAGTATTTACATATTTTTGCCTTTTTTAAAGTTTACACTATTAAAAACGTTAAAGACTGCATAAAAATCTGTCTTTTAACAATAATATACTTACATCTGTGACTTGTGAGAGTATATTATATCTGAACCTAGGTTTAAACAAATACACACAGTGACTGTTTTTGTATAATAATAAATAATTGACAAAATAAAAAACAATAAATCGGTATTAAAATCCGAAATCCGAATGTTTGTGGATTTAAAAGTATAAAAACAATAGATATTTTTACACTTCAAGTCATAGAAACGAATTAAATTCGCTTTTATATTAACTATAATATTTTACACACATGTATTGTATTTAGATTATTGTGATACGGGATATAATAACATACCATCCGATTAATTTCTGCAATTGACATATATATCGAATCCAAATCGGAAATTGTCGACGCACACAAAATACAAGCACTTTTTGTACATCTTTATGAAGAAAGGTCTCATAAACCTACCATGGTGAGACAATCCATATATTTCTATAAATAAATAGATTGTCTAACCTTGAAAATAAACTAATTGTGATAATCCAGAAAACAAATGTTCACGTACATCTCTTACTTTATTAATAAGCGCACCAACCAAATCAAATGCATTTTTATCAATACATTTTAAAGTAAGTATGGTGTTCTTGTTACTTACATTCACTCACTCCCAGAATACTAAACGTAAGGTCGACTATCCTGCAAGTAAGCTACCTCTACTGGCTACTCGCTTTAAGTCCATGCATTGTGCCGTATCGTCTATTTAGCGCCGCGCCCGTGACCGTATGACGTATTTCGTTCAAGCGAAAGGATGTAGCGTGACAGGTTCGAAGTCGTCATGTGAATTCCGCTGCGGTGGTTGTCGGTGTGGCGGTGGCGGCGGCGGTGGCAGCAAACTTGTTCCCTCTGGGATGTACACGTTTGTTACCCGCTCCTGGTTCCATAAACAGGGTAATTGATCATTACAAACCAATAAACAATTTTTTATATATATGGACTTGTGGATCTACAGATACGAGAAGTAATTTTCCAAGGAAGTTTATTCCAGAAGCTAGAGCTTACCCTAGAGCCCAAGAAAAATGTTCATGTACCAAATTAGTAATTTGAAGATGAACCAAATCAACATCGACAATTAATAGAAGAGTTTGTATTGGTTATTTATGAATGTGAAAGTGTTATTTCAAGATCGTAGACAGTTTCTGCGTACAGTTCATGAGGCAGGTGAATATATATATCGTACGGGCATAATAGAAAGTGGAAGAGCTCGCAGGTTCACCTGTGATTTGTCATATTTGAAGATGCCCTGGAATCGGTTTGGTCGACGCTCCAACGGTTCACCGCCATTCCCTCCGGCATAATTCGGATTGTGGAACGAGATGTGATTGCTCGACTCTCTGTAGTTTTCCTTCAGATCCCTTCCATTCTCTCTGCTTGTCTTTACTAAAGATTTAAGAAAAATACATGAGATATTTTGCTAGCAACACAACAGTTAATGGAAGTCATATCATAAGCTAAAAAATACATATAAAAATAACTTACCCAAAAACAAAATGATGAAAAGAACAAAGATGATAAACAGAGCCATTACTCCCAATACGATGAAGACTATTTGGTAGCTGGTAGATGGCGCGGTAGTCGGAGGTGGGATCATTCCTCCTAAACCGATGTCCATATCTGAATAATCGTAGTATGCCGGGTAGTGAGACGGCATCTTTAGCTCCACTTTGGTTTTTGGCACTGGAAACAAAGTCAAGTTAAAACTCTCGTTTATAGCATCTAAGAAAGAAAGTTCCTTTTTAATGATTAGCTTACAATAATTGACTTATTACTTAGTTAAAAACGTGTGCTACCTGTGGAACAGGGATGCAAGTCTTGCTCATCAGGACAGGCACAGACATAATCATGAGCCCTAAATAGACAGAGATGGGAACACCCTCCATTCTCTTCTCGGCATGGATTCCAGCCGTATTGCTTTTCTGCAGAAACTGCCTTTATTTCCATGGCCATTTCAAGGTCAGTTCTTATTGCTGTAATATTCTTGCCGGTCTTCTTATCTGCTCTCTTTACCGATTTCTTGTACCAGTCTGTCCAGTAAATGTATTCCTTGAACTGTAAAGAAAATTACAATTTAGCTGACTTTGCTTTGAAAATATTTTAGATTATTGATATGTAACATATCAAAGGATTTCTTGCCTGTGTCATTCCAAAAGGATTTTTGGCTTCTGGTACCAATTGAACCCTGTGTTGACCATCTAAATCAGATGTATCAATTCTATCCTTCAATGCATCAGTCCAGTAAAGTCTTCTTTCTCTGTAATCTATAGTCAGACCGTTGGGGAAGCCTAGGTCTTGATTGACAATGATTTTCCTTTGGCTGCCGTCGAGGTAAGATCTCTCTATGTTTGGACTTTCTCCCCAGTCACTCCAATACAGGTATCTAAAAAGGTAGATGCGTAAATATGGATCCACCAATGGAATATAGGCATAAAAAATTATAAATAAAACAAGCTAATTATGAAAAGCTAACCCTTTGGCTGGGAACAGAGCTAGGGCTCTTGGTTCAGTTAGACCAGTTATCAACGTCTTCCGGCATGTCCCATCAATTCTGGCAACTTCTACAACCTGTAATTTTGAATTAAACACATGTTTATTATAATTCATTAGTATATTTTTTACACACCATTCGGGCACGGTCAAATAAATTTTACCTTGAATTCGTTATCTGTCCAGTAAATATTGTTAGCAATCCAGTCGACTCCAAGCCCGTTTGGAGTATCCAGTTTGTCTCTTATGATGACTTTTGTTTCGCTCATGTTTAGCATATTTACAGATCGAATGACGTCATTATTAACATCAGTAAAGAATATTTCTTTGCGATCCCAATGAAAATCAACAGCAATCGAATTTTGAACGTCTTTAATGGGCAGAGTCACATCCCATTGCTCTGGCGTATCTAGTGATATTAAAGCCACACTTCCTCTCGTAGCAAACACCAAGAAGTTATCGGGATGTTTCTTGCAGACCTTACAATTTGGTTCAGATTCGTTCTGGAAAAGCATACCAGTTGGACAAGCACAACTGTAACCGTGGGGAGATCGAAGACAGAGGTGCGAACATCCTCCATTGTTTGTTCCACAAGCATTTTCTAAGATGGCTTCTCCTTGTACAGCTCTTATATCCATCAGACCCTCCAAATTCTCCCTGACTACCAGCTGATCTTTACCATTAGCCTTATCGGCTCTATGCAAAGACTTCGTTTTCCAGTCAGTCCAGTAAATGTGCTGACCAACGATGACAATGCCATAAGGATACGGAACCTGACTGATTACTGTTTTGCGATCATCTCCATTAAAGTCAGAGCTTTCAATTGTCAAAATCTTTGCATCGTTCCAGTAAAGTCGTCCTTCTATACGGTCTATGGCAAGACCGTTCGGCCATTTAATGTTGTTGTCCACTATCACACGCCTATTCTTTCCATCCATGTCAGCACGCTCAATTTTAGCGGTTGTACCCCAGTCAGACCAGAACATGTAACCGTGTTCGTAGTGGAGAGCTATGGCCCTGGGGGAATCTGGAATGAAAATATAAATTACAAACAATGAATATGTAATATATGATTCAACAATGTGCTCTTGTATACATTTGTAATACCTAATCCAGTCCATACAAGAACTTTTCTATTGCTGCCATCTAACTCTGCAACTTCAATACTGTTGCGGCCACCATCCGTCCAATAGATCTTTCTACCAGTAGAATCGATGACAATTCCATCAGCTGTATGTAACCCTTTACCAATAATAGTTTCATTTTGTTTGCCTAATCGATTGGCACGTTGAATTTTTCTTTCCGCCGTGTCCGTCCAATAAATTAGACCTGCAAAGCGAATATATATAGCCATAGTTTTTAAAATGTATATTTTTGCAGAGAAAACAGATTCGTCCTAGTTTCAAATGGTACGTACCAGTTCTATGATCCACATCTACGCCCAGAGCATTTTTGAGTGGAGGTAACGGCACGACTACATCAATGAGGTAGGGCACATCTAATGAAACTACTCTGATATCAACTCTGTGAGCAAATATTAAATAATTCACTGGGCCATTGGGACATGTCTTTCCATCTTTCTGCAATAGAAAACGAAAATAACATTCATAATTTTTCATATAAGTACTAGAGTATTTTGGCCATGTGTAATTTTTACTTACATTTATTTTAATGCCTATAGGACAAGCGCATGTTTTTCCGTTTGGTTTTAGAAGACATAGATGTGAGCACCCTCCGTTATTTTTACCGCACCTTTTTCAAAACAATAAAATATTTAAAATCATTACCTTACAATATAAAGTAAAATGTATTCAACCGCCCGAATTTCTATGGGAGGTTTAGTTGGTGATAGAGACTACATATCTGAAGTTCAAGGTGGATCAGACAAGATAATGACAGATCACGTGACATCGTGAATCGTATTAATACGTGAGTAAAATTTTGATTGATGAATCCAAAGCTATACAGACACACAACAGAATCGAAATTTTACTCACACATTAATACAATTCTCGATGTCTCGTGACATATCGTTATCTGATCCACCTGAAACTTAACATGTTGTAGCATTCGCTACAAGTATTCAACCTTTTTTATATATTTTTAGTCTTTCTTTATCGTTGGCTGCTTTTCTGAATTTTCGAATTCGAATATTTAGAATGATCTTGTCAGATTTTTTTTGTTATTTTTCTCATATCAAAGAAGATCGTGACAGAGGAAGGATAAATCTTTTACAAAATAACAAATTTGGTATTTGAAAAATAGAAACAGAGCGCATTTGCTCTGAGCATTGTGTAAGCCAGTTTTTCTGCATTTCCTGGTAAGTTTTGTGTAATTTTGGTTTCATTCTCTGAAAATCCTTTTTGTACCGTTTCCAACACGTTAATTTCCTTTCCCTCATTTCATAAGCATATCTTGACGCTGTTGTTTTATTTCTTTACAGCGATCCTTCGGGATTTTCTAAGGGTTCTGGTTCTCCCCAGCTTGATTATTCATTTCTACTTGAATTCCATCCGCCATCTCGTACGGTTGTACCTATTGAGGCCTGATGTAAGGACCACGTCCCTGGTGAGCTAAAGCTTCCGATATTAAAATAGAAATCGCCAAGCTTCATCGACTGCTCCCGGGAACACCGGAAACACCCAAAGTCACGAAGAGACCCTCACCAGGTTTTTTAGTATCTGTAGCCTAATATTCAGCATCAATTATTTTTATTCCTTAGTGTAAAGCTAGATAACGATTGCTCGTAACACCTTAATATTACGTTTTCTTTCGGATCAGGAGTTATCAAAACTCCCGTGAAATCTTAGTTTAAAGGATCCTATAAACTAGTGTCGACAACCAAATTTAAAATCCATTATTTTATGAACAAATGCGTCGTTCAAGCTAAAAGGAAATCAAAATCCTAAATAAGTGGAATTAAGCATAATTTCCTTTTTGATCTAATAAGTTCCTTTGTACCGATACTCTTTAGATATTATTGTGTTTTGTACTATATTTTTCTTGCTTCGGTTTTGTTATTTTTTTGTGTATTTAAAGATAAATTATACGGTTTATTTATCCAGATTTACCTCTTTTTTTGGCTGTCACCAGGCTTGCCTGGTGGCAGTCCAAATTTAGGTCGAAATTACGTTCGTGAATATGTAGTGGCTAAAAACAAAAAATTATTTTTAAAAAATAACGCTACAATGTGTAGTCTTTATCACCTACTGAACCCCCCATAGAAATTCGGGCGGTTGAATAAATTTCACCTTATATATTTACAACATTCTACTATTTTTAACGCACATTTTTCAAAAAAAAATTAAATCTATACCTAACAATATATATAAGTTCTATACAACATCAGTAGTACTCGTTGTCTGATTTTACCTATTTATACCACCAATCCTCTCCTTGTGAAAAACTCTAACGTCCATGAGACCAGCCACACCAGCGCCTAATGTGCGTCTATTCTTGCCCGTATATTTGTTAGCTGCTTGTATTGACTGCGTTTCCCAATCAGTCCAGAATACTTCATCTCCATACAAATCTAGTCCAAAAGGATGAGGTAGATGTTCGCCTGAAACAACAATATTATATAAGATTTAATGCTTTTGTAATGATGTCCCTTACGTTATTCTTTATTAATATTTTGTTTTTCTTACCAATGAGCGTAGTACGTCCAGTGCCATCAAGATTAGCATATTCAATAGTCCGATTTCCTCCATCAGTCCAATAAATGCGATTATTGCCGAGGTCTAAGGCCAAGCCGTTAGGCCATGTCATGGCACCAAAGATTATACGTTTTCTATTTCCGCCATCCATATCAGCACGCTCAATGCAAGGAGTTGCTCCCCAGTCTGACCAATACATAACTCCACCTAGAAAATCCAGCATCATTAGATATTTCATCCAAACTTACCAGAAAATCAATACATTGAGGAGGTCAGCACTTACTTTTAGGATCGACAACAATATCCCTCGGTTTATCAATTTTGTCCCAAGCCAAGAGCGTTCTCATACTACCATCAGTATTAGCCACCTCAATCCTATTTGTGCCAGCATCAGTCCAGTATAGCTTATCTGTTATCCAGTCATAGGCTAAGCCAGCTGGTGATACTGTTGGAGAAAGAAATAGTGTAACGCCAACAACTTCAAGATTAAGATTTGAAGAAGATGGTTATATAGTTGTAGATACTTACTTAAGTTGGAGCCAACAATCACAGTTTGATGGGATCCATTCAAGAAAGCGCGGTTGATAGTATCTCTATCCACGTCAGTCCAGAAGATCGAGTTAGAATTATGATCCCAGTCCAAAGCAACTGCAGACTTGATGTTATCTACAGGAATCACCTGGTCGGGAACCAACAATAAAAACATCTGTATTTAGTACATTCAAGTCCTTACAAATCAATTTGTGAATAGCGTGTGCCTTGTTGACATACACAATATAAAGCAACATTGCAAAACTTTGTTAATTACGATCAGAAGGAATAAAATGCTCACCATATCCAAAGAATCCATTTGCTTTCTAGGATTTAGTTGCTTTAATCTTATATCTTTACGACGAGCATAGAGCAATAATTTTTCGGGTGATTTTTCGCATGTTCGGCTGTAAGAAATTAGATGAATATATTTATGATTTTATCTGGATTAAACCCGGACTAGTCCGTGGGGCCTGGAAAAAAGAACAAAGAGAAAAAGTTATAATTGTTTCCTATTTACTTACCCATCAGGATTAAGGTTAAATCCGACTGGACATCGACAAGAGTACGAATTACTATTAGGAAGGCAGAGATGGGAACATCCGCCATTGTTTCTTCCGCAACGATTCTTATAAGTCTTCAGTTGCCGCAATGGATGGTAACTGTAAAAAAATATCGTAATTAAGCATACGTATAATATCGTCGTGACATATAGCCACGAAAGGATGTGAGAGGTGTTCCGAGAGTGGAACATTCGAACACCTAATTTTCTCTAGCTTTAATTCCATACCAACACGTTAAAAAGTAAGTGGAAATTCTTTCGCCGATTTTTGGGCAAAATATATGCTTTCGAGTGCATGCCGGCCATTGAAGGTATACCTCACCAGTTGTGTGTTCCTCCACAATCAGCAGGTGGTAAGTATACAAAAATGTCATGCATATAAATACACTACTCACCTGTGTATATCCATGGGGACATTGAGATCAACGTGAATAGTTTGGATCCCCATGCCAGTTTTCTTATTGACAGTGGATATGCTTTTCGTATGCCAATCTGTCCAGTAAATAGCATCTTCAAAAAGCGTTATGGCGAATGGATGTGGTAGACCCTTATTTGTGATCTGGAAAATATTTGTCATTTTGAGTAATGCTTTAACTTGTTTGGCACTTGTTTTTTTTTTCTGCTTTATATTTTTTACTTACTCTTTTTCGATCGCGACCATCAAAAGTCGCTTTCTCAATAACATGATGCTTTGCATCAGCCCAATAAATTCTAGACTCTGTATAGTCAATGGTAAGACCGTTAGGCCAGAATATTTGATCTATTATTACGCTTTTACGTTTGTTGCCATCCATATCAGCTCTTTCGATCTTTGGATTTGGACCTGGACAATGTTAGAAAATATGTTAGGTAATTCTTGTTTTACTTTCTATATGCTCACAACTCTGTACTCGCAAATATACTTACCCCAATCAGTCCAAAACACCAAAGCATCTCCAGGATGTACAACTATAGCACGAGGTTTGTCTAGGTCATTAGCAGCTAAAACTGCTCTCTGTGTACCATCCAGTGTTGCAACTTCTACCCTTCTAGTGCCTGAATCTGTCCAAAATAGTAGATCATGGATCCAATCAACAGCTACACCGCCTGGTGTCTCTAAACCCCATCTTATTACGTCTGTAAGTCAATTAATAATATTATTTCTTGAAAATTGTGTAAAGGATAAGCTAAGTCAATGGATGATGATGAACTTTTTATCTACGTACCACTGATATTGTTATTGCTCATCTGTGCAACTCTGATCACTCTCAAATTGTTTTCAGTCCAAAACACAATCTTCTTTTCGTAATGATAGTCCAGGGCAACTGCATTGTGTAGCCCTTTCACTACAGACATGTAGTTGTCACCAGTTAACCAAACCTTCCAAAAAAAAAAACAACATTTGTTAGGTAATTTTAGGTATATTGTGTGCAGGTTATGCATTTCTATATAAATAGTAAAATTACTGACCTGTCGTATACCAATTCGATTAGAGAACAACAAAGTAGGGGACTCTCCCGTTGGCTTGCAAGATCGTCGATCAGGTCTGAGAACGTATCCCGTCATACATCCGCATTGAAAGCTACCAACTGTGTTTGAGCATGTCTGAGAGCATAATGGATCCTGCTCATACATGCATTCGTCTATATCCCGGCAACTAAAATATAAAGAGAATTTAATAGTAATTAGTATAATATTCTAATGTTAACATCTTAGAATATAGAACCGGTTTCGGATTTTACTCCATTTTCAAGGAAAGATGTTAATTAAAATACATTTCATTGACTCCAGGCACTAGCTCTGAACAACATTTGTTCTATATTCTAAGCCTAACATTTAAGTTATTCTTAATTACCTATATTTATCTTCAGCTAACAAAAATCCCAGAGGACAGGCACAAGCAGGGTGACCGTCAAACGTAGTAATGCATTTGCTTTCACATTTGTCCTCAGGCGTACACTTCCGTTTCTTTGGACACTTGTCTTCATCATCACCATATCTGCAGTCCTTCATTCCGTCACATATATGCTTTCTGGTGACGCAACTTCTAAATGCGTTGGTCAGGAGATGCTCTTGGTTCTTGCACATGTACTGATCTTCTTCACAAAACACTTTACAATTCATTTCGTCTTCACCATTTGAGCAGTCGCGAACTCCATCGCAGATCCACGTTTTCTGAAAATGCGAATCAGAAATGATAACCATAGCTAACCGTTATGAAAAATTGAATATCCTTTTAAAAAGCAAAGTTTAAATTTCATTCCACCCAAAGGTTGACTGGGAGATATTGCTATTAGCAATAAGTGCCACCTTTGTACACAATATCTGTTCTTTATATAAGAATGTGTTGTTAATTTTGCATGTTAATGTTCAAGAAGTGTAATAAATAAAATAAAAATAAACTGCAAAATTTCGAGGAAAATCTAATTTTGCAAATCTTGGTGTCGCTTGTCCCACGGGACTACTG
Organism: Ypsolopha sequella; assembly: GCA_934047225.1. Taxonomy (NCBI): domain Eukaryota; kingdom Metazoa; phylum Arthropoda; class Insecta; order Lepidoptera; family Ypsolophidae; genus Ypsolopha; species Ypsolopha sequella. The sequence continues at coordinate 12,050,991 of OW203985.1, forward strand.
AGATAAATTAGTGCCATTTGTCCCATCATAGGACAACACAATGGAACTAGTGGGATAGTCGAAAGATTTCTCGTGGTAAGGTAGCTAGATTCCATTAATTTATTCTAGTATTTATATTCTATTAGTATGTATACATATAGTAGCTAGAATTAAAATTGCAATAAACATGAAAATAATAGTAAAAAGTATAATATACCTATATTGGCTAAATTAAACAATCAAAAAATTATCTTTCATAAGCTCATACGAAATGACAAATTGTAAAATATCATTGGCTACTATTGACGACGGTAACAACCAGGGTTATACTGGTATATAACCCAGCTGGATGTATTGTGGACTAACTTTCAACTTGCTCAGTCCAAAATTAGGTATGTAGGCTTTTTTTGTAATTTTTGCTGTTTCCGTCATTTAACAGTCGGTCCCATAGTCTTAATAGGCTGAGAAATGAGTGCTCTCTAAGGGTATGTGGATGGAAAAGTCGAAAGCAGGGTCTTTGACTTAAGAACTTTGTTTGGACTAGTTAGGAAAAAAACATACTAAAAGTCCTTATCCCTCCGAGTCGAGCCCGAGGGGGCGGGCACAAAGAAGATCCCGTTTTTTGGTTTTTTGCTTACATCTCAACAACAGCTGGTTCTATAGACTTGAAATTTTGCATATAGATACCTTATATAGTGAAGGCATCCACTAAGAAAGGATTTTTCAAAACACACCCCCTAAGGGGGTGAAACGGGTGTCCAAAGTTTGTATGGGGAAACAAGATTAGTTAGACTATTTTATTCTAGACTTCTCAGGAGTACTCTTATCTATAAATGTGTTTCAAGTTTTTTCAGAATTCAACCCCTAAAAGGGGGAAATGGGGTAAAAATTTTGAAAATCAACATGGGTATCGTTTGAATGGTTTATCGGGTCGCTGATTACGAAAACAACAACGATTTTAAAATCCAACGTGGTTGACGTGAAAAAGGCTTTGAAATTCGACCATTTTTCGAAGCTCATAGCTAGGCAAAGATTGGAGATAGATAAAAAGTGTGAAAGCTAAAGTTGTAGAAAATTTTATCAGCTTTCATTATGTAGTAAAACAAAATTTCGTACAATGCACGGTTTTCGAGATGTAAGCAAAAAACCAAAAAACGGGATCTTCTTTGTGCCCCCTCTCCTCGGGCTCGACTCGGAGGGGCAAGGACTTTTAGCATGTTTATCTCCTAACTAGTCCAAACAAAGTTCCTAAGTTAAAGATCCTGCTTTCGACTTTTCCATCCACAAATTATTCGTTGCTTAAGCTATAAGTTTCTTATAAGTTACATGATCAATTGGCATCATGAAAAAGGAAAAGTTGTCGTTTTTAGGGTTCCGTACCCAAAGGGTAACCAACGGGACCCTATTACTAAAACTCCGCTGTCCGTCTGTCTGTTCGACTGTCCGTTTGTCACCAGGCTGTATCTCATGAACCGTGATAGTTAGACAGTTGAAATTTTCACAGATGATATATTTCTGTTGCCGCTATAACAACAGATACTGAAAAACAGAATAAAATAAATATTTAATGGGCTCCCATACAACAAACGTGATTTTTTTGGCGTTCGGAACCCTTCGTGCGCGAGTCCGACTCGCACTTGGCTGGTTTTTTCAAGTTGACTGTACCATTTCAAATTTTCTTCCATAAAAATGTAAGTATTTACGGAGTATTAATTAATAGGTATTGTATATGAATGAGTGAGGTGATGACCTCTGTTTTAATTTCAATTATTTTTAAATAATTTCTTTCCTGTTTAGTGCCTTTTGTGTTCATCTGCCAAAATGGGAGATAATGGGTTAAAACTGGGTTATAGTATAACTTATATGGATGGCTGGATGGTTGGTTTTTTCAATGGTTACCTACTCGGACATGTGGCAACTGTGCTTGTGTTTTACTTAAAAAGAGTAGGAACTAAAATCGGTTATAAAAAGAGTAGAAAAGACTTTGGCTTACCAAGATGCACCTCCGGTCAGCACAACTGAACTCGTCAGCAGTACAGTTCCGCATGGCATGTGGCTCGCAGTTCAGCTCGTCTCCGCCATCAGCGCAATCCCTTTCCGTGTCGCAACGCCATCTTTCCGGAATGCACTTGCCATCGCTACATCTGTTGAAATTAAAATTATTTGTACTCGAATATTCAGAAACTTTTATGCCGCATAAATTAAAATCAAGCTTTCTTTTCAAGTTTTTGAAAGACTATTATCTTAACATTATATCATTGCAGTATAGAAACGCAGAAAGAAAAGTAAATCTGGATGTGAGGAGCTCTGAACCGGGATTCGAACCCGGGACCTCTCGCTTACCGGGTGATTGCTCTACCAACTGAATATTATTATTTATTATTATTATTAATTTATTTCGCAAGAAGGGAGTACAGTACAAGTTACAAGAATTTAAGCTTAAAATCTAAGATACACATAAAGTACAAATAACAAATGTACGCTGTTATCCTAGATAGGATTTTACGCCTGTAGAAAGGAATAACAGCCCCGTTTCCTTGGAGGACAGAATGGGGTAAAAAAACATAAGTACTTAGTTAATAGGCTTAACAACATTAACTAGTTATAGGTAAAAGAGAGAGAAAAAGCTATGTAAATAAAGGTATAATTTAAGATGTTAAGTATGTATATATATATATATATATATATGTGTGTATGTGTATGTGTTATGTGTATGTGTGCATAGGAGAGAGATAGAAGGTGGGTGCATGTGTCTTACTTGAACTCGCCGGAGTTACAGCTCCCAGGGAGCATAGGACAGGCGTCTTCATCCGTCCAATCACCGCAGTCGTTGTCACCATCACACTGGAATTCCTTATTGATACACTTCTTATTGTTGCACTGGAACTCGTGCTCGCCACATCGAAGGAGGTCGATCGCTACAAATAATGATGAAGCTTTACAACCGGATATGTGATGCGTTGATAACGTTTCAGATGATCTAGAATCAGTTTTAGGTTTATTTCATTGCATATCAAAGTCTAAGTGACGATCATCATTTAGTAAATACTGTTATTAACATTTTAAATATAGGGTGATTTTAGGGTTCTGTTAAAAGGAACACTTAATTAGGTTTAGCCTAGGTTTCTGCCCTAGTGTCCATCCTTACCATAATTATGTAGGACCTCGTGAAAATACTGAAAATTTAGGGTGCGTATTTTCAACGAATGGGCATTGTGTATGAAGCACACTAAGTAGATATATTTTCTATTTTATAAATTGTCGAGTAATTAAAGTCATTATTTCTAGGAAAGTTCAGTTGACTTACGGCACTCAGCTTCGTCAGAGTTATCAGGGCAATCAGCTTCCTTGTCGCAGCGCCAATGCGACGCGATGCACTCTCCCATACCGCACATAAACTGATTGTCGCGACATCTGGAACGGAAATAGAATATGAGTACTTTGACCTTTTGCTAGTTCTATTTTATTCTCGAGAATATACGAACAGAGAACAGACCATAGACAGTATAGAAACTCGAGTAAAGCAAGAAAAAATCGGAACGTAAATTCGCACTTTCATCATTTTAAACGTCTATAAGACGACAAAGGAACATATTGCTACATGTTTACCAATATTTTTAGTAAAGTTTTAGGAGCCCATACAAGTTTTGATTAACCATAGCAGTTTAAGTTTGCTAACGTCATCGCAAAACTTATTGCTACACCGACAACTAGGGGCTCTTAAAAAGGACAGTGTACACATGTGCGTACACAGCACTTCGAAGCATATAGGTATACTATTCCCTATAACTTTGACTAAAACCGCAGAGCCGAGAGATCTCGCGACATCCTCGTTGGTTGCTTAGAGTGAAGCGGGAATTGTGCTGTGTGTGTACAGCTTTCTTGTTATGTAAACGTACATATTTCACATACCTATACACTTATAGATAAGAGCGTTGCCAGATCATCTATTTTTAGCTGCACGAATAAATAGTCAACCTTTTCAATAAACATCGTGACTGAATACAGCACATACGTGGTAATCATATGTATCTGCCTGAAAAGCATAAATCTGCGACGTTGGAATATAGCCTTTAAGCACGGGCGTTAAAGATTCAAGGTTAATGCGGATTCGTGGGTGGTTCAATGACGTAAACACATTCGGACGAGCTGTTTAGAATGTTAATCACATCGATGATTCTGGTCCATAATGAGCTCGCCCACGAGAGGCCATAAATACAGGGTGTATCGAGATGGGCCGTCCGCGAGACGCAGGCTCCGCGCGCGTGGGCGAGTTGCCATGGCAACGCCGCCCGCCTTCCGCTCTCGCCCCCGCGTATTGATCTACCGCCCGCGTTGAGCAGACGATACATAAATAAATATACAGAATGTAGCGACAGAACTATCTTATCTGGCTACGTAGCAAAGGAAATAGGTTTATGAGATACTTTTTAGCTTACACCTCGACAGATTATTCTGTTCTTTGTTTTTCAATTGGATCCATTTTATAATTTTCATCATCTACTCGCCACCTAAATAAAAGCCAATATTTCTAACCCTCACATAAAACCGCGGCAGTTAGACCATGGACTAAGACATCTTAATAGTAGTTTATGCTACTAGGGCGAAAAGGAACAAATTACGAGGACGATTTAAAACACGAGCGTAGCGAGTGTTTTAAACGTAACCGAGTAATTTATTGCTTTCACGCCCGTGTATCATACTACATTTTTCAATGCATAGTGTGAGGAAATGAAAACAAATATAATCTTGTAAACTTTTAATTATAATTGGCTCAAAAGGACTGTATCCAGAGCCGTTAAACAGTGGAAAAAAAAGTAAAACATCTATGGTACACAGTAAAGGCTGCAGGTTAGCCAACCATTGTAAATAAATTAAAAAAAATAATAATAATAAAGCCCTAGGGCAAAATAATCGACTTTTTGTTCGGTTTTGATGCATAAAAAGTGGGCCTTTACGAGCACATGCATTGAAAAATACTTAACAGGGCAAAAAAAGAACTATTTTAAATTGAAATAATCGTATAATTCGCCCTTTCACCTAAAAAAGATAACCATAAGACAGGATTGAAACTTTGGGCCTTTTAAAAAGCATTAAACTCGTTTCTTTATCTGAACTATTTCCACCTAATAAACTCCAGCCCTTTTCCAGTTTTGGAAATCAACTGATCATTTGATTTTATTTATAAAACTGTCCCATACAGTCCTTGGGGCAGTGGCGTGCACAGAACTTTTTTCCGGAAAAGCAATCAGAGGGTCAAGTACGACAATAAAAAAAATATGAAAAAATTTAAATCACACTGTGAAAAAAAAAAGTTTGTATGAAAATGTTCACTCTAGGAAAGGCAGTGCCTACCCTGGCGTCATACAAACTTTTTTTTTTCAAAGTGTTATTAAAAATTTTCCATATTTTTTTTATTGTCGTACTTGACCTTCTGATTGCTTTTCCGGAAAAAAGTTCTGTGCACGCCACTGCCTTGGGGTCTTAAAGGGTCGAATGTAATAAATAGAAATTATGTCGCAGTAATTAAATTGCAGCTAAACCCCATGTAAGCATCATGTGTGGGAATAGGTTTACTGGTGTGTATGTTGTAGGCAGATCGTAAAATTGGGCAGATCATAAAGTATGAAATCGAAAATCTTTCACCAAAGTCAAAAATAGGAGTAAGGTATTCACTACAGCAGTATTTCCTAATTAGTGGTACGCGTACTCCTGGGGGTACGCGCAGTAGCATCAAGGGGTACGCGCGGCAAATTTATTTGAACAGTAAAAAACAATTACGAAAAATATATTTTTATTTTAATGTGAAATCAGCCATATAATGCCACTTGCAGAATCTGTCGACGGCGTTACGCAGTTATTTGCCAGGAATATCACCGCCATGGAACTGGGTCAACAACCCTATTGCAAACCATTCCACCGACCACCTACCCATCTCTGATCAAAAGGAATTAATAGACATCTCGTGCAACAGCAGATTCAAGAGTTGTTTTGCAGAACAATCACTGGGTAATTTTTGGGCTGATCTAAAAGACATTTATCAATTATAATGTCAGCTATGCAGCAATAAAATATTTACTGCGATTTTGCACAACGGATCTTTGCGAGAGCGGATTTTCGGCCATGACAAACTTAAAAACTAAACATCGTCACAGACTTCAACTCGTAGACGATTTGAAACTGAAGCTGACCAAAGATTTCTGTATTTTGATGGTAATAAACGTCAAGAAACTGATTTAATTTTTTATTTATCATTCCTGCGATAAGGGATACGTGAGTTTGAGGTCATTCTTAAAGTGGTACGTAGGGAAATCTAATTGGGAACCACTGCCCTACAGGATTAAAGTATTTTTCAGGTTACATCATAAAACGGAAATGCTGAGCTAAAATTGGGGGTGAATGTGCAGAACACAATGGGATCCTGAAAAAAATATTATAAGCAATACAACATTTTTTTTTTCTAGTAGTACCGCTTGTAAATGATTGGTGTCAGGTATAATTTAAGGAACCTACATAATCAACCGGTCATACTGAACAATTTTCCCAAATAAACATAAACGACAAAAAACAACAAAAAAGAAAACAGGACACGTTACTACAAGCGCTAATAGAAATTATGGATTTAGTAATGATGATGTTGATGTTAATGATGTTTGTTGAAATCCATTGAAAACCGAAGAGGGAAGATGGAAGGACATTCGACATGACAGTTATTTGAAAAATATCATAGAAGGAATGTTCGAGGGGAAAAATGGAAGAGGAAAGCATAGACAAAGGGCCTACTTTACTCAAGTGAAGGAGAAAGTTAATTTTATGTTATATTAAGAGGTCAAATCATTAGTATGAGAAAGAGAAGAATGGCGGTTGTTCTACCGACAAGAGATAGTGCAGAATTCAATCTAGGTGTATAAGGTCTTTCAATTTAAATGGAAAGTAATTTAGGAGGTGATTCAGTATCGTTAATACATCACATTCCACTGCAAAGCACTTTTTTTTGCGCGGACTTTTTTTCACTTCTCAGTACAAAGTGGTCCGATCAGCTGACTCAGTTTGTATGGACCAGTGAAGAAAAAGTTCGCGCAAATAAAGTGCTTTGCAGTGGAATGTGATGTATTAACGAAACTGAATCTGCTCCTAAATTACTGTCAATTTAAATTGAAAGACCTTACATATGTATTTTTTTATTGATAACAACATAGATTTATTCCGTATACATCTTTTATTTAATTTTTTCCATCAAGACTGTCATAACAAAATAATCACTAAAGTGAAACCTTGAAACAGCTCGACTCTACATAAATCAAAGAGCCCTATTCTAATCACCCGCAGAGACCCTCCGGCGGAATCAATTACACAAACAACATCCCCGCAATGCAATCCGTATTTGATTGTGGATGAGGTCATTAATTTGCTTTCTGTTGGGCTAGGCCAGGGATAGGCAAACTTTTCCCCATGCGGGCCAATATAAGGTTAAATAATATTAGTTGGCGAAACTCAAAACATAGGTAGTACTATAGTCTACATGAACAACTGTTTGTATGGGATCTAAGCGAAATTCGCAACTTTTTTTCTCTTCCTCCCATACAAATTGCCCCGATCTGCTGACTGGTCCAGTATGGAATGGTGAAAACAAATTTTAAGAATTTCGCTTAGCTCCCATACAAACAATTGTTCGTATAGACTAGTACTACCTATGTTTTGAGTTTCGCCAACTAAAAAATACATATTATTATACATGCGATACAAACAGTATACGGGGGCCAGGTTTTTGAATTTTTGGCTAAGTATAATTCTTTATTGCAATAAATATGTTTGTATTTTCAGAAATTAAGTTATTTATTGACTCGTAGGCTTATTTATGAAAAATTAAATGATATGAACTATAAATATTTAAATCGGGTACACGATGAAATAGGGACATATACAAGGTGACTTTTTGATCATCGTCCAAATTCATACTGGAGGCTTGATAAGTGATCAGTATCTTGGATCAATAACAATTTTTGTGAAATTCGTAGAATGAAATTTCGGCTTTCCATACTAATTGATTTCCAGTCCTAAGTGAATCACTATGGAGAGTCGAAATTTCATTTTACGAATTTCACAAAAATTGTTATTGATCCAAGATACTGATCACTTATCAAGCCTCCAGTATGAATTTGGAAGATGATCAAAAATTCATCTTGTATATTTATTGCAGATAATCTATAAAATAGGTATAAATAAAGATTTATTACTCGAGTCGAGTGAGAACCAAGCTTCGACTGCTACGCGACGCGACGCTACGGAAGACGGGCGCGGCATAATCTCCCTCCCGCTTCCCTCTTGCCATACAATTCGAAGTAATGAACGAAACACGCGATTGAATAATGCAAACAACACTGCACTTTATGAATTTTTGTTTCGTGATTTAATTTAAATTATTATTTACTTCTCGGGCCGGATTGCAACCGTTCGCCGGCCGTAGTTTGCCCATCCCTGGGCTAGACATTGCGCTACCTTAAAAGCCCTGCGGGACAGGGAATTTTGGTACTTATTACCGTGCGTTAAGAATACTTGCAAGAACCTTTTAGGATGGAGCGTTCTTTACCATATCAAAGTCACCCTGCATCGTCTGTGGCATCGTAGTACGCAGTACGGTGCGATAAAAGCTATTGTCATAAAGACGTTATTTATACCATTCGATCGAGTCTGCTCGTGAATTACATTTACGCGTTTGGAAATCACTGGAGTAAACAAATGTATGGGGGAAGGGGAGTAGTGCTTAGGGGAGACACAGAGAAGGTCACAAATATGCGAGTTTAATGGGTTGGTTATTTATCCAGTCTGCAATTAATTATCGCAGGGTTCGTTTACGGTGTTTATTGGACGAGCGATGAGCGATATTCTATCATTAGGGGCGCATAGAAGGTCAGATTGAGCGCCTCATTTTGCACCAATCATAACATAAGCATATCTAAACTCTATGACATTTCTTTTTGGTTTAAAATAACGCGCTCTGAGCCGTGGCGGTTACAAAAACATTAAATCTTGAAAAAAAAATCGTTTGCATGTCTTACCTATACGTAAAGTGGGGATGATTTTTAGTGTGGGGTGTCGTTCAAAAATATTGTGGATTTTTATTGATATTTTTTTCGATTTTTCGATTTGTGGATTCAGGGATCCGTTTACTCAATATTATAAGTTTTAAAGTGCTAATTTTTGTTAGATTTAAGTGTCTTCCCCTGCCAGCTAAATAGTTGTTTTTGGATCCCTACACTGCGCGTGGCATTACACGCACTTGGCCGGTTTTATTAAATAACTCTGCTTCTAGTTAAAATTATTAAGATATTCAAAAACACACTTCAAGTAATTTTTTCACTTGTTTTTGATAGAACTTTCAAGGTTTTATGATTTGAGGACGGTTCTTTAACACTTTAAAAACATACAATGCGATATTATCTTTATTAAATTGTTTATCAAGTTTTGCAAAGTGAAATAAAAGTTTGAAGTTGTGCAGTTGACCTTGTACGGACCCTTAAGGCCCTGCTCATCCGACACAACAATCCTGTTAAGTGATTTTGAACTCAAGCATACTGTCAGAAAATCTACATTAGAACGCTTGCTCCGTGCGCTGCGGGCACGCATAATCAGTGAATATTCGAGATTTTTCTGGAATTTCTGAAAAAGTATTGAGAAATTAATAAAAATGGGTCTTTGATTATGTGTAAAAATGAAACGAAATCACGTTTTAGTGATGAGAGACCATTTGACCAAATTTCTGTCATGCCACTGACCACCAAATGTTTGGAGGTTATTATATTGTAAATGTAAATGAGGAAAGGGTTGTTCTAGCTATCAATTTTAAACAAAACACTCATAATCGTTCACAACCAACACTATTAAAAATTTTTACGAACATTTTACATAACTATAGATATACGTAGGTGTATTACTAGCCCAAAGCAAAAGAAAAAATATTAGTCGCTGATTGGTTATCTAATTGGTGTTATAATAAATTGGATCAATCACAGCGCAGAATCGCGGTTTCATAATCGGAATTATAACATCGGACAAACGATCTAGATATATTGTAAAACTGTTCTTGTCTAGCATAGCAAACAATGCCCAGCTCGATAGTGCGTGATACAGTGCTCTCTCTCACCCCCCTTGATGTTGTTATTACGTTATTTTAGTATGGGAGTAGATAAAAGAATTTTATATATTTGTTTGAGTCATCATGTTTGAATCTCACGATTTCGAGGTGTCATAATTGTTTACTTAAACTGTTTTGCAAAAAATCCAGACAATACTAAATTCTTTCACTTGATATAATGTTCATTGCAGTTTTAAGTGAAAATTATCTTAATATTTAAGAATTATTTAAATGCTCACTGCAGTTTAATATGATGCATAAATAAGAAAGTGTACAATAATTTTAATTAAGACTGTGTTATTTTGAGAATTTTTATCCTGATTTAAATCGGTCGTAAATTTACGGTAAAACACGAATATCCTCGCCTTAAATTATTAGTTCTTTATCGGGGATCGTACACAAATATGACAATAACAAGACTGAATAAATTAAAGAATATCACTTACTTTTCCTTCGTCCCTGAAAAATTAAAATCGGGTGAGAGTAGAAAAAAAAATGCTTACTTTCCCTTGGTGCAGTTGGTCTCGTCAGAATGATCCTGGCAGTCATTATCTCCATCGCACACCCAGTCCTTGTGGATGCATAGGCCGTTGGCACATTGGAACTGCTCTTTTGTACAGTTTGCTGTAAAAAAAACGTCGGTTCTTCCGTTGGTCAACATTAAGGCGCTACGAAAAACAATAGACACTTTAAGATCAGTAAATAATGTTTTATTTGAATAAAATAGTATACATACTATTTTTGGATTCTTTTTCTAGGGATCTGTTAAAACAGAAACGCGAAAACAAATTCGGCTCAATATTGATTGAAATGAGGTCTTTTTCTACATCAATTCTCCTGGTTTGACAATTTAGAATGACATATGCAATTATATTTTATTAGATGAGTTTTAACGGTATCTAAGACCTGGTTAAACGAAATTTGGATAGCAACTTTAGTACATTTTATATTAATAAAAAACCGACTTTTTGCTGCTTTTCCACGAATCCGTCCCTTTCGCACTGAGGGTTTTTCGCATATAGAGTAACAGGAATGCTAAAACTTTTACATATCGCCTTAAACTTGCAAACTTGTATCGCGTTGAGGCATACAATTGTCGCGAAAAATGCGAACTTTAAAAAACATTGGTAAGTTTCAAAATGAATATTTTTATTTTTGTTATGGGCAACATTTTCATGTAAGGAAGGTGGTAAGAAAAAGAAAAAATATGTTTGACAGATAGGAAAACGGCGCGAACCGCGACGGGGGAAAAAATGAGATATAGAAGAAGGAGGCGAGATACGATGTTTGATAGTTCTATTAGAATGTCTTATCGTTATGTCTTTAAAACTCGGGCCATCTGAGTACATCCGAATAATACGCGGCGACACAAGTACAAAGAACTTTTTACCGAGTATTTCACTTACATGCATTGTGGTTTCATTAGACTCATAGCATTGCTTACCAACATTCAGTACAGTTAACTCGTCATTATGTTACTAGAACTTTTCACAAATCTGCTAAAATGATCTTTGTGTGCTTGCGTTTTAAATAGAAATGTAGATGGAAAAAAAATCATAGATAGAAAGAAAGTACTCTAATTGTTTATGTCAAACTTGTTGATTTAAGATCAAGAAATTAATCCTTATGCAAACACAGGCTGATTTTTTTTACTTCACACTTGTTCCAGTCCCAGCTTAAAAACGACCTTTTTTTACACGACTTCCCAAGAAATGAGTGTCATGTTTTCAGGGTTCATGTATGTATGTAAGTATGTATGTACACTGAGAAAAACGAACTAGTGAATACCGACGAAATGACCAGAATTCGTCTGTTTTCAACGGTATTCCACATAGACACGGGACTATTAAAAATATGTAATCTAAACAAATCTGTCGACTGCAGTAAAAATTCACTCCAACAAAAAATACATTACAAAACGTATATGTACTACGAGGAAAAATCTGCAGACCCACTTTTCGTCCGTATTTCAATAGTGATAAGAGTGAAAAGTGGGTCTGCGGCAATTTCTTCGATGGTACATAACGTAGTAGGGAGAGGAATCTCCTTTCCTCCTCTGGATAAATGACACTTTGACTGACTTTGAAGTGAAGTATTTCTCCAATAGTGCTATATTGCTATATTCTAATAGTGCTTCACTTTTTGCAACGGCAGTCGTGTTTTTTTTATTTTTTTATATTTAATTTTGTATCTACACTGTATTGTATACATATATACAATACATATAGCGACAATAATCATTTGACTTTCAAAGATATGATGACTTCGTAATGTTTGCTGTGTGCAAGAAAATTATGGTTTTGAACTTAAAACGTAGAGAATAATACCTGCTCCTAAAAATAATACTTACAATAAAATTGTTTTATTCGCTTTAAAAATATATACTGATGCAAGAATGCTTACACTCACTGCAATGCGTTTCATCAGAGAAGTCGCCGCAGTCGTTGTCGCCGTCACAGATCCACTCGAGCGCAATACAAACGTTGCCGCTGTGACAGAGTGTTCGGTTCTCATGCTCGTCGCATGCGCGGGCGCAGCCGGCCTCGTCCTCGGCCTCCGAGCAGTCCGTCACGCTGTCGCAGCGCTTCTCCATTGGGATGCATGTGCAAGAGATCTAGAAAAAAGTACGAATTAACTTAACAATCAAAAAGCTTTTTGTATATGAGTTTAGATACATTTTGTAGATAGAAGTTGAGAGGAGCATCGCTGAGGTCGAATAAAACACATTATTATTGCGTGTCGTATTTCATCAATCGGGGTAATCCACTGCTAATGCTTTTTTTGGTCTTGCTCTTTGAAAAATTACCTGCAATGCATCATCATTTTTTTTTCTCAAAGACTGCCAAAATCTCCTTTGGATGGAGTAGGCAGCTATATTCCAAAAACAAATGTCAAATAAAGACAACGATTCAATACCATACACTAGTAAACCTTGTTAACTATTAAGTAGAACAGCATTTTCTCAAAAAATATCAAAAATTATCTAATAAAAAAATTTTACTACACGGTTGAGGATTTCTTAAGGCGTATGACCACGCTAAATAAGCAACTCCATGTGTGTCGGTACAAATATCAACGGAAATGACATTGAAATAACGTTTATTTCAGCGTGCCTTGAAAAGTGGCTGTTACGACAACCACTGCGTCTCCGGCTAGCGCAAAATAGGAGAAAATAATACTTTTCACATGGACGCCATGAACGGAAAAAAAAATTTGAACTTGAATTTTTTAGATCTAAAAATTTTCTATAATTTGGTGAAATAATAATTAAAACCGCTTTAGGCGTTTGGAAGGAGTAAGAAAATTCTTGTGTTAATCATGTGAAACTTTCGATGACTTTCGATTTCTTTTGTCAAAACTTACAATAGAAAAACAGTTTATGAAACTTAAGACTGTACCTGAGCCTAGAGCATGACCAACCCCAGGCTATCTAAGATTCGTTTGAAGAAGTTTGGACTCTCCTTGTATTGAAAAAAAATATATTTGATTTATTAATCTTTTCTCTAGGGATCTTACGTATAAACAATGTACTAAGATTTATACTTTTGTCAAAAAAAAATGTTTTGCACTCTCTATTTTTTTGGTTTTCAAACGTTCGCTTCAAGAACGCGGTTACAAGATCAACTTTATTTTTCTATCATAAAATAGGTTATAGAAATATGAAGGTATATCACCTAAATTCAATATTTTTTTCCCTACAAAATATTTCAGTATAAGCTAAAAACACACCAATTTGTTGTTTCGCTCCGTGGTCACTAGTATTACGCGTCCAAGAAAAAGAGGCCAAAGAGCCAACATATAATCGCCTCAATGAAAATCAAATAAAGTCTTTGCCATTAGACTTGTTGTGCTGGACGGGTAATAAAAAAAGTTGCTAGGGTATGCCATCCACTTAAATTTTATTTTTGACTCTATAATGCCTATCATATATTTTTATGAAAGTTTTTGCACCACCCGTGTGGGAGGAGTAGGCCTTCAAAAACAGGTCCAAATTGCAGTTGGCGTATCCATTCGCCTTAATAGAATAATTAATGACCCCTTTTAATTGTGTTTTTATTTTTATTTTACCCTAATGTTGAATGTAGTAGTAGTAATTTATAGTAGTTTATGTTGTATGTAATGTAGTAAATATTAAATGAATCTAAGATAATTTGTTAGCTTTAAGTTGTGTTCCAAATTTGCAACGCTTATAATTAGGTATCTAAGTTATAAGCAAGAACAAACATTTATAAGATCAGGTCCTCTAAAAAGGCCGCTTTGTATGAATCACATTATGATTCTGTTGTAATGCCGTCTCTTTTGCACGCATGAAGAAACTCTGTCTCTATCCTACTTTCAAATCATTTCATGATTCACCCAAGTCGGCCTTTTTAGATCCCCTGTATACATTTAGATTGCAATAAACGTTTGAGCTTAAGTTTGAGGATTATGTGTTTTCCCCACCTGACATGAGAACATCTGCGGTGAGCAAGGATGGTGACAAGCGCCGTCGTCATCAGGTTCTACGAAGTCATCAGCCACCACCATGGATTCCTTGTCGTTCGGGCGACCAGCCAGATCTACAGGAGACAGTTATGTCAAAAAACATCTTCCCGACCAGGGTAAATTTTCGAGTGTATTACTCGAGTCCTTTGATCAAATAACCCCTAGATCTATTATTCCATACATTTCTTTAATATTTTTCGGTCCACCAGTTTCGGAGATAAGGGACATAATTTTTCATGGTTTTTCAATTATTTCTAGAAATCAGTGCCAGTAAATATAATTAAGGTATATATTTTTACAACCAGCTCTATAATTTGTACAATTTGATATACATATTGTATTTTTAGGATTTATTTTTTTACTCTATTTTGTCTTGGAAATATTTTGAGTAATTTCAAATTTTTCAATTCAGTTCAACGACCCATCCCAAGTTCTACAGAACCGTATGATGGAAATGTTTGCTTACATAACCACAGAAATCTGAGTTAAATTACTATGCGTACAACATTATTGGTAATTTTTCAAACATTATTTGTTCTTACCTCCGCAACAAGTGATCTTTGAAAATATCCTGCTATCTTGTGGAAAATACCAGCTTTAATTAGCTTTTTTCCTACAAAATTTTTTTTTAAAAAACATAAAGGTATTATAAAAATTATTATAAATAAAAATTTTTTTAGATTTATATATATATATTTTTTTTTATTTATTTTATTATAAATAATTATGTAATATTTTGCATAATTGCAGTGATATACACAGCATCAGCTTCTAGCTGCTTGTGTATAATAAATAATAATAATAATAATAAAATCGGATTAAATAATTTTTAAATAAGTCAGACATTAAGATTTTAGTGCTGTCAAAACTTATTTTTTTCCAAAGTAATTAAGCTTCCAGTCCTAGCATGTAAGGACTATTTTGCATTGAAAAAAAATGTTGTTATGACTCTTATGAGAGTACTAAAATTAAAATTAAAGCCTTCGGAATCTGCAGTAAAGCGTTCCATAACCTAAATTATAGTAAGTACTAAGTGAAGGAATTCCGGATAAAAGAGAATGAAAAAAAAAACTTGAAAAATAACAACATTGTAGTTACGCAGGAGATAAAAAAAAACAAGTCAACCTGAGTCCTCTAGAACCAGGAACCCTTAGAACCTTAAAGAGATAGGTGGAAAATACTAACGATGCCATGGTTCGACGCGTGTGTACGGGCTGTGGGGTCTGTAGCCAGTGCCTTGCATGGGGACCGGTGCTGGTGGCGGCTGGTACGGGGGCACGCGCCCCACAGGGGAGCGGGGGTCAGCGGGCTCCCCTGTGTTGTTGGTGACCACCCCCGAAGGCGGATAGTCGGCCCTCGCTAGAAGAACGGATCTTTAGGTTATTATATCAACTTCACATATTATTTCACTGTAATTTTTGTACCGTCTTGTAAAAGAATGAATATTTTCCTCGCTAGAAGAACGGGTCCTATTATAGTAGTATATGAAACTGGCAAACTAGAGGTTATTAAAACACGAGTGTGAGTTTTTTAATAGTATACACGAGTGTTTTAATACCTAGTTGTATGTAGTTTCATACACCACTTTATCTACACTCATGCAATAGGTTACCTACCTATTTTCCAATCTATTTTTCATTGTCGTAAGCTGTTCTTGATTTTGTTGGTTCGTTTTGATTGTTCGTAATTTTTGTTACTCAGTATTATTGCTGTCAGACATTTTCCAAGAATAAAACTTTTACCAAACAAAATAGCAGTAAAATATTAAATTAATAAATAACGCACAAAATCCAGCTGTTCACCGTCCATGTGAGACAAGGGTCCGGTCACAAGTTCTATCATCATTAAAATCATTATTAATTATTAAAATCATTAAAAGCAGTCCACCGCGCCTGGGTTTGGTCACAAGTATGACCATAATTTGAACCATTCCCTGCTAAAACCTCAGATATAGCTGTGAGGGCTAAGTTACCTTTGCCTTCCAACTTCGTGTAATTGTACTTTTATGACAGAAAAAAATATTTAAAAGCATTAGAAATCTGTGCTTTTATAAATTTTTTATTTCTTTACTAAAGACTTTCCTAAAAAAAATTTCATTATGCACTATTTTCGAGTTCATAATCAGGTTTTACGATATGAGTGTAGATAAAGTTATTATTACATCAACTTCACATGTGATTTTTTTACTACACTAAAAGTACAGCATATTTTTAGTACATATTTATTTGTATTTTGTTTGTATCGCTCCAAGTCATACAAGTTTTAAGCTCAATTAGGGAGAAGTTCGGGGTTACCCAGGGTTTAAGATTTTTAACCAAACCACACCAAATCCTTAAAAGCTTTGATAGGACAGTGTTCGAAATGCGGGAGTTACTGACCGCATATCCAGAGCAGGGAGATGTATGTGTAGACGGCATGCATGGTAATGCAGGGATCCCGCTAGATGTCAGCCCCGCTCATGTCTAGGTGACCTGTGCAGCGCAGGCCCTCCCTCGCAGTGGCTGCAGCATACTGCGGTACTGGCGGCAGGCGAGCTCCGGTACCAAAGGTTATCTACAAATACAAATTATTTATTATCCTCATAAAAAATGCATCATCAATAATGTAAGTATTAAATTTACCCTGAACTGAGAAAAAAAATCCCGCCTCTCAGGGTAAAGGTCCACATAAAATAAATATAATTGAAATTTTGATACATCGGCAATCATAAACCTATTTTAAGTTAAGAAATTTACATTTACATGGTCAAAATTATATAATAACAACTAAAACTAAAACTAAACATGCATTATTTAAATATCTGGAAGTAATGTTGTCGTTATTTTTATGATTTCAATGCAAAGTAATATACCCCCACAGACACCAGGAAAAATGAATAAACAGGGAATTAAAATTTAATATTAGCAATAATTCTTGTCTTGTATATTCATTTTTCCTCGACATTGTGTGCGGGCTTGTTTCGGAACATGTTTTCTTAAATGGATAAAATGTTTTGTTACTGGTTACGATACTTGCACTAAAGATAGCGGTTGTGCTGCGTTTTGAGCGTTTGTGTTTGTGGGAACGTGCGAAAACTCAAAAACTTTCACAACTGAGCATGCGCGGTTTACTGTGTCATTATGGTTTTGGTGTGAGTATTCGAATTTTCGACAGGGTTTCACGAGCAAATTCTGAGTTTGGATTCTAGTTTTTTGGTATTTCGGAGGAGCAATTTTTTTGGGATTGCGATTGTTAATAAACTCTCCAAAATATGGCATACAAGTTATTATACCAATGTTTTTTTAGGGTTCCGTTTATCCGAAGGGTGCCAAATGGGCAAAAATATGTAAATATGAAAAAAAAACATGGTAATAGGTGATTAATTTAGTGTAAATTACGGAAAAAATATAGCGGTTAAGATATCTTAATAATATTATTAGAGTGCCGAATTGATTGCCAGTCTTTATTCATCAAGATTTTCAGCTAACTAATGCCAAAGAGAAACAAAAAATACCTTCATAAAACTTGGAATGTAGCAAAATCAACAATAAATCAAAATTTTACAATAATAATTTAAATTATACATAATTAAATAATACGCACGGATTAAAATCAGTTCTTTTAGGTGGCAAAAAAATTAAAAGCACTTCAAATTTGCAAAATGTCTTTATTCATCAAGATTTTTATCTAATGCCAAACAGAAACCAAAAATACCTTTATAAAATTTGGAATGCAGTAAAATAAACAATAAATAAAAAGTAAACAACATAAAAAAGAATTCCTAATATTCACACAGATTAAAATCAGTTCATCATTAAAAGCACTTAGAATTTTTAATTTTTCTTATGCATCCACAAATACCAAACAGAAACAAAAAATACATGTAATAAAATTTGTAATGTAGTAAAATCTACAAAAAATACCAAATTTAACAAAAATATATATATTCCTAATACTAAAACACTGATTAAAATCAGCTCTTTAATAATAATGTTTATACGTATATATATTAAATAAATAATTATTTAATTAAATAATGATAATAATGTGGATTAACTCTACTATGAGTATAGATCCTTTAAATTTATTAAATAATTTATTTTGTATTTTATAGTGAGTTTATTCGATTACCAAACAAAACACATGAAAATATAAATAAAATAAAAACTATTATCCGGATATAACTTTTTAATTAATTTCAATTAATATATAGGTATAGTAAAAGTTAACGGATATGCGGATAATATGGATATCCCGGATATCCAGATTGCTTGCACCACTTACAATAGTGGATGAATTTTCCAGATTTCGATTTGCATTTCCTTGTCCAGACTTAAGTGACACTACAGTCAAAAGCAAACTGACATCCCTGTTTGCGATATTTAGCATGCCAACATACATACATTCTGATTGAGGAAATAGCTTTTTATAAACAGAACTGAAAGATTACTTGCATGGTATACTGCTACTACGAGTAGTTATACAACTCCGTATAAACCACAAGGAAATGGGCAGACACAACGGAATAATCTGGAAAGCTGTACAGCTCGCTTGAAATATGCAAAATTTACCTTTAACAGCTTGGGAGAATGAGCTCACCCAAACACTTTATTCCATTCGATCACTGTTTTGTAGCTCATTAGGTTGTAACCCCCATGAAAGAAGGTTCTCCCGTTCTAGACGTTCTTCAAATGGCCAGTCAATGCCGACCTGGGTCACAGAAAGCAAAAAAGCTCTCTTAAAAATAATGTCAGATCTATTAAGTACGATCCGATAGTAGAAAAAGTGTAAACTTGAGGAGAATCCACTTTACTCTCATGTTAGACTACAGAGTGGAAAGGACGGAATGGGAAGAGTGGGAAGAAAGGACATAACGGTTTCAAACAGAAAGCTCGCACCGTGTGGAGAAAGTGATCTGAACACTGAACCTGGGACTCAGCATTTCGAACGAGAGCCAGAATATCGGGCTTCAACTGACCCACAGCCAGGACCAACTGGATCAACACCAAAATTAGTACGTGGTCACGCAGTCGTGTCTAAAACGCTCGAGTCAGGAGCCCCTTTCGTACTCCTCACTACTTGGAAGATTATGTCCAAAACTGAAACAAAACGGATCTCTTTTGTGGACTCTATGATTTTAAAGTTATCAATGTCATATGTTTGTTTTTTTTTTTTTGGTGTCTTTGTGACGACTCTGACGACTACTAGGTATTTTAAGAGCGCCCTTTTTTGCCAGTGTCAAGTTAGATTCTGTCATGATTAGTTATTCAGACTTTCAGTCGCCGTTTGTCCATCAAGCACGGTACAATTAAAAAAAGGAAAAAAAAGTAGTTATATTTTAATGTTATTTGATAGGATAAATTTTGCTAGGATACAGATTATTTTTTAGAAGGATTAGATAATAAATATGTCTGTTTAGTTTCGCCATTGTAATGTGGAGATTTTAGTTTAATAAACCCAGTTTAATTCCGGGATGTTTGGATTATTTAATACAATACAATTATATATGTTTATTGAAATAATTATATATACCTATGATTGGGTCAAGTCAATGTCAATGGCAATGAATTTCAAAATATTTTTCAATAAATATTTTCAATAATAATTAATATAAGAAGTCGAAAATAGGATAGGAACTCCTCTAGCGAGAAGCTACACTATCAAAATAAATTTAGAAACTATTTCAGTGGCGCTGAAATCTATTTGCAATTCCTGACTACCAACTGACGTCTGATTCAATAACGATCCCACATTACCGATTCAATTTATTATTTTGCAATGCAAGTGCTCGTAAAGGCCCACTTTTTATGCATCAAAACCGAACAGAAAGTCGATTATTTTGCCCTAGGGCTTTATTATTATAATTTTTTTTTATTTATTTACAATGGTATGCTAACCTGCAGCCTTTCCTGTGTACCATAAATGTTTTTTTTTCCACTGTTTAACGGCTCTGGATACAGTCATTTCGAGCCAACCATAATTAAAAGTTCACAAGATTATATTTGTTTTATTTCCTCACACTATGCATTGAAAAACGTAGTATAATACACGGGCGTAAGAGCAATAAATTACTCATATATAAATTACTCGCTACGCTCGTGTTTTAAATCGTCCTCGTAATTTATTCCTTTTTGCCCTAGTAGCATAATAGTAGTTTATGCTACTAGGGCGAAAAGGAATAAATTACGAGGACGATTTAAAACACGAGCGTAGCGAGTGTTTTAAACGTAACCGAGTAATTTATTGCTTTTACGCCCGTGTATCATACTACGTTTTTCAATGCATAGTGTGAGGAAATGAAAATAAATATAATCTTGTGAACTTTAAATTATAATTGGCTCAAAAGGACTGTATCCAGAGCCATTAAACAGTGGAAAAAAAAGTATAACATCTATGGTACACAGGAAAGGCTGCAGGTTAGCCAAGCATTGCAAATAAATTTAAAAAAATAATAATAATAAAGCCCTAGGGCAAAATAATCGACTTTTTGTTCGGTTTTGATGCATAAAAAGTGGGCCTTTACGAGCACATGCATTGAAAACTACTATTATTATCCTGCAAAATGCTACGTCATCGCGTCGCGTCCGTCCTAATGTTATTGCAGCTGTCTTCTGATACCAAACATACGTGCAATTTGAATGACCATGGATGGACTTACTTAGTTTTTAGGGTTCCAAAGTCAACAACAAGGAACCCTTATAGTTTCGCCATGTCCGTCTGTCTGTCTGTCTGTCCGCGGCTTAGCTTAGAGACTATTAGTACTAGAAAGCTGTAATTTGACATGAATATACATATTTATCACGTCGATAAAGTGGTACAGTAAAATTAAAAAAAAAATTTTTTTGGATTGCCTCCCCTACACGTAACGTGGGGATGATTTTTTTTTCTCGTTTATCCCATAGTGTGTCGTTGAATAGGTTATTTAAAAATATTGGGGGTTGTGAGAAAACTATTTTTCGATCCAGGGTTCCGTTTGCGAAAAGTGTTAATTTTTGTTAGAGTTAAGTGTCCCCCCTCTGCCAGCGAAATGGTTGTATTTGGAGACGTGAAAAAAATCACGGCAGTAGTATACATAACGAAATTAAAAGGAAAACTATCACAGCTAAGTAGGCTTTAGTTAACGAGTACAGATCGCGCCAATCTTTTAGTCTCCTTTAAACACGGGGCGATTCGCATCAGCAGGAACAAAATGTATAGGCCGTTCTTGGGAAGAGCAACTTCCGAGCGTACTAGAAGTTTGGCGCGATCTGTATTAGTCGACAAACTTATAAAATGTGCTTGGAGAAGAAGTCCGCATATTGTGCAGGGCAACTACGGAACCCTACACTGCGCGTGGCCGGACATGCACTTGGCTCTTTTTTTTATATACCCTTGCTACATTTAATTTTTTTTTCTAATTTTAAGTTATTTCTTATCTTATTTAGTCATTTATATTTGTTTAATTTATATCGCAGTCAGTCATCGTCAGATGACATGCAGTGTGCTGAATGAAAAGTTCTGTAAGAGTCAGTGGGGCCTGAATATTCACCGAAACAAGGTGCATAAAAATGCACAAGCACCGCCTTCTATCATCAGTCACCAAGGGGATACGTGTTTTCCCAATGACAAACCTTTATAAATGCAAACTGCTGGCAGACTTGCGAGATAATATTTACCTCGCGTAAAGAGGATAACACGCGGCGCATATCACGGTAGCAGAATCTCTGTCCCAATGCATAAATAAAGTAAGTTTGCGATGGCAGCATACACAATACATAGGTAATACAATTTTATTGAATAACTATTCAGTGAATTTAAAATGTTTCGATTAATTAGAAAAAGGCAGGTTTTTCACAATCCGGCTGCGACACCGCTCTTAAGCTGATATTCAGAGCCCCAAAGTTCAACCTCGAGTCAAACTAAGCCGAGTTATTTTCATTATATTTGACACTTGGGAGTGCTAAACTCTAGCTCAAAGGGAACTGTGAACACAAGCCTTAGAGAGCATGAAGAGGCCTTTGGCCTCACCTTACTCGTATCTTGATATGACAAATGGTGAATTTATATTTAGAACTATTTCTATATAATTAATGCGTGTCTGATTCGCAATTTGACGTCACTAGCTCATGATGTATCATCGATTTCATCAATCTTAACGTTATTTAGCCTTGGGATCAGTTGTTTTTAAACTGGGATATTATTATGATATTAGCATTTTTAATAAAAGCACTTGTAGCAAAACTCGGACATATTTTCTGTTTAGATATCTAATCCATTCTAAGAGCAGTATATAGAATATCTTGGACATTTTTTGATTTTCAGCTGCAGCCATGTTGAAAAGTTATTGGCGAGGCTCAAGCGAAGTACGCATGCGTGGTTCATTGCCAGCTATACGACCTACTTGTTGAGTCCCGCTTCATTCATCGCGCATACTACGCAGTTCCCATCTTGGATGACCTGATGGTAATGCTTTATGGCAGGAGTCCTACAGGTTTTGGCAGGTATATTTATTTTGATGATGTGGTGATGCGTTGCGTGGGCTATAGGAAATTGGAATTTGTCTAAAAATAGTTTGTTATTGATTTAAGAAAAGGCCTATGCCCAAAAGTGGGCGGATATGGGCTGATTTATGATGATTGATTAAATGAATATCTTCCTATATATAGTCTTTACTTAGAGAAGGATCTTACTTAGAGAAGGAAGGAAGAAGAATTACTTAGAGAAGGATACTTAGAGAGTGATGGAAGAATCACCATAAAAGCGTCGCCTATTTCGCTTGAACGTGCTTTTTGAAAGCTCTGAATTTTGATTTCATCTAAAATTGTATTAATTATTGTCTTTCACATTTGTTTTACTATTAATCAAATCAGATCAGCAAATAGTTAATCCAATACTTCATTAAAATGTCACGCATTGCAAGCGTGGTACACGTAGTAATACTTTATATTCTCTGGTGGTACATCAATATTTAAGTATAGAGCGAGACAAAGTAACATCTTTAGAGCATAATTTCGCAGTTTCAGCATATGCAACTAATATATTTATCTTGAAAATACCTTGCTCTGTATTAAAATTGTCCCGTTGTAACAAAAACAAAATTGATTAATTAGAACATTTTGCAAACAATTTTTTTAAAGTAAAGGACGTATCTGTCATGTCAACACTTGCATGGCTGTCTGTGTTTTAGTGTTAGTTCGAACAAAACCTCTTGAACTAATTATTTTGATATTTGTAGTCCTAACAATATACTTGTAGTCGACCGTGATATAAACAGAACTAGACCAAATATAATCATTGGATATAAAAATATAACAGTTCATTCATCTTTATTTTTACACTTTTTTGTTGATTTTTTTAAGAGGGGGGAGGCCGCATCGCTGGATAATACCGGTTTCGATTTAAATTTTTTGTTTGATTGTATTTAGTAAATACGTATAAAATGTATTAAGCGATCAATACAGGGGTGTACTGCGCGGCAAATTGCGCCCACGCCCCCGCCCCGCTCACCTCGCGAGCTAAGTCTCACCCCCGCGCACTCCCGAGGACGCCCACGGGCCCTGCTACAAAAATGATTAGTGCTATATCAAACTTAAAATACATAAAAATAAATTATAAATAGCCGACATTAAAATTCCGAGATGAATAATTATTATTTCCGTTCAAATAAACCTACGACGTTTTCGTAGCGCTACGAAAGCTTGTATGCATTTTTTATGTTAAAAGTATTTTTTTATATTTTTGTTTAGGGGAATTTGACGCTTTTTATAAGCATACCAGTAATTATTGTGACATTCTTACCTTAACTTAAAGGACTCCGTCCCATATCTGTCCAAAAATAGTCCTGAAACCACACTGAGAGAACACTGCGTAGCACTTCCGTAGCACAAAGAAAATGACACTACAAAAGTCTTAAAGCACAAAGTTCACATAGCCGTCTTACTGATTCAATATGGCCACAATATTTGTGTATTTTTATTATTTGATTTTAAGGATTTGTAGACACCCCGTCAGAAGTGTCGAGTTCGCGCAACTGGGTAGTGGTGAGGTTCCACCGCACCCCGCGCTAGCCCCCCCTCCCTTCGTCCCGCACCGCCCAGAGTGCGCCCCGCGCAGTCTGTCTATCGATGAATGGAGGACCGCCTTGCCTTGCTTTTCTATACACAACCCGGCCGAAACATGTATGGTTTTCGTTTACCCTTGTTAGGTCAGGAAAATCCCGTAAGGATAAGCTGCAAAAGTCCATAGATATTTTAGTTGGATTTTACGCAACTCCTTTGAAAATTCACCTTCGTTTGTGTTTTGTTAGCTTACATAATTATTTGATAGAAATAGATTATTATAACTAATATATCGCGTGATTAAACTGAAAGCTTTAAAAAGTTAACACCGAGAATATAGAGGTAATTAAGGGTCCGTATAAGGTCAAATGCACAACTTCAAATGAGCATTTCACATTGCGTAACTTGTTTAATGGGTTTAATAAAAATTATATAGTAGACTAAATCTGATGGGCATGTTTTAGCGAAAACAGAAAAACTTTAAGAGGCCTGCGGAGCAATCCTACTTCATATAAACGAAATACCAAAACCATATAATAATATATTCTTAAGGTAGTGTGTATTTATTCCGATTATATTCCAGAATATCTAGGTTCCCAAATATGTATTTATTAATAACACTGATTTAATCATGAAATATTAGAAAAATAAGCTTTTTTGTGGAAATTTTATGTGGAAATATGGCGTCTTAAAATCAGTGTCCTTTCAAAATATATATTTGGGAACCTAGGTATACTGTAATAAAATTGGAATAAACACACACTATCCTGAGAATATCTATGATTTATAAAATTAAATGGTTTTGTTATTTCGTTTATATGAATTAGGTTTGTTCCGCAGGCATCCGATAGAAAAAAAAATACGAAGTTACCTCTAAATTTCATGTTTTTCGAGTGTTAAATGGCTTTCCTCAAATCATACATTAAAATCGTTAAAATTTGTATTAAATACATGTAAACGATAACCCCGTCGTTGGTCAATCTTAGCATATTTTAATAATTTCATATTCAAGCCGAGTTATTAAATAAAAGCTCAGGTTTCTGTGGGGGCGTGTTTCTTGGTAACAGCCACGGTTAAGAACGCGCTTTAAACTAAAAGGAAATATCGTGTGGAGTTCAGTCCTGATTGAGGCAAAATGAGGTGCTCAATCTGACTGTATATGTAGCCTTAATATGCAATTCTTAAGCAATATATGATATACTAGTGGCGCTACGCGGCGTTGCCCACGTGGATCCCGTTTCTCCGGAACCGGTAGGAATCTTGGAAAATTAATCCTTATTCCTTGTCTACATTATAAATGAAACCTCTGTGCAAAATTTTAGCTCTCTAGATCCAAGGGCTTGGGCTAGATATTGATGAGTCAGTTAGTAAGTCAGGACTTCTCAATGACGTGCTCTGAAAATTTAACCACACGCTATTATACGGATCTTCGAATGACGAATTGGTTTTAAAAATGTACATGGGAAAGTGATTTCTTTTTTCGCGCTTTTTCTAATGTTTTACTTTATTTGTGTTTTGTTTTATTTTAAGTGGTTCAGTATAATCAGTAGAGTATGTGGTTTATATATTATTTATTCCTATATCTATTGTTTACTAAAGCAAGTGTACAATTTTATTAAATTCAAGTACATAAGTAAGCCTACTTTTAATTATTTTAATGTACCTCTATTTCCCATTAATAGATTTATTTTTCACCGTAATGTTTTTTCAAGATTAAATATGACATGTAAAAAGTGTATTTTATGTATCTACTTATTTTATAAATAAACTGTTTGAATTTGTAAAATTTTCTGAACACGTCTTAACTAACACGGTGTATAGCAGCATCTCACTTAGTATAATTATGGGGCTCATAAGGGCCCTTCACAATCTACCCTGTCAAAGGACATTCCGTATTCATCAAAAGCCATTACTGCAATTTTCATATCGTGTGAACCTTAGAGTATATATAAAAAATAGAGCGCACACATTGCTCGTTATTCGTTGTGCCAATCGTAAGCACAGCGGCCTCCTGCCCGCGCATCTCACGCAGCTCTGATTTTATTTAGTTTTTTTTTTTTTTTTACATTAAGCACATAATTATGGCCCCACGATGAAGTGTGTTGAACCAATTAATACTTTATGGTCTACTATAGCAACCCGCCCCGGCTTCGCATGTACTATACATATAAACCTTCCTCTTGAATCACTCTATCTATTAAAAAAAAAAGAAACGAAATCCGTTTCGTAGTTTTAAAGATCTAAGCATACATAGGGACAGACAGCGGGAAGAGACTTGGCTTTATATTTACTATATACTATATATATGTAGTGATTCCAAAAGTTCACTCTGTGTCTTTGAGTCGGCCAATCACGGCTAGCAGTGTCGCATATTATTAGCCATTCACCATTCATAAGCCTTTTGCCCTTTTCAGTCTCTGGTGCCATTTTCGAATGACACTTCACAATGACAATGCACCAAAAAATTATGCATGTGATTGTTTGATGAAACTACATTCAGGGCACAAAATAGATACTACCAGAAGGCCGACTCGACGACGGAGCGAAAACAGACGCACACATGCATAGACACGTACGTATGATGATCTCGGCAGAATTTCGTATTGGCATTTGACCTACTTCATCCAAGATCGTCGTACGTACGCGTCTATGTGTGCGTGCGCTTGTTTTCGCTAGTTATGCGGAGTAAACCTTCTGTAAGTGGTTATTTTGTGTTCAGGGGTTAGACAGCACACGTACATTCGTAAAAACACTGTCTTTTTCAAATCTAGGTAGCATTTGAGAAATTAGACGTTTTAAATGTGGCCGCTAGTAAGACGAAACTATAATAATCCTCTAGTCAATTTTTTTTATATATTTAGAATGACGTCACTTAGTTTATCGTATTTTCCTCGTCATATCCCTTTTTTATTCGCATGTCAAGGGGGTTCGTTTGGAAATAGTGAATCGCCATCTTGTCGCATCTGTCATATTAGAGCCTACAAAAATTCTTTTAGCATTAAGTCCACCTGTTGTACATTTAATTGTTGTTTTGTATAATTAAAAATTTAGAAAGAAAGAAAGAAATCCCGGAAGATGTGGAAGAAAAAGAGGTAATCGATTAGAATATTTCACATTTCACTAGACTTTTACAGTAAGAAAAGGAAACGATTTGAATATTCGCCATCTTCCGGGATTTCGTTGTATCTCTAGGGATTACGCGTAATCCCTGATTTCCTCATTTCCCTGCGACATAATAATATCTTGAATAGACTTGGAAAGCATAATAATAAATCTTCAACACCATCTATCTACAGTAGATCGGACTACCTTATTTAGTCGCATGTTGAACATCCAACTTTCAAAGCTGAAAATCTAGTAATCAGGAAGACATTGCAACAGTCCATTCTAAATGTTATGTCTTTTCAGAGATGGCGCTACTTGTAGAAAGTTTTAGGACTAGAAGAATAATAAAGATAAAGGTTTTTTAAGTTGAATGAACCTTTAAAATTGAAAAAGGTTGGGTAGATGAGTAAAGTTAGAAACAAAAGCTGTTTGACATTTTACCGGCTCACTTCTGCGCTGAACGATTTCTGATGGCAAATTTAGTGTGCAAAACAGGTGC
Source organism: Ypsolopha sequella (assembly GCA_934047225.1). Taxonomy (NCBI): domain Eukaryota; kingdom Metazoa; phylum Arthropoda; class Insecta; order Lepidoptera; family Ypsolophidae; genus Ypsolopha; species Ypsolopha sequella. The sequence goes on from OW203985.1 coordinate 12,079,210, forward strand.
TAAATAGTATTTTTGATGTGCAAATAACAATATCCCTTTTTCATTTCATGTTTTTAAAATAAAAAAAACATAGGCAGTCAGGGGGACATGGATACGGATATGGAAAGCTACAGGTAATCGGGGCCTACATCAAGCTGACTTTTTCTTAGAAAATAAACATGTTTGAATTGATTTTTCTCAATAGAGATAATTGTTGAAATGAGGTCTTCAAACACACTTTTTCTCTTCGTTTAACGAATAGGAACCATGTACAGAACTCAAACATATTTTATAAGATGCGTTTCAACAAAATCTAGATTTTTGATTTTGGAAATTTTGCTAGCTATTTTACATGTTTTATAACTAACTAACTTTTTTTCTTTTCGCCCCGAATCCGCCCCTCTTGCACTGCGTGTTTTTTGCTTGGAGTGACAGTGAAAAAAAAAAAATCACAGTTGCCTCTTAATCATAGATTTTCGATCCTTCCTTATGAAGCTTCCTAGTAAGGTAAGCAGCGAAATTGACAACAAATAATTATTTTATCAATGGCTATTTCGAATTTGTAGTTAGAGGGAAGAAACTATAATTTATTTACTATATATTAGTATAGTATATATTAGTATAGTCGAAATCTAAACGGATTTTTGCCGTTCAATTTTACACCGACATTGAGGGTTGAATTTTATCAAAATGGTGCCTATCGCTTGTCTAGGTCGTTCAGCCCCTTTATTATGTATCCTTGGTTGCCAACAGGACTTGGTGCCTATCACCAAAATAATGTTTCTTAATTGCCTTTAGTGGGTATTGAACTATTTACGAACTGTGTCGTCACTTCAAGTGCCAACAAATCCTTAGACAATCGGAATTCGATAGTTTATCTATGTTTATGATGATAAGCACCCAGTCCAGTTGGAAACTAAAACAATTGATCGAGATAGGCGTTACTTTGCGGAAGTCCATCATGAACTTATGGATATATTATTAATTTGCAATATTCCGCTAAACACTCTTATCATGCTAAATGACTAACGATACATAATAAGCCCGCAGGTAGCATTTCGTGACTCATCAAAAATTTCCTTTAATTAATAAGAGTAAACCTTGTCCAAGGAGTAAACTAATGAACCGTCAAAAAACTGACAAGATGCAGTCTCTAGTATAATGTCGTGTATTCCTCTAGCTAGGTTCTTGAACTAACCTGTATTCTAAAGATATTTTTATGAAACTTTTTGACCCCCAAGGCGCTGCAACTTCTCAGCCAGATTTTCTTGTGTAGGTAACTAAGAATTTACAAGTGCATTATTACATTAGTTACTCTCTATTGATAATTCACCAGTTCTCGTACTATAAATAGTCAATCAAACCACTCAATCGATCAATAATAAATTATATTTTTACAACTTTATATATCATAAATTTATTATAATTATTCGTTTGAAATCTTTTTCTAATATATACGTAAACATCAATTTGCAATACTGGTTCATCATCTAAAGTTATAATTAATTCTAATATTTATATTTACATTTTTTCCCTATTAAGATCTATTTCACATAATTATGAATATGACAGATTTCTGTAAAATCAACAAAAATATAACCAAAATTGTTTATAAATATAAACAAAAATAATGTTATTTATATGGCTTTGTATAAAAATTATAAAATTAACAAGATTTCTTTCGTACGTAATTGTTTATTGATTCATTTAATAATTTTATTTGGAGGTGCGTATTTAAAAAAGTAAAGTTGTCGACAATTTTAACTCGATTTTGGACAGAACAAGCACTACTTCGCAGTTTTTGTTTTAATCAAAGCGAATAAATTACTCTCTTTTTTCGTCCACCACTCTTCGTAAATTTTACCCAAATCAATCACTTGTATATTGCTCTATAAATATAATACACAACATTGAAATTTTTTCTTTCTTTCTTAATTTGTTTTTTGTTATTTTTATGAATAAATTTACGTTTTCGACCTATATATACGATTTATAATTCAGGCAACTTATGCGAACAAAGGACCAAAACCAAAAAAATACTAATCTGGCAGTTTTAGCGTAAATATGTATATTAAGACATTTATCACCTACATTAATGGAATTCTGACTACAAAATCTTAGATCATGCTTAGAACCTTTTTGGCACATTCTCCTTATTCAATTTATTGTTATATTGTAACCAAATTTAACCAATAGATAGATAACCATGTACGTAGAGTATGAGTACGTGTACTTCATAAAGATTCTTACCTCCTGTTTGACATTTTTTCATTTTCATAACCATAAATAAAACGAACATTAATTTATTAAAAAAACACTTATGAACACCTTTGATATTATAGTTTCTAGTAGTAAGTGTTGTAACAACAGAAACTTATATAAAAAAAACATTTACTTTTAGTAACATTGTTTTAAAATAATTACATACATATCATGTTTTCAAGGACACAATCGACAATCGATACTTTCATTTTAAAATGATCAACACAAACTTTTACAAAATCTCCCATAAGAAGAGTACTCAAGAGTTTATAACCATACCCAAAACAATCAGTTGAAAGCTAAATCAATCAAAAATGTAAAATCCCCAGTAGCCCACGTTAAAGAGCATGAAACAGACTGGAAATATTATCCTGGAGTAGGTGTCTATCACGTTGACGTCACGGATGGTTGGCATCGAAGCTTTAAACACGGAAGCGCCGCGGCGTAGCGCGTGGATCATCTTCGGCTTCCCCGCGGTACCGTCTAGGAGAATGGCAGTTCATTATATTTTAAGTTATTAATTAATGAGAATAACATAACACAACGTAAATTAAATTTTTTTTGGGCCATTCGGGCCCGGCATCAGTCACAATGAAGTAAGAGAAAAATATAATACATAGGTAAAAAAATGAAAAAATAAAAACTATTTACATCTAACCTATTGACAAGATATTAAAAGAATGTTTAATGTTGCTTGTTTAAGCCTGGACCATATTGTGCACCAAGCGACTATATGAATGAACTCTCCCACGTTCTGAGTTGAATGTCTGTTAATGATTTTAGAATGCGGACTGTGAAACACTGATTAAATTTTGATTTGTGGAGACGAGTATGTGTGGGGATGGGTAGTGTGTTGTTAGTTATAGAGTCGGATGTATGTCTGTGATGGTTCATTCTAATGTTATTAAATAATTATTTATAAATATTAATGAGTCGTCGGTAGAATTATTTGCCTGCCTAAGGTTTTTTTTTTTGCTTATATATAATCGTGAAAATCGTTGTAAATCGTTTTCAATCTAATTGTGAAAATAATTAGTGACTCGTTGGTAGAATTAATTATTATTTGCTTGCCTAAGTTTTTTTTTTGCAATCGTGAACCAACGTTTGTAAATACCCTATCGATCGGTTTTACTTTTTGAAATATTTCATCAACAAATAATCTGTTTAGCCTTACGAATGACATTACAATAGCCAAATAAAAGTTGGAAGTGTTATGCCAAAGAAATAACGAAGTATGGCTTTAAAGGCGGTTTATGGATCAGCTTTGTGTAAATGACACACGGCCAACTATGAATTTTGTACAGGCACAGCTTCCTACTTAAAAAGTAAGTATAATTATTTACTTCTCGAATTCCTAGAATGTGGGCGGGTCCTGTAACGTAAATTTGTATGGTCTCTCTGAAGCCTCAGTGATGGCGGCGCTCCGCTGGCGGCTGGCAGCGGTCGAGACCGGAGCCCCAACAATGGCGAAGCCCGACCGGTGCTTGAACACTCCCGTAGTGCTATTATTTCTTCTGGGGACCGGGAACCTAGGGAACAAGGACTTAGTGTACAATAATGTACAGTGGATGAGAGTGACAGAGGAGCGCACCTGTGAAACAAAGGATAGGATAGCAGCGTTAGTTCCGATTTTGTCCACAACCAATCCACGCGCCAAAATAGCCTGGTCGCACTGTATGTATTTGCGTGAGCAAAATATGAAATATTGATCGTTTTACAAGTGCACTTTATGTAGAGTGTGAAATAGTATATTTCGTGTCCAGTATAAAATGGCGGATTTTCTTACCCGAGGAATGAAGCTAGTTTCGACGTGAGCCGAAGCTTTTTTTTTTCAGGCTTCGGCCGGCCGCTTTTATTAGTGGCCAGGATCATTTTGCGAAAAAAGAGTTTTAGACGCGATATAATCGATTATGTCGTGAATCGGAAAGCAAGGAATTTCGATTTTAAAGACAAACTACGGACGTCAAAAAGAACCTAATTTAGCATGAAATGAAGACAAACGTCAAAAAGAACCTGCTTTCGCAATAAATGAAATATTAATACGATATTTCAAAATGACCTGTTAGTCATTCCGCAACGGGGTCCGGAAAGTTCGATTTTCAAAACTAATTTCGAGTATTAAATGGAACTTTTTCATAAAGGTAGTAGAAAAAGGCTCTTTTAGCGCGTGGATTGGTCGTGGTGAAAATTGGAACTAGCGCTGCTATCCTATCTCTTGTTTCACAGCTGCGGTCCTTACAAGTCAGAAATGTGCGACCATCGTTATCATGTGCATACCAATGTATTCTGAAATCAAAGATCTGAACTTCAAACAAACACTTCGATGCAAATAGATTGTTTGTGAGAAATGGATTCTTGTTTCATGCGCTGTGTGTAAACAAAGACCACAGACATCCAATTCTTAGTAATTGAATGTCTGTGACAAAGACTTTCTGAACGAAAGTAAATGCTGCAATATTTTTCATACATTTTGACGGTGCAGTGGTGAACTGAATGTGATTTTAAATGTCGTGGTACTTTGTTCGTAGACTATCACTGAACGTTTTGCAAATATTATTTCTTTGTAATATAAATCAGGTCAGCTGATAAGAAAAGTTTTTACAGTAAAGTGAAAAGGAAAGTACGCGCTTAAATTATTTTTTGTTGTTTTGTGGTTGTTGACGTACACACAAAAAATCGACATTTCTGGATAGGAAATGTAATTGTAAAAGCCGATTAGTCCAGCTAGGTTACTGTTGGTAATTTTTATTTGTCACAGAATGATTTCACAAAATCAAAATAATATTAACTATGAAATTACTGTTTTCTATGGAGAATTTAGAGGAAACTCAGTTTTTAGTACAAACACTTTTGCATTTTTTTTAGTAATGTTAAATCTAAATTTTATAAAAATAAAATAGTCTATTAATGAGACAACATTAAGCTATAAGCAACTTTAATTGATTTTTTTATATGTCAGCTTAAAAAAACATTACCAATCTTATCATGGAAATGGATGCCATTTAGGACGAACTGCCTTTGAAGATTTAGTTTTTGTAATCAAACTGAAAATTAAAAAAAAAAATTAATACGTAGATAATATAAAACCTGGAAAGCAACTTTTAAACAAAAGACAAATAATGCAAATAGCTATTGAATTACAGGAAATATGAACTCATGAATCTGTAAGAAATTTTCGGAAATTTCATAGTTAATGACCTAATCTGCCTGTATAGCTTGCGGCAGACCGATCAATTGCTAATGACCAGCAATTATTAAATACACGAAAGTACAAGTTTAGAATCAGCGATACCTCAGTTGGTAAGACGCCATAGTATTTTTAAATTTATCACAATGTGTGTGATACATGCAGATGGTGAAGGAAAGCTCTGTGAGGTAAACCTGCATACTCTAAAAAGCATGTATTTATGCCCTAAAAAGGACGATAAGGCTCACCCATCTATCACGTTGAACTTTAAAATAGTCGGTAAAAAGATGGCGTTACGATTGTGGACTGTATCAAGAACACCTCGGGGATATTCTCTTTTTAGAATTTTTTTTAATTTGTGTTATTAAATATTTGTGTTATATAAATATATATTTTTTTCTCAATTCTAATAATGCTGTTTACAATTATTTTAATGCTTGTGCTGAAATTTAAATGATATATATATTTTAATTTTATTATATTTTTAAGTAATTTGTGTTAACTGTCTGTCTAGATTTTAAGCTTAGATTTAAGTTAGTTTATGTGTATGCTTAAATTGTTAATATTGACTAGTTTTTTGTAATTTCTCTTGATGCTAATGTTTTCTGATAATGCTGTGTTCACCTGTCATTGATGGCAACACCAGAACAAGGCCCAATGTATATCTATTTATGTTGTTTGTGTTGACATTGTTGGTGTACCTTGTTTTGTAAATAAATAAATATTCGTGACGATACGCTGAACTTACCGGAACACTTCAAATCCTTCTCAACACTGGTGCTATTCGACAAGCCCTCCCTATTTTTTAACTTGGCCCTCTTCCTCGCTCTGGCGCCCCAGTAGGTGTAGTTGACGGCCGCGTACTCCAGCAGCGCCGCGAATACGAAGACGAAGCACATGACGAGGTATATGTCGATGGCCTTCACGTACGAGATGCGTGGGAGGCTGCTCCTCACACCGGTGCTGATTGTGGTCATTGTCAGCACAGTCGTTATACCTGGAAATTATTTGTGCATGTTCACTGCTTAGCCGGAAAGGCTTAAGGCGATTACCATCGCCAAATTAGCAGCTCGATATTTGTCAGTACAAATATCAACGGAAACGACATTGAAATAACGTTCATATCAGCGCGCAATGCATAGTGGCTGTTACGACGCTCGCTGCGTCCTTGAGAGGGTGAAATAGGAGAAAATTATACTTTTCACTTGGACGTGATTACTCGATTGAATAATCTTATGTTATGTTTATAGCTATAAAGTTTATCTATTTATCAAAGCATAGATGAATTCAATCGGCCAAGCAATTCAGGAGCTGTAGGGAATTTAAGGTCAAAAAACAACATTCAGTAAAAAAAAAATTCATGTAGAAGTTTTGGTGGTATGAAAAAGAAAACTGTTGCATATGTTGTCTAAGAGTTGATTATTCATAATACATTTTTTCATTATTTTTGGTTTGGCCATAAACGAGGAGTAGGCTTTAGAAAGTACCCATTTGCCAATAGTAAGGGCCTTAAAAGTAAAAAGTGCGAGTCGGACTCACGCACGAATGGTTCCGTACCATTATTTATTTTATTTTATTTAGGAAACAAACAGTCATTTACGTATAATAAGAAATAAATAGACGATAACAAACAGACCTAAAGTCCCATAAAAGTGAAACACTTATTGAAAAATTTCGAACACAATTAAACAAGACGGAATAAACTAAAAATATGCTAAACATTAATGAACAAGCAATATTAACTGTACATAAATTAATTACTTATATAATAATAGTAGTTTAACAATAATATACACAAAAAATGCAAAGAACACATTCATACGTAAAATAAAGCTTCTCCAACTTTATGTTTATAACTAGATAAGGATAATGCAAAGATATCTATATCGCTTAGACATGTGTTCTACGTGTCATTATTTATAAAAACGGCAAAAAATCGCGTTTGTTGTATGGGAGCCCCCCATACATATTTATTTTATTCTGTTATTTAGTTTTTGTTGTTATAGAGGAAACAAAAATACATCATCTGTGAAAATTTCAATTGTCTAACTATCACGGTTCATGAGATACAGCCTGGTGACAGACGGACAGACGGACAGCGGAGACTTAGTAATAGGGTCCCGTTGGTTACCCTTTCGATACGGAACCCTAAAAAAACTGTCAAGTGCGAAGGACTCGAGTCCTGAGGGTTTCGTACCGTTATATAAATAAATAAATATACCTATACGAGTACATGCTACTATTTCGTGTGTATACAATACAGTGTCTATTCATTCAATCGTTCACGCCTAGACCCATCCTAGACCAAACGGCTGGACCCAGGAACGTAAAATTTGGACTGTAGGTTTCTTGTATGACGCATACAGACATACGCTAAGAAAGTATTTTTGGAAATTCTTATGAGATCGAGAGAAACGGGATCCGTGCACGCAACGCTGCGGTGCATGCGCCCGATATACAATAGTATTTGTGTTACGTATTTCGTTTTAACCGCCTTCAAAAAAATGGGAGGTTTTCAATTCGATTGTATTTTTTTTGGCGTTGTTAGATCGTAACTCCGTCATTTCTGAACCGATTTGAGAATTGAGACAGAATTTGTCGAAGTTTCGCTACCGCGTTTTGCGGCGTCGGTGCGCAAAAGGCGTAAAATCGTTTATGAATCGGGAGCTTTTTAAAATACGTTTGGAAATTATGAATAAATAGCCCAAGTGTTCTTACCTAAAGCAACTCTAGCAGAGGTGGCCTCATGGTTGATCCAAAAAGACACCCAAGAGAGCATCACAATCAAAATGCTCGGTAAATACGTTTGAAACACAAAGTATCCGATATTTCTTCGGAGCTTGAAACTTAATGATAACCTCTGATATACTCCTGTTGCTAGTTTTTCCTGCAAAAACAATGGTATTACTTATAGAGAATGTAAATTAATTAAGTAATATGAAATAAAAACTTTTGCAACTTTTTTCTGGAAAGTTTCCTAGATGACAAAAATATTACACAACGTGGTTGAAGCCACGAGTAGAAAGCTAATTCAGAATATCAGTTAAGGGGGAACGATTCCTGTCTGTTACAAAACCATAGATATCATAATACTATTGTTCCAACATATCACTGTAGGAAACGCACAACTTAAGATGGTTCTTCTTATTTTTGATGGCATGACCGTTTATTGCGCGTGACGATTGCAAAAGGCGCGGCGGGATGAAATTAATTCCGGGGCAGGTTGTTCCCTGGTATGGGATGCGCCCTGCGTTGACACCTTGGCTGATTTCTATGTCCAGTCGACCGCTGTCAAGGCTGGTACAGCGGCGGAGGCAACGGCTGAGCGCTACAAGTGGCGCTAATTGATAGCTCTCAGTATTTGTGCCGTTTGGCGTGAAAACGTTCGGGCCATGGGGTTTAGAAGTGCAACGATTATTCCAACAAATTTCGTCGCCCTTGGTTGACAAGAGCTGAAGCATTAGCTTGGCCATAGAGCGCGGCAACGCAGAGCGTCTTGGGCACTCTGCCATGCGGGAGCGACAACCTCGACAAGGTTTTTTATTTATTTTAGCTTTAGATATGTTTTTTATTAAATTTTTATAGTAAATTCTTAATTGTTTAATTTTTTATTTTATTGTATTTTACTTATTTTAAATATTTAAGAATTATTCTGTTTCTACCTTCCTATCATTGGTATTATGTCCAAGTATAGTGAACTGAGGAAGCTCAGCATCTTCCACTCCTCGCACTGGCGTCTCCTTCCAATACATCACCACGTCGGACACCGTGTAACCATCTGTCGTCAGAAAACAGGTACGTTAGCAGACTGACTAAGCCTTACTTTGCAATTTAGTATTTTTGTCTCTAAGACACTATATTTCATAATTGAGTCGAGTGAGACACATGTACTTGACGGCGTGGCAAGTTGTAACTTGCTACGAAAGTGATTGTGTCACCGTAGCACTAATTGTATCAAGTTTAATACGAGTAGCTTAAATTATATTTTAGGGCTATTGCGTAAGAAATTTTAACTTGATTGTGATTAGGGAATATATTTCTTTCTAAATATCAGGTAGTATTTATGCAATATAAGTATGAACAAGAAATATTAAAATTGAAAATATGTTGCTAAATTTGTTATTATCAACAAAAAATTATTAAGCGACGTTATTGTTAAGGATGTTTATAAACATATATATAAATTGTTACGAGTTTTAGAGAATATAAAAATGTACACAAGAAATCAAATTCGAATAGAACTAAGCACAAACACAGAAAACACGGCAACATAAAAGCTTTTCGCAGTCACGAGAAAATACCATTATTAGACGTGTTAAGCATGTGTTATCGAATTCAGGTTAAAGTTTTCTTTTGAAGTAAGGTCCAGATTGCTTGTAGACTATTTTTGTGAAGGATTCCCGAGAGACCCTGTCAAGATCACCTCAATTCGCAGCGGCAAATATCTCAACAAGATACCTCTCAGAAATCTAAGAGTCAACTTAGAAAAGCCTTTGACCTTTCATTTTACAAGGTGACTTTTATATAAACAGCCTTTGTATTAGAGGTTCAGTAAGGAAAACACCACTAAGTATATATTATTTTAATCTTGAGTTTGTCAGAAGGAGGCATTGTGGTTTTCCTTTTATTTTGATAATTTCATAAGAACAGTCTGTCCATCGTGTTTCTGGTCACTAACAAAGCAAGAAATTGGCTGCCAAAATAAAAGATACCTTGTACGTAAGTATGTTAAAATAAAACGTTTAAGGTAGGTGTCTAAATACGTGGATCTTGATGCATCATCGGAAAAACGGCAACTGAAACAGATATCCTGAAAAGCTAATGAGTACAAGCGGTTACGAGTACAAAGATGCATAAAATTTTGTTATTTGCCAAGCTGATTGCCAATGTTGCTGCCAATACTGCATTCCTGTGTATGCGATGTACAAACTCGATATTTATGGGGGAAATGATCGTAGGTTATAGCGGCCTTTACACATGTTACTTATGTAGAAGTATTTGAAATAGTTTGTGCTACCGTCTATAAAAATAATAATTTGCTAACCGTCCTTTGCGTTGTTTATATTCCACCGAATAGTTCTGATAAGGATTATATGTGTTTATTTAAAATTATCGAACATTTGTGTTTAAAATATATAAAAGTACTGGTAGTCGGAGATTTCAATATGTATTCTTGTTCAGTAGAAGTACAAAATTATTTTGAATTTTTTGTTTCGTTCTGTGGACTCACTCAGAGGAATTTTATACGAAATAATAAGGATCGCTGTTTAGATTTAGTATTGAGCACCGAGGGGACGGATGCGGTCGAGGTGTGCCTGTCGGAGGAGCCTCTGGTGAGCATAGACAAGTTGCACCCGCCGCTGGCGATAACCGCGCGTCTCGCGCCGTCCCCCGCGCCACACCTCCCGATCCGCTCGCCTTCCGGGGACCCTTCCTCTACTTCCGAACCTGCCAGGAACTCCTGGAATTTTTATAAAGCAGACTTTTCTGCATTATACTCGATAATGGGCAAAATTGACTGGAGTGAGCTTTACCACGTTAAAGACGTTAACGAAGCCGTGGATTTACTATACGAGAAGTTAAATTATGTTATAGATACTTGCGTACCCAAAAAGAGAGTAACTATCGCAAACTCTCGCTATAATTATCCGGTATGGTTTTCGGCTGATCTCATTCGTGAAATTAGGCATAAAGCAATGCTACACCGGAGGTACAAAAGCAGTAAATCGTCTGACGATTACACATTGTTTGCTTTAAGTAGAACACGAGTTAAGGAAAGGATGCTTGTAGATCAAAGCAATAACAGAGATTGGTTACAGGAACAGCTAGCGAGTGATCCTAAATCCTTTTGGAATTTTGTACAAGCCAAGCGGAAAAATACGAAGAAGCACACAATCCTAAGAGCTGGTTCTACTCTCGTTGAGCAAGAATGTGCCCAGGAATTTGCCAAGTACTTCCACTCTGTGTACAACTCGCAGCCTCCCGTACTGGACGCGGAGACGGCGGCGCGCGCGGGTGGCCAGGGCGAGGTGGGGGGCGCGGCGCGCGTGCACCTCACAGCGCTCGAGCCCGCCCAGGTACTCCGTGCGCTCGCCGCCCTCCCGCCCAAGCGCTCCGTGGGGCCGGACGGGATCCCACCATACCTGGCGCGTGATTGTAGGACGGTGTTAGTCGGACCACTCACGCACGTGTACAACCTGTGCTTGGAGAGCTCGACATTTCCGGAGAAATGGAAAACATCTCGGGTAATCCCTGTTCCTAAGGGAGCGGGCGGGTCAGATGTAGGTGATTACAGGCCGGTGGCCGTGTCATGCACCTATGCTAAAGTCTTCGAGTCAGCACTGTATAACGTTGTCTACAAGGAGATCAGAACGCATTTGTCTGATGCACAGCATGGGTTCAGACCGGGTCGTAGCACCACTAGTAACCTTTTAAACTTTATGTCATACATAGTACCCCACGTTGACCAAGGTACACAGGTGGATGCTGCGTACTTTGACTTCAGGAAGGCCTTTGATACCGTTGACAACGACGTGCTTCTCGTGAAGTTGGCTGGGGCAGGCTGCACACATAAGACGTTGAGATTTTTCGCCAGTTACATGAGGGACAGAAAACAGTATGTTCAGTGTGGCAACAGTGCATCCGAAACGTACTGTACATACTCCGGAGTCAGTCAGGGTAGCAATCTTGGGCCGCTCGAGTTTATTATCTTAATTAACGACCTGCCCAAAGTAGTCAAACATGCTCAGTGTCTATTGTTTGCGGACGACTTGAAGCTGTATACAAAAGTTATGTGCGAGGAAGATCATAATCAGCTTCAACGTGATATAGATAGGGTTGTGGCATGGAGTCATGAGAACAAACTCCACTTTAACGTGTCCAAGTGCAACGTCATATCGTTCAGCCGTAGCCTCTCTCCCCGCATTCACCATTACTCGGTGGAGGGTAGCGCGATGGAGCGTGTGACGTCAGTGCGCGACTTGGGCGTGCGGATGTCAGCAGACGTAACATTTCGTGAGCACATTGTAAATGTTTGCAAGAAGGCATTCAAAACGTTGGGGTTTGTTCTCAGGACGAGTAACAGCTTTACTAGCATCACAGCTATTAAGGTCTTGTACAATGCTTTAGTTCGCAGCAAGCTGGAATGTAATGCGGTCGTCTGGGCCCCTCATGAGGTAAAGTATGCTCTCATGTTAGAGAAAATACAAAACAAATTTACGAGATTACTCTACATGAAACTTTATGGCGTATATCCTAAATACCCGTTGATGTATCCCACATTATTCGTTTTGGGTATGGTGGGATATAATCAGCTAGAGGTTAGGCGCGAACTTGCTCTGGCGTCATACTTGTTTAGGGTATGGCGTGGAAAAGAATTCAACTTAGTTTTGCTTGCGCAATGTAAGTTACGGGTGCCCAATGACTCACTGAGGGCGCGGCAGAGCCGACTGTTTAAGATAGGGCGCAGTAAGACCAACCTCCACCAGAAGGCTTCTCTGACACGAGCGCTGGAGCTGCTTAATAGGATCCATGACCATATTGACATATTTCACTGTTCCCTGAGTGAGTTCACACGAACAGCGTTATATGTTATTTGTTATTTATGATTGTGTATAATATTAATGATTTTGCCTGTTGTTGTTGTTGTTGTGTTATAAAATTGTATCTGCTTTGTTTCTAATGTGTTGTTTGTAATATAGTTATTTGTAAGTATAGATATATAGTAGGTAGGTATATATAATGTTCATGTTCACTATCGCATTGGCTTAGCTGTAAGGATAGTGTTCTATTGTTGATAATAAATAAATAAATAAATAAATAAATAAATACTTAATAACAAATTAAAATCAAGCATCATGCTCGAACATCACAAGAACTTATAATATCAAAATAAATAATTTTTCAATGCATGTGCTCGTAAAGGCCCACTTTTTACGCATCAAAACCGAACAGAAAGTCGATTATTTTGCCCTAGGGCTTTTATTATTATTATTTTTTTATTTGTTTGCAATGGTTGGCTAACCTGCAGCCTTTCCTGTCTACCATAGATGTTATACTTTTTTTTTCACTGTTTAACGGCTCTGGATACAATCCTTTTGAGCCAATCATAATTGAAAGTTCACAAGATTATATTTGTTTTCATTTCCTCACACTATGCATTGAAAAACGTTGTATGATACACGGGCGTAAAAGCAATAAATTACTCGGTTACGTTTAAAACACTCGCTACGCTCGTGTTTTAAATCGTCCTCGTAATTTATTCCTTTTCGCCCTAGTAGCATAAACTATTATCAAGAAGACTTGCACTTAGCACAATCAAGCTATTAAACTTTAATCACAGTAAAAAAATAAGTTTATTCTTTGTTTAGATAACTTAATATACAGGGTGTCTCATTTAAATCGGTCAGTATGGGAAAGTTTGAAACTATAAGACATACGAAGATCTGTTCTTAGGAACATTCATGCATTTAAAAAAAAACTGTACTCAGCTCGGGAATCGAACCCGGTTGTTTTGAAAAACATAAACTTACACTATTTCTATTTAGATATCAATTGTTTAGGTCTTAAGCAGTAAATGTCCAATGTTTTTTTTTTCTTTTTTTTATTGCTATTCGGCCAGTCACACCAAGACGTTTCATTTTCAAATGAGGTTTATCACGTTTCTGTATCTATTTTAAGTGGGCTTTTCAATTGATTGTTAGTGTTTGATTAATAGAAGTAAGCAATTGCAGTAATCAATAGATAATAATTATCGCAGATAACAAAACTTCCGGAATGGTTTAATGCAATGCCAATGCCATGATATGTAAAGCGGTATATTTTGCGTTGGCCCAGTCAATTATTACATACTGTATACCTATTTGGGGTGGGGCTTGCAAGACAAAGTTTATTGAGGTGGAAAGGGCTCAGCGTTTCCTGTTAAAAGTAATGCATTTTAAAACCTACAAATTTTCTACTAACATGCTATACTCAATTAGTGATGTACTAACAGTACGAGGATTATATGTTCTTCACACTATTCTAAGAATGCACAAAAGAGTTAATTTTGACCCCTCTATTCTAACCAGAAGACGAGTTCACTCCGTAGCCCCGAAACGCTCAAATAACACTGAGTTTGCTAGACATCAATATGATTCTCAAACAGCGTACTTATATGACCAACTTAACACACTACTAAATATATACCCTAAGATTGCAAACGAAATTAAAAAAACAATAACTGCATGGATTAAGACACTTAGCTATGACCAAATAGAGGATTTATTGCAGCGAATTAGCTAATAAAATTATATATCTATACTTACTCCCGTACCCTCTTCCGCATTTACACACACAACACATACACTCACACACTCAACTCATATACACTCTCTCTCAAACACAAATTGTTAAATTTAGGACATGTCTGTCCTTAACTTTATTAGTTTATAGTTTTAAAAGTTTATTCTAACTGATAAGTTAACGAATTGTTTGCTATAAAGAGCGAGACCACCTGGTACAGGTATTCTTATACTTAATAGGTGGTCTCAACCTTGTTCTATATTAGTTTAAGAAGTTATGAAATAAACATTATTATTATTATTATTATTATTATATGTAACAAGTTGCAACACCAGCAAAGAGGTGCAAACAACCATAGAGACAATTTTACATGCCTGAACTTGTTGAATATTGTAACGGTGGTCATTTCGAACACCTACTAAAATAAATTAAAGTTTGTGAAAACAATGCATTTTGTTCATTTGAGACATCATGTTTCATAGAGCCATTTACTGCTTAAGACCTACACAATCGATATCTAAATAGAAATAGTCTAAGTTTATTTTTTTCAAAACCACCGGGTTCGATTCCCTAGCTGAGTACAGGTTTTTTTTTAATGTATGAATGCAGTTTTTCTTGTTATTAAAATCGATGACATGGTTCTTAAAAACAGATCTTCGTATATCTTATAGTTTCAGACTTTCTCATACTGACCGATTTAAATGATATTTTACTTTCATTCTTAAAACCAACGACATTCTACTTAAAACGCTCAAAAAATCCCATATAAAGACCGCTAAGACCAAATATCGACTAAACTACAATAAGGCGGTTAGCTCGTTGGCGAGACAACGTGCGAAGCGCGCGGTGGCCTTATTTGTTACAAGTTTATGATGTCACACAGCTTTCAATCTCGACGGTGCAGTTCTGGCTGTCGAGGGGGTAATAGTGGAGGTCCATCATGCAGGCCAGGGTGGCTGTGAAGCGCATCCCGTAGGTGATGCGTCCGTCTCCACCCAGCCGGACTAGCTTGTTCCTTTCCGTCACGTCGTGGAGAAAACTGCAAGGTGAGGTCTCGGTTATCTCTCAATATGAGATGATATTGATTAATAATAAACGAAATGACCTGAAGCACTTGTATGGGTATATGTCAGAAAGAGGCCCTACTAAAGAGGTGTAAGGTTTTGGGTTTTTACATTCAAAAATGTAAGTATATCAAATAAGAGTATACTCAATATACAAGCACATGTTGTTCTTAGCGCATTTTTTTCGTTTTTCCTTTATCAAAATACAACTAACTGAAGACATTGCTCGTATATTAGGACAATGTGAATGTCAGAAAATATTTTTCCAGAGGTTCTAGCGTAATTTTCAAGTTATGCCACGGACTATCAAATAGACATCGGAGCAGTGCAGTGAAATATGAAATATGAAGTATGAGGGTTTTTGATCAGGTTTGTTACCAAATCATAATAATGTAAGAAAAATATTTCTTTGGATGCGAGAGTTTTTCTGGCGTCACTCATGGTCACATGGATACATATGTTGCGGAAGCCGGAAACTTGCGATAGCTTACCATGCAATCAACTTCTCGTGAAAAATAAGTGAGAAATCGTGAAAAAAGAAATTAGTTGTTTCGTACATTTTGGTAGAGTACATTACGAGATTTGAAGTTTAGTTCCATAGTAAAAATAGTTCGTATGAACGAGTACTATCGCCAGTTTCCGGCTTCCGCAACATCATATTCACAACCAGTATAAATGTATAAATATGGTTTAACATGTTGTGCTACTCGGTTTTTGAATTGAATTGTATATAGAGGCAAACAATAGGTTCACAAGCTGAGAATCGAGGAAATGTTTATTTTTATTCGTAAATCTAAATAAACACGCCAGCGGACGCAATTTATGAATATTTATCAGAAAGGAAACTCGTACCTGTTTTTGTCGTTTGCAAAAAATGTATCGGGCACCCAAATCTTGTCAGCGAAATCACCGGACAAGGTCAAAACATCTTCCGGTAGACCGAAGCCTAATCTCTCGTCTTTCCAATACTGGTTTAGATATAATGTTATTGTGTAGTCCTGAAAAGGAAAACGTATTAACGTAAAAAGTGTGCTTCGAAACAAAACGAAGCCTAGGGAAGGAATTTTTCGTGGTTTACCACCTGTCTCAAATTCCGCAACCCATGTAAAACCTCATCTTATGTAAAGTGAAGTAGTATATAGAGTAGTGAGTGGGCGGTAACGTGAGCGGAGGCTCAAGCAGGCGGTGTTCAAAGTCCATCGATTGGTCCAGTCAGCACACCGCCCCTCACCAACGACCGACCCACGCGATGTATGTCAAGTGACCGCGGCCTTGCTCTCTTTTCTCTGCTATTTAAAGCTTAATGAATGATGATGGACGACCGTCGACAGCCTCGAGAGAGCGACAGGGTCCTTGATACGACCCAAAAAACCTCCTCCGAGAGTACCTCGAGCCTTAATAAGGCCGTTGAGATTGTCACGCTTCATGTTTTCCTATGAAATCTGCTTACGTTTGGAAAAACCCATAATAGAAAGAAAGAAGAAAGAAAGAACGGAATTTATTGCCAAAAAAAATACAGTAAAAAATAAAAAATAAAACAAGATATTATATACTAAATTAAATTCTAACAAATTAACCAAGAAGGCAAGTAACTTACAAAATAAATAACTTACAAAATAACTTATAAATAAAGTGTTACATGATTAACCATACATCATTAAGCTAGCATACATTGTACAGCTTTTGTTTGGCAAAAGGTGGCCCGCTCAGCATTTGCTGTCGGAAACTTGTCGAGAGTTCCTACAGCGCTGTAAAATAAACAAATGTATTTGTAATAAACAAATGTATTTGTTTTAACTACCCGTATACTTCGCTAAAGATAGAAAAAGTTTCTAAGCAATTACACGAGTAATTTACCTCACGCGTTAGCGTCACATTTATAACAAAGTTAGCGCCATGAAAAAAGGGAACTATTCTTCTCGTCTCTTAATTAGACCAAGGGAACGGCCATAATTCACAATGTCAATTAAGAAAATTCCCCGCTCGCTGAGACCGAGATAAAGATAAATAATGCAGAAAGCGCACTCACCATGTTAACTTCGGAAATCGCATCGAAACTGGCGATCGTTAAATCCATGCCGACGTACAATGGATCACCTGAAAGATAATATAAATTTTATTCAACAAAGCAACAAAAATAAACCCGCAATGGTCTCGGTGCAGGAAAGAACCGCTGACGAATGATGTCGTGTTTACTGAAACTAAATTCAATATTGAATCTTTATGGTTCAGAGCCTGCAATAACATGTAGCGTCAGCGGGGCTAGGCTAGAAAGTGCTTCCTTTGCAGAATATTACATCATGCAGCTTGGGTATTTGTGAGAGATATAACATTTTGATTTGAAATGTTCATACATGTACCTAAGCGAGATAGTATTTGAACAAACTTGGGTGTGTCACTTGTGTGCGTTGTTTATTATGTACAATATACATACACGTGTGTATATTATAAAATATTTAATTATCGATTTATATAATGTTATAAAATATTACATCCGTGGTCTAGTGGTCTGAGCCTTGGGCTCTAAACAAAGATTGGGGGTTCCATTCCCACGGGGAACACACATAAAGAAAAATGGATGTCCGATGGAATTCGTGCGGCTCTCTGCAGGTGACGGCAGAATAACAGCGTCGCATGTTTCGGTTTGCGGCATTATGCTGAGTGGGAGCCCTTTTCTCTTTGCCGCGACACACATACCACTAGGATAAATTTAACTTTCTTTTTGTGTTTTAACTTTATATTTTTATTTTTTTATTTAAGTTCTTATTTAAGCTTTACTTTGTTTTTGTATGTATGTGTCTTGTTTTTGAGAAATAAATGTTATATCTATCTATCACATTCGGCACTCGCACATCCACGTTTCATATCCTACTTGTGTTATTTTCCACAATCACAATTTTATCAACCTTACGCGTGTTTACGTTTGCTTCATATTGCACGAACTTTTACAAGTTTATTCTATAAATAAATTGTTTTTTCACAAACAAAATCTTGAAAACCAGATATAATTGTTAGATTGTAACCGTAAAGCGTGATAAATATGTAAATATGTAATATGTAAAAAACCAAGTTTCTATTAAGTACTACGTCTTTTAAAATTACGTGAAAAATACTCACTTCCCCATAAAAATTAACGGGAATAAAAATATAATTAGCGACTTCAAGTGTCCGGAGTAAATACCAAAGCGTGCGACTAAAAATACTGAGTGAGCGAATTTAAAGTATGGAATCGAAACTACTTCAACAAAAGTAAAAAAATAGGTGCGACGACGAGCGAACCGAGGAGGAGCGTGTTAGATAAAATAAAGAGCCGAGTGAGGCGAAGTCCCTTGTTTTATTACTTAAAATAAAATTTTCACTAAAATAGAAAATTGTTCACCTGAGAATTATTCAACTTTACTCAAATTTGTATTTTCAAGTCACAGCTTTCAACATTTTTATTCACCCACAGTCTTTCGCCCACTTAGTATTTTAGTACGCTATCATCAGTATTTTTGACACCTTAAATTTGAATTTTTATTCGCTCGTTTAAATACTACCCAAAACTAATCAGTACGTTTAAGTTGGTATGTTTTTCTCTTACTTGTTCCACTAGTTTACATAATATATCATATATATAATTCCGTACCTCTACAAATAAATACCGCTGAGTCAAATTCACTCAGCTTTGCATTTGGTTGATTTGTGTGCTGGAGCGGTTCAAATTCGGTCCTAAATACAGCCCAAATCTAATAAATCTCATGAAAACCACTAATGCGTGTATGCAAACGTGTCTGAATGAATGATTTTGTTTCAGGATGAATCGATGTCAAACTGTTGAAACATTAGGGTCATTCTACAGAGAGGATAAAAACCGGCCAAGAGCGAGTCAGACTCGTGCACGAAGGGTTCCGAACGGCAAAAAAAACATGTCTGTTGTATGGAAGCCCCCTTAAATATTTATTTTATTCTGTTTTTTAGTATTTGTTGTTATAGCGGCAACAGAAATACATCATCTGTGAAAATTTTAACTCTCTAACTATCACGGTTCATGAGATACAGCCTGGTGACAGACGGACAGACAGACGGACAGCGGAGTCTTAGTAATAGGGTCCCGTTGGTTAGCCTTTGGGTACGGAATCCTAAAAAAAGATGAAGTCAATAAAATTTCTTCGTGAGAATCAAGTCATCCAAGAGTCTCTAAAAAAATTGTAATCAAGGTATCAAGAAAAATAAAAAAACGATTTTTTCTATAGACATAAATTACTATAATTACTCACAAATTTTTTTAATCGTCTCGTAAGATTTAATAAGAAAAGAAAAAATATTTTATATTGTAATTTATAAAACAGTATTATAAGATACTTAAACTTGATTTTTTAAAAGATTTTTGTTAAATGAGAAAATATAAAAATAGACAGAAATAACTCTTAATCCCTACAGTAGCAGAAAAGTAGGTTGATTTAAAAAGTAATAACTATTCAATAATAATAATTGTAAATAAATAATATTATAATATTAATAATTATTCATTCATATTATACTGTATGTTAATTTGATAACCTTTTTTCTTAAAACAGGGCAACTTTTACTATGGCCCCAAGTATGAAATTGCGAAAAAAAAATCAGCTGTTCCATAGAAAAGTTAAATAGCCTACACGACCGAATTGTATGAAACAGCTGATTTATTTTTTGCGATTTCAGGCTTGGCCTCATAGTGAAAGTCGTTCATATTAATGGGTAAAACAACCCGTTTAAAGGAAAAAGGTTATCAAATTAATATCCTGTATATACTCGCTCTGTTTTGTTTGTTCGTGCGTTATCTACGCGGGCCCGGACTGAAAATCAGCGCTGTCGGTCTTACTTTGTTAGACTACAGCATTATGCTGAGTCCTTGGCCTTTTTGTCTGCTGCGATACATGACTTCTTCTAGTTTAGTCACATTGTTTTTTCGTATTTTTATTTTGTTAAATGTCTCGTTTTCAAGCTTTTATTATGTAATTGTATTGTGGCAGATAAATAAACAGATATTCTATTCTGTTCTATTCTATTCTATTCTATTCTATATATCATTCAATATATTCGTTATATTGTTATCGACTGATAGATAGGATTGACATAGACAAAAATGACATTCATTGTGAAACTGTGTTTTATTTGGATATTTTTGATGGCTATGTGGTCGTATTTTTTTTCTATCTAGCAGTATTTTTCTCATTGTTAATATAAACTAAAATTAAAAATGTTTTAATGACGACAGAACTGACGGTTTAGGTGTTCACTGTACAATTAATTAGACCTTTCTCAAAAACCAATGTACCGCTTCGACAATGGCCGTGAACTGTGACGAGGCAGAAAAGGAGTTGCTGATACGTGTAAAAGAAATATGGTATTGCGTGAAATAAAAAGTCTTCCAGCTTTGCCTTACTTATAGACATAAATAACAATTTTTTATTACACAAGTTGAATCCTCATAATTTTGAAAACTTTTTTTTTTAAATCTTTATTTGAGGGTTTGGTCACGATGTGATCATGTCACCCTACTTGTAGAAATTAAAGATAGGTATTTGCTACTAAATACATGCAGTCATTTCTTATTTTGATAAAAATCTTTGCTAATTTCATCAGTATCTTAGCTTCCTCTGAATTTGGAGCAGCCAGGACGCTGTTACAGCCACCTAATTCAAAAATAGGATAACAAAATATTTGTCTTCTTTGGACCTCATTTCGTAGACATTCCATTAAAATATCTTCGATTACCCTGCACTTACTGCAGTTTGGTGTGTTTGATTTACGCATTAAGTAAGAAAACTTATTCAGTGGGATGTGTCCAGAACGTAGCCAAAAAGTAAAAAAACAAACATATTACTTATATATTAACTATCGAGTGTGGTTAATTTTATTGTTAATTGTACATTAAACTCATCTATCTGAACAAAAGACAGAAGCTGACTCTTACAACATAATCTACAAAAATCTTTACAAATAAACTTCGCATGCGTTTGCCGATCTTAATTATAGAATTAAATAACTTATTTTACTTTAAAAACTAACATTGAACAACTTAATTTAGTTTAATACTCTTTTGTAAAAACACCACCCATGTTACTTAATATTATAAAATTCATTAAAAACTGATTTTTAGTCTTTCTAAACTATGCCAAAATCGCACTTAACTGCTCCAGAGCAAAGTAATGCAGTAAAGTGTTTAGAATAAGAAAGGAATGACGGTGTACGTAGAAACCCTTTCAAGTTTCTAATACATTTATATATTGTTAGATGTATTTCTTTAAATAAAATAAACAAATGAAATTGATGAAAGTCCATTATTTCTTTTGCCCTAAAAACAATGCAGTAATTTGCCTCAAATCCCATGTGACCGTCCTTAAAGGCTTCTTGGTCCATGGCCAACTAGTTTTAAACAATTTAAAATAAAGCAAAAAATGATGCCATGAGAAAACGAGAATTGTCCCGAATGGAATTGCAATAATTATTTTGGTGTTTTTTTTTTGTGAGAAACGGATAAGGTTATTCGCGAAAGCTCAGCGAAAGTGATACATTTATTTAGCCCAGGGGGCGCAAAAAAGCATTTTGATAAAATGTACATCTGTCAAACCTTACTTCTTAGATTGTCAATATTTATGATAACTAATTCTACGTTAATATATAAAAAGCTTATAAACAAGCAAAATATACGTACATACATAAGTACATACATAATAATACATACATACTTGTATGTACTAAAATATCTGATTCAATACACACTAATCATATATACCGTTTATTTGTAAAAGCTTTTCGGTGAGAGAGATTTGTAAAATTACGTATTCCACAAACTTTGGCAGGAAGCTTTGCGAGAAGCAAATTTTGGGGTTTGAAATGTTGGTTATTTCAGTTGTATAATTTTTAGAGCTATTTGGAATATAGAAGAAACTTCAGAAAATTTATATTAAGGCCAGTGCTTTGGTGGCATTTATTTATGCAGATAAATTTATACTGGAGGCTTAGTAAGTAGTCAGTATCACGGATCGATAACACATTTTGCAAATTTCGCAAAATAATATGTTGACCTCCCATAGTAATTGCCTCGAGGCTGGGCTTACGTTTGTAGGGAATAGAAAAGAAATAATTTTCGAATTTCGCAAAAAGGGTAATCGAACCTTCGAGTCTTCATTATAAATTTGGCTGCATAAATAAATTTTACCTTATATTAGTCGTTATTTTTAGTATCTCCTGTTGTGTTGTGATATAAAATTACCGTGTTAGTCGGGTGCTCAAGTTTTAACTTGGGTTAAACTTTAATTCAGTATAACAGTAAGCTACGTTGTTTCCACAGGAGCTTAGTGCATGTTTTCCTAGGGCGATGGTAAAAAAGGCACACTTACGGCACTTTACGCACGTTTTACCTTCATCGTTTAGCAAGTGGTAAGTATGCACATAAATTCGAAACTTGGTGCAAATTTGACCAGGCAGGATTCGAACCCGGATCTCAATAACTATGGTGTTACTCTAGTATCTCACCACCAAAGTTGGGTCGTAGCCGTATGTCGTACCCGTCCAGAATTCTGGACACGGTGTGTGTCACGTTCTCCAGTCGGTCTGCCGCCGCCTGACGCTCGCTCCTGGGATGAAACAATAATATTATAAACCAGGCAGTTTTAAATTAAAGTAAGTAATGGAATTAATTATTTGGGCAGTCAGATACATAACATAATAATATGATAAATCCCTGTTTTTAAGGTTTCGTAGTACCCTAAAGGAACCTAAAGGAGATTTCGTTGTCCCTCCGTCCGTATGCCACAGCATGGTCACAGCCTCATAACTTTGTTATATATAAAGACTTGAAATTTAGCACAAAAATAGCATTAATTTTCCCAAATAATAAAATGTAATAAAAAAATGCAATCTCACTACAAAAGAGAAAAAAAAACTAAAAATACAATGTGGCTATCAAACTGTAGATATTAAAAAGCGAAATGTAAAAATATAATAATTGTGCAGTAATAACTTGCACTCCGCAGTAATTAAATTACTTGTAATATGTAAAAATACCTCAAAAAATGTATGTGTCCATCGTCCCTTCCTTACTTTAAAATTAGAGGGCCAAAACATTTTATTTTTATTTTTTAGAATATTGGATAACTGGAAAGTTTTAAGAAAACTTAAACTAAACGATTTAAAAAAGTTGAACACAAATGAGAAATACAAATTAAAAAAAGGGACTTTTTAAAAATACAGTTTGGATATCGAATTGTAGGTTTTTGAGAGCTGATTCTAAAATATATAGTTTAGCTTAATTTACTAGCAACGATTTCGAGAAACCATTGAAAAGCCACAAAAATTTATGTATTCCCTTATCTCCGAAACCAGAGGAACGCAAATTATTAAAAAAAAGTAAAATTCATGGTAATAGGAGATTACGTAAAGATTTAAGGAAAAATGTGGCGGTAAAGATATTTACGAAAACAAACGAAATAAAAAAATAATAATAAGTTATCCTCACGATATAAACCTACTTTTTTAATGATTTAGTAAAAACAATTTTTTTTTCAGTGGGCAAGATTTTACATACAATTTTCCTGACTTTCCTTAAACTGACGAAATACAGAACCATGGGCGCACGTGTCTGACTCGCACTTGACCGGATTTTTATTCTATGAGTACTAATAGTTATGTTAAGTATGTTTATTTGCTTTTAAATATTTACGACGTAATTGACTATTACAATATTAATATCGTTATGATTTCTCTACCCATTTCTACAAAATATTACATTTCGTGACGTGTATAAAATGGCGGATTTTCTTACCCGACGAATGAAAGAAAACCCATTTTTACTCGTTACGAACGATACTTTTTCTACTACCTGATTTATGTATTTAAATATTTAATTTTTCCTTTCAAATTTAATGTATTTTATGACTTTGCAAAGCGCGGCGCGGTTTTTACCTTTTTTTTTCAGGCTTCGGCCGGTAGCTTTTATTTGTGGCCAGTATCATTTTGCGAAAAAAGAGTGTCTGACGCGATATAATCGACTAGCTTTTGCCCGCGGCTTCGCCCGCGTTCGTTTAGTTTTTGTAAAGACAATCGAATCTGTCAAAGTAGCCTATGTCCTATTCCAGGTTTAAAACTACATTTGTGCAAAGTTTTAGCCCAATCGGTTCAGTAGTTACGGCGTGAAGGAGTAACAAACATCCATCCAAACTTTCGCATTTATAATATTAGTGGGATTATGTCGTGAATTGTTACGCGGGGAATTTCGATTGTAAAGACAAACTAAGGACGTCAAAAAGAACCTAATTTAGCATGAAATGAAGACAAACGTCAAAAAGAACCTAATTTTGCAATAAATGAAATTTCAATACGATATTTCAAACTGACCTGATAGTCATTCCGCAACGGGGCCCGGAAAGTTCGATTTTCAAAACTAATTTCGAGTATTAAATGGAACTTTTTCATAAAAGTAGTAGAAAAAACAAATTACATAATAGATTTTTTTTTTTTATATTTACAGTGGGCGTTACAGTAATAGTATGACGCTTGAAAATATCTGAATTTGTTTTGATTTTGTTTTTGTAGGTACTAATTTTAATATGTAGTTCAATTCAACCAACTGATGGACTGATACAAGATTATTGTAATGGTTTTTGTATAAAAGTTTATATCGTTTATAAAGAGGTAATTATAATTTAACATTACTCACAAGGTTGCCTTAGCAATACCTTGCTGCGAGTACCGGCAATTTAGGCATATTATTTGTTTTATTTTTAAATCTGTCAGTCAAATGTAATTGCAAAACACTTTGGGATGTGGCAGTAAACGCCAATAGTTCAGTATTAGTGAGATTTATAAAGCATGAGTTTAAAATTGAATGCACAATTGGTCAAGATCTTGTCCAAACAAAGTTAAAATGGCATTTTAAGTTGGTTTTGAAAAGATCATGACTAATTTGTGTATACAATTTCAAACTCTTGCTTTATAAACCTCACTAATACTGAACTACTGGCGTCAATTGCCACATACCAAAATGCTTTTATTTTTTTCATTTCTTAACAAGAAAAACGAAGATAAGTGATGCATTTTGCGCTAAATGACTGACGTTTAACTAAGGGGAAACGAGTCGTATCCTCTACGAAACGCACAACTTAAGATGGTTCTTCTTATTTTTGAATTATTAGATATTAAAGAAATGTGGTTTATGGCATTTCGCAAACATTGTTTAATGTCAGTTATGCTTTTCCGGCAAAATTTTGTTATTTTATGCATTACGTTGTAAATGTATGGGCACACAAACTTAAAACACGCTTTTAAATATGTGTGCCCATACATTTACAACGGTATGCATAATATAACAAAATTTTGCCGGAAAAGCCCAACTGACACTTAACTATATTCACGAAATGCTATAAATCCCGTTTTTTTAATATCTTAATTCAAAAATAAGAAGAACCATCTTAAGTTGTGCTTTTCGTAGAGCATACGAATCGTTCCCCCTTTACCCGATCACTTCTCGATTTTTGAATTGAAGAACAATTAATTGACTTGGAGCGCGACCGCGCATTGTGGAATGAGGGAAGTTAATAGCATTTTAGGCAAATGTCACGGTATACAGCCCATTATAATACAAGAAAGTGCATAGTTATTGTCACGGAACTTACAAAGTAAGTACATAAGAATAAGTATTATTTTCCAAAATAATTAAAACATTGAAATTAATTACCTACTACTGCTTACATAGAGTGACAAAATACGAGTATTAAGTATCTTTGAGAATATTACTTAATCCGTATTGATTGCAGAGCCCATTGAATATTTCAAAGTTATTTTGTATTAAAGTAATTCCATTAGGCACACTCATATACACATACTGACATCTAGCAGTAGCAATACTTTTAACTTTTTACATTTAGTTGTTGTAACTAATATTTTGAAACAAAAAGACATGATCTTGCTAAGTTTCTTGCCCTTCTCTTAGCAAGACTAATCGAATGGGCGGAGTTAGGCATATATTTATAATATTATTTATTCCTTATTCCTATATTTTATTTTATTCAAGTGTATTTTTTTTATTAAATTTAAGTAAACCCAACCTTTAAATATTATAACCTGCGTATTTCCCCATATTATAATTATGACATAAAACTATTACATACCTATACACATACATTATTTAATTACTTATACTCGTATTACATTAAAACCGACCTGTAATAAGTGTATCTGTTATACCTTCATTACATAAATAAATATATTTCATTTCAATCTTAGAAAATACAAAGTTTTCCAGTTTTATAGATTTCAAATATCATTCCAGTTTTGAAGTGGATACTTTTATGTTCGCATCTCGTGTAGGGGGGCCTGTTCAAAACTTATACATCACTTCCGGGACAAATTTCACTTCTTGAAGATCAAGGCATTTTCGTATGAGTATTTCGTATATTTTCGTACTTGACAATAAAAGTACTTTGGCAGGGGAGTTTTGTCGTGAAAAGAACTTTAGGATAAGCTTGTTGACTTGAACTGCGCGCATTTGTTGAAAGATAATTTGGTTTCTTGTTTCCGATTTCAATCGTTCATTATTTGTTATTAATTATAATAACAGAGTCGAGATAAGATAATGTGTATTTTATAGAAATAAAAAAAATACCTCGTGAAGAGATTGCGCTGCTATCATTGACATGTAATGTATAATATCTATGGCCAGTATTAGCTTCTTCCTCTGTGATTGAGTAAAGAGGCGACTTATAGTAGTTTATCCTACAAGGGCGAAAAGGAATAAATTACGAGGACGATTTAAAACGCGAGCGTAGCGAGTGTTTTAAACGTAACTGAGTAATTTATTGCTCTTACGCCCGTGTATCATACTACGTTTTCCAATGCATAGTGTGAGGAAATAGAACAAATATAATCTGGTGAACTTTAAATTATAATTGACTCAAGAGGACTGTATCCAGAGCCGTTAAACAGAGGAAAAAAAGTATAACATTTATGGTACACAAGAAAGGTTGCAGGTTAGCCAACTTCTCGTTAATAAATTAAAAAAAAAAATTATAATAAAGCCCTAGGGCAAAATAATCGACTTTCTGTTCGGTTTTGATGCATAAAAAGTGGGCCTTTACGAGCACTTGCATTGAAAAATAATTTACGGCTGTATCTCTAACATAAAGCGCTGTTTTCTTTTTTACATTAATTGCAATTCATATGCTATTGTCTGTACATACGTTGTACTCGTACATTGTCTAAATTAAATTCCTATAAGTGAGGTTTAAGCAGATGCGCCATTTAGCGTGAGGTTCTCCCAATCCGATATTAAATTGAGTTCTGCAACGAATGGCGGCTTGCCTCAGAAACCCATTACTAGACGGTTACCCTCTCTCAAACAATCTGACGCCTAATCAAGTCTCATTCAACAGGTGCAAATCATGATTAATAAAGCGAGACTATCGTTAAAACGAAAAGTGAGAATTTGGCACCGATCTGGGTGTGATAAAATAAAATTAAATGCGACAACTTTATTTTTATTTTATGAATATCACTTATTTCTTTGATCGATGAAAGACAATATTTTCAACACTGAAATACACTTTATAGGCTCTAGTTATACTTACTAGTACATAATAGGTATGCTTAGCATATATCGTCCAGGCAGAGACTCTTTCAAAGGATTGACAAGAATTGAAAAATAAGATCATAGAAGCTGTATACAAAATGTTAAAAGCATGAATATTTGGCAAACGGTGGCTCTTGATTTAGTTACCTATTATTTTTTCAATGCAAGTGCTCGTAAAGGCCCACTTTTCGCCCTAGGGCTTTATTTTTTTTTTCAATTTATTTATAATGGTTGGCTAACCTGCAACCTTTCCTTTGTACCATAAATTTTATACTTTTTTTTCCACTGTTTAGCGGCTCTGGATACAGTCCTTTTGAGCCAATCATAATTTAAAGTTCACAAGATTATATTTGTTTTATTTCCTCACACTATACATTGAAAAACGTAGTATTATACACGGGCGTAAGAGCAATAAATTACTCGGTTACGTTTAAAACACTCGCTACGCTCGTGTTTTAAATCGTTTTCGTAATTTTTTCCTTCTCGCCCTTGTTACATAAACTACTATTTCCAGATAAAGCGAGTTTTTTTTCTAACTGGATACTTCTGGTGGCATTTCGTATCTATTTGAGGCATGTTCAGAACATGTACGTCACTTCCGAAACGCGAAGGATAATTTGATTTCCGATTAAGTAGAGATTATTACGTTTTTAATCGTTCATTATTTGTTATTAGTTATTATTCATATTAATTTAAATCGGAATAATTAAAAAACAAATGACCTCGAAGTGAATGCGGTGCTCGCTATTCCTTACTTCTTCTATGATTTAGTAAAGAGGCGGCATAAGAGGTATCAACTTAAATAATTTACGATTACATCTCTGACAGAATCCGCTTTTTTGTTGTATAGGTTCAGTTTTTGTTTTATTTGAAATTCGAGAATTCTTTCACAAAGTTTTCATATCTCGTATTGTTGTGTAAGTTTCCACTCAACTGCTTTATTTCAACGCGCCAACCTGTGTAATTTAAATTTAAATACAATAGTTACGTGTAATTTTAGTTTTTAGGGATCCGTACCCAAATGGTCACCAACGGAACCCTATTACTAAGACTCCGCTGTCCGTCTGTCTGTCCGTCTGTCACCAGGCTGTATCTCATGTACCGTGATAGTTAGACAGTTGAAATTTTCACAGATGATGTATTTCTGTTGCCGCTATAACAACAAATACTAAAATACAGAATAAAATAAATATTTAAGGGCGCTCCCATACAACAGACATGATTTTTTTTCGTTTTTTCGTGGCTGGGCTTTTTTATGTCTGCAATAATAAAGGGTACATATATGTACCGAATAAACACGCAGCATATTAGAAATACGGCAATCTAAGGTATCCCACGCTTCTTCTACCGTAGCTAATGCTATCACTAAAAAGTGCATTACACAGACTCACACCAGACTATCCATAATTTGAAAACGTACATATCGAGAACTAACAACACTGTCACAAACAGGTTTACATGTAAGCGACGACTTGGAGCAAAGTTAGAAGTTTACAGGAAATTCCTAAACTACTTACACGAGTATGCTGCTGAAACTAGCGGAATTTCCTTCTAACAGACTTTCCTAACTATTCGTTACATCGCCTTAAGTATACGCTTCATCAGCTTTTACTACAAGAACAATTCTTCAGTCTGACGAAAAATTTAAATTTATTAATAGTTTGCAAAGCTAAAAACTTTTAAAACTACACCTTACTTAAATAACCGCGGAAACGGTTGCGGCTCTTAGAAAGTGGTGCGTGCCGACGGCTAGAAAAATATTTGTGGTCGATTGTTTTGTTAGGTTATTCAAAGCCAATTGAAATATAATGACTTATTAAAAACATTTTCCGTGTAGGTACTTTTGAACATACATAAATAAAATATGCAGAAATAGAAATATCCATTGCAAACAACAAGTTAAAACTTTACTGCAACAAAATAAACTTCGATTCGATAATCTACAGTTTGTAAAAAGAACTCACTGCGCGTCAGCCAGAGCCATGAGGACCTTGAGCACGAGGGTGAGCACGACGTGCCAGACGCGCGCGTGGTGGCGAGTGCTGCGCGCGCGAGGGCTCATCGCGCCTCGCTCCAGGCGCGCGCCGCCTGCACCATCGCGCGCTCACACACCCCTCACCAACCTCATCTTCAGAACATCATCGCGCTACTTTCTCAAAGTTAAAGTCGTAAGAAGTGCAGTATGTTATCGTGTTCGGGATCTAGTGTCGGCGGGCGCGGGCAGCGTGAGCGGCCACGGCGGCGGCGGCGGGCCGAGTGCCCTCGCGCGTGCGCGCGTTTCTCCTCTCCACATTTCGCACGCAACGCGGTACTCGCAAGAAGTCCGACGGTAGCACAAATCTTTTTGGAAGCGAAACCTAACTGAAATCTCTAAGTTTAATCAACTGGCCTCTCATCCAATCACTCTACCTTTTATACTAACAGCACTTCTTATCAATTCATTCATTATTAACCATTATTAATTTACCTAATGGTTTTTATGAAGATATTTCTTTATAATAAGTACACTTTTTTGATTGATATGTAGTGTACGTAAATAGATAGAAACTTGTCAAAATATAAGTATTAGGTCTTTACATATGAAATTGCTGTTTTTTATAGAGAATTTGAAGGAAACTCAATTTTCAGTAATAACATTTTTGCATTTTTTTTTAGGAATGACAAATCCAAATTATTTGATTTCTTATGTCTATGAATGAGAAAATATTAAGCTAACAGCAACATTCATTTAATTTTTGAAAAGTCTCAGCTGTAAAAAGTTATAACGAATCTTATCATAGAAATGGATGGCATTTAGGACTAACTGTTTTTGAATATTTAATTTTTATAATCAAACTGAAAATAAAAACGAAATTTGATACGTAAAAATAAAACCTTGATGTCCTCTTTCAAAAAACAAACAAATAATTGAAATAGCTATTGAATTACAGGAATTATGACCTCATGAACCTGTATGAAGATTTCGGCAATTTCATAAGTAAACTCCTATTATTATTCAATTTAATTCATTTACTTATTAATTTCAGTGTACTTTGACTTTATAATACTAAATATTTTTTGTTGAACGCTTCCATAAATGCACGAACAAAACGCCTTTTAAATCATGTTTGTCATCACATCACAAACGGAAACAAAGACGAAACATTCCATCTCATGATTCGTAGCCATATCTAAAAGCCTGACGATGCTATTATAACGAAACCGGTCGCTAGTAATATACATATAAAAGTGGAACAGTTACCAAGAATGTGTTTTATTTACAAGATGTTTCAAATGTGCCATCAAGAACCAACAACGACAAGTATCAATTTCCTATTATAAGGCTCCTATACCATTATAAGTAGGTTCTCGAACGCGTAATGGTGACTGACATTCAAAACGTGGGAGACCTAGAAATGCAGCGAGGGTGTTCAGGAAGTTATTTGCCGACGACGCGACGACGCTTCCGATTGTGGATAACAGGAGACGTGTATGAGCTTTGATATACGTTCAAAATACATCACTATGCTTTCTAAAGAAAAAAAAAAAAACGATTTTGCCTTAGGTTTAATGTTTTTTAGGTTGACCCTACCCAAAGTACGCCAAATGGGACCCTATTACTAAGCCTCCGCTGTCCGTCCGTCCGTCCATCTGTCATCTATCTACAGCTTCAGCCGTAATAGGTGTAGCCAATTGAAATTTTCACACAATACATGGTACTACGGCCTCTATCAGGCAAATTATAAAAAAACCGCCCAAGTGCGAGTCGGATTCGCGCACAAAGGGTTCCGTACCATTAACTATAAAACGGCAAAAAAACATGTCTGTTGTATGGGAGCCCCCTTAAATTTGTATTTTATTTTGTTTTTTAGTATTTTTTGTTATAGCGGCAACAGAAATACATCATCTGTGAAAATTTCAACTATCTAACTATCACGGTTAATGAGATACAGCCTGGTGACAGACGGACAGACAGACGGACAGACGGACAGACAGACGGAAAGCGGAGTCTTAGTAATAGGATCCCGTTGGTTACCCTTCGGATACGGAACCCTAAGAAATTGAAATACAAGGGGGGTCCCTAACAAAAAAACTCGAAAATAGTAGTTTATGCTACAAGAGCGCAAAGGAATAAATTACGAGGATGATTTAAAATACGAGCGTAGCGAGTGTTTTAAACGTAACCGAGTAATTTATTGCTTTTACGCCCGTGTATCATACTACGTTTTTCAATGCATAGTGTGAGGAAATGAAAATAAATACAATCTTGTGAACTTTAAATTATGATTGGCTCAAAAGGATTGTATCCAGAGCCGTTAAACAGTGGAAAAAACAAGTATAACATCTATGGTACACAGGAAAGGCTGCAGGTTAGCCAACCATTGCAAATGAATTAAAAAAAATAATAATAAAGCCCTAGGGCAAAATAACTTTCTGTTCGGTTTTGATGCATAAAAAGTGGGCCTTTACGAGCACATGCATTGAAAATTTTTTTTTTCTGTGTTATTTACTTATTTCAGCTCTATCTTAAAAACGTTTCTTTGATTATATAGCATACTCTAAAATAAAACAACAATTAATAAAAAATTGGGTTCCGTGTCTTGCGCTACCATTTAAGCGTTTTGTTTTTCATCGCCTTGATGTTGCCAGGCATCTATATTGTTGTTATTTACCGTAATGTTTTATGGGTTTCGAACCTGTATTGTATGGTGGTATGGAACCCTTTGTGCGTGAGTCCGACTCGCACTTGTCGGTATTAGAGTTCAGTCCATATTCCTGCGATAAATAATATTCTCAACATAGCTTTAGCAGAGTTCGAAATTATATAAATACCTCCAGCGTCCGTAGCACAGTGTTTAAAGCGCACGACGCGACTTAGTTGAATTACAAGTGCGAGGAGCGTGAAATACTATTAAATCGCAAAAACGGCTGCAAAACCTCCAGATTTGTAACAAATTATTAAGATATAACGGCTAAAATACTACTTGTAGCTAAGACAACTTATTGCTAAAACTTTGCTATAACTATGCATAAACATATTTTTAATGATATTATGGAAGCTTCAAAATAATTGGATTTTCTATAAGCGTGATATCACATTATTTTAGGAATTTACGGCTGGTATCACGACTATGGATAGCTATTGTATTATCATTTAAAAAATATGTTTATGCATATAGCAAACTTTTAACAACAATTTTTCTTAGCTAAAAGTTATATCTTAGCCGTTATAATTATTTCTTAATATTTTGTTATAAATCCGGAGAAACGACCCTTAAAGTGAAAAGTCTGAAATGAATGATACTTTAAAAAATATTCATATTCGACACAACATAATGCCCAACTCTACGCTGCACGCTATAATCCTTACATCGTTGTCTACATAAAAGGTGTGAAAGTAACGCCACAAAACGAGTGTTTGCCCCTTTGTCTCCATTTCTAGAGAGACAAAAACCCAAGTATATGCTCTTAGCATACATTGGAGAAGCAATAATGATGAGTGTCTCGCAAATGCCAGGGACAATTAGAAGTAGTGCTCAATTTTGGTAGCCCTCTCCCAGATAATTAGTAATAGAAAATGAACGATGGAGTAGCTGGAACTTTTCTCTTTACTTTGCAAATTGTTTGACCTTTTTACTCTTTATATTATGATAGCCTCGATAACTTGTACTTAATTTATGAGATTAAATATTAGATAAACCGTGCATTAAAGTTAGAGGTCTACATAAAAGCCCTAAAATTTCAAGCGGCAGAAAATTTTCAAGGTGATTGAGTACATATTATTAGGGTTAATATGACATTCCAAATCTTTTCTATACAAGTCGAGTCAGCTGACTAATCCACTTTAAAGCAAAAATGGGCAAAATATTTTTTCTGCTGTTATGTGGTCAGTAGGGTGTGCCGAAATTCCACTTTTTCTGAATTTCATATTGTAAAAGTGAAATTATTTTGAAAGGATCTACAGGCTGTAAATGCAAACCCATAGAGTAAAAATGTATACACGATACTAACCATTTTTGATTTAAAAAGAAAACGCCTTAAGAGACCGACGGAGCAATCCTAGTTCATACAAACGAAATACCAAAACCATTTGTAAATTTAGGATAGTGTGTGTTTATTCCGATTGGATTACAGAATATCTAAGTAAAGATTTAAGAGGCTGGGCGGAGCAATCCTAGGTCATACAAACGAAATACCAAAACCATTTGTAAATCATAGATATTCTTAAAGTAGTGTGTATTTATTCCAATTGCATTACAGAATATCTAGGTTCCCAAATATATTTTTTGAAAAGACACTGATTTAAAGACGACATATAAGCAATTTAAAATCCATAGAAAGCTTATTTTTGTCATATTTCATGTTTCAATCAGTGTTTTTATTTAATATATATTTGGGAACCTAGATATTCTGTAATGCAATTGGAATAAATACACACTACTTTAAGAATATCTATGATGTACAAATGGTTTTGGTATTTCGTTTGTATGACCTAGGATTGCTCCACCAGCCTCTTACATTTTTACCAAAAATTATATTATTTTTCTAAGCTATGGCTACGCACCTCAGAACATGTTCTGTGCTACGCACTCTCATCAACGCAATTCATTCACCTCGTAGCGCGGTCTCAACCAATCACATTGACCCTGCGGTCCGTAATAGAATTTCATAGATAAAAGCTATGAATGAATTCAAGTGTGAGCGATGACTGGTCCGTAATTTGTGAGCTAGCAAACGATGTGAAAGATAGCTTATGATTCGGACCGCATTAAAAAAGATACATCTTAACCATAACCTCTTATCACAGAATACTATACGATTATTTGATTTTATTTCGTCAAAGTGCCGTGATTCGTGATGGAACAAGAAGAGTTTGTAGCACTGTTCTTCAACGTAGACTCAGATAGCGACGAAAAAATATATATACATATAAATTCTTCCTTTTCGACGAAAAGTTCCACACGACTTTTTATTTGTTTCTCTCATGGCCGAATAAAACATATACTATGGTTTGTCTGATCTGAACTGCTGAAATAATGGAGCGAAAACAATTTTTGACATTCCATTCCGTTCAACGCTCACATCGCCTCACCTCCGTCGCATGAGCCATGAAAGTCATACGAATGAATGAACGCATTTGCTTCACTCATGGATTATTAGCCATTCACCTCATTCATTCGTAATCGATTTTAGCGAAATAATTCTATTTCGGAACGCGGGGTGAGTAATTGCGTTCTGTGCTACTGAAGCTATCAGAGGTCAATGACCAGCAATCATTGGTCAATGAAAAATATAGGATAAAATATATATTTTTATCCTATATTTTTATTTTATTCAAGTGTATTTTTCTAAATTAAATGTATGTAAATCCAACCTTTATTATTTCCCTGTGTATTTCCCCATATAATTATTTACTACTATATTTAACTATTACCTATACACAAAGATAATAATTACTTATATAATATTAAAACCGACCTGTAATAAGTGCATCTGTTATACCTACATTACATAAATAAATATATTTCATTTCATTTCATTTCATATGAACATCAAATTTTCGTGGCTATAGGCAGGCATGTAATATAATCGGTTCAATCTCGGCACGTTTATTCAACCATGACATCTTATCTCCCACAGGGTGTTATCTCCTATCTATGTAGTCTCAAGTCTACGTATAATTATGTACATGGTATCTACTTACAAGTACCTATCTGTATTTATAACTCGGTCATTGTGTTTTCTCAATGTCCATATTGTCCATACCCATAATAAGTACTTATTTACACCACACGATGTATCAAACCGGAAATTCTGTAAGGTGAGCCATCCCACTCAGCTGCCATATAAATGCTTTACGTGATTCTGACGTCCTGATGGCTTTGATCTCAATGAAACTTTGCACACATCTTTATATGTTTTCCTTCTTCCCCACATCGCACTCCGACGTCAAGAGGTGCAAGATGGCGAGATATTCAAAAAGCGCCGAATTTGTGTAATGGTTTCAGGTAAAAACTGTTTTCCATGAAACGGTTTATGTTTATTTATAGAAAAGGGTAATAAAAAATAAAAAATAAAATAAATAATAACTTAGTTTTCAACGTGAACAACGTCTGCATTTCTCTGTTTTTGTATTTCCAGTATAGATACAAATTATACAACTTGGTATACTTTGCCTAAAAACGAGGCAATATTTACGATATCCTGACAGCTAATATGATGATGTTTCTTTAAATTTTGCTTTTTGGGCTGTATAGAGACGTAGTTATATGTTGCTAGACAATACTTATGAAAACAATTATGAAGAAAATAAGCTGTTGACTTCACATTCCGTTTTTACCTTTTGTATGAATCTTGAGAAAAATCCAGGCGTAAAGGGCCCTCTTAAGATAGGTATTTAAGAAGTTGAACGGTTGAGATGCTCTTTAAATATTTTAGAATCTCCGATAAAACTATTGTAACATATCTTCACGACGTATATCCTCAAGGGGCAGTCAGAAGTATTGCCAAGTTTGGAGTGTCTATAGAACTGTCAACGATTTTTACGTCTCAACGCGAGGGAGTGAGTCTTATCGCCCAAAGTGGGCACAAATATTTTCCTTCACCGTTCAGCATATTATAACTAATACTATGAACATGAATTCGAAATAAAAAAAAAAACAAGAATATGTGTTCCATTTTCAAATATTTGCTCTTTATTTATAAAGTGACTAAAATGTCGCGTCTTAGGCGCCAGTCACCTGCAACTTCAGCAGGCTACATTGCACACGAACTTTTCACGTCACACTCTTGCCGAAAATTTACTGCATTTCCTTTTTTTTTTAAGTTATGAACATATATAGCAAAATAGTATTTTTGGGCTTGAAAACTTTTTTTACCCTTGCGTTTTTTACTTTTTTACTGTTTAATATTCTCTACCTGTTACTGTTTTCTTCCGATAGGTTTGTTTTAGAGCTTTTGGTAAAAAAAACGGAAGTCTTGATGTATGTGTTATCGGCTAAGCCAGATTTTAAGACTAACTTCATAAAAAATAACCACGAAGGTTATGTAGGGCGGTCGCTCCACTACGTTCCGTAACACGCCATACCTAACCTACAGGATCCTTTGTTTGCGCTGAAGTATTTTCGAAGAACTAATTCAGCTTGGCCTAGGCAGAATTAATTTTTTTCGGGTTTGCTCGGTAACACATATATGAAAGAATATATCCACTTCCAGGTGATATGATATAATCATACGGTTACGGTGAAAGTAATGAATTAGGTTAATATTAATAATTATCGAAGAGTTAATTATACATGATGGTGATTTGTGAATCTCAACAGTTTTTTTTTTTTTGTTGCGTTAGTTATTTGTCTAGCCATCTATGCACAAACACCGATACCAAATTTAAATAGGTTTAGTTGTTAAAAGACCCTAAATATGCTATATTACTAAACTTTAACATGTCTTTGTTTGGTGATTTCAGTACAGAGCTTGGGCACGTGACCATTTATTTTCTCCGTCAGACCGGGACGACTCTGGAATAAAAAAAAAGTATTTTACTAGGTTATATTAAAAAAGAAAGAAATTGTCCACTTATAGGTTCACATACATGTTAGCTTAGTACTTAATGGAATCTAACTGTTCACGCCACAAGCGTGACGCATGCGCATGGGTAATCTCGCACCACAGCGCCTCGCGCCAAGGGACTCGTGCGCCGGCGCTTGCTTTCTCTTCCGCGCCAGACGTCTATCGAAGCGCACGTGTGCACACTGTTCGCGCCGCGACACGCCGATAAATCTCGTTTACCTCGCGTTCATACCAGTGTCGTGTTCTTATAATCCACCAACCAATACATCCTGCTCATCCCTGCTCAAGACCAGCTCGATCAGCCCAACAAGAAGGGACGCCACGCGGCGCATTCGCCGGCTCAAAAGAAACCATCCAGAACAAAGGTTAGTTCACTCACAATCTTTTCCTGTCTGCTCACATCCTCAAATCCCATCTGCTCTGCATTCATGTAACTAGCGTTTACACTAACATCTAGGCAGTTGTTTAATATTTGTTGGCGTAGCAAATCAGTTTTAAAATATCGGGTTTACTTTTCAATCAGGAATAGAACCAAGGGCAAAAAATAAAGGTATACTTATAACCATTGGGTCTGTTTGCGAAAGCGGGACATTTTGCACTCGCTGGGGACAGCGGGACAGACAGCCTAAAATCGGGACTGTTCCGCCCAAAGTGGGACGTATGGTCACGTTAGCAATACATGATGGTCCATCTCCAAATGTAATGTGAGTCAGGGGAACACAGCCCGAGGATTATACCACGTCTGCGCAAAATGACCGCCATTACCTCTCGCACTGCCTCACTATTTGTAACAGAAAAAAAACGTCTAGTACATACACGTACATACTCGATTTTTTTTTATAAAGTAATATATTTTTCAATGCAAGTGCTCGTAAAGGCCCACTTTTTATGCATCAAAACCGAACAGAAAGTCGATTATTTTTCCCTAGGGCTTTATTATTTATTTTTATTTATTTATTTACAATGGTTGGCTAACCCGCAGCCTTTCCTGTTCACCATAAATTTCATACTTTTTTCCACTGTTTAACGGCTCTGGATACAGTCCTTTTAGCCAATCATAATTTAAAGTTCACAAGGTTATATTTGTTTTATTTCCTCACACTACGCATTAAGATATAAGATATAAGATATTTATTCACCATATAACAAAGTCCGTTATAAAAGGTTTGTCAGTTATTATTAATATAAATTGAAAAACGTAGTATGATACACGGGCGTAAGAGCAATTAATTACTCGGTTACGTTTAAAACACTCACTACGCTCGATTTTTAAATCGTCCTCGTAATTTATTCCTTTTCGCCCTTGTAGCATAACCTACTATAAGGAGCACGATTAACTATAACTAGATAACATAAATAATATTTCTTATACACTTGTTTTCAAGAAAAACCCAATGAAATCGCAATATATAGGACAGAATTTACAAAAAATCCAATACAATCTACTTTTTCTTGTGCATTCACCATCCTTTTACGTAAATATGTACATAAATTACTTGATCACTGATCACACGCCGGGAAGCACTCTGTAGCGGTTCGTAGAGGCTCGTAGCATTTCGTAGCGCGTAGCAGCTTCGACCTGAATTAGCATTGATTGCCGGGGAGAAACCTTTCATAGGTAAACGAGTTAGGGGATATTTGGATTATTTTATGGATTTATGCATGTCGTTTGAAATTGGCTGGCTTTTAAAGGGTTTTGAATGTACCCTAAGGTCCCCAATTAACCTTTCAAAAATACAGTGACGTAGATGCTTAATTTTAATTATAATTTGGTATACTCTTTGCCTATACTTATAAAGTTGTAAGAAAATCGTTTCTGTATATTTCATATTTTTTTAGAAGATTTAAATTAAATGTGTAATTAGTCTTAAACTGAGGCAATAACATTTTTTTTTGTAATTCTTGTATGTCTCTCTGTATTAAGTATGATCCGTTTTAACTGCAGATCCCTAAACAG
Organism: Ypsolopha sequella; assembly: GCA_934047225.1. Taxonomy (NCBI): domain Eukaryota; kingdom Metazoa; phylum Arthropoda; class Insecta; order Lepidoptera; family Ypsolophidae; genus Ypsolopha; species Ypsolopha sequella. The sequence goes on from OW203985.1 coordinate 12,119,082, forward strand.
ATTTGGATGTGGTTTTCTTTAGTTTTGTTGTAGTGACTCTGGTCAACGCATAGGCTATAAGTGGTGCCAATGAAAGAACCACTGAGCTGAAAACGGAGCAAAGATTTAATAAAAGCGGTGGAGCCGCGGGCAAAAGGGTAATTGGAAATAAAAATATGTATTTTATCGCTTCATTTGAATCAAGTTATCTTCTATTAAAAGTTTCTAGTAGCACGCAATAAATCTATGCCATAAATGCACATAAAATATTTATACAGCGACGCTGTCAGTATACAGGGTGGCAGATAACATTGTAGTTCTGGCTCAAGGAAGGAGATAATGTGGTGATTCTGGCGACGTGTGACGCCGGCTCTCGAACCCTGTCACATATCCTTTACACTCGGCACATTTCACGAAAGCTTATCGACACTGCCGTGATACGTTTTACTATTGTTTTACAATTTTTACTGAACCTTTCAATATCTAGAAACTGCTACCACCACTAGAAACCATGTAGTCACTCATTCCATACACACACATGCATTTGCTATAGCAGCGTAGCAAGCGCTTACGCTACGACCACATTTCTTCACTTTGTAGACCAACTAGGTCGTAGTTTGGATGCATTAGTAAATATGTCAGTTAAAAATACACTGTTTGAGAACAACCAGGGCTGTTTAATTTGGATTAAACGCATAATGACATACATTTCATACGATTGCACTCGATATTTCTTGTTCTCAAATTGTTATTGAAAATCGATAACTATGAATAGGTTAATGTGGTACCTTTGATTTATTATTAAATAACTAAAATAGAAGTTTATTAAACTGGTACATAAATAACTTATTAGGAGAGTTTTTATTAGTACTTATGTATATACACGAGTGTTTTAATACCTAGTTATGTATAGTTTTATACACTACTTTATCTACACTTATGCAGTAGGTACCTATTTTTTCCCAGTCCTACCTATTTCCAGTCCAAAAATGATTGATAACATCAAGCTGTTTTTGATTTATATGGTAAAATATGGTTCGTTCTTTTTGTCGCTGTTTCCAGAATGTCAGATGTAGTCAAATTATAATCGGTATCACTAACTGCTGTCAGCTATTTTAAACCAAAATGAAACTTTTGAGCCACAAACACAATGTAAAACTCCGTAAATCATGGGGCCAACAACGCGACAACCAACCAAAATGCAATAGTCCACCCGCCTCACCATACAAAATAAATGGCCGTAAATAAATGTAAATGTAACCTCCTTACAACCTAACCTCCTAGCCTCATCCTAACTCCTAAGATCCTTAGTAAGGCGGGAATGGTTTTGTGCAAGAGAGGTTCGTAAAAAAAAAAACATATTATGCACTATTTTTGAGCTCATAATCAGGATTTTACGATATGAGTATACATAGATAAAAAAGTTCACTTTTAAATTCTAAACTGAATACAACTACAAAAATACAAAAATATTTATTTTCAGACACATGGGTTAACACATACAACTTAAATTTTAGTGGCTCCTAGACTAGACGATGGGTAGTCTGTTTCGTGGGTGCCGATGATATGGAACTTTTCCGAAATTGTTGCTCATCTTTGTTATATTCAATATCTGTACAAAATATTACATTTTGAAGTAACTTGGAAAAAATACGCCATCCTTCGCTGAGCTAAACGTGACGTTCCTTTAAATCTCATTTTTACGTTTGAGATATTAAAGGGTTTTATATCTTCTTAAACCTCTTATATCGTACACTGGGATTTCGAACGTTCTCGTAGTTGTATGAAATCGGCATGAAGGTGCTTTCTTTCCAATATCGGAGTCGGAGTTCCGAGATTGGGCAAAATAGGGTTCGGGGTTATGGCTTTTTAAGATAGTGAAATATTAATTTCTGAACAAAATAAATACCACTTGTTACCTTACAAGATGAAGTACAGGTTCATTAAAAAAAATCTTGGCACTAATGTATAGTAACTTCAGAAAAAAAAACAGGATTTTCAAGTTCAGGTTACACCCGTAGCGCCACAATGCTATTCAAGAGATTTTCATGAAATTCTTGTCTTTTTTCTGAAGTTAATATACATTAGTGCCGTGATTTTTTTTAATGAACCTGCACTTCATCTTGTAAGGTAACAGTGGTATTTATTTTGTTCAGAAATTGTAATTTTTACCGTCTTAAAAAGCCATAACCCCGAACCCCGAATCTCGGAACGCCGACCCTTAAGAATAACTTTTTACAAAAAAATTGATGGTTAAATAATTTCCACTAATGAAGTTAATGCCCTTGACTAAATCTGCTATCCAATTTACTACAACTCACTTATTTTAAATTTCTCGTGTTTCGTACAATTTCCACTTAAAATCCACGTGCGACGAATGGATCACTCCTTCACGGCCTGAAATGTAAATGAAATTTTCTTCAGCGCAACGCGGTTTCCAAGTAGTTTCCTTTGTTGCATTCTTTAGCAACCTGAAACCGGGAGCACCAAAACGTTTTCTTGGCATCGTATAATAGTTTCATAACGAAAATAGACGAGCGTAGAATTCTTATTTATACCTTGTTTGTTACTTTTGCTTATTAATTTGTGTTACTTTGTATCTGATTACATTCTATCTATATATATAAAAGAATATCCTGACTGATTGATCTATCAATAGATCAAACGGTTGGACCTAGGAACATGAAGTTTGGACTGTAGGTTTCTGCTATGACATTTGCTAAGAAAGGATTTCAGGGAATTCCCCCGGGATCTAGGGAAACGGGATTCACGCGAGCAAAGCTGCGGGACGTCCGTTAGTGTTACTACATTTCTTTGTATTTTTCAAACAGAGAGAACATGCTACATATATACTCGATATATTTGTAGTATAGTTCACTTGTGCTTTCATATATACTACATAATGTGACATAATTTTCTCCTGTCTTGTATTTTTATCTCTTTATTGTATTAAAGTATAGGCTAACTTTTTACATTAGTTGTTTGAAAGTTACTAATATTAAGAAAAAAAAGACATGATCTCGCAAAGTTTCTGGCCCTTATTCTTAGCAAGACTAATCCAATGGGCGGAGTTAGGCATATTTTTATATTTATTACATGTATTGCGTACATTTATAATATTATTAATTCCTTATTCCTATATTTTTTTATTTTATTAGAGTGTATTTATTGATTAAATTTAAGTAAACCTAACCTTCATTATTTATTTCCTTGTGTATTTCCCCATATTATTATTTATTATATAAAACTACCTATAGATATATTATTTCATTATATTACATTATATCCGATATGTAATAAGTATATCTGATATTACATAAGTAAATATATTTCATATATTCCATTTCATTTCACTACGTTTTTTTCACAAACAGACACTTTTTCGACGGCTCATGCTAGAGGGCAGATATTATAATAAATTAATAATTTCATGTAATGAACGACATTGATATGTATGACCCGAAATACATTTTTTTTCCTTGTCACCACCCAGCTTGGTCAAACAACTGTTATTTGTGACACGCTTATCACCTTGATAGCACTCTTAGAATTTACCAATAGCTAAAATGTTTCAACATGTTTTCTAGTTATTACATTTTATTAATTAATTGTAATAATTGATTACCACAAACATTGAGTTTTCTTTGTTAGAAGATGTGGGTCGGTATATATGGATCGAGGTATAAAAAAAATTATAATTTTAGCTTTGTACAAAATTATTACGTCTTACCAAGTAATTGCCCTTTAGATACAATTTGCTCCGACAAGAATGATTTGGATGGAATCTCTTAAAACAAGCCCCATTTCGCTTCACGGATTTGACTGGAATCCTTGACTAATAAAATGTTGTAATCGGAATTGGCCCCTGACCATGTCACATTAAATATTGACCCACTCTTATCGTATTTTGTGCAACTATGATATAATGAGAGCTATTGGGACACGAGTGAGTCTAAAACGAGATTTAGACTTGTTGTCCATAAGACACCAAAGTTTCAAAATGAATGCTCATAAACCCACATTTAAATTATAATTTGTTTACCTTCTCTTATTTTATATTATCCGTTTTTAACATCGGACAAAGAGGTACAGGTAGGTACTTCCATCCATCCATCAGCCTAGTTCGTCTACTGCTAGACATAAGCCTTTCCAGGACTTTGCCACTCACGGCGGTCATCTTGGAAGAATTGCCCATACTCACACACGCTGGGCAGGCGGGTTGGTCAGCACAGTGCCGGAACCTTTGCACCAGTGACCCCGCTGCCCGTCACCAGTCTGTTCCATATAAGGCCCGGCTATTAGGGATGGATATACCGCCATCCATCGGCCCCAGACATGGTGGGCCTCCTGGTTTTTTGCCTGTGAGCTGTCCTCTTACTCTCCCCCGAATTACTTCAAGGGGGTCTCCAAGTAAGATGGTGGTACCTCCACAGTCGAGCCCGGCATCAGCTCTACCACCTACCAATATAGGTACTTATGAACCGTTTTTGATTTTGTTATTAACTAACATATTGTACGCGAGTAGATAAAATACTTATTTTCTACTATTTATACACGTAGTATTTCAGCTTTAGCTCAGACTTTCAATCTCGGGATCCTGGTTGTAATTCTGCTGAGCGAGCAAGTAACAAGTTTATCGCAACAAACGTTACATTGCGACGTCGCGAAGAATTGACACTTTTTGGAGGCATTTTACTGCTTTCAGTAAGAAGCTTCTAGTTTGATAATATAGGATAACATTTTCGAAACCTTTTTCTAGATATCTGTAATACAGAAACGCGATGAAAAAACTTCCACTCGATAGAAATAATTATTAAAATGAGGTCTTCAAACACACGCTTTCTGATAGTTTAACGAATAATTATCATTTACAGACCGCAAAACATATTTTATTAGATGGGTAATGTTTACATTTTTGTGATTGGAATGTTTCTAGTAATTTTAGTTTTTTATATATATAAATAAAAAGCCATTTTTTGTCTTTCGGCCTGAATCGGTCCTTCTTGCACTACTCGTTTTTCCGATTGGAGTGACACTGCCCGTTGTAAACTCGATGCCTCAACTTAAACACGCATTGAGGTACACTACAACTGATCAGTCGGTAGGACTCTCTCATTCTTGAGATGAGACCTGGGTGCGAATTCAGCAGCTCGAGCAAGCACCAACAAGTTTCAATGAGATTTTTGGAGTGTATGTGCAAATTATTTGTATACTACCACTTGCTGAACGGTGAAGGAAAACACTGTTAGGTGTGCCCTAAAAAGCATAAATTGTGTCGTTGGGGTGTAAAATGGTCAGTGTAAAGAGGGTATACACGCGGAAACACCATTCAGTAGTTTAACCGGAAAACACCCTGATGAAACATATCAGTATTATATAGGTTTAATATTTTAACATAGTGAGGTTATTTTATTTAAATTATTATATTTTATTGCCTATTTTTATCAGTTTCGTAATTTAAATATTGGTATTACTGAAAATGAAGCAGCCACCCTCCAGAATATTTCTTCAAACCGATGAAAATACTTTTTACATACGTAAATCTTTAGCGATAATTGTAAATACCTACTTAAGAGTACCCAGAATGAAACGATCATCAATCATCTAAATCCAGCAATCGTTCGAACAAATATCTCAGAGACATCTTAATCAAACCCATTCAGTTCCCGGTCGCTCGTGATTCAGTTCGTAACTCATAGGATTCCACCCGGCTTGGCCCGCCTCGCTACCATAGAGATAACATCGCACCTACAGTGCTACAAGGATCTGATGGCGCATTGATGACAGTGACAGTGACGCAGCTGTGAAACGAGGAGTATGGTAGCGGCGTTAGTTCCGATTTTGGACACAACCAATTCACGCGCCATCAGATCCATGTAGCCCAGAGGAATATAAGCCGCCATTTGGTGAGAATTTCAACTTTCGAACTGTCAAATGGTACCATTTCATGGTAGTTCGAATTTATAAAAAACTAATATCTAGTACCTGCTTAATTGTATTAACAAGAAACTTAAATACTATAAATAATCTAAATTTAAAATAATAACTACTTAAAATATAGACAAACAACAAAAAATATATATATATATAGAACAGCCTAAATTAATAAATATTAAATAACCAATGTCTTGATAATTGTTTTTTCAGACTTAAATTGTGAAACACAATTTGAAATACATACTTGCGCTTACACACATAAAGTTTAACGCTATATTTACTACATGAAAATAAATCGGAGGTTGTACGAAACTTTGGTATCACCGTCTTCGTATGTCTTTGTAGCTCTAGAACTAGTACTGCCCTCTCTATGCTCACCACCAAGATGATTGTAGGATGAAGGCACAATCAGAGGCGGCCTTAGGGATCTCGGAATTTGGGAACCATTGTCTCAATTCTACTGCATGCAAGCATCGAGAATGTTGCCCTTGGAATTCAAAATCCTAGCATTTGGCTCGACCTGTGACTGGGCATGAACACGTGGAACGTGTCTTCAGTGGACAAATTCTGATGAACTGCCCAAGTTCACACAGTGATTGTTTATTTCAGAAAACGATTTAACTGTGAAAAATGCTATGTATGTACCATAAAATTTCTTGCATGAAAGTGGCATATCTCACCACCATGCACCATTACTCAAATGCCCCCGGCATAGTTTGACAGAGCAAGAACCAACTGACGGCCAAATCCTTTACTTCAATAGTTGTTAAGCTTCGGCCGTGACTTGTCACCATCCTCATGGTAAAACCATGCCGCTAAGCGTTATAAATTTCTCTCAAGTAGTTACGTAAGGTAGCGAGTACATACTTACAAACATTCTAACAGAAAAACTTGAAGGTTTAAACCAAAACCTATAAAGCAAAGCTTCCGTTTCTGCCAGTACGCGCTTTCTCCGCAGAACCCCAAAAAAACTTTATACCACAAAGAGATGAGGTGCTAATGCATATCCGAAATTAAAACGAACAATTTTCAAAAGTCACATTTTCAAGCATTTTATCGAGTTGAAGAACCCATAAAGCATTTTAAACGACTTGAAAATAAACTCTTGACAGACATTTTTTTGGTGAAATGAAATCGAAATTTACAGATCAAACCCAAGTTACCCAAGTAGGTACCTACTCATCCAAAAAGACACTTTATTTAAGGGCTCGTTTAATATGTAAGTTCAATTAAAAGTTTATGAAAAATAAAAAGGATCTGATTGAAAAAAGGTCGTCGGTGTCGGCTGGATAAGGAGGACCGAGAATACAGCCTGTGTTGCAACTTGGAGAGGAATAAGGACAGCACTATCCTGCTGCAAAGTTACCTATATCTACAGTATCGGACAGTATCTTCTTTTAAACACAAATTAAAAGAGCACTTTCTTTCTTATGAGTAATATTTAGATTATATATTTGAAACTATTTATGTATATATTAATAGATATCTGTGTATATATATATTATTTATTTATGGTCATTATATTTGTTATCTTATCTATTTTATTCATTGTTTATACACAATATTGTGTCGTGTAAATTAAAGTAGATTATTTATTTAGTTGACAATTATGTTTAAGTTGTACGCTTGCTGCCAACCTCTTTAATTTTAACTTTCACCACAACACTGGTTGGCTGGAAGAAACCTCTTGCAGAGGTAAGCTCGCCTTTGTGCATATTATTTTCAATTTTGTAATTTTATTTTAAGTTTTTTTTTGTGTGTGTGTACAATAAAGGATATAATAAATAATAATAATATATCTAACCTAATATTATTTAGTTAGATATTAGATATAGGTAACTTTGCAGCATTTCATAATAATTATTAGGCTAATAATAATTATTATGAAATGTTAGATAAGTTGATAGAATTTATAATTTGTTTAATTTATACTTGCGATTGTCTGGACTTGATGAAACACAGACAGCATCTTGATTTAACGTTTACGATTTGTTTCATAAATTTATATATTTGTTGTACACTTCCCAGCTGGTTTCGGAAATTAATCCATCTTCAGGGGATAACACAAATTATTTAATATTATTCTACGAGCCATAAACGACAAACGTATGTCAACAATGATTGTAAGGAAAAAGGCATATACCAATAGTGGTTACAGATTGTTAGAGATGCTATTCGAAAAAAAAAACCTAAATATCGTACAAGTGTTTGTGTTGAAAATCAAGATATAATTTCATTTCATTGGCTCGTATTTTCTATGAAAACCTGGACTAAATATTAATATCGTATTGTTAAACAATTGCTCGGGCAAAAGGCAGTTGGCGTTATAAAAATTTTGATAATCCATGCTGCAGCTGACTATAGATAGAGTGGGCGATAGAATAAATCGAAACAACTATACGTATAGCTAAAATCATAATCGGAGAGCCTCGGAAATTTTTAAGTTTCTTTTTATTGTAAAATAAACTAAATTGTAATATTTCATAGTTCAAAAATCAAAATCAAAGTCTTAAAAACCCCGCAAGCCTTCTCAGGATTGTAGTCAAAAAGTTTCGGAGTTTTCAGCGGACAATAATTGTTCAGGATTTAACGCATGCGCAGTGAACACTTGTAAGACGGAGCGGGACGCGCGAAGTCTACCAAAACGATCACCACCGCCAACCAACATCGGGCACCGGCGCCACAGATGCGCTATACAAACTAAACGCAAAAACATCCTTACCACACTTTGCAACTTGCCGGAAACTATAAGAAGAGTGTTGACTACTTTAAAATGTGTGTCTACGAGTCCGTGCGGTGTTTTGTTTTTCTTCTTTGCGGGTGAGTAATAAAGTTTTTATTATTGCGTGTTATCTAACAAGAATAAAGTTTTTTTATTAATAAACCAACAGAAATTTGAAAACAGTCATTTTTAAAAGGACACCTACATTTAAACTTGTTGTTAATGTGTTTACAATAATGTGAATTTTGATTTTATGTACCTTGGGTATTAAAACGATCGTCTACTTACAAATACGGAGGTACATATTACTCGTAATAGCAGTCAGGAGGGAATGCAGGCGATTCACATTTTATTTTAATGAGGAACCCATGTCAGTGTCTTCTGCGTTTTCCTTTGTGTTAGAAATGCAACACAAAACACTTATTTGCTCAACGTAAACAAAATAGTGTTGAAAAATTGATGATTGGAAAAAAATAGGATACCGATTACGCAAAATAAATCCTATACGTTATCAAGCAAGTACGTTCGTTGGAAAAATATTTTGTTACATTTAATATCATTTTTCTCCTCTGAAAAAGTACATTGTCCTCTGAATTACTAGGTCAGCCACCATCAATGCGCGTCTAAAAATACTATCTTGGCCAATATATAAATACAATCCAGCATGGTAGCATGGTAGTTATTTTATAGTTACTAAATTTGTATATTCAAGCAGTAAACTTCTAAAATATTTATATATGACACCAACAAAGTAAAATACGGATCATTTACTATACTTATTTTATAAACAAGAAACTTAAATAACATTCAAAACTTAACTTAAGATGACATAAAAATAAAAACCCAACAAAGCAATTTCTGTAAAAATTAGGAGGGTCGCTTCGCTCCGCTCCGCTTCGCTCGGCTCCCCAAATGTAAGTCTAACATGTAATGTCTATGTAAGTCTAACACGCTCCTTCACTCCGCTCGTCGTCGCACCTATTTTTTGACTTGGTGAAAGATTTTCGATTTCATACTTTACTATCTGTCCAATTCTACGAACATATGAAGCTGTTAAATGTTGGTAAGTTGTGAAATTCATGGTTGATTTAGTAATTTCATGGTGATAGTTGACGCTTTCTTTGAAATATTTAGTTGGCTTACTTCTCATTTTCCCGTTGCTTACATATAAAATCAGAGGTTGAGTTCCTGTTCATATTGGGTGGAGGTAGGCATGTATTTATATATGTAACCTATTACTATGTAGTATATAGGATGGGATTTGGTCGGCCGCCTGGATTCGTGCTGGGGGCTCGGTTGGTGATCATTGAGCCTTGTTCCTGGTCCCTGGCCGGATCTCCGGTATGGGTTCGGGCGGTTGATTGGATTTCACCTTGTATAATAATATTTTACCTATAATTTTATTCGTATATATATTGCTACATAAATTAAATAAACATTTAATCTAGTTCATGTACATTTATTATTTTATTACATATATTTTTATAAAATTAAAATTTGACTTGTGAAACGTGTATTATATATTTTTGCAAAATAAACTTTTTGAATTTTGAATTATTTTCCTTTAATTGTTTCGTTGAAAACATATGTTGCACCCAAACTTTAAAAGAATCCAACATATCAGAACAGAATAAATGTGTTATACTATAAAAAAGTTTGCTAAAATAGCAAGTTTTTTTTTGTATTTCATAGTTTGTGGTAAAGAAAGCGACGTGCATCACCCCGCCTCTAAGCCAAAAGAATTATTTAATAAATTGCTGTTATAATAAAATAAAACCATTCAAGTGCGACTCAGACTCGTGCGCCTAGCATTTCGTCAGTTTTGAATAAATTGTGGAAAATGGTATTTAAAATCTTAGTAATTATCAAATAATCCAAAAAGGTAGGTTTATATCGTGGTTACACCTGGTTATCGTAAGGATAATCTGTTTTTTCGTAACTTTATTATGTACTATATTTTTACATAATCATCTACTTCTGTGTTTTTTTAATTTGCATGTATTTCAATTCTCTAGTTTCGGAGACAAACTTTTTTGTGAATTTTCAAATTAATTATTATATTTTTGTGCCATATTTCAGGTATTTATCCTTTAACGGTGTAAAAATTATTATCGGCTGTATATGGACGGACGGACGGCCATCGGAGTCCCACCATAATGGTCCTTTTTGTACCCTTTAGGTACTTCTTCTTGGAGTGCCTCTCCATTCACTGGAGCTAGGTAGTCAGCTCAGCATATTTTTTCTTTAGGTTCTACGGAACCCACAAACACTAATCAGTATCAGTTACTATAACACAAAAAAACAAGCAAATGGTTATTGGCTATAAGAAAAAAGTTGTAATGCTAGACGAGGGAAACAAATTTTCTAGAAATTGTTCAATCTTTCTACAAAAGCTGCGTATGAAATTGGACTCATCTTTAAAACTCAAAGTAAACACAAAACAAAAGCAGTTAGGCAAAGTTTTCTTAAGGTGACGCCGCGAAAAATTGACACTTTTTGGAGTAATTTTACTACGTTCAGTAAGAAGCTACTATTTTGATAAATTAGTTTAACATTTTCGGATATACTGAATACAGAAACGCGATTAAAAATCTTTCACTTGATAGAAATTATTATTAAAATGAGGTCTTCAAACACACGTTTTCTCATAGTTTGACAAATAATTATCATGTACAGACCCCAAAACATATTTTATTTTATGGGTTTTAACAAAATCTACATTTTGGTAATCAGAAATTTTTGTAGTTATATTAGTTTTTTTTTTATATTTTTTATATTTTTCATATTTAAAAGCAATATTTTTATCTTTCTCCCTGAATCGGTCCCTCTCGCACTGCGCGTTTTTCCGCCTGGAGTGACACTGCCCGTTGAAAACTCGACGAGTTTACCTTAGAACAATCATGGCGGGCATGTTTATAAATGAGAAAAAGGACCAACTTAGCACGCTATTAACTTGGCAAATATATTCGGTTGGGACAAACTTCTTGTTGGATCTCTTTGCCTGGAAAGAGAGTTAACCTGCTTCTTTGGCAGGGCTAGCAATGCAAAACTTTTTGTCATTCAATAACTTGTCCAACGACGACGACGGAAGAGTATATGATTGGTTCTGCTCGGGATTCGGGAATACCTTACTAGTAAGCAAAGAGCTTTCGAATTCAATCCTGGGACACTTATGACTACCAAAGACTAAATATGTATATAAGCTATCTATCGCCTAACCAAATTTTTCTTAAATAATGACTTTATTTTCTTCAATTTGAAAACATATTGTCCCAATATTAGTTCATAAATATTGTTAAATTTATTTACTTAGTCTGTATTTTGGTCTGTAGGTTAATAACACTTCGTTGCAGCACCCTATGAGATTTAATAGACTATGTAGTACGTTGTTGTACTGCATCATCACATGAATTTTAGATCTTATTTTATAATAAAAAAGTTATATGTACAGATCATATTTTTATTTTTTATTTTTACTACCCTAACGGCGTCAAACGAAACATCATTCGTTTTCAGTGTGTTGCATAATCCGCGTGTGCATGCTAAAATAAACGCGCTTAGTGTAGGGAATTCTTCAGTCTAGTGAAATTTAAGGTGAAAATGGGAAAAAGGACGAGTTTTGAGGAGAAGAAACAAAATAAGACGTTTAGAAAAGGAGTTTTCACACCACCTGCTCGACAATGACCAATTACATATCATGCAACCTCAACGTAGAGTAACGCATTATATCTCAAGGGATATAAAGTTATATGAAAATCCCTAGGGCTTAAAGTGATTTAAATTTGGAACGTCAAATTCGTGTGGAAACTTGAGGAAAACAAATGCCCATATGGGATTGTAAAGAGGTTTGTTCGAAAATCGAACTGGCCACCATAAGCAGAATTCAACAAAAAGAAAAAAAAGCGTTTACAAAGAATGTGAAACAAAAGACGGTGTTTGGTGCTGTGATTGTCAGTGAATTTTATTGAATTATTAATGTTGATAAAAAATGACGGGCTTTTTGTTGTCTCACAGAAGGTGTGAAAAGTAGAGTATGCTCCTCTGAAATAAAGCTTAAGTCTTTTTCTTGGGCAGCTTGAACCCCTCGCTTTATTCAGGACTTACGCTCAGGGTTCAATATGCCGCCCGTGACGTAAGACACTGCTTTATTCCCTTAGTGCATAATCTACTATACAACGTGTAACAGAAAGGTGTAACCATATTTGAAGAGCTTATTCAGTCAATGGAATAGAACAACTTTTACTATTTGGTCAACACTGAAATCTCAAAAAAAAAATCTGCCCTCCCATACATTTCGGCCGAGCGGCATTGCATTTTCCTAAGAAGCGAGTAATTTCTTTTTTTGATATACAGGATTTGTTACATAGTAAAAGTTGTTCTTTACCATTGACTGAATAAGCTCTTCAAATATGGTTACACCTTTCTGTTACACGTTGTATATTCTCAAACCACCTGATATTTACTAAGATTAAGGTGGAAAATCAAGTGCAGAGCACCGTCGGCTGGAGTAAGTGGTTGATGAAGCACCTGTACCAACGGCAACACCTCGCTTGCCGAAAGTTGCTGGCGCCCCCCGCTCACCGACCGAGCAGGAAGCAGCATGCGCATCGCAGGCGCATGCTCGCTCCTACGCGCCATCACCACCTGCCGCCTGCAGGTCTGCACCGCGTCGCCCACCGCCACCGCCTCCACCGAGCCGTATAAAAGAGATTAGTGGTATACCACAAGCTGGCCACATTCAACACTTTTTTCACAATATGTTATATATATAACAACGGATCCCAAAATATTGAAGATTGAGATTATATGTTTTTATTGCGAAATCCACCGCTTGGAATACTCTAATTATTATAAGAGTGCATTACCAACTAGGAATCAATCAGAAACAAATTTTAAAGCACAAATATTTTTGAAAAAGTTCCTCGGGCCAGGATTTGAACCTGTGACCTCCTGCTTACATGACAGGCGTGCTACCGACTGCGCTACCGACGAATTTTTCCACCATATCGATACACCGAATTTTTGTAACTACTTGATATACCAGCTTGTAATGCACATACTGAACGCTCACGAGGGCGTTATGTGATTTCACGCCTTGCTGATTCTGAACAGTAGGCGCTGTCGTCGCTATAATACCTGTTGCATCAGACAGTTAAGAAATTCACAGTTCTCATTAACTAAGATTATATGTTTTTATTGCGAAATCCATCGCTTGGAATACTCTTATTAATATTATTTTTTCAAAAATATGTGTGCTTTTAAATTTGTTTCTGATTGATTCCTAGTTGGTAATGCACTCCAATAATAATATTGAAGATTGTACAAGGCTATAGATTGAAGTTCATGTGAACTCCTATTCAACTGGTGGACCCGTGTAAGCAGCCTTGTTTTAAAATTGAAATGTTTAATTTTTAGGAAAATAAATAATATAAGGAAAAGCAACTTGTGTAAATAATTAGGTTAGCAAATTTTAGAAAAAGTGATTTTAATATTAAGCCTAATTTACCTAAACATCAAAACTAGGATCCCAACGTAGTTTTATCCTACCTTTCTGAGAAAATAAATATAAATATTTTGTCTTGAGTTAAAAACACTTGTACAGTAGTTTCACTTTATTTCGTGCCTTTAACTCAAAATGTGTTTCAAGTTTCACCAAGTGCCAACAATCGTAAGTATAAATTTTGTTTTCATAAATATTTGTCTCTCGATGTGATTACTAAGAAACTCAAACGCTGCTCGCATTGTCGACTGGACAACGAGTCCAGACGTTGGCGTTTATTTTATTTTATTTTAACAATATTTTATTTAAAGAAACAGTGTTCATATAGTTATAGACGAACTTATTAAAACAACAACCCCTAATAGGGTGAACCCAATGCTGATAATTCCTTTTTATCCGGGCATTTTATTTTAGCCAGGCATCTGACCAGCGAAAATTCTCTCTCCTTACATAAATAAGACGATAGACTTGCGAAATTAACATGTACAGATGGACTGATTTTACCTATTAAAGAATCTAACCGAAATGCCAGTGCCTAAAATCTAAGGTGCTGGATCAATAACGGCTGCAGGTGCAAAATCACCTAAAACTAAAAAACACATTCAATGACGATTGACGATTTCAAAACTTTTCAATCGTTTATTTGGTGCCCATAAAATTTGCTCATATAGTTCGAATCTAGTGCAACTATTACCGGTTAACCGACAATCGGTTCTAAAACAATCAAGTGGGAATGTTTATAAATGAGACCGGGTCCAAGTTGAAATTGCTTCTTAGTAGATACACTATTAACTACGCAAACAACTCGCTAGCTAAGACAACAAACTTGATCGAAACAGCAGAGTGGCGCGGCGATTACGTTATATACATTTAAGATGAATAATGACGAAGCATTTTGTGCATTTCATGAGATGAATATTTTTCCTTCATTATAAAGCATCATTTTATTATGAGCAGAATAACCTCTAACCATGCCGAATTTATTTACGTATCTCGCTTATACTTTCGTATACCGTCTAATACTACCAGGCTCGCTGTATGTTTAATAAACAATTTCGGAATGCATTTCAATAAAACTGGAATTGAAAAAATCGATTGACTTAGTATACTGCCAAAGAGTTACTATAACAGAAGCCGGACCTCACTTACCAACTCCAAATGCCTGCAGTTTTACCGCCATGACAGCTAAACTGCCTGCCTAATTTGCAACAAATCGTTGTCTAAATTTCCATTTTTTTTTATGTAAAATGATGTACCTACTATGTCTGTTATTTCAAAACTGTGAAATCCGTTAACAAATCAGATATTGATCTTTCTTTGAGATAAAAGTCAGTAATGTTATTTTCCCGTCGGATTTTCGTCAAACATGAAGTTTGGCCACTTCAAAGCAAGCTTTTTCCCGACTTTAACTGTAACTTAAGTAGCAACTTAACTGTTTTACAGTTACAACTTAACTGTTTAAGCTACAACTTAAGTTTAAACTTAACTGTAACTTAAGTTACAGTTTAACCTAAGCTGTAATGATTAATTATTTGGTGCAAACTAGCAATATACATTAATTAAAACACTACATTATACTTACATATATATTCACGTACACATAGTGTGGTTTAGACAATTAGTTTCTGTTCAAGAGCTAAAAAAAAAACACAAAATATCTGCTGTCATTGCTGTTCTTAACTGTACCACATGTAAACCAGCTGGTCAAGCGCAATCAGAACCCATGCGCTGTAACTTGAATAGACATAAATAAACAATTAAAATATCATAAAAGAAGTTACAACGACTGAATACTGCGACTCCAAATATTGGCGTACAAGGGCGTACTCAATAGTTAGACCAAGACCCAACCTGGCAAATCCTTTCATTTAAACTGGCAGGAATTCGGCTGTGCCTGTAGCCAGGGGTACGCTAGGGTAAGCTTAACATGCCCTGGCAAATGTTGAGCCTGCCCCAGCCGCTTGCCAGAGCTTGCTAAGGATTTCGAAATTTCAAGTTATAACGGAAGTAAGTATTATTTACCAGAGGATCGATTCAGAGAACAAGAAAAGCTTTTGTCCGGAAACGCGACTCGGCCTCGTCTAACAACTATAGGATAGGATTAGATCAGTCATAAAAAACCTTCATTCTGAAACATGGCTCGGCCTCCCCAAAGACAAATAGGATAAATTCAGAGAACAAGAAATAAAGGATCAAATCGCTTACCATAAAATTGCATTGTTTGGAAAAGCGGCCCGGCCTTTAACTTTTCCATTGACACTTTAGCTGGAATTAAATAAGAGATCAAGAAATCATTTCCATCAGAAACGCAGCTTGGCCTTCGCGCTCGCAAAAGACACTTTACTTGGGAATCAACTAAAAGATTAAGTAATAATTTCGTTTGGAAAGGCGGATCGGCCTTCGGCCTTGCCAAAGACACCTTACCAGAGGATCGATTCAGAGACCAAGAAATGTTTTTTTCCAGAAACGCGGCTCAGCCTTTGGCTTCGTTTAACATACAAGAGAATAAAATCAGTTGAAAAAGATCCTTAATTCGGAAACGCGGCTTGACCTTCAGCCTCGCTATAGACACTTTACCTGGGAATTAAATAAGCGATTAAGAAATCATTTTGTTCGGAAATGTGGCCCACCTTCGGCCTAGCAAAAGATACTTTACCTGGATACTTATTTTTATACTTTATAAGCTTTCAGCCTATCCTGATTTTTTCTGAGCCTGTCCAGATTGTGTGGCTTGTCCCCCCCCCCACCTTCATGACGCAACCATACTGCCTAGACTGAAAAGTAGTACCGGGAGAGTGGTTACTTTACGATTTAGGCACTTTCTTGGCGAAAGACGCTTTCGTTCAGGTGCCGCACTGTCGAAACAAAATCCCGCAGTAAATAAAATAAAACATATAATCATGTTGTAACAGTATGTTCAGAGCCGACTTTTGACAAGATTTGAAAACAAGTTCAAGGATTTCCAGAATAACTCTGAATAACATAAAAAACTAGTAATATTTAGTCTATAGTAAAATAAACCAAGAAACTTTTATAATCATTTTTGTCCATACTCGTGCAAAAGTTGCCTATTTTTTAATTTTCTTAGAAAGCTAATGAAACAAGAAAGTAATTTTCATAAATTGTACGCTAAGTGTACTACATTATTTTTTTTTGTTTATCCTCAAAACTTGAACGATATTTTCATCAAAAAAATCATGACTTATAATTTTCCACCTTTTGTTTCTGAGTTTATGAAAGTTTTGGGCATGAATTTGTTTTTACAACAGTCACTTACTTAACAGTAGTTAGAAATATACCAGTTAAGTTCCCAGAGTTGAAAAGTTTTCTTACAGTCGGAAAATTTCCAAAAAGGCTAAATACTTAAATAAGTTGAGAACACTGATTTTAGACCACCAGTTCATGGGGTCAAAATCGTTGCAAATTAGCTTTGCTATAACCCCTTTCCAAGAATTGGTCTAATTACTAATCACCCTGTATAATAATAATCAATTTGTAATAATATTATAAACTATAAGTATTTAACTCTGTTTATGTTCTTCTTCTCTCTAATATAATTCGCATCTCACTTTAAATGTAAAATTTCTCATATGATTATCATGGTAACGCTTAACAGCCAACCAGTAAAATTGAGTTACTTTCCGTACGCAGATAAAATCGGGCTTCCGACAAGATTGTTTAAATGCTACATTTTGTCTCGGAATATGAATACTTATTTTCGTTGGGAAGCATTTTACATCGCCGAAGAGGTTTTACGTACTTTGAGACTCAAGCAAGCGCAAAATAAATTGAAACTTTGTAGTGTATTAATTCTTACGTAAAAGAACTCTTCTTTTGACAAATTTTACTCTTTACATTTTGTCGTCTCAACAAAGTCCTGTAAAGCTACTATTTATTATTTTTTAATAATTTTATTAAAAACATAATAAGTATATTATGGTATATTATAACATATGGAAGAGCTCATTCAGTCAATGGTGTATATAAGAACATTAACTATGGATACAAAACCGAAAAAAAAATGTCTGCTGGTTCATAGAAAAGTGCAATCTAACCTACGTATCTACTGGCCGAAATATATACATAGAAGAAGGGCTGACGTTTTTTTAGCGATTTCATCAAAGTTTTATAAAATGTAGGGAAGAAGAAAAAAAAATTCATGTATAATATTTTTAGTTTTTTTTTTAATTTACATATATCATAGAAAATACTCGTCTCTTGACATGTCTCTGACAATATAGAAACTGTAAATTCACAGAATTTCAAATTAGAGGCATTTTTAACATTGTTTTTTTTTCGTACAACCTCAAAAAACAACACAATTTTCATGAACTATTTTTGGTGAATTGCATACATACGGAATACGGATGTAACAAAAAAAGTAACACAAAAAATAGACGAAAAAATTTTTTTTTTTCTTTCTTGGATTTTGTAAAACTTTGAATCAAATGAGTGAGCAGAAGATGTCATCCAGTATTTTTCATTTCTTGATTTGAGCTTTTTATAGATCCTTTCAAAATAATTTCATAATTTTAATCATGAAATTCGAAAAATATGGAAAATTTACACACCTATACGTGCTGTCAGGAAGGCGTCTGCTGGTCCGTTTTTTGACACTATTGTGATGGTAACATGAGTGATAAGCGGGTAGACGGCAGCTTCTTCGATAGCACCCATCTATACATACTTTTTTAATAGGTTACATTTTTCATTTTTTATTTATTTTTTGTCACCGTCATTTGGATAGGGTTCGAAATCTTTAGTTTATACATTATTTTATTAAATATATCTATATATTGTGTGGAATATAACATACAAAAAATAAAAAGGCCCTTAAATAAAAAATATTTGTTGTAATATAATATGAAAAATACAATATTATATTACCTATTCCGCTGTGACAACCATACCGAAGTCGTTGAAATATAGCTTTAATTGTGCATTTTTCGTTCATATTTATTAAATTCCGTACAAAAAAAAACATTAACTAGAAATAATAAAAATTTACATATTAACATATTAAAAAAGGTTTATAATCAGGTTAGCAAACTTGGTAAGGAGTACACAAAACCGAGGCTCGTCGACTTTTGGCGCCAAAAAACTTACGTAGGTACATATCATCCATCGCTCATTGTCCTGTCTAGGCGACAGGGATTTTCCTGCTCCGGTCTGAATACTTGTGATAGATTGGAAAATAACATAACCAAAACATAATGGAGCACGCCATAAGTTACCCGAACGTCGTGTGATGAGGCAGGATGCGATAAGGTCAACCGAAATACGTCGTCCCAGTTTCGCCTACCAATATCCATTTCCTCACACTCTAGATAGATGGAGTATGACTGTTCCTGTTATTCTAGGGGTTGATTATCCATGCTCTGTCAGGCCATTTCCCGTTAATACAAAATTAAAAGAAATTTTGTAGAAATTATTTGAAAAAAAAATAGCCTTCGTAGCTGATGAATCCGTTATTGCATTGTGCTTGACTTGGTTTATAGGAACCAGGTGCTAGAAAAATGATTTTTGCAAAAAAAAAACAAAAAGAAAGTTGCTTAAAAAATAAATAAGATTTAAAAAAAAAAGAAAGTTGCTTAAATTTTCAAGAAGTAAAAAAAATTTTGTTTTCGAAGAAGAAGAGTAGATTACTATACAATTTTAGTATGTCATTAGTTACGAATAGGTTCGTTTGTATTTAAATAAAATAAATACAAGAAAAAAAAAATCTAAGTTTTTGTACAGATGCTAGTGAATGTGGATAGGAAAAAGTGGGTGTTTTACATTTAATTTTACTAATTTTAAAGTGCTTACTAATTTTAGTTTTATTAGTTCGTTTTCCGTTACTAAGCAATTTCCAAAACCAGAGACTAGGATCCTCTTGTCTTTGCTGAAACCTATTTCACGGATGGTGAAGTATTTAGGTGAGGTTGTATCGTAACCACACTGTTTGTCGCAAGCCCTTGGTAATGTAAAGCGAACTTCAAGGCCGGATTTTGTTTTACTGTATCACTAAAACGAGGAACTTCTGCCAGTTAGAGTATGTGTATCCAGTCCATGTTTTAAGAATCACATGAAATATCATAATGCTTTAACAAAGTACAATTTTAACACGTAATGATGCCCCAAGGAACAAATCTTAAGGGGTTCCACTATGCGAAACATCAGTTTTGCAGTGGATTCAGTTCCGCCAATGTAGATGGTAAAAATTAAAAAAAATATATGGCGTGCTTTTTGGCTCAAGACAATTATTTATACACTTTATAAATAAACATACTTTCCATCTTATTTTAATTATATTACTTTTAAAAAAGCACGAATTTTACGAAAAAAGACATTCAGTTTCCATATTTCAAACCCGATTGAAACGAAATCTACACACGCAGATACTTACTAGAAAAAACTATCTTTATTACATAAAGAAATTATAGTTAATGTCCTAATGTGGCAGCGATTTCAAAATTACTGAAGTTTTGCGTGCGCGGCATCTGATTAGAGCAGGATAGACAGTTAAAACACAAAAGCGTTAGAGCAGGACTGAATTTTAGCATTGTGCAGCCCCTTAATATTAGTTTATTATAAAAATAATTTGCAATGTTAATACGAAATATTCACAATCAAAATAATTTCTAAGGAATAATAGAATCGTGGTGATGTGAGAACGTTAATGGAATATCCATTTTTTTTACTAAACTAATGGATTTGAAATATTATAATCATAAAAGCAAAATGTTGCTTTTTGTGTTACTTTATATTTTTATGTAACTTTTTTCTGTTGTGATGGTTTTGCTGTCAGAAATCGCTGTTTAGAGATAAGCTAGCCAATGTGCATCTTTTTTCACTGTAAATTTGTATTTCCGTGTGTGTACAATAATGAATAAAGAATAAAGAGATCCTTAGAGATGTGAAACTACATAACTTATCCCAGAAAAGCCCAGAAACCCTTCATTATTATGCATATGTTCCTTCAATCATCCCATCCCATGTCTATTACCTATAATTCAATCACTGTCATAAATATCCGAGGGCTTGGAGAAATCTCTACAGTTCTTTATACCTTCTTTTTTTTTGGTTAATGTGCCTTACCAAGTATACGACCGTCGGAATAAATATAATTATACGCCGTATATACATCCAGTATAAGGAAATTCATCAGGTAAAGGGATATGTATCTTACAGTGTACGGCAATAAACTTGACATAGAGATATTTTACCATTAATTTTTGTTTTCTCCCTTAGGGGTTATGTGAATAAAAATAGGGATACTTCTTTTTCTGTTTATTTCATTAAATATTCAGAAACCTAGAATAAATTTCTGAAATATGCAATAAGACTATATGATATAGGGTTTTGTTTCTGGAAAACATGTTTGGATAACTTTTCTTGGATAGAAATAATTATCGAAATGAGGTCTTTAAATACATTTTTTCTCCTCGTTTGACGAATGGAAACCATGTACAGAACTCATACATATTTTATTAGATGGGTTTTAGCAATATCTTGATTTTTGAAATATGGTTGGTTATTTACAAAATTATTATCTATAAAATGCACAACATATTATCTTTGCGTTATCTAGACGCATTTCTCTAGCGAATCAATTATTTCCGTATTCTTTCATAACACGACGAATCCTTTTTCTCTCAAGTGTTTCAAGACTTTCAAGAGAACCCAGTCAAGCACAAAAGTAATATCTTTTGATGGATCCGAGTGGGTACACGCAAATATTCGTCCTTGAAATATCAAGATTTAGCATCCTTTTCGTGTTCAAAGAAATGAATGATAAATTGCCCAAGCAATAAGTATTTTTTTACAAAAGTACAGAAGGACGGGAAACATTAAACCAGCCAGCACAGTAAAAGATAAAAACGAGATATATATTGTCTTCTTTTGAATTCAATAGAGATCTGCTTCAATAATTCGTAATCTGTATATTTATGTTAAATAAGATGATAAAACATTTAATTTTGTCTTGTGTCTTTATATTGAAAACGCACAACGTCAAACAAAACTACTGAACAGATTTTGATGGAGGTGGAGACTTTAAATAATCTTGCTTCCATATCAAGAGCTGATTTCATAGAAACCGGTAATTTACAATGATCAAGTTACATAGCATTTTTAGGGAGTCTCTGTGTTTGTTTTTTATACGTTCCAGCGAGTCCTGCACTCCTAACAACGTTTATGTGATTGTTTAAAATTAAGAGGTTATACAAATTTTATTTTTGTCACTGTCACTCCAAGCAAAAAATCGCGCAGTGCGAGAAAGGCGGATTCAGGGCAAAAGGGAAAAAAGTTGTTTTTATATTTTTATTAAAAAAACTAAAATAGCTAGCAAAATTTCAAATATCAAATCTCTAGATATTGTTGAAACACACCTAATAAAATATGTTTGAGTTCTGTATATGGTTCCTATTCGTCAAACGTGGAGAAAAAGTGTGATTGAAGACCTCATTTCAACAATAATTTCTATCGAGGAAAATTTATCCAAACATGTTTTCCATTTTCAGAACCCTAGATTATATAGTCAAAATGCATATACCAGAAATTTATTACAATTTTCCGTGTATTTCATGAAATACACAGAAAAGAAACACCTGTATTTTTTTCGCATATAAATACTTTATCTACATATCTATTTGGCTACATATAGTAACGTTGTTGCCAAGAATGTTTTAGGACAATATTTCCTAGATAGCGCTTCGCCATACCGTCAACGTGAAAACATGCAAATCAAATTGTAGCATGCGGAGACTGAGCTAGGTTCACTTGAGGGGATTTTCCACTTGCTGCAACAATCTGTTGCCACCTTTCTATTTGAAACTTAGTACGAAAAGATTAGAAGAATATATATTTTTTTATTTGAAATCTTCTATAGGCGCGTTGCGCTTAGCCAGCAGTGAAAAGTTTCCACTTTCGGCTGTCCCCATGACTGCCTATATTTTATTTTTTTATTGCAGCTACTCTTATCAGATGTTTTCCGGGCACATAAGTTATATATATATATATATATATATATATATATTAATGTTGAACTTGTTAAGTTTTTTTCATGTGTGGTAAAATTAATGTACGAGTATCTTTCCCCCAATTTCACACTTGAGAATTTCAAGTTAAGCAAATCTTAACTATGAAATGCAGCGTTTTAATTGGCTGTTCCGTCGCCTTATTTAGAAACTAGTCCTAAAACTATGTTTTTTTTGGACAACAGGTCTTTTTTGTTTGGGATCTACCCTAAATAGTGAATTCATCAAAAAGAATTAAAAATATAGCACGAGATTTTTTAAATTTACCTCTAAATACCATATTCTATTGAAATCAAATCACTATTCACGATTTAAAAGAGTAGAAGTTGTAGAAAAAAAATGCAGCGGGTTGTGTCAGTGATACAACCTTAAACTATTTAAGTGGATACTTCTTAAGTCGCCTCTTTACTCAATCTAAGAGGAAAAAATTAATAGCAGCCATAGATACCTAAGGTCACCTCTTTACTCAATCAAAGAGGAAGGAATAAATGGCGGGAATAGATATCATAATAATATGTCAGTGATAGCCGGAGTGATGGCGGCACAATCGCTCAAGAGGTATTTTTTTTAGAATCTTATTCTAAGGTTCTTTTCACGAAAGAACTCCCTTGTCAAAATTTACCCCCTTCCCTTAATAAATACGAAAATGTCTTAATCTGCGTGACTTCTTTTTTGAAGTTTGTCCCGGAAGTGACGTAGAGAGAGATGTGAACGTAGAAATATCCACTTTAAAAACCGATAGGTCGGAACTTTAACGGCACTTCATGAGATAGGATAATTTTATAGCTGCATGTTTCGTAATATACAGTTACCTTAACAGGGACACTCTAAACATGTTGCGCTGCGCTGCATGCAGTGCCGTAGCCAGGCTTTACTTAATAAACAGGCGTTTATTTTTTTTAAAGGCCCGTCTTTAGTCATAATTATAGGTAAATTGACGGTGAAAAAAACAGTACTTATATTGAAAAAAATATATTTGATTTGTTGACATTTTATTAAGGGAACGCACTAATAAAAAAAATGTAACGATGTATACTTTTTACTATAACTAAATATTTCAATCCTATCTTTTTTTGTTTTAAAATGTTCCTTACGGTTACGCGATAACGGAATTAATTTAATTTTTTTTTTGTAATTTTAATGTATTTGAAGTGAATTAACTTCAATCCTAAGTATTTATTTTTCCATATAAAATATTTCTGTATTAGCTAAAAACCCTCCAATCTGTTGTTTTTTTTTTGTATTACCCGTCCAAGACAAATAGGCCAATTAGCCAACCAATAATCTCCTTTAGTAAAAGCTAATAAAGTCTTTGCCACGGGCCTTATTATGTTAGACGGTTAAAAACTTATTTCCTAGCCTAGCCCTGTGCTATGCCTAGCCTTAAATATGGTCAAGACATGCAGCATGTTAGAGATGTTGATGAGTGTGAACTGTCACCCGAAGAGTCACGCTCGTACACCCTCGTTTAACTTATATAGGATAGCCACAAATACTTTGTGGAGTATTTACTTTGATTAGGGGATTTTACAAATTTAGCACAAAAGAAATCATTAATTTGGTTACAAACAGCGAAAGCCTTAGTTTTTGTAGCGCCATAGAAATAGTTAGCAAAGATAAAGGGCTAATCTACAAATTTCCAAATTACATCCTACTTAATTTCTTTCACAATTTCTTATGAGTAAAACGTCACCAACCACTCCTTTACGCACATATTTTTATTGATAAACATATTTTTTTTTTGTACAATCTTATATTTTTTCATAATCCATTTTTCAAACTCGTACCCAATTATTAAAAAAAATATAATGTGCCTAAATTTTGTACCAAAAAAATTGTTCATATATGGCCATAAAAATCTACAATGGCATCCCTGATAACCTCAAGTCATTGCCAAATAATCAATTTAAAAGTAAACTTTTTAAATGGTTGTAGGGACATTGGTTCTAATAAATAAAAGAATTTAGGTAAGTTCCTAATTATAAACATACATAGTTATTTAAAAAGAGGCATTGCAAAACATAATTAGTAATTGTATTAAATTGTAAATAATTTGTTGACAACATTATCATTAATTTAAGTATTTGCATGCTATAACACTAGCTGATTAAGGCGTTCTTTTGTATACTCCTAATAACCTATGTACCCTTATCACAGCAAATAAATATTTTCTTTCTTTCTTACATAATGGACATGTAGTGTGTGACAGGCAATAAGTCTTGAAAATATCAATGTTCGACAGATAGTGCCTGTCCTGGCTTTCATCTGACTACGGCACTGGCTGCATACGAATTCAATAAAGTGCGCGCTATCTCCTCTACGCTGAGGACATAAACTGAGAGTATCACATCCCTACGTGCTTATCAGACTCGGCAGCCTCTTTGAAAGGTTTCGACCTTTATGTACTTTTAGAGCATTGAAATTTACGAGTGTCCTTCGAGTGTTTGCTCGTGATGTGAAGGGCTGACGGTATGAACTTTTTTTTTATTTACTCCTATAGTTTATAGGGTTGATCACGTGTTCTACTTGAAGTGGAGACGGTATCAGCGGATGAAGGGCACAACCCGGTCTTGAATGACTGCCAAGTATCGACCGTGGGGATTGACGCTCCCGAATGTCAACAGCCACTTCAGAATCTGTTCATTATCACTTAGTGACACCATTATGAGTCTGGAGGACAGGTTCGCTCATGACCTCAGGGACAACAGATAAAACCTTATAAAATAAATATAAATACATATCTTGCGAAACTTTACTTCCTCATTTTTTATGATTGCAAAAATTATTATTTTTATTTTGTGTCAATTCTTCTGTTATCTGTATCCGTACCTCCGTACCCTTATTATAAATGTGAAAGTGTGTTTGTTAGTTTGTTAGTTGTTGGTTTGTCCTTCTTTTACTCAGCAACGGAGCAACGGGTCAACGTGATTTTTTGCATAGAGGTAGTTTATGGGCCGGAAAGTGATATAGGCTATTTTTTATCTCTGGAAAATGCAAACGAAATCAGCGCGGGCAGAGCCGCGGGCAAAAGCTAGTAACTTATGAAGGTGTAGAATTGATCGTCAACTTCCATCACAAGAGAATTAATATTCACAGTGGTTGTTAACTAATTTATTTATTTTAGAATAGAACCGAGGTTCCTACCTAGACCGGCGAATTCTTCCATCATACTTGTCCACTGTTATTTTTGCATCTGCTTGATATACTAGCTTGTACTGCACATACAGAACGCTCACGAGGGCGTTATGTGATTTCACGCCTTGTTCTTAAGAAACAGATGGAGCTAATAAACGTATATTTTTTATTTAACTTATTTTTTATCATCAGCATCATATATATTATACATACTTCAGTGTGGGAAACAAAACGGTTTTTTGTATGTAGATCCCGAAGTAAATTCCTCAGTCCAATTTCCTTTTTTAAGAGGCGTACCTCCATACAAACGCTGTCACCACATTGTGAGTTGTCTTTGAAATGTTATTATAATATTTTAGGCTGAATCTATCTAGATCTATGTTTGAGTGGAATATTAAAAATCGTGAAAAAAAAACCTTAAAATACGTAAATATAACGGGTTTTTACCAAAAGTGTAGCCCAATATGGTTTCATTGTTTTAGATAAAATAAAAAGTTAACACGGGTTAATTAATTTCATTCATTTTCATTGTCCTGTATTGAAAAAAATATATTTGATTTATAGATTGCTACATAAAATATATTAAAAACTAAACTTAATCTAAATTAAAATTATTAACAAATATAATGCCTATATTAAATAAAAAATAGATATATTACAAACTAAAGTAAATAAAAATAAATTTACACTAAATAAAATATTTTGTTAAAGTCATCGCTATCACTGGGCAGGGTGCCTAAGACACTGGCAGCATTACCTCGTTGGATAGCAAGATATATATATTTATATATATTTATTCATAAACAAAATTCATAAACAATAAAATTGTGCATTAGGTTTTATTTCATCAAACTTAAATAACATTAAAAACTAGACTACCTATATATTTTTACATTGTATTTGAAATTACAGTTATTACAAATTTTAAAATGTTAGGATTAAAACCTAAAAACAAAAATTAAATGTTAATAAGACAAACAAAGTATATTAGCAAATAAGATCAATAAACATGTCACATATTCTGAGGTCAATCACAACTTAAGCGTTTTTTTACATATAGTAATTTTACATATATTTACATACTGAGTAAAAGTGTGTTTAAACTTTAAAGTTCTCAATATTTTTTAGCTCAGTGAGCAATTTGTTGAACAGTTTTACCGCCTGATAGCGGCTGCAGTGACTAACCACTTGGAGCCGTGGGCTTGGTGTTTCGATATAAATGTCTTGCCTTCTTCACAGTAAGCGTTTTTTCTTATTGTCATTGAAACATCGAATACGTTTATATTTATTAGGATTCACGAATGTGAAGTATTTATGTAGGTAAGTCTATCCACTTAAGTAAGTATAGGTACCTAGCATCTATCTACTTTTCCTTTATGTAACATCTTTTATACTTGTGACTTGGCAATAAATAAATGATATGATATGATATGATATCTGGTATTACAATACCTTAGCAATAAAACCGATTTTTTAATTTGTTTTAGTACATGGCTTAAATAAAGTCTTGTTTATAAAATGGTTTTTTATTTTATTTTTTGTACAAAATCATGAAATCCAATTGAGGAAGAAAACTGTGTACAACCGTACACATTGCGCAATGGTTCCCCCGTGGCGCATGACATCCACGAAAACATTCAAGCACTTACTATTTATAGTTATTTTTGTTGCGTATTTCTTTTTACCTATAAACATGTGCCGTTAAAATCATTCCTTTGAATCGTAATGGAATAAATTAAAGGAAAAAACTTATGCTTCGTTGACTCTATATTTGGATGACTTTTTCAGCTAAGCAAGCGATTGTGAGGGGCTTGTGATTGAGAGAAAGTAAATAATAAAATATAATGAAAAAAAACCGCAAAAACACGTAATAAGCAAGTGTTAGACCGGGCTCTAAATACGCGAGGGAAATGACAAATCTCTTCACGCGAGGTTAACAATCTGCTGCATTTCTTTCAAATATGTAAGAAAAAATAAAGTCTAAGTGTCTCGTTGCGTGTACTGGCGATTACTGTGCAAAGTTGCTTAATTTGACAATCGATTTACAGTGTATGTGTTTTATCAAATCAAATCAGCCTGTATTGTTTTGTATTCCTTGAGGAAAATCTTTTTGCATATTGTAAATCTCAGCGGAAAATAATGGATTTTTTATTTTGAGGTATAAAAATATTAGAATATTGATCTTCTTCCCCGCGGCTCGCGTGCAAGTGTCTTTCAATTATCGATAGTTTTCGGCTTGGTGGTTATTTTATCAACAACCATTACCTGTATGTGTTGACCAGAGTCACTACAATGATAACAAAGAAAACCGTATCCAAATCCTTTAAGTGGTTTCTTAAAAAAACATCAAACTGTAGCACTTTCTTTAGACATGTCAAAAGCGTTCGACTACATGAACCATAAACGTCTTTTATCAAAACTTTATAATTGTGGGATTAGAGGCATAGCTTATGACCTACTAAAGTCTTATTTAGATGAGCGTAAACAAGTATGTGAAATAAGTTGACTCTGTCCAAAGACTAATACAGAAATAGTCCATACATCCAATGTTAGATACGTAAATAATGGAGGACCACAGGGCAGTATTTTGGGTCCTCTTCTTTTTATTATTTATATTAACGACCTACCAAGCCATTGTTCCAAAACCGGTGATTATCTTTGCGGACGATTGTACCGCTATTATATCATGTAAGGATAAAAGTAATTCAGAACGTGAACTAAATTTAACCTTGATTCCATAGTTAACTGGCTCAGCAATAATGACCTTTAAATTAATTTTAGTAAAACTAAAGTGATGCAGACGCACCATCCACAAAAAAATCCTCCTATATTGAATATTAAATGCAACATTAATGTTATAGAGGTTTTAAAGATAGTTTTATAGATAGTTTTAAATGTTTAGGAATACATCTGTATAAGCATTGCAACTGGAAGTGTCATGTCGCAAAGCTAAATAATAAAATAAACAGCTTCGTTTATCCACTAAGATAACTCACTAGAGTAGCTTCAATAAACGCAGCCTTAACAGCTTATCACGGATATGTAAACTCTGTAATCCGTTATGGTATAATTTTTGGGGCAATTCAGGATGCAAAAAAATATATCAGGGCAATTACTGGAATAAAACCCTGGGACACATGCAAACAGCTATTCAAAAATTTGAACATATTAACCGTTCCCATCGCTTTATCTTCTGGAATGTCTTATGTTTGTCAAAACTAATTATACAATGTTCAAAGAGACGCAATATGTATCAAGGTGGTTACAAAGCAAAACAAACTTAGAAATGCCCTATTTAAAATGTAATCTGCATGAGAAAAGCATACATACAATGTCTGTAAAACTATTTAACAAGCTTTCCAATGTTACAAAATCTTTACCTATTAGAAAATTTTAATCAATTGTATTAAAATCTTACTATAAAAATTTTATTATGATATAAATTAATATTTAGATGATGAAACGCCTAACTAGATTGACTAGATTGACGCCTAACTAGATTTATCTATGAGCAATGACCGTACCCCATCTTTTTACCACTAGCGGGAGAAACCACATAATTATATTATTAAAGCATCCTTAGTTTTTCTTAGGATCTCGTAGCACCATTATAAAGATTGTGAAGCATCATTGTACCTATTTTAGATCACGTTGCACCATCAAAACAGTAATGAAGCATCTTCGTAGCTTTTTGAGGATCTCGTAGCACCATCCAAAAAAAAAATAAGCTCCACCGTAGCTTTCTGAGGATCTCGTAGCATCATCAAAAAAAATATGAAGCATCAACGTAGCTTTCCCAAGAACTTGTAGGACCCTCAAAAAAAATTAGGCATCACCTTAATTTTCTGAGAAAGTCGTAGCGTTGTCAAAAAAATATGCAGCATCACCGTAGCTTTCTGAGGATCTCGTAGCATCATCAAAAAAAATATGCAGCATCACCGTAGCTTTCTGAGGATCTCGTAGCATCGTCAAAAAATAATTTTTGAGGAACCCGTAGGCCCGTTAAAAAAAATGAAACATACTCGTAGCTTTCTGAGGATCTCGTAGCACCGTAGAAAATATATGAAGCGTCTTCGTAGCTTTTTGAGGATTTCGTAGCACCGTCCAAAAAAATAAGCCTCATCGTAACTTTTTGAGGATCTCGTAGCACCTTCAAAAAAATTAAGCCTCATCGTAGCTTTCTGAGGATCTCGTAGCACCGTCATAACACTTTGTAGTATCACCGTAGCTTTCTTAGGACCTCGTAGCAGCGCAATAATATTTTTATATCATCTTCGTAGCTTTTCTAAGCACTATCATATCACCGCAGATTTTCTAAATTTTCATAATTTACTTCCATAGTAATTCGCTCGCTGACACCGCGCTATCATCGCGCTCTACTTCTACCCCGCTTTCTGTTTGCCGGAGCTTTAAGGATTTGATAGCCTTTCTTACGATCTCATTGTTACAACAATACATATGTACGCATCACGGGAATGCCTTGCTTATCTTTGCACTAATGAGCGTTTTTCCTTATGTCAAATTTAGTGTTAAATTTGATTCCTAGATGGCACTGTCGTATTCTTTAGCAACAGAATCAAAGCAAAATTTGAACGGATTCCAAACAAACTTTGACATTGATTGCTACGAAACCTCAGAATAAGGAATACAAATACGAAACACATTTTATCTTGGACAGCGCCATCTGGAGGAAACCTAAGAACTAAGAAAAAAAAAACAACGAGAAAAACGCTCATTGTTCACCTTTCAAACCATTTTGACAATCACAGTTAGACCATAAAACGGCGCGTCACATTATATCAAAACCTCCATTTGATTTCGAGTTGTGTCTATGATTCATTCAATCACGGCGAATTGCAAATAATATCTGTTTGCACTGGTTTCGCAGCTGTTTCCACCGAGAGTGCTGATTAGTCTAATTTTGTTTGATAGTATAACACTGCGTGATACCATTACGCTTATTTTATTATATTAGATCTTTACATATGAAATTGCTGTTTTCTATAGAGAATTTGCAGGAAACTCAATTTTCAGTACTATCATTTTTGCATTTTTTTTAGGAATGACAAATCCAAATTATTTGATTTCTTATGTCTATGAATGAGACCATATTAAGCTAACAGCAAAATTAATTTAATTTATGAAAAGTCTCAGCTGTGAAAAAATATTACCAATCTTATTATAGAAATGGATGGCATTTAGGACGAACTGTTTTTGAGGATTTAATTTTTATAATGAAACTGAAAATAAAAACAAAATTTGATACGTAGATGTGAAACCTTGATATCCTCTTTCAAACAAAAAACAAATAATTGAAATAGCTATTAGGAATTATGAACTCATAAATGTGTAAGAAAATTTTGCCAATTTTATGGGCAAACACCTATTAAAATGCTGTTTCGATTATTTTAAAATAACTATTTTCTACATTATGAGTATAAGATTTGGGTCTTAATCGCGTAAACATACAACATATCTTAACGGTTATGTGCTTGACGTTTCGACGCCTCTGTAGGCTGTCGTGGTCACAAACGAACAGCCTACAGAGGCGTCGAAACATCAAGTGTATGTTTACGCGATTAAGACCCGAATCTTACACTCATAATGTGTGAAAATCGCGAAAGTTTAAAATTACCTATTTTCTAGCCTCGAACAACCTTATAAAAGGTTGTTGTTATGATCACTCATGTGAAAACTTCCATCTTTTACCTTCTAATTAGATCAAAGGAAAAAAAGACGAAACGTGATGTTATATCACCACTAATTAGTAGATATGTCTCTGTATTCTGAGTATATCTACGTCACGTTTTGTTATTTAGTCCTTAGTAATTATTAGTATCTCTGATAGGTGTTAAATATATCTATTTACACAATCTCAGCGGGCGGTAGCTCAGTCGAAATCTCAATCAATCAATCTCAACCCAAATTGGAAACCTGTTGGTCAAACAAAGTTATGCAACAATGAGTTTTTTTCAAAATCGATGTATAAAGTGTTTGTATATAATTATCACTTGCTGAACGGTTAAGTAAAAACACTTACCTGTTTGTCCTAAAAAACACGTAAAATGTCAAAATCCAGAAAGTTAAAAGTATCACAAATGCGCATCGTATTTAACGTTCGTTGGTTCGCTCTAAATGATTTGGTGGCAGGTGCCAGAGGGCTATTCGTTCAAAAATTAAATTTACAGGGAAGCCTCCCTATCCTGTCACGTGCGGACTTAACCACAAAATAGACTCTACCTTGTCTAAAACATTTCACTGTACAGTACAAATTGGAGTCATTTTAACTGTTTCTCTGTGGTAGAGCTAAAATTAATGAGACTAAAGAAATTGTTGCAAGAAAGGATTATAAAAGGATTCAATCCGAAAGGGAACTTTCTCGAAAGCTTATGCTATTCCTGTGCAGCTTTCTAAAGAGATTTCCCGAGTTTAAGACCAGATTGTTTCATACAAGAAAAACAATTGAAAATGTCGTCACAGTACGTTTTATATTATATACATAGGTATTTGTTCTCACTTTTGGATAATCGAGCTACTAGATTAAGGCAATATGCGAAAAAAATACGGGTGTTTCTTTTCTGTGTATTTCATAAAATACACGGAAAATTTTAATCAGTTTCTGGTATATTTATTTTGACTATATTATAATCTACGGTTTTGAAAATGGAAAACATGTTTGGATAAATTTTCCTCGATAGAAATAATTGTTGAAATGAGGTCTTCAAACACACGGTACTTTATCTCCTCGTTTGACGAATAGGAACCGTATACAGAACTCAAACATATTTTATTAGGTGTGTTTCAACAATATCTAGAGATTTGATGTTTGAAATTTTGCTAGCTATTTTAGTTTTTTTATAAAAATTATAAAACTAACATTTTTCGCTTTCGCCCTGAATCCACCCCTCTCGCACTGAGCGTGTTTTCGCTTGGAGTGACAGTGACAAAAATAAAATTCGCATAACCTCTTAAAGTGAGAATTTAGTTCTTAGGGTTCCGTACCATCATGAAATTATTTTGCTTTGTCTTCCGTAAGTCTGTCCGTCAAATCACTCTTAACTAGGTAGAATAAGTATCATAAGTATCCAGTTTTACTTGTTATACTGGATACTTATGCCCCTCATACCTGTTAAAAATAAGGTGGTTCAGTCAATGTTATCGTAACAAATCTGGGGGCACGGCAGTGCCCCCGCCGAGTCTCGCGGAACGGCCGTACCATCCTTTTCTCGAAGCAACTCACGGCACTTTCAACCCCCCTGTATCTTCGTTGTGGGTAAAGCTAGAAGTCTGAATAGACTTTACAATCACATATTTCTATCCTTTGATATGACTGGCTTACTTGTCAAAACCCTAGGGTACTTTCTATTGACCTATAATCTCTAAATCTAGCACAAAGATAGTTGCTTTATTATATCACAAATATAAAGATGAATTTCGAATCAATAATTTCTAATAGAATGATTGAGTAACAAACTTCTTTTTCGGTGTATTTTCTTAACCAAATCTTGCAATTGTTGCAATTGTCCGTCCTTTTTAAAACAAGGAACCATTCTCTATAAAGAAACTTTCTAAAATATACGAGTACGTACATTGGTGAGCCTTTTTAAGCCACAAAATATACCTAATTTATTTCCCTTTACGCAGTTAGTCCCACATCTGTGAGTTCCTTCAAACCAGTACCTTGCGGCTGATCTGGGCTCACAATGAATTTCCAACTGTAAGTTTTAGAAAAGAGGGCTGAAAGTTGTTTAAAATTGTTGTAGAGGCTTGAAAAGACGGCCGCTGCGGCTGCGGCGGGCATCCCGATGGAATTTATCCTTTTCCGTCGAGGTACCCGCAAGGATGCGCATCTACCTGTCACAAACTCGTATCTTATGTGATTCCGAGTGTCTTTTTAGTTAAAGGCTTTTATTTTTGTTACTAGACGTTGCTATTGATTACCGAAAATAAATTAAAATAAGGCTTATTCATATTATTGATACTATTTCTATTTATATCGCCAAAAACGAAATAAAAAACGATAACACAAAAATTTATTTGATATTGATTAAATTACCAACAATAAAAAATATTAAAATGTTGATACATGGAAAATGTAACTTAAATAACACAAATCAATACATATAGTTATAAAAGAGTAGAACCTGGTTTGTCTGTACATTGAAGTAAAGTAATAAAAATAGAAAGGGGGTGCCTAAAGAAGAGTAACAGAACACAAATCGGTGATTTTTTGCATTTTTACCGTGTGTGTCTGTTTGTTTACGCACATCTCCGAAACTACTGAACGGATTTGGATGCGGTTTTTTTAATTATCATTGCAGTGACCCTGTTCAATATGTAAGCTATAAGGGGTGTTCATAAAATAGCACCCAAGCCGAAAACGGGGCAGAATTGAATAAACGCTGGTGGGGTCGTGGACAAGGCACACACCTACTTTACACGAATCTATTCGTTCAAGTTTGTGTGACTTTAGTTTATACAGTTCTTCGCAACTTCGCGGTAGCCGAGTTTTTCGGCCTCGATAGCTTTGTTTGGAATATTGTCAGGTTGTAGTGTCTAGTTTTAAATAAATTGTCTAAAAAGAATTCACAGCATATTGACTTCAAGATGTCACTGAATTTAAGCCGATCGCTATACTGATTGTTTGCTTGTCTGGCAAAAGGCGTCGTAAATAACATCACTGAGATTTTTTTTTAAACTCCACTTCATATTTTTTGCTTTCATAATATTCTCTTTGTGGCAAACTGGTAACAAATTGATCATGCAACCTCCATTGACGAGGCGAGAGCGCCACGAGGGCCCTTAGTATGAGGGAAGTAAGTACTCGGCTGTTGTCACAAATTGTGCAAAATTTTCAACTCTGTAGGCGCCTCGAGGCATTATGAAGAAGGCATTGTGTATAGCGTTCGAAATTTAAACAAACTCCATATATTTTACTGGCCAGTATGACTGGCTGGATATAAACTTGGCGCCTTACAGACTAAGTTTTATTTCATACAACATCGCGTAGAGACATCATCTTCCATATTCATTCTGGCAAGTCCTTTTTAACCGTAATTATTATTACAATGTACTGAAATATTTATTTGAAATTTGTTATTCGTTTTTAATGCACTCTAATAATAATAAGAGTATATCCAAAGCTATGGATTTCGCTATAAAAACATATAATCCTTTTTAACCCGTCTAAAACTATTCCCAAAAATGGGAACAGCTGTCGCTGGCAACGACAGCACACAATTTTAGCGCAATAAAGATTACAAGTTATAGAATAATACAAAGTGTCCCGATTAGGACTTCGTCCAGCCAACATGTTAAATACAGGCAATAAAATTAAAATAAATCAGTCCAAAATTTCTTCTTGCTCAGTGTTGTATTTTATTTAATCTCATCATTTTAAGATATTCTGAAAGTGATGAAGGCGTAAATAACCCATTACGACCCCAATGACGTTAAAAAGGGGCCTCAAAACCTCAATTTCCAACTAGATTTAGAGGCACTCGCCACAAATTACGATTCTAAGATAAATGAGAATCGTAAAATACGATTCGTATCGAACCGGCCACTGACTTGAGGAATAAGTAACGACCTCAATCGCAAGTATCGTGGCTATAAATTAAGTTCATTTACCTACTAAAGAGTCTGAATCACAAAGTGTTGTATACATTATTTGTTACATTAATTTTATGTATCACAACTACAATGTAACTTGAAAGACATAGGGTTGCCTCGAAATATAAGTATTTTAGCACATAGGTATATGTATTATTGTATATGTATATGTAGTATATGTATGTGTTGTACCAAAGGTTTTTGGAACAAGTAGGCATACTATAAATAAAAAGGTTTAATAAGGGTTTTATAAAGGTTTTATAGTAACTATAAAATTTATAGTAACCTAAATTAGTGTTTTGTTTTAGGCAAGTTTTATTTTAAAGGTATGTTCAGCAACAGTTAAAATAAAAACTGATCATCATATTTTACATGCAATCTATACCGTGAGTAATCAGTGTTTTTGTATAGACTCGACTATAACATGCATCTCACTCCCACTTACAGAGGGGTTTCTTTATTTCTATTTTCGCGTGGTGTTGGCTTAGCTTATGTTGGTGAAATTTACATCGAACAAACCAAGAGTCATTTCGCCTCTTTGGGGCTGGTACCTCTGTGGCGTCCACTGTCAACAGACACTCGCTCGCATTAAAATTATTTCAAAAAGTAATTGAAACATGTCGTGTATCGCGGAATCAATTGTATATAAGTGCTATCCGTATACCTATTATACCAAAGCGTGCGACAAAAAATACTGAGTGGGCGAATTTGAAGTATGGAATAGAAAATATTTCACCAAAAGTCAAAAAATAGGTGCGACGACGAGCGAAGCGAGGAGGGGCGTGTTAGGTTTACATAGAAAATAAAATAAGGAGCCAAACAAAGCGGAGCGAAGCGAGGCGACGACGTCCCTAGTTTTATTACTTAAAATTAAATTATCACTAAAATACAAAATAGTTCGCCTGAGAATTATTCAACTCAACTCAAATTTGTATCTTAAGTCGCCGTTTTCAACATTTTTATTCACCCACAGTCTTTCGCCCTCTTAGTATTTTAGTACGCCATATTCAGTATTTTTGACACCTTAAATTTGAATTTATATTCGATTGTTATGAATTCTACTTATAGGTACAGTAGGTACTTATAAATCCGAAATTAATAACCATTTTTAACCATGTAGAATAAGTACCGACTTGGGTAAGTATACTATGGTCACACCCCCGTCACTTCATAGTCAAGGCTCAAGTTATTTACCTACACTCTCACGCGCGCATCTGGCTTGTCCGCACACGCTTGTGTGTGTGCGTGAGCTAGTCTAGGGCTGGCAGCAATCGTGTGAGCGTCGTCGCCCGAGAGGGACACAATATAAGTCAGCAACTTATGTGATTCTCTTCCTAAATTTTAGCGTAGTTCAATTTCTGGTTCCCCGTGGATTAATCAGTATTAAAAATATATATGTATATATATATATATATATACAAGGTTAAATTCAATTAGTTGGCGAAATTTGAAACATATGTAGAACATGTCCATATGAATAACTTTTTTTAATAGGATAGTGAAAAATTCTTAAAATTCGTTTTCACCTTTCCATACTGGACGAGTCAGCTGATCGGAACAAATTTGTATAGGAGGAAGTGAAAAAAAGTTATGAATTTCGCTTAGCTCCCATACAAACAGTTGTCCATATAGACTAGTACTACCTTTGTTTTGAGTTTCGCCAAATAATGTTATTTAACCTTATATATGTATATAAATCGTTACGACCTGAATGCCCCAGGGGTTGTCGGATGTGTTCCGAGTGTGAACTTTGAAATGCAAGTCACAGTCCACCCACACTCGGTAAACCCGCGTTTCACCTGCAAATATTACGTCCCAACGTGATGGGTGGTGAGCCCTATCATCGTTCTTCGGGCACAAATACACTCTTTTTAGGGCATGCAGGTTTCCTTACTATGTTTTCCTTCACTGTTCACAACATTATGTAAATTCCGAAGAACTCATTGGTGCATGCCCGACCGGAGATCGAACCTTAATCTCAAGATTAAGAGGCCAGCGTTCTACCCCTGAGTTACCGCTGCTTTTTCGTTACTTTAAAATTAAATATATATATATAGTATGCCTAAGCTTAGTAGGTACCTATATAGTTTCGTATGCATAAATGATCATCATAATTAACAACTACTCAAACATAAATTTTGGAAAAAAAATGAAAACTTGTCAAAACATGGAAAGTTATAAATACTGATTTTATTGTTCCAAATGCGTTACTGAACGAAATTGTAAGGTTTGATCACGCAATTCTAATTTTTGAAAAAAAGTTTTCCAGGCATCCATAAACACTGCAATAACGCACCATACTGATTAAAAATCAGTATCGTGATAAAACTTTGTAACAAAACACGCGCGCAGCAAACGAGTGGTAATCGAGCTCTGCCTGACTCCAGATTTCCACTAACTTGCGGGGGACCGCGGGGGACGTTAAATTCGCGCGGGGAGGTGAGTGTCGCTTCTTTACGTAGTAATACTTTATATTCTCTGCTATGGTGCTGGCAGAACACCAGCGTTGTAGGTTACCTGCAACATTTTGCTGAACCAGCGCAAATGTCATTTAAGGTGGACCATCCCGCTAATCTGTCATATTAATTATTTAGGTATTTGTGACGTTCTGATGGCTTTGATCTCAATCTCATTCACATATCTTTATGTATGTTTCCCTTCCCCCCACATCACACTCCGTCCCATCTCTCATCAAGAGGTGCAAGATTGAGAGGTATTCGAAAAGCGCCGAATTTGTGAAATGGTTTCAGGTAAAAACTGTTTTCCATAAAGCGGTGATTGTTTATTTATAGAAAAGTGTATAAACGGAGTCTTCTTTACATGAACGACGTCTGTATTACTCCAGTTTTTCCAGTATAAATAAAAATTACAGAACTTGCTAAGCTCTGCGTAAAAACGAGGCAATATTCACGACATGCTGACAGCTAGTATGATGGTGTTTCATCAAATTTTGCTTTTTAGGCTGAATAGAGACGTAGTTAGATATCGCTAGATAATACTTATGAAAAAAAAATATGAAGAAAATAAGCTTTTGACTTTACATTCAGCTTATACTTTTAAAGATCATTTTAAACGGTTTTTGCGACATATAAAATAATGTGTCCCTTTTTTGTTTGTTTGATTAATTTTGCTTTCTTTGTCTATTATTTTTATGTGATATATTTCTTTAGAGATCAAACATCCTTTTAAACTTACCAGAAGAAAATCCTTCCTCCTCAATGTACTTTATGTTTGTTTATAAAGTTCTTTATTGTAAGTAACGGCACAGTATAAGAAAACTTATACTGTGGTAACGGTTACAGCGACCATCACTCGTAGTACGCACGTAGTTTCATCAGCTTCTTTCACTTTGCCCTTTCACGTGATCTTCGCAAAGTTTTATCTAGAAGACTTTTTCTTTTAGCATTACCATTACTTAAGAGACCGGCGGAGCAATCCTAGTTCATACAAACGAAATACCAAAACCATTTGTAAATCATGGATATTCTTAAGTTAGTGTGTATTTATTCCGATGGCATTACAGAATATCAAGGTTCCCAAATATATATTAAATAAGACAATTGATTTAAACATGAAATATCAGAAAAGTAACCTTTCTATGGAAATTTTAAATTGCTTATAATGTCGCCTTTACATCAGTGTCCTTTCAAAATATATATTTGGGAACCTAGATATTCGGTAATGCAATCGGAATAAATACACACTGCCTTGAGAATATCTATGATTTACAAATGGTTTTGGTATTTCGCTTGTATCAATTAGGATTGCTCCGCAGGCCACTTAACGTTTTTTAAACCGAATAAACATAGGATTAGGTCCGCCGAAGCAGATTCAATAGAAAATACGTTTCGATAGAAACTTAAGGGTCGGTTGCGCCAAACATGCCATCGCGTTTGGACAATTTAGCTTATTAAAACAAAATATTTTTAACGAATATAATTTGTGTAAGTAGTTAAGAAGTTACTTTAAGAGTAAAGTTAAGTTAAGAACTACATTACACTTTTTCAGATTTGACACAAGTATCACAACCACCGAGAAAAAAAATCGGAAAGATCAGTAAAATCACGGAAAACGTAATTTGGCTTTGGTATGATCAGTCTACTATTCTAACTACAAAATAAATAGTATATTACGATACGAGAGCGATGAAACGTTTTCTGACGAGTGTGAGTTTGCGGCACGAGCCGAAGGCGAGTGCTGCAATCACACGAGTCGAGAAAAAGTTTCTCGCACGAGTTTCGTATAATTTTTTACAGCACAAGTGCGGAAAATGCCGACTTTACGCACGCGCAGCGTGCGTAAAGCGGTCATTTTACGCACAGTGTGCTATAAATGTTTTTATAGAGTAAAGAAATGAAAGTAGCCTTAACAGATTTTTTTTATTTTGTTTTTTCTTTTGTTATTTTAAAAGAAATACTCAAACATTCTACATCTTTCCTGTACAGAAAAATTACACAAAAAGAATTTGAATGTTTGTGTATTTCTTTTTAAATAACGAAAGGAAAAAAAAATATATGAATAAGGTACTTTGATCGCTTCACGCAAAAAACATATATTTCAATTTGGAACAAAAACATTTTTTTTTCCTGTTTGCAACGCCAAATTACGTTTTTCGTGATTTTAGTGATCCTTCCGATTTTTTTTCTCGATGATTGTGATACTTGTGTCAAATCTGAAAATTATAATGTAGTTCAACTTCTTAACTACTTACACAAA
This sequence comes from Ypsolopha sequella, assembly GCA_934047225.1. Classification (NCBI taxonomy): domain Eukaryota; kingdom Metazoa; phylum Arthropoda; class Insecta; order Lepidoptera; family Ypsolophidae; genus Ypsolopha; species Ypsolopha sequella. The sequence continues at coordinate 12,159,703 of OW203985.1, forward strand.
TTTTATTTGTTAAAAATATTTTGTTTTAATATGTTAAATTGCCCAAACGCGAGAGCATGTTTGGCGCAACCGACCCTTAAGGCGTTACAACAGGCGAAAATGCAGCCACTTTAAAAAACCAAAATGTTTTACTTGATAGAATAATTATTGAAAATCTGCTCAAGTCCAGAAATAGCAATTAACTATTTTTACATCGCATATTTTTATGGCATTGTGCTAAATAAATAGGCTGTCAAATGAAGCTGATTAAGGCGTATGACCACGCTAAATAAGCAACTCGATGTGTGTCGGTACAAATATCAACGGAAACGACATTGTAATAATGTTCAATTCAGCGTGCCTTGAAAAGTGGCTGTTACGACAACCACTGCGTCTCTGGCTAGCGCAAAATAGGAGAAAATACTACTTTTCACATGGACGCCATGAACGGAACAAAAATTTTGAACCTAAATTTTGTAGATCTAAAAATTTCCTATAATTTGGTGAAATAATAATTAAAATCGCTTTAGGCATTTGGAAGGAGTAAGAGAATTCTTGTGTTAATCATGTGAAATTTTCGATGACTTTCGATTTTTTTTTTGTCAATACTTGCAATAGAAAAACAGTTTATGAAACTTAAAACTTATTTTTGACTCTATAATGCTTATCATATTTTTTTATGAAAGTTTTTGGACCACCCGTGTGGGAGGAGTAGGCCTTCAAAGACAGGTCCAAATTGCAGTTGGCGTAATCATTCGCCTTAAATAGAGTTTACATTAAAGTCTGGCTATCGGAAGATGAAAACTGAAAAATGCAACAATATCAAAAAGTCTTCGATCACTGTGGTAGGCGCAGATGATAAAGGGAACAGATGGGGAGATCTAATGGTAGAGATGTAAATATAGTCCAGTAGATTAAAATTTATAATATTGTTATTTTATTTGTATTTTAATATGTCTTTATTTGTAGTACACGTATGTATGATTACTTATTTTTATTATTATTATAGTGTCCTCTGCCACTAAGGTTTGCTGGAAGAAATCTCTTTTCAGAGATAAGCTCGCCTCTGTATATGTATTTTATTGTAAATAATTCTATGTAATGTATCGGTGTACAATAAAGAATAAAGAATGGATTTCAACTTTAAATACTATGCCCCCATAGTAAACATACGATATCTTGTGACAATTTATCTGTTTTGTATTGAGAGACATTTGTCCGCGGCGGCGTGGATAAAGCGACGGTAGCTCAGGCGGTAGACCGCTGGCCTTTCAATCTTGAGACTCAGGTTCGATCCCCGGTCGAGCATGCACCAATGAGTTTTTCGGAATATTTGTATTACCTAATAAATACTTACCACTTGCTGAACGATAGACCCCGTAAAAAATATGGTCTAAAACTTTGAAGAATAAAGTAATTAAAATTATACTTATACTCTCTTGAATGAACCCTAAAAATGCCTTAAACAATGATACTCCAACATGTCAGAGTAGAAAAAAATTTTTTTCGGCTCCTTTTTCATGTGTGGGAACTCCCTGAAAATAAAATTGCATTTCTAATTCAATAATCGGTTTTGGTCCAACATTCTAGACAAAAATTCGTTGTTGGAGATACATACGGACGGATGGTCAGACAGGACAACATAGTGTCATTGCATTGATAGGGCTATGTTTTGCCCATTGAGTACGGAACCCCAAAAAACGACGTAATTTTTGTAGACGTAGCCAAAACGCAGTAGCGTGCACAGAACTTTTTGCTGGAAAAGCAAACAATTGGTCAAGAACAACAATAAAAAAAATATAAAAAAATTTAAATGTCACTTTAAAAAAAAAAGTTTGTATAGGAAATTTTCGCTTTAGGGTAGACATTGTCTACCCTGGCGTCATACAATTTTTTTTTTTTCAAAGTGATATTTAAATTTTTTCATATTTTTTTTATTATTGTTCTTGACCAATTGTTTGCTTTTCCAGCAAAAAGTTCTGTGCACGCCACTGCCAAAACGTGCATCGTAAGTATAAGGGTTTTATAAGGGTTTTATAAGGGTTTTATAAGCTTAAAGTGCTATGTATTTCAGATATTAGTATTCAAGATAACACGAGCTACACTTAGTCACACTCCAATGTATATTCGCCCGTCTACAAATCTGATTGTGTCGCCTTAAAAGTATTTCTATGTCCCTTTCATTGACACATTGAGGAGAATCCTTACACTGATTGAAAGGGATTTTTTCCAGATAGACATAGGTACAAAAATCTGATACATCTGTCCATAAGCGTGATGGAATGGGTTTAGGGTTTTTTTTGTGTCTTAGATATAAAAAGAAAGGTGTCAGAGCTGTGGCAATTTTGTGGATTTCCTGAGGTTCTATAGTTGCTGGTTTATTTAAGTAGTTTTGACATAGTTATGTATCATCTTAAATATATAAAACAAAGTCGTGTTAGTTACACCACTTATAACTCAAGATCGGCTGGATAGATGTTAGTTATCTCTTTTTTGGTGTATTCTTCTCCGCTCCGAATAGCAGAATAAGTAATAAAATATCGGATAAGTTATCGAATAACAATAAATTAATTAATTAATTTTACGAATGCAAACAGCATCTGCTGCCATCTGTTGACAAAACTACGCATATAAAAGAAACCTATTTATCTAGCGTTCTGATATCATTAAATAACATCTGAACCCCAAGTTTTAAAAATCGCTTTGTTATTCCAAGAACTATTATTTTTGCATATATTCAATACCCTACGCTAAGCCTAACAACGGTACTGAAACTACATGGGTCCCTGCCATTCTTCTTTCGCAATGGCAAGCAATAAAACATTTCTGTATTTGCAAAAAAGGTGTATTAATGTTATTACCTTAATGATATCCTAAATTAAGTTTAACTAAAGTTAACACGATATTATTAGATTGTTAGGCGGAACAAAGTTCGCGGGGTCAGCTAGTTTCATTTAAATTAAAGTGTCATAGTAAATATATTTCAAATGTTATCGTTGTTCTTGTATGAATGAAATTATCAAAGAAAATTAAACTTTTTAAGCAACGCTAGCTTGTTAAGGTATACAAGGTAAGATGTAAACTTCTTCCTGACTGACCACGACTATAGTGTAAGTACATAGATTATCTTGGTTTATACGAGGGGCATGCCAAAAGAAGTTAGATACTATTTACTCCTTTGATTGGCACTGGCAAGTTATACATCATCTTATAGGCTGGTTGTTTGTTGGTATATCTGAAAATAGAACGCACATCATTTCTTTTTTTTTTATTTGGATGAGCATCATTTTTCCGAGAATCTGGCGGGAATTCGCTTGCAGCAATGGAGCTCAGTCGAAGTGATTGTCGCGCTATGATTTATTATGACTATAAAAAAGTTTTAAGCCTCAAGAATGTTTTGAACTTTTGGCTACTACTTTTGGTGAGTCTGGTTGCTCACGAACAACAGTATTTAATTGGTTTGCTGAATTTAAAAGAGGACGGGGATGTCTCAAAGATGAAGCGAAGACAGGTCGGCTGCCAACCGCGGTCACAGAAGAAAACGTTCGTGCAGTCGAAAAACTTATTCGCGAAAACCAACGAATTATGTATGTAGAGCTGGAGCGAGAACAGGGAATTGGATCAGCAGCAATGCAAACCATAATTCACGACCACCTTTCTCTCCGTAAATGTTGTTTGAGATGGGTGCCGCACAAACTTACCGATGAGCAGAAGACCGTCGGTTGGATTGGTGCCTATTCATGATAGATAAATTCGACGGTGGCGAGAAAAAAAATGTGTATGATATGCTGACTGGTGATGAAACATGGCTTTATAACTATGATCCCGAAACAAAGTGACATTCGACTGTATGGTGCTTTGAAGATGAGCCAACTCCAACGAAATGTCGCCGTGCACGAAGCACACAGAAACAAATGGTCGCCTCGTTTTTCAGCAAAACGGATCATATTGCTACTGTAGTGCTAGAGAATCAAAGAACGATGAACTCCGAATGGTATGTGACAGTTTGTGCTCCAACAGTAATATCAGCTTGGTGTGACAAGCGACCAAAGTCAGGAATCCGACGCCTTCTCAGGCACCACGACAATGCGGCGTCGCACACGTCTGCCAAAACACTTAACTTTTTCGACTCAAAAAATGCGTCAATCCTCCCTCACTCACCATATTCCCCTGACCTAGCACCTTGTGATTTTACCTGTTTCCAAAAATCAAAGAAAAAATAAAGGGGAAGAAGTTTGAAAGCAAAGAAGATGCACTGGCTGCCTATATTTTCGAGATTTCTGAGGTGTCTAAAGAAGAGTGGTCATTGGTATTTTCCAATTAGTTCAGACGTATAGAAAAGTGTATACGTGCTCAGGGTGAATACTTCGAAAAGATCGATACTTGTAATAAAGAATAAATTTTATAACTTTTAAGTATCTAATTTCTTTTGGCATGCCCCTCGTACACTAGTTATGTAGTTTATGATAAAAACAATTAATAGAGAAAAGCCTATATCGAGGGCAGCTGGAAAAACTGTATAGGTCAAAAGAAAATTAGAATAACAACAAACTATTAAAGTTTTCAATATCCATATCTCACTGATCACTCCGATTCAGTGGATCTTTGCTAAGTGAACGGATCTATAAACTTGGAAACCGGTCCCTAAACTCGCAATCACGGAGCCTGTAACTCGATAAACCATGATTTGACTGAAAACTGAAGTCGAACTAACGAGACAACCAGGCTTCAAGAGGCTATGATTATTCACGTCTACTGTCACATAACTATACTTGCTATATGAAATAATTTCAAAGCCTTTATTGAACATTCAGTGCAAATATGTATACAAAAAGTAATTGATATAAGTAGATATAAGTAATTTGTATAGTATAAGTTTTATTTTTATTATTTTATTTTATTTTGAAAAACAAACAGTCTTACAAGAAAAAACAGACAGTGAAATGATAAGTAGACTTATTATAGACAGATAGTTTTTCCAAAATTATCACACAATATATCTTTATAAAAATACCAAAACGTTAACAGTTAAAGATTAACAGACTTATTAGCTTAAAAGAACAGAACATTTTCAAGAAGTACGTTATTATGTAACTTGTTATATTATGTAACTTGATATTAAACATGAAATAGTAAAGGCACAATCATGAGTCTGTTCACTAGAGTTTTTAGTTGAGTTAATGATGACGGAGAAACCTAAACATTAAATGAATCATTATATGTAACAGATATGTAAAAAAAAAAGGAAATATGCTGAAAAAAAGGACATGATCTTGATCTTTCTTGCCCTTCTTATTAGCAAGACTAATATGTAACCTATTAGTATGTAGTATATAGTTCAGAAAACTCATTGCTGCATGCTCTATTGGCTGGATTTGAACCGGGGGGGGTCTCAAAATAATGGTCCGGCGTTTTATCAGTAAGCTGTGTACCGCGACTTTTGAGCAAACAAATACAAAAATTGGGCAAGTATGAGTCGGACTCGCACATAAAGGGTTCCGTACCATCATACAGTACGGATACGGAACCCTTAAAACTTTATGGTAAATAACTACAATTCGGCGATAGATGTCATAACATCATTGAGGCGACAAAAACAAGCCGCTAAAATAGTAGCGCCTGGCTAACAATTTATTTTAACCGCTTTATTTTTTCTGTAAATGTTTACATTGGTGTCGATTCGGTGTAACACGACTTATTTGACAAGACTTACCTTATTTTAAGCGTCCTGTCTTTGTCTTTTCGATACAGAAAGAAAAAGACAGAACGCTTAAATTAAGTTTAGTCCTGTCAAGTAAGTTAAGCCGTGTTACACCGAATTGATACTCGTACCATTATCACCTATTACCACGATTGATTTCATATTTTTAGGTCCTCTCTTTTCGGTGATAAGGACACGACACGATATCGTTAAGAAATGCTACTTTTTCGAGTTTTTTTTTTTGTATGGAGGCCCCCCTTGGGTTTAAATATTTTTTTTACTTCTATTATTTGCCGTAAAAGATACTATAGTAACACCTAATCTATGAAAATTTCGATTGGCTACCTATAATGGTTGAAGCTGTAGACCCCTGTGACAGACGTACGGACGGACAGCCAGCAAAAGCTTAGTAATAGAGTCCCGTTTGGCATCCTTCAAGTACGGAACCCTAAAAAGTACATTTAATTCGCGAAGTTGTGTGCTTTCCGATCCGATAAATTGACAGGAATCCTAGTTTTAGACAAACATGCTTTCTGTAGAACTCTGTCCTAATTAAATGATCGGCTCAGAAACTAGGTAGCAGAGTCGACCCATTTGGAAGCGAGGCTGGGGGCAATCAGTACTGTTCATAGTATTAACACTATGCTGATGAATCACTGACAGATTTCGATAAAATTATATAGGGGTCTATGAGAGAAATAAATTTCTATGTTTGAACACTTGGCGATTTATCCATCGCAAGGAGATTCGAATCCCGGTTCAGAGCTCCTCACATAAAAATTTACTTTTCTTTCTGCGTTTCTATACTGCAATGATATAACGTTAATTTATAAAGCAAGTCCGGCAATAAAAAATGTAACTATGGATCACAGTTTGAGCCACTAGACCCAAATACATTGTTATATACTCCAAGTTACGGTAGATGATACTCGTATTAAAAGCCAACCCATATCCCACCATAAACATACATTTGAGAAAATTCCCAAATTCTCTTTGGGCAATAATCGCTGAGCTAGCGAAAGAGTTGAAATATAAACTGATGCCAAGTTTAAAACAGCCTTACTTTAATTCCATTTAACATGTAGAATTACATACAATGTAAAATTTGAATTGGGCAGGTTCCACCATTATTGTAAGCCACATTGTTTTCGTGATAGATAAACTCGAGTAGACCGCAGAGAAAATCACGAAAACAAATTTTCTGAAATTAATAGGATCAAGCAAGATTTCAATCCTCGCCCTCATCTACCTATAGATATAAAGCGAAGGATTACGTTTAGAATATAATTATTATCTCGTAAAATAATAAAAACCGGCCAAGTGCGAGTCGGACTCGCGCACCATTATTTATACAAACGGCAAAAAAACATGTCTGTTGTATGGAAGCCCCCTTAAATATTTATTTTATTCTGTTTTTTAGTATTTGTTGTTATAGCGGCAACAGAAATACATCATCTGTGAAAATTTCAACTGTATAACTATCACGGTTCATGAGATACAGCCTGGTGACAGACGGACAGACAGACGGACAGACAGAGGAACAGACAGACGGACAGACAGATGGACAGCGGAGTCTTCGTAATAGGGTCCCGTTGGTTACCCTTTGGGTACGGAACCCTAAAAAGTAAGAAGATTTTGGTCTCAATCAGTTTTCCGCTATTATTCTTTTTCGATATTGCTGCTAAAATCGATTACTGGTATTATAAGCTTATTTTATTTTGGAGGATGCCCGGAGGTTACTTCCAAAACAATTCTTATAAAATAAAATGAAAATAAAACATGAAAATTTAACAAGTTAGTGTATTTTTCCTCGAATCTGCCCCTCTTGCACTGAGAGTTTTTTCGCATATGGAGGAACAGGGACGCTAAAACTTTTCCATATCGCTTTAATAGGGCTCCGACTTGCCCTTATCGCCGTACTTCAGGCATAAATACGGACACACAGCTGAACCCTTAAACTATGGACAACCTCAATTAGGCCACAAGTGCATTGTTCTTCAATTGTTATTTTTACGGTTCCGTACCTCAAATGGAAAAACGGAACACTTGCTGTCCGTCTGTCTGTCTGTCTGTCACGACCCTTTTGCTCAGGCCCCGTATGAGATATCAAGTTGAAACTGATACCAATCCATGATGCTGTTAAAAAATCAGGCTTCTAACTCGAAACGAAAAAAAGTTATTTTTTACACTTTACATAATAAATTTCATAAAAATTTGGTCATCATGAAAACCTGTAGGGCACCTCTAGATGACGGAGAAGCTTGAAAATTCATTTACAGGTAGGTCTTATAACACACACATAGGTAAAATTCCGAAAATTACAAATTTTTGACGCGAAAAAAAGGTTATTGCACTTCACATAATCAATTTCACACAAATTTATGACACCCGCAAGGGAATCAAAACCTATAGTTAGGGCACTTCCAGTTGATTTGGAAACTTGAAATTTCGTTTACAGGTAGGTATTACAGCATACTTATAGGAAAAAATCTGAATATTACAAATATTTAATTATTTAGGAAGTTGATATGTCCAATTTAATAAGACCCTTTAGATACATAGATATTATTAACAATTTAATAGTGTCAACTTAAGTTGGTTTAGCACAACTACAAGTTAAGTTATTTACCATAATTTTAGGGTTCCATACCCGTATTGTGTGGTGGTACGGAACCGTTTGTGCGCGAGTCCGATTCACATTTGGCCAGTTTTTTCGAAGCACGCAGACACAAATATGTCCCTATACGCTGGATTTGAACCATCGGCCTCAGTTAGGCGAGATGTTCGAACCATTAGACAAGAAATATGATCATTTATATTCGCATTACATTTTTTTTATTTTTTTATTTCATCACTAACGTGTCAAGTTACTTTTTGTATTGCCTTGTAACTAATTTAGCAAATCATAATATGTGTGATTGCTTATAAAAAAAGGAGTCTGTCTCTGTCTGTCTATTCATCTGTCATCCATCTGTTAAATCAAAATCATCCATCCATCCATCAGCCTAGTTCGTCCACTGCTGGACATAAGCCTTTTCAGGACTTTGCCACTCCCGGCAGTCATCCTGGAAGAATTACCCATACTCACACACGCTGGGCAGGCGGGTTGGTGAGCGCGGTGCCGGAACTTTCGCACCAGGGACGCCGCTGCCCGTCACCAGTCTGTTCCATATAAGGCCGGGCTATTAAGGATGGATATACCGCCATCCATCGGTCCCAAGCATGGTGGGCCTCCTGGTTTTTTGCCTGTGGGCTGTTCTCTTACTCTTCCCCAAATTACTTCGAGGGGGTCTCCAAGTAATCAAAATCAGTCGCAAGCAAATTATTATAAATTTATCTTGTTAGCAAAGGACACATTTCTAAACAGCCTTTTCTCAAGTGACGTCACACGAAGGCAAATGGAAGTTGCAGCTTTTCGTAAAAATTTTCATCATCGTGAGGTTTTTTAGACTACAAGTTCTAAAATACGGCTTATTAAACCTAAATCTCTAAATGGTTTTAGAATTCACACACCTTAACATAATATAATCTAAGCGAATAATATAGGTACTTACTAAAAGACAAAACTCGCATTGTTTACGTATTAAGTATATACGTATTAAGTAGTCCTCTACTCGTACACCTAACTCTAACTCTACACTCGTACACTCTAACTCCTACACCAGAAGTGTACCTCTGAAACCAGCAGAAAGTTATGAGAAGTTGCAGGAAATATCGGGTGGCCGCGACGACGACGGGGGCCTGATTCTGTCGGATTAGTTACAAACATGTGACGTCACGGCCGGCGGCAGCTTTGGCGGCGCTGCCTCACCACGCTAAAACTATTAAACTGTGGTACACAATTTTTGTTTTAGTTTTTAAAACGTCCAGTATGTAATTAAGACAGTTAAAATTATTGTAACTCAACGGAATACTATCGAAATAAGGTTATTTAGATCCTCTTATACTGCTCTGGATCTACCTACCTATAGAATTGATTGACAGACAAATACAAATATTTCAAAAGTTTAGATTAGCCCTGGCACCTAAAATCTATTGTATTGTTTTTGAATGTGTGCGTTAACATAATACCGCCACGCGCACTCTTATGAGTGCGCAATCTGTTTACCTACGGTCAGCAAACTGATCAGACTACAAAAGTTGTTAAAATGATTAATTTTAAGTGCACTTAAGGCGTCCAACTATCACCGTGTTCAGATGAGCACTGATTCCAAACGTGTGAGCGTCACCCATTTAAAGGTGGAAACATTTTGGTGCTGTCATAGTACGGTAAGTGCTTATCTTTACTTTTGAAATATTTGGACAAATATACAAACAATAAGATATCCCTTCGTAAAACCTTAAAAATGAAAAGAAAATAGTGTAACTGAACGCAGGCAGTCATCATATTCTACTTTTCCTTAAACTACTATCCTACCATACCCAAAAAAACAGCGGACAACCAAGAAAATATACAGAGTTATGAATAAAACCTACATAACTTTAAAGAGCACGATCCTTTTTATTCCAACTAAACCTTTAAATGAAAATCTCGACCGGACTCGAAGCCAAGGGTATCGGTCGCCTTAAGGGTGCTCAAGAACAAATGACGCTGAGCGAAGCACTAGGAGCACTTGACGCGTCAGTCTTGCTTAATATTCAAGCAATTAGCGAAGCCCTGGACCCCGGATCGCAGAACACCTTATAGACGCGAGACGAGGGTGCTTAGGGCAACGCGCGCCCGATACGCGGGATTTTCTCGCTTCGATGGCCCTTAATCAACTGTCCCGGTTTCTTAATTTCAGCATTTTTAAAGTCAAGGTCAAAACTTTTGAAGGTTATGTGCTAAGTGGTAAAATTCTCGTGCCAATTTTAAAGATTTATAACCGGGCGGTAGCAATTTATTTACCAAGTTGCATGGAAAAATTCATGTAATTTTAAACTCATTAGTTTGTCTATTCTGTCGCTGGGAAAGTTTGGTGTGAGGATTGCATTTTAAAATAGTTCCGTTTCATTGCAGAACGCTGCTGGTTGACGCGAAAGGAGCTATCTACTTGACGACAAAAAATGGAACGTTTCCAATATCGCTAACGTCTCCCGAGCTACGAGACGCCACTACTGGGGAACACACTCCAAACTACACTGAGAATTTTACAAGAAACATTCCGTCTGACGTCATCCCCGACTACTGGGACAGGCCAGATGAGTTATTGCTCTCCAACGATCTCAACTCGACGTTTGACGTGGTTGACGCCAAGAGAATGTGGAAACGGAGCATCAACGATGCGGTATCAAAAAACATTACGTTGGTCTTGGAAAACCTTTTGAAAAATTATGAAAACTCTCAGCTGCCTACACACGGGAAAGGTAAACAAATTTTTCCAACCTTGCTTAGATATAAAAAGCGTATTGGATCCTGTCCTCGATCGGAAATGTGCTTAGGACGTAGATTCAATAGACTTTTCATTATCGTCTTCGACGAGATAGTTTCATAAGGAATTTTCTTTTACAGGCTATCCGACGGTCGTTCAGACTAATATTCTTATACGAAGCATGGGACCGGTTTCGGAACTTGACATGGTAATACTAAATTTTGTATCTACATGAGATAAAATTAGTTTTAAAATATTACCTGCGCTACGTGACGCACTTATCATGGGTGTTATACATACGCATACACCCTCTAAAGTTTGTCATACATAACGAATATTGGGCCGCTTTTCAGTAACGAGCTGCGTTATGCCCAATGTTCCGAATTCTCAGTGTACTGTGAAATCCTTTATCTCTTATCTTGAATGAAAAAGCAACTTGAAACCATATATAGTCTAGTACGAAAAACTAGTGTTGGTACTAGAGATGCAACGAATAGTGATTTGGCCGAATACTAAATACCGAATATTCGACAGCGCTTTAGGCCGAAGCGCCGAATATTCGGAGACCGAATATTTATACAGCAGATTGTAGTGAATAAAAACAAGTTACTCTGCCATCTTACCAAATATATACTTTCTGATTTAAATGTGTTTTTATTTTTAATATTAGGTATTCAGTATTCGGCCGAATGCCGTCTACTATTCAGCCGAATACCGAATATTTAAAAAAATGGCCGAACAGGCTGAATACTGAATAGTCACCGAATATTCGTTGCATCTCTAATTGTTACCCCAATTTAAGTCGAATACGTGACCGTGATCCTGGTATCGGAAAAAAAAAATTACTTCCATTTAACATACTCATGCAATATCTCAATACGCCAATGGAATATTTGTTCTAGGACTATTCAATGGACTGTTACTTCCGTCAGTACTGGCGCGACACCCGTCTCTCTTTCCTCGGCCCGATCCGCTCTCTCTCTCTTTCTATCAAAATGCTGGAGAGGATCTGGAGACCCGATACGTACTTCTACAACGGCAAGCACTCCTATGTCCACACAATCACCGTCCCCAACAAACTGCTACGGATAAGTCAACACGGCGACATTTTGTATTCTATGAGGTAAATTAATCTATATCCTATATTAAAATGCGCCGTGAATTTGTAATAGAGAAACCTTTAGAAACCGGAGGCTTGCTCCTGTGAATAAATTGTATTTTTTTTTTCCAAACAAGCAAATGTTATGGAGTATGACGAAGGACGGACGGCAAATGGAGTCTCCCGTATTGGTTCCTTTTATACTCTTTAAGTACGGAATCCTAAAATGACGAGGCATTTTCTGTAATCTGTCATAGAACTTTCTAAAATCTAGTTTGGTGGCCGGTACCATACTATTCTTGAAAGTCCTTTCAGGTATTCCGTACATTAATAAATAATGAATTATCTATAGGGACTATACCTGGAGGTATATAAAATAATATATGACTGACTGACTGATCTCTCAACGCATGCCTAGGGCTCATGATATGTGGACAGTAAGTACTTTTTTGATGTAGAAGAAAAGGATTGTTTGATTAAATATATGCAAATCAATAAAGACGTTCGACGCTTTTTTAAAATCATTATCATATCTATAACAAATAGAGGGTGAAAGGTGGCATGAAAAATTTGTTTTTTTTTTATTAGAACCCAAGAAAATAGGCAATAAGTCTTTTGACAAAAGACAAACTTCAGAGGACAAAAGTTTTAATGAAAAGTTTGTTATTTGTGTAGTGATGAAAATTTATATAAAACCTTTTGTTTTTAAATTAAGACTAGGTCTTTCAAAATTTTTTTTAAAAATTTTTTTTTTTGTTTTTGTAAACGTTTTTGTAAAATGTATGCCATATGTATAAATATAAGATGAAATGTTCAAGGAAAATTCGTTAGTTTTGTAGTAGTGGTCTCCGGTATGGGTTCGGGCGGTTGATTGGATTTTACCTTGTATAATATATATTTTACCTATCATTTTAATCGTAAAATATTGCTACATAAATTAAATAAACCTTTAATTTAGTTCATGTACATTTATTATTTTATTACTTACATATATTTTTTTTATTGGATTAAATTTGACGTGTAAAAAGTGTAAATGTCTATACCTGCTTTGCAAATAAACTCACAAATTATAGAGGGATGAATAAACTATTTGAATTTGAATTTGATAACCATGAAAAGCCTTTTGGTTTGACATTAAGAATGACATGTTTCAGGGTTTTTGGAAAATCATCACCTAAGGGGAAAATAGAGGATAAAAGTTTGTAACAAATTCGTAAATTTTCTAACCAGTAATTAGAAGACGAAAAGCGCTAAAATGTAAATTAAGGGAATTATTTTCAGTGATTTTGTCAGTCTCCCGATGCTTTCAAACCTTTGGGAGAAATTGTTTATACCCATGATCCACGCATACGAAGTGACGGACAACGGCTAGTGAATAAATAAGGCATTAAATACAAACGTTAGCTTATTCCCAAAATATTTGCTTTTGCACGTAATCTATCCAATAATATCCTTATATAGATACAATTCGCCTTAATGGAAACATCCTTAAAATATAGATAAAATAACATAAATTATCGAGGCGATTAAATATATCTTAGCTTAGCTATCCAACGAGGAAATGCTTCCAGCCTTTTGGGGACCCTACCGATCGACGGCGGTGATTTAAAAAAAATATTTTATATTGTTTAATTTATAGGTAAGTTAATCTTAATAAATTTTTTAATTTAGTTAGGTATAATTTTATCTTTTATATTTATATTAATTTATAGGTAGTCTAGTTTCTTAATGTTATTTAAGTTTTATATTGTTAAATAAATATATCTTCTTCATAAAAAAGTCCGTTAGAGATTTTACCTAATAAATTAAAGCAGGCTTTAATTTCATAGCGACTTAACAAATACGTTGAGCTAAGATTTTTAATTGGCACTGGAGAAGTGAAAAATACTTGCGCTCTATTATTTTCCGCCCAGCAACAGCGCTTTGTCTGGAAGTTTTTTTTGCAAAATATAATTTAGGGATCTTTTTATGCAAATTATTAAATTCAATTTGATACTTTATTCAACGTATGCTAGCCTATAATAGTAGTTTGTGCAACTGTAACAGGTATATAGGGCAGGTGAGACCTATTTTTTTTATGAGGCCTGCCCAACATAGCTTTAGAACCAAAGATTTCAGAGAAGTTTAGTAGGTGAGCCCTGGTACCTAAAATCTATTGCATTGCTTTTGAATGTGTGCGTTAACATAATGCCGACGCGCGCACACTTATGAGTGCGCAATCTGTCTACCTACAGTCAGCAAACTGATCAGACTAATAAAGTTGTTAAAATGATTAACTTTAAGTGCACTTAAAGCGTCCAACTATCACTGTGTTCAGATGAGAATTGATTTCAAACGTGTTAATGTCACCCATTTAAATGTGAAAACATTTTGGTGCTGTCTTGGTACCGTAAGCGCTTATCTTTACTTTTGAAATCTTTGTTTAGAACACGGTTTATTTTGTAAGAAATCAACGAATCTCAACTAGCTTATAAATAAAAATATAAATACTAAGTAATAGTTTGGGCAGGTTTTATGTCCCCCTAGCAACTAAATATAACTTCATATAGTGCATCTTTTTTTGTAAAATCAGGCCTCTGCTATCGTTTCATTTTTTTCCAAAATTTATCCAAAACACATTTTTTGTTCGATTAAGAAAGGATTCAGATCTTCCCGCGGCTGTTATAAGAACTACCACGGTATAACACTATGATGTGCTGCTAACTGTACAATTCAGTGGCGTGCACAGAACTTTTTTCCGGAAAAGCAATCAGAAGGTCAAGTACGACAATAACAAAAATATGAAAAAATTTAAATAATACTTTGAAAAAAAAAGTTTCTATGACGCCAGGGTAGGCACTGCCTACCCTAGAGTGAACATTTTCATACAAACTTTTTTTTTTCAAAGTGTTATTTAAATTTTTTCATATTTTTTTTATTGTCGTACTTGACCTTCTGATTGCTTTTCCGGAAAAAAGTTCTGTGCACGCCACTGCTGTACATGCAATAAGCGGTTTACGTGTCTCTGATAGAGCGATTGATCGAGGAAACAGCTGCATACGTACGGACGAAGAGGAGATAGGATGCCTGAGCTAATCCTTCACTCCGCTTAGACGTATTGAAACTTTCAGGTGTCGTGTGTATGTAGAATAAATTTACCGAGAGGGTTAACTGAGGAAAGTAGGTTTAAAAATAAAGCAATTTAAAAAAGAGATTCAATTCAGTGCGGGCTAAAGTATGGAATTAGGTCTTGAACTTATTCGGTATTTTGAACTTTGATCTCAATAATTTGCGGTATTGACCGTGGGTAATAATTTATTTTATCTACTTCCATACTGCAATAAAGCAATTGCAATTTTAAAAACAGTTTTATGAGTACCTAGATTATTTATCCAATGTTATAATATTATATTATAACACCGCGATTCTGCGCTGCGATTGGCCCAATTTATTATAAAACCGCGAGAGACCCAATCAGCAACAGAGACGAGAAATAATTCCCAATCACGCCCCATTTATCCTGATGGGCCTTCAAGGCAGCCTTACCGGAATGACGCACCCGAGGTTCATGAACAAATGTCTTCTTCTCATTTTTCGTGAAATTGTTAGTTGAAAATACGATATTTTTGATTTTTGATGGTCGTAGATAAAGTATTGTGTGCAACTGAACATAATTATACATTGGGACACTCGTGCAAAATTATTACGAAACGAACGAAAAGCACTCGTGTCCCAATGTCCCAAATTATGTTACAGTTGCACAAATACTATAATAAAAAATATAATATTACAAAACAGCGATATTTTAATAATTGTCTGTTATTTTTTTTTTATTTAAAGGATAGTTTTAGTATTATATTTATATGTTAAAAGTTCATTACAGTAATAAATTAAAATTAAAAGATAAATAAATAAATACGCAAACATTTTCACAGGTTAACAATCAAAGCAAAATGCCCGATGGAGTTGAGAAACTTTCCGATGGACCGTCAGTCGTGTCCTCTTATTCTTGGAAGTTGTAAGTATACTAATTATCCGGTATTTTTCTACAAGTATTAAAAAACTTGGACGTCAAACTTTCTTCATTTAGGTCTATTTTTCACATTTTTAACGTAAAAAGAATTATTTTAAACTCCCTTGGCATGAACTTTGTGATTACCTAATTTATTGTATTTACATTGTAACATGAACGTTATAGAAATAAAGTTTTTATGTAATTAATCCCACTAATATTATAAATGCGAAAGTTTGGATGGATAGATGTTTGTTACTCCTTCACGTCGCGCGTCGTAACTACTGAACCGATTGGGCTGAAACTTTGCACAAATGTAGTTCAAGACCTGAAATAGGACATAGGGTACTTTTTATTCCATAAATCAGTTCCCATGGCAATGGGGTATCAAGTTTCTATAGAAAAGTGATGTACTGTGACTCCTTCACGCCCCGTACCTACTGAACCGAGTAGGCTGCAACTTTGCACAAATGTAGGGAAATAGGACATAGGCTACCTTTTATCCCAAAAAAACTTAAATAACGCGGGTGAAGCAGCGAGTAAAACCTAGTAAATAATAAATCAGTATTCAGTATGCTTATCTTATAGGTATATTTTAACTAAGCAGGTAAGCTTTCTTTAGACAAAACATTTCTCTACTTATTTAGAAGCAAGCTAATTAAGAGTGAGAGAAAAATATCTTAAAAACTTAAACAAAACATGAGAAAAACGTCGCATATATCAATTTCACAACTAAATTGTTTGTAAACAACAATAAATTCTTTCTGTAAGTGATATCCCAGTTCAACTCAATGTAGCGAATTTAAGCATGCTACGGCGTAGACAGTCGTAGCACGTGTAGAACAGCGCTTTTGTAAGTTTACGTAAAGATTACGTAAGCATAAGACTCCCCTCAATAACTGATTTGGCCGCCACCCCCTTTTGCGCTCAGTTAATTAAGGGTGCTCCAAACCATTAACTCGTTTCTCATAACACGTCCACGTCCTACATACACTTGACTGCCCGTTTCCCTAAAGCATAAAACAAGTGAACGAACATGCCCAATCTCAGACCAATAAACCAATAGACAAAGTCTTGGTGCCGTCAAAACGTACTACCCAAAACTTTGCCTCAAAACGTACTACGCCGCAAATAATCAGCCCCGCAGCAATCACGGCGCGCTGTGAACTCTTCCGGACTGGTATGTTATGAATGATGGTACTCGTACCTATTCCAGATGCCTACTCAAACCAGCAACTGGTCTACCAATGGCAGAACTCGGAGAGCGTCAACTTCGTGCCCGGCATGACTCTCTCGCAGTTTGACCTCATAAGCTACCCATACAGAAACTTCACGTTTACGAGAAGAGAAGGTAAACTGTACAATTTGTTTTTGTTCTGAATCTAGAAAATGCGTTAATTGTGATATATAATTTGGAAGCTTATTCGTATTTATTACCCTTGTACGAATAAACCAGTTATTACCTAAGTAAAGTTTAGTAATATATAAGGTCTTTCAATTTAAATTGAAACTAATTTAGGAGGTGATTCAGTATCGTTAATACATCACATTCAACTGCAAAGCACTTTTTTTTTAGCGAACTTTTTTTCACTTCTCAGTACAAAGTGGTCCGATCAGCTGACTCTGTTTGTATTTTGTATGGACAAGTGAAGAAAAAGTTTGTGCAAAAAAAGTACTTTGCAGTGGAATGTGATGCATTAACGATACTGAATCACCTCCTAAATTACTTTCCATTTAAATTGAAAGACCTTATACAAGGTGACTTTTTGATCATCGTCCAAATTCATACTGGTGGCTTGGTAAGTGATCAGTATCATGGATCAATAACAATTTTGGTGAAATTCGTAAAATGTATGAATTTGGATGATGATCAAAAAGTCACCTTATATACGTATAAGGTGAAATTTAATCAACCACCCGAATTCCTACTGGAGACTCGGTTAGTAATCAGGAACAATTTTTAAAGACCCCTCAGATGGAAAACGAAAACAAATTGTTTGATCCTTTACTGCCTATAAGTACTAGGAATCTAGTCCAGTTCGAATGGGAACAATTTTTTTTTTAATACATTAAACATGACGTATGCATGACGTATCTAACAGTTACAAAAAACTCTTCATCCTTTATTCAGGAAGCAGGAAATCCTTTTTATAAGGCATTTCTTTATTCTTGAAAAACAACTCTTCCACATTCTCACTTTCATGTTCAGTATTTTATGAAAATCTGACTTGTTTACTTTCTCGTAGTCGAGATGTAAAACAACGTGTTTACGAATAAAACCATCAGTTCACACTTGAACTTGTGTAAACTTATGTATTAGGTATTGTTGTCTCGAGCCATACTATAGGTAAGTACTTAATTATATATAGCTTTTATGAATGAATACTTTCATTTAACAAAACGGTAGATTTTCTTAAAACTAAACATGGCCCACAAAACTGCATGTACAGTTTGACTGTGGGATTCGTGAGGCTCTGGTACAATTTTAATTAAATTAGTACCTACTTAAATAAAAGTAACTAGTACGATCATCCGAACATAAACGGCCACGCCTCCGCTACCACTTTATGTGCCATTGCTAAGCTCTGAATTGGCGGCTTTGCTCGCATGGAAGTGTCTTCGACAGTTTTCAGCTTGACGGTTATTTTATCAACACCTCTTGTAGCCTATGTTGACTAGTGACACTACAATTATAATAAAGAAAACCGCATCCAAATCCGGTGAGTGGTTCACGAGTTAAAACGGAACATACATACACACAGACAGAAACACAAAAGTTCTAAAAGTTATAGTTTTGGCCTCAGTAAAATACTAATAATAACCCATTTTCGCAAAAATATTCAATTCAATTCAATTCATTTATTTATGTCAGGTCCTGGGCCAATATAATATTAACTAATTACAAATTACTTACTATATATAACTTTAAACTCTCGCGTTTTGTACACATTATAATATATATAATCGGGTCTACCGCGATCAATTTTTACCTTTTTACGAAAAGGGGGACGCCCGACGTTTCGAGACAGTTGCATGTCTCGTGGTCTACGGGAAACTGGCAAGTATGGCGAGGCGCAGTGATGAGATGCAGGTGACGACCGAAGTATTTTCCTTGTACCCGCAAAAACTTTAGTCTTTAAAATTAATTGTTATCTTATTCACGCACGGCACACAACACTCACAGTATCCGGAGATGCACTAAGAGAAGAAACCCGCGATTTAAATTTCCCGATGACTGGACTCCATGTGGGAGACAATTTGAAACCATCTTCCCTATTGAAATTATTCGGATGTTTCTTGATTTCAATCGCTTCACGCACAATTCTAGGGTAGTAATGGCGATCGGTGGAGAGAATTTTCGGGTTATGCAGTTCTATCCAGTGGTTGGTCCCGGATTCTAAAAGATGTTCTGCTATCGCTGATTTGTACATCTGCCGGTTTTTCACAGCTGCTATGTGTTCCTTGACCCTTTCCTGTACGCTACGTTTTGTTTGGCCAATGTAGGAACTTCCACAGCTGCATTTTATCTTATAGACACCTGGATTTTGAAAAGGAATCACATCCTTTGGTGTGCGTAAATGGCTTGCCACTTTGGATAACGGAGTATATACAGTCTTAATGGAGTATTTATTTAATGCTGTTCCAATCTTATCCGTAATACCTTTAATATAGGGCATAAACGCTGGTTTTCTGTTAACCTCAGGACACTTTTCCTTTTTTGGTCTTGGATGTCGCCTCTTCATCTGATATCCGTTTTGTCTGAGTACCTCCTGAACATGTGACAGCTCATCCTTAAGATGGTCAGGGTCACAGAGATCATGTGCTCTGTTTGTTAGTGATGTCATGACGGATTGGATGTGACGAGGATGGTGGTGTGAAGAGGCGTGCAGGTATCTATCTGTGTGTGTTGGTTTTCGATATACAGTGTGGGCCAGAGAACCATCAGATCTCACCATTAATTTGACATCAAGAAATGCCAAAGTTCTGTCACATTCCATCTCATACGTAAAGTTTATTTTTGGATGGATGGAGTTAAGATGATCTGCATACTGTTTTGCTTCCTCGTTACCCCCCTTGAGAATGCTAAATACGTCATCAACATATCTCTTCCAGAGTCTGATTGTTGAGGGACCGGTACGTAAAGCCTCCTCCTCAAAATGTTCCATCCAGATATTGGCGAGCACCGGAGCCACAGGACTTCCCATCGCCACACCATCTATCTGGAGAAAATATTCTCCCCCTTTTCGTAAAAAGGTAAAAATTGATCGCGGTAGACCCGATTATATATATTATAATTACTTACTAGTTATAATGAAGTTAAAAATTTAAATTTAAATGAAGATATTAGTAAATGTTAGTAAGTCATAAATTTTACAGCAATAATAATTTCATTTAACTTTGATTGATTTCATTTTACAATTTTCACACATTAATATTTCAGTCCAATGTCGATTAAATACATTATTATATAAAACATTCATAATTTTATTATTACTTTTCTCCAGTCAATGTACAGATATGACATTTTGATTAATTTATTCTTAGTATAAATAATAGGTGCAGAGAGGTTTGACGCTCATGGGCGTAGCCAGCCATGGGCTCAGGGTGGGGCACATCTACCTACAACACGAAATCAACCATCCAAAAATATGTCTCTAACTTCAGCCGTTTGGGCTCGGGGCGTATGCCAATTTGTTAATCAGTCAATTTAGAGGTTTATATCTATCTATAGATAGTACTTTCAGGTACAGTAAGTAAACAATTACACATAGGTATTATAGGTTGTATATTTATTTAGGTATTAACTAACTTCAATATATTACTTTAAGAGAAGCCGGCGTGGGTTCTGGCAGAACCTCCTTAGCACTTCGGCTTTCAATTTATTTATTAAGTATTACTTATTTATTAAGTATTCTAGTTGGTACCTAGATAATTTAGTTTTTTAGGTTTGGTTAGGTACCTTACAGGTTAGAGCCAGGGTGGGGCAAGTGCCTCACCCTGCCCCACCGTGGCTACGCCCATTGACGCTATAATAAAATATTGCGGTGACATTTTTTATATTTCGCGTTCATCTCATCTGTTTGCCCTCTCAGTAATTAGTAAGAAATTCCCCGTTCAGCGAGGAAGTTTGTTTACCTCAAACAGAGCAACTGCTGTAATTATGTTACATAATTGCAGAAGCCTACACAAATAAAACAAGAAGCCTGATATAAAACTAATATACCTACATACATAACTTTGATGATGTTGACTCGGTCAATAATGATATTGACTTGGATAATAATGAGGAATAAATAATAAAAAACATACGGTTTCGGAAAGCCAGATTGTTCTCAACATCTCTGCGTCTCAAAAATTTTAATACAAAATTTAAATAACAATTTCAATGAAAGTTTCAGTGTTTTAAATAGAATAAATATAAATATACATTATACCTAATAATTAGGGGAGGAGCGTATGCAAATATAATAAACTCTGAACCAAAAATCTAATCAAACTATCACTTGACTGTGTATGAACGAGTGAGCACATTGGGGTTTCCAGACATTTCCTAAAATGTTATTTAATAAATTCTCAAAAAATCTTTCATAATCCAGGGATGAACTCAAGGCGTGAGACCCTAAGCCCTGTAGTGTCCTATTGAATAATTTATAGGGCCTTAATTCTAACATCCTTAGGTTTAAGGGTGTGATTTGAGTAATATTTTCTATTTCCGTATACCGCGCCGGGTGTCATCCGCTTACGACTTTAATAGGATTCTGTACACTTGAATTCAAACAGGGGAAACTCTTTGGACATCAACTGAAGTGATACTTATCATGTTGTATAATAGTGAACATAGTTAAATTCTGATCGAAAATATCTTCATAAAAACTGCATAAAAATTATAATGTATTCAAGAGTTATTAATACACTGATGCTCATTTTCACTAACCGTAAGTTGGTCCTAAATCGGATGTCTAAATATTTAAGAGTTCTTAAGATAATAGTAATAAGAGTTCTTAAATATTTAGCCATCCGATTTAGGCGCACTTAAGAGGCTATGCGAATTTTATTGTTGTCACTGTCACTCCAAGCGAAAAATCGCGCATTGCGAGAGGGGCGGATTCAGGACAAAAGGGAAAAAAAGTTGGTATATTTTTATTAAAAAAACTAAAATAGCTAGCAAAATTTCAAATATCAAATCTCTAAATACTGTTGAAACACACCTAATAAAATATGTTTGAGTTCTGTATATGGTTTCTATTCGTCAAACGAGGAGAAAAAGTGTGTTTGAAGACCTCATTTCAACAATTATTTCTATCGAGGAAAATTTATCCAAACATGTTTTCCAATCCCAAAACCCTGGATTATATAGTCAAAATGCATATTCCAGAAATATATTTAAATTTTCCGTGTATTTCATGAAATACACAGAAAAGAAACACCCGTATTTTTTTTGCATATCGCCTTAAGGTTAGTGGAAACGAGCGTGAAACTTGTAAGCAAAAGTACAAAACGTATAATTAACTGCCGCGAAGGTACTACAACCCCGCTCCAACACGTTCGAACCTACAAATAGGTCAATCATGTTACCCTGAAAGCCTCACCTTATTTCGTTAAATACTTAGTCATAAATGGATTTCCGCACACCATTTTACGTGTTCAATAAATTGTTGAAACCATTTCCTTTTTATTTTTTCATGTCTCGAAGGCAACTAGAAATAAGAGGTCGTTCGCGATGACAAGAATCAGCTTTTATGGTTCGGAGAATTTACATTTACCTAAATCGCTGGAGATGGGAGATAAAAGCGTAGTGTAGACAAAAAATCAGTGGGACCCAACTCCAACACGTATTGGGGCTTAATTGAATTTAAAACTACTCTTAGTAATCCTTTACTGTGCTAGTCGAAACATAAGCGCAATTAGAAAAATTGTAGCTTTGCCTTTGCCCCGCATTTATTTTTGCTACCTTTCCTGTTATTTGTTATCCATTGCGAAACATGTTTTTCACCCTCCTTTTGTAGTAACCCCTATCCCCCGAACAGTAATCCTGGCTACTGCCATGATCCACCCACAATACATCCATCTCAGGATTATGGTGAAATACGTGCTTTGCGTTATAAACATGAAACCTCAAAGCTGGTTGACTCTTTAAAGGGTAGATATACAAATATGTTGGATGATTATAATTTATAGAGGGTCTTCCTACCCTGACCCACCGCAGTCCTGTCTTCGAAGATCTTGTATAGTTCGTAAGTCCTTTGTTTACGTTTCAGGAACAAATAGTTAGGTTTCTTTGTCCGTACATCTATCCCATGCGAAAGTTTTGATATTTAGACGTTTATTACTCAATCACGATAAAATGGCCGAGCAGACTTAATAATAAATACTGACCTGTTATAAAATGAACACCTGAAGTTTAGGTTTTATTTTCATGTAAGTAATTTTTAATTGTATAATTATTCCATCCATCCATCAGCCTAGTTCGTCCACTGACTTTGCCACTCCCGGCGGTCATCCTGGAAGAATTGCCCATACTCACACACGCTGGGCAGGCGGGTTGGTGAGCGCGGTGCCGGAACCCTCGCACCAGTGACGCCGCTGCCCGTCATCAGTCTGTTTCATATAAGGCCCGGCTATTAGGGTTGGATATACCGTCATCCATCGGTCCTAGGCATGGTGGGCCACCTGGATTTTTGCCTGTGAGCTGTCCTCTTACTATTCCCCGAATTACTTCGGGGGTCTCTAAGTAAGATGGTGGTACCTCCACAGTCGAGCCCGGCATCAGCTCCACCACCTTTTAACAATTGTACCGATTTTCATACTTTTAACAACATTTGCAGCTTTATTTTGCGTACCGTTAGAACTATACCTTTTTTCTACGCTGTGTTCAAGGTGCAATAGGTTTATTACCGCAAATAGTAGTTTGGGATGATTCAGTCCCTATCATGGTTTCAGGTGATTTCTCCGTACTCCAGGTTTCCTTCAATCTTCAGCGTCACACCGGCTACTTCCTGATACAAGTTTACGTGCCCTGTATCCTGATTGTGGTGCTCTCCTGGGTCTCTTTTTGGATTCATCGTGAGGTGCGTTGGTTTTATGCACCGATATAATATATTTTTGTGGTTTTATGTCTAGCTGTTTGTCTGCTGTATCACTCGACAGCTGTAGGGCTCATTTTTTTTTATATACAAAAAGCTTTTGCTTGGCAACTACCCCGCCTAACGGAAAACGTTGATGAGAACTGGGATGAAACGCGCTCGCCGTGAAAGTGGGTGAGTGAAAGCAGGCGAGGCGTTAATCAATGCGTCCTTGGACTTCCGCAAAATCTACGGAATTCGGTAAAGAACGAATTACTGATACTACGCAACAGCATGTAGCCACTCTCCCGCTAACATATGAAATTGCTGAAATTTTCTCACAGATTCATGAGTTCATAATTCCTGTAATTCAATAGCTATTTCAATGATTTTTTTTTTTGTTTGAAACTTTTTTTATCTACCTATAAAATTTTGTTTTTATTTACAGTTTGATTATAAAAATTAAATCTTCAAAAACAGTTCGTCGTAAATGTCATCCATTTCCATGATAAGATTCGTAATAATTTTTACAGCTGACACTTTTCAAAAATGTTGTCTCATTTATACCCGAAAGAAATTACATAATTTGGATTTGTCATTCCTAAAAAAAATGCAAATATGTTAGTACTCAAAATAGAGTTTCCTTCAAATTATCTATAGAAAATGGCAATTTCATATGTAAAGACCTAATACATGGCTTCCCGTCTACTGTTACGTCTCCCAAGGAGACAATACAAGCTCGGTACAGTTTTCTATGAGGTTAATCAACTAAAATATCGTACTCTGTACAAAGGCTGATTGATTACTGGCCGAAATGACAAACTCAATAGGTAGATTCGCAAAAAAAAAGAATTTCATTATATTCTGTCATCTATTCAAAAATAGAACGCCGAATTTGAATTAAATTGACGGAATTTCCACAAGAGGACATAGAACTTTCTCTGTCGTTATTTTTCTTAGCAATCAATTAACAATGGAAAGAAACGAAATTCGTGCCGTGAGAAAGTTTTACGTTTTAAAAGGGAAAACAGCAACCCTGATTAAAGCTAAGCAAGACACTGTTTAAGGCCGTTCTGCTCCTGCGTTAAATACCATTCATACCTGGTTTTTTTTTAAACGTGGATGACAGAGCTGCGAAGACGCCCACAGGTCTGGTCGTCCAAATGAAGTCACAACTTCAGAAATGATAAAAAAAAGTTCATAAAATTGTATTAAACGATCGTCGCTTGAACTTGCGAGAGATAGCAGAGATGGTGAGCATTGACATGAGTGTTAAATATAAATTTCGCACTCATGTCAATGCTCACCATCTCTGCTAAGTATCTCTCGCAAGTTCAAGTGACGATCGTTCAATGCAATTATATGAACTTTATTTTATCATTTCTGAAGTTGTGACTTCATTTGGACGACCAGACCTGTGGGCGTCTTCGCAGCTCTGTCATCCACGTTTAAAAAAAAACAGGTATGAATGGGACTCAACGCAGGAGCAGAACAGTGTCTTGCTTGAATTTTGAATTTAAGTGTTCTTAGAAAAAGGCGGGTTTTTCACAAGCCGGTTGCGAAACCGCTCTTAAACAAACATACACAGCATAACTACATATATGACATTCTAACATAAATTACATACTTATACATATATACATACTATATAAATTTACTTATGAAAGAGAAAAATAATGCTCTTTTAGTCGCTTTTTAAAAACACTGATCGTTGGACAGTCACGGATGATCTGGGGAAGTGAGTTCCACAATCTGATAGCCATGAAGTTGAAGGATTGGCCAAAGGGACGGGAAAACTTTTAACAAGTACCTACATGTTAGTATTTATCTAGACTCCCTATAAGGAGAAAAAGACTGTTGGATTAACTGTCACAAAAAGGGGATTTTAGATATAGAAGGCAGGATTTTTTATTATTTACTACGTTAGGAGACATAATGCACTAATACATTATGGATAGTCCCTGAAGTGTCCCTACATACGTACTTACTACCCGAACATGGGCCCATGGCACAGGCTTTGTTAGCTTTTAATAGAGGCGACTTTTGGTTGGCTCATTAGCCCAATTGTCTTGGAGGTGTAGTACGTAGAAAACGTTTAGGGTTCTTTTGTCAAAGCGTTTCTTTTATTTTAATGTCTGCAGAAAGTAACATTTGTATCACGATAACACAGGAATTTCAGATCACTTACGAAGTAATCATATGATGATATAGTAGATAATATATGAAATAGTATTTTCGAGCAGGCAAACGACTGCAAGATTGTACTAAAAATTGTAGCTGTATTCTATAATACTAACCCACCTTAATTTAGTCGAGTTTGCAAACTGTATTTTTATACAGTGACAGTTTAGCCATACTTTCATCTCTCATTTAGACCAAACCTGATCTAAAAAGGCCGACTTGGGTGAAACATAAAATGATTTGAAAGTAGGATGGAGTCGAAGTTTTTTCACGTGTGCAAAAGAGACGGCATTAGAATGGAATCATAATATGATTCATCCAAAGCGGCCTTTTTAGAGGACCTGTCTACAAGACTGACAGATAAAACAACTAAAATGTATAAAAATCCAACCTTATCTATTTCAGATTAAAATCCATATTTGTAACAATACCGAAATTAAAATACATAAAAATATATGTATAAAGATAATGCAAAATACGAATTTGGGGAACCGAGCGAAGCGAAGCGGAGGGAGACGGCCAAGATATCATTGGAGCGACTCCTGTCGTTTCAACAGAACTCATGACATGACTAGGCAGATCATACTAGACATAGTGCGGAAGCCGAAAACTGGCGATGTTACTCGTCCATACGAACAATTTTCCGTGAAAAAAACTAAGAAATCGAGAAAAAAAATCTGTCGTTTCATACATTTTGGTCGGGTATGTAACTTTTCTATGGAACCATAGTAAAAGTTGTTCGTATAGACGAGTCCTATCGCCAGTATACCTATATAGCATCTCGTTTTGTTACATCAATCAATCAAAACGCTACCTAGAATTAAAAGCTTAGCTTCTAAACTTTTAATTTCGAAACTAGCTTCATTCCACGGGTAAGAAAAAGAGTAATTTTTTACTCGGTACTAAATATACTATTTTGCGGCATCGTTTCATCATAACGCTAACATTGGTGGTCGGGATATCGTTTTAGAGATCTCTTAGTCGCTTCTTACGACATCAAAACAACAGTGGTGATATCTGGGGGCACGGCAGTGCCCGCGCCAAGTCGAGCATTATTTTATATAACATCACTACACGTCATAATGTTTGGTTTCCAGGCGACATCAGATCGTGTAGGACTCGGCATCACGACCGTGCTGACCCTTTCCACCATCAGCCTGGACTCCAGGACTGATCTCCCGAAAGTGAGATACGCGACCGCTTTGGATTGGTTCCTTTTAATGAGCTTCTTCTATTGCATCGCCACTTTACTGGAGTTCGCCGGGGTTCATTACTTTACAAAGGTTGGAAAATATACGCTGAAGTTTTAGTGGTTTTGGAAACACAAATTATTAAAATTCCACTTAAAGTTAGCCATTAATTAAAGTTAGCCATGTTAATAATGATGATGTTGCGGAATCTGGAAACTAATGATAGTACTCGTCCGTACGAACAACTTTTCGTGAAAAAAATCGAGAAATCGTAAAGAAAAAAAACAAATGTTTCATACACTGTGGTCAAGTAGGTATGTAACTTTTCTATGGAACAGCAGATTTATTTATCTATTTGAGGAATGGTTTTACAGTAAATTAGTAGAAATTGTTCTCATAAACGATTATGTGACCATCGTCTAAATTCATACTGGAGGCTTGGTAAGTGATCAGTATCGTGGATCAACAACAAATTTTTATGAAATTCATAAAATGAAGTTTCGACTTCCCATAGTAATTTATTCCCCGTCCTGATGTGCGGCTTCCGCAACATCATCTTAACAATATCCTGTATAGACGAGTTCCTTGTAAAAATGCACAAAACGGTGTATTCCTAAGGAGGGGACAAGTCTGTCCTGCCCGCCCAAAAAACAATAGTTGTGTTAAATACACTAAAGCGCTTTATGCGTTGTGTTTAAGTTATGTATGTATGATGTATAAAGGCCTATTTGGATAAATAAACGGAAAAATATATTTACCTACTTAAAATATTACGTTTAGCCGTTAACTTAAAAGATTTATGAGTGAGTATAAATAGAATCTCAAAGCTTTACTTAGATTGCCAAGTAAAGAACGATGGTTGAACTACCAAGCCCGTGACATAAAGTTGATAAGTTAATCAGGGAAGAACTTCGTGGATTTTCAAAGTGAATCTGGAATGGTTTCTCAAACTTTTATCCTCGTAACTTTACAAAGTTCTGTTCACCTCTTTTTGTACTTATAATTAACATGATGGATAAGATTCTGTACATAAATTCACTACTTTAGATTTATCGATACTGGAAATTTCAAATTAGCGTAAACCACAAATTGGTCAAAATAAGTTTAGGGGTTGTCCATTTATTACGTACGACATTTTAGGGGGTAGCAATCCAGATTCATAGAAGATTTCTTCCCCTCGATTTTAGTATTTTTGTGTTCGCCTACCAATAAATTAATCAATAAATTTGGGGTCTTATTAACATTCCCTTGGAAATTTTATCTTACGTAAGATTCATTGAGGGGTTCAAACAAATCTTAATATTTCTTACACAGGGGTGGGAGGGGTCAAAAAATGTCCAAATCTGCTTTATGTTATATATAATAAGCCCCAGAACCTTGATAATTAATAACTTAACGAAGTTTTTAACAAATTTTAGCCAATTATTATTGTGCTTTACGCCAATTGAAATTACCAGTATCGCATAATAAACTAACCTTTTGCCCACGGGCACCAGCGCTAAAGGAGTAACAAACTGGACCAGCCTGTATCACAAGATCCTTGCCTGAACTGTGTGATGCAAATTACCTTAGGCCGATATGATCAGTTTTCTTTGATCAACATTTTGTTTTTAAATTTGACGTCAAATGTTATATGTCAATTTTGTATGGAAAGCTCAGAACAATATTGTTCCGAAATGAAAAGAGATCTTTTTTTACAACATGTTGTACAAAGGGATCAGTTTCCATAGACAATAATTGTTGATGGATCCTTCAAAAGTAATAGTGCAATATCTACCTTAGGTTGGTACTCAGACATAATGGTATGTTTTTAAAGGTGGGCTCCGGTGAGATCGTGATAGATGACAACGAGTGGGCAGAGTTGATCGAAGAAGTCGGCGGCGACGCGTTCGCAGCACGGCAGCTGGCGGTTCGGCGGCGGAGCTCGGCTAGATCTGGCAACTATGTAAGATTTAGCTGATCCTCCATAAAGTCCGCTTTGGATAAATCATGTTATGATTCTGTTCGAGTAATAATTATTATGATATCTGTTCTGTTCTTATGCAGTCTCTTTTGCATGCGTGAATAAGTTCTGACTCTATCCTACTTTCCAATCATTTCATATTCACCCAAGTCGGCCTTTTTAGATCCCTGGTAACATCGTAAATAATTTTGCTCATTCCTTTTAGCCTTTATTACCTCGTAATACTGTCTAAAAGCGGACGAGCTCTGATGGAACATCATGCGTAAGAGAGCATTTATTAAACCGCGTTTAAAAAGAATACACATTAAATTAAATGATTTTTTTAGGTGTCAACTCTCCTAGGACCACGTAGCATGCCAAAAGATACAAATAAATCCTCTTGTACTCATTACTATTTACCATGATGATGATGAGATGACACTAAATAAGACGCTTATCAAAATATTTTTTAAGAGAGACTGCAAAAATAACCACTTGACATTTTTTACAAGATTGTTGTGATCCCTACATAAACGATTAAAAATGGCATTGTGGCCCAAATTTGTTTTAGACCCCTCCACTACAAAGGGAGAACTAAATCATGCAAAACGAAAAATGTGATTCATGCAAAACGGCCTTTTTAGAGGACCAGATATCATAATAATTAGTATTATTCGAGCAGAATCATAACATGATTCATCTAAAGCGGCCTTTTTAGAGGATCTGGAAGGTAACAGAATAACTATTATTTAGTCACTTTATATTTCTACAACTGTTTATTCACATTTTCCAGAGCCTCTCCCTCCCACAAATTCATTGCCAAGGCGAGAACATCTCCGGCCCAGAAGGACCTTCCGAGCTCGCCAGCGGAGCAGTGAAGCTGACCATGGAACGTACCACGCAGACAGAACGCAGGGTCCCTAAATGGAGACAACTACTATACTGTTTGGCTGGCGATGACCGGTACAGGAGACAGCGGCAGGTTGAGGCTGGTGCGTGGACATGACGGTACTATGTATCAGAGTCTCTGAGAGACTAAACTACTTAACCCACATTAACTAACGTTTAATGCTTTGTCCTTGTCACATCAAGCGATAGAAATAAGGACATATCATAAAAGTTAGTTAACTTTGGTTATGTTGCTTGGCGCAAGTGGGGCTATGTGTGCGAGCGCCTGTTTTCGCTAGTTATGCGGAGTAAGTGGTTATTTTGTGCTAGTTTCAAGAAAACTCAGGGCCGCTAGCAGTACCTACTACAGATTTCTCGTTGCAGGTCAGCGCGGCCACATAAACAGCGTGTCCCACATCGACAAGGCCGCCCGCGTCTTCTTCCCGGCCTCCTTCGCACTTCTCAACCTCTTCTACTGGATGGTCTACGCCTTCTCCAACGACGACTTCGCCTGGAGTGACAATCCTATCAATACGCTCTCTCATTGAATTCGTCGGATTAAGGTCGTGTTTCTTTAAATACTAACAATGTTGGCCTGTTCACATGCCTCTGAAGTACATTGTTATTGTATTTTCAAATTTTTCGATCGCATACTTCAGACTTGACGGCAGAATATAGTTATAACGTACCTACCCGTCTACGTTTTTAAATTAACAAATTACTTTCTAAAGGTAGGTCACATTTCGGGGTCAAAAAATAACAGTTTTTGCTCCCCCTCAATTTAGGCCCCTTTAAATACACACCACAAGGCATCCCATAAGGGCTCCTTTTTAAAAAAAAGTAACCCGCTGCAGCCCTAAAAATCTCTGAGCAAGATTTATGCAGTACGCAACAGAGCGGAAGTGCGGGCCAGTACGGTCAACAAGAGTAGATACGGTTAAAAAAAACTAAAAATCAGTACCGCGATTATTGTATCTAGAAATATATTTTTTTTGAAAAACCTACAGATTTAGTGTCGATAAAGAAAATACCTATTAGTGACAGAATTGTCATATAAAAATGAAAGATTTACTTTTTATAAAAGTAATAGATGTAGGAAATAGTTCTTATAGATCAGCGATCATTTTATATTCTGGAGAAGCTACATTATTAATCAGAAAAATATAAAAGAATCTACGCAGACGTAAAACGCAAAAATAAGATTATTTTTCTCGATAGGTAATAATTAGTAGTACCAAGGTAATTATTAATTAGTACCTACTACCACAAAATAGATACTACCAGAAGGCGGACTCGACGAGCGAAAACAGACGTCGTCGTAAGTACGCGGAACGTACGCGGCTATGTGTGCGTGCGCCTGTTTTCGCTAGTCATGGGGAGTAAACTTTCTGTAAGTGGTTATTTTGTGCTACTACTATGCAAACGGTACTTTCCATTCCCATTCTAATGGCTGCTATATGTACTTTGCAAAATGGCTCGACGGCTGCAGCCGGGGGTAGTTGCCAGGTGTTCGGTTTATTACAGAACTGTGCGGTATGTCAGCCCATGTCCGGTGTTCGATGTGACAAAAATACCGAAGTATGAGAGGTTTGGTATATTTTTAAAGTCAATTTATCACTGAGTTTTTTATTGATTAATAAAATAATCTACTTAAAATATCACTTACAGACTTAAATTTTAATTTGCTAGAAGCTGTTTGGTAGCACTAATAAATTATAAATGTTTATAGTTACTGTTTTATTGAGTTCACCCGCAGCGAATCCAGGCCAGATAACAAGTGGTAGAGCTGATGCCGGGCTCGACTGTGGAGGTACCACCATCTTACTTGGAGACCCTCTCGAAGTAATTCGGGGGAGAGTTAAGAGGACAGCTCACAGGCAAAAAACTAGGAGACCCACCATGCCTGGGACCGATGGATCGCGGTATATCCATCCCCAATAGCCGGGCCTTATGTGGAACAGACTGGTGACGGGCAGCGGCGTCACTGGTGCGAGGGTTCCGGCACCGCGCTCACCAATCCGCCTGCCCAGCGTGTGTGAGCATGGTCAATTCTTCCAGGATGACCGCCGGGAGTGGCATACTCCTGGAAAGGCTTATGGCCAGCAGTGGACGAACTAGGCTGATGGATGTATGGAATGTATTTGTGTACAATAAAGAATAAAGAATGGATTTCAACTTTAAATACTATGCCCCCTAAGTAGGCGAGTAGTGCTTCGCGCTCACAAATGGAGGTTTACTTGAGACAGTACCTCCCAACAAGGTTGTATACGCCCCCTCCAGGCAATGTTCGGTGTGTTATTTTGATCTGGCAACCCTAGCCGGGGGTGTCACACGTGATCATTTGCCGAAACCTCAGAATAAGGAATTCCTTATTCTGAGGCCGAAACATGGTCCTGTAGTCCATAGTGTTTAATCGCGCGCGACGCAACTGTCGCGTCGTACGCGAGTCGCTATCCGACCCATTGGTGAGTGTAACATATCATGACATTATTTTGATTGGCAACTCTGCTTTCCGCTTGTCATAACCGTTATGTTGGCACTTTTGAAAAGTATAGATGGCGCGAGACACGATGCGGTGCGAGTAATGGCGGACTGCTGCCCTCCGGTGCGAGGTGAGGCACAGGCGAGCACAAGGTTACCTACAACTCTGGTGAGTGTTCATACTAATATAAGTTAGACCGTTGCTTTGCTATCCATGAGATATGGAAGGATGAGAAGACCGAGCGAATAGTGAGTCTCTCATATAATTACGAAACGACGTATCGCATACGTCAAGTATTTGGCGGTAGAGCATTTAGATGACAACTAGTGGTTAACCCGTGAGCGTAGACCCACTAGGCTTGTCGGGATGCTCACCCAGGAGCGCGACACGAACTGAGCGCGCTAACGGTCGACTAAGATGATGGAGCAACCGTGGCGGGACTATGGGGAAGGTGGAGGTCCTCGTGGGGGGAAAACCCCTCCACGTCCGGGATGGGACGGGCAGCCATAGTGAGATGATAACCCAGCTGCTGTGCACGATAGGGGGAGGTAGCGCGATGCTGAGACCCTCAGACAACCCCTGCACAGTGTAGGGTTATGACAGTCCACTAGCCAGCCAGCCTATAAACGTCCCTAGGCAGCCATAGTGAGATGATAGCCCAGCTGCTGTGCACGATAGGGGGAGGTAGCGCGATGCTGAGACCCTCAGGCAACCCCTGCACAGTGTAGGGCTATGACAGTCCACTAGCCAGCCTACAAACCGGAGCAATAGTCGACCGTTAGGGTACATGTCGTACAGACCCATGCTATGTACAAGATAAAGACGAAATAGACATTTAGTCACGCACGGTCGACTCATCCTTTCTATCTTATTATATTTATACTTTGTTGCCCGTGTTCATTCTGTAGTAGAACTCAAGGCGTTACGATCATACTACAGAAAGGCGCGACAAAATTGGTGGAGGATGCTGGGATATGATCAGGGAAGCCAGATTCGTTCTGGTTACTCCATGTTCGTATTCACTTATTATAATTATTGTGTATATTAATAATTTTACTGTGTAGTCTAAATATAAGGAAACAAAATCGTGTTTTATTTCTTTTTACCCTAATTTGTTTACAGTTTTTGCTCATTGGGCCCTTACGCACGTTTTCTAATCTGTGTTCCCTTTCCTTTAATTTCCTTCGGTTGGCAAGCTGCAAACCATCGACAAAGGACAGGTTGTCTATGACAAATGCTGTACCTCGATATATTTCGTTTGTTACCGGTTTTTTATTTTATGATAAATACGTGTTGATTTTACTTGTGGCATTTAAACAAAAACAGATTATCTAATAAGAAACTAATGTGTTTTATTAAAATTCAATCTGTTTTAAATTAATAAAGCGAGTTTCAACCAAATTTACCGGACTTTTGAAATTGGCGCAAAATTTTAACAGCTTTATCTGTGAATTGTTTTGACATGAAAGAAAACGCGTGTTTCTCATTTCCGGAAACATTTCCTTCTTTCATATGTATTTGTTTGTGTTGTGTTGAAAACACCTGTGGAAACACCGGCCGGCGGAAAATTGAAGAGTTTCTGTTATTTATCGCTGTAAGTACGTAGAAGCCGAATCAAAACTTGGGATGTTACAATACGTCTTTCCAGTATACTAAAATGTGCTCGTTGATTGTATCTACAGTAAATCGTTGAACGACCCTTGCCGAAGCCGACACCGACGCCGACGCCATTATGGAGCAAATCCTGTTGCGAAGAGTCGAACTGAGAAAGGACCGCCTCTCCAGCTTAGTCGACACTTCGTTACAGCAATACGAACAGGAGCAACTGGACACCGAGAAGGCAGCGTTTGTTTTGCGACAGCTTAAAGACTTCATCCAAAAATTGGATGAAGAAATTAAGCACTACACTGCTACTTCGCGGGAACCCCAGCTTGAAATGATTAATGCTGCACTGGAGACACAGATGGCTGCTGAAGATCTTGTAAGCAAGATCGATTTCTCCATCCAGACCACGCAATCGAGGCATCAGGAACAAGACAAGGCTACTAGGTTGCCAAAGGTGACAGTGTTCACGTATTATCTTATCTATTAAGTGCAAATTTATTTCCAAATGAAATAAATATTTTTTTTTGTATTTGTAAAGCTCGAACTACCGAAGTACAATGGGGACAGACTTAAGTGGAGCGAGTTTTGGGACCGTTTCCGAGCCAACGTGCACCAGCGAGCCTTAGCCGATGCTGACAAGCTCTCATACCTGCTTAGCTGCCTCGAAGGTACTGCTCTGGATGCTGTGTCAGGACTGTCTACAACGGATGCCAACTACACCATTGCGATTGAGACCCTGCAGGACAGATTTGGCTCCCATGACATCCTGATTGATGCACATTACACTGCACTCAATAGTCTCTCATGTGCGGACTACACAAGTGCAAGTTGCAGGTCAATGTTAGACACCATTGAACGGCACCTTAAGGTTTTGGAGAAACTTGGAGAACCGGTGAACGGAAATCACTTTCGAGCGATCATACTCAGCAAGTTTCCTGAAAAGGTAGTCCACGAACATCACTTGAGGGACAGCGGAAATTCAATGGTGGCTATTAGGAAGAACCTGCATAGCATTATCACAGCCATGGAGAAATCGACATCAGCTCCATCTACGGTGGAAGTGTCAACACCCATACCGTGTTCTTCTGGAGGTACTACTGAGGCTCTGCAGGTTAGAGTGGAACCGAAGAGACAGCAAGTAAACCGGAAGAGGAAGGGTGACACCTACACTAAGACACCACCGACTAAGAAGCCTCGACGCAGTTGCATCTTCTGTAAACGGCTAAACCATTCAAGTGCTGAATGTAGGACAGTTGGGACAGTGGATGCAAGAAAGGAGAAGCTTTCTGGTCGGTGTCTCCGGTGCCTGAACCAAAATCACAGGACAAGCGACTGTAGGAAGCAGGTGACCTGTTACCAGTGCAAAGGGGATCATTTGAAACTTTTGTGTCCGAATATTGATAAGGGTGAGCTTTCTTTAGTCAACGAAAGTGCCATTGAAACTGTATGTGAGATTTCTCATGGTCATACCTTTTTACAGACCGCCGTGGCAAAAATGATAAACCCCGAAAGTAACAGGAGCCTATTCGGCAGACTTCTTTTGGACAGCGGCAGCCAACGAAGTTATATTTCATCGAGAGCAGCTAATAAACTGGGCCTGTCAAATTCAAAAGAAGATCTGCTGCTAATCTACACATTCGGAGCTTCCAGTCCTACTGAAACGTCAAGTCCTTCCACAGAAATCAGGTTAGAAACCAAGCGTGGTATCGTCAGGAAAATGCAAGTTAACATTGTACCTCACATAACAGACAGGGTGTTAGTGGCAAACCTGAAGGTTGACAACGTGGACATATTTGCTGATGATAACACGACTGGGGACGGTATTGACCTACTTGTGGGAAATGATTTCTACTGCTTCTTCATAAGAGATGACAAGGTTCAGATTGACACAAACTTATACTTGATTGACACAGACTTTGGCTGGGTGTTGTCTGGCAATATTGTACAGAACGAGACTCCTAATATTCTGTCAGTTACGACTTACTGTCAATGCCATATACCAAGCTGTCCATACTTCACGGAACCGGATCTACCGTTAAGAAGTATTGACATGAAGTTTCTATGGTCACTGGAATGTATTGGCATTACTGATTCACCCAAGGCTACATGGCAAGAAGAAGCAGTACGTCACTTCAACGAGACAGTACAGTATCAGGACGGACGATACGAAGTTAAATGGCCCTGGATTCAGTTCCCACCTGATATTCCGTCTAACTTTGGACTTGCTCTTGGGCGACTGAAGAGTCTGATAAGAAGAATGGACAAGGAGTCTCGTGATGAATACGTCAGCATCCTGAAGGAACAGTTAGAGCTGGGAATCATAGAAGTTGTCGATGAAAATTCTAACCAGTCCAATAATCTGATTCACTATCTCTCTCATCATATAGTGAAACAGAAGGGAAAAAGAGGTAGACTTGTCTATGATGCGTCGGCCAAGACAACAGGACAGAAATGTCTCAATGAATGTCTTTACAGTGGACCATCCATGCTGGAAGACCTGACAGCATTGCTACTCAAGTTCCGTACGAAGAAAATAGGCCTGACAGCAGATGTAGAGAAGGCCTTCCTGCAAGTTGGACTTCAGAGTGAGGATCGTGATGTAACAAGATTCCTTTGGGTTAAAGATTTGGAGCGAGAACCAACCCCAGATAACCTGCTGCATCTGCGGTTCTGCAGAGTACCCTTCGGAGTGATATCAAGCCCGTTCTTACTTACTGCTACTATCAGACATCACATGGCTCAAACCGATGGGAACTTGATGAAAGCAATTGCTGACAAATGCTATGTTGACAACTTGGTGACTGGAACTGACTCAGTCGAGGAAGCTGAAGAAACCTTTCAGAAAGCAAGAACCTCATTTCAACAGCTAGCCATGAACATTAGGGATTGGGTCTCCAATAGCAGACAGTTCATGGAGTTAATACCCGAGGAATACAAGGCCAAGCAAACTGATAAGGTGAAGGTCCTTGGTTTATTATGGGATGTTGAAAAGGACATGTTGAAGCTGAAAACGACTGACGAACATTTCAGCCAACAAACTCCGCCTAGCACCAAAAGGCAAGTTCTCCGCACACTAGCTCGAGTCTATGACCCTTGTGGATTTGTATGTCCACTTACCCTACCGATAAAGCTCTTGTTTCAACAAATATGTGAAAGAAAGGTGAAGTGGGACATCAAGCTGCCGGAGGACCTGACACAGTCAGTGGAGAAAACCTTAAAACAGTTAAGGGCTGTATCTGATGTAGAGCTTCAGAGATACATCGGGATTGAGTCACCAGATCAAGAAACCGTCTATGAACTACACTGTTTCACTGATTCGTCCATGAACGCATATGCAGCCGTGATATATCTAAAGGCACAAGGACATGGTGAAACAACAGTGTCATTTGTAATGGCAAAATCGCATGTCTCACGGACGGAAGATAAGACCGATCTGAAGATACCCAAGCTAGAACTTCTAGGATACCTGATAGGGAGCAGGTTACTGAAATACACAAGTAACAATCTAGACTTAGAAATCAAGAAGATGTACTTATGGACAGACAGCCTGGTTGTTCTTGGATGGATGAGATCGAACAAGCTTCTCCCACCGTTCGTTGCAAACAGAGTCAACGAGATCAAGCGTAACCATCAACAGACAGAAATGTGCTACATTCACACTAAGTCAAACCCTGCTGATATTGCTACGAGGCCTGAGCTCTGGGAACAAAAGAAAGAGCTATGGTACAATGGACCAGAATTCCTGAAAGAACACGAGTCTTGTTGGCCTTCTAACCGGCACTACGATGCACACAAGACCTTCCTTTCAGTTGGGGAGGCCCTGGAGGGACACCCAGGAGAGATGGACGCCGAGGAATTTAATGATCAGATCATAGTCGATGAAGTGCCTGTGGAAACTATCGATCCAGGTATAATTGTCCAAGACAGCCATAATACACTGGACGAAACCACAACTGCAATTAAGAAACTTCAAAGACAATATTTTCTTGATGAAGTAACAGGCAAGAGAACACACTTGGGAAGGAATTTAGATTTATTCCTGGACGTCGATGGAGTTCTCAGGTGCAGAGGCCGTATGGCAAATACCACCTGGAGTTACGACATGAAGTATCCAGTACTGTTGCCAAAAGATTGTGAGTTCACGAATAAAGTTATTAAAGATATACACGAGAAGAACTATCACGTGGGCGCTGCACACACCCTAGCTATCACCAGGGAGCGATACTGGATACCACAAGGAAAGGCCCAGGTCCAAAAGGTACTCAGAAGATGCCCTCAATGTGTGAAACATGGAGGTGGCCCTTATAAGCTACCACCCACACCAGCCCTGCCGCGAGAGAGAGTAAATTACAGCCATCCATTTGCCTTCAGCGGTCTTGATTATTTTGGCCCTCTGTACGTGGCTTCAGCTACTGGAAGAGAGAAGAGGTGGGTAGCTTTGTTTACATGCCTAACAGTTCGAGTTATCCACTTGGAAATAGTCAAGGATTTGACGGCTGAAGAATCCCTCCTAGCGCTTCGGAGATTTACAGCAATTAGAGGAGTACCACAACGAATATACTCGGATAATGCTACCTATTTCAAGCTGGCCTCCGAAGTAATGACAAAGCCATACTGTATCGAAAGGGAAATTCAATGGAAATTTATTCCACAGTTGGCCCCGTGGCATGGGGGATTTTACGAACGTCTGGTTGCATTGGTGAAGCACCGTCTAAAACGAACCCTAGAGAAACATCTGCTGAACGACAGCAAACTGCTTACAGTGATGAAGGAAGTTGAGGCAGTAGTGAACTCCAGACCACTAACACGAGTAGGCACAGAGATTATCCACATCTTGAGACCAGCAGATTTTCTAAGTTTAGGGAAATGCCTGACGGTCGAACCTTCGTCTGCGAAATTACCTTGTGAAGGCACAACCACAAAAACTGACCTGATCGAAAGCTGGAGAAAGGGACTCAGAATTCTAGAAGCTTTCAAACAGATGTTCGTAGGACAATATCTCACAAGTTTGAGGGAGAGATCTAAGCATGCACCTAAACAGCCCAGAATTAGATCTGATCGTGAACCTCGAGTGGGCGATGTTGTGC
The DNA here is from genome assembly GCA_934047225.1 of Ypsolopha sequella. Classification (NCBI taxonomy): domain Eukaryota; kingdom Metazoa; phylum Arthropoda; class Insecta; order Lepidoptera; family Ypsolophidae; genus Ypsolopha; species Ypsolopha sequella. The sequence continues at coordinate 12,199,262 of OW203985.1, forward strand.
AAATCAAGTCTGACTCTAAAAATCGCGATAACTGGAAGGTTGGAAAAATTGAGTCCTTGATAGAGGGTGCAGATAATGAATGTAGAGTAGCAAAGGTCAATGTAGACGGCTCTATATTCATACGTTCCATTGGACATCTCTATCCTCTAGAGGCAGATTCAAAGGAACAGACGCAACCTGAGCAAGGCACAGAAAAGGAGTTGGAACGAGCTGACGGTCCAACAAGAGATGTTCCTGTTCGCTTTTTAGACCTAGACCTCAACATGGATGTTGAGTCAATGCACATGCCAGATCAAGCTGAGGAAAGAGATGCGCAGTCTCACAGAGATATCAATCCTAACAGTGAGCGTACTTCCCCCATGGAAATGGACTCTATCCTAGAAGCTGAAGAGACTGGAGATGTTGAATCCCACAGCAAGTCTACACCTCCAGCTAATAACAGAACACCAGAGTTTGAAGAAGTCTCAACTTCAGCCGAGCCACAGCAATCAATTGAAGTGAACACAAGAGGCAGAAGGGACGCTGCGGTTCGAGCCAGGGAGAAGATCCTAGAGTGGACGCGCCACCTACTTGCCCTGCTAGAGTAACCTTCTTCGCTTTTGGGAGTGTCGCGTCGGACGCGAGTCGCTATCCGACCCATTGGTGAGTGTAACATATCATGACATTATTTTGATTGGCAACTCTGCTTTCCGCTTGTCATAACCGTTATGTTGGCACTTTTGAAAAGTATAGATGGCGCGAGACACGATGCGGTGCGAGTAATGGCGGACTGCTGCCCTCCGGTGCGAGGTGAGGCACAGGCGAGCACAAGGTTACCTACAACTCTGGTGAGTGTTCATACTAATATAAGTTAGACCGTTGCTTTGCTATCCATGAGATATGGAAGGATGAGAAGACCGAGCGAATAGTGAGTCTCTCATATAATTACGAAACGACGTATCGCATACGTCAAGTATTTGGCGGTAGAGCATTTAGATGACAACTAGTGGTTAACCCGTGAGCGTAGACCCACTAGGCTTGTCGGGATGCTCACCCAGGAGCGCGACACGAACTGAGCGCGCTAACGGTCGACTAAGATGATGGAGCAACCGTGGCGGGACTATGGGGAAGGTGGAGGTCCTCGTGGGGGGAAAACCCCTCCACGTCCGGGATGGGACGGGCAGCCATAGTGAGATGATAACCCAGCTGCTGTGCACGATAGGGGGAGGTAGCGCGATGCTGAGACCCTCAGACAACCCCTGCACAGTGTAGGGTTATGACAGTCCACTAGCCAGCCAGCCTATAAACGTCCCTAGGCAGCCATAGTGAGATGATAGCCCAGCTGCTGTGCACGATAGGGGGAGGTAGCGCGATGCTGAGACCCTCAGGCAACCCCTGCACAGTGTAGGGCTATGACAGTCCACTAGCCAGCCTACAAACCGGAGCAATAGTCGACCGTTAGGGTACATGTCGTACAGACCCATGCTATGTACAAGATAAAGACGAAATAGACATTTAGTCACGCACGGTCGACTCATCCTTTCTATCTTATTATATTTATACTTTGTTGCCCGTGTTCATTCTGTAGTAGAACTCAAGGCGTTACGATCATACTACAGAAAGGCGCGACAGCAACTTAGTTAAATCACAAGTTCGAGGAGCGTGACACGATGTTTTTGCGATTAAACAGTAGATACGATTAAAGACTATGCTACGACTGCAGGACTTTGCTCAAGGGCGGATCCAGGATTTAATTTTAGGGACGCAATTTGACAAGATTTATCACAAAGTTAAAAAAGTAAAGTTTTTAGACACCTTGAGCTTTGTGGCGCTTTTGGCAAACATATAAATTATACCTTATTTATGTACCTATGCTGTGTAAAAGTGCAGCCGAATTGAATCGAAAAGTCGACTGAAATGTATAGAAACCTGGGTGTTATAGGGGGGACCATGGCGCCTATGCCCCTCCCCCCCTGTATCCACCAATAACTTTGCTACTACTTATAGTTGCTATACACAAGTTTGTCAACCAAGTCGAAAAAAGGCTACCTTCAAACCCTACAAATCAAAATGTATTTGACCTGCAGCACGCAAACTGTCTGGAATCATCCCATCGAAATAGATCCCATTGCGGATAAAACTGCCGAAGATTCGGGAAAGTATGAAACCTAATAATAACGATAACTTTTTTTAAATCTACGTAATAAAAAATGCGTTTTTTGTTGAAATTATCGCGAAATGATGTAGTCTCTTGTCTAAAGATTATCCTGCAATATTTACTTTAAATAGTACCATATAATCCCGTAAGTAATGATATTTTGGAGTAATTATCGAACCAAAAGCTGATATACAACTTAATTCCAAATTTTACGTTAATCGCGTCTTTACTTATTACTACTATGTGAACTTATAATCTTTACAAGATATATGTATATGTAGAACTTAATAAGCAATAGGTATGCATGTGTTATATTAATAAAAACAGAGTATAAATATTTCAGAGAGTTTATTCACTTTTTCCTACACTGTATCAGTCAATCATTTATAATAGTTGCCTTTCGAGCCAAGCTCACGTCACGGGTAACAAATTTAAAAAGAAACTTATTTTGTTTGTATATGGATATCATTAATAGAAAAACATTTTCCAATTAACAAACAGGGGCGTAACCTGGATTTTATTTAGTGGAGTGGGGGGCAGGCAAGAGAAATCTGTAATATTCCTGCTATGTAAAAAAATATAATATTTGAATTAATGTTTAATTACCTGGCTATGCCCCTGTTAATAAACAGCTTTCCGATTTCAAACTTAAGGGGGAACGATTCGTATTCTCTACGAAAAGCACAACTTAAGATGGTTCTTCTTATTTTTGAATTACAGATATTAAAAAAACGTAATTTATAGCTTTTCGCGAACATAGTTTAGTGTCAGTTGGGCTTTTCCGGCAAAATTTTGTTATATTATACATAACGTTGTAAATGTATGGGCACACATACTTAAAAGCGTGTTTTGCGTTTCGTAGAGGATACGACTCGTTTCCCCTTAAGGGCCGATTCTTCAGTTTGGTAATGAAATCGTAAGAAACATACAAAACAACTCTCATATATATTGATCATTCTGAAAATCTTATGATGGTTGCATAGATTTGGATAGTTGGAAACATAGGATATTATACCTAAGTCTATGGTTGGAAATTACTGAATTATGTGCGACGACGAGCGAACTGAGGAGCGTGTTAGGTTGCTTGTGATTGATTCATTTGATTATGCACTTTTATTTATGCAGCCGAATTCATACTGTAGACTCGATAAGTGGTAAGGACCAGGTTCTATGTCCTTTTTTGTAGAATAGGCAAACATTTTTGTGCCCCTATACCAAATTAAGAAAAACTCCAAGTCAATTAGTATAGGAAAAGCCTTTGCGTTTTTCACAAAAAAGGTCATTGAAACTTGGTCCTAACCACTTACCGATTCTCCAATATGAATTTAACTATATAAGTAAAAGTCACCTTATACATTCGGGAGCCGAGCGACAGCGAAGCGGAGCGGGGCGACCCTAGTTCCTAGAAATAAACTTTCTGTTAAGAATTAAAGGGTTTGCCTCTCTCCGCTCCGCTTCGCTTATGATCACAAGCAATCTAACATATTATTTTAAATATAATTTTATTAGAACTACATCATGAAAAAAAAAATTGTTTGCACATTCATTATTTGTATACGTCGTTTTAGTTTAAACAGGAGTTTTTTTTTTTTGGTGATCTCGCCCAAATCTGAAGAAACGATCCTTAAACTTTTAAATAATTTGTGACACTAAGAAAGTACAAAAAAAACAGAAGATTAATTTATTACATAAATACATAAATCTTACTTTTTCGCAGCGTTTAAAAAGCTTATTTTATTAAATTTGACCTTTTACGAAGTTGTTTCTAATTTGTATATTTCTATATATACATACATAGTAGTATGTCTTCTATTTCACTGTGCAATTTCACATATATTAACGAAAACTTGTATCCTCGAAGCCGCGACGTTCAACAAAGCTTCACAATTATTAACGCACAAGCACTTGTAAAAATACCAAGATATGAAAACCTTTTATTTACAAAAACACCTAAAATCTTTAGAAAGTCACGAATAGTCACTCACTGTCACCAAAGATTGGTTGCTTTGTCTTTATGAAGTTTATGAGGAACGTGGCTTTAGCATACCTAACAGATTTTTGTCATGGACGAAATTATGCGTGAGTTTGAAAACTTAACTAGTTGAGTGAAATGTTTAATAACAATAATTAAAACAATACCACATTAAAATCTTGGCCCGCGCCTTGGCGATGTATATATTTGTTTATACAGTTGACCTTCTATAACTCGAACCGCAAATATTCATAGTCTTTTTCACTTCAGAACGGTTTCGCAGCCGGAAAAACCCGCCTTTTTCTAATTAATCGAAACGGAACACTTAAATTCAAAGTTCACTCAATAGTTATTCAACAAAACCTTATTACTATGGCGTGCACAGAACTTTTTGCTGGAAAAGTAAGCAATTGGCCAAGAATAACAATAAAAAAAATATGAAAAATTTTAAATATCACTTTGAAAAAAGAAAATTTGTATTGGAAATTTTCACTCTAGGGTAGACATTGTCTACCCTGGCGTCATACAAATTTTTTTTTTCAATGTTATATTTAAATTTTTTCATATTTTTTTTTATTGTTATTCTTGATCAATTGCTTGCTTTTCCAGCAAAAAGTTCTGTGCACGCCACTGTAAAATATTACCTATGTATTGTGTATGCTGCCATCGCAAAGTTTCCTTTGGTTTCTGTTTTGAATTAAAACATTTTTTACTTTAAAATACTAATTTAGAAAACCAATGGATACTTTGCGATGGCAACATACACAACACATAGATAATAAATAAGGTTTTGTGGAATACCCATTGGCGTTCTGTTTCGATTAATTAGAAAAAGGCGGGTTTTTCACAATCCGGCTGCAAAACCGCTATTAGAAGTTGAAATACCTTTATAACACGAATTTAAAATCTTTTCTCCTAGGGTTTGATCTATAGAAGTTCAACTGTATTGCATGGAACACAAGGTGTATTGTCTTTGTAATGTAAACACATCTATGATCTATCAAAGTTATTAGTAGTGTAAACGATTAAAACTAGATAAAACACATTTAAATGAAATATATCTCACACATTTTTTTTTATCTAGTTTTAATCATTTAAAAAAACAAAAAAGTCAATATTAGTAGTGTAAACAAGACATGCCAAATAAAATTACCGTCACGTTAATTTTTAGAGTTGACAAAATGTAGGGTCTAAGTAGAAGAGGCCCCTTTTCGCCCAGATTTTTCTTAATATTCATACAAAAGGTAAAAACTAATTATGAAGTCAACAGCTATTTTCTTAATTTTTTTTTCCATAATTATTATCTAGCGACATCTCACTACGTCTCAATACAGCCTAAAAGCAAAATTTGATGAAACACCATGATATTAGCTGTCAAGATAACGTGAATACTGCCTCGTTTTTACGCAAAGTTTAGCAAGTTCTATAATTTTAATCGATACTGGAAATAAAAAAGAGACAAATACAGACGTTGTTTATGAAAAGGAGACTAAGTTTATACACTTTTATATAAATAAACAGTTACCGTTTCATGGAAAACAGATTTTACCTGAAACCATTTTACGAATTCGCCGTCGTTTGAATATCTCGCCATCTCGCACCTCTCGATGAGAGATGGGTCGGTGTGCGGTGTGAGGGGAAGGCAAACATAATATAAAGATGTTTGCAAAGTTTCATTGAGATCAAAGCCATCAGGACGTCACAAACACCTAAAGCATTTATATGGCAGCTAAGCGGAAAGGGGCCACTTAACTATGCTACGCCTGTTCTTTATACTTACCATAGATAATATTTTTTGCCAACCATAATTTCGGTTTTTGTATGCGGTTAAGGTGGATGGTCCAAGGCAATCTTCATACAAATTTGTGGGAACTAATAACGACGACAGAAGTATTAATATATAATTCTGTTACCTTTTTCCACACGTTCCATCAACTTTACACCCGCGAATAATCAGTTTTTTTACAAACGAACTTTTTTAGAATCTAATTTTGTTATTTAAAACTTTTGTAATCCAATGTATGGAAGTTTTAAATTGCAAAATTAGAGTGTTAAACCATTTTGTTTCTAAGAAAAACTGAATAGTCGCGAGTGTAAAGTTGATGGAACGTGTGGAAAAAGGTAACAGAATTAAATAATAATACTTCTGTCGTCGTTATTGGTTCTCACAAGTTTTTTATAAAAACTACCTTGGACAATCCACCTTAATCCATAAGACGCATTCGAGCAAAATTATTATTTATTGATTATAATTTTTTTTTAATTTTTATTATTTTTAGTGATACTGAGAATGAAGAGGCCAATAAAATCGTTGTCTATGGTAAGTGAAATTTAAGAAGCCAAATTAAAATAATGTTTTCGTACATTACAGTAGTGTCTAAGTAATTTTTTACAGGTACAGGTCGCGGCAGTAAATAATGCACATCGTATCGTAGCGTCATCTGTGTTGCAAGCACTAACAGTTCCGTGACAGAGACGAAGCCGAAGATAGCCGATGTGTATTATTTACTGTCGAGGCCTGTATGTATATGTAATGTTAGAAGAATGGGTAAACGCAGGTTTACCCGGGTAAACTTGGAATTATCCAAGCTCTTTGGGTATAGTCCGAAAATTCAGAGTTTACCTGTATAATCCTAGGTTTACCCAATGCTTGTTTGGTAATGTGCGACGACGAGCGAATCGAGGAGGAGCGTGTAAGGTTGCATTGATAAATGAATTGAGGAGCCGAGCGAAGCTCAACAACTAACATTACCCAACCAGCGTTGGATAGACCTAGGTGTATCCAGATAAACGCCGAATTTTCGGACTTCACCCAAGTAACTTGGGTAATTTTAATTTTACCCCATTAAACCTATCTTTACCCATACAATATAATGGTATATTTTATAGATACTGATCACCTTCTAATTGGATTATTTAAGAGATTAATAATTAGGCTTTCAAATTGGTCCAATTTTAATAAAAATTAAATTATAATAACAGCCATTTTAGAAGGAAAGGGTTAGTAAATTCTTTTACCAGCTCAACACATTTTGAATGACTCGATTTCTTTTCATAAAATTGTTTAAAATAGGCAATTTCCCGAACATTTTAAAATACACAGAGGTAGTATTTCAAAGTGCACACTTCGGGAATAATTTTTAAGATAAATTTTTCTACAATATAATTTTATCACTAGGTAATTTGCTACATAGTATACATATAATCATCTGTTAGGCGTATAATAAATATCGATAGTAAATACAAATTGGAATGTAAAGTATCAAGGCTTTTTCATAAGATTTAGAATTTCTATATCTATTTCGGAAAGGACAAGAGAAATTCGTTAATCAATGGGCAATGGACACGTGCACACTGATGTAGGCCTAATATTGTTAAAGTTGTATCAATTATTTACCCAATAACATTTTAAATTATACAAAGTCAAACAAAGGATAATAAACCAAAATCAAATTCATACATTATGCAAACATCTTTCACAAACAAACAAGAACGTATAAATACAATCATTGCATACCAAAGTAATGAATGATTTACCACATCACTCATAAATACCTCTATATAACATAAACTATGTAGTCGACAAGTATCTAGTTGTTACGATGTTAGTACCCTCGGTTATAGTTATTTCATGTGTATATATCATTTGCTAGTTCCATTAAATGTATTAATTTATTAGTTACAAATATTACACAAACTAAAACCTACTCTAAAATGTTATACAAGGTGAATTTGTAAACATCGTCCAAATTCATACTTGAGCCTTGGTAAGTGATCAGCGTCATGAACCAATAACGATTTTTGTAAAATTCATAAAATGAAATTTCGACTCCCCATAGTGATTCACTCAGAACTGGGAGTGAATTTCTATGGGAGGTCGAAATTTCATTATACGAATTTCACAAAAATTGTTATAGATCCCTGATGATGATTACTTAACAAGCCTCCAGTATGAATTTGGACGATGATCAAAAAGTCACCTTGTATATGTTGCAGGTAAATTGTCAGAGCCATAAAATAATAGTTTTTTTGTTAGATTTTTAATTGTGTCGATTCGGTGTAACACGACATAACTTATTTCACATGTTTAAAGAGGAACTAAACTTAATTTAAGTGTTCTGTCTTTTTCGTTCTGTATGAAAAAGACAAAGACGGGACGCGTAAAATAAGGTTAGTCCTGTCAAATAAGTTTAGTCGTGTTAGGCCGAATCGACATCAATATCTACATAAACTAACCTAACCTAGTGAAATTATAATTTCACGGCTTTGACAATTTACCTGCGCCATACACATATAAATAGGTACATTTTCCAATATACAAGTCATTTTTTAAATGAAAATTTCATCGCAGACTAGAGCACTGGTCACAGATTCATCAAATAGATATATTCGATACTAGGCAAGTAGGTATAGCTTACATTTATACGATGTATAACCAAGTTTAGAATATAGCCATTCATTTATAGTTGCACGGAGATCTATCGAAGCTCGTAGCTATTCATAAAGCCTTATCATTTCGGAGTATTTTGTTGGAGCCCTTATTAAAATATTCTTTATTCTTATTCACACAAAATAAATAAGTATCTGTACAATTTCTTATACTCAATAAGTGTACCATTTCGTCTTGTATACCGTAGTTTTAATTTACAATATCAAATATATAATAAAAATCACAGATTCTAATTCTATAATAAATAGCTACCTATTTTACCTTCCTACTCTTTTTCTTTCTTTTTCACGAGCAAGTATACATTCATGTTGTCTTTTCCTTTGACATAGACATTACCGCGCGGTTGGAATTCGTACATACTGGACAAAACTGGAATACATGACTCGCCCACCTGAATTCTGTTCGCCACGCCTGTCGAATCCATCCTGGAAGCGATGTTTACCGCGTCCCCCCAGATATCATAGTACAACTTAGTCGTTCCAATCACACCCGCCGTCACGTCACCGAAATTGTAACCGATACGTAGAATGAAATCGAACTCGAGCAAATCTTGGTTGAAATTGTCCACAACTTTCTGCATTTCGAGCGCGAAATCCATCAACTGATACAAGTGTTCGTGCGTGCCTCGAGAGCCATGTCTCAAGTCGGGATTCAGACCACTAGCTGCCATAAAGGTGCTGCCGATAGTTTTAATTTTCTCCACATGCTGAAACTCTGGCCTCTCTAGTAGCTCGTCGAAATCCGCGATCAACTCATTGAGAACTCGCAAATACTCCTTCCCCCTAAGGTAAGATTCGTCATACATCTCGATAAAGTTAACGATGCTAGCGAATATTATACCAACGTCTTTGTGGTTCTCGGAATATTTGGCGGTGTTTTTGAGCTGGTCAGCGACGTGTCGCGGTATTATATTATGAAGAAGCCAGTCCGCCTGGTTACGCATATTTTGCACTCTCTGTTTGTCCCTGTTAGCAACTACATTACTATAGAAACTCAACCGGTAACTGATCTCGAATTCCCTATTCAGAAACCATACGAGCATCAACAACAATACCACATCCAAATACAACTCGGTCAAATGAATCTTGTGTTGAATCGAATCATTTCCGACAAAAGAACCGTTTCCGACCACCCATTCTTCGGTCGAATTTAAGGTACTGTTGATTAGATCAGAAAAGTTCCGAGCCATTAAATGTGGACTGAATTTAATATCAGCATTGTATAACTGAGTATTCGCCTCATGACAACCTAAAACCGCAAGGAATAGAAACAAACCTGCGTACAAAGATACAAGGATATTCTTTACCAGCCAATTCATTTGCGTAAAATTACAAAACTGTACAATACTAACACACAAAAGATACACATAAAAAGACTGTTCTCCTTTTAAGATTGTCATTGTAGTGTCTTTGCAGGAAAAGTTAATGAGGACTGCTAAAATTGGCAAACTGATCAACAGACTCCCGACCAAATGCCAAGGGTGCCAGCTGGACAACTTTCTAAATAATCTGACGGACCTTGGGAGGGCTTCGCTTACGTAAGCATCGTTTTTACTCTTCCACTTAATGTAATGTCTGTAAATACACAGTGTAATAGCGATAGCCTCTATGACTGTGAACAATATGAACCAACAAAGCCATCTTTCCCACGTGTGGTACAAAACGAATATCGAAGTCGAAATCACGAGGAAAATAATAGCGGAAACTAAAGTATCTAAAGCGGTGTTGAATCGGGAAGTTGTCAAAGTTGGCGGGAAATCTTCAGAGTCGTCGCTTCTATGTGCGTTATCCCTGTAGTGTCGTTCCATTTCTGCAGACTTGAAGAACAATGTGAACTTGTTCAGTGGGGGTTGTACGAAGTAGTTGGTACCTGCACGAACGCTGTCTTGAACGCATCGTATGAGCTGGAGGTCAGATTGCTTCCTCAACTTCTGCAGGGATTGTACTTGCTTGTCGTTGAGCGGAGGTGGCAACCGGCTCCTGGAAGACGGATCGTTCAATGAAGACTGGCTCGATGTGTAGTACCCAGAGACTCGATGCTGCATGATGTCATGCTGAGATGTCGCAATCGTACTCTGATTCAACGCAAAAATCTGTAAGAAACCAATATTCATCAAGTAATGATTGCATATATTGAAAAAAAAAACATATTGGCACGACCTTTACACATTACAGCTAACGACAAAAAAAAAAAAGCAATCGGTATTTTCAAGAGGCGGTATCGAAATACGAGCCGGCCTCGCGTGCCCTAATGCTGATTGAGGTTCATAAGCTTCATTAGGATTGAAAGGATTACTGGGAGCTTTTTGTACAAAATAAAGTGTTCATCGTACACAATTTATGAAAAAAAAATGTAAATCAAATGAAATCTGCTACGATTGTTATACTTTGCTTACGTACTCGAATATAGCGAATATTCGAGTACGTAAGCAAAGTATAACAAAAAACACTACCATCTATGTTATATTAGTATACCGGGTGTATACGGACAGCGATCTTTAAATGTAACCACATGCTCAACTGATTATACTGAACAATCTTCAAAGAAGAAGATATTCAATTTTAACTTGAAGACTATCTCGCAGGAGGAAAATCTATTTGAGAACGATGCGCGTGAACAGCTGTCTCACGGACAACGCTGCCTCGAAACTCAAAACAAGATATAAAAAATATATAAAATTACAATATATTTTACTACAAAACTTTTTAAGTTATTGTACAATACGTTTAAAATCAGTTAACGATTCGGTTTTTCTCGGATATCATCGCCTAAATCCCGAGACGGAAATGACACGAAATACCTCAGAATAAGGAATACAAATAGAAGCCTGACTAAAATAAGAACTGGGCATTAGCCATTGTACTCATCTAACGTAAATTACTCCTGTGTGCGAGTGAATGAAACGACGGACCGCACTTACTTTATATTTTTTCCTGGTGTGTCACTAGATTGAACCAAACAAATGTCAGATGGATGTAATTTGGATGTATTTTAAAAATTATAATACCATCAAATTAAATATGTCTCATCATTGTATCGTTGTGTTGTAATATCGTACGTTGCGTGCATCACATCTTAATTTGGTGGCATCGAAATGTCTATTGCATTTTGCGAAAGTTTACAGCTTCACCGAGAGAAATTAAATATTTTGGTGCTCTTCCTCTCAAAATTCGTGAAAGTGTGATTTATTATTGTTTGTGTTGATTGTTTTTTTAACATTGTAATAAAATGTCTTGTGCGATTGAAGGCTGTAAATTGCATACAGGAAGAAAAGAAAACAACAATGAAGCAATATCATTTCATCGGTGAGTTCTGATAGTTTTTATGTTAATAAGTTGCAGGATCATACCTAAAACTCAGTAACAATAATAGTAGTTCTTGTAAATCATACTCGTGTTCAATTCTACACCGATATTTGCCTGTTTTATATAGATTTTCTGCCGACTACGAGAGGTTATGTTTTTTCGTATAGTGATGTACTAAAGTCCGTGTGGCAAACTATCGAACATTGGTTCCCGCGGCAGCCGTGCATAAAGGATAATAGATTAATGAGAGGTTTTCTTATTGAGTATTAAAAAAAAACATAGTTTCCCAGAACTCTGTAGATGGTGTTGAACTGACTACGTTGCTAGGTGCCAAAGCCAAAACGATTGAAAAAAAACATTGCGTCACGTCACGTCACGTCACATACGCTCGTTGGTTGATGACATGTGTGCTGAGCATATTATGTGCGAATGCTTTGTTATGGTCCGTCCAGGTTTAAAATGTACCATGGCTTGTACTCATTGCGCTTTACGACTTTCATCTTTAGGAAAAAGATGTATGCCTCCATTTTTATACAAATCCACAAGGCACAGACTTCTCTTCTCTTTCTCTTGGGACATTTTCTTTCTGGCTTAGAAAACTCATAAAAAGACTGCTAATTATTTTTTTCTTTTTCCTTGTTGTTATTATTTATTTATTTTCAAAATGTCATTGTGATGTGATGTGACAATGACATTAATTACTTTTTTATGTACGTTTCGTTTTACGATCTCAAAATTACATCCAAGTGCAATAATCAAAAAATTATGTGACGTTCCGTTCCTTGCAGTAACTTACCAAGTTCAGCGCCATCTATCCAGCGACTAGGGAAGAGTAAAAAAAGAAGAAAAGAAAATCCCTCATTGCAGCGCGAGTTAAAAGAAAAATAATGCCGAATAAATATCGCTATATTTTTTTGTTACAGATTTCCAAAAAGGGAAGAATTAAAAAGTGAATGGCTTAGACGAATAATTTGACCAAATTGGGCAATTAAAAAAAGCGGTCATATTTGTTCGAAACACTTTACGTCGGATTCTTTTAGACCAAACGAAAATTTAAAATGGAGACTTTTAAAAGTAGATGCCTTACCAACGTTATATTTACCAGATACAGACACATTGGTAACCTTTAAATAATTATGTATAATTGCATTATCAATCTTGTTTGTAGGTACGTGCTTGTACTATACTATAGTATATTAACTCGATAATTTTTAAATTTTAGGCAACAGAACCAGTACCTATGGATGTCTGTGGTTTAGAAAAGTGCATACTTCTATGTTTGCAAATCGTTCTGAAAGGCCTGTTCAGAACTTGTACGTTACTTCCGTGATCGACTTCACGAAGAAATTCCGCAGATCAAGACATTTTCGTACTTAGTGGTTGACAATAAAAGTACTTTGACAGGGTAGTTCTATCGTGAAATGAATTTTGGGAATGCTTATTGACTTGAACTGCGCATAATTTGATTTCTTATTACAGGTTATTAGGTATTTTAATCGTTCATTTTTTGTTATTAGTTTTTATTCAAGATAAGTTGATGTTTATTTGATAGAAATAAAAAAAATGAAATTACCTCTGTAGTAATTGCGCTGTCATCGCTCATCATTGACATAATATTATTATTACGAATCCTATAAGTCTATGATTATCATGATTTCTATTGTTGCGATTAATTCCTTCTTCCTTGATTGAACAAAGACGCGACATCAACGAACATCTATTTGATTGAGTTAAGAGGCGACTTAAAAAGTATCCACTTAAATAGTTTACGGTTGTATCTCTGATACAAGCTACAGCATTTTTTGTACTAGAAACAAGCACAATTTTGGACTTAACTTATGTACCTACCTGCCTACTATATAGTAATTTGTACTTAATAAAAAATATTATGCTAAACGAAAGATATCCTTTTATTAATTCCTTATTTACACAATATAACATGTGTCCCACTGGGGTAGACAGAGACCACTTTGCTATTAATTCTCTTGGCCTCCTTCCAAAGCAAGAGGATGTCACCAGAAAGGTCGGTGCCTCCTGCATTCTCTTTTTTTTCACACTTTGATACGATATGATATGTGGTAAGGAGATTGGTCGCGGTTCATTTCGATTTGGTTTATTTATCGTAGTCAAAAATCGACATTGTTACATCACTAGCAAAGCAACGAACTAGTGACAACCTTCCTAATTAAGAAAAAACTAATACATATCCATCTCTCTCTAACGCACTAAAATGTCGTAAGAAAATCAAGGATAGGTGTCTTTCTCCGCGTATTATTTTAGCCAGGTTTCTATTTGTATTCCTGATTCTGAGCGAAATACATTACCGCGATTTCTTTTAGGTAGCATTCAATTTGAAGTATCATAAACGCAATTTAACTGCTTGATAACTCTATGTGAGAGATGAGGGATTCACGACAATTACCGAGGTTAGCCGAATCGTTAACTGATTTTAATCGTACTGTACAAATTTTATCGGAAACCTAAAAAGTGGGACCAAAAAACTTCGTAAAGCCAACGAATTAATTCTCCGTAACGCCAAGCTCGAATACATGAAAAGTAGGGATGTAACGATACACAATTTTACCGATACGATACCGATTATTGTAGTAAATAATCGACGATACCGATATATTAATGGCATAGTAGATAATAAATCAAATAAATAATGATGTATGTACCTCGGGCCTCTGTCTTTATTATGCATAGAACTTACCTATATTTAACAGACTAAACCTTGACAAGTAAAAAAATAAATAAACCAAAATGTGTGATCAAAATTCAAGGAAAATAATTTATTATAAATTATTATCAAGCCATCAAAGTGGCAACAAAGTAATTATCATTACACAAAGTAATAAACCGATACATAAAGTCAGTAATTAAAGTTTACTTTTGGCAGATTCTTGTTAAGAAAGCAAAGTTTTTTCAAATTATTTGCAGATAATCTGTTACGCAAATCATTTTGTACGAGACCTGCTACTGCTTGCTTTGTCTTTTCGCGCGCTTTTCGAACAGTTTCATATCGGTATATGTTGATATCGGAATCGGTATCGTTACATCTCTAAAGAAAAGCATTTGAACAAAAAAAACATAAATAAAACGTACAACTTGCGATACCTGATGTTGAATGCTGGACCTTCGGCTTGTGCTCCGAATGCCGGAGTCCTTGCGGCTGTTCACGGAAGGACATAAGCTAATGGTGTCCTCGAGGTTCCTTGGGGGGGTGTGAGTGGAGCCGGGAGACAACGGCAGGTGCAGACGACGGTCCTTGGGTCGAATGAACTCCCCTTGCGACGCCAGGGTCGAACTCCGGGCGCGGCATACTGGTGGTATCTAGAGCAAAATTGCTGATTGTTACCTGGGGGCCTAGGGCAGACCATTATAACGTTTAAAAAATAAGTTTCATAGAGTTTTTATTGATTCTTTCAATAATAATAACGTTATGATGTATCAAAACGAGATACTAATGATTTTATTTCATAAAAATATTCTAATTTAGGCGCAGTATAAAGCAAAATGCAGTTTTCGCAGACAAATTTATAGGTAACATATTTTAGTACCTAGAAATAAAAAAAAAATGAATGTAGTTTTCAAGGATATGCTTTAGTGTTCTGACAGGCCAAAAACGCAATTACAATAACTTTCCTCGATGAAAAAAAATCACAAAAATGGGTTTCGAAACTAAGGAAAACCAGCTTTTGGTCTGCTTTTATGAGGATAGCGTCACGAAATTTTCATAAATATTTGTTTTACAAACCTTTTATTATGACAGGAAATAATTTTAATTACAAGTCCTAATGTAGCCGCAAATTTAAAATAACTGTAGTTTTACGTGCGCAGCAGTTTATTAGAGCAGGATAGACAAATCAAAAACAAAAGCGTTGGTGCAGGACGGAAGTTTAGCTTGATACTGGCATGGCCCTTAAGAGGCTCGGTGGATTTTATTTTTGTCACTGTCACTCCAAGGGAAAGAACGCGCAGTGCGAGAGTATGTTTATTATTAAAATGATGTATATAAAAAAAAGCTAAAATAGTGCGTCGTTCCGGTAAAGCTGCTTTGAAGGCCACAGGATAAAGGGGGCGTGGCTCAAGAATCAAGGTCGGGAATTATTTCTCGTCTCTGTTGTTGATTGGGTCTCTAGCGGTTTTATAATATATTAGGCCAATCGCAGGGCAGAATCGCGGTGTTATAATGTAATATTATAATATCGAATAAACAATCTAGGTACTTATAAGACTGCTTTTGATGTTGCAATAGCCTTGTTGCAGTGTGGGAATTGATAAAATATACATGAGTTCTGTAAATGATTCCTACTCGTCAAACAACGAGGAAAAGTGTGTTTGAAGTTGTTATTTATATTGAGGAAAATCCAAACTTGTTTTCCAAAAACAAAACCCTAGATTATATACTATGTAGTCAAAATACATATAAGTATCAGAAATTTATTGCATTTTTTAACGTATTTCAAGAAATACACATAAAAGAAGCACCTCTATTTTTAGGGTTCCGTAGTAAAATGGTGAGACTCGCCGTTGTCCGTCCGTCCGTCCGTCCGTATGTCACAGCTTCATAACTTTAGCACCGTTAATGATAAAGACATGAAATTTAGCACAAAAATAGCATTAATTTGCCCACATATTACGGTGTAAAAGAAAATACGAAACATTTGAAATTATTCAAAAAATTTCCAAAACAAAAGTGAGAAAAATAAAAAATATTATCCTAAAAATACAATACAAATTGTAAAAATATATACTTATACTATATTTACTGGCACTGGTTTCGAGAAATCTTTAAAAAACCATAAAAAACTGTATGTCCCTTATCTCCGAAACTGGTGGACCGAATAATATGAAAAAAATGACGATTATAGATCATAACTGGCCAATTACAGGAAAATGATTGCGATTAAAAAAAATGAGCAAAAATCAAAATTATAAAGAAAAGAAGTAAAATAAATAAAAATATATTTTATAAAAAAAACAAAATATGCGTATCAATTAGTAGGTATTAAAAATTTGATTGTAAAAATATATAGTTTGGCTATATTTAATTGCATCTATTTCGAGAAATCCTTGAAAAATCATAAAAAAATTGTATGTCCCACCCTTATCTCCAAAACTGGTGGACCAAAAAATATGAAAAAAATCATGGTAATATGTGTTTACGTAAAGATTACAGGAAAAAAAAAGCGGTTGAGAAATTCACGAAAAAAAATTACAAACGGAACCCTAGTCACTTGGCCGGTTTTTTTTTAAATAGCCTCTCCTCATAACATGCAAAACTGTTCCAATGCAAGAGCATGTTTGGCGACGACGACCCTTCATTTATGAAGTTATTTTAAAATGTTACTAGAATCAGAAAAAGAGTTAAGGTAGAAAAAATGCAAAGTTCAAGGAACCCTGAGTGTTATGTAAAACGTATGTGCATAAAAAGAATTCCACTGGGAAAAATAATGCAATTTACATTGGCAATTTATAGTATAATGCAGTATGTTATTATTGCGCAATTTTATTAGGTATTATAATAAGGTAAACCTGCGATCTTAATAGTCGACTCGGAAGATGATAATGACGTATTTACCTCTATGTTATTGGGTCGGCCACATTGTGATCGGTAACTGCTGCTTCTACCGAACGGGGACATGCTACTCCTTGATTGACTCAGGTACGACCGAATATCGATGATTTCCCTTTCGAATGAAGCCATCTCTTGTGTATGTGGAATGAGCAGCTTGTTGACACTTTGAACCGGCCGCCCTGACTTGTCCTGAGATTCGATTACTATAGGTACTTGTTGGTAACCATTGCTTGACTGTAAGTTACTATCGCCGCGCTCCAAAAATGTGATACTCTTATCGCCAAAGTCTCGCTTCTTTAACATGTGAAGCGGGGTATCTGAATGTTTCCGAAGAAACTTTGGCACTTTCCAGCTTTTAAACTTGTGAGTGTATTTGCCGTGGCTCCCTGAAAACGTAACAACGTAGGCGAAGATCAATTAAACAAGTTTGATTATCTAACTTCGCCAATTTCAAGGTGTAGGCGGTTTCTCTTGACAAGTTTATTAACGAGTTATTTCTCAGAGCTTGTTTATGAAATTTTAGAATAACATCTAATAAACAGTAAATACATTTTACAGTATCTGAACAGAGTTAAAATATCTGGGGTTGGTAAGCTAGTGAACTGTAAAACGATCACTTAGCACCTCCAATATTTGGTTACATTGTTAGACCTCCCGTGATATTTGTGTTCGCGTGTGAATAGAAACATTAAGGGCCACTTGACAAATATTTAGAGAATAGCGAAAATTAGCATCCGGTTCTAAATACACATAACTATCATTTATTATGTTTTTGCAAGGTCAGATAGTGTCGTAAAAGCAAGCATAACAAGATCGCTAGCATGTACTCCTTTTCTAGATAAAAGCATCAAAAAGGGATACAAGATGCAAGTTCTACTATTGATATTTGAGCTGGTTAAAGTTAATCGTACTGTGGCAGAGAACATCACCTTCAATCACTGTGGGTCACTAGATATCTTATCTCTAACTTGTGACAGATAAGACCCTCCACAGTTCAATCCATAAATCTTAATTCATTGCTTGAGCAAATAAATAAAACCTTTAAATACAACGAATCATCTCAATAATATTTGAAACAGAAATAGTTTTATTTAATATCTACAATCGTACATAGGCTACCAAATTAGATAAGCTAAAGTAAGAGTAGGTATTTAATGATAATAATGCGCAATCTGTTATACAATACACGTATCAAGGTTATTGACAACTCACCAACCGAAGTAGGACTTTTCGATGACCCCTCAGTTCGCGGGGGAAATCCCTTGCTCTTCTCATCTAGTTCTGTATCTGAATCCAGGATACTTGGTAAGGAGCTGGCCTTGATTCGGAAATTGAACGTGCCAGGAGATAGAAAGTTACTGGCATCAAATTTTCGAGCGTCCTTCCTTGGCGAACTTCGTTGGCTGTCTCTGGGAAAGTTGAGGGGAAGAGGGGAATGGTTCATGGAAAGGACAGACTGGGGTGATATCGCGGGTGATATAATTAGCCGTAAATTGACAGGATTAGCTGGCGTCAGACACTGGTCGTGGTCGTACGGGGAGCTGAGCTGACGGCCTTCGATGAAATACGTTTTGTGACCTGAATAGACAATTTCGAAATAGTATTTCCCTATTTGTAATTAAACAACTTATTCGTTAGGATAGATCACTTACCTAAAATATCTCCGCCTTCTTCCAAGACGTAAGAACCTCCCAGAAACCGGCTGGTTTCCTCTGATATGTGAACACGACCAGGCATGCCGGTGGACTCCATTTTGTTGGCGAATGATACGTCATTACTCCACACATCGAACTTGAACCTTCGCGTGCCCACAATGCCACAGAGCACGGTGCCTGTGTGCACCCCCACTCGCATGTTGACTCCCTCCCCTCGCTCTCTATCAAATTCCTGAATAGCTTCTATCATTCCTGAAGAAACAAACATGTTACATATACATAGTTGAAACTTTAGCACATGAAAATACGACGGAAGTTTTGCTTACCTAGGCCCATCTCAACACAGCATGTAGCATGATCAGGCCTTGGTTCAGGACACCCTGACACACAATAGTAACAATCCCCTAGAGTAGAAATCTTTTCACATCCATGGTTCTGGCAGAGCTCATCAAACTTTTCAAATAGATCATTCAAAATATTCACTAATTCATCTGCACCTTTGTTACTGGACATCTTTGTGAATCCAACAATATCAGCAAATAATATACTGACATTGTCCATGCAGCTCATGTTGAATGGCCGAAAGAGAGACTTTATGTCAGATGTGGCAGCGTTAGAATTCCTGTGACCTAGCGGATCATGGCTTTTCAAATGGCTCTCAGAATCTACCTTGTCAACTTGCTCCTCCATTAGCCAACTAGCAAGCTTGGGTGGCATCACTGAGTGTATCATTTTCTCTTTCAGTTGTTTCTCCATCTCAACCTGCCTTCTTACTAACAGGCTTTGTCCTACTTTCATGAATGTGCCGCGCATCCTCACAAATGTCATCAGATAAATATGGATACCAATAATGTGCACACACAGCTGAAGTAAAACTCTCACAACCATTCCTGAATACTGCCATTCCTGGTTGCTCATGTGCAGAAAAACATTTAGAATTTCAAAAACTACTGAGAAAAGAACTCCAATGATGACACAAGCAAACAGAGGGAGCGGGGTCAGAGTGTAGATGATCAACAGTATCTCTATACACATGATAAAGTGTCCTGATTGGCTGATGTCTGCGGCCTGGTATGTCGCCACTTCTAACTGGGTAGTGAGGGTCACAAGAGAGAGACTGAGCAGGCAGAGGGCTAGTGCCATCACAAGAGACAGCTTGAATGTGTAAATCTTATAGATATTCATAAACGTGGCAAACAGCATAGCAGCAGTTATCAGTACTACTCCAGCAAAGATGGAACATAGAAAGGGCCATTTCACTATAATACCACTCGAGCCCAGAGCCACGAAGTAGACAAGCCATGATATAGAAAATATCAAAATGTACAAAAGTGCAAATCTGAAAAAAAATACATTGAACATTGTAACAATATGGAATAAAGTGATAAATATACATATTGATGGATGCAAAAGACAATTTAACCCTTAGAATTCCATGTCGCCTGGCTGGGACACATCAATCTTAACAAATTTATTAGCCTGGAATTTTAAGGGTTAACACTGATTTACAATTTGAGCATAAAGATACTAACTACATACCTGAATCTTAGTCTTATTTGTTTAAAGGAACTGCTTCTGTATTGGCCTTCAAGTATCTCAGAATCAAATCTGGGATTCCAACAGGTCCCAGCAGCAGCTCTCTCAAACGCAATGGGGATAGCAAGTCCACAGCAGTTAGTGGTAGGGCTGTTGTGTGCAAGGTACGCCTGTACGTGCGAAGCGAGGCGGATCTGAGCATCTTCCCCTTCTGAGCACTCCGCTTCGTGCTTCATGTCAAACTGGTCCGACCCATCTTTACAATTTACACAGCCACTTTGTGCACTCATTTTTCTTATCTATTATCGAGGACCTCGAAACATCTTTCATGAATCTGTCATTATCAGTTGTTTTAAAAGTTTTCATTGAGAGCCATTTTCATTTCAGCACTTTAAGTTTGATCCAGTTTTATTGAGAGCACCAGACTGCTGAAGACTTGTATCTCTGTTTACGGATCTCGGTCTTGACAGAAATATGTTTTATCTAAGGCAGTAACCTTCCCTAACTCCTAAAACATAACATTAACACATTACTCATCAAAATGAGATAAAATATAAAGCTGGATACGAACGATTGTTTCAAGATTTAGTAAGACAAGTGAGATATTATCAAAACCTTCTACACAAAAGACAAGGAATTCAAGTGCGAGGTTTTTAAATTCTAAATACAGAATAAAATGTAATAAATGGTTTTAGATTTCTCACCTTCAAAGTTCTTTTCCATATACCTAGTCAGAGTACAATAAATATCACTGATATGGCCAGCGAATCACGTTTGTAACGCGTAGGAATATAGGTGCACACTATAGAAAAGATTACTTTGCTTTTACATACAATCGTTTAATAAAATAGATTTAAAATTAGTAAATAATTTAAAATTCACTACCTACATTCTCACTGAACACTCGACAACTCGAACATAGAGACGAGAAAGAGAGAGACTTAACTTAGAGAGATCTCGAGGATCTCATAAACAAACAGTTTAGACTATGGCTCAGCTGCCGGAGCCGGCAATAATGTGTCGATTCGGTGCATATTCGGTGTAACACAACTAAGATATTTGACAGGACTTACCTTATTTTAAGTGTCCTGTCTTTGTCTTTTCGATACAGAAATAAAAATTCAGAACGCTTAAAGGGTGGTGGGTAAAATACACTCAACTCCAACAGTCATACAATACAATAAGATACAATACAATACTTCAAAAAGAAAATTAACCAAATGGAAGTACAAGCTAAGAAGGACAAAGAATATATAATTATTCTAGAAGACCACATTGAGGACATGCAGCGAGGTAGCCGTAAGGCAAACATAGAAATTAAAAATTTACCAAAAGCCCCTACTGAAACCAAAGAAGACCTCATAAAAATGGTTTTGTGTCTCTCAAAGTCGATAGGCTGTAATATGTCCAAGTCAGACATCAGGGATATCTTTAGGGTACGTGGTGGTAAGAAAGAAGGAAATGGAAATACACCAGTTATTGTTGAAACTTCATCCACAATACTAAAGACGGAAATTCTTAAGCTCTGCAAGTCATTCAACTATAAGCATAAAGAAAAACTCTGTGCCAAGCACTTGGGCTTCACTAAATATGAAAACACCCCGGTCTTTATCACGGAACAGTTGACTGCAAAAAACTCGCGGCTGTACTTTTTGGCACGCGATTTGGTCAAAACGAAGATTTATAAATTTGCCTGGACTGCATACGGACGGGTATATTTAAGAAAGGATGAAACCTCTCCCGTAATCGCTATAAAAACTGAATCGCAGGTACACGCGCTGATGGAATCAAAATGACTACCAAATAAGAATAAAATTGTAAGTGTACGAAGTTCCTATAATACTTATATGCCATGTTTAGTATCATTTATAAGTAAAATAAGTTTATATAACTTACATTATTTCTTCCTAATTGTAATAACTACTCCTTTCATTCCCAAAACAGATACAAATAATAATCAAACATACTTACAAATCAACACACAAATAATACAAATTGACACCTTACGCACACACACTCAACATATCTTATTTTATGCCGCTATAAATATTCACTTACCCACTCTCAAATTAAATATAATACATTTAAGTAACTATTTAAGATATACAGTTCATATATTTTTATATTTCACGTATTACATGGATTTGGTAATGACACTTAATCTTTTACTCACTGAAAATGATTAACACACTTTCAACATTAAATGAAATAGACAACACAGAAATTGCTGAATCTTGTGAATGCCAAATTGAAGATTTTTCTGACCTGATGCCTATACAGCAAACAGACTTTACAATAATTTCGCAGAATATAAGAAGTGCCAATAAAAATCTAGACAGTTTACTTATAACCTTGACGCATTTTACCTCTGATGTTGACGTAATGGTATTGACTGAATGTAGACTAGATTCAAATATACCTGTCCCCCATATTGACAACTACACGTCATTTTCCACAACCAATCATGTTAACCAATGTGATGGGGTTATCGCATATGTAAAAAACAATCTCAGAGTCAACGTCAAAGAAATATATATAAAACAAGCCTCATGCTTACAAATTATAATAAATGATCTCACCATATTAGGCATTTATCGCTCTCCTTCATATAAAAAAGCAAAAGATTTCATTACATCTTTAAATACGCACTTAGAAACCATAAAGTCATGTAACAAAATTTTAGTTACTGGCGATATAAATATAAACATTAGAAACAATTGTAAAGAACAATCATATGAGCGCAAAAATAGACTAAATTATCTTAACATGCTAGCAATGCACGGCCTGCTTCCAGGGCATACGTTGCCGACAAGAAACAAAAACTGCTTGGATCATTTTATGATAAAATTGATTAATAATAACATTAAAAGTGCCTCGATTATTGTGTTAAATACTACTATTACGGATCATCGTCTTATTTTTCTAAAAATGCAAAATATTAAACCTATTAATAAACATTCAAAAACTATCTTTACAGTGGACTATGAGAAGGCGCTCACTAGTTTAAAAGAAAATGGAATATCTGATTTACTTCTAATAAATGACCCTATAAAACTGACTGATGATTTAATAAATAAAATAAGAAAAAGCGTATTAGATAACACTAAAACTACAGTAGTTCCAAGTAACAGACGCATAATCAAACCCTGGATAACTGCAGGAATTTTGCGCTGTATTAAAAACCGAAACAACATGCAGAGAAAGATTTATTCTGATCCGGACAACGAAGTCTTAAAAATAATATATAGGAGATACCGCAATTTTTGCAACAATCTAATAAAAAAACTAAAACAAAAATTTGAAAGAGAGCAATTATCTCAAGCTACTAAATTCCCAAAAACTCTATGGAAGGCCATTAATAAAATAACGCATCGTAAACAAAATAAAACCGTTAATCTTAATCTTTTGGATATCGAAGCATCCCCTCATGACTCAGTAAATACAGTAAATAACTGCTTTGCAAATGTCGGTAAAACAATGGCCGAAGAAATCCTTTCCAGCGCCACTCATAAACCCTACAACGTCTCAAGCAATCCGCCTAGCCCTCATGTTTCTTCTTTTGTGTTAAGGGAAACTGACCCTAGAGAAGTACGTATACTACTAAATAATCTTAAATCCGATAGCGCTCCTGGCTGGGACAGTATTACTACAAAATTCTTGAAAATTGCCCATGTTTTAGTGGTACCAATTATCTCCCATTTGGCTAACCTCTGTTTTCATCAGGGCATCTTCCCAGTATCCCTTAAACAGGCACTTGTTACGCCGATACACAAAGGAGGAGATAAAGACGATCCCTATAATTACAGGCCTATTTCCGTACTACCAGCTATTTCCAAGATTCTAGAAAAATTAATAAACTCAAGACTGATTACCTACTTAAATAAATTTAACTTATTATCAGAGTCACAGTACGGTTTTAGACAAGGACTCTCAACAGAAGACGCTGTTTCAGCTCTGACCTCTATTATTGTTGACCAAGTGGATAAAGGCAAAAAATGTCTTACTGTCTTTATAGATCTGAAAAAGGCCTTCGATACTGTCTCGGTTCCTATACTTCTGTGTAGACTGGAGCATGCTGGAATAAGAGGTGTACCATTGACGCTTTTCAAGGATTATCTTACGAACCGCGGGCAGAGTGTTAAAATTGGTGAATATACGAGTGAGAAAGCCAAAATTACATTTGGTGTACCACAGGGAAGCGTACTAGGCCCTACCCTTTTTCTAATATACATTAACCATCTTTGTGGCCTGGAGATCGACCATGGTAAAATTTTCTCCTATGCAGACGATACTGCTATCGTTTTCACTGGTGACACGTGGAATGCCGTCCATGAATACACAGAGATAGGGCTTACCAAAATTGCTGGATGGTTAAATTCAAACTTACTTACTTTAAACAGGTCTAAGACGAACTATATATGCTTCAGTAAATACAATTCAACTCAACCGGAACAAAATTTTCAAATAAAAATTCACACATGTAGCTATCCGTATGTTAACTGTTCATGTACCTCGATTAACAAAGTAGTAAGCACAAAGTACCTGGGCATTATAGTTGACCAACGACTGTCTTGGCACCCTCACATTGAACTGGTGATGAACAGACTTAGAAAACTCATCTGGACTTTCAAGACGTTAAGACATGTTTCCACAAAGCTTCTTCTGAATCAAATTTACGTTTGTCTAGCTCAATCTGTGTTAACCTATTGTATTTCAGTATGGGGAGGGGCAACTAAAATCAAACTTTTAGAACTAGAGAGAGCTCAAAGATCCCTCCTAAAGGTTATGTACTATAAGCCATATAGATTTTCCACTGAAAACCTTTATAATATTTGTGACCATCTTACAGTTAGGAAACTATACATTCTTCAGGTTATTTTAAAAAAGCACAAAAATTTGACATATAACCCTATAATCCTAAACAAACGTAGAAGGGAAGCTGTAGCTCCGGTAGTTTCTGTTAAATCTACTTTTGCTAGTAGACAGTTTGTCAAGCAGTCAGAATACCTATATAATAGTATAAATACAGAAATCAATATCTACCATCTTAATAACTTCGAATGTAAAAAAACCTTGACCAA
Organism: Ypsolopha sequella; assembly: GCA_934047225.1. Classification (NCBI taxonomy): domain Eukaryota; kingdom Metazoa; phylum Arthropoda; class Insecta; order Lepidoptera; family Ypsolophidae; genus Ypsolopha; species Ypsolopha sequella. The sequence continues at coordinate 12,224,979 of OW203985.1, forward strand.
TTGGCTTAAGACCAAAAGCTACGATGAGACTGAATCTCTTCTAAAATAATTCAATTAAACTTAATTTTATATATATTTACCTATTTTTTCTTTTGTTAAATAATTATTATAAAATATGTAAGTATTTCTAGTTTTACCCGAAATTTGATTACCTTCACACCTTCACACTCTCATGCATTACACACCACACTCACAAACATACACATACTCATACTCCCTAGTAGCTTTTTTTAATACTGATCCCAAGACTTCGGTCGTAGGGCTAGGGAATCTCAGTCACACCTATACACACCATCCCTCACTTATTCACATACATTAGTACCTAATCAATATTGTATTAATTAAGCTAATCATAAGTTTGCTGTCCACTATGGAAGAGCGGAGTCTCCTACTACAGGTATTATTTTACTTAAAAGGAGGCTCCAACAACCTGTAAATACCTATGATTGTGTAAAGAAATAAATAATTTTGTATTTTTTAATTTTGTATTTTTAATAAGTGTGTCTCGAAACACCTAACAAAATTAAACATTTTTCATGATGACATCATTAAAAAAATTCCCAGAGGTCATGAAATAAAACCCTTTCTGAATAAAGTATTTTTACTTTTGACATTTATTATTTTCTATTATTAAATTAGTCGTGACAATTATTATTAGAATGCATTACAAACTAGAAATCAATCAGAAACAAATTTAAAAGCACAAATATTTCTGAAAAAATGTGTAATACAAGCTGGTATATCAAGAAGTTACCAAAATTCGGTGTACAGATATGGTGGAAAAATTCGTCGTTCCAGATACGAACCTCGGTAGCGTAGTCGGTAGCGCGCCTGCCATGTAAGCATTTTAATTTTTTCAAAAATATTTGTGCTTTTAAATTTGTTTCTGATTGATTTCTAGTTTGTAATGCATTCTAATAATAATTATAATATTTAAACTGATAGATTTCGCAATAAAAACATATAATCTTAGTTAAGGCGATATGAAGAATTATATGTGTGTGTATGTATGTGATTTCACCGTTTCAATGATAAAATTGTGAAAATCCAATTAGGGGGTGAAAAAAGGCGTCCTATTTTGTTACTACTTATTTGGTGAAAACTGGATAAGTTATTGTAGATTTACAGGTATATAATATATAATATAATATATAATATAATATAATGATGTTTCTTTAAGTTCAAGATTATACTTTTTTTTTTACAGCACAAGTGCGGAAAATGCCGACTTTACGCACGCGCAGCGTTTTATGCGTTTTACCTAGTCAGTTTACCTGAATCAGATGGATTTTTACGATATGTAACCATCTTCAGTGGTATAACTCCAAGACGCTTCCTCTAAGACAAGGATCTTCAACCCGCGGCCCACCAGGACATTTTTTGCGGCCCTCAGAGGCTTAGGAAATTTTCATCTATTCCATAAGACATTTTCAATTCACTTGTTTGGTTTTAAATTATTGTTGAGGTGGTATGTTTACGTGCGGCCCTTTGACAGACCTGGAATATATTATTGGACGGTTAAAATTTAGTATCGTTTGGCAGGCGGAGGGGGGTGGGGGTGGGGGGAGGTTGGGGGGGGTGGACCCCTACCCCCTGGTACCCCCCATTAAAAGGTAATGCATCGTTTTTTTATAATTAATTTTTTACTTTCTTGAGGTTATAATCAACAAATTCAGGTTATATTTTTAAAGTAAAGGTGGGGGGAGATGGAAGAACTTCCTTATAAACTGGGAGTGCAGAAACCTCCCTTCTTTTAACCTTGAACCTACCAGTGCAGAAGTAAATTTTTGAACCATTTGAACCTATCAATACTGAAGTCACTTTTATATCACAAATTCACTTCTGCATCGGCTACGGCGCTGTGGGAAGTGCAGCCCCTTCGCCCTTGCGTAACAAAGCACAGGCACCTGTGCTCGCCTCCACAGCTTCGGCTTGTTGGTTGCCTTCGGCGACCAGCCTCAGCCGCTACGGCTCACGCAGGTGCCTAAGCTTTATTACGGCGGGCGGGGGCTGCCCTCCCTTCGCGCCTTCGGCTTTTTATATACACTCTAGGGGTAGTAGCCACAAGACTGTATAGATTCGGGGTGCTCTGATTCGGTTTTGAAGCAGATTTAACCTATTTTAATCATGAAGTTGGGTACACTAACCTCCTTTTGAGCAGGATTTCAATCGGGAATGCAAATAAGTCCAGGAAACAAGCCAAAGTCGTCGAAGAAAACCAAAACAAAAACACCACACAGCACAGGGAGAACATTCACGGAACTTGAGGAGAAACGGAATGAATAAACGAATTACGAATGACAGTAACACATGACGCATTTTATTTTTTTGCGTTCCGTTTCATCGTTATTGCACAATATTTTGCACCACAGACAATAAACTAGGGCAGATTTGGTTGTCAAACGCCCATTTTAACGTTCCGTTTTCGCCTTTTACCTGATTTTAGGTAAGAAACAATTTTCATTTATTTCTCGAAAAATGTGCATTACCTTTTAATAAGTGTGATAGCGTTATAATCGGGGACCCCCCCTTTACCAGCTTTAACCACTTTCACCCCCATACAACTGCCAAACGATACTAAATCCAACCCCGAAACTCGCCGTAGGTGTTAAGATGAAGTTGCGGAAGCCGGAAACAGGCGATAGAACACATCCATACGAACGTGAAAAAAAAAGAGAAGTCGAGATAAAAAAAACAGTTGTCTCATTCATACATTTTGGTCGCGGGTAGCAGTGTCTCCAACCACGCCGTAATTACGGTAGACCTACCGTAATTTGTATAGGTATACCTCCTACCGTAGACATGTTATTACGGTGCCACTTTCTACCATAATTTTGACTGTTTGAATAGGACCTTAACAAAATTCTTATTTCTATAATAGAAACACAAAATACCCAATTTTAAAAAGTTTTGTTATATTATTTCATTACGGCAACAATGCAAAGTTCGTGGTTGGGAGCCGAAAAAGCTTATGCGAACAAATTAAGAAGTTCATAAATATCTGCAACATTGTTTATTAAAATTAATCATATTCTGCGTTTGGTTTTTTAAGCATTTTGTGATCTTTTGTCGTCAACATATATTTTGTTGCTGTTTATCTGTTTTAAAAAGAGTGATTCTAGTTATTCAAGTGACGATAGCAGTGGAGACCTTTCAAAAAAGTATAGCTCACTAAAAAAGAACACTAATAAACATAAACTTTGACCAAAATGGTTGAACAATAAAGACTTTTCTTCATGGTTACGTGAATAAAGACCCGTATAAAGCGATGTGTTCCGCTTGTCAGGGAATAAATGTATTGATGATGTATAAAAAAACTTTATTCAAGTAATGTTTAACTGTAACAGTTAATAAATGATGATATAAGTATTATGAATACGTATAATTAAGTATGCTTGAGTGATTGTGACTAAATAAAGGTTTACCGTATTTTTATTTTTAACCTGCCGTAATATTTAATCATCTACCGTATTTTTAGGGTCACAACACCGTAATTTTGACAGAGAGACACTGGCGATTTCGAGGGTTGGCTCCATAGTATAAGTTGTTCGTATGGACGAGTACTATCACCAGTTTCCGGCTTCTGCAACTTCATCGTAACACCCAGAAGTGCGTTCATTAAATAATCCTAGGCTGGGTAGGAACACTGGGGTTGTAACGCTGAGTTTTTGAACGGGTTTCGTCGTGTAGCGACACTCCAAACGTCAGTTGTCATTTTTGCATTATATTTAGTATAATAACGTTGAGAGGACCCCCTCTATACGAAATTTAACGTAAATATATCAACTATAACGTTGAGAAGACCCCCTCGGTACGAAAATTAACGTCATTTCATTTACGAAAATTTACGTGAATGTCAGGTGACGTTTGGAGCCTATACGAACCTTGCGAACCCCCTGCTCATAGTTGATGTTGAAAAATTCGACACCAGTGTAGCGACACTGTCATTTTTGAACGGTCGATGTTGAGACGCGAGTTAATGAGCGGTTTTCCAGACTGAGCTTGATCAAGCTTTCAGAAGTAAACACAGATGGCGTTACCCTGCTTTCAAGTGTCAAAAAGCAAAGATTATTTTATAATCTGTGGGAAGCAAGATAAAAATTGTCAATTCAATTGTTAAATCCAACAATGTTGTTTTCTATCTATATTACTTACGTTAATAGCTTGGTATTTCATTCAACTTTCAACATGGTCAGCCCATGCGTTGTAGCTAATTGTAAAAATATAGGAACACACAGTTTAACTAATTACGGAAAGAACAATGGATCTTAGCAATAATACATTTGAGGCATGGATTGACCATAAAAAAGAAAAAAGCAAAGAAGAAGTGTCAAAATCAAAAGAATCCAGTGTTGCCAGGAAGACTTTTTTGACACTTTTAGTACAGGCTGCGCCATCTATTGTGTCGTTCGGTACTACTTTTTCTTTTTTAATTTGACTTTGAAAACCCCTCATTTTTGAACGGGTTAGTGTTGCGACGTTGCGACCCAGGTAGGAAACGGAAACCCAACTCGGTGTGAGTTTATGAACGACTATCAGTCACCCTGCGGTCCGTAATAGGATTACAATGGATCATAAGCCATTCACTTCATACTTTCGTAATCGATTTTAGCGAAATAATTCTATTTCGGAACGCGGGGTCAGTATAGGTCTGACTGAACCCAGAATGAACTCAATGACTTTACCATACCCTGAGACGACGACGGTCTAAAGGGCCCGAAATTTAAAGACTGGATCTAATTTAAAAAAATAAGTCTTCGTAGATTAGTAGATCCATTATTGGATGGATCTTACTTTATGGACCTATTGATATTGATCGGTTTGAGGGTTGATCTGATGGTGTAGAAGAACTAAGGGAATAAAACAAAATAATATATGTTACATATTGTTTTTGAGTAACATACATGGTCAACTTCATTACTAAGATTTTTAAGAGTATTAGCTCCCTTATTATATACTTCTCCCATTTCCGGCTTAATAAATAGTTCCAAATGTTTATGACATGTGTACAATGATAAAAAATCATCATTGATAATTATATTACTAAAGCATACGTGTATACATATAAATGGTACATTGGAATTGAAGTCATCTATTATTTTCACTTGTTAATCCATTCATACTTACTGTTATAAATACAAATTAGAAATCCTTTTTTCATGCAGCAACAGAGCAAAATATTCAACATAATTTTTTGCATAGAGATAGTTTATTGGCCGGAGAGTGACATAGACTACTTCTTATCCCGATAAAATGCAAACTAAATCAGAGTGAAGGCGCAGGCAAAAGCTAGTATATTACATTTGCATCTTCATATTCAAAATTGGAGCAATATCAAAAGTTAAATTGAAATTGTAATTAAGTATAATATTATTTTAAATAATTTTGGAATGTTTGTTATGTTATGTATGACAATATGCTGAAGTTAGTTAGATTGAGTAATTTACTAATAATTATATGTAATTTACATTTTATTATTATTATCTTATATTTAATATTTTGGTTACAGACAGCAGGTAATATCACATTTAAAAAGGAAGACAAGTACATAAATTACTTTTCTACAACACCAATCATGCAGGTCTGCATACAAAACATACATGCTATGTGTTCTCTTAAGGCACTTAGAACTGACCACCAAAATATTGCTTTGAGTTAATAAAATATTTTATCTACTCCCATACTATAATAAGGTAATTACAACATTAAAAGCGATTTTATAAGTACCCTCCATTGTTTGACCGATGATATAATATTACATTATAACACCACTAGAGGAGAACTAATCACAAGCGACGACAAGTAAAGAAGGTGTGGCTTAAGAAATTAAGCCACACTCTCTTTTCTCGTTCTTGCTTCTGATTGGTCTCAGGCATGTACAGTACATACTAATTCCATGGTATCAGGTAGCAACACCATATTATGATGAGTGTTCTTTTTCTCATTTTTCATGAAATTGCTAATTGCAAACACTTTTAATAATATCATGCAAAGACAATATTTTTGATGGGCATAGATAAAGTATTATGTGCAACTGCACATAAATAGACATTCTGATACTCGTGCAGCTCTCGTGCAGTCTATTACGAAACTCACATTATGTCACAGCTGCACAAAATACTATTTTAAGTTACTAGATGAATGATGGAATAAACATTTAAGTAGATGGTGGTAGACCACAAAACATGTTTTTTTACAAAATATAAAATAAGCTAATTATGTATTGATAATACAAAAGATTATAAAATAAAAGCTCTTGTTTTTTTTAAACAAAAATAAAATCATATAACAACAATAAAATTGTGTAAAAAAATAATCAAATTAGTTCATATTCATAGTATGCATAACTAATCATTATACATTCCATCAAGCAAGAAATCCATTCTTTTATAATGCCTGTTTTTCCAAGCTTCCCTGCCTCTTTTTAGAGCCATATAGGAGAGTACTGCAAATGCAGGAACAACCAGAATTGTGATCACTATGGGCATTATCATACCAGGATTCTTACTTGTAGAAAGCAAATGTGACTCAAGTTTCAAACCACTTGCTTCATTTGGTGAAGGCATTTGATCGACCATAGTATTTGTTGAAGATTTTGTATCATATATTTTAATTCCTCCTTTATTTGGATCAGCATTCATTGCCGATAATACATCATATGAGAGTATTGTTGGTTTCTTAATGTGTTCTGTTACTGCATTTACAACATCATCAATTTTGGAAGTTCCATTTAGGACTTTTGTTTTATTCTTTACTTCAATACCAAGTTTTGTTGTGGAACTACTTATATCTTGCTTCACTTTTGGCGTTGATTCTGAAGCATTGGCAGTAAGGTTATAAAGTTGCTGCACTTTTGTAACTTGTTTCGGAGGGTCAGTGACTTCTTCGGATGAATTGAAGATTGCACTTTTTCGAGGATGAATTGGTTTTTGTTTTTCGTTTCTAAATTCACTGTCTAGACTAAGGAGAGCTGAATGATTTGCCTTAGTCGAATTTAAAGTAGGAGTTTCAGTAACTATGGTTCCACCTTCTGTGATCAAAGTTAATTGCTTTTTTGGAGTTTCTTTAACAGAAACCATGGTTTTAGTAGAATTAAGTTCGGAAATCACATTAGAACTTCCGGAAAATGCCAAGGAAGTAAAAATTATATTCCAGAAAAGAATATAAATAAGCATTTTTGGTGAAAACCAATAAAATAAGGAAAAAAATAAACAAAAAACAAAGAGAAGACGTCTACACAAATATAAAAAAAAAAGGAAACTGTCAAACTATAAAGTTCCGTTTCGAAACGTATGCTCATCGTGCAAAATTTCCTGTGGTAGTTTGACACTTTCGGTTCGTTCACGTAACCAACTTACCAACGATAGCTGAGCGTGGTGAATCTGTTTATTTTGATAACCAACCAGTAATTGACAAGGGACAGCAGCAGCAGCTGTAAAAAAGCTGTGCTGTGCTGTGACAACTATGGTGACAACAGCGACTTTCAAATGACACAAAAGAAAATATTTTTTGAAAATGCTGTAAATACGTAGGTAATTAAAAGTGTTTCCAACATGAGGACCCGCAGTAATTCTGGGGTTCGTCTGGACTACTATCAAAGAGTCGTGCATAAATTGATTTTGGACCATCAACAACCAGTGACTGGTCTGTTCCCAGCAAGTACGGAAAATGATCATGCGTGGATCCGGGACAATTTGTATTGTATTCTGGCAGTATGGGGATTGTCCATGGCATTCAAGAAAATAGCTGATCAAGATGAAGATCGAGCTAAAACTTATGAACTTGAGCAAAGTTGTGTGAAGCTCATGCGAGGTACGCATTTTGTCTTTTTTTATTTTGTTAGGTTAATAGGGTATAATAAAAGGCAGCATATAGTTGCGACGCTGGCGTTGGGTTGCTATGTAAACTATTGTCTGTCTCCTTTTTGTTTTTCTTAGCTTTAGCTCAAATGTGTTTTTGTTCCATAATTTTAAGCCAAATTTGGTACGAGGGTATCTTGAGGTGTACTGATAAATTTTGGCTTAGGAACACCATGAAAAAAAAATGTAACTTCACTAAGCTACTGTACTAAATAGACCAGAGGTTTATACTGTAATTATACAGTAATTTTGTAATTTATGGTATGTATGTATAATGAACAGAAAATCACTTGTACTATCCCACAAATTTATTTAATACTTCCTGACCGGTTTCGCCTTTATGGCATTATCAAAGGAATTAATATAAGATCTTAATTACACAATAAATAGTCACAAAAAAAATGTATAAGTGTCATTGATCGCACTGGCTGATGTAAACTATTTATTGTGTAATTAAGATCTTATATTAATTCCTTTGATAATGCCATAAAGGCGAAACCGGTCAGGAAGTATTAAATAAATTTGTGGGATAGTACAAGTGATTTTCTGTTCATTATGTATTCCAAGTTCCACCAAGTGCCAACAATCAACAGTGTAAACATTATGGTATGTATATTTAATAAATATAATTTACTTTGAAAGGTTTTCTTAAGGAAAGATGAAAAATGTAATCTGTAAATACCAACATAAAATTGGTCAGACAGAGAAAACTACCCAGGTATTTCATAATAAGTTGATCAAAGCCACAATACATAAGATATTGGTTGCATACTGGTACTAGATGACGTAGAAACCATCCCCGAACTGACCCTTAACCTCCGAATTTTAACCAATTTAATTAGACTATAACAATTTTGCTGGTGTCAGGTGCCAAATAAAAAAAAAAGAAAATCATTCTGCCAGAGGGGGGATGTCCCCTGTACCCGCTATCCCAAATGCAGCAAATGTTTTCTAGCTATACTTATCAAGTGTTATCATATGAAAAAAGTTTGATGCTGGTAGTACATGAGATATTTTGACAAGAAAAAAGCCCCATTGTTTTTCATGGCTGTGTACAACCTACCAAGTTCCGCCATGGTTGGCCGGCTTTTTTAGGAGTAACTTTTTGTCCTTCTCACAGAGTGACTGCATCATGCTGGTACTCAATGAGATATAGTTACCCACAATAAACCTCTGGTCTATAAGTAGTGCTTACTAGTTTCCTCCTCGTTGCAGTGCAGGCAAGAGGGATCCTCCTATACCTTAATTATTGACAGATGTCTATTTAACCTACAATGGCCAATAGAATACCTACCAGCATACCTAGGTTGACTCTGCTTAGGTTAAGAATATACTTTACCTTTTTGTAAACAACAATCGAGAGAAATATCTTCGACTGTCAGCAATCCTCTATGTTGCTCCATTCATCTGCTGATTCTTCTGAAGTCAGTTGGCTTATTACCTTATTATTGACGTTTGCGGGAATAGGTAGCCTAGGTTTTGATCCATTAAACTTATCCTCTGCTCCTTTTTAGCTAATTCGTCTGGTTTTTCATAACCTTTAATGCCTTGATGTCCTGGGACTTGGGTCACTATGGTTTCAGATTTTTCACCTAGCTTACTGAGTGTAATTTTACATTCTCCTACTAGAGTTGATTACTCACTGTTTTGATTTATTAGAAAAAGGTGGGTTTTTCACAATCCGGCTGTGAAACCAGTCTTAAGTTGCCCTTCTACTCTTTGATTATTTTCATTCTAAGTACGGAATCATCCATTGCTCCGTAGCTCTTTTAACCCCTACCTATATGCAAAGGGTTCAGATCTATTATCACTTCTAATTGGAATTGTTTTAAGCGTCCCGTCCGGCAATTGCTATGATCCCATGGTTTTCTTGGTTTGTTAATGCACTATGTCGTAATCTGTACCCATATACGCGTTAGGGGATACATACAGACACGTTAAATTTTGTTATTTTTCAGGTCTACTGATGGCAATGATGCAACAGAAAGAAAAAGTAGAAAAATTTAAAAGTACACAACATCCTTTAGATTCACTACATGCAAAGTACTCATCTGCTACTGGCCGTATTGTGGTAAAAGATAATGAATGGGGACATTTGCAGATTGATGCCATTTCCCTATACTTATTGATCTTGGCTCAGATGACTGCTTCTGGTTTGCAGATAGTATTCTCTTTAGATGAAGTATCATTGATTCAGAATTTAGTATTCTATATTGAATCAGCTTATTGCACCCCTGACTATGGAATCTGGGAGAGAGGAGATAAAACCAATCATGGTTTGCCAGAACTTAATGCCAGTTCCATTGGGATGGCTAAGGCGGCTTTGGAAGCCATGAATGAGCTGGACCTCTTTGGTGCTAGAGGTGGACCATCCAGTGTGATCCATGTGTTAGCTGATGAAGCTCAGAAATGCCAAGCTGTGTTACAGTCAATGCTTCCCAGGGAGTCAAACAGCAAAGAACTTGATTCTGGATTATTGTCAATTATAAGTTATCCAGCATTTGCTGTTGATGATCCTCAGCTGATTACTAAAACTAGAGATGCAATAGTAAATAAACTACAAGGAAAGTATGGATGCAAACGCTTTCTCAGAGATGGCTACAAGACACCAAGAGAGGACCCAAACAGATTGTACTATGAGCCATGGGAACTTAGAATGTTTGAAAATATTGAGTGTGAATGGCCAGTATTCTTTTGTTATTTAATACTTGACTATTGCTTCCAAGGAGATAAGAAAAATGTAGGTGATTACATGCATAAATTAGAACAGATAATGTTAAGGAAAGATGATGGAATCAAATTGGTTCCAGAGCTGTATTCAGTCCCAGGAGATAAGGTGGATCAGGAGAAAAACGAGCCTGGTTCTCAGGATCGTATCCCACTTGGCAGATGTCCTTTCATTTGGGGACAGTCCTTGTACATTCTAGGAAAATTGTTGCAGGAGGTAAGATCATGGATTATTTCACTAGTCCTCAATATCCTTAGATTAGGAATCCTTCATAAGTAATATATTTCCAGGGCTTCCTAGCAGTTGGAGAACTGGATCCCCTTAACAGAAGACTTTGTTCTGAGAAGAAACCAGATGTAGTGGTTCAGATAGTGATCCTGGCTGAAGACAACGAGATTCGGGATAAGCTGATGGAGTATGACCTTCATGTTCAGACAATCAGTGACGTGGCCCCTATTGAGGTTCAGCCAGCTAGGGTTTTGAGTTATCTTTACACATATTTAGGTAAGAAATTTTGCGAATTAATTGTATATCCAAAATAACTATGTTTGGCATAGATTAAATTATGTTAAGGTGTGTTAATTCGAAAACTATTTCGAGATTTAGGTTTAAAAAGCCGTATTTTCGAAGTTTTGGTCTAAAAAACCTCATGATGCTGAATATTTTTACGAAAAAGCTGCAACTTCCATTTGCCCTTGTGTGACGTCACTTGATTAATGGCTGTTTAGAAATGTGTCCTTTGCTATCAAGATAAATTTATAATAATTTGCTTCAGACTAATTTGGCAGCTAAATGACAGATGAGTAGACAGACAGAGACAGACCACTTTTTTATAAGCAATCACACATCACAATCAGTATAATGTCTAAAATTCTCAAGTGACAAGGTCATCGGACAATTCTTTAAAAAATCATAAAAAAATAATGGTCAATATATATAGCAAAATAATGAAAACCATGTCCTTAAATGACGTAAATTCTCCGAAAAAAATTAAAAATAAAATCTTTTAAAAATTAAGCTATGGGAGAGAAGATACTTCCAAGTCTAATACTTCGTTGGGTTCAAAATAATTGTACATGAGTGTAACTGAAAGGTGTGATCATATTTGAAGAGCTTATGCAGTCAATGGTATAGAACAATTTAACTGTTTCATAGAAATATGCAATGCCGCTCGGAAATGTACAGAAGGGCAGATTTATTTATTTTTTAAGTTTTCAGTATTGATTTCATAATAAAAGTTGTTCTACTATACCATTGACTGATTTGAATAAGCTTTTCAAAATATGACCACACCTTTTTGTTACACGTATAATACATAAATGAAAAAAAAACTTTGAGATCCTTTGAGTGGCGTCTAGCGTATGGCAAACCAATTAATTAATTAATATGATTATTCCATGGAGAAACTATCCAGCGTCCGTACCTCCGATTTTTTTCCCAGTTTGCATTTATATCAATTTGTTCATTCAAACACTCTGAATTTAATCATGAAAACAAAAATATCCTGGGACTGGAAGGTTAAAATAATTTTCCCCACCACTTCATTACAAAGCATAATTTTTACTAATATTGATTTCGTGTTCTCTAATGTATTTGTATTTTTGTAACTTAATGCGCGTAAATACGAAGTCTGAGTTTTTTTTTTAATGTTGGCCTAGTGCGAGTCAGAGTCGCGCACGAAGGGTTCTATACCACCACACAAGACGGGTACGGAACCCTAAAAATATTATTGTAGGTAAATATCAACAATATAGATGCCATAGCAACATCAAGGTGTCAAAAAACAAGGCGCTAAAATTCTGCAACCTCTGAGTACGGAACCCTACTCACGGAACCGTCTGAGTAAAACTGCCCAAAATTTAAGCTTGTATGTATTACCATCTTCTAGATAGAGCTGAAACAAATAACTCTCGACTCTCTTTTTCGAGGTTTTTTGTTTGGGCACCCCGTTATGTTTAATTTTTATCGTTTGCCGTTATAGAGGCCATAGTGACATGTATTCTGTGAAAATTTTCTACACAAAAAAAAAAAAACATACAGTCGAATTGAGAACCGCCTCCTTTTTGAAGTCGGTTAAAAATTGTGATGTCCCAAGCGTATTTTCGTAGATCGAGGACGAGACTCCTTTGAGCAAATTTCTCTATCTGTTGTAGTTTCGATTACTCCCATGCTGTCCCATCTCAACACGCTACCTGTATCAACAAGGAATAAAAATAATGGACATAAATAAATAATGTATATACTTAAATAGTTTCAAGTACATACTTAATAAATATTACTCGTAAGAAAGAAAGTGCTCTTTTATTCAGTATTATTCAAAATATACTTTCTCTCTTTTAATTTTCAGGTAGAAACAAAAAACTAGGTCTCTCTGGCAGAAAGTCGCGTGACGTTGGTATACTTAGTACCAGCAAACTGTATTCACTCCATGACCGAATATTTGCTTTCACACCTCAGGTAAGATTCTGCACTAAGCAACATTTCTACATAAAACTATCTTTTCAAAAAAAAATTCACGACCTATTTTATTCTTTTGGCACAAAAGTTTGTGTTGTCAAAACTTACAAGTTACCTTATAAAGTTTGCATTATGCGTGTGACTTTAAAACTTACCCCAATCATTTTATAGATAGAAGAAAACATATAATAAGGAAATACATTACGGCATCGGTCAAATATCATCATCCCAATAATTTTAGGGATTAAAAAACATTTGATGACCACATTTTTGATGAGAGTGCAATCAAAAGTATTTAAAATAAGCATTAGAAAATGTTACTTGCAAACATAATTTATGGTTATCCAATTCCGGTTTGGACCAACTTGACAATAGTGTACCAAACTCAAAGATTTCAAAAGTTTAGATGAGCCCTGGCACCTAAAATCTATTGCATTGTTTTTGAATGTGTGCGTTAACATAATGCCGACGCGTGCACACTGTGCAATCTGTCTACCTACGGTCAGCAAACTGATCAGACTACTAAAGTTGTTGAAATGATTAACTTTAAGTGCACTTAAGATGTCCAACTATCACTGTGTTCAGATGAGCACTGAGTGTGAGCGTCACCCATTTAAAGGTGGAAACATTTTGGTGCTGTCATAGTACGGTAAGGGTTTATCTTTACTTTTGAACTCCTTATGACCTAACTATGATAATAAATATCTAACTATGTTGATGGTTGTAATGATCGGCACTTGGTAGAACTAACACTCAATAATTTTATTGATTCTAGATAACAATTGATTTACTATAGATTTCCGGCACGATTGTGTTTCCTGCCACTTTACAGATTAAGTAAATACATCTTCGTTGAAATAAAACACTTGTACTTTTCCACTAAATTATAATTTATCTCACTACATCCGACCGGTTTCGCTTATAAGCTGTATATTCTCAAGGGTTTTAGAGGTAGGTACTTGAAGTAAAATTTAATAATGACAAAAGAATTGTTCACATGTTATATTGTTTTATGCGTGTGATTTTAATTAATTCTATGGATGAATAAAACACTTGTACGGTTTCACAAATTTTACAATAACCCAACTAGTTTCGCTTCTCTCGCTTCGCTTCTCAAGGGATGTAGGTGGTTCAGTTGCTATCACACAAACATTGTATACGAAGACAAGGAAAGAATCTCGCAGTGTCATGATAATGTTTCACCAAACGCCGACAATCGCAAGTATTAACTTTAATGAATTATGATGATCTCAGTTATTATTCTTCAATCTTTTAAACAGTTGGGGCTAGTTAAAAGTCACCCTGTAAGTATATTAATTTATTTGAATAATTCGTTTATTTAATAATTATTTGACAGTACTGAACACAGTTTTGTGGCAATAGAATAAAAGTCAGTTCGCTTTTTCTCTAGCTGTCCAACTTGTTTCTGCATGTTAACCTACAATTGTATTGTTTTACTAATTCAGTTTCTTTTCTTCATTTAATAGTTTTCTGATATGAAACGTTTCTACATCGCTACCGATTATGAACTTATGATCGATATCCTCAAGGCCGAGATTAATTTCTTGAAATCTACATGGCAAAACCTCCTTGGTAGACCCCTTGTGGTCTTAACTCTGAATCAAATGTATTTAGGTATTATTTCATTTCTCTTTATTGGTTGAATGTTTTTATGCTTGCTGTCTAACCCTCCCTTCGATCGCTGTGTTTATTTTTGTTATTCTAAATGTTGTAGTTTTTCTGCTTTCATTTGAAGTAGCTACACTTATTAGAAGTACATTTTAGAGCACCCCGCAAACCACGGACTTTTTATCGGTCGATAGTTTAACCGGGGTTCTAAACGAGTACATAACGATTCAGTATCGGCCGATAAATATGTTTGATGGGATACACAATCCACAATCGACATGCCAAACTATTCCTGTAAATGGCGCACCGTCGATCCGGCCACGAAAATCTGTCATTTCAGTACATTGTTATGGTTTTGGCGTAGCTTTTATGTGATTTTTGATTAATTTCTTAGAATTATGCCTTTGTGTGCCGTACCAGGTTGCTTTAATAATGGAGTTACTCTATTCCCGAAAAACCCCATATTAAAAATGAATAACAATAATAAATATATAACATATTGGAAAGAAAAGGTGATAGGGGAAGTAAAAAAAACGCGAGATGTTGGAGAAAAGCAGTATGAAAACTGGAACGCACACAACAACAAAGTTTGACATAGCCAGACTGTAGTATTCATTGGCCGGATCTATACTAGCGCCATCTGTAATTAGCTTTGCCTGTGGATCCCCATTGCCTTCAAACTAACCCCGACTTAACTATCAGCTGATAGAAAGCCTGTGGTTTGCGGGGGCTCTTTGTATTAAAACCTCACCCTATAGATATTATTATGAAATATTCATTATTACCGAATGCATCTCTATTGCTCTTGTCTTTAGCCACTTAAATTTGGTTTAATTCTGCTACTTCATTGGCTAATGTGTAAATATACCGCTAAGACAACAGCAGAAAAGTCACCAATTTCGTAAATATTAATTTAATGGTAGAATAGAATACCCCACAGTAGTTAGTTTAAAACTAATACAAAAAACAGTATCAGTAAACCCCGCATGGTGTGTCGTGACAGAATTTCGACTACGAGGAGTACTACATGTCTCGCGACCCGGCTTTGCTCGCCAGCACCTTCATGGCCAACGTCGCCTTCCTAGGTATGAGCTGGAAGCAAATGCTGGGCAGACCGACAATCACTTTACTAGCGACGCAATATTTATTAGGTAATTCAACTACCATAACTTGGGTAGGCGGCAGCGGCTTGAAAATCTCTTCTTTTTATCGCATCTTTGGTTTCCCTTTTGTTGTATTTATTTCCGTAGAGCGCCATACATTTTGGAAGGGCACTTTGGCGTAGCCAGGGTTTTGTTATGAGGGGGGCACGGGGTGCCTAGTAGGGGGCGTCCTGACAAAAATTAGGTATATTTCAAAATTTTGGTTTATTAAAATTCTTTTAAATAGTTTATAATATAGGTATACATAAATAAACAAGTATAAACCAGTTTCGAAATATATTTCGCCCAACTTGTGGTAGTTGTCAGTCGGTCTAGTATATGAATTTCGAAACTGATTAATACTCTTTTATTTATATATATTATTAACTATTTAAAAGAATAAAAAGCTTAAGAAGGCTTTAAAATAGCATTTATTTGGTTAATTAAAATGGAATTTCCATAGGAATCAAAAGTCATTTAAGACATAAAATATGAAATTTCCTTTAATCACATGTTCATATTAAGTCGGTCACGCCTATGCTTGCTTTGTTGAAACTTAAATAAATTTGAATTTTGTCCCTACCTGGCTACGCCAATCTATATCAAGTCCCTAAGTTACTGATAGTTTAAAGGCACTGCAAATGTAATATCACCTTCAAGAATAAAATTTAGTAACTCTAGCCGCTCCTGTCTACCTAACAGAATATTTATATATTCCTTATTATTTGCACTGGTGAAGGAAACGGTATACCCTACTTCTTTGGTTTACTTTCCATTCATTCACAAACAAAAATTCATCACACGACTTGTGCTTGGTGCTTGGTGACAGGATAATTAGTTTACACTGCATTTTCAATTATTATGCTACTAAATAAAAATAGTCACCCGCAGCTCTTATTTCGTTCCCATAACGATTAAAATCTTACGAAAATTAACTTGAACTGCAGGCAGCTGCCACATAAATAATTAAAATTACAAACTAATTTCCCAGTGCTAACATGATTTCCTTAGCAAAGCCACACTAACGAATGCTGCTGTTTGCTTACAAATCTTTATTATTTTGCTCCTCAGTGGTCCTATTCAAATCTGTATGAATTATTTCAGACGGAGGTAGAATACCGATGGCGATGATAACGACAATGAAAAAGTTGAAGTCTGGTTACATAAATGGAACCCGTGTGACATTGGGGAACCTTGGAGACTTCTTGAGTACATCAGCAATTACAAATCTTAGTTTCTTGGGAAGCCAGGAGGATGGATATCCTGATAGTGAGTCACTTGCACAGATACACATATTGCTATATTCGATTGCTTTGTTAATTGTCTATGTTGTTTGTGAATTTATATTCTCAACTGAAGGATGTGTTCTTTTTGGAAATTCGTCACCCTTGTTCAATAGTTTAGATGAGCCCTGGCACCTAAAGTCTATTGCATTGTTTTTTAATGTGTGCGTTAAGGTGATTACCCACGCCAACGGCCTTGAGCAATCGGCCTCACCTCCGGGGAGTTACAGGCGCTGCTCCCCGCATGCCTCTGCGCAGACGCCCCGCGCCCCTCTACAAAGATCGCTAGCGTCGAAATGATTCACACCTCGTAGCGAGGTAGAAATAAATTTATGTAGCATTGTTTTATGCGTAAACCTATAACTATAACTTTTGAAGCTCAATAGGCTGTGGTGCTGTAACAGAGAGATGTGACCATTCTGTTCCTACTACTACACGGTGATATTTTGGTAGTTTTGAAAACAAACTAGTGATTATAGTAATCGCGAACTAGTGGTGATAGTACTGAAATCGCGAAAATATATAAAACATATACAACAAAATCGGTTATGTGAGGATACCCGAAAGTGACCAAGTTGATATTGGGGTCAGACCTTTATAAATCTTGGGCTTGAGCGGTAACAGACGAGCGTCACTTTGCAGTTGGTAACCGTCAACAGTAGGCCCACCATGAGTTTGGCACTCGATATACGTTAGCGACTGCGTAAAATATAATGTATTGGAAATTCTGGTTCCTCTCGTATACCGCTAGAACCGCTAGACTCATACAAATGTTTTACGCTGTCGCTAACGTGCATCGAGTGCCAAACTCATGGTAGGCCAGAGGCACAGTATTATACTGTGCCAGAGGATTGAGGTAACTAATGTCGGAGGTAACCGTCTAATGATGGTAGCGTCAGCCGTCGTCGGTTGCAGTCAAACAATTTTTCATAAAAAGTGTCTGTTTTTATATTTGAATGATTTTTGAACGATAATGACGAAAAAATATATATATTGATAAAATATAATTTTGTTACAATTTTTGTTAATTTCGGTGCTTTTAGAGACTTGAGTGGTATGTATCGGTTATTTGCGGGTCTCATAATAAAACCGATAGTATGTAATATATTTGGGTACTCAGAAACGGTTTCAATGATGTTGATGCAACTTTTAGATTTTATTTTTATGAAGATTGTATTCGCACGTAAAATAAACAAAACACATATTTTTTTAATCTGTAAATTTTAATTATGTTACGTAATCTGTACCACAGTTTCACCTCGCTAACACTTGTAAGCTCTGATCTGCAGGTAAATCCTCAATTTGGTAAATATATGTATATATTTTCTTGATCATGAGTCTTCTGCTTTTTATTTGTTCTTCACTTGAGATAAGTTAAATTTTTTGTTGTGCTCTTTGTTCTTCATTTTCTTGTTCTGTACTTCGTTTATTTCATTGTTCTGTACTGCGGTCTTCCTTTTCTTGTTCTATTATATTGTTATACATTTTCTGTGTGTTTTCGTTTTTGTAATTTTTTTTTCCTTTTGTTACTTTTTTTGTTGTGCACTTTGTTTTTCATTTTATTGTTCTGTACTCTGGTTTTCCTTTTCTTGTTTTATATTTTGTAATACATTTGCTGTAAATTAAAATGAATCTACCAGAATCGAGTCTTTAACCGTCTTTTGTTCAGAGGCTGTCGGATCATTGTCTTTGCCGTTCATTTGTAATGCAATGAATGAGCCTGGAGATGGTGGTGGTCCAAAAGATATTTTTCTCTGAAAAACATAATAAATAAGTTTGAATTTACCTAAGTACATAGTATAATTTTTAACCCACTATAAATTATAAAATAATGCAAACCCATTAAAGAAAAATACTCAAGTTTCACAAACAAATATAAAACATAATATTAATTCCTAAATATTTACCTAAATTCAAGGATATTACCACGTTATAAAAAAAGATTGGTAAATTCTCAAACCTACCGGAATCGACTCTTCGATAGTCTTTTGTGCAGATATTGTTGGATCATTGTCTTTGCCTTCCATTTCTGAAGCAATGAATGAGCTTAGAGATTGTGGTGATCCAGACGATGCTTTTCTCTAAGAAACATAACAAATAACGCTGAATATGTTTTAATACGGAATATAATTTTTTACGTACTAGGCTTTCGGGTGACAGTTGGTAACCCTATGTCATTAAATAACAAGATGTGACCAATTCGTAGTGGTGTAGAAAAAAAACTACATCAAAATAAACAGAGTTGGCTCGACGCAACCTGAAAAATTTTGTAAAGTCAGCAAAACCAGCACAATTTTATTGATTAAAAAAAAATCACATCATCAAGTATATATCATCGATAGAGCGTATAAAAGGTGCTAAAGAAAGCTTTTTTTCATATAAAAAGATATTCGATAAAATCAGGCTGATATTAGTACCAACATAGGACATGCAAACCTTATTTTTAAGCACCTTGTGATACGCTATACCGAACATAGTACTTGCTACTTATTGACGTAATTTTTGTCAGAAAATTTGCGTTGTTTTTGCTGACTGTATAAAACGCTCTAGGTTGCGCCTAGCCAACCCGGTTTATTTTGATGTAGTTTTTTTTCTACATCACTACGAGTTGGTCACATCTTGTTACTCGATGACATAGTGTTCCCGAATGTATTCTGACAGTCTACTATTCTATACCATAAATTGCCACCGAATGACGTTAGCGTCAGCCGTCGGTTGCAGTCGACCATACAACGCTGACAATACCATCAATCGAGTACAGTCGGCGCTGTTTGGCAGCGTCAGCGCGTCGAATGCAACCAATAGCTGGCGCTCACTACCATTGTTCGATGGTAGTCGATGGCTATCGCCAACATGGTTCGACATAAGCATGTGTACGGCTACCGTTTTGAAAGTGATGTTCGTTTGTTGGCACTCTAAATATTTACAAAATTTCAATGACATTACATAATTTCAATGACAATGATATTTGATAGGTGGTAGAGCTGATGCTGGACTCGACTGTGGAGGTACCACCATCTTATTTGGAGACCCCCTCGAAGTAATTCTGAGGAGAGTAAGAGGACAGCTCACAGGCAAAAAACCAGGAGACCCACCATGCCTAGGACCGATGGATGGCGGTATATCCATCCCTTATAGCCGGGCCTTATATGGAACAGACTGGTAACGGGCAGCGGCGTCACTGGTGCGAGGGTTCCGGCACCGCGCTCATCAACCCCCTGCCCAGCGTGTGTGAGTATGGACAATTCTTCCAGGATGACCACCGGGAATCACAAAGTCCTGAAACGGCTTATGTCCAGCAGTGGACGAACGAGGCTGATGGATGGATGGAATGACATTACAGGTTACATGCACAGATTATTTTGAATTAATATATTGTCAGGTCTTGGTCTTTTTTGCAGATTTTGTCGGATTATTTTCTTTGCCTTCTGTTTCTGGTGGTCTCTTTTTAGATGCCCCTGAAATAATATATCAATTATATGTATTATACCTACAATTCTAGTTATTCAACTACATAATATTACAGGTATAAATACCACGGTTTTGATATGCCTGTCTGGGACATATTTTTCTGAAATGAACTAAAACAAGTATTTCAAATAGTGCTCCGGTCCAAAAAAACAGGTCGGAAGCGGAGCTAAACCATATACATAGTCCGAGCCTTGATACTTGGGTAGTTTATTTAGCTGGATAGAAGTAAAAACAAAATTTTGAGCAACGTTTGTTGCGTGAATTGTTGCTTATAGCTGTTTATAATAATAATTATACCTATACATTGTCATGATAGGAATCCCCGAGGGGGCTTTGGAGGTGTTTCGAGTGTCTCCGCACTCGGTACACCCGCGTTTCACCGACGATAAGTATGTCCCAACGTGGTTGGTGGTGACTTCGGGCACAAAACATTCAGCAAGTAGTAAGTATTAGTAAATACTATGCACAAAAATTCCGAAAAACTCCTTGGTGCATGCCCAACCGAGGCTTGAACCTGGATCTCAAAATTGAGAGGCCTGCGTTCTACCCATGAGCTACTATATTATAATTTTTCTAAAAAAAGTTCCTTGCTAACTCGTCAAACTTCTAGTTTATTATAGCGTCCACGCGCGAACTTCACAGCACAATTTATCCTCTAAATAACTAAGTCCATTGCCGAAAGTACTCTCTGAACGCACACAAATAAAAATCCTTATAAATATTTTCGCAAACATGTCATCAGACGCCAGGGTGCGGTACGTGGCAACGAGTGACACCAGCCTCCCCGTCTGAACGCCACTGCATGACTGATGCCTGCGCCCGCGCAGAGCACCTCTTAGCCTTTGACCTTGAAATCTTACATATTTCGATATTTTTAATAGAAAAAGTTACTGGATGTACTTGAGATATGTTGCATTTAAAGTTCAACAGATTCTTAATTTTTTGGCGTGTAAATATTTCCAAACGTCATAGCAGATTAGGAGGAGTAGGGAATTTAAGCCAAAAAAACATCATACAGTTGTTATTTTTTTTAATATAGAAGTTTTGATCGTACGAAACCAAAACTTGTTGCAAATATTTTTAAAGAGTTATTATTTCATATATATTTTTTTCAAGCCATTTGGTACAGCCGTAAACGAGGAGTAGGCTTTAGAAAGTACACATCTGGCTGTATTTGAAGGATCAAGCGCCTTAACATATTGCCGACTCGCGCATAATATGAGTGCGCAATCTGTCTACCTACGGTCAGCAAACTGATCAGACTACTAAAGTCGTAAAAATTCAAAACTTTAAGTGCACTTAAGGCGTCCAACTATCACTGTGTTCAGATGAGCACTGATTCCAAACGTGTGACCGTCACCCATTTAAAGGTGGAAACATTTTGGTGCTGTCATACTACGGAAGGGCTTATCTTTACTTTTGGAGTCTTTGGTTGCGCATCGACAAGAGTAACACCACATTTCTAGATGCTCACAAAAAACGGTTTAAGTGTATGTATCATTAAGCTGTGTCTAAAAAGACGCTAAGCAGTGATCATTTGAGTGGAACAAGTCGAAGAGCGGCGGGAACAGTCTCAAAATCGGCTCGGCTAGATCCACAAGCAAAACGTTATCAATAAATTGGCTTTTCTACATACATACATTATAATCACATCTATCTCCCAGATGAGCTGCTGAAGTCTGATTCAGTCTGACACACCTCTGGTTTTTTACACAAAATTAATTAACATATAATATATGAATTGAGTAATCTACACTCTTTTACCCCAGGTGCTGTATCGGTATGTCACGTATGACCACTCTGTATACACTCGGGCTGTTGCTAAAAAACGGCTTCTCACCCAGCGCGCTAACAATGCGTATGGCGAGCGAACAACCGGTTTTATGGTGCCTCGGCTTATCAATAGCTTACCTACCGATCTTTGCAACAGTTTAACTCCTATTAATATTAAGGCTAAATTAAAAAAACATTTTCTTGATTCAAATAATTCATCACAACTATCACAACTAGCTCCAGCAAAAGATAACAAATTACTATGTATACATTTATAATTTTAGCTGTTTATTGTAAGCAAAGTGCCAAATTATTATTTTGCTCTCGCAGCTAAGTGTAACGTGACTCACGATAGCACAAGTTTAAACCTTTGTGGTTTTTAGCTGCTATTTATTGTTTTCTGTTATAATTTTGAGTAAATGGTAAATAAAAAAAAAAAAATTGGTCAGCGGCGGTCAGGGTGACTTCCAACTTCAACATGCGTTCAATTTCTTTCGTCTCTCTTCTCTGATCGATCATGGACTTTTCAGAACTAAACCCCCAAGTGCAGAGCTACCTAGAAGACCATCTCCTGAGATCGTTCAGCAACAAGATGTCGGTACTGTCGCGCAGGCCGGGAGTCAAGAACGCAAAGTCGCTGCGTCGTCGCATGTCCGTGCGAGGGGCCATCAAGAAGACCAGATCTATCAATGTTGACTGTACGTACCAATAGATGCTATGAACCCACACACAATCAATTTTAGATTTACGTTAAGCAACAACCACTGGGCTGATTACGATTTTGGCAGGCAAGTGCCGAATTTATCTGAAATCCCAAAAAATACATGATTTGAGTCGAACTTTATGGGGCACTGCTAGAAGGTCTCTGAATTCAATGCAATTATAATATAGCTATAAAGCTTCCAAAAATAAACGGCAATTGTCGCTCAAAATTCTGGGATCCCAGAAACGAAAGTTTATTTTAAAGCATCTTGATTTTCAAAACAAACGCTTGTACGAGTTGTTTCATAAATGTATGTTTGTTACACACTTATCAACCGGTTTCGGAAATGAATTCATCTTCAGGGGATATCACAGATTATTTAATATTATTCTACGGGCCAATACCAGCCAAGCTTAATTTAAAGGGTTAGTTTGCAATTCGAGTTTCATATAAAATTTGAAATAGTTAATTTTTATCATTTCAGTAACTTTTAAGACCTTGAATCTGTTCAGCAACCTTAAAATCGACGAAAAAAAAAATACAAATCGCGGTTGCCCCCCGGCTTAAGTTTTGCTTTTTTTTTAAGCACCTTAAAGAGTATTTATGGAATATTACTTTTTCTATAAAAAAATACAGCCGTGGTGTCAAATTAAACGTATTTTTTTAAATATCCACTCGCCCCTGTTGCCTAGTAGTCACGGGTTCAAATCCTATGGGGCACACTGAGTGTCCGGTAGCGCGGGTACTATTCTAGGATGTAGCCGTTAAGAAAGAGGGGACGGTCTTTTATTGCTTCCTCAGCTGACTATCCTTGAGCCCTTGCTTTCCCGGGATAATTGTAAAACAAAGAACCAGACTAGCTAGTCTGACTACTGTCTAATAGTCACAATATAAATGGACAAATGATAGATACAGTACGACAAGACCATAGACGTAGAATTTTGACAGAGTCAGAGGTTCCAACGATGTACCCCTCGCTCAACCAATAGAAATAAACGCATTTCCCGCCTCAGCAGTTCGTTGCCGCCTCGAGCTCGTCAGTTGTTTTTGTGATTTTGTTGAATGTGATTGATTTAAATCGCTTTTAATGCGATAAAGTTCGGTTTACGAACTGAGCCGATGGACATCCGAGTCTTGTCGTACTGTAAGCGACCTTGATATTTTCAGCTGAGACCCTGGGCATGGAAGGCGAGTACGTAGGCCCGCATCTGGAGCGGAAGGCCTCTTGGTTGGAGGTGGAACCCGGCGCTGGACGCAGCCCTTCGCCCGAGGATGCCGTCAAAAAGGCCATCAACAGGTTAATACTTTAGCCGGTACAATTTCTTTAGCCACGATCGTGCCGGAAGTTTTAATTTCGTGTGTGGTAAGATAATAAAAATTCAATGAAAACTAACTGTCAAGTGAGAGTGTGGACGGTATACTCACGTGCGCTCAGTGTGCACGGTGGTTTACTTGGAAGATCGGCTACATTAGCCATCTTCGGGCGCACCGGCGCCGTACCGACTAAGAGTCGAGGTGATCGCCATGACTGAAAACGGTCGGTGTGGATCACTTTATATTGACTGACTGACCGAGTCACTGACAGACATTATACGACGTACACTTTACATTATAATATGAAGCCTCCCAGGAGGCTGTCGAAGAGAAACTTAGAGCTACAGACCGCCAATAAGCATTTCAGCCCTCACGCAACGCGGATAACGCACCTAGCGGTGTCACAGACCCCAAATTGAGAGAGACACTTTCAAAGAGATTATGCTGCCGCTAAGTGCGCAGATTCGTGTTAGGGTACTTTATACATCATTTCAATCCTTAAAGCTTTCACCCAGTGCAGTTGGAGCGGCCATTTTGATTTTGATTGCCGCCATCTTGTATAGTAAAACTAATCAGGCCGGCTCATCGCTGAAAACTATGGCAATTAAGGAAACTTTTATGTAATAATTTAAATTATACTAATTATTATTATGTATGATATATTTTTTCCTAATAAATTACATTATAATACATACATAGCTGGTGAGCCGGTCTATGTGTATATTTTTCAATTAACATAGCAGTTAAGATTTATGACGCCTTGGAACAGTGAATACTACCATAGACGCAATTGATAATACAATTTTTTTGCACTAATGTTACTCGCTCACAAATCTTATAACCATCTGGAGCGCTTACTTCCTAAAAGGCCACGCCAAAAAAATTGACCATTAAATTCTTTACAGACAGACAGACAGATGGTGTAAACAGCTACACCATAACATGATTCATGATTAATAGAGATAGAGACACAGAAAGGTCATTTATTTTAGCGTGCGGCTTTCAATAGAGCTTAGCACTCCAGTCTGGTTCTTAAACTTCTTGGACTTGCTATAACTTCAGAGGAACGTCCACTACGACATTGCGCGCTTCGTCGCCGAGCGTTCCTGCCATCCAACTGACTAAAGAGAAGACACCTTCCCCGCCGTTAGAAGGTATTTATTTAACGAAATTTTGAGTGTTAAAAAATTATGTATGAAAATTCAATACTACCCCCCTAGATTTATCTAGCCGTTACTCAGACGTAATTATCGTCGATGAAACGTGGGCGTACTGAGTATCGACTGTGACATGCATTTAACAGTTGACACTCGGAATACCTCTGACACCCCCTCGGGAATGCATGTCGTGACGGTACATTAAATTTTTTTCAGAATTACAAATCCATCAATTTGCCTTTTGATTAGAACAAGAGTTTTATTATTATGAGAGTGCACTACAAACTACAAATCAATCGGAATCAAATTCAAAATCAATTTTTTTTTTTAATTCCTCGGGCTAGGATTCGAACCTACGATCTCCTGCTTACATGACAAGCGCGCTACTAACTGCGCCACCGAGACCAACGAATTTTTCCACCATACCTTACCTGTACCCCTATTTTTTTGTAACTACTTGATTTACCAGCCAGTAATACACATAGAGAACGCTCGTGAGGGCGTTCATTATCATTATATAATTTCACGCCTTGTTCATTCAAGACTTTTTTATATTTATCTTCACAGTAGTTGATAGAAAAGTAAATCATACATTACTTAATACTGTTCCAGGCATAATGAACAAAAACATCCCGTCTATAGTCCGCAACCGAACGACGTCAGAGAACCAAAGCCTCTTGTACGCTGAGCAAGAGACTGACGAGCTCATAGCCATGTTACGTGAAACAGAAAGTTTAGACGAGCAAGGAGACATACTGCAGTATCTAGTTGACACGCATGGACTGGACTTTAATACTGGTGAGTTTACTGGTACATCTTTGCCTCTGAACTGTTACGCCATTAAGATGAGGCCTTCCTTAGGCGCACAGCGGCTTTGCAATTATAATCCGTTGACTAACTTTCATAAAGTTGAAAATTTAAGATTAAAATCGACTAAAATTACAATATTGCATTTAAGTAATTTTTCAACTTACATTGGTTAATAAACAAGATTTTCGTATTGGTAGTAAAATATGACACATAAAAATCAAACGGATTAAACGCAAAACCAAAAAAACACTCAAAAAGAGACTATTTTCAAAAATAAAATCGATCGAGCGAAAGTTTTCCAATTAGGTAACGCTACTTACAACGTAAAGATAAAGGTTTGAAAAAACATATAGATAAGTTTCATATTGATTGAGTCTGTGGTAGATTCAGTAAAATCGTTCAAAAAAACTGTTGAAAAAGGGAGGCCTTCTCTTAAGCGAATAAGTGTTTATTCCATTTTCAGTATCGGTACAACCACTTCACAGACTAATGAGGGCCACTTGTTACTTGTTGTATAAGTTGTCACTTGTTGATGGAAACTTTTCACAATAATAGAAAAATATTTTTAGCCATCCAAAATTCGCCTGAGGATGCAGTAATCGATGAAATCGGTAACGTGACCGTTCTGAAAAACAGAGACTTTTTTAACAAAGTACAAAAACTTTCAATATTTTTCTATTTTTAATAAAATCTCGCTAAGCGATACATAGGCGACGATTTACCAATCACAACGACGGGAATTTAAACTGCATACAAAATGTTAGATTATAAGATTTGTACATGTTTGCATCCCAACATTGGTGAAATGCAGCAAGTTGTGTTGGATATACAACCGTATATTATTTAAGCGAATAATTCTTGTCATGTGGTGCCTTTTGTACATCATGTTCAGCTTTGGGAAAGCATTGTTGTTATCTTGATATTTACTGTTTTGGACCTGTAACTTGCAACAAAATCATTTCCATCTAGGTCCGTTGCACCATATACGATGATACGACACAGTTTCTCATTTCGCTATTATGGGGATCTTGCTTGGATCAATATTAAATGTTCTATTTTTAGTAATTCGACACTGCATTTTGGGGCATTAGATCTCAATCACAGAGAATAAAATCATAATTATGTAAACTTCCTGATGGCAGCGCGCGCATTATGCTTACGGAGTCGTTTATTTTTTTTTATTATTGCGATCAAATAAACAATAATTTATCACAACAAATAATGAATGATTAAAAACATACTAATTTGTAATAAGAAATTAACTAATCCTTCGTCAAAAATAAAAGGTTATATCCTCAACTTTATTCACGAAAGAAATTCCCTGACAAAATACTCTTATTGTCAAGCACTAAATACGAAAATACCTTGATCTGCGGAATTCTTTCCATTTTCTTGTGACGTACAAGTTCTGAATTGGATCCCCTATACGAGGCGCGAACAAAGAAGCATTCGCTTCAGAATATTCAGGGATCCAAGTGAACTGCGGGCAACTTTTATTATTATTTCAGAGCTAAGCACCGTTTATCTTGAAATTCTTAAATTTGAAATCGGGTGTAAATGTCTGGTTCTCCATATTTTTTTCTTTTCGCGGGTAGGTGTTTAAAATAAACACACGCAAATTTGAAGCTCTAATTAATTTTAATACAATTATATATATTTTACTTACATTTTATATCCAAAGTGACTGTATTTTCAAGTGTACACAGTGTTATTTATTTTACCAATGTTTTGCTTCATTTGAGTTATGGTATAACTAAAAACTGCCACTCACCAAAACATAACCTCACTTAAAGACACTTTGGTACTACTGCACTTGTTTGAAAATCCACAATGGTCAGGTCAAAGGTTACCAATGCCACCACAGTCGAGCCCCTAGCCGCCGTCAACACCATGGAGAAAAAGTTCCTGGATACAATGGCAGACTTTGAAGCCCGGATGGTAGCTGCATCAAAAAGTCCTTTGAGTCTCGACCAACTGGCTGGTGAATTTGCAGTTTTTAAAGATTGGATGAAGGAGACAATTAGCCTTCTCCGGCAGCAGATATCATCAGTCTCCCAAGTTGTTGATGATATGGACAACCGGGGCAGACGAAAGTTTTTGCTATTCCGTGGCGTTGAAGAGTCAGGTGATGAAGATGTCTCCGCTGTGGTCACACAGACAATAAATCAGAAACTCAAATTGCCCGAGTTCACTGCTGCCTCCATCAGATCCTGTTACCGCCTTGGTAGGCCTCCACAAAACAAAAGTGGCTGCCGTCCAGTTCTTGTTAGGTTCTCTAGCATTGATATTAGATCATCAGTCTGGATGAAGAAAAAAGAGCTGAAGGGATGCCAAATTTCCATAGCTGAGTTCCTGACGGGGCGTCGCAGGCATATATTTTCTGAAGCTCGCAAAATGTACGGTGTCACTCGTTGCTGGACCCAGGATGGGAACCTGTTCCTAAAGCTGTCTGATGGCGAAAAGCTGCGGCTCAACACAATGGAGCAACTGCAGGAGTTTGCAGCCAAATATCCGCCCTCACCGTCGCCTGTAGCTCAAACTTCTACAGGCCGGACTAAGCGGGCTATTCCTGGAAAAAAATGATTGCTGTCATTCTATAGTATTCTATGGTAGCTCTTAGAACAGCCAGGTACTATTTTGGTTTAAAATACTTACTTTTAATGATACGCAATAGCAAATGTTCAACTTGCTATTTTTTGCTTCATCGGGTAGCCTGATATACCTATATCTCCTCTTTTTATTTCTATTTGCAAAATAAAATTATTTCACCCACACTTTTGTGACGTTTTGCCGTTTCGTTCCGTTTTAAGATATTATAGTACTAGTCTCAGCTTATGTTCCAGTCTTATTATGCAACATTAAACATTGTTAGTTATAATTTAAATCTAATTTATGAATTTTCTGCATAGATGTGTCTAATGTTGCGAATAACTATGGATAATAGTGAATAGTGTATTGTGACTTCAATAGTTAAATTAATTAAAACTCATAGATTATATATCATAGATTCATTAATACAACTTAATTGCATAACATAGTGTTTTGTATTGTATTCTTTGAGTTAATCAGAAATATTTCGAACAACATGTACTGTAGTGTTATAATAAGATTAATTTTGGTGAGCTAGCGGTGTTGTGGTACTTTGTTGTAGGTACCTATTTAGTTTTACCACTTTCACCTTATTTTTATTATATTATATATTTACATACTTTTAAGTTTTTATATATTATTATATAATTAGTTATTTATATTCTTACAATGGATTTATCATACAACTCGGAACTCTTCCATTCATTCAACTCGAACGACTCTTTTATTGATGCATTAGATGACTCTTTGGATAATCTTCACCTCAGTGATCTACTTCATAATACTTTTCAGCCACATAAGAAGAATCTAAACTTATGTCACATTAATGCACAAAGTATTCCCGGACACTACACTGAATTTCTCGCTACCTTTACCAGTAATAATATTCATGCCTGTCTTGTCTCGGAATCGTGGTTAAAACCCACACTGCCTTCTACCTCTGTTGCTATTCCGGGCTACGTTTTGATAAGAAACGACCGAACCGGTGCAGGTAGTGGCGGGGTTGCGATATATCTCCGCTCCGATATTAAATATAAAATTATTTCACATTCACCCTCTGAATATAACAGGGACAAGCCATTCATGGAATATATGTTCATTGAACTAGATTTTACTACTGCAAAATTTCTATTAGGTGTTGTGTACCCCCCACCAACAATTGATTACTTCAACACACTGGAACATTTACTGGTCACACATTTGCCCGAATATGAGCATGCTGTTATTATGGGTGATTTAAACACAAACCTGCTATGTGATGATACTCGATCGAATAACCTGCGGACTCTTACGTCATCTGTCAATGTCTCAATTATGCCACTTGATGCTACTCATCATGTGGGTGACTCGCATACCTTGTTAGACCTTATTCTTACCCCTAATTCAGACCGAATTGCGTGCCATGGCCAGTTCACGGCATCTGGCTTTTCCCATCATGACCTTATCTATGCCTCATACAAATTGAAAATTCCTAAGCCTAAGCCAAAGATCATACTTCAGCGAAACTTTGCTGCCATGTCTGTTGACAAACTTATAATTGATGCTAAGGCCATCAATTGGTCCGAGTTAGAGCATGCCGAGACAATTGATGACAAAATAGAACTATTTAACAAAATAGTGACTGAACTCTATGATGTCCATGCTCCTATACACCCAGTCCGTATGAAACGTCCGCCTACACCTTGGCTTACTGGAGAAATACGTAAGGTCATGGCCACTAGGGATAAACTCAGACGCAAGCATAAAAAACACCCATCTGAAAGCAACTGGAATAGGTTTAAAAGTGCTAGGAACCACTGCAATCAGATGGTTAGGAATGCGAAACGACGCCATATACACACTTCTATCGAAAAATGCAATCCTAAAAATCTCTGGCAATTTCTCCGTACTCTGGGGTTTGGCAAATGTCGGCAAATTCTTAACCCATCCTTGGATATTAATGGATTAAATAAACATTTTTCCTCCCCCCCACACACCATTGATCCAATATTAAAAGATAGTACCATTCAACGCATCTCAGCTGCTCCTTCTCTGTCTCATCATACTTTTGATTTCACACCAGTTCTCGTCTCCGATATTCGTAAAATTATTCTCTCTATCCCAAGTAAAGCTGTAGGCCACGACACTATTGGCCGTGATCTTCTCCTCCCTATTCTGGAAATCATTCTCCCTGTCGTTACCCACATTGTGAACTTTTCTCTAACATCAAATACTTTCCCTGCATCGTGGAAACTGGCATACATGGTTCCAGTTCCTAAAATTTCTGAACCCTTGGAGTTCAAAGACTACCGTCCAATCTCTATACTTCCTTTTCTCTCTAAAGTTCTCGAACGGGTGGTCAATCGTCAATTAATGAATTTTCTTCACTCAAATGAACTTTTAAATCCATTTCAATCGGGATTTCGTCCATCCCACAGTACATGTACTGCTCTCATTAAGATTACTGACGACTTTCGTAAAGCTATGGATGAAAGGCAACTCACCCTCCTTACCCTTCTTGATTTCAGCAGCGCTTTTAATTGTGTTGACTATGATATCCTCCTGGCCATCCTCCGTTCTTTAAATATTTCTGATTCAGCTACTAAGTGGTTCCATTCGTATCTCTATGGCCGACAGCAGCGTATACGCTCTGATGATAATTTCTCTGATTGGTGTGACGTTACAGCTGGCGTCCCTCAGGGTGGTGTGCTATCCCCTCTTCTATTCTCCGTCTTTATAAACACCCTCACATCCGTCATTAACTTTAGTTGTTATCATATGTACGCTGACGACCTGCAACTCTATATGTCCTTTAAGCAGGACCTAATTTCAGTAGCTATACAGAAAATGACTTCTGACCTTGACCACATCAGTAAATGGACAGAACAATTCGGACTCCTTATAAACCCATCAAAAACACAGGTCATGATAGTTGGCAGCAGGGCTCTCATAGACAAAATGGACCTCAGCTCACTTCCCCCAGTCTGTTTAAATAGCACACCTCTTAAGTTCTGTAAATCTGTAAAGAATCTGGGGCTCTATATCCAGAACAATATGTCATGGGACCTGCATGTCTCTGAACTTAGCAAAAAGATCTTTGGATCTATACACTCTCTTAAACGAATGCAAAGATTTTTACCATATTCTGCTAAGATCATGCTGATTAATTCACTCTTGCTCCCCATCTTAGACTATGCCGATGTCTGTTACCCTGATCTTACTGAAGGATTGTTAAATAAGCTTGATCGTCTCCTTAATTTATTCATACGGTACATTTTTGGCCTCCGTAAGTACGACCATGTGTCGCAATCCCGTTCTGATCTTAACTGGCTTAATATCCGAAATCGACGTAACGCTCATATTTTAACGCTTCTTTGGAACATCCTCAATGATCCCCTCTCCCCCTCTTACCTGAAAGAAAGTTTCGTTTCCCGTGATTCCCTTGGTCGCCTTCATCGCCCAGAGAACCATTTACTTTTGTGCACCCCCTCACATAAAACTGACATGTTTACAAATTCATTCACAATTTACGCAATACGTCTTTGGAATAGCTTACCACTCATTATTCGAGAGTCTTCATCAATAGCTGTTTTTAAAAATAGAGTCATGCAGCACTTTTTACATATGCAAAGTAATTAATAGCTCATTTACTTTTATCAATCCTTGTATGAGTTTTGAATCTTTCTCTTAATTGCATATTATATTTAAATAATATGTATTTGTATATATGTATGTATGTATTTTTTATTATTTGTATTTTATAGTAAGTACATTTGTTTTATATGTAGATTATGTAGATATTATGCTCCGTTTGTTTATATGAATATTTTAATGCCTCTGTCATTTATTCTACGATAATATATTCTGTATTGTTTCTACGATACCTTTCCCGGCACTACCCAATAACGATCCACAGCACCAAAGGTTAACTGGAAGACAATGCTAGATAGCATTAAGTTCGCCTTCTGTACAATTTTTAGTGCAATAAAGAATTTTATTATTATTATTATTATTATTGCAGGAATGCTCGAAAACGGTAAAATAGTGACAGTCAAGGACCTTCTCAAAGCGCTGTACGAGAAGGCCTGCAGTCAGAAGCTGTGGGGGCTCGTCCGCCATACTGCAGGGATGTTGGGCAAACGAGTAGAGGACCTCGCGAAGGCTGTGACAGACTTGCTGGTGCGGCAGAAACAGATTACTGTGGGAATGCCGCCAAACAATGAGCACACTATCACTGCGCCTTTGCCGGAAAATGAACTGAGGCAGTTGATTCATTTGGTGAGCAAGAAGCCTGTACGGCACACTATCACAGACTGTAAAACCTTGACTACTAATGTGGGGCTTGCGTATATTATAGGTTGTCAACTTCGTGCTTACCGCGCCCACGGGGCGTAGCACGCGACTTAGTGTGCAGGGCCGTGCGCAAGGCATTCCAAGTACACAAGACATGACATTGAAAACTTTAAAATATCATAGAGTCTACAAAAGAGATCCATTATACATCGGTTTATTTATACTACCCTTATCTATGAAGCTACCTCCCCGGTGACTGGCCGTCCGCCTTGGTCCGCCCCACGCGTCGTGCTCGCTCACCCTCCCGCCACACCATCCGCATCCCCTCCGAGACAACGCCCGCCAACCCCTATACCCCGTGGGCAAGAAGTTGACAACCTATAAAGCTATGATAAGTAGTGACGTATGATAATGTAGTCTATGCATAAGAGGAAGCAAAATACCAACGTACACTGACCTCTTCTAATATTACCACTGGACTGGGTATCCGGTACAAATGACAGCTACTAAACTGTGCCGAATGTAGTGCCACCGGCGAAGTTCCCATGAACCATTTTTGACATTTAAGGTGTCTTCTGAAATTCTCGCGCATTTTGATTGACATCACATTACCGTCGCCTTGCGCATATCGCTAAAATTTTAGTAGGCTTAAATCAAATAGGCACAAATAATTTGACAGCCATCTGGGTGGTAATAATATTAGAGGTCAGTGCCAACGTATTATTGCGTTGCACTCTTCCCCCGCGCTCTTCTATACTCCGTACATTAAAGCTTGATTGGAATGACAGATATCGCAAGTTCATCGATTTACACGCACTGGAACTTAAAACCACAACGTTGGTTAAAAAAGTGTAAAAATCAATGAACTGATGATACCTGTCATTCCAATCAAATTACAATTGACGGTGTATAATTTCAGTGATCTCTGCTATGGCGAAAGTGCGTGATTATACCTCTATTGGTTTTTTGCTACATGTACTGCCTGCAATTTAAACTCTCTATTTGTGAACGATTTTAACGGCTGATGCCGCAATAAGATCTGCAATAGGTAGCCTGTCATGCTGACGTGACACTGAGAACGATCATTGGGTTCGATCATTCCTCATTATTTTGGAACTCGTATTTAATAGTCTGTTCGACGAGAGTTGATAAAAACAAACTAAAGGCAGGTTTTCTAAACGCATTACAAATTGCGACCGAATGACACATTCAAAACGCATTCCATCGCCCGCCCGGCCTCGCGCTTGACAACAGCTGCGAGCCTCGTACCACAAAACTCTGTGCGTGCGGCAATAAGCGATGCCTGTCACACAGATTGCGATACTTAAGAGACAGTCGCTATTGCGAGACGTTTTCATAATAATAATAATATATCCCACTAATAACCCATCCCATCCACCTAATATTATAAATGCGAAAGTTTGGATGGATGGATGGAAGTTTGTTACTCCTTCACGCCGAAACTACTGAAACGATTAGGCTGAAACTTTGCACAAATGTAGTTCTAGACCTGGAATAGGACATAGGTTACTTTTTATCCCATAAATTAGTTCCGATTGGAAGGCAATGGGGTGTCAAGTCCCCATAGAAAAGTGATGTACTCCTTCACGCCGTTGAATATTAGTGGGATGGGATAGTGGCATTATTGGGATGGGATAGTGGCATTATTGGGATGGAATGGGATAGGATGGGATGGGTTGGAATGTGATTCGATACGACTATACAAAAACTTAATCAACGCGGCCGAAGCCGCGGGCAAAAGCTATTATAATAATATTTATTTTATTTCAGGGCGCTCCGGGTCCATATTATAAATACCTTAAGACGGGTTATATTATATTATATGTAATTAAGTATTATAACTATAAAATATATAATATTTATCAACTCTCGCCAAACATACTTTGCATCTACATACAGGTCGCGGCAGTAAATAATGCACATCGTATCGTAGCGTCGCCTCTGTTGCACAAAACACTAACGCTCTACAAAAAGTGCATTATTTTCTGCCAGATACTGTACAGTTCGGGCCAACCAAGAACGCGAGCGTAAATTTAGTCACAGGTGGCTTCGCAGTTGCGCACTCTCGGAGCTTCGACGACGAGAGGGAGGTGCGCGGGGGGATTCTCATTTTTTTTTTAACTCAAGATGTCGACAACTGAGGATAGTGATAGTGGCTGAATCGTAACAAATATATAAAGATTCTACTCTTCTTAATCCTATGGCTCCGTCTCTTTCCAAACTACCTATATATAATTGTAAACCAGTTACTACTTTGTAAGCAGATTTGGCACATTTGCCTTTTGTATTATTATTATGTATGACGTGTCTAATGTTTACTCAGTTCATACTTGATTTTAATTACTACCCGAAATTTGATATTTTCCAAATCACTATACGCAGCTGTCATAAGTGCCATCTCTCGTTGCAGCTACCGTAGTTGAAAATGATATGCAGATTACAGATAAAGAGGGCCAGACATTTTTGATAAATTTTTGAAAAATGATAGCCTTTCTAATTTCCAAGTCTAATGTAGATGACGCTGGCTGTAAAACACGTTGATATAATATATTTTGACAGTGTCATTGATCGCACTGGCTGATAGAATTATTTTTCAATGCAAGTGCTCGTAAAGGCCCTCTTTTTATGCATCAAAACCGAAAAGAAAGTCGATTATTTTGCCCTAGGGCTTTAATATATATATATTTTTTTTTATGTATTTACAATGTTTGGCTAACCTGCAGCCTTTCCTGTGTACCATAAATGTTATAGTTTTTTTTTCCACTGTTTAACGGCTCTGGATACAGTCCTTTTGAGCCAATCATAATTTAAAGTTCACAAGATTATATTTGTTTTATTTCCTCACACTATGCATTGAAAAACGTAGTATGATACACGGGCGTAAGAGCACTACTCGCTACGCTCGTGTTTTAAATCGTCCTCGTAATTTATTCCTTTTCGCCCTTGTAGCATAAACTACTATAATAAAATCAATTCTGAAGGCTTTCATTTTAGTTTAACTGCTGTTAAAACTTAAATTTTTCCAAAGTAATTTAGCTTCTGTTTTCAACACTTATGAACTATGTTGCATTGAACAAAATTTAGTTTTGACAGCACTAAAACTAAAACTAAAGCCTTCAAAATCGGCTTTATTGTGTAATTAAGATATTATATTAATTCCTTTGATAATGCCATAACGCGAAACCGGTCAGGAAGTATTAAATAAATTTGTGGGAAAGTGATTTTTCTGTTCATTATGTATTGCAAGTTCCACCAAGTGCCAACAATCAACAGTTTAAATAAATATATTTTCAGTTTGGTACGGAACCTTCGGTGCATGAGTTCCACCGCACTTGACCGGTTTTTGAGTTATCTGTGTCTTACAAAGGGATCAAATAGAATTTATATATACTATTTCTCTACTAATGCAATATCAATAGTACACATCATCATCTAACATTTTACTCACCACTCATTTGAAATAATTTATTCAAATATTTTTTTGCATGCAGTCCTTTCGTCGTGCTAGTGACAATGGGCACAAAAAGGTAAGAATACTGACAAACTTTTAATACTATCTCCCTAGAAGCTATGTACAAACTCACCGGCTTCTGAATTGTAATTTAACCTCTAAGCCAATGTCCTTAAAGTAAATAATCGTTGGCAGGCGTACGGCGATGACGAGTCGACGGCCATGTTGACGCAAGAGCTGCTGGTCTACCTCGCGATGTTTATCCGAACCGAACCGCAACTCTTCATGGAAATGTTGAGGCTGAGAGTCGGCCTTATTATACAGGTGTGTACCTTGCGGATACTAAGAGTGGTTGGTGAAGGGCATAGACAATACAGCCCAGAAAGACGTCTGTTGTTCAACATCTTGCGTACAAATAATTTTGTCAACAATCGAAACGGGATACTGCAATCCTATTGGCTCTTCCAATCTTACGTATAGCGCCACAAACTTATCTTTCCCGAAGACGAAGACTCTAATTTAGTGATTATAGAAGCCATTTTGGTTTGGCCTACCGAAACATAATTTTGGAGTGGCGAATTGTATCTGCTGGTTCAGTCAGATGTGTTGACAGAAATCGGTCGCCTGTTATGAGGAGTCTGTAGTGAAGGGGAATAGCTTATTATACGGCTGTGTACAGTACTCCCAAAGTAATAATACGCATACGATTTTGGAGAAAACAAAACCTGCATTAAAGAAAAATGTCGAACTTTAGAAACCGCTCATTTATTGCACCATTCGACCCTGTTACTGATAAACATCAATTCTTGCAAAGTAAATATTATATACCAAATTAAAGAAAAAAAATACATATTATGTATTATGTATTTTTATACATAATATTATGTATTTTTAATAAATATTATGTATTTTTCCTGTATAGTATTTGTAAGTGAATTGATACTCCCGCAGGTGATGGCAACCGAGCTGTCCCGCACGTTGTCCTGTGACGGTGAGCAAGCCTCTGAGCACCTCCTGAACCTGTCGCCATTCGAGATGAAGAACCTGCTCTATCACATCCTCAGTGGGAAGGAGTTCGCCATCAACAGTGGTGAGTGATCGTGTTTTATACCGGTACTGGCCAGTGATAGCTACCAGCTGTCCCGCGTTCCGCTGTCCGTTGTCCTGCTATGGTTAACAAGCTTCCTGAACCTGTCGCCATTCGAGATGAAGAACCTGCTCTATCACATCCTCAGTGGGAAGGAGTTCGCCATCAACAGTGGTGAGTGATCGTGTTTCATACCGGTACTGGCCAGTGATAGCTACCAGCTGTCCCGCGTTCCGCTGTCCGTTGTCCTGCTATGGTTAACAAGCTTCCTGAACCTGTCGCCATTCGAGATGAAGAACCTGCTCTATCACATCCTCAGTGGGAAGGAGTTCGCCATCAACAGTGGTGAGTGATCGTGTTTCATACCGGTACTGGCCAGTGATAGCTACCAGCTGTCCCGCGTTCCGCTGTCCGTTGTCCTGCTATGGTTAACAAGCTTCCTGAACCTGTCGCCATTCGAGATGAAGAACCTGCTCTATCACATCCTCAGTGGGAAGGAGTTCGCCATCAACAGTGGTGAGTGATCGTGTTTTATACCGGTACTGGCCAGTGATAGCTACCAGCTGTCCCGCGTTCCGCTGTCCGTTGTCCTGCTATGGTTAACAAGCTTCCTGAACCTGTCGCCATTCGAGATGAAGAACCTGCTCTATCACATCCTCAGTGGGAAGGAGTTCGCCATCAACAGTGGTGAGTGATCGTGTTTTATACCGGTACTGGCCAGTGATAGCTACCAGCTGTCCCGCGTTCCGCTGTCCGTTGTCCTGCTATGGTTAACAAGCTTCCTGAACCTGTCGCCATTCGAGATGAAGAACCTGCTCTATCACATCCTCAGTGGGAAGGAGTTCGCCATCAACAGTGGTGAGTGATCGTGTTTTATACCGGTACTGGCCAGTGATAGCTACCAGCTGTCCCGCGTTCCGCTGTCCGTTGTCCTGCTATGGTTAACAAGCTTCCTGAACCTGTCGCCATTCGAGATGAAGAACCTGCTCTATCACATCCTCAGTGGGAAGGAGTTCGCCATCAACAGTGGTGAGTGATCGTGTTTTATACCGGTACTGGCCAGTGATAGCTACCAGCTGTCCCGCGTTCCGCTGTCCGTTGTCCTGCTATGGTTAACAAGCTTCCTGAACCTGTCGCCATTCGAGATGA
Source organism: Ypsolopha sequella (assembly GCA_934047225.1). NCBI lineage: Eukaryota > Metazoa > Arthropoda > Insecta > Lepidoptera > Ypsolophidae > Ypsolopha > Ypsolopha sequella. The sequence goes on from OW203985.1 coordinate 12,263,874, forward strand.
AGAACCTGCTCTATCGCATCCTCAGTGGGAAGGAGTTCGCCATCAACAGTGGTGAGTGATCGTGTCTTTTACCGGTACTGACGCTGGTAATTGTGACCGCTAACACCGAGCCACGTTTTATTTAAGCTCGATCTGATTCATTTTTCCTTAATGTAGTGTTTCTGGTGCAATATTGTATATACCAGTTGTCGGTTAACTTTAAATGAGACCATTAGTCTACTGATTATACTACTTTCCTAAAGCAATAAAAAATGCATAATTTCTTACTAAATTTAAATACCTTCTGTGAATTTTGTATGAACAAATCAAATTATCGTTTTTAATGCGCGGCCATATTCCTTTGATAAAGTAGTTCAGTTCTAACAGAAGAGTATGACGGGTATTTTTATTTGGTTTATTTACCTTTTTGTTAGCGCTTTACAGGATCGAAAATTGTTCCGAAAATTAAAATTATAAAAACGATGGGTTTAAAACCACAATACTTTTACTTATCACTGAGTGGTGACCACATTTTATGGTTTACGTGCAAGGTGACATTTTAATTATATTTTGTTTCCTTTACAGTAAATTCACTAGGTGTTATAAAGGAAAAACTTGATAAGAGTAAAGGCGAGTTATAATCTAGTACTTTGCGAATTTTGCCTTGTTTTGTGTTGTCCTCTCTGTGTTCACCAATGTTTGTATAAAACACTCGTAAATTAGTTGTCCTTTTAACTTTTTGATGTGTATAGCCTTGTTACAGATGTTCTATCCTACGAAGTCCACTTGGCTATGGTTGTAGTAGTGACGAGTACAGACACGCGAGTTTTGTGTGTTGCGCGTTTTGTAAGCGCTCCTGATAGTCGTTCATAAACGCACACCGGGTTGGGTTTCCTACCCGGGTTGCAACACTAACCCGTTCAGAAATCAACTCGCGTCTCGACACCGACCGTTCAAAAATGACAGTGTCGTTACACTGTCGACTTTTCAACATAAACTCTGAGCAGGGTTTGCAAGGTTCGCATAGGCTTCAAACGTCACTTGACATGTTTACGTTAAAGGAGACGGTCAGTTCCCCATAAGCAAAATGCCTTAAGAGAGTACACAGATATATTGTGGTTAATGATAAAGAACAAATTCAAAATAACACGGTTTGACTATCCATTTAAAACGGACAACATCTTTTAATAACTTTTTATGATAAATCGTTTTTATTTTGAGGTTATTTTCATATGGCATTGCGAAAATAAACTTAAGCGCGTTTGAAACGTTCATAGTTGTAACAATGTTTCACGATGATTCTGATATATTTAAAGGGGTCATGCTCGAATGTCAGTCGTAATGTAATCTCTATCAAAATCCAGAAGAAAAGCATGAATCGTGAAATAAAATAAAAAGCTGGGACTGCCGATTGCGTCACGCATGACTCTTATCAAAGCACGCTGGAAGCGTAGTTTGTGGACTACTTGGTAGATGGCGCGCGCTTTCGTTTCGTTCGGTGTTCGCTCTCATGACCGGCTGCGACATTAAGTACTTATTTATTTTCATATCTGTGTCCGTGTTATTATAAAAGTGAAACTAGCTACGAATAAATCTAACAAAAATTATAGTATACATTTATTTCATGTACGCGGTTAAGGCCGATTCTGGCCGTCTCCTTTCGTACAGAGGGGAATCTCTCAACGTTATGTTGTCGCTACATGACGAAACCCGTTGAAAAACTCAGCGTTGTTCCTACCCCGCCTACAGTTCTTACGCACACTAGAAAAAGTAGATTACATAGAATAAAACATCTGTACTTTGAAATCCATAAATATCAAATGTGTCTTTAACAGTGGAGGAAAAGGTGTGAATTTTATTTTTATGTTAGATCTAGAATTTCTTGTAAAAAGTTTTGTTGCCTGTACTTTTTTTTTGTAGAATAACTATGTATACGATTTTGTTATCCCAATAGTTTAAGTGCTCGTTTGAGTAACATTTGTAAATATCTGTAAATAAGAATTATTGTTTTATTTTATTTAATTAATTATTATATATTTTTACACAGGACGCGGAAACTTCTCTATAGTAAGCAACAAATCGAACCGTTACGGCAAGAAGTCTCAAATCATCATCGACGGTCAATCCTTGCAAGGCAATATTGATGACGGTGAGCTACCTCCAAAATATAATGAAATAAAATATAATTATATGTTATTGTTATTAGAGTGCATTACAAACTTGCAATTAATCAGAAACAAATTTAAAAGCACAAATATTCTCACTACCTTTTCACCACATTGAAGGTTGGCTGGAAGAAATTTCTTTAGAAATAAACTCGCCCTTGTACAAAAGTTTTATTCATGTGTATGTTATATTATTTAAGCTTTTTGTGCGATAAAGAATACTGCGACCTCCTGCTTACATGACATGAGCAAGGCGTGAAATCACATAACGCCCTCGTGAGCGTTCAGTATGTGCATTACAAGCTGGTATATCGAGTAGTTGCAAAAAATTCGATGCACAGGTATGGTGGAAAAATTCGTCGTTCCAGATACGAACCCTTGGTAGCGCAGTCGATAGCGCGCCTGTCATGTAAGCAGGAGGTCGCAGGTTCAAATGCTGGCCCGAGGATTTTTTTTCAAAATTATTTGTGCTTTTAAATTTGTTTCTGATTGATTGCAAGTTTATAATCCACTCTAATAATAATTAGAGTATTCAAAGCGATGGATTTCGCAATAAAAACATATAATCTTAGTTAATGAGAACTGAATTTCTTAACTGTCTGATGCAACATGTATTGTAGCGCTATGTATTATTATGCTGCGAATTTGACGTCATTTGGTGCTTAAAAATTCTACCTATTCCGACCCCGATGATGATGAATGAGCAATGATATTTGCAGCGCCGATAGCTGAGCCGGACCGACAGGGCCAGTGGCTGCGACGTCGCCGTCTAGACGGAGCCCTGAACAGGGTCCCAAGGGACTTCTACCCGAGAGTCTGGGGCGTTTTGGAAAAGGTAACCGAATCATCGATGCTTATTTAACTTCTTGTGAATATGACGTGAACTTTAACTATATCTAGTGTGAAATATGCGGGTATCACAAACTTTATAGCTTTATGCACAACGTTGTAAATGAATGTTTAATTGTTGTTGTGTACATTTATTTACAAAGTTATGCATAAAATAACACAGTTGACATTAAACTATGCTCGGGAAGTGCCATGAATCACATTTATTTAGCACTTTTTGTTCAAAAATATAAAATAAAACAAATAAAAGTTTTTCTTTTGATAACGCGACCGTGATGAACCACCTTAAATCTTAACTCATTGATAAGATGATGTTAAAATTTCGGACCCTTTTTTTATATCTTATGGTTGCGATTGCGTATTGCTTGAAATAAGGTTATTCGCGTATTTTTATGGAGTTGGTCATCTTAGAGTATTATATCGATGGCCACCACATTGCCATTACTCTATGGGGTTAATTTCGCTTCCAGTGCCAAGGCCTAGTGATCCAAGGCAAGGTGCTGCAACCTCACCTAACCCAAGAGATGACGTCAGGGGAGCTCAAGTTCGCGCTAGCAGTTGAGACTGTGCTCAACTCCATCCCTCAGCCGGAGTACAGACAGCTGGTCGTGGAAGCTCTGATGGTGCTGACACTGGTGGTGGAGTATAAGGCGGTCAGCCATCTCGGCGGGACGATCACGCTTGAGCACTTGGTTCATAAGGCGAACCAGATCTTTTTGGATGATCAGGTTTGTGTGATTTATTTTATTTATTTAAATAAATTGTACAGCTTGACAGTTAACTAATTCGCTATACAATTCAAACAAAAATGTTTACATACAAAATATCTGTAACAATGATGTTACATAATACTATAAAAATGACAATAAAATAAAACTGAAACTAAAAATTAACACTATGTACGTATAGCCTGCGACGTACCACGCACTTGCGGAGTGTCAGTGTCTGAAATTCATCCACGGAATCGACGAAACACGACACTTTTCGGCCAAAACTCTTCATTCATGTAACGAACGCTGTTGTCTTTTTTTTTGGAAATGTATATTTGTATGGAATGACTCCATACAAATATACGCCCGCGAATAATCTTATGCCGCAAGGCCGTATGCGCCAAACAGTATTTCTCGTTTGAATTAAAGACTCGCTAATGTTACAAAATCCAATTACCATTTTGAAGTGTGTACAGAAAAGACCAATCTGTACAGAGTTTTGAGGCTTAAGTCTAGTCTAAGTTAAGTCTAGTGTCCCTGTTTTAAAGAGCAGTTTTTGAAACTTTTTTCTCTGCTGCAAAAGTTAACCAATCACGAAAAGCAATTGAGGCGTGTGCTCAAACAATGCTGTATGTTACATTTTCGCAAAAGTCAGCTGATGATGGATAAGTTTTGTTTTACAATCATAATAATAGTGAAGTTTAGCAGCAGTCAAACGTTAGCATACAGTTGAAAAACGATGTATGTTACAAAGATTAGCATTGTTCCATCGCCATAATATAACATACAGCGGTGTTCGAACACACGCCTCAATGAGGGCTACCATCGACGTCAGGTGGCGCCACTGAGGCGACAGGTATAGAGAAACGTCAAATGCCTGCGAAACGGTGAAAGCTATGGCTTTTTATTAGTTATTTGTGTATTAGTCGAGATAAATTCATAGTTGCAAGTTTATTATTCAAGGTATGGTGCAATGAAAGTAAATTAATTAAGATTAGAGCTAAAGAAAAGAGGGGCTAAAACCAACGATATTCTATAGCCCTAGATTATGCGACAGCGCGCCAAAAGTGGCCCCGTACAAGCCCACTCAATACAGTTGAGGAGTGGAGTTGTCGTTCAGACAGCGCGTGACCCCGCGTAACACAACACGCAAAATTGTCGCCTAAAAAAATGTAAACCGGCACCAGAAGGCAGCAAAAAAGAGATGGCGTCTCATATTTTTGGTGATTATTCAGTATTTACTACCTTATATTACATCAAAGTTATAGAAATACGCTTAAATAAAATAAATAAAACTAAAATCGTAAATATTTCGGTGTTTTAACGGAAACAATTTGAACAGCAATTCGCTTTGTGTTATCTCTTACATACGCATCACAATTCATGTACGTTAAAGTAGGAAAGAAGACAAGCAATAAGAACATAGTACAAAAAGTTCTAATGGAGTCGCCTTTTATAAATATTTCTTTTTATTCTTTGATTTATTTTTAAATATCATTTAATGCAGATATAAGCAGTTAATTTATATTTCTCAAAAATAAATTCAAATGTTATCATTTCATACAATAAAGTTAGACAAGCTAGTAAGTATTTCATCCTGGAGAGCTATTTCAAGTTACCAGTAAGTTTTTCTTTAAGTGTCTAGTAAATTAGTATGAAATTCATATGTTTATTTTTAAAACCATCCGATACTATGACGTTAGGGATGTGCTTCGACATTCTTTGAATTTGACATAGTTAAGTCCCTGACACTAGGGATGGGCCTTGTCATTTTTGAATTCGAAATAATGATGTCCCCGAGTTTGTAGTGATGCCCATGACATTAGAGATGTGCTTTGCATTATTTGACTTTGAAATAGTGATGTCTCTGACACAAGAAATGTACTTGTCACTAGGGATGTGCCATTCATAGTGATGTGCCTGGCACTAAGGATGTACCCGACACTAGGGATGTGCCTGAAATTGCGGTTGTTCTTAACAGTAGGGATGTCCCTGGCAGTCCTGACACTAGGACCATCACACATCATCACATACCTAGGTATGTACCAACAAATATCGGCCAAAATATTTTTCGCCAAAATATTCTTTCGGGCATATCTTCGGAACGAAAGGTGGTAGACCCTTAAGGCTGGAGCACAATGTGTAAAGTTTTTTTTTTTATATCAAATCTTAAACGTCCCATATCTTCTAAACGGCTGAAGCTAAAACCATGTTCATGCTAATTTAAGAAAAGGGCTTGACGAGATTTACGCATAAAAAGTAAAAAAAAAAGAAAATTGATTATTTTTTTTGGCAAAATTTTGGTTGACCATACATACCTCGTAAACGGTTGGTGGTAAAGACTCCGGGTTTAAAGTATAATGAATGGTTAAAAAATTGATGCCCACACCAAAGATCTTTTATCATGTGTATGATTTGACTAAGGCTGTAATTGAAAAGTTTGTCGACGTCCGTCTACATTACATATGCAAAAAAGATAATGTTGAAAAAAGTACACTTCGAAAAGACAAGTATATGTATAATTAGTTAAATTTGTTCCAAGGCACTTAATTATCTAATAAATAAGTTTTTGTGTCACAATTTCGGTTTTATTTCTCTTGCTGACGTAAGATTCACATGTTAAATATTTTTTATGAAATGTAAATTTCACAGTAGTACAAAATAAACAATGCACCTCCGTAATATTAGCAATTCTTTGTAAATACGTTTACAAGATATTGCATTGATTCTAAATCATTATTAGGTAGCTTTCTATACTTACAACCGAATATTGCCGAAGTGCATTATTTATTTCGTTCTACTGTATGTTGTTTTACAGTACGTAAACTTTTCTTAAAAAACATCACAAACATCTTAAAATCCATCCAGTGGTTATTATTCCCGAATGATGTATCTAATAATATTCCATAACATTTGTGTGATATATCAAGCTCCTATCTAATCCAATATTTTAGTTTATTTCATATTAATAATTTAATTTTGCAGCGCCCTCTAGTGACAAGTACAAATGAATAAACCTGCTTCGATCACAGACTCTGGTTATATTAAACAAACATATTATATATCAACATAGCTAAAAGCTACATGCATTCATATTACATACAAACAATCATACATACATAAATATATGTATGTATGATTGTTTGTATGTAGTACATATTTTAAATATAAATAATAAATTACATCTTCTTTGTTCCGTCATCATCGTCATCAGTGGATAAAATAAACGAAGCGCGACTCCATTCCTTTTATAGTCCTAAAACTAACTTTGCCTGTTTCAACAATAATACGTCGTAAATCGACAATATGATGCAATCCGTTTTCTACCTTAATGCATTAGCATAAAGGTGAAAGATATAAAAATAATAAACATTGGAGCTCTATATTCGCTGGGTGGTCGATATGGTTTTACCACTTTTTGTGAGCTACATGGAATTTTTGCTTACATCGATCGTGGAAAATAAATCTTATGCCAGAACGGACAACGTCTATTTACGAAAAATACTTACGTGGCTCTTACGTTATTGTTATTTTGTTTCGATGTATAGATGTAACCACAAACTTGGGCCATGATTTACAACTGTCTATATATGGAGTAAGAAATCTAGGGCTATAGAATATCGTTGGCTAAAACAAACATTATGTCCTGCTTTCGTTTTCGAACATCATTGCGGGATTGTTTATTCGCATTTAAGAAAGAAAAAAAAATTAATATTATATGGATAAGCAAAACAAAAAATCGAACTTCTATGTAAATCTAACCTAACAAACCTTTGACATATACCTTCCGTGCCAGTGGCGCCAATTGGTGGCCTTTATAAAAGTAGACCCCATTACAAAAATGATGTCAAAAAACATGATATATGAAATATCAGTTCCAAATGTTTTGTTATGGCTGAGAAATATTGAGATCAGTGCCGCCAACATTTTCAATGCGTCGCGTTAATAATGATAAACTGATAATCCCTAATTTCCCAGATACGGTGCAACGGCGACGCGACCCTGTGCTGCGCAAAGCCGCCGCAAGAACGTCAAGCGTCCGCCAGCGGACAGCTCCTCTGCGGCGGCGCGGCCGGCATCTGCCAACATCTCTACGACAGCGCGCCCAGCGGCAGCTACGGAACCATGACCTATCTCGCTAGATCTGTCGCCACGCACTTGACCGACAAGCTGCCGCAGGAAGAAGAAATCGAGTGCACCATCACATGATTGGAATGCAATTCGATGCCAAAACTCGGCACGAGTTGACGGTTTATTATTGGGTTGTTTGTAATAACATTGTATCTTTAGAAACGTTTTGTTCTGTATGATACGAGCCATTTTATAGCGCTTATATTTATACAATGCGCTAGTCTTTTTTTTGTGTTTAGGTTGTAATATTTGTAAATGCAGGCCATGGTAAACTCCGATTTTTTGGTCCCCTTGCCAAAAATAACCGGAGAATAGAAATGGTGTTTGAATTAATATTTACCCTACTTTACGCGGTTTTATAACTTGAGACACCGCTTTCCTTGTCCTGCCTGCGATCGCTCATACTACTTCTCGATCGATAGCTGACTACATCGAGCCCGATAGTGCTCTCTCACTTCGTTTATTTACTTCGAGAGGGATATGTTGTATTTTGTACCTCAGAAACCGGGTAGTACAATGAAATTTTCTAAACTCGGTGGCAATTCTGGTTTAATTTATATTCAAAAGAAAAATGTCTGTTTTAAAAGTATTGCAAAAGGTGAATTTTTCTACAAATGACCCTATACAAGTTTGTCATGTGACGACGAACGGCGGTGGAATTAAGTTCATAAATATACCACATCCGCTGTACGATTAATGAATATTATTTTTTCTTCCCATATGATTCTGCCGCGCATGCTCAAAATTGCCGGGTTTTTCGGCGGATTCTTATTAATTCTGATAAAAATCCGCCGGTAGGCGGAAGAAAAGCGTCTACAATGTGATTCCGCCGGCAGACGTTTAGCTACACTGACAATTCATTGAGAATGATGACTAAAAAATTCTAATTAGTCCGTCAGTTAGATTATCAGAAAATATTGGACATGTATTTTTTCTTTTGTCAATTAAACAAAGAATGATGAAGATATAGCCCACTAAAGTTCACTTTTTACCTAGGCGTGACGTCACCAGCCCCTACTCCCAAACTTTGACGCGCTTTATCTCTGTAATTTTTTTTTTGATTGACAAAAGAAGAAATACGTGTCCAATATTTTTTGATAATCTAAATGACGGACTAAATAGAATAATATTTTGTTTACCTTGTCATCTCCCCTAATGTCATATTATCAGGTCACTCCATGGAGTAAATTAAATATAAAGTGTGATTTATATTCCCAAGAAAAACTTTACACAGATGAATACGTACGCAAGTTCTTAAAGAAAAACATGATGGCCTGTTTTTTAAACCCTCATGACTTAAGGTGGATGGTCCAAGGGAGTCTTCATACTAACTTGTGGGAACCAATAACGACGACAGAAGTATTATTATTTAATTCTGTTACCTTTTTCCACACGTTCCATCAACTTTACACCCGCGAATAATCTTTTTTTTTACAAACAAACTCTTTTATAATCTAATTTTGTTATTTAAAACTTTTGTAATCCAATGTATGAAAGTTTTAAATTGCAAAATTAGACTGTTAAAACATTTTGTTTTTAAGAAAAACTGAATATTCGCGGATGTAAAGTTGATGGAACGTGTGAAAAAAGGTAACAGAATTAAATAATAATACTTCTGTCATAGATTTATTGGTTCTCACAAGTTTTTTATAAAAACTACCTTGAACCATCTACCTAAAAACATCAATCAATATTATAGTATTTCGTTATTGTCACAAAATGAATTATGATGTTATATGTTACTGTATTACTTTCTTTGCCATACGCAATATGTTTTTTTAGAATAAGATGTTTAGATTTTTGGTAAGTACTCATATAATTTTATGACTTGCATTATTAAAGAAGTTATTCAAAGTTTATATTGATTTTATTAGATATATTTAATTCCTAAACTTGATATATTTTACATGATAGATGACTTTATTTCTTTGATACGGATATCCAGAAAACAAAACAAAAACTTTTTTTGGATAATAAGTTCATCTATCTACTTCAAATGTTACATTTAGAACATAACGAAAGTTTAATAATATCTCACAATTCTACTATAGTCGCACACTAAGCTTCGTCTTTTCTCCCAAAAGGATTCATCTTTGACAGCCAAGAAGTGGTGTTCCTGCAAAAGATAGAATAACCTACATTATAATACATAGTGTAATGACATGCACCTCCAAAAGAGAGTCAGGGGTGTTCCGATTATCGAGAGAATAGTTCAATTATTCTTTTCTTGGGTTTGCACTGGTATGGGGGAAATCTTTAATTAATAATATAGGCCTTTATATATATGAAATTTTCTTACAGATTCATGAGTTCATAATTCCTTGAATTCAATAGCTATTTCCATTATTTGTTTTTTTTTTTTTTAGTTGATTTCAAGGTTTATTATCTACGTATTCAATTTTGTTATTATTGTCAGTTTGATTACCAAAATTAAAATTTCAAAAACAGTTCGTCCTAAATGCCATCCATTTCCATGATAAGATTCGTAATTATTTTTTAGGGCTGACACTTTTCAAAAATTAAATTAATTATGCTGTTAGCTTAATGTAGTTTCGTTCTAACACAAAAGAAATAACATTATTTGGATTTGTCATTCCTAAAAGAAATGCAAAAATGTTAGTACTGAAAATTGAGTTTCCTTCAAATTCTCTATAGAAAACGACAATTTCATATGTAAAGACATTATTTCATATGTATTAACTGTTTGTTTGAACACAAATTAACAAACATAGGAGACTAAACATTTCACTTTCAGATTTACTTTCACTTCAAACTAAATTACCAATTAAATATTAGCTTGTTATGCAATAGTGTCGATTCGGTGTAACACGACTTAACTTATTTGACAGGACTAAACTTAATTTAAGTATTCTGTCTTTTGTTTTCTGCATCGAAAAGACAAAAACAGGACAGAAATAAGGTACGAGGGGCGTTCTAAATTCGTAGCGGGGGCGATGAGTCCCCCCCCAGTCAGCTAGCCCAGCCAATACAACTTGAGATAGAGGCAGTACATGTTCCCACGTCCCGTCCTCGCCTAAGCAACCTCGACCTCGACCTCGACCATCCTCTAGTCACCCAGCAGCGCGTTCGTTCAGATGTTTCAATGTAAGCTGCGCGTTTGCTCAGCATGTTTGTGACCCATTTAATTACTAGATCGTGTATGCCGTGCGCGTTGAGCCCGTGTACCCAGGCGTTATTATAAAGTGATAATGAGGTACTAACTCTTTGGAACCAAAAAAAGTAAATACTGGCCGGTAAAGCTGGAATATTTTGGATTCTGAAAAAGAAAATAATCTGAATATCTTTTGTTTTTTTTAATGGAAGTCTTTTGTTTGCTGTACGTCGCAGCGTGTTTCCGAAAATCGAAAACATTTAATTGCAGGCGGTTAATAAGTAACTGTGCTTGAAAAATTTCAACATACTCATTCTAAATTTTCACTAAACGCCCTACGTAAATCCTGTCAAATAAGTTAAGAGCGGTATCGTAGCCGGATTGTGAAATACCCGCCTTTTTCTAATTAATCGAAACAGAACACAACAAAATTCACTCAATAGTTATTCAACAAAACCTTATTACCTATGTATTGTGTAAGTTGCTATCGCAAAGGTTCCTTTGGTTTCCGACAATTACAATTGAAAAAAAAAACTAATTTTTAAATTCTAATTAGTATTGTGTATGTTGCTATCGCAAAGGTTCCATTGTTTTCCGAAAATTAGAATTAAAAAAATTTGAAGTTCTAATTTACAGAAACCAATGGAAACTTTGCGAATGCAGTATAATGCATGCATATAGTATAATTCAATACATAGGTAATAAGGTTTTATTAAATAACTATTGAGTGAATTTTGAATTTAAGTGTTCTGTTTCGATTACAAAGAAAAAGGTGGGTATTTCACAATCTGGCTGCGAAACCGCTCTTACGTTGTGTTACATTGAATCAACACCATTGTGCCCCATACTTTTGGAGATAGGCACCTTAATAATACTACACTAAAGGAGACGGTCAGTTCCCCATAAGCAAAATGCCTTAAGAGAGTACACAAATATATTGTGGTCAATGATAAAGAACAAATTCAAGATAACACGGTTTGACTTTATCCATTTAAAACGGACACCATCTTTTAATAACTTTTTATGATAAATCGTTTTTATTTTGAGGTTATTTTCATATGGCATTGCGAAAATAAACTTAAGCGCGTTTGAAACGTTCATAGTTGTAACAATGTTTCACGATGATTCTGATATATTTAAAGGGGTCATGCTCGAATGTCAGTCGTAATGTAATCTCTATCAAAATCCAGAAGAAAACATGAATCGTGAAATAAAAAGCTGAGACTGCCGAATATTGCGTCACGCACACGCAAGACTCTATCAAAGCACGCTGGAAGCGTAGTTTGTGGATTACTTGGTAGATGGCGCGCTTTCGTTTCGTTCGGTATTCACTTTCATTTATTATTTTAATATCTGTGTCCGCGTTATTATGAAAGTGAAACTAGCTACGAATAAATGTAACAAAAATTATAGTATTAATTTATTTCATTTACGCGGTTAAAGCCGATTCTGACCGTCTCCTTTGCATTTGCTTATTTTCTGTTCTCTTTAACTTACGAAATTTCTTCAGCACTGGTCTGGCTACCATCAATACCAGCTGCCTTTAACTTCTCAACCAAATTCTTTCTGTAGATATTCTTCAGAGGCACCGGTCTGTTGGCTGCCTCCTTTTGTTTGGTCATCTTGACTAAAGCTTCATACCAGGACAGGCCATACCATTCTATCTCTTCAGGTGTATACTAGAACAGTCGAATATTAAATGGCATTTCTAGTTTGAATGTGGGAGAGTAGGTTATAAAATTATAATATTATAAATATACTGTCTCAACATGAATCCCTGAGGGGGTGTCATAGGTGTTCCAGAGTGTGAACTGTAGTAAGCTGTGAAGGGGCAGTAGTTCAGGCAGTAAAACACTGGCCTCTCAATATTGAGACCCAGTTTTGGTCCACAGTCGTGCATGCACCAATGAGTTTTTCGGAATTATTATGTATAGTATTTGTACCTAATATTTACCACTTGGTGAATGGTGGAGGAAAACATCATGAGGAAACCTGCATGCCATAAAAAGCATGTATTTGTGCCAGAAGAATGACAGGGCTCACCATCCATCACATCCAGACTTAATAAATCTGATTTGTAGCCAATGAGAAGTTTATAATAACTTTTTCAATGCAAGTGCTCATAAAGGCCCACTTTTTATGCATCTAAACCGAACAGAAAGTCAATTATTTTGCCCTAGCTAGGGCTTTATTATTATTTTTTTTATTTATTTTCAATGGTTGGCTAACCTGCAGCCTTTCCTGTGTACCATAAATGTTATACTTTTTTTTTCCAATGTTTAACGGCTCTGGATACAGTCCTTTTGAGCCCATTATAATTTAAAGTTCACAAGATTATATTTGTTTTATTTCCTCACACTATGCAATGAAAAACATAGTATGATACACGGGTGTAAGAGCAATAAATTACTATTAAAGTACTTTTACTTACTTGAGTCAGATAGGTCTTGTATTCTTCATAAATTTCCTTCTGTTTTTGAGGATTATGAGCAAATCTAGGACATCCATTCACAAGCTCGGTCAATATTTGTTTCTTCAGTTTTAAGGCTAACATGGACACTAGATCGCAGGCCGGTGTCTTCAGCAGGTAATGGTCGAAGCCATAGTGATCATTGATAAGTCTAATCGTTCGGTCGGTCACAGTGACGGAGAGATGAGTGTTGAGAACCACAGACTTCACAACTGTCCTTTTTAATACAGGAACCCAATAGTGAGGAACTCTACGCTTCAGTGGGGTACGCTTTTGGAAGCCTGAAGAAGAAACATTTAGTAGAGTTGGGTTTAGTCAGAGTGTTGAATAAGGTTGATAATAGGTATGCATCAATACGCCTTTTTGCTGATACAATAATGATCTTCTAAAGATATTGGGGATTCAGATACTGATACCGATACATATGAATAAAGGTAAAATAAAAACACAAGTTGGGGTTAATATTTTTCTTTCATCCATCCATCCATCAGCCCGTATTTTTCCACTGCTGGACATAGGCCTCCCCCATATTACGCCACTCTTGGCGGTCCTCAGCCTGCCTCATCCAGCTGCCACCTGCAACGTTCTTCAGATCGTCAGTCCAGCAGGTACGAAGGCAGCCTACCCTACGCTTTGCTGTACATGGTCAACATTCCAATGCCCTACAGCCCCAACAGTTATCATGTCGTATTATGTCATATTTTTCTTTAATAAGAAGAAAATACAGAACAATGAGAGAATTAGTTATTAAGGGGATCATCCTTGCATATTCTCGTGATGAATGCTATACTAATGGACAGAATCTAACAAAATTTGACAATCGTAATGTAATAAATAACCCATATCTAGTTCTGGATTAAGTCCATATTCAGATCTAAAGATCGTCATATTTTTGACAACAACCAACCAAATCATCTAGCAAACTGGGATATGCAAGGCTAAAGCAGGAAACAATACAGCGCGAGGTTTCCCTGAGCATAGTTCGTACCATGTTTGCAAGGAAAAAGACGAAACGACACACGCATTTATATTACTTGCTTGAAGAGCGAAATTTTAAAAGTATTATTGTATCGGCAATAAAAATATGGCTGATGACGATATATCGGCAAACCCAAATTATCGCCGATATATCGGTATCGGATGCATTCTTAGTTGATACTAAGACATTTTTACAAGTGTTATGTAAACAAAAAAAAATTGTAATCCCAACCTTTCACTACAGCTTCTCCACCCCATATGCCCTCGTGTACCTCTGCAGGATACTTGAGAGGGATAGGAACATTCTGTACAGGCAAGGTCTCGCCAGTAAGAGCATCTCTCTTCCACTTGCTATCTTGAGGGATGCAGTGCACCGCTGCTGGTTTCAACACCTTCCATTCTCGCCAGAACTTCTTGTAAGCTGCTGGTAGCTCAGATGCGATACCGAACTCGAATCTACTTTTCTTTTTGAAGGTTTTTGTTAACAGACGTGCACTAGCCTAAAAATTAAGGAAAATTCCAAGGTTATCGTGGCTATTATTTAGCAAATATCTTACTTGTCTCGAAAAATAAATATACCTGAATTCGAGATGCCATTGAGTTACTTTCCAAATAAAAGCATGTACTAAAAAAACTATAATTTAATACAACGCAGCTTTATTTGCGTGGAAACATAGGATTTCAGCAGACAAGACAGATTTTTTATTTTCAGAATTTTTTGACAGTGACAACAGCTACTTTTGTCTTTGGTCACCACAGAACTAATGCCACAGACCCCGGGTGGGTCATCAGATTAAACAAAATTAACACACTAAGGGTACGTTTCGTAACGTGTGATTATCACTCGGAGCGATGCGAATTTTACCCTGCATCGTTCAAAAATCGACCCGAGTGAAACCGAGGGTAAACGAACTGTTACCTGACAGTTGCGCTAAGTGTTTAGAAACGCTTTCGGGGAATGTGAATATCGCACTGACAAGTGCGATTTCTAACTCTGTTTGGGTACCGTTAAAATTCGCCTGACAGTTGTCATTTCGGAGTTTTCGCGGGATTCGGACAATTTTTGAAAATAGAATTCAACATTTCCGTACGAATACGGGAAAATGTTTCGAAACTGCTTCTACAGGATTATGGCTTGCAAATGCAAAGGTTGCAATGCAATCCATATTAAAAGTAATAGGTATTTAGGTACTTTACTTAATTTATTTATTTTGATTTGAGGTTATATATTTACTTGACGTATGTCACTCCAGACCGTTTCAAAACGCTTTTCTCACGGGAATCACTCGCAAGCGTTTCAAAACCAGATCTTTCTTTCTCTTTCTAGTATATAGCTTTGTCTCTTTCTTAAAAACGAGTGAAATTTCGCACGAAGATCACACGTTCTGAAACGTAGCCTAAGCTATCATGGGTAAGTCGGTTATGTAAATAAGCAGAATAAACCAACCACCATAGTACATACCATGGTGGTTAATAGTAGCCTGAAGTAAGTTAGTTGCACAATCACGATTGACAGCCAACTTTTCCCCACGATTTTTGACGTTTGTTGAGGGTCATGCTTACCATGACCATTTTATTTTGCTCAAAACGGGATATATAATTACTGCTACAGAATCAGTGGCACAATGAAAAAACATACGTTTTGCTCTTGAAAATAAACACCATTTTGCAAACAAATTATTTTCTTTCAGTAGGTACTTAAACTAAATAATTCACAATTTTATCTGAACTTTCACCAAGCTGATACTGCAGATTTAAAATTTTAACTTGTATTACTTTGTATGGTATAAAATAGCGCACTATTATAGAAATATTTTTTGGTGCCGTCGTTTTATATCATAAAGTAATATAATGTGAGATTTCCCGAACTCAATCAAACTCAAAAAGAGCAGCGCGGGGCGACGCGGCGGAAGCGGGGAGTGACATTTGAATTTTGCGCCGTTGTAGCATAGCATTCTAAAAACCTGACAATTCTCTGTCCCGAAGCTTTCCACGGGGACACCGGGATTTATTTCATGGCCGAATTGTGGGTGTTTATAGTAAAAAATAGTAGTTAGTTTATTGTGATCTGTTGACACATGAAATGTCCATCATAAAATCCAACAAGTTCACCGCGATCAGCTATCGTTAAAAAGTCTGTTAAGAGGCTCCTTTACGCCTAGATTTTTCTTAAGATTCATACAAAAGGTAAAAACTGATTGTGAAGTCAAGAGCTTATTTTCTTCATGTTTCTTTTCATAAGTATTATCTAGCGACATCTAACTATATCTCTATACAGCCCAAAAAAGCAAAATTGATGAAACACCATCATATCGTGAATA
The DNA here is from genome assembly GCA_934047225.1 of Ypsolopha sequella. Classification (NCBI taxonomy): domain Eukaryota; kingdom Metazoa; phylum Arthropoda; class Insecta; order Lepidoptera; family Ypsolophidae; genus Ypsolopha; species Ypsolopha sequella. The sequence goes on from OW203985.1 coordinate 12,280,589, forward strand.
TTGTGTAGTTTTTACGTAAAGTTTAGCAAATTGTATAATTTTCATCTATACTAAGAAATAAAAAAGGAAAAATACAGACGTCGTCGTTCATGACAAAACTCATGTTTAGCATTGTGGAGCCCCTTAATATATGAAACAGTTCTTAAATAAATATAATAATACGGCAATTTTGTATTTTTTTTCCATAAATACGGGAATTTGAAACTTTAGATACGGCAACTCGAAATTTTACAATGACGACACTGCGTGCAAGCATAGCCTCCAGGTAAAGGAGGCTATGGTGCAAGCCATTCGTTTTCTTTGCAGAAACAAGCACCATTTTGACAGGAGCACACTGTCGTAATCTCAGAAGAATATTGTTCGGAGGTCGTAATCGAGTCGAAGACGAAGTCGATTCGATTGGAAGAGTCGTCAAACAAAATGATCACGAGCAGCGTTGCCAGTTTTTTTTTTTTTTGCGATTTTGGGGAAAAAATTGGTAGGTACTTGGGGAAAGTTTTGGGGAAATTATATGTAGTAAATATATACAAGGTGACTTTTTGATCATCGTCCAAATTCATACTGGAAGCTTGGTAAGTGATCAGCATCATAAATCGATATCAATAATTATGAATTTCGTATTATGAAATTTCGACTTCCCATAGTAATTCACTCGCAGTCCTGGGTGAATCACTATGGGGAGGCGAAATTTCATTTTATGAAATTTACAAAAATCGTTATTGGTTCATGATACTGATCACTTACCAAGGCTCAAGTATGAATTTGGACGATGTTCACAAATTCACCTTGTATATATATATGTTGATTTTTGACATCGATAAATAAACCAAATCTAAATTAGTCACGACCAATCTGCTTACCCCGTATTATGAAACAAAAGAGAATGCAGAAGGCCTTCCTGGTGACATCCTCTTGCTATGGAAGGATGCCAAGAGAATTCATAACAAATGGGTCTCTGCCTACCCCAGTGGGACATATGTTATATTGTGTAAATAAGGAATTAATAAAAGGATATCTTTCGTTTAGCATATTTGGTATTAAGTATAAATTACAATATCATAGGCAGGTAGGTATATAAGTTAAGTTCAAAATTGTGCTTGTTTCTAGTACAAAAAAAGTAGTGGCCTGTGTCAGAGATACAACCGTAAACGATGTAAGTGGATACTTCTTAGTCGCCTCTTTACTCAATCGAATATATGTTTTAAGTCGCCTCGTTATTCAATCAAGGAGGAAGGAATTAATCGCAACAATATAAATCATAACAATCATAGACTTAGGGTTCCTAATAATAATATTATGTCAATGATGAGCGATGACAGCGCAATCACTTAAGAGGTAATTTCAATTTTTTTATTATTTTGATCAAATAAACATTAGTCATCTTGAATAATAACTAATAACAAATAATGACCGATTAAAATACCTAATAACCTGGGTAAAAATTTAGTATCGTTTGGCAGGCGGAGGAGCGGGAGGGGGTCAGGGAGGGATGAAGGGGGGTGACCCCTACCCCCTGGTACCCTCCCATTAAAAGGTAATGCACCGTTTTTTTATAATGATTTTTTTACTTTTTTGAGGTTATAATCAACAAATTCAGGTTATATTTTTAAAGTAAAGGTGGGGAGAGATGTAAGAACTTCCTTATAAGGGGGGAGTGCAGAAACCCCCCTTCTTTTAAACTTGAACCTACCCGAAACCAGTGCAGAAGTCAATTTTTGAACCATTTGAACCTGTCAATACTGAAGTCACTTTTATATCACAAATTCACTTCTGCACTGGCTACGGCGCTGCGGGAAGTGCAGCCCCTTCGCCCTTGCGTAACAAAGCACAGGCACCTGTGTGAGCCGTAGCGGCTGAGGCTGGTCGCTGAAGGGGCTGCCCTCCCTTCGCGCCTTCGGCTTTTTATATACACTCTAGGGGTAGTAGCCACAAGACTGTATAGAGTCGGGGTGCTCTGATTCGGTTTTGAAACAGATTTAACCTATTTTAACCATGAAGTGGGAGTATACTAACCTCCTTTTGAGCAGGATTTCTAGGTAAAAACAAACAAAACAACAAAATAATATATTCATAAATTTTTTATTTCTTCAATCCAAAATCACTTGAAAATTACCAATAACCAAATTACGAATGACATTAACACATGACGCAGTTTTTTTTTTTGTTGCGTTCCGTTTCATCGATATTGCACAATATTTTACACCACACACAATAACCTAGGAAAGATTTGGTTGTCAAACGCCCATTTTAACGTTCCGTTTTTGCCTTTACCTGATTTGAGGTAACTAACAATTTTTATTAATTTCTCGAAAAATGTGCATTACCTTTTAATAAGTGTGGTAGCGTTATAATCGGGGACCCCTCCTTTACCAGCTTTAACCACTTTCACCCCCATACAACTGCCAAACGATACTAAATCCAACCCCTGCCCTGTCAAAGTACCTACTTTTATTGTCAACCACTAAATACGAAAATGCCTTGATCTGCGGAATTTCTTGGTGAAGTCGATCACGGAAGTGATGTACAAGTTCTGAACATGCCTTTCATAACGAGATGCGAACGTAGAAGTGTGCACTTCAAAATTGTAATATTTACCAACATTTGACATGGTTTTTTCCATGACCAATTTGATCTCCTTATTCGTCTTATCCATTCATTTTTTATTTCTTCCTTCTGTGGAAATCCTTAACAAAAGAATATAGCGATGTTTCTACGGCATTATTTTTCTTTTAAATCGCGCTGCAATTTATCTGCGGTATTTAAGCGCGGCTACCCCGGGAACTAATGTTCGAGAGTTTACAATTTGATACGCGCCTTTAGATGACTTTAGTACATCACTATGGGAAAAAACATAATCTCTAATAGTCGGCAGAAAATCTATATAAAACAGCAAAAATCGGTGTAGAATTGAACACGATAATGATTTACATGAACTACTATTATTTTTACATTTTTTAGTTTTAGGCAAGATCCTATAACTTATTAACATAAAAACTATCAGAACTTACCATCGAAATAATATTTCGATGGAACTCACCGATAAAATGATATTGCTTCATGGATATTTTCTTTCCTTCCTGTATGCGATTTACAGCCTTCAATTGCACAAGATATTTTATCACAATGTTCAATCCACGGAAGCAATGATAAATATGCTTTCACGCATTTTGGAAGGAATAGCACCAAAATATATATAGTGAAGCTGTAAGCTTTTTCTAAATGCATAAGACATTACGATGCCCCTAAATTAAGATACATAACCTTATTTTAGCCAGTAATTTATTTTTTGTATTTTATTATTAATACTATATTTGTATTTTTTATTCTGAGCGTAAATTTCACTTTAACATGACTTTAACAGGTTCAATTTTACATTTACCCAGGCGTTTCGGAACGCTCAGGTTGCGTTCCTAAACGGCCGAGTAAATGTAAAATTTAACTGTCAAGGTGAATTTTACATTTCTGACAAGGTTTATTCAAAGACTTCGAGCTGTTCGTTTCTCAGAATAAGGAATACAAATAGAAACCTGGCTAAAATAATACGCGGAGAAAGACACCTATCCTTGATTTTCTTACGATATTTTAGTGCGTTAGAGAGAGATGGATATGTATTAGTTTTTTCTTAATTAGGTAGGTTGTCACTAGTTCGTTGCTTTGCTAGTGATGTAACAATGTCGATTTTTGACTACGATAAATAAACCAAATCGAAATGAACCGCGACCAATCTCCTTACCACACATCATATCGTATCAAAGTGTGAAAAAAAAGAGAATGCAGGAGGCACCGACCTTTCTGGTGACATCCTCTTGCTTTGGAAGGAGGCCAAGAGAATTAATAGCAAAGTGGTCTCTGTCTACCCCAGTGGGACACATGTTATATTGTGTAAATAAGGAATTAATAAAAGGATATCTTTCGTTTAGCATAATATTTTTTATTAAGTACAAATTACTATATTGTAGGCAGGTAGGTACATAAGTTAAGTCCAAAATTGTGCTTGTTTCTAGTACAAAAAATGCTGTAGCTTGTATCAGAGATACAACCGTAAACTATTTAAGTGGATACTTTTTAAGTCGCCTCTTAACTCAATCAAATAGATGTTCGTTGATGTCGCGTCTTTGTTCAATCAAGGAGGAAGGAATTAATCGCAACAATAGAAATCATAATAATCATAGACTTATAGGATTCGTAATAATAATATTATGTCAATGATGAGCGATGACAGCGCAATTACTACAGAGGTAATTTTTTTTTTTTTTGTTTCTATCAAATAAACATCAACTTATCTTGAATAATAACTAATAACAAGTAATGAACGATTAAAATACCTAATAACCTGTAATAAGAAATCAAATTATGCGCAGTTCAAGTCAATAAGCATTCCCAAAATTCATTTCACGATAGAACTACCCTGTCAAAGTACTTTTATTGTCAACCATCAACCACTAAGTACGAAAATGTCTTGATCTGCGGAATTTCTTCGTGAAGTCGATCACGGCAGTAACGTGAACGAACAGGCATTTCAGAACGATTTGCGAACATAGAAGTATGCACTTTTCTAAACCACAGACATCCATAGGTACTGGTTCTGTTGCCTAAAATTTAAAAATTATCGAGTTAATATACTATAGTATAGTACAAGCACGTACCTACAAACAAGATTGATAATGCAATTATACATAATTATTTAAGGGTTACCAATGTGTCTGTATCTGGTAAATATAACGTTGGTAAGGCATCTGCTTTTAAAAGTCTCCATTTTAAATTTTCGTTTGGTCCAAAAGAATCCGACGTAAAGTGTTTCGAACAAATATGACTGCTTTTTTTAATTGCCCAATTTGGTCAAATTATTCGTCTAAGCCATTCACTTTTTAATTCTTCCCTTTTTGGAAATCTGTAACAAAAAAATATAGCAATATTTATTCGGCATTATTTTTCTTTTATCTCGCGCTGCAATGAGGGATTTTCTTTTCCTTTTTTTTTACTCTTCCCTAGTCGCTGGATATATGGCGCTGAACTTACTAAGTTACTGCAAGGAACGGAACGTCACATAATTTTTTGATTATTGCACTTGGATGTAATTTTGAGATCGTAAAACGAAACGTACATAAAAAAGTAATTTATGTCATTGTCACATCACTTCACAATGACATTTTGAAAATAAATAAATAATAACAACAAGGAAAAAGAAAAAAATAATTAGCAGTCTTTTTATGAGTTTTCTACGCCAGAAAGAAAATGTCCCAAGAGAAAAAGAAGAGAAGTCTGTGCCTTGTGGATTTGTATAAAAATGGAGGCATACATCTTTTTCCTAAAGATAAAAGTCGTAAAGCGCAATGAGTACAAGCACCTGGACGGACCATAACAAAGCATTCGCACATAATATGCTCAGCACACATGTCATCAACCAACGAGCGTATGTGACGTGACGTGACGTGACGTGACGCAATGTTTTTTTTTTTTCAATCGTTTTGGCTTTGGCACCTAGCAACGTAGTCAGTTCAACACCATCTACAGAGTTCTTGGAAACTATGTTTTTTTTTTTAATACTCAAAAAGAAAACCTCTCATTAATCTATTATCCTTTATGCACGGCTGCCGCGGGAACCAATGTTCAATAGTTTGCCACACGGACTTAGTACATCACTATACGAAAAAACATAACCTCTCATAGTCGGCAGAAAATCTATATAAAACAGGCAAATATCGGTGTAGAATTGAACACGAGTATGATTTACAAGAACTACTATTATTGTTACTGAGTTTTAGGTATGATCCTGCAACTTATTAACATAAAAACTATCAGAACTCACCGATGAAATGATATTGCTTCATTGTTGTTTTCTTTTCTTCCTGTATGCGATTTACAGCCTTCAATCGCACAAGACATTTTATTACAATGTTAAAAAAACAATCAACACAAACAATAATAAATCACACTTTCACGAATTTTGAGAGGAAGAGCACCAAAATATTTAATTTCTCTCGGTGAAGCTGTAAACTTTCGCAAAATGCAATAGACATTTCGATGCCACCAAATTAAGATGTGATGCACGCAACGAAGGATATTACAACACAACGATACAATGATGAGACATATTTAATTTGATGGTATTATAATATTTAAAATACATCCAAATTACATCCATCTGACATTTGTTTGGTTCAATCTCAGAATAAGGAATACAAATAGAAACCTGGCTAAAATAATACGCGGAGAAAGACACCTATCCTTGATTTTCTTACGACATTTTAGTGCGTTAGAGAGAGATGGATATGTATTAGTTTTTTCTTAATTAGGTAGGTTGTCACTAGTTCGTTGCTTTGCGAGTGATGTAACAATGTAGATTTTTGAATACGATAAATAAACCAAATCGAAATGAACCGCGACCAATCTCCTTACCACACATCATATCGTATCAAAGTGTGAAAAAAAAGAGAATTCAGGAGGCACCGACCTTTCTGGTGACATCCTCTTGCTTTGGAAGGAGGCCAAGAGAATTAATAGCAAAGTGGTCTCTGTCTACCCCAGTGGGACACATGTTATATTGTGTAAATAAGGAATTAATAAAAGGATATCTTTCGTTTAGCATAATATTTTTTATTAAGTACAAATTAATCGTAGGCAGGTAGGTACATAAGTTAAGTCCAAAATTGTGCTTGTTTCTAGTACAAAAAATGCTGTAGCTTGTATCAGAGATACAACCGTAAACTATTTAAGTGAATGTATTACTACAGAGGAAATTTCATTTTTTTTTATTTCTATCAAATAAACATCAACTTATCTTGAATAAAAACTAATAACAAATAATGAACGATTAAAATACCTAATAACCTGTAATAAGAAATCAAATTATGCGCAGTTCAAGTCAATAAGCATTCCCAAAATTCACTTCACGATAGAACTACCCTGTCAAAGTACTTTTATTGTCAACCACTAAGTACGAAAATGTCTTGATCTGCGGAATTTCTTCGTGAAGTCGATCACGGCAGTAACGTGAACGAACAGGCCTTTCAGAACGATTTGTGAACATAGAAGTATGCACTTTTCTAAACCACAGACATCCATAGGTACTGGTTCTGTTGCCTAAAATTGAAAAATTATCGAGTTAATATACTATAGTATAGTACAAGCACGTACCTACAAACAAGATTGATAATGCAATTATACATAATTATTTAAAGGTTACCAATGTGTCTGTATCTGGTAAATATAACGTTGGTAAGGCATCTGCTTTTAAAAGTCTCCATTTTAAATTTTCGTTTGGTCTAAAAGAATCCGACGTAAAGTGTTTCGAACAAATATGACCGCTTTTTTTAATTGCCCAATTTGGTCAAATTATTCGTCTAAGCCATTCACTTTTTAATTCTTCCCTTTTTGGAAATCTGTAACAAAAAATATAGCGATATTTATTCGGCATTATTTTTCTTTTAACTCGCGCTGCAATGAGGGATTTTCTTTTCTTTTTTTTTTACTCTTCCCTAGTCGCTGGATAGATGGCGCTGAACTTGGTAAGTTACTGCAAGGAACGGAACGTCACATAATTTTTTGATTATTGCACTTGGATGTAATTTTGAGATCGTAAAACGAAACGTACATAAAAAAGTAATTAATGTCATTGTCACATCACATCACAATGACATTTTGAAAATAAATAAATAATAACAACAAGGAAAAAGAAAAAAATAATTAGCAGTCTTTTTATGAGTTTTCTAAGCCAGAAAGAAAATGTCCCAAGAGAAAAAGGAGAGAAGTCTGTGCCTTGTGGATTTGTATAAAAATGGAGGCATACATCTTTTTCCTAAAGATGAAAGTCGTAAAGCGCAATGAGTACAAGCCATGGTACATTTTAAACCTGGACGGACCATAACAAAGCATTTGCACATAATATGCTCAGCACACATGTCATCAACCAACGAGCGTATGTGACGTGACGTGACGTGACGCAATGTTTTTTTTTCAATCGTTTTGGCTTTGGCACCTAGCAACGTAGTCAGTTCAACACCATCTACAGAGTTCTGGGAAACTATGTTTTTTTTAATACTCAAAAAGAAAACCTCTCATTAATCTATTATCCTTTATGCACGGCTGCCGCGGGAACCAACGTACGACAGTTTGCCACACGGACTTTAGTTCATCACTATACGAAAAAACATAACCTCTCGTAGTCGGCAGAAAATCTATATAAAACAGGCAAATATCGGTGTAGAATTGAACACGAGTATGATTTACAAGAACTACTATTATTGTTACTGAGTTTTAGGTATGATCCTGCAACTTATTAACATAAAAACTATCAGAACTCACCGATGAAATGATATTGCTTCATTGTTGTTTTCTTTTCTTCCTGTATGTGATTTACAGCCTTCAATCGCACAAGACATTTTATTACAATGTTAAAAAAACAATCAACACACACAATAATAAATCACACTTTCACGAATTTTGAGAGGAAGACCACCAAAATATTAAATTTCTCTCGGTGAAGCTGTAAACTTTCGCGAAATGCAATAGACATTGCGATGCCACCAAATTAAGATGTGATGCACGCAACGTACGATATTACAACACTACGATACAATGATGAGACATATTTAATTTGATGGTGTTATAATTTTTAAAATACATCCAAATTACATCCATCTGACATTTGTTTGGTTCAATCTAGTGACACACCAGGAAAAAATATAAAGTAAGTGCGGTTCGTCGTTTCATTCACTCGTACACAGGAGTAATTTACGTTAGATGAGTACAATGGCTAATGCCCAGTTCTTATTTTAGTCAGGCTTCTATTTGTATTCCTTATTCTGAGGGTTCAATCTAGTGACACACCAGCCCTGCGGTCCGTAATAGAATTACAATGGATCATAAGCCATTCACTTCATACTTTCGTCATCGATTTTAGCGAAATAATTCTATTTCGGAACGCGGGGCAGGAAAAAATATAAAGTAAGTGCGGTCCGCTGTTTCATTCACTCGTACACAGGAGTAATTTACGTTAGATGAGTGCAATGGCTAATGCCCAGTTCTTATTTTAGTCAGGCTTCTATTTGTATTCCTTATTCTGAGGTTCGTTTTCACTCGAGGGCTTGTGGAACGGGTGAAGGTAGCGATGCGCGATGGCGAGAGGTTTTTTTCGATTGTTTCGATTGTTCAAACATCTCGATGGTTCTCGATTGTTTCGACTTGGACTCGAGTCTGACTCGGCTTGTTATTGCGACTGGCGCGTTCATTCGCGAGTTTTTTCTCAATGGTTTTGAGTTTCGGCTGAGCGAGACTCGGCTGACTCGAAACAATCGAAAAACATCTCGATTGTTTTGTGGAACGGCGAGTCGATGGTTGACTCGTTGGTTTATTTTAACGACTCCGATTCTTTCGATTGTTAAAACATCTCGGAATCGCTCATCGCTAGGTGAAGGTTAATTTTTACCTTTACCCCGGCGTTTAGAAACGGAATCTTATTCTACTCTATGGTCTTGGTCAGAACCACAGAGCATGTAAAATAGTCAGAACTGTGAACCGCTGTCATTGTCATGTAAAAAAAAAAAACGAAAAAAAAAACAAAACATGACGTGGAAATAGTGGTGACAAAATAAATATTAATTTCTCTTATAAATATTGAATAATAGCGCTAATTTCTAGTTTATTTAACTTCTCTGTTCTCTATTTCTTCCCTGTGTTAGTCCAAATAGGTTGTAGAATAGGCTGTATTAATGTGCGGAGGAGAAAGTGAATCATGTCTGATCGGGATAAAAACGTCGATAATCCCCCTGAACGGGGGCACATTGAGGGGTCGGAATCGCATTTAGCAGTCTCCTTGAGCGAAGTATCCAGTATTGCTGGCAGTACAAAGACTACCAAGGTAAATATTTGTCATATCTTATGGCTTACTCAAGGACAGCATACTATGGTTTGCTTTCATGATTGAGCAAGAAGTGACCATATGTGCACTCTTTTCTCAAAGTACAGTTGAAATATTTTCGTAACATTCCACATTGTCATCAGAGACGTCTAGACTGAATGTTATTTTATTAGACATAAAGATGGATGCGTGTTGAATGATAAAAGAAAAGTATTGGAACACTGGAAGAACAATTTTGAAAGTGTGTTTGAATGCATGGAATCAGAAATGACTCAAGACAGTAGCAAAATAGACAATGATGAAGAAAGCATGATAAGTATGATAAAATTTGTATAGGCAATGAAAGGTTTGGAAGCTGGGAAAGCTACTGAGTATGATAGTGTCAATAAAGATGCTAAGAGGGGAAGATGGCGATGTGCTAGACGAGCGGTTGTGTTCCAGTTGACCGGTGCAAGGCTGTCATCATCCCGTTATACAGGTTGTAAATGCAAAACCAAGAATCCCTTTAGGGTATGAAAGTATACACGATACTGATACGATTACGATAAAAAAAAGTATACCTTGAATTTTTACCAAAAATTATATTGTTTTCCTAAGATCCAGCTACGCACTCTTATCAATGCCGTTCATTCACCCCGTAGTGCTGTAACGACCAATCACATTGAGTAATTATGTTCTGTGCTACTGACGCTATCAGAGGTCAACGACCAGCGAGAGTGTCCACCGGATTAGAGTATTTCAAGTTTATCAAATCGTGTTATTCTGTGGTACTGCTACATAAAAAAAATTGCCGCTATTTTTTTTAAACACTGTATGATTCATACTAACATACCCTAGAAGGATTCTTGCTTTTGCTTTTACAACCTGTATAAAAGAAAAGGTTGACAAGTTGCAGGAATGCAAAAGCTGCTGTGGCACAAGTCTTCTTAGTTTCGTTGGCTACTTGGATGGATGAAACAGAAGAAAAATTAGGGTTATACATGCAAGATTTAGAGGATGTAGTATGAGTTGCGTGAATCAGATTTTTTCTTTACATGGCATTTTAAAATTTTCTTGGAAAACACCAGAAGGTGTTATGTGCGTTTGTGGATTTATAAAAGCCTAACAATAGAGTGGTGAGGAATGACTCTTGGACAACACTGTCAGTACATGCAGTGAGTGCGGGCTCTGAGATGTTTATGAAAATTCCAGTGCATGCATCAGTAATAACAGGGACATGCACTGAGTGATTTAACATCTCAGAGGAGTTACACAAGAATGTGTAGAGTCACCAGCATCATGTTAAAATCTATTCATGGACAGCTGTTTAAATTATTTAAAAGATTTAAAAGAGCATGAATGTAGACATTTACTCTGATGACCATGTTTTCCTTGCTTCATGGATGGATGTTGACAAGGATCACCAGCATCACCTTTTGATGTATTTATGGACTTGTGTTTTAATTATTTAAAAGAGTGTGAATGTGGACTTATATGCTGAAGACCAAGTTTTCCTTTGCTTCATCAACAAGCTGCAAGAGATGGTAACAATGATGAATGATGCCTTTAAAAGGAATGTAGGAAGGCGAATGTAGGAAAACAAAGGTAATGGTGCTCGAGAGGAATGAAGAGGTGACTGAATCTAAGGTTAAGATTGGAGATGAGGAAGTAGAACAGGTTAATGAGTTTGTCTATCTGGGTTATCTATTTACATGTAATGGAAAGTGTGATGTTGCCATTGAAAAAGGGTCGAAAGAAGAGTGAATGTGGGAAATAAAGTGAATGGAACCCTGAACTCCATTATGGGCAGCCAAAGTGTGACTGTAAAGGCATGGTTGGCAGTTCATAATGGAGTGTTGGCTTCTACACTTATGTATGGTAGTGAATGTTGGGTATGGCAAGATACCATACAAGCATATCCAACATTCATTTCAATGCATTTCCACATTCACCCTAATTGTCAAAGTAGAGTGAATGCAGTGAAAATGCATTCCTTATGGAGTAGGTGTGGTTTGACATTGAATGATAGAATGAAAAATATTGACTTACAGGATCATTGCTGCCTGAAGGAAGATGTAGTGACTAGAATAGAAAAAGGAATGCTTCGGTGGTTTAAGCAAATAGAGAGGTTGAATGAAAGTAGAGTGATGAAAGAAATTTATCATGCACAAATGAAAAGTTAAGCTCAGCTGGGTCATCCGTGAAGGACGTATGCTAACCAGATTGGTGACATACTGAAGAAAGACAGTACACAAAATAAAAGAGCTTGTATGATGACTAGATTGATTGGTGTGGAAAAAGGAAAAAGCAAAAAAAGTGTGTCAGGAAAGTGTAGCAGATGGAAGTATGTAGTCCGCCAGGTTTGATTATATGTATGTATATATTCCACATTGCTTTACATGTTTTTGCAGTGGATTAAATTTGTTTATAATATTTCCATGCTTTGTCATGTCATGGTTATCTTTTTAAAATGGAATGAAATAAGCACATGTTTAAATTATATTATGCAATTCTGAATAATTTCGAGTTTTTGCATTTCTAGACCCAGCAGCGCATATCTTCTTCCTCTGAAAGGCAAATAAAGTTAGAAAAAGCTCAAAGATGCCTTGAAAATGCTGTGATGGTTTCCAAAAAAGTGAAAGAACACCGAAAAGCTGCTGCTGAGCTTTTAGGAAAACCATTTGGTAAGTTACACATACAACAACCTACTTGTTCTATCTGCAGGTGTCTTACTTTTTGTCATTATTGCAATAGTAAAAAACTCATAGCAGCATGTTTTTGGGTGGTCCAAAATTTAATTGAAGTAGTGTCCCTACAAAACACCATTTTACATCCATTTAACTTCTAACATGCAGGTTGCCCTGTTGACAAATAAAAATAAAAAACATTTAATTTCAACATGATTAATAAGTACACTTGCACACGTTTCACAGTTTACAAGCTTATTGAAGTCACTGTCTAATATATCATTTATTGCATGGAATAACATCCAAGCAGTCTAACTAAACCCTTGATGATGATGTAAAACTGAAACCGTTCGGGTTAAATAAGCTTATAAACTGTGAAACGAGTGTAAGTGTATTTATTCATCATGTTGTTATCCAAGTTTCACCGAGTGCCGACAATCGCAAGTATTAATTAATGTATTAATAAAATTATTAATGTTTTATATAATAATGTATTGAATGTAATTGATCGACATTGGACTGAAATATTAATGTGTGAAAATTGTAAAATGAAATTAATCAAAGTTAAATAAAATTATTATTGCTGTAATATTGATGACTTACTAACAATTACTAACCATATTTTAATTTTAATTTTAATCTTTATTATAACTAGTTGATAATTTGTAATTTGTTAATATTATATTGGCCTAGAGCCTGACATAAATTAATGAATTGAATTGAATTAATCAACATTTAATTTATTTTTTAGAAGAAGATGATGGAGACACAGCATCAGAAATGGCGTCCACCATGAGTGAGAGGACCGGCTACTCCGCTGCTACAGACACTTCAACAACACTGTCTGTTCAGGAAGCACTAAACAGTAAGTCTAACGTCTAGTATGTGGTGCCTAGTAATACGGGCTAAATTAAAAGAATCTAAGAAGAACTCTGGATGATGAAAAAGAAGCGTTTAGCTGCATTAGTACTATACGGGGTGTTAGATGTTGCGGAAGTCAAAAACTGGCGATAGTACTAGTCCATACGAACAACTTTACTGTGAAAAAAAATCGAGACTATTAAAAAAACAAATCTGTTGTTTCATATATTTAGGTCGGGTAGCTTTTGTATGGAACAGCAGATTTTTTTTTCGCGATTGAGCGTTGTCTCCATAGTAAAAAATGTTCGTATGGACGAGTACTATCACTAGATTCCGGCTTCCGCGACTTCATCTTAACATCCAGTATTTTCAAGAATATAATATATATCGAGGGTATGCTCTGTGAGAACAGACTAAATGCTTGTATTATAGTTTTGTTTTGTAGTGGCAAGTTTCAAGCTTGATTATAGTTAGGTATTTAGTTGGTATAAACAATCTCAAGCACCAAAAAGCTAGTAGTTTTACCAGAAGAAAGAACACAAAATACTGGGTGTAGCTGTAGCTGTTTTATTGCCTCGTCTTCGGCCATTTTGTCACTTATTCGGTTCTCACAGTATACCCTCCTCGGTTTATTAATTTACATTTAATGAAATGGCTCTAACCCCCGGTTTCTGAAAGGCCAATCAATGTTAACAGTAGATTAAAAAATTTTTTTGCGAATTAAGCCAGAAAAAGTGGGAATTTTACATTGAAATCAAAAATTAACTAAGTTAATTATTGATTCATCACTATTAAGACTTCATATATGCTTTATTTTCACCGTTATTTGTGGTTAAAGTTTTTTTTAATCTACTGTTAACTTTGATTGGCCTTTCAGAAACCGGGGGTAAATAATTCATTTTTAAGTCAACCAAAAACCAATATTATAATAAAATTAATAACTGTACATTATAAAACAAACATAATTTTTTATTTTATTATTTACCAATTTGAAAGATCTGGATGTTGCAGTTGACATAAGCAGTTAATATTGTTTATAAAATAATAAATATTACTATTCCTCAGTTCCTGGAATAAGTGAAAGCTTAGCTAACACCTTGAAGCAAAAAGAGATCCTCATGGAGAGAATAAAGCAGTATAAAGAGATCAGTAGACGGCCTATCATCAAAGCTTCACCCATCAGCAGAAGGGAATCTGTGGCAGAATCCAAAGATTTGGGAATAAAAGTAAGTTACTTTGCCATATTTTTATATGGCTTAGTGTTTGTTGTTGAAATGAAAATAGATTACCCAGGGTTTATTGCCCAGGTAAGCCCTAACCAAGAAATAATTAAGATACACCTGAAATTAATGATTTTTGAAGTAGAACAAAAGATAATATTAGAGAAAATAACATTCTTGATAATTTTAATGTGTAGTTTTTTTGAGTTGAAGAGGTGCTTATATAAATTTTGTCATTGTAACCTAACAATAAATAATATATGAATCCGCTTTAATAAGCAGAATAAGTATGACTCACACCTGCTAATCAGTTAGTTATTCAAAATATTTTCATTTCCAGGCAGTAGATAAAACAGACATCACCCAACTTCAAAATAAAATCAAGGAAAAAGAAAATATTCTAAGTGTAATGCAGGTCAAAATGAAAGCAATGGAAACAACAATAATGGATTTGCAAGAAAAAATCAGTGAAAAAGATCAGATCATTGACGCTAAAACCAAAGCTACAAGTCTTATGTCTGACAGTATTAGTAAGAAAGGTAAGTTTTTTACTTTTGCAAACACTCAATATTTTATTGCCTAATGTATAGTTTTAATTTTGGAACATACATTTAATGTTCTTTTTTACAGAAAAAGATTCACTATCATTACTTGAAGACACAAGACAACAAATGACTAAAATGCAAGAAAACTTTATAGCTATGGAAACTGAATGGATGGAAGAAAAGCAAAAGTTACTTAAAGACTTAGAGGCAAAAGATGAAAAGATATCAAATTTAGAAGAAGCAAATACAATATTAGAAAATTCAAGGTTTGAGATTAGTGTTGCTCATTCAAAGCTATCCGAAGAGTTAGAAATGAGAAACAAGGAGATTATACAACTTGAGGAACAATTACAAAAACTGACACAAGAGAAAACCATAGAAACAGTTTCTGAAAAACAAACAGGGAAAGAAGAACAAGAGAAAGGATCACTTGAAATAGAAAGCATGGTTGAACTTACCAAAAGAATAGAATTATTAGAACAGCTGAATTGCCAAATTCGACAAACCAACAAGGAGCTTGAGAACAAGCTGGCTTCTGTTGAATCTAAGTCCCCAGCCAGTAGCTCCCCAAGCAAAAAAGCTGCTAGTCCTGTCCCGACACGAAAAGGTGGCAGAAATACAGCAGCAAAATCCAAATCACCCTGGAGCAATTTGTCTTCCGAATCATTACCTCAAGAAACAGATAAGAAACAGGCCAAAAATCAAATTGCGAAATTGGAAATATTGGTACAGTCTCTAAACAAAGATATTTTGGAAAAAGAATATGCTTTATCTCAGAAAAATGCACTGTTATCAGAATTAACCCACTCCATTTCTGAAAAAGAAGCCATTATTAACGATTTAACAAAGTCTAAACTTAAATCTGACACTGCAGAAGTAGGTATTGTTACAGAGAGTACAGAAATACAAGAAGATCAAAGGCACAATGAGCCGCGTGAAAGCTACGCTGGGGCAACAAGTTTAGACTTAGAAGATAAGCTTAGGGCCGCGAATGACCATATTAAGACACTCCTTGAGGAAATTGAAACAGCAAACAAAAATATGATCAAAGTGAAATCAGATCATAAGTTAAAGATAAAGAAAATGCAGAAAACAATCGACAATTTCAGCAAAGTATCAGATTCAAATGCAGAAATAATTAAATTAAACGAAGAGCTCCATCAGCTCTCGCAAAAAGTCGCTGAATTAGAAGAAGAGAAAGGTAATTTGCAGCTACACTTAGTGGATTACGACAGTGGACGATGTAAGTATTTTTCAAAGAATTGTTGATTTTTTTTCATGATACATATCTTGGTATCTTTATTTAATTCGTCTCTTCGTTGCAGTGACAGAATCAGACACGTATAAGAAAATGATCGAAATGGAGAGTCTTGCTGAATCGAGGCTGAAAGCGATTAGCACATTAGAAACACAGAAGTTTGATTTGGTCCAAGGTCAGTAGTCTGAAATGGTTTTGATATACAAGAATATTAATCTGTAAGATGGATCCAAGCCACGATCTGCACTGCGATCATAGTGCTCCCGCCAAGACAAGCCTAAGGAACCAGGGCACTACGTACCACTTCTCGAAGCATTTTTTCGTATTTTCGAACCCCCGTAGCTTCAGTCTGGACGATAATAATTAGAGAGCCCAAATTCTTAGGATAAGATGGATATTTCTTAAGTTAGCAGACATGAAACACGCTATGTTTCATTTGACTGGCTTTTATACTTTGACTTTTAATAATACCTAAAATGCGTCTATTTCGTCACTCACTCATTCATGATCGTCAAAACTTCTAGGGTACTTCCTGAAGTCCTAGGAAGCTGAAATTTGGTGTGCAGGCTAGAATTAGCACACAAATAACATCTGTAACTTCAACCCCCATCAAGGGGGTTACAGGTCTTTATATAAAGTTCTTACAAAATGAAATGAAATCCCATCAGAAACATTTCATGTGAAGTAGTTTGCCAAGACTCACAAGCTCATAACGCTTTCACTGTAAAAAAGGTATCAAATCTCATGTACAGCCAAGCCCCTAACTCTACAAACCTAGGGAGTCTTGGCAACAAACTTTTCATGAAATGTTTTTGGTGGAATTTCATTTCCTTTTGTAAGGAAATTTTATATAAAGACCTGCACTCCCTTTGATGGGGGGCTGGAGGGTGAAAGTTACAGATATCTTATATATCTTTTTGTTGTTTGTGTGTTAATCCTAGCCTGCATACCAAATTCCAGATTTCTAGAACTTCAGGAAGTACCCTAGAGGTTTTGATAATAATGAGTGAGTGACGAAATCGACGTAAGTATTTTAAGTATTACAAAATGTATATACACTTGCGAGTTTTAAACTGGAATCACCTAAACGGAGGTCGTTCAAAACAATTTTAACAATTTTCATGCAATAAAATTATAGAATGTGGTATGTCATTTGAAAGGTAATTTTATTGGCTTTTGACGGCTAGGAAATAAAATAATTTTGTTTTTTATTTCCTACTTTTTCTGTGACGGAGGTAGTTAAACTCGTATTAATTTTTTGTCAACGATGGCAGAGCAATAGATTTTACAGACATCGGCACTGTTTTAAAGGCACGGGCAAAAGTAGTGGGGGTACATAATTGTTTAGCCCGATTTAATAAATAAACATACCTACATTACCTATTGATATTTTGTTGTGTAAATGGTATTGGCAAGTTGTTTGTGTATAGTTAAAAAATTATCATAGATAATGAATACGTAAAATAGAAGACGGACAGTTGACTAGTGCAGTAACAGAGTGGCAGGCGAGGAAAGCGTTCAGTGGGTAGACCGATGGCGACACGATATCGTCAGGGCTAATGGTGGGCAATAGATGAGTTAAATAATAATTATTTTCTTGTTTTTCAGAATTACATGATTTGCAACAAAAGAATGTTGAGATGGAAGATAAGCTGGCTGATATGATTCAGCTACAAAACGAACAAGTTTGTTCAGAAATGAAATCAGTTCAGCTCGAAGAACTAATTGACAACCTAGTAGCGTCTAAGAAGGAATTAGAATTAGTTATTGAAAACCTGAAATTGGACAAAGAACAACTTAATGGGACCATAAAACACATACAAGAAGAGAAAGACGAAATGTCACACAGGTTGGAACACTATATTCAAGAAAATATTGAGCTTACAGATAAGTTGGAAAAATTAAGTGCAGAAAAAGTCAGCTCTGCGGAGTCCATTGAAATTGTGGAATCTTTAACTACGCAAGAAAAATTAGAATTGGAAGAATACAACAAAGGAATTACTGACAGTAATATTAAGGATCACCATAGAGATCAGTTCGCAGAAACTGCGAGTCACGAGCGAAATGATATTGAAAAACTTGTACAAGAAAGTGCTGAATTAAACGCAAAAATAGAACTGTTTACTCAAGAAAGGCAAGAAGTTATGGAAAGATTGAATAAAATAACAAATGAAAATGAAAGTTTGCATGAAAAAATACACCAATTTAATGATCAGGCTAGTGCCTTACAAAGTAGTATAGAAATTTTGAATAATGAAAAACAAACTTTGGGAACACTTAATGAAGAACTTGTTCGACAAATTGAAGAACTAAAACATGAAAGAATTGAAGTTGTTAGAGATAGCGTTGATAACAGTAAGCCGGTTGTTGTAGAAGAAATGATGGAATCCATTACTCAGGATCATCAACAAGATGATAAATTTGCTGGTGAGAAAGGCAGTAAAGGTGCTAAAACAGTTAAACAACTAACTAAAGAAATACTTAAATTGAAAAATACTATAAAAGAAAGAGAGGCTGAGATTGGTGATTGTCAAATGAAGATTTTGGCGTTGGAAGAGCAGCAACAGAAGCAAAATGAGTCATTACAAACTATTGCCAATTATGAAGGTAAATTGAAAGTTGTAATTGAAGAAAATGATAACTTGAAACAAGAACTTAACAATTTAAAAGAAAACAAAGAATTTGATAACCAAATGATTAAACTTCGGGAAGCAAATGAATTATTGCAACAAGAGCTATACAAAATACAACAAGAATATGCAAGAGTAACAAAAATTCGTGATGCTAGGATACAAGAGTTGGAGAACCTTTTACATGAATATGAGAAACAGATGCAAAATTATGCAAACGGCTTGCAGCAAAAAGATAAAGAACTTTCTGAATACATCAATCAAATCACCAAATTAAATGAGGTTTCACACAAACTTAAATCAACCATCGAAGTACTTGAAGAGGAAAAAGCTAAAGATCAAAACGCAGACCTTGTGAAGTCACTTAATAAACAAATAAATGTTTACCAAAAGAAATTAGTAGAGTGCGAAGAAAGATTGAGATTGCTGGAGGATGAAAAATCTCAGTTACTGTCGGTAAAAGGTGTACTGGAAAATAAAAATAAAACGTTGGAAGGGGAGCTTAAGAATTTACAAGATGGTTTATCAGAGAAGCAGGCTCAAATTAAAAGCTTACAAGTACAACAAGAAAAGCACGCAGATGAAATTGTTTCCGTGCTACAGGAATCAAAAGAACGAGACGAAGAAATTCATGAAATCAAATTACAGCTTAGAAAAGAATCCATTGAAAATGAGAAGTTACGCAACAGCTTAGACGAAAAAGACAAAACAATTCAATCTAACTTTCAGGAGATCAATGACATTAAAGACATTAAGGATAAACTTAACACCATAACTCAAGAAAAGGACGAAATTAAAGAACAATACAGTGCTTTGGAGACTAAAAACAAAGAAATGTTAGAAAAACTTAAAAAATTTGCTGGTAATCTAAAGAAGAAAACCCTTATGTATACCGAGCTGGAAAATCAGTTTATAGAAACTCAAAAACAACTCGAAGTTAAGAGTAATGAGTTAGAACAACTTTCAATTCAACTCCAGGGTCTTCCAGCCTTGCAAGACAAGTTAAAATGTGCAGAAGACGAACTAAATAGAATACTATCCCAAAAAGTACACATAGAACAACAAAATTCTCAAGAAATTATTCAGTTGCACAGTAATAACAAAGCTCTACAAGAAAAGCTCTTAGATACTGAAAATGATTTAACTAAATTAAATGAGTCGTATAACCTTGTAAACATAGAGTTGCAATCCAATCGCGAACAAAACTCGAATTTGCATTCTCAAATTAATGCTTTGAATAAGAAATTGGTTGAACACGAAATAGAACAGAAGAATAACATAAATTTTGTTACAAAAATATCTAGTTTAGAGAACGACATTTACCAAAAACAACAGCAAATTAACGAATTATTAAATAAAATTGAGAATCAGTCTCATAGCTTTAACCAAATACAACATGGTCATGAAGCTAAACTTCAAGAACGGGATCTGTATATTGAAAATTTGGAAGACGAATTAAATAAGTACAAAAATCGCATTTGCCGTCTTGAGGAAAGTATATCTATTATGGAGGATATGAGACATTCTCTGGAACGTAAAGCAGATCAACTAGGCAGCCAGTTGCAAGAAAAACAGAAAGCATACAGTGAATTTACAAGTCAAGAAGATGAGCTAGTTAATCGATTGGCAGTGCTAATGGACCATGACAGAGTAGTAGATAAACAGCTACACGAAATTGAAAGTGATAATAAAGAACTACAATATAAAATTCAGACTGTTAACGAGGAGAATCAGAGGCTAAAGAAGTCTCTTTCTGAGATACATGAGCAATGCAATATATTGAAGGAAAAGGCCAGCACAGCTGATGTTGCTGAGAGTGACGCAGCGACCTTAAAAACAAAATCCAGAGAACTCGAAAAAGAGTTAAAGAAAATACAAAAAGAATTTGATACCATGAACAAGGACAATAAAGAATATTGTTTAGCACTTGAAACCGAATTCAACGCACATAATGAAGCAACTTTACGAGAGAAAAAAGCTACAAGTGAAAAAGTTGAAAAACTTAATGATTACGTTAA
The DNA here is from genome assembly GCA_934047225.1 of Ypsolopha sequella. Lineage (NCBI taxonomy): Eukaryota > Metazoa > Arthropoda > Insecta > Lepidoptera > Ypsolophidae > Ypsolopha > Ypsolopha sequella. The sequence continues at coordinate 12,301,646 of OW203985.1, forward strand.
GGAATTAGAACAAAAGCTTCAAGAATACAGTTGTACCATACAAAATCTTAATTTTAATTTGGAAGATGTGACTAGACAGAATCAAGAACTCACTGAAAAGACAAACGTTGATAAAGTTAAGACACCTGACTATACTGAACAATATATCAGTGAAATCAATAGGCTTAATGCCGTTGTCAATAGTAAACACCAAGATATTGAAGAATCAACAAAAAAAACAAATGCTTTACAGTCTTCATATGAAAGCAGAATTATGCAACTTAATGAAAAGCTCCAAAAATCATCTAATGAAATGGAAAAACTTGTAGCAGATAACACTTTCTTATGGGAAAAGAATGCACAGTTACAAGTAGCTTTGACTGAAAAAGATGAACAATTTAGACAACTGATGGAAAAAAAGAGACTTTCTTTCGAAATGAACATTCCAAAAACTGAGGGTATGATTATCTCATCAACGATAGAAGCATTAAATGTAGACACTAGTTCACATGGAGTTAATATAGCTTCCCTTGAATCCCAAATGATTTCTAGTCCGAGTACCAGAGGAGTCGATATTGCTTTACTCGAATCACAGATGGTTTCTGATATCGAGCTCGAACGTCAACATCCGAAAGAAAAAATGTCGGTACAATCTCAAAAAATGGTTGTACAAAGTGATGTAGAACCGTTGATAGTAGCAAAGAAAGCCTATTTATGTTATAAGGGTGACGAAGACAATAAAGATGAAAGCAATATTGAAGATGTTGATCCATTTAATTCAGATGAAGGTTGGGGTCTCGGTGAAACTGAAGCGGAAGCTAACTTTGTCCCAGCTGTCACTCAGTTTAACGAACAGATAAATCAACTCACAAAAGATAACGAAGCCTTGAAATCAGATCTTGCTGTTAGTAATGCTAAACTATTGAAAGCTTTAAAGAAACTCAAAGAACTAAAATCTAGTAATGAAATGCTTAAAAATGAATTAAAACTTTCAAAGCAGATGTCTGACTCTACATTCCTTGATAGTGCTATTGAAGATGAACTGAAAATTAATATTCAAGAATTAGAAAAGAAGGTTGAAGAATTAACTGCGGATATTAATAAAGAAAAGAGAGAAAATGAAACTCTTAAGAAACAAAATGAAGTTTTCCAAAATGCAAACGATAGGTTTACAGAAATGAAGGAGAAGATGGACAATGAACTCGAGCTATGGAAGTTCAAATTCAAACAAGCAAATGACAAGGTAGATACTCTGCATTGGGGAGGCAACTCAAAAACTCCAGAACATAAGCCTGTTGTTGCACCCGACAGTAACACTACACGTCTAAGAGAAGAAATACTGAAACTTGAAAAAGAAAATGATGAGTTGTCAATCATGATTGACCAAGTGACTGCACAGAACAACGAACTAAAATCACAACAGTCTCAGTTAAAAAATGAAATAACCTCTCTAAACAAACAATTACAACAACAGCAGTCTAAATCTGATAGCACTGATGTACTAAATAATCAGCTGTTGGAGTATCAAAACATAAACACTGAATTACTAAGTAGTAAAAAATTGCTCGAAGAAAAAGTTTATAAACTGGAAGCTGAGTATGCAGAACTGCTCAATAGCAAAGCATCAATGGAAGGAAAATATAAACAGTTAGAATCAGAGTTATATGAATTTGGCAAAAGTAAGGAATCACTTGAAAAAGATTTGCAACAAAATTTACACCTGACAGAAGACTTGAGACGTGCGTTAAGTGAAGCAAATGATTACCAACAGAAAATGAGTACAGCATCTAATGATGAACTCAGAGATAAATGCATCCACTTAGAACAAGAATCAAATGCATTGAAATGTAAATTAGACGACGCAAATGCGCAAATTTCTGCCTTATCGAACGAAATTTTAGAGCATAAAAATAATCTTAAACAGCAAACACCAACAATACCTTGCACTTCCGATATGTTTATAGCGAGTGAAAAGTCTAATACATTGGAAGATCATATGCAACAAATGAAATCAACAGTGGATGATGCAAGTAGCAAAATAATTAAGTTGGAAAATGATAAGCTTGAAGTTGAGCAGAAGGTAAGGGAATATGAACAACAGATCTATGAACTCAATGATAAAATGCAAAGAGTTAACGCAGAAAATGATCAACTTTTATCTTCCGTCGCAGAATTGAGATCTTCCATTTCTAACGCCATAGATCAACGTGGTTTCGAAATAGCTGAGTTGTGGAAACAACATTTGGCGCAGAGGGAAGCTGAGTTCCAGAGCATGGAACAAGAGCTAAGGAACCAGCTCAATACTGCTGAAAACAAGTATGAACAACTTCTAGATAACTTCCAATCTTCCAATCAAGAAGAGACTAGTAAATTGATAATGGTCGAGCAAATAAGTGCGCTACAAACTAAACTGCAAGACAAAGAAGAGCATCTTATCAGCCTTCAAAGTAAATACGCTGAAGTTATAGGCCAAATTGATGTACTACGTTCTGAAATAGATGATGAAAAAGTTATGTTTGAGAACAAGTTGTTAGGACAACGAGAAGAGTACGAAAAACAAATGAAGGATTTAATGCATCAACATAAAGCATCATCAGAAAATTATGAGAAAACTATCAATGAACTCCATTCTGAATCAACGACTAACAAGGAGATCAGTTCCCAATTAACTGTTGAACTTGAACAATCAAACCGGTTAAGAGAAGAACTTGAAGCCAACATTCTGGAATTAACCAATCAAATGCGTTTAAAAGATACCGAAATTTACCAAACAACTAGTGAGTACAGTATTGCTTTAGCACAGAGAAACGAAGAATTCGAAAATGTGAGACAACAACTGCTTGAATATGAAAAGAAAATAGAAGATTTAAGCTATGAGAAGGAAGCTGAGTTAGCCGTCCTTAGGTTAAAAATGCACGAAAATACAGAATATTACGAAAAAAAATTGAAAGAGCATAAAACTGAAAACTCAACTCTTGCAGAAGAATTGAACGCTAAAATATTAGAATGCGGTAATCTAAACCGACAAATCACAGAGTTAAATAAACTATTAGAAGAGCAATCTGCTAAAGTTAGTGAAATGCAGACAGCTTTAGAGAACCAGGAAATGGAAATAGTTACATTGAAGGACGAAATAGACAAATTAGATGAATTGTTACAGAAGACGCACAGTAGCAAAATTGAAAAGCACGTAAGATTCGCTTCAGATACCAAGCCATCATCTGAAGAAGGGTTTTCAGCTGAAACTTCATTCGAGCAAGATTTGTTGGATGCTGTGCCGAGAGCTGAACTCGATTTAGCCCTGTACATGTTGCACCAAAGAGATGTGCGGTGTGAAGAATTGACGATGGAGCTCACTCAGTTGTTAGAAGAAAGGGATACCCTGCAGTTGAGATTGTCAGATAGTTTGCGATCCTTCGAAGATTTAAAATCGAAGTGCAAGTCAGCAGGTCTCGAGCTTCCAGTCGTGAGTCAAGTCTTGCACACAGTGCCAGAAGTATCAAGTAATACAAGCACTGAAAAGGAGCTTCAATTCGTGGACACGCATCGAGTTCAGACAACTAGAAGCAGCAGCGTTAGTGATCCTGATGGAGACAACCCTAAGCTACATGCCAAGTAAGATACTTCGTAACGGCCTTATTATTTACATGTATATGTTTTGCTTGAGATTTAATTTCTGAGACTTGTCATCAAAATGAGAAATGGCGGGAAGTTCAATAATTGGTAAGCTTCAACGCCCGGCTTCCTGTCAATTTATTTGTAGCATAACTCAAAAACTACTTTGGTTTGATTCTTATTATATTACGTAGATGAAGAGTTAAATGGGGATTGATGGAACACGTACTTATGCAATACATTTGATAAATTATTATAAATATAGGCAGACAAAACTAACCTTATCAATTTATCCGAAAGACTTTCGGAGCTGCGCAGCGTGAGGCAAAACCGCGACGTGCGACTGCGACAGGACAGCGAGCAGCGACAACTAGACATGCGCCTAATGCATCGCGACGTTGCCAACTTGCCGCCTGAAGCCGTGGAGCAGTTGCAGCAAGCACACCATACACTTTGTAAGTATAAAACTATCAGTGAAGCATACATCGTGTAAGTATTACTACTGAAACACAGCGCTACATTGCTCACTTGTCGCCTGAGGCCGCGGAGCAATCGCAGCAAGAACACCATAACATCGTGCAAGAATAATTATCAGTAAAGAACGCCGTATGTGTACAGTGTACGTATTTCTATCGGAGCACAGCGCAACATATTACTGCCAGTGAAATACAGCGCGACGTTGCCAACTTGCCCCCTGAGGCCGTAGAGCAGTTGCAGCAAGCACACCATACACTGTGTAAGTATAACTATCCGTGAAGTACAGCACGAAGTTTCACGGGCCTAAAATAAATCAAAAGTATGTTTTAAATAACTGATAAATAAAGATGCGGTAGCCGTGTTATAAAAAAAATGCAATAAGAACTGAGACGTGCCTAGATTTGACTCTATTCATATATAACTAAGGAAACAACCTGTTTGGCAATTTTCTGCTGAAATGCGTCGTGAATGTTATTATTTATCAGATAGGAATTCGTGACTTACAAAATCTTATAACAACCAAGACTGAAACAGTGTATGTTAATTGCAATAATGACTTAAATAGCTTTATCCTAAGCGAAAGGCCCTGGGTTGCATATAACCATGTAAGCATTTCATATGTTCGGTTAATTAATTGGTCACTTCAGATATGGAATCGTTAGTACAGTAGTAGATCACTAGGTTTTGGTAAACGTACGAAGTAAAACATACGATTTTAATTTTCAAACTGGCCAATTAGGCGAATAGCAGTTTGAAAATTGAAAACGTACGTTTTAAGCTGTCAAATGAATACGATTTTCTTACACAATTGCACCCCTGGCCCGGTACTCTCAAAAAGATTCGGTCGATCGTTTATCAGAGCATAATGATCCTAGACCTACCTGCAGTCCTGTAGGAAAAGCCGCGTATGGAGACTTTTTTTCAGGAATGTTTAGTAGGTATCTTGGTAAGTCTTGGGCTTGGGTGGATTCGTCCCCTAGAGCATTTTCCAGCTATGACGTCATAATATTTTTGTATGTATTTTTTTATTGGTTCTTTCTGAAACCTTTCGTGTGTGGTATAAAAAAAAGGGCTTCATGAGCTCATTGTAAAAATATACTACATCAAAAACAAATGGACATTTTCAATACATACCAAGTTTGGGCTCCTTCAGGTAAGAAACGACTGAAAGAATTTTTGTGAAACATACGTCGGCTTATTCTTCATATCCTCATGTCAAACGTCGTAAAAGAAAAAAAAAATGATTATAGACGTTAATATTTACAAAGTTCTCCCTCTAAGAGTTTTAAGAAACCCCTATACTACTGAAACACAGCGCGACGTTGCTCACTTGCCGCCTGAGGCCTGTGCTTATGGAAACTCATTCAGTGTCCAATCGGTCCAACTATGGAATGCTCTTCCACATAGTATTCGCGACTGTCTAACTATCGGTTCCTTTAAGAGAAAGCTTAAAGAACACTACCTCTCACAATCTGAATAGGTAAATATTATATATATTTATGTTTATGTAGTTTATTACACACTATGTATATACAACGTGTAACAGAAAGGTGTAACCATATTTAAACAGCTTATTCAGTCAATGGTATAGAACAACTTTTACTACGGAACAAACCTCGAAAAAAGAAATCAATTGTTTCATAGAAAAATGCAATGCCGCTCGGCGGAAATGTATGGAAGGGCAGATTTTTTTTTGACATTTCAGGTTTGGCTAATAAGCTCTTCCAATATGGTTACACCTTTCTGTTACACATTGTATATAATATTTTATAGATTGTATTTATAGTAATAAATATTGAATATTGACTTTTTGTCTTTTTAAATGATTATAATTACATAAAAAAACAGTTAAATAAAATATTCCTGAGAAATTAAGTAAAATAACTAAATTAATTAAATAAAGTAAAAAACTTGTGACTAATGCCGGGCCCGAATGGCCCCAAATATCTCTCACAAAAAAAAATATTTGACTGTTTTTTATGTAATTATATGAATAAATATAATTTTAGCTGTATTAGCTTTTTATTTATAGTTGAAGCGTTAGATGATAATAATAAAAAAATAAACTTTATATTTTTCGTTATATTTCGACCTCATCAGTGAGACCGTCATAAGTCGAATGCTTAAAACTATTAAAAAAAAGCTTATGTAATTATAATCATTTGTAGTAATATTGATATAAATTCTTATTTTGTCATTAAACTTGTATAATTCTTTGTATGTTCGTCTTCTCTGTGTACACGTGTATGATTACTTCGAATACTTCGTTTATGTTACCTTTTCCTATTGTGATGGTTTTGCTGTCAGAAATCTCTGTTTAGAGATAAGCTCGCCAATGTGCATCTTTTTTCACTGTAATTTTGTTTATGTTTATATATCTGTGTGTGTACAATAAAGAATAAATTCACTTCATGGAAATTCCTTTCATTACAGCACTTACTGTATTCAGTACGGAAAACTTCAGAAAAATAATTTTGTAAATATTAACGTTAAATAATCATCATCAGCGGCTTGTGAATGTGGACATCCACAACAAACAATAACCCACATTGTCTTCCAGTGCCCCATTACGGGATATGATGGACCAGCCGAAGATTTCCTAAAACTTTCCAGCGAGGCTATTGAATATCTTGATAGTTGTAAATTTTAATATAGTCCTTAAACTAAGTAAAAAGTTAAAAACCAGTGTATAATGCCATACGATAAATAAATAAATCATAATAATTTTTTGTGCTTTCTTGGCGTTAGACATAAGGATAATACGAGTCATTTGGTTTACGTTCCAGAAAAAATTCTTGAGCCGTTTCCTACCTGAAAGAATCTAAACTTGGTATGTTTTGAAAATGTTCTTTTGTTTTTGAATGGCTGAAATGAAATATATTTTATATAGTATATTTTTACTATCAGCTCATGAAGCCCTTCCGTTTAATACCACACTCGAAAGGGAAAAAAACATACCAAAATATGATGACGTCATAGCTGGAAAATGTACCAGGTGACAAATATCCACCTAAGCTCAAAATACCTACTACACATGCCGAGAACAAAATTCTCCGTACGTGACTTTTCCTTCAGGACTGCAGCTAGGTCCTGGCACGTACGTCCACGTCCCTGACACACGGATTAATAGTGTGATAGAGATGGATATACGACCGAACGATGATCGATCGCTTTTTTTCACTTCAGAGTAGCCCTCCAGGGTTTGTGCCTTAAGGCTCCACCACTTGGTAATTTTTTCTCTCGGTGCCAATGCATCCATCCATCTATCAGCCTGGTTAGTCCACTGCTGGACATTTTTCTAAGATTTCGCCACTCTTGGCGGTCATCCTGAAGGAAATTCCCATTCGCACACGCTGGGCAGGCGGGTTGCTGAACGCGGTGCCGAAACCCTCCCACCACTATATGTTTGTATACCACAATTATATCATAAAATCTAACTTATTCAGCTACGGATTTTATCAATATTTCAACTGCTGCCGTTCCCCATAGCGAGCCGAAAAATATTTCGAAGACGACAATTTCTTTTTTTCAGGTGTTTCACTTAAAATAAATTGTCATTTAATATTACAATGTGGAAAGTTAAGATGGGGCACTAAGGGCAGTTACCAGATACATTGTAACTAGCCCTTTTTCTCGATGACTATTTTTACGCTAAGACGTGGTCTCTTACCTTACCAAAGGCTTGATCCGCCGATTTAAGGTCGCTCAACGAGCTATGGAGCGGGCTATGCTTGAGATATCTCTGATGGATAAAATCCGAAACGAAAATATCCGTCAGAGATAAGTAAAACTATCAGTAATCAGTAAGTTGAAGTGGCAGTGGACTGGCCACATTTGTCGCCGACGTGATAACCGTTGGGGCCGTAAGGCATTAGAATAGAGACCACGTACAGCAAAGCGCACCGTAGGCTGCCCTCGTGCCCGCTGGACTGACGATCTGAAAGACGTTGCGGGTGGATGGATTTTTTACAACCTCTGTGAATACAGAAATAAAATGCTCCAAAAGTTAGGGTTAGTCTCCTAAAACCGTTTTTCTGTAGCTATGACGTATCTGGTAACTGCCCTTAGGGCCCCATCTCAACTTTCCACTGTTTATAATATTTTTATATATGCATAAAAATACGATATTAAAATAGTCCAGATATATTTCGACAAATTATTTTTGTTGGCATCAGTGGAGTAATATGGGAACACTGTCAATAAATTGTAAATTAATTGTATATTTCTCTCTTTACAGCCCGCGATTCCCAAAGCACGTCAACGGTTCTCCTTAATTGGTTCCGTGGTAAAGGCACGCCAAAAGTAGTCCACGAAATGTGAGTTAGCTTTTAAATCCCTGGATATATTATTATATGTAACATTAGAAAACAGATTTATTTGTTAGTTACTTGGGTAAAGCATTTACCATTGATTATCTTTCCTTATTTGTCACCACTATTTGATTTGACGTTGAAATTTGTGCAATGTTTTCTTGGGAAAACAACGCTATAAATTAATTGGTATAAGTTTAGGAAATATAATTTTCACAAATTCGTATTATCGAATTTACTTTGGATAACAATTGAACAATAGAGGCCCGTGCTCGGTAACTCACGACTCACGATCACGACTATCCATAAACTGTGAATAGCGAATGTTGATACTTTTAAAACTCTTAGAAGTAGGTAACTAAGAAAATTGTAAGAAAAAGAGTTACTTTTTACTACCCACACAGGAATAAGTGTACGAAATAGTAAATGAATATGAAATTTTGAAAACATTCAAAACATTATCAATACCTTTTACTCCATTTACACTTTTTGTGAAAACAGGTGTTCTGATTTAATGAACCTATTACAACACAATAGATAAGCCATCCCATTCACCAATGCAAATTATATTTCCTGAACTATATCTTTATGTTTTCAACGAACGCAGCTTATGCAGCCAGTTTAACGTTTATTCTTTAGTGTTAGTATTGTGTTCGGTTGATTTCTTTATACACTACGCACTATGATAGACCTTTTGACAAGGTTATGTTTTCTTTTGTTTTGTTAAATATTGCTAATATGATAAAAGTAAAGATAACAACTGTTTTAGGCTGTGGCGAACGAACGATTTCTTCTCTTTTCATCTCATTATTTTACATAAATTCTAAAGCATTCCTATTATTTCCTTCTCTCAATGAATTTATTCACGAATTAGGTATATCTATCTACAACTACAGTACTGGTATATTTTATGTTTGCTTTTTAATTAACCATTTGATTGTTCAATGTAGTATTACTACGTGTAATAAATTATGTTCTTGTTTTAATATTTATGAATTTATGATCATTTGTTGTTGAAATTTGTTTAATCGATAAATATGAAATTATTTTAATATACAGTTTAAGACACGATTATGAGGAAATAAATTTATCATTATCGATTGTTATTGACGAAGAAAACTCAATTTTATCACGAAAATATGAATAATATACAATACAGACTACTTTACTGTACAGCATTTACTAAGTTGAAGCTGCCTTTATTAAATTTATATTTTCATGATATAACTGAGCTTGATGGGTCTAAATATTTCCACTACGGGTTGTACAGACGCCTGCAGTTCAAGCTCTCTATTTGTAAATGGTTATGACGCCGAAATAAAAGCTGCCAATAGGTAGCCTGTCGTGCTGGCGTCCGTACAGGACCGAGTGCCGACTTTAATTAGTGCTTTCTCATGTTTTCATATTAATGTATCAATGTGTCGGTCGTTACTTTTAACATTCTACTTCTCACAGTATATTTTACTGCTGCGTAGTGTAAGTAATTGGGCCCACAATTATTATGTGCCTTTATCTTAAGCAAAATTGTGAGAATCGTTAAAAATTAAAAAAAGTCAGCCATTAAATAAACGTTTCCACGATGGTAAATAGAAAATTTGTAATTTCATGTATATAGTTTTCGGTTCAAAACGAGCCTTGTATGCAAATGTACATTTGAAATAAATAAAGTCGTATTCCATTATTTATTCACTTATCATTTTAACAAAATTCATCCTTTATGGTGTTGATTTAGCATCATTAGCGTATATAAAGGCCGGGCCATGTGGGTTGTGCCCACCACAGACTCGTCTGGTGCCCACCCCAGGATGTTGGGTCACGAACCCAAAATTGGTACCAGGTGGGCATTTAAATAATTTCACTCAAGAGCACTTTCAAATAATCCTCATCCGAGGAATCTAATTTCAAACTCAAATTTTTTAAAATCTGCGTGTAGGTGTTTTAAGGTGACATGCGAAAAAAATACGAATGTTTTTTTTCTGTATTTCATGAAATACACGGAAAATTTTAATACATTTCTGGTATATGCATTTCTAGGGTTTTGAAATTGGAGAACATGTTTGGATAAATTTTCCTCGATAGAAATAATTGTTGAAATGAATGAGGTCTTCAAACACACTTTTACTCCTCGTTTGACGAATAGGAACCATATACAGAACTCAAACATATTTTATTAGGTGTGTTTCAACAATATCTAGAGATTTTATATTTGAAATTTTGCTGGCTATTTTAGTTTTTTTTAATAAAAATATAAAACCAACTTTTTCCCCTTTTGCCCTGAATCCGCCCCTCTCACACTGCGCGATTTTTCGCTTGGAGTGACAGTGACAAAAATAAAATCCGCATAGCCTCTTAGTATTTGAACTATGCGCCACTGTGCAATAGCCGCTCGCTGTCCCAAGATTACTCAGCGAGACACAAACAGCTATTTTTTGTATGGCACACCCTTGAATAAAGTCCACAAGTTCTGTTATTTAAGGTCACCCGTGTCGAGAAAATAATCTCTCGCTCAGTGTGCAGATCAAAACCCGCATCGGCAAGGCGGCCACGATCCTCGGGAAGCTCAGTACAAGAGTATGGGATAAACACCTTGAGCATGCTCTTGTACGTAGCCGAAACCTGGACATCGTACATCAGACAAGAACATCAAACATCCTTGGCATCACATAGGAGGACAGATTCACTAATAAGAGGGTACTTGAGCTCATACACCTACCCAGCCACACAGCCCTGCTCATATAGCGACGCTTGCGCTGGCTGGAGTATGTGCAGCGCATGAACACAGCTCGGCTGGCGTTGCGGATGCCAAGAGAGACGTGGGCAGACCTTTGCTGCGTTTCAAGAACTGCGACAAGAGGTATGACGGCTTTTGGGATAGAGCATGCGGACCGGGAGAAAAGGGCCACTGTGGACAGAGACGCTCGGAGAGACCACGTCAAGGGAAAACGCATGTTGCACGACCAATCGTGGTTCAGCTTGTTGGCTGAATCACGCGAAAGGAGACATCGTCTCAACCTTGCGCCCCGAAGGCGCATTTAAAAGCACCTTGCGCGGGAGATTTTGCTGCTCCCATGTCGGCTTATTTAGCCTCACCGATAAGTGCCAAAAAATGGGCATTGCATAGAATTGATTCCCTTGATTCAATCTGTCATTCGAAAAGAAAATGTGAGTTAAAAGTACTAAATATTAAATGTGTCGCAGGACTAATCTTTATGTCAGCAAGGCCACCGCAGTAGGTCTTTGCATCGAACAAACGAATCGACTCATTTGGTTAATAATTTAAGTAGTGTTCTCAGCAATGCATTGTATTTTCTTAGGTATTGAGTCTGGCCAGCAGCCTTAAATTGGACTTGACGTCAAAAAATATAATTTGCTAATCGTGATTGCACCACGCTCGAAAATTTTGGATGTGTTTTTTATTTTCTTTAAGCAGAGAAATATGCCGAAAACTCAGTACTTGCTTTCTACCGCATACCCTCTACACAGCTCTTTTTTATTATTTTGCTATTTTTTTCTATGTATATACAATGTTCGCCAAACTGCAGAGCGGATCAAAGTTCAAAGCAGTTATCGGCCACCGTTCAGGAGCCAGGCCCCCCCAGGAAAAAACTCTAATAGACACGCCAATGGTGAGCAGAATACTCGAAAATGGCTTCTCAATCTCTTTTGTAGGGTATCTTCCTATGCATAGGTAAAAAATATGGGAAATGAAAAAGATGTGGATATTATATTTATATATTTATTTCTGAAATTTAAAAGATGTACACCTAAATGTTACGTCGCATCCTACGAGTAGTCTTATAATTAGAATCACACGAAATCAATTTTATTTCTTGAATCGTCACTGTCTTTGTAACAATATACATACTTGTATGTAACAATACACAAACCTGTATGTAAGTCACCTCCGGCAACTCCAAATTAAACGAATTCAAAACAAGGAACATTCAACATTTCGATGTCCTCCTTAAAAGTACCTAATTTCTTAAAAACTATTTTGAAAATGCCAGTCAAAAAGCCAAAAAGCATTAAATAAGACTAACCTTGTAATGCGTATATTTTCCCACATAATATTTTATATAAAAACTTACTTAATAAAAAAGTAACGATAGATAACTCTGAATTAATATAGGTTTTTTTTAACCATATGTCCTAGTATCTGTGTTTATGGAAGAACTGATACAAAATCATAGTGCACGGTTTCTATGAATTCTGTTTTTTTTTTGTATTTTATAAATGCTATATAATATGTTTTTAATTTGTAAATATTAAAATACTTTTATGATAGTGTTTGTTACTTATGGCACCACATGCTTTTAGCACATCTTAGTTTACTTACATTATTTTATTTACAATATCTAATCTAATCTACAGCAAATCGCTACATCTACGTAAGTATGTTGTAACAATAAATGCCAAGATCTATGACAGACCAGTGTCTGTGAAATGCCTGGTTCTTAATAAACATTAATGGAAGACATATGACTTTTTGTCATTTCTACTGATCACTTGATCAGCTTCGTCATGAACTACCGTATCACATACCTACTTATCCACTGAAATATAAGTTTGAAACACCCCGCGTAATTATCTAAGTCGCAACTAATGGTGTATAATAATATCACAATTATAAATATATTCACTTCTAAAAGCGATAATTTTTTGGTAATGAAACGTAAGTTAAGTACAGTGTATAAGCGGTGAGCTTGGTGCATTAACTATATGTGCCAGTGGTCGCGGTTACAATAGGAACGATTATCGACTAACAATTATTTTATTCAGTTTTTTTTGTTTCTCCATAATTTTAAACTTAATTAGTTAATTATATTTATAGCTATATCGAACAATATTAACATATTATGACTGGAAGTGACTACGATATAAAGGTCAACCAAGTTTTACAGCTATCACATTAAATGTACACAATCTTAACTATCATTAGGGTTACACAATATCTATGAATCACCAAAGAGGAACCAATTATCGAACTTACGCAGAACTGTATACCCAGTCCTCTGTCTCCATATATATCTATTTATAAATGAATTCAATGGTCAGTACCACAGACAATGTGGTCGGTCATTACAAGTGCTACAAGGATCTGATGGCGCGTGGATGACGGTGACAGGGGGGGCGCAGCTGTGAAACAAGGAGTATGGTAGCGGCGTTAGTCCCTATTTCGGACACAACCAATCCACGCGCCATTAGATCCTTGTAGCAAGCACCGTACATGTAACGTCATAATTTTAATCAATTGTGTGGGTTACCATTACAATGTTACACTGTTTATGAAAAAGCTAATATAAATAATTACACAATAGGTGAACGTATGATAAGATTTTACAAATTTAAAAGCGTAATTTATTGCCTTCCCCCGATATTTGTTGAATCTGAAAGCATGCTTATGGAAACTATGAATAATGAAAAAGCACAACCTTTCATCATGAAAGTTATTTACTCTACTTATATATATACTTATATGAAGAAAAATGAAACTTCAGTTCAATTTATAAGTATACATGAAACAATTAGATATGTGGAGTGTTGATTTGGAAGATATTGAATGTTCTCAATGAAACCAAGTCTACTGGAGTACTTGGAATTTCAATTACATTCAAAGGATTTTATGTGGTAGGTATATTTTATACTTAACTTTAATTACTATAAAAAATCACAAATACCTATCTCAAGCAGTATATATCAGTTCATTCAAATCAAACGGCATTTTATTACTGTAATGTAACTTTGGTCCCTTGTGTTTGCGAGTAGTGTAGGTTCAAAGAATTTCTAACCTTCATATCTGTACGGTATGGTAGATGAACTGTTTGTCTTATTAAATAAGAGGTAGATTGTAATTTCAGGAGCCATAGAGTGCTCGGTGCCCTGGACTAGACATCTTGATGCCTAGACTAGAGGTAAATCGGGAGTGCATCCAGACTTAGTCAATTTGCCCTAGTCTATCATATTATTAAAATACAAAAATAAGTAGTAGGTACCTACATATAACACATGCGATTGTCAGTCTTGGTATCAGTCCTCGATCACGGTTGCACCTTCAATGTTCTACTAGTTTTTAGTAGTTTCGTACTGATGCACCGCGGTGGCGGAAGTAGTCCGTGACTACGGGGTTTAGGAAGCGTCCGTTGTCGCACGCACTAGCACTACCTTCAGAAGTGAACATCTCGGACGTCGGTGGGGGTGGCGGCGTTGCTATGCGCCTTGTCTTGGCTGGGAGGCGGGGTCCACGCCGCCTCCCGACCCTGCCCGTTTGGGGCTGTACTGGCGCGCTCCTCGATCATGTTCTGAACCATCGCTTCGATCTGCTCGAGACACGTCTGGAGACAGTCCTGCGAAACAAGAGCGCGTGCTAAAACTTCTTTTTATGAATGGCTTACTCTTGGCCACTACCGCATCTGACGTTGAAGAGACCCAGAATGAAAAGAGAGAGAAAGCAGGGATTTCCGAAAAATAACGGAAGTCGAATGACTGTTACAAATGTTTTATCTTCCGATGGCGGGTCTGGCTTCGTACTGCAACCAAGCCTGACCCGCCATTGTGAGAGAAAACTCCCGGTACAGCTTCTCATGATGTCACGCCGGAACATGAAGCCACGGTCAAATTCTACCAGTTGAAATGAAGGAATTTGTCAGTAAGTTGGATCTTGGGTCTAATTGTACCCCAACACTATTCATGGAAGCTGTTTGTAAGATGTCAGTAGTTGGTGTAGGTTTGTATACGTACCAGTTCGATGCCAGTGAGTTCGTGAAGCCTCGAGAGATGGCCGTCCAGTCCGAGTCCCCGCAGCGCCGCTGCGATGCAGCATGATGCCAGTGTGCTGGGTGTGTACAGGGTGAACTCATAATCTGTAACAAAACAGTTCAACGTTAGATTATTATGCTTTATGTAGACATATGATAAGTTATGTATTATGATGTTGATGACGTACATTGCAACTAAAAATAATAAATTAATTCAACGACTAAGCAAGCATCCGGGGCTGCGGTAAAGCTATCGCAGTACCTACTAGGTATCCATCTGTACGCATAAGTATTTCATCATAAACGTGTTATTTCAACGTCGACCCGTAATGGGATTCAGGCGCGAGAGTGGCTCCCTGCCGGCTGGTGTTCCCTCTCTCTCTCGCAGTCTCTCAAAGGAGCCGGCTCCCGCCCTCCCGGTCGCATTCCTGAGCCCTCCTGCGCTGCGCCGGCTTCGATTCATTGCGGAATATTTCTCACGGAGTGAGTTTGAGTGCTGCCCAGTCGGCCACTCTGGCTAGCACTCCCCCCGCGCCTCCTCCGGCCTCAAGGGCCGCAGGTACCACTGTACCTAATTACGACGTGCTCGTTCGCGTGCCAAAGTTTTATATGGCTACTAATTAGCCAATCAATTGACTGTTATGTTGTAGTAATACTTTAATCTTGGCCGTATTGCTCTTTAGGCCCTTCTTTTGCTTCCCGGTTTAATTATTCTATTGGTATTTTAAGTAGAGATTAATTAATAATTACTTTAATTAATTTTAACTGATGTTTAAGTTGTATTAAAAAAAAACATTATAATGGGGAACACTTAATGTGTATGGAGCAAGCAAAGGCATGGTAGGTAGGCAACGGACGGTGTCAAGGATAACACATGCTGGATAATAGCAACAGGAAAATCACTTTCAACTATTCAGTTAAACTGGCATTACAATAATGACTATATTATTCCAACAAATACTAAATCTGTGTAAACAATCTGTAAAGTGCAACAGGTATCTACAAAAATAGGTACTTTGTATCTCGTAAAGGAAGATATTTTCTCACGCTGGCATCACGATTAAGTTGCACACAGATAAATAGCATCAGAATGCTAACAAACAGGGTTATGTTCGTACGAGAGAGCCGGACAATATGTGAGGCTTTCAAGGATCCTCCATTCATCATTTAGTGAAGTCCATTATACCCTCCGACGCTGGGATATCGAACACTCTTTCGTAGCTTATTTATAAGGTTTATTTCCTTTTTTTTATTTGCATGTCGGCATACCGGAGATAAAGGGAACGGGCAGAAGGGACGAGCAAAAAGAAGAGATGGAACAAGGAGAGCGGGCGCTCTCGGAGCATTTGCATAATCTGATGTTAATCAAACAGCGCAGCGAGCGGGAAAGGAAGGAGGTCTACCGCGCCGCAGCCTGACCGGTCCCAGTAGACTGCAGGCTGCTACGGAAGTGCGGGATATTCGCGAGTTGACATTGACATAGGTAATATCAGTGCGCCGGCGCCGCCCTTGAACGACTAATTTAGGTATTTAGGGGGTCGACGATACTCGGCATCTATGCGCGAGGTGAACGCTCGTGCGAGGTCGAGTCGGTATTGTACGTCGCCGCCGAGGCCGGAACAAACACCCGCGGAGGCCCCGCTCTATCGTCGCTCGCTCCTTACCCATCCACTGTGAAGCGAACGGCGACGCCAAGATAAGATACCTGCTGCTGTTTCTACACCGATAAATCCGAACTGGGACTCACTTACCCCGCACTTCTAGGTGACAAAATGATGGATTACCATATACAACCATAATAGCACCACAGTCTCAGAAATTACAATTTTCATCAGCTCAGCGGCACACAAGCTTGCCAATTTAAATAACCCATTACAAATTTAATACCCTGGGGGTTATGATTCCGGAGTAAATTGTGCCATTCGAATAATGATACTTAATGCGGGCTCGCTGTAACTCGCTTCTCGAGCGTAGTCTCCCAAGTTTAAATAGGAACGGCTACACATAAAGTGTTCCGTCGGGAAAAATACAGTAAAGGAAAAATCATGTTAGTAATTGTGGCCTTTATTAGGTTTTGTTATGGCCCAGACCATTTAGGTTTTTATTGCAGAGTCAAAGGAATCGGATTAGCCTTCGCCGCATCAAGAGAGACGATAGCGGGGCGGCAAGCGAAAAGAAAAACAATGCGACAGCATCGGCGAGCAACAAAAACCGTTGCACAAAAACATATGATCCCATGAGGCTGGAGGGAGGGTAGCGGTGCGGCGCGGGACGGGGCGCGAGGCGTGCTGGAATGTGATCGGGCGAGCAGCGTGGGAGGCGCCGGGCGCAGGACACACGCACGCACTGCACCCTCTACCCTCTGTGTAAACAAACCTATACAAATGCCGACGCAACCAACCTGTACCACAGACACTAGCTAGCTTCTTTAATTTATCAAAGAGTTGATCCTTTACATGTGCCACAAGAGCCAGCTGATCAGAAGGCAGTCGGCAATCCTCATTGCGAATAGCAAGCTAGACAAATCGAATACCTAAGTATTTTTGAAATTCCAAAGAAACAGTAATAGACCCAACGGTCAGTGACTCCCGTGATGGCGCGACATTCGTGACGTGACGCGGATCTAGATGCTAATTAGTTTCGTCGCCGCAAACAAAGTGACCCGATGTTAATATGGATGACAGTGTTACGGTTCCATACCCTTCGAGCAGGAAATCGATTGTTCACATCCCCCTGAGAACTGAACGTGTCATAATGAATGGGATAGTACTCGCCTCGTGCAGCAAGCGAGATGAAGGTCTGCGCATGCCTGGTGACCATCTCGGCATCTACTACTCCTCGCAGCGGTAGCCTCGTCAACAGCAGAGACAGGAAGTCGTGTGCCGTGACGCCAGCCACGTCCCATTTTAGCTTTGACAGTACCAGCAGCTCCCAACTCTGTTGACAAAGAAAACACTGTTTCAGATCACAGAAACTTTTGCACATCATAAGGGCCGGCCGGTCTATTTACACAAACAAAGGTTTAATTTTACAGCCGTTTAAACGGTCTACGAAAGCTGCAGACAAATGTGCAATTTAACGTTGGCCTAACGTAACTTGTCTTGGAGGAAGTGCCTCATAGCCATAAAGTCATAAAGCTGGCCGCTGACTTCCCGGAACGTCAGCCTGTGCATGCGCATTGTCCTCACAACAATCACCAGTTAAGATTTTAAGTAACATTGAAGAACGCTAAAGAATAATGTACGACAAAGGGATAACGTGAGGTTATGCCAGTTTGTAAATCAAAGCCAACTGTCTGTTTAGGGGATAATTGTTATTTCGTATTGTGTATGTATAAGGGCTAAACGTTGTAGATGTAGACAAAAGTTACGGCAGAACAAAATGTTTTCACACCAGTTATTTTTACAGTCTTAATATTAATTTTAACTAGCATTTTTTGGAATACAATGTACAACGGAACAATATATTTCTGTGTGAATGACATGTAAGCCCACCGCCTTATTCATGTAACGATAAAATCATATAAATGAAATTAATTGAAGATAATTTACGGTGACTATTGGATTATAGTATCTACCTTATTATAAATTGATTATTTTATATAGTAGATAGAGTGTACCAACTACACTCATATAAACGATGCATGTCCGGTGACATACAGATAATACTACGTATGTTTATTTAACTTGCAGACTTAATCGGTGGTGGGGTCGGGCTCCGCACTGAGCTCGGGCCTTAGCACTCGATTTTGTTCCAAAAGACGTGGTTGTTAGAGATTTGATTCGATCAACACGAAGAACTCTTGGGGCCTAAAGACTCTACGTGAGGATTCTTGTGAATGAATGAAGTCTCGTCATAGACGGAATGAGTTCACTACGTAATCTAGTATTTCAGTGTTAGTTTTGTACAAACACATAGCTGCATTCTGATGCTCGGTTGCTGCCATTTACGTATATATCAGATGGAGAATAATTTATTTAGTTTTTATTTTCAAAGCTTTCGACGTCGTAAATAAAATAAAAAAATCACAACATTTTTAAAGATAAGAAGAACTAAGCAGATGCATACGGGTCGACTGTGGAATGGAAAGAGATTCGACGAAGGAGCGGCGGGCATTTAAAAGCTTTCGAAAACAATACATCCATAAAGTTAAAGACGTTTTGCATAAACCATTCGAAGATAGGTAGTTTCGCTTACCAAGCTGGACGTCTACACGGGTCGCTAAATGTTCGTTAATGCCGCTTGTAGATTCACGTTCGGTTTCGGTTGAAAGCGGGTAATTAGCTGAACTGCTCTCGACGGACGGTAAGGAATGGGAAGCAGGCTGCAGGATCAGTGCGCGAGGTGCATGTTACAGTCATAAAGCCAGCTATGCAGCCTCAGCCCGCACCCCACGTCTCTCGCGCTGAATTCCACACTCGATTCCCATGCATTATCCAATTTCATCGAACAGTGTGGTCGCGCCGAGCTGCACCATGGAACAATGAGCGAGGTGTCGCGTGGCCGCAACGCTCCTCAGCTAAACAACTTCGGAATTTTCCTGATGCGGTTAAGAATGCAGAGTGCCAGCTAGAATGGGGTTATTAAAAATCCGAGTTTAGAGCGAGGGGCAGCGAGCACTCGCATTCCATAACGAGAACGATTCTATTTCAAGTGAACTACCCACACCGCGCAGTGATACCAGGTCTGGAACTTCGAGTTCGTTAGTAACAACTGAGAACCCAAGATTTTATGTTGTATCAACGGAAGTCCAAGAAGTAAGCATTGAATACTTAAGTTATTTGCACCGAGGGCATAACACGTGATTAGCATGTAAAATACTGGCATTCTTACGTAAAGTCTATCATCAACAAATTCCTGTAAGTGACACGATAAGTCGATCGATTCGTGTGAATTTCACCATGTTTTCGTAGGTATAATGCATCGTGTCCTAGATTTAAAGATAGCGTCGTCGAGTTGTAGTTAGAGTCAGCAGGGAGCGGTCAATGGACATCAAGTGCAGCGAGTGTGACAGAACAAAGGCTGCTGCGGTTCCAACTCGCTCTCGTTGCTAACCACAAAATTTTCATTTTTTCTTCCCCAAGCACCGCCCGCATTGGGCGACTTGCCCGACTGGATTCACTTGGAATTTTATTACCGTTGGAAGTATTTTACTGAAGAATTCTTCAATTATTATAAAGTTGGTAGTTGAGTTTCACATGTACGATCACTTGGCACACTTGAATTGATCTTTTATCTTTATTACACTGCTTTTCGAATTAATTTATAAACTCGCATGCCCTCTGTCTGGCTGGCGTAGGTTGAACTCTGGATTGAATAAAAGTAAACTTAATACTTACAGTGAAAGTTATACTGTTATTATTTTATAAAACAGCATCATCTTCCCGGGTAATGACGGGGAAGGGGTTCGATTCTAAGACTAGAGCATGAAAGCTCATAAATAATTGGAAGTTGTAGTTGGCGGTAGTGAATAGCTGGGTCGAGTTTCTGAAGCAGTGGCGAGGAATGCGACTGGTTCCAGCTGCCTCCCCCTTTCCCCTCGCCAGGACCTTCCGCTCCGGGCAGGCTCACGCGTGGGAAACAATACGGCATACGGCTTCACCGCCTCAAAAACATCGATAAAGAAAGTAATGGAAGACATTAAAATTGTTCAGTTTCAATGCGAGGAAACTTTAATTTGCACCGGAAACTGTAGCCGAGCCCGTGAGATCAGCAAACACTGAGACCATGCTAATTTGCTCATTGCTCACGTATGTACCTACTTAAGGCGCTACGGAAAAAAAATCGACACCTTAAGAACTTGCATGTATACTTGAGTAAATGATGTATTATTTTGATAAAATTGTATATTATTTTTGGAAACTTTATCTAGGGATCTGTTAAAACAGAAACGCGATTGAAGAAATTCGGCTCGATAGAAATATTTATTGAAATGAGGCCCTTTTCAACACCATTTCTCCTGGTTTGACAATATAGAATAACATATGGACTGCAATTATATTTTATTAGATGCGGTTTAACGGTATCTAGGACCTGCGGGTCTACCGCGTAATTCTCATTTTCATCAACATCAACTTGAGATTGAAATTAGACGTGCGTGCGACGTCGCCCGCCTAACATGCCATCTCTTTTGCACGCGTTGAATTTCGCATGCATTTCCTTGAAGTTGATACAAATGAGAATTACGCGGTAGAGCCCCTGGTTAAACGAAATTTTGATAGCAACTTTAGTACATTTTATATTAATAAAAAACCGACGTTTTGCTACTTTTCCACGAATCCGTCCCTCTCGCACCGAGGGTTTTTTCGCATATGGAGTAACAGGGACGCTAAAACTTTTATATATCGCCCTTCCTCTCGAGAGTCAGAGATATGCGTGCAAGTTGATGACTTACTGACTGATGTGATGACCTCTGTCCTCTCCCTACTACATTAGACGATAATGATAACTGGGATGAAGTTTGATCATTCATAAAAATAGCAACAACTTTATATCAGGTCCTTACATATGAAATTGGCGTTCTGTATGGAGAATTTGAAGGAAACTCAATTTACAGTACTAACACTACTGCATTTTTTTAGCCATGACAAATCCAATTTTGTAATTTCTTTCGTGTATAAATGAGACAATACTGAGCGAACAGCAACATTAATTTAATTTTTGTAAAGTGTCAGCTGTAAAAAAATATTACGAATCTTATCATGGAAATGGTGGCATTTAGGACGAAATGTTTTTGAAGATTTAATTTTAGTTATCAAACGAAAACAAAAACAAAATTTAATACGTAGATGTATAGGATTGAAATCAACTTTCAAACAAATAATGGTAATAGCTATTGAATTACAGGGAATATGAACTCGTGAATTTGTAAGAAAATTTCGTTAATTGGTCATTCATCATCAAAGGTAACCGTCCTATGATAGATGTAAGTGTAGAAGGGTGCGAAGGTTTGACAAAGTAACATAACTATTTATTGCTTATTACTACATATAGTAATATTGTATAAGCATTGCATTTGCATTGTATAAGCAAGTTCTTTCATACAATATGGGTCTTATTGTACCTACGACGACGTGTCGCCAATGTCGAGCGATATTGCAATATCGCAAGTGTTGTATCAGGTGCTCATTAAAATTATTTAAAAGTGTCAGGTCAAATTAAAGGGTATATATTTTGCTCAAGATTTAGCTATAGCATAATTGCAAATTAAAATTACGCGTTTCATTGCTTTTCTACACAGAAACAATGGACTTCAGATTTCGCACATAATATCGGTATGGACTGATATGTTAGGTTTAGGTACCACAGCTAGAACAAAGCGAGACCTTACGACCTCCTTCGTTTATCTGAATCGGCCGAGAAAGATTAAAAGGAACACAATGTACAAGAGTTCATACATAACATCAATAAAATGTGAACGCGGTCCGATTTCACTCGTTTATTTATAAGTTTGCAGTGCGCGCCATTTGACATTCCATTAGGTAAGGAGATAAGCTCGATAACAATTACGGCAGTTTATGAATTTGGGATTGCACCGGGTCCTTTGAAAGAATGAGGCCGCTGATCGTAAACTTATGGTTCAATTATAATAAACGTGTACGGTGAGTAGACGAGAGTGCATGAGGTTTTATGGTCGTCCGACGAGGCGTGAGGGCCGCGGGAACCCTGTTGTATTAAACTCGCCCGCGGATGCCAGTGCTCTTTTTGCTCTCTGCCAGTGCCCTGATGAATGTTCCAATCAAAGCGTTCTCTTCAGGCAGGTTACAAAACTTACAATACAAATATCGTCGTGAAAAACTCTTCAACCCTGTCTATTCTGTACGCCTACAGATTTGCCACATAGAAATCTATAGCCAACCTACCGGACGTGCACTACAGTAGAGCCACTGAGTGATGGCGCCTATGACGTTTAAATTCCTACAAAGTATCGTAATTATTCATAAGCAAGTGTGAATTAAAAAATGTAATACTTTACTGTTGATAGTGATGTACTACTTAAAGGTTCTGTTTTTATAGGTCGTGTTTGAGGTTGCCAAGTTACGCAATAATATTTAATTAAAAACAAAACAATGACTAAACGAAAGTAAAACTAAACGAAAATAAATGATAGTAAAATACTTTTTTCGATTTAGATATTTAAACATCTCCTGGGGGCCCCAGGGCACTACACCGCCTAGCCCTCCGATAGCAACGCCACTGGTTTTGGCACATTTTCCTTTTGTATTATTATGTTGAATGTTGAATGACGTGTCTAATGTTGAGTAAACTCACACTTGATTTTTATTTTTAACCGAAATTTGAAATGTACCTCATCACTAAATGCAGCTGTCATAAGTGCCATCACTCAGTGACCCTACTTTATGTGTCATGGATTGTATAGAAAGCGTAAGGAAATGCGATCTTTGCCGACCTACTGTACCTTCTGTTATTTTATTTTTATCCACGGGTAGTCGACTAGTAAAATTAAACGGTAATCATAAAAAATAAATATTACCATAGTGTAAGCGGATTCGATTATGTACATAAAGCTAAGCACAATACAGGCGTTAGTTATTCGTAGCAAGCACGAAGTGTGACGGACCGTTATCGACATCATTAAAAACCATAAGTGCATAAGAAGCCAAGCACAGCCGCACAAACCCGCAAAACATTGTATCCGCCTCGAATTATCTCTACAATAGCAAAGCTTTCAAAATAATCGCCAGCTATCGTCAGAAATGCAAGTAACATGGGGTCTACGAAATCTCGTAGCATTTACTACGAAAGTGCTACGCGCACCTTTAAGGCCCATTAAAAGGCAGAAATTTAATTTTTTTAACTCACTTTTATAAAAAATTATTGACGTCACCGTATTCAATTGAGTTTAATTGCATTTTATCAATATTTTCATTAGATAGAGCCAAGTTATCAGAGGATAGGTCGAGGTCTCAAGTTACGGAATTTATATGAGAGCTACGCGTGACGTATTTTCGCAGCTTTACGTAATTCATTAATATTTAAGGCTTCTGGGTTTTAATTTAGTTATACGTTGCATTGCAACAGGTTTCCATAATTGATTATCTCTCAGAAAAAGTATAACTAAGTCGGATGTAACGCTACGGCGAGCCACGTTGTAGAGCATAGTATGTGCGAGTCATGAATATGCGACAAAAAGAATTGTAAATTGAAAAAAGTAGTTTTTTGAATGCGAAATGATTCGCGAAGATTTCGCGCGTGATGCTGCGCGAGGCCGTGGCCGTGAGAAAAAATAGTAAGCGGCATGCCTACTCCGTAATTGGTCTGATTGAAACGCGGGACTCGTCCGGAGACGGCTCTTCCGAGAAGCTCCGCACCTCGTTAGGGGACACTGTCCTGTCGCGCCGTAGAGCAGAGCAGCCTCCGTACCGCATTCCTTCACCGAAACGAGACTTGGCGCTGCGCTGCCGCCCGCCGCCGCCGCGCCGCGCAACCAACTTCCACATTTGCAGTGGAAAATTACGTGTAAACCAAAACCTACCGAATTTATTTAGAATTGAATAACGCCATCAAGATATCAGCAGATAATGGAGGCCTTTGACAGGGGCCCCGCCTAAGTGCATCGCATACCGTGCCACGTGAAGACCGAGTGCCACGGTTGGTCGAAGCAGCTCGATACAGCCATGACGCGGGCAAAGATGCGCCTCGCTATCTATTGCCAAGTGGCGGCAGTCGGCAGGCGATGAGGCGAGCCACCGGGCTGTTGGGGCTCCGACGGGTGACGAACGACCGAAATGCAACCGCTCTGTATTCCAAACTATCTACCCACCAACCGTCAGGCACACACACAGTCACACAAATGTGCTCTGCATGTATGCAAACAATATGTGCATTTCATTAAAATTTTATTTTCAAGTAAGTACCCAGCGGTGATTCGCCGCAATTCTAAATGACACGTCGCCTCGTATCAGAGTTATGGCTTGCCGGAAAGCTGGGCGGAAATAGAAGCTCGCCTGAGCGATTGCCATTGCGAACTCTAATCTAGCTAATTATAATTTGTTACACAGATCAAAATAATACGCATGAATTGCTTAATTTACTAAAAAACAATACTCTGAATAAAATTTGTTAATTTCCAGTGAACTAAGCTAAAGAATAACCATCTATTCTGGGGATCCAGAGTTATTTATAATGTAATAAAAAACCTATTAATACTGTCGCCACGTTGCGAACATCAAAATTTATTTTCGAACAGAGGTTAGTTTGTAATGTTGTTCATTAAATACGCTGAATTAATGTAAAAAGCTGAGTGTAGAGTCAAACAGGACCAAATAAACGTTACTTTTAAAAGAAAAGATTTGAATATCAATAGTTGTTCCGTGGTGAATCTGGAATGTCAGTCTCTCACGGATATTCACGCGGCGAGTAATTTAGAAAACCGGGCGAATGAACGCTTCGAAAGCCGGTCTCCTCGTCTGCTGTGATATAGCTAACAAGACTCGAGCCGTGCAAATCAGTGCATGCGCTTATAAAAACACTGCAACACGAAACTGAATGATTAATCAGATTGAATCAGCTGTTTCTTTCCAAGAAAGTTCCTATAGACCCAGTTGCAAAAAATTGAGAACAAACTCCCGTAAATTTATAGAAAACGTCTCTTCGATAGGTACTATTAGGTAAAACTGCATGCCACATCCTCTCTCGTAAAGGTAGAGAACCTGGTAGGTCCTCAAGAATCGTTCCAAACTAAGAGGGATAAGATAAATAACTTACATAGAGGTCGGCAAGGGTGATGCTGTTGGCGGTGTAGAAGACGAGCAAGTCGGCAGGCAGGCCTCGCGAGCTGGCCTCCCGCAGCTTGGAGGCCAGTAGCAAGCAGGCCGTGCCCAGCAACTGCAACTGGCTCTTGCTAACCGCGCAAGTGCTTAGAAACCGGTCTAAGTACAACATCGCCAGCGGGAACACCTCCTCTTGGCAGTTCTGATCGTCACATACCTGCGCCAACAAAAATATAGATTAATACATGAAATTCGAATAGAAAGCTCTCCGTGGCGCCGCGGCGGTTTCGACGGTTAGCGACGACGACCGAGTTGCGCAACTTTATCGTCCGGAATTCCTGATAACCTATATTTAAAAGAAATAGGTAGGTACCAACATATACGATAAAAGCCCCGAGACATTGCTTTCCTGCGTTCACTTATCAGCCGGGAAACGGGTCGTTAGTTACTGGAACAGTAACTCGTCGGGTACAATATTTGCGATCAAACGTTTCTACTTATGTGGGAAAGTAATCAAACGCTGTACGGCATAATTCAATTGTTTCGTGGTAGAGAGTAGTGAGAAGTTAATCGCGTTGATCTCGTAGCGGCTTAAAGTGGTGATAACCTAAGAACTATGAAAGGAAAGCGTATACCTAGTCTAGATATAACTTAGAGGGCAATAAAGTGTCACACATAAGATGCAGAGCAGAGATGGCCGCATAGTTTCGCACGGTAATGCGATTCGTCGAGGATGTGGCTCAAGCGTCCGCGCCGGTCAGCTACTTATCTCAGCTCAGCTGAAACTCAGCTGATTCATTCAATGGAAAAAGTTCGTCTCATCTTCACACAATAGCTTTAATGTTACATATTTTCTCAGTAGGTAGGTACAATAAAGGTGCAACGTGCGCATCTCATACGAACATCAAGTGTGTTTTATTGCATAATAATTAGAGATGAAACGGATAGTGATTTGGCCGGATACCGGATACCGGATATCCGGCGAGGCACTTGGCCGGATAGCCGGATATCCGGCGGCCGAATATCCGGCTCAAGATATGCGTTTCGCACTAATTGAGCAAGACTAAACATTACGCACCAAGGTGCGTGCGGGTGCAACTGGGCGAGATAATTTGTGCATTTTCTAAATGATGATCATTTTTAAATGTAAATTTCGTACAACAATCACACAAATGCTGGTCTGCAAACGCGAAACCATTTTCCGATCCTAACGAAATTCGTAAATTTGTATCTTTTGTCTCCTTGCAGCGGTGTATACTGTATATAAATGGACAGGTATCTAGGAAACCGCGTAATCCACTGTTCATACTGAACAAATTTCCCAAAGCAACATATTGAAAAAAAAATGAAACCTGCCCGCCCAGTGCCCTTTCAAAATTCACAATAGGTTTTCAAAATGAATAAAGAAACACGAAAATATTTTTTCATTTCCACAAGTATGTTTCTTTGGAAAACTTGTTCACTACGATTCTTAGACCATGTGTTTTTTATGACCTGTTGAGTTACATTCGGTATATTGTGAGAGCAAAAGAAGCTGGTGTAATGTATGAAGAAAAGCACAAACACTTATTCCCAACAATTGCTGTAAAGCTTGTCTTTATCTTTATCTCAACTCTTATTCACTTTATGTGAATTTGGATTATTCAATCATTGATACAATCAATTTATTTTGTGATTTAAACGACTTTTTTATGCTAAGTTAGGTATCCGGTATCCGGCCGGATACTGGCTACTATCCGGCCGGATACCGGATACCAAAAATATGGCCGGATAGGCCGGATACCGGATAGTAACCGGATATCCGTTTCATCTCTAATAATAATGAAGCTGTTTGTGGAAGCAATCGTACCAAAACAAACAATTAATTATAAAACCTACATTATGACGAAATAAGTTTCAAAATAAATTACCTAGGTAGATAGGTATCTACATACCTTTAATAACTACACACAAATCTATCTAAATTATACTTATCTTTTTGGGC
This sequence comes from Ypsolopha sequella, assembly GCA_934047225.1. Classification (NCBI taxonomy): domain Eukaryota; kingdom Metazoa; phylum Arthropoda; class Insecta; order Lepidoptera; family Ypsolophidae; genus Ypsolopha; species Ypsolopha sequella. Next base: position 12,329,499 of record OW203985.1, read on the forward strand.
GGGCAGACCATTGATAAAATTAACGATTACACACATGAAAATAACCATCCATATATGTATTTGATGTCAATGACCTCATTGGCTCTTTGGTGGAACCTATGATTCGTGAATAGTAATTCGCCATTCGTTCACCACCCACCAGCGCCAGGTAATGACAAGGCAGGTCGCGCTTTGTAGATGACGTCATAGCCGGCGACTGCCCACGTGGCCCCAACTGACTCAGCTCTACAGCTGATTCCATCATTCTCTTACATTTTAGGAAGCGTATCAAATAAAAGTAAGTCAACGTTGCTATCCATTTTTTTGTAAAATAAAGCAAGACTCGTTAGACTTTTAAGTATTGCCAATTAACTGAGGTTACAAAGACGGGCTACGTAACCATTATCTATTGAGGCCCTAAAGACCATAAATTACTCTTCATGTAGGCCACAAAACTAATAATGACAGCACATTGCGCACTGGCAATAATTATCTGTACGAGTGTAGATATAAACGTGCGCGTTCGTCGTCAGCTGTGTGCGTGTCAGAATCAGCTGATTATTCAAATAGTAGTGCGCGCGCGCCGCGCCGGCCGGCGATCAGCCGTGGCGAGGCGAGGGGCCCCGAACACGCGACCGACTATTCACAGCACACGACCCATCTATTCTCCGATTCCTATCACCATCATATTATTATTCCATACCTACCTACAATTATTCGCTACAACGATCAACATTTCTGCTTTCAAACAACCGACTAATTCTAATAAGAATCTAACGCGTATTTCGCGATGAAATGAATGAAAACATAAACCAGCTGATCATGTAAACAAAGCGAACCAAGACTTGTAAACCCAAAATATGACACAGAATAGGCTGTTTTGTAAATGGAAAATGGGCGATAGGTCAGGCAGGAGCTTACTCGTGTCCTGGACCCTGGCTGGCACGGCTGCGGAGCATACTGTGCAGCGGCCAGGCAGGGCAGACACGTGGCGAGCTCGACAAGATGGCTGCGTCCGAGCCGTGCTCACCTCTAGCATCCACTCGGCGACGAGGCGGCGCATGTGCGGCGTCACCTCGCGCTGCACCGTGCCGAAGTAGTTGGCGGTGATGGCGTAGCGCTCCTCAGTGCGCAGCAGGTTGTCGAGCACGCGCCGGCGCAGCAGCACGGGGTCGGGGGCAGCGGCGCGGGGCGCGGGTGCGGCCACCGAGCTCGGGGGCCCGGCGCTGCCGCTGCCAGGGCTGACTCGTTCGGCGCATAGCAGCTCCATCTCACACCGCACTGCGGCTTATCAAGGGGCCGGTCGCTTCACTATGGTATCGGACGGGTGCGAGAGAGCTCGGACTGCGCGGACAGCTGATCGGTCGCGGAGTGACGAAGCGTATAATAACGATGCGACGACGGCGAGAGTCCGACTCGCAGTGAGTGAACGGCTGGTCTGGCACCCGGCGACTCGCCGAACGAACATATGATCGGAGGGGCGCGGGGCGGGGCCGCCGTGAGGCCCGCACGCAGGTTTCTCCCGACTCGACGAGTTCAAAATACATAATGGTGGGTCTCTCTCTCTCACTCGCACAGCTGACTTAACCCCCGCGCATCGCACTGACTGCCCAATGGGGGAAAAACATCCTTTTCGTTCAAGAATTTCATAAGAGAATAATGGGTTTAGTTTCATGTTTCATGTTTGTGCCACATCGAGTAATAAAATCTAAAATAAGCAACAGGGGGGTTCCTTGGAAGTTAGTTGCATAAAAAAACTTATAAGATAGGTAGATAGCAGATTCTGAAGACTTAAATTTTAGTGTCAAAACTTATATTTTTCCAAAGTAATCCCCGTCTTGAAAAAAAACCGGTCAAGTGTGAATAGGACTCGTGCCCTGAGGGTTTCGTAGTCCGTACATAATGTTTTAAACACAACCTAAAACCTTTTTATGACTAATGAAATACCAACTTAACTTGACACTTACGATCCATTAAACTCTATGTACCCAAAGGGTCTAATTAAGTTGGATTAATTATTATATGGGTACCTAGGTATTTTCTGATTCTTCCTATATAACATGTATTAAGTAAACGTAGGTACTTGTACGGAATTTCAAGCTTCTGAATCAATGGTAGTGCTCTAAGCCATGTTTTCGTGGATTAAGTATCTACGTAAAGAGCAAACTTTTTCTCGTTGTGTTAGAAGCTCTTGGGGCCGTAGACTTCTGTAGGAGATACCTAGATATTATTTTCAACTTGATATCTCTCTCAGGGGGCCTGACAGGTCTTGTCTTGACAGGTGGACAGACAAACAGACTGACAACACAGTGATCCTGTACTATAAGTAATGAAAATGGATATTTTTCTCATTCTAAAAAAAACTGGTCAAGTGCGAGTCAGACTCGCGTATTGTGGATGATGTTGTCATTTTTATCGTGAATTTCTCAACCGCTTTATTTCTCCTGTAATCTTTACGTAAACACATTTTACCATGATTTTTTTCAAATTTTTCGGTCTACCACTATTGGAGATAATGGGGGGGACATACATTTTTTATGGTTTTTCAAGGATTTCTCGAGATGGATGCAAGTAAATATAGCCAAACTACCTACCTTATATATTTTTACAATCAGCTTTTTATTCGCTTAGATTAAATTATGTTAAGGTGTGTTAATTCGAAAACCATTTCGAGATTTAGGTTTAATAAGCCGTATTGCCGTATTTTAGAACTTGTGGTCTAAAAAACCTCATGATGGATATTTTTATGAAAAAGCTGCAACTTCCATTCAATTGCAACTGCAATTGCCTTCGTGTGACGTCACTTGAGAAATGGCTGTTTAGAAACGTGTCCTTTGCTATCAAGATAAATTTATAATAATTTTCTTCCGTTTGACAGCTGGATGACAGATGAGTAGACAAATATAGACAGACCACTTTTTTTTATAAGCAATTACACATCACAATCAGTCTGAAATTCTCAAGTGACGTCATATCGGACAATTCTTGAAAAAATCATAAAAAAATAATGGTTAATTTACATACCAAAATAATGAAAATTATGTCCTAAAATGACGTAAATTCTCAAAAAAAAATCCTTTAAAAAGGTTTTAAAAATTAAGCCATGGGAATTTGATATCCGTAATAATTATTATATTTTTATAAAATACTTTTTCATTTATTTTACTTCTTTTTTTATATTTCTCATTTGTGCTCAACTTTTTTAAATCGCTATAGTTTTCCTGTAATTGGCCAATATATATATTATCTATAATCGCAAATTGTTTTTATATTTTTCTGTCTACCAGTTTCGGAGATAAGGACATATATACTTTTGTGGTTTTTTAAAGATTTCTCGAAACCAATGCCAGTAAATATAGTAAAAGTATATATTTTTACAATCAGATTTTTAATATCTACAATTTGATACCCATATTATATTTTTAGGATAATATTTTTTATTTTTTCTCAGTATTGTTTTGGAAATATTTTGAACAATTTCAAATTTTTCATTGTTTTATTTACTTACACCGTATTATGTGGGCAAATTAATAATTAGCTCCCTCGTGGTAGATTTAAATTTCAGAACAGCTCTTATTAAAATATTAGCTTTGAAGTTAATTCAGAAAAGGTCCATTGGTAAATTCAACAACCATGAAAAATGGCAAACTATAAAATGGCAAACATAAATAAGGCTACTTAAATCATACAAAAAAGTCACAATTTTTACTTTATTAAACGGCAAAATTGAATAACAAACATGTAAAACTAAATAACTGGGCATAATCTTGGAAAAGTATTTTCCAATATTATAAAATGTACAACTTAAGAACTTTCTAAAGCCCACAACATATAAAAAAATTATAATTTTAGCTTTCTTAATAACGGAGATATAAATTTTCTACCGAAAAAAAAACACAAAATTGCGATTATCTCGGAACTTTTTTTGTTGGTTATTTAATTTTCCCTTTAAGGTGACGTTTATGGCTTTAATTTCAACTCGATAACTTTATGCGTTTCTGAGATAAAGGGTCTGAACAGACAGACGGACATACGGACAGACGGGCAGACAGACGGACAACAAAATGATCCTATAAGGGTTCTGTTTTTAGGGTTCCGTACCTAAAAGGTACAAAATGAACCTTTACGGTGAGACTCCGTTGTCCGTCCGTCCGTCCATCCGACCGTCCGTATGTCACAGCCTCATAACTTTAGCACCGTTCAAGATAAAGACATGAAAAAAAAAATGAAAAATTTGAAATTGTTCAAAATATTTCCAAAACAAAAGTGAGAAAAATAAAAAATTTTTTGATCAATATATATTTGTCTCTTTTTTATGAGATTTTTAATGTAGTTTTGGTTGATTAAAAATTAATAATAAAAAGGTAAAAATAATAATTTAACTCAAGATATATTTCGGGCCCCACTGGGCCCGGCATCAGTTGAGATTCTAACAATTAATTAAATATGACATATATAAGTTATTTACAAAAAAGAAAAAAGTAAAAAAGGTTTATTTACAATTTGTCTAAATTTAATTTTCATTCAAATTCATTCATTCATTCATTCGAGCATTCATTCATTCATTATAATTTATTTAAAGAAATTATTACTAGACAGTGGTACCACCCAGCAGCCGCGATAGGTATGTGTATTGCGTTGATTCCTGCGGCTGCTAGATGGCGCCACCGTTGCCACACCTTGGTCTGGGTTTCTCGTGTAATATGTGTAATAAATAAAAAATATTATCTTAAAAATACAATATCGGCATCAAATTGTAGATATTGAAAATTTGATTGTAAAAATATATATTGTTACTATATTTACTCTCACTTGTTTTGAAAAATCTTTCAAAAACCACAAAAATATGTACCTTATCTCCGAAACCGGTCGACCGAAAAATATGAAAAAAATTACAATTATAGATCATAACTGGCCAATTAAAAAAAATTTAGCAAAAGTGAAAAATATAAAAAAAGAATTATAATAAATAAAATATATTTTATAAAAACACATTATGGGTATCAAATTGTAGGTATTAAAAAGCTGATTATAAAAATATATAGTTTGGCTATATGTAATTGCATCTATTCCGAGAAATCCTTGAGAAACCATAAAAAATTGTATGTTCTCCCCCTTATCTCCAAAACTTGAAGATCAAAAAATATGAAAAAAATCATGGTAATATACCGATGGTTAAAAGGCAAATAGGTTGAAGCGCCATTTTTGCAACTTTACAGGAGAGCCATTTAAAAAAAAAAACGAAAAAAAAATCCAAAAAAAAAGCTAGTGGATGTAGAATCATCCAAGCAGAATAATATGATTAAATAAAAAAAATACTTTAATCCCAAGTCAGTTTGATCAAAAAAACATCTAAATCCTTAGAAATATATGTCGCTTAATACATAATGGCAACTTTTTTTTTCATTTTCAAATAAAAGAAAAACGGTTGAAGTGGTATGCGAGTAAATATTAGAAGAAAGCAAAAAGCTTCAATTTGAATTTGGTAAATATTTAGTGTAAAGAAAAATGATTGAATCGCCCTATCACATGACTGATTAAAAGTGGCTAAGTAGTTTAACTTCCATTTGTTAATTTACCTGAGGAAGGTAAAATAACTTATATGGTTATCTGTATCATATTTAATCTGTATGATATCGAGTAATTTCTTAATTAATAAATTAATTTGTTTGTGAAGTCACTGATATTGAGGTAATTAATGTTTTACTAAAAGGAAATACCAAAAATAAAAACAATTGGGTATTAGAAGAATCAAATTTTTATTCAGTGTTATATGAGTTATGAATGATTATTACAAATGAAATTTTTTGTTTTAATAAATTATTACCTTCTTTAAGTAATTTTGGCAATGAAGCGAGAAAAATAATTATAACTTGTAAATTAACCTAACTTAAACATTATTTTAATCCCAAATGCCTAGGTTACCTGATGCCAAATTCAATATATTTTCCAACTTTTCAATAACAGTCTTTGTAAAATTAAATAATCACTAAAATAAATAATCTTTGTATCAATAAAGTTACTATACTAAGTGAATTTGGCACTAGGTTTCCAAAGAACCATTATTAGAGAGGCTGTGTGATCAAGCCTAGTTTTTTTAACCTAATCAGTCGTCTTATTTTCGAAATCCGTGTCAATCAATTCTTCTTGTATGAAGAGATCAATACAATAAACTACAATAACTTGTAAATTAACTTAAACATTATTTCAATCTTAAAAGTCTAGGTTACCAGGTGCCAAATTCAAGCTTTTTGCGACTTTTCAATAATAGCCTTAGTAAAATTAAATTATCTCTAAAATAATCTTTGTATACACTACTAAAGTGAATTTGGCACTAGGTTTCCAAAGAATCACCATAAGAGTGGCTGATTGATCAAGGCTAGGCATGCCTAAAAAAACAGCATCCTGACAATTTGGAGTACCAAGAGCTACCATCCAACATCGATTGAGTGCAGATTTTGTAAAGGCTAGCTAGACCTGGTCCACCAACAGTCTTAACAACAAAAGAGGAGACAATATTAAAGCAGTGTATTATCACCAGTTGCCAAAAGGGTTTCCCAAAACGGAAAGAGGATGTTATGGCAAGTGTGGCAGAATTTTTAAAAGAAAATCCTCGTAATAATTCATTTTGTGACAATAAACCTGGCGAAGGCTGGTATAAGCTCTTTCTCAATCGCCATCCTGACATAGCATCAAGAACAGCTGAAGCTGTTACTGCTGCCAGCGCTAATGTTTCGGAATCAAATATACGAAAATGGTTCCAACAAGTTGAACAACATCTTTACGAAAACGGACTTCGTTCCATTGTAGACGATCCCAAAAGGGTTTACAATGGAGAAGAGACTAATTTTCTGCTCTGTCCAAAGAGTGGTATAGTATTAGCTCCGAAAGGGACAAAAGACGTGTATTAAGTTGATAAGGCTGTAGCCAAGTCTAACCTTACGGTTATGTTTACCTTCTCAGCAAATGGCGACACCATACCACCTATGGTCATCTACCCACTAAAACGAATGCGTGTGGACATAAACTCTTCTGTGCCTGGTTCATGGGGAATAGGATTATCTGATAATGGGTGGATGAACAAAGAATTATTTAAGCGATATATTGAAAACGTCCTCCATCCCCATCTTGTCAAAGAAGGAGTTGAATTCCCGATAATACTTTTTGTGGATGGTCACAAGAGTCACATCAATTTACAATTAAGATAAACTTGCAAAAAGCTCGGAATCATCTTAATTGCATTATACCCCAAACTCGGTTACTTCAACCAGCCGATGTTTTAGCTTTTGGACCGATGAAACATTTTTGGAAAAAAGGTGTTTTAGATTGGAGACGTGAAAATTTGTCAAAAAATTTAACTAAAATTGACTTTGCTCCAATGCTAGCTCTTGTGATTGAGAAGTACATAGAGAGACGTGTCATTGTAAGTGGGTTCAGAGCTTGCGGCTTATGTCCATGGGATGTAAATGCGATTAATTACAAGAAATGCCTCGGGAAGAACACTCATTCGCAGTTACCTTCTACAGAAGCAATGTCTAGCGCAATTACACTTCCACAGTTTGAAGAACTAGTAGGACCACAGGTTATATTACTGTTGGAACAAAATCCACCTGAGAAAGACCGTTTCTTTAACGCCTTGTCAAAAGTTCACAAAGCATTAAAACCTCAAAAGCAGCCAAGTGTCACTTCTACGTGCTCTGTCAATACTATAACTATCCACACCACAGACATCACTCCAGATCACCATACTTCTGCACCGGAAGAAAATGATGTCGAGGTCATTAAGCAAAACTCTAGTTTGCTCATTGAGAACGATTGGGTGGCTATTGATGACATTCCAATAATTTGTAATGATTTGGAGGTTAAAAGTTGTCCTCAAAGCAATGATAAAGCCAAGACCAAGGACCTTAGCTCTAAACAAACATTCGAAGTTTCAACAAACAAAAAAAAGGAATTGAAAGATATGTAAGAGTGTCCAAAAACATCCGAGCGTAAAGGTAAGCACATAAACGAAGAACCGGTTTATGTGTTGACTAGCAATTACTGGATGGACAAAGAAAACAAAGAAGCAAGACAAAAAAGTACAACTGGAAAATGAAAAACAAGAGCGTAAACGCAAAAGAGAAGAAGCAAGATTAAAAAAACAAGACTATGTATCTAAGAAGATAAGAATTAATAAAGAGCAAAAAAAATCAAAAGTTAAAGAAGAGAAGTATGAAAATTGACCTATATCTGAACTCAGGACATTCTCAAAGAATCTGAAAAGTAAAGCTGGTGATACTTCCGAAAAAAATTGATAAAAAGACAGAAATTACAAAAGAAGATTAGATCAAAATTGATAAAATAACCGAAATTGCAAAAGAGGCCGAGATGAAAATTGCTACAAAGACTGAAGTTATGAAAAAAACCGAGAAAAAATTTGATGAAAAGACCGAAGTTCCAAAAGGAAACGAGATTAAAATTGATAACAGGACCAAAGTTGACAGAAAAACGAAAGAATACAAGTTAAACATTTATAAAAAGACTGAAATTGCAAAAGAAGATGAGTTAAATATTGATAAAATAAACGAAGTTACAAAAGGAACCGAGATAAAAATTGCAACAAAGACTGAAGTTATGAAAGAAAACGAGATAAAAATTGATAAAAAGACCGAACTTCCAAAACAAGACGAGATTAAAATTAACAAAAGGTCTAAAGTTACAAAAGAAGACAACGAAAACAAAGATTTAACTGAGCCTGTCGCTACAAATGCTGAAAGAAAGACTGGCGTTATTATAAAGTCAGTTGCATCACTGCCTAAATTAGTACTTAAGGAAAATAAGCAAAAAATAAATAAAGAAAATCTTAAATATTTATACACAATAACAAAACCCCAAGAAGTTGTTTTAGTATAGCCTAGAGCTAAGGTTTTTAAAGGTGTACCAAAGGTATACCAAAGGCGTGAGTCTTTTTGCAATGAGAGAGAGTTAGCTGACTTTTTAAATAATCATCTTGATGAGGATGACGTTGATCCATAGATAATTTCAGTTATGAATGGGCGTAGCGTAAGTTGATTTAATAATTATTGTGTTTACTGCCAGAAATACAAAATAAGAGTGATTGTAATAATTTTGATCTCTTTATATTGATAATGTTTAAAATAAATAAATACCATAAAATTATATTAGTTATTACAAATATGATTTAAATTGTTATTACATGTATGCCAATAATTGCATTGTGGTATATCAATACCTCTAGTGCCAATCACCGTACTTAAGGGATATTTTTCGTTTAAAATTAAAGATTTTAATTAAATTCATATAAAAAGGCCTGGAAAATACTTTATTTATTGCTTTTATCCATACCGATTAGTTTTTGTAAAAAAAGAAACAACGCAGGTGGTCTTTAAAAAAATTGTGCTATAACGAAAATTGAATTCGGCTTAGAGTGCCAATAATTGTATAGTTTACCCTACTTCCACATACACGTTGATTGTTGTCAACACGAAAAAAATCTGCGTCTAAGCGACAAAGCCTACGAGGTTTCATACAAAATGGTGATGTCTCAAAGTCAATACCAATTATTTTTGAGCCCAAGAAAAGCCGTTTAAGTCACATAAAAAAAAATTGAGTTGGTATTAAGCAACGACCTTCCCATTTAAAAATAAGGCATAAACAGTTGAAGTCTACAAACATGAAAAATCGGACAAAAAGAAAAACGGTTGAAGTGCCAAAGCAAGTACACCTTTTTTGGAGTCAAAACTGTTTAAACTCCAAACCTCATAAATTTTGCTCAAGGAAAAAATGTTTAAGCGACAATGCGGTCTATTTATGTTCGAGTAAAAATGATTTCACCGACTTATCTTACGAAAATACTCTATATAATAAGGGTTCAACTGACGTCTAATAATTAGGTAAGGAAAGTAAAACCAGTTGAATGAAGTTACACACTTCTTTACACTTAATAGTTGACATCCTTTTTTTCTAGAAGTTGGTGTTTTTTACGTCGGTTAAACCATGTGTTTTTATAAATAAGGCCTTAAGTGTAGATGTATGAAGCGACAAAAAGTGCTCCGATTTGCGTGAAACCTGTCTAAACGACGCAGAAAAAATTGCTGATTCCAAATATATATATAACTCAATTTCACCCTGGATGTCGCTTCTACCTATTTGCCTTTTAACCATCGTTATGTTTACGTAAAAATTACAGGAAAATTAAAGTGGTTGAGAAATTCACCATCCACATTTTATCATCCACAATACGGCACCCTAGGTATGCGAATCTGACTCGCACTTGCCGGGTTTTTTCCTTTAGAGGTACGGAACCCTAATAATACAAACTAACCGCTGTATTCATTATTCGTAGGAAATTTTCCACACCTTACGTTTAAAATTTCCACTCCGTTTTTTTGAAATCACCCTGTGTTGGTTCATCTTGCAAGACAACGTAATGCTTTGAAGTCGCGGAAACAACTTATAATTTTTGAGAATGCCTCTAAAACTCTAAAGCTTTCAAATTGTAGGACATAAATCAAGCCTTCAGCTCTGAACTAAAGCCTTTTGCTCTTGGTTTTCACCATGCAGTCCTAATTTGTTAGCCGAGACAACTTTTATACAGCCTAAAGGCTTAAGGTAGGTTTTAGAAATAACTTCTAAGTAATTTTAACATTCCATAACTTTTTGGTTATATCAAAGTTAAAAATTTAACCTTTAGATCTTACTTAAGCATAATGCTAGCCTTTTCAGAACTTAATCACGAGTCTACAACAACTATAAGATCCTAGGACTATATGGTCTTGAAACACAAGTCAAAATAACGTTAATTTAAACTCTTGTCAACGGCTTAAAGGTTGTTATGATAAACAATTAGTTTTAGAACTTAATAATCATTCTCAAGTACTTAATATGCCTAGGTAGAAAAGCATTAACCTTTTTGCGACCCTAATACAAACTAAAGGCAGTTTTCACAACCTAGGCCCAAATGAATTGTTACTTGGGTGGATAGGATTGAAATGATATAAAAATAAAAACCGGCCAAGTGCGAGTCGGACTCGCGCACGAAGGGTTCTGTACCATTATCCATAAAAACGGCAAAAAAATGATGTCAGTTGTATGTATGGGAGCCCCCTTATATAGCGGAAATAGAAATACATAATCTGTGGAAATTTCAACTGTCTAACTATTACGGTTCACGAGACGTAATAGTTAGACAGACAGTCCTGGACGGACGGACAGCGGAGTCTTAGTAATAGGGTCCCGTTTTTTACCCTTTGGGTACGGAACCCTAAAAACTGAAGGTATATCCATCCTTACTAGCCGAGCCTTATATGTATGGAACAGACTGGTGACGGGCAGCGGCGTCACTGGTGCGAAGGTTTCGGCACCGCACTCACCAACCCGCCTGCCCAGTGTGTGTGAGTATGGGCAATTCTTCCAGGATGACCGCAGGGAGTGGCAAAGTCCTGGAAAGGCTTATGTCCAGCAGTGGACGAACTAGGCTGATGGATAGATGGAGATATCCTAGCTAATGAAAAAAATATGACCGCCGAGAGTGGCAAAGTCCGTGAAAGGCTTATGTCCAGCAGTGGACGAACTAGGCTGATGGATGGATGGAGATAATATTAATGAAAAAAATATGAAGAATTATTAATTGGATGAATTGAATCTTAAGAAAAATCCAGGCGTAAAGATGCCCTAGGCTAGGCAATCTCATCGGCGCGGCGCCTTGTTGGCGGTCATCCAATGTGAGTTGGAATTCATTTCGCAAAATAAGTAGCTAGATAGGCCATGTCATGACTGGCAAGAAACGTGCATACAACCTTTTCCGGAAAAGCAATCAGAAGGTCAAGTTTGACAATAAAAAAAAATATGAAAAAATTTAAAATCACTTTGAAAAAAAAAGTTTGTATGAAAATATTCACTCTAAGGCAGTTTTTTTTCAAAGTGTTATTTAATTTTTTTATTTTTTTTTTATTGTCAAACTTGACCTTCTGGTTGCTTTTCCGAAAAAAAGTTCTATGCACGCCACTGCAAGAAAGGTAGGTAAAAAAATATATATATTTTCGCCTTATGTAAATTTTTTTGTTTAAAATTCTCCGCATGCGCCCTAGGCACGTCGTGCTAGTTTGCCTAAAAGATAATCCGCCTGAAAAAAGACACATTTTTTTCATGACTGTACACGACCTGCCAAGTTTTGCCAAGGCCTGCCTGCTTTTTTAGGAGTAATTCTTTGTCCTTCTTCTCACAGTAACTGTGTCAGCTCGTACTCGACGAGATATAGTTACCCACAACATAGTACAAGAAACATTCGGTCCAGGGTTGGCCTGTTACGTAACGTAAGAAAACTCGCGCGCTCTCAAAAAGAGACGAACATACCATAAACGGGCATACCATAAAGGTTTCTCTTTCTCATTTTTGACTACGGTGCCCTAAAAAGTACCTAATTAGCTAATCTGAAATTTTAGGAGCTATCGCAAAAGTAAGAGGCCGTCCGTATAACGTCATTTAAAATTAGGGGGGGATCTGGTTTGCGAATGATTTAATTTATTTATTAACAAAAATCCACAGCAATACAAAATGTGTTAACTTAAAAATATTAATTATATTATAAAAATTCAACACGAATTCAACAAAGTCGTTGGCCAGGGTCACTACGATGATAATAAAGAAAACCGCATCCAAATTCGATGAGTGGTTCGAGTGGTGGTGGTTTCCGGTGGCAAGGCGAAAACGGGGCACAGATTCAATAAACGTGGGCGGAGCCGCGAGCGAAAGGCCAGTTATTCTATAAGAAATGTTTATGTACTTCTTACCGTAAAATCCTGATTATGAACTGAAAATAGTGCATAATGAAGATTTTTTTTTACGAACGTCTCTAACATAGAAAAAGAAGTTAAATAAAAGTACAGTTTTCTATAAGAAAAAGTATTCTATAAGAAACCTTAAAGCACATTTAAAAAAAATATGTACCGTTCCCGCGTAAAGCATGTTTTCGAACAGCTTATCCACAGAGGTTTTTGCCCTGGCCACAGAAGAAAAAGTAGTGCCCTGGCAAAATGCTTGTAATAATAATATTATATATATTATATAACTATATGGCTGTCCGTCTGTGACGCAAATAATGAAATTCCGAAAAAATAAGCAAAGTCTGCTATGACGTCAAATTTTGTAAGTTGCAAACGGTAAACTTTTATAATGAATTAATAAATAAATAAAATAAGGTAATGTAAGTATTAATAAATCCATTGATCTTGTTAGGAATAATAATATTAATTTTAAGAGAAGGAAGATATAGAATACAAATACAACATGTGCTAAAAATATCTACATTAAACATCTTTAGGTGCTATCAGGTGTTTGACCGGCGAAATGTCAAAATTCTGCCGAATCGTTACACAAGGAAGAATTCAAGGCAAAAAGCTTAAAGCACTTTTTACAGGTCTCGAGTCTTTCAACGATGTTCACGAACTTAATGAAAATGTTATTCATTCAAAACTTGTTATTTCTGCAGACCAGATTAGCAGTGGGTGTTTTAATGGCATTTTACTTTACACTTGGCTGCTTATGGTCATCGTGATTACTAAAATAATCAAATTCACGCATTATTATAAATGAATTAAAGATGTTACTTGAATATTAAGAAACGGAAAATATATATACTTAATTCATTAACCTGGATTAAAATTCCTTCTGTCTTGTATTTTCTTATCCCTTGGTTAAAGTAGATATAAGTCATATATTGTATAGTATAAGTTTTATGTTGAAAAAAAAAGACATGATCTTGCTAAGTTTCTTGCCCTTCTTCTTAGCAAGACTAATCGAAAGGGCGGAGGTAGGCATGTATTTATATATGTAGGTAACCTATTAGTATGTAGTATATAGGATGGGATTTGGTCGGCCGCCTGGATTCGTGCTGGGGGCTCGGTTGGTGATCATTGAACCTTGTTCCTGGTCCCTGGCCGGGTCTCCGGTATGGGTTCGGGCGGTTGATTGGATTTTACGTTGTATAATATATATTTTACCTATCATTTTAATCGTATATATATTGCTACATAAATTAAATAAACCTTTAATTTAGTTCATGGAACAAAACAAAAGGAACCTTTATGGACTCGTATTTATGGTATAGATAGGCTTTTCGCAAACCTATCTATACAATAAATACCTGTGCTGTGTGAAAGTGCACCCTAATCGAATCGAAAATTTGATATACATGTATGGAATTTCTGGTGTTTGGGGGGGAGGGGGTGTATCCGTCATTGCTCATAACTTTAGCACCGACCACATGAAAAAAATTAAAAAACAATATTCTATCAAAATCAATATGGGTATCAAATTGTAAGTATTGAAGAGCTGATGGCCTACATTTACTTGCATCGAAAAACCAAAAAAAGATGCATGTGTCCCCCTTATCTCAAAATCTGGTGGACCGAAAGATATGAAAAGAATCACACATAATAATAATACGAGCTTACGTAAAGATTACAGGAAAAATATACATAGCGGTTGAGAAATTCACGAAAACAAAATGACAAAATTCCAAAAATTGCGGAAACCAAGGTACGCGAGTCTGATTCGCACTTGACCGTTTTTTTATTTATTGTTTTATACGTAGGTATATTTTAATGTTTGATAATGGATGTGGAAGACGTGAAAGAGGTGTGTCAGGATCGTAGCAGATGGAAATCTGTAGTCTCTGCCTACTCCTCTGGGGGACAGGCGCGAGTATGTATGTATGCATGTTGCTAGGGGTCAAATGTAGGGCCTTAAGATTTTCATGATTTTTAATTACCTACAACATTTGCAGCTTTTCACGGAAATTCTGTGTGTACCGCTAGGACTATGAGGTCCATGATGCTACAATGTATGCAAGATCCTGGTAGGTAGGTACTGGTAGCCCGTAGGCACAGGAAGTCCGCCATAACCGCAGTCATTAATCACAAGCCGGCTTCCCCTGCTGCACTCAGTGTTGCCAACTTAGCACTTTCGGTGCTAGATTTGGCACTATTGTCATATACCTTAGGGCATGTACCAATCATATAGCACTGAAAAATTACATACACCCTCTTGCACTAAATAGCAATCACGCAAGACCTGCCTCACATACGAAATTCCGCAATATTTTCTTAAAAAATAAGATGAACATTAAAATTAAAGATCAATTAGAATAGTAGATTGTTATACGAGTGCATAATACGAGCCTTATTACCCGAGACGTTTAACGGTTTGACCCTTGGTTCGTTTGTAGCCGAGTTCAACACTCTACTTTTCACTTCGATTGCAGTATTATTTCATCATCACTGGCTGACATATTTAACTGTCAGTAATACTTAATGCAAATTTAAATAATCAAACAACTAAAATATGTACATACGGCTGACTAAGAAAAAGCAACAGCTCTTTCCCAACAACACACTGCTTTTTTTTTCAATTCTTCCACTAAGTGGAAAGGCCAAGGGAACATACCCCATACAGCCATGTCTAAATAACCTAAATAAATTAGACATGCATTTATTTTTATTCATTTTATTTTATCTCTCTTTAAAGTCACTGTATATATTCTTGAGCATCATTTGAAGCTTCTGTCCTGTCAGTTCGCGCTAATATGATAGAATCTTATCGCGAACGTTATTGAGTTTCAAAAAGTTGTACTGTGTATCTGGCTGTATGTGTATGGCCTACTGCCATAGTAAAACGTAGTTTTAGTCCGCTTGTAGCAAGCATAAACCAGTACTTTTTAGAGCATGAGAAGTGAAAACATCTTTTTCAATTAAAATATTTGCCTTTCTTGAAATTTATTTCTTTTGATCTTTTCTAGTTTGTAATGCATTCTAAATAATGGTTAAGAGTCTCCAAAGCGATGGAATTCGCAATAAATCATATAAAAATAATTTCATGTCATAAAATATTTTATTTCTTGACTAATTTAGCACTATTTTAGGAAATGCATAACAATCTAGCACTTTTTGAGATGTCGTTTAGCACACAACCGTGGTATCGAGTTGGCAACCCTCGCTGCACTCGGTTCAGTGCGAGGAGAAAATTGGTGCACATGAGGGCGACACTTTTATTGTTTCGTGCCATTTTGCTCTTATTCCTTTGCTTCAAGATATGTGCGGTGGCTGCATGTGGGCATCTTGACTTATTGTGTAATAGACAATAGTGAGTAGAGACATGAGTTTTTTTTAGGGACACTTGCATAAGAATCTTGTCTTCTTCTGTGCACGAGCCGAATTCGCAGTTGTTTGATTTTTTCGCTATATCAGGGTTTGCTAAATAATAAAATATGGAGGTTAGGTAGATACTTCACAAGTTCTTGGTTTTTAATCTCCTGTCTGTTTCTTGTTTTTGGATAATGGAAGAATAATAAACTTATGTACAGTGCTCCCACAGTAATAATGCGCATACAATGCGGCCGAGCGACCGGACGTACCACGTGACCTTATTGCTTGCATAGAAAGTGCAAGGAAATCCGAACTTTGCCGAAGATTTGTATGCGCATTATTACTTTGGAAGCACTGTAATACTTCGTCTCTGTCTATGTGTTAGATTTAAAGGATATATACCAATAAGTATTGAAAGACATATCTGTTAGTAACAATGCTGACATAAGAACGCAAAATTGTGTACAGTACGGTACTCTACGGTAACTAGCTCAACTGGTTTTTTATAACGGCAGTTCTGTTCCTGACAGAACAAAAAAATAAAAAATTTTGAACGTCTCTCAGGTTCCTTCTAAGAATCCTCTAAATAAAGAAGGCCCCCTCAGCTTTGGGGCCCTGGTGCACTGCACTACCTTGCCCTATGATAGCTACGCCACTGACAGTACCCGGCAGTAAATAATTCACATCGGCTATCTTCAGCTTCGTAGAGCGTCGTCTCTATCACCGGACTGTTTAGTGCTTTGTGCGACAGAGATGACACTACGACACGATGTGCATTATTAAGAGTCGAGAGAAAATAAGACTTGTTCCCGCTCTGCAGGTCTAGTGACACTTTCAGTTCAGACCAGTTTTTCAAGCATAGAAATTATGCACTCTTCACAACTTAGCTTTACTTAGGTAGGTACCTCATTATTTACCTAAATCCTACCTAGGTACCATTTTGGCTGATGATTAAATTGTGATGATGTCTGCAGAACGCAATCATTAGGGGTATTTATTTATTTTTACATTATTTATTTACCTATAAGTACATAAAATTACTTTACAGACATGGTTTAATTTATAGGTAAGTTTTTCTTCTATTAGTTAGGTATAATTTTATTATATGTTGTTTAAGTTCTTTTTTTTTGTTAATAAAACTTATAACATTATTGTCTAGTCTTAGCGACATTCATAAAAAACATCCTGCATTTTGGTTTCTGTCCTTTCTTCGTTTTTGGGAATTTTAAGCAAAAAATTTAGGAATCTATAATATATTCTCCTCTTATGCAAGAACCTTCAAAATTCACATACACTTAAACTTACTCAAAGTAATTTGTCAAATAAATTAAAATAAAATGGTTTTAGAACAACTAATTAAAAAAAACAGCTCGGGAGCTGTTCAATACTATACTGTTGACGATTTGTGCTTTCAATTTTCGCGTCGTGATGCCAGCATTTTTGAAAAATTGTAAGGTGAGCAAAAATAGTGAAGTAAAAAGTAAATATTTTGGGTATGGGCAATTTGAATTTTGGGTATAGGTTGAGTGATAATCGGCTCGCCCAGATCAGGACAAAAATATTTTATATGACGATGTGTGATCGTGATAGCAATATTTGCATGAAATAGATCTTAGACAACACGGGGACAAAGCAATAGAGACGAACCGCATTAGCTTTTCTAAGAATATTTTATTGCGAAATCCTACACCAATAGGTCACCCGAGGTTGGCGAGTGGGATGAGGGTTTCTAGTACGTTTCAATGCCTATTAACTTAGAAACCCTACGCTAGTACGTCACCATCTGTTACGTATTGAAACAGCATTTACGCGTGTTCATCGCCTGAAAACAGCTGGAAATGCTAACTCAGTTCGTCTCCGCCTAATTTCTATATACGCGGCCGGGGGCGATCTTCTTCAATTGAGGCCCGTCCTTGCTTGAATAGACAATGCCACTGTAAAAGATTGGGTTTACAAGGGCGAGAGTCTCCGTAAACGGAGAACATCTCTTGCGTCATGGTTTGGACGTTTTTTCCTTGCATGGTAAGGAACTCTATAACAGCGGCGGCGCGGTGCTCGATTTTATCGATGCTTCCCGATATTATGATAGTTTAGAGACTAATAGGCCGATTGTAATAAAACTCGATATTTATATTAATAGTGAATCACTCAACACGTTGAGGTACTAATGATTCAAATTCAAAATTCAAAAAGTTTATTTTACAAAGTATTGATCATCGTCCAAATTCATACTGGAGGCTTGATAAGTGATCAGTATCTTGGATCAAGAACAATTTTTGTGAAATTTGTAAAATGAAATTTCGGCTTCCCATAGAAATTCACTTTCAGTTCCGAGTGAATCACTATGGGGAGTCGAAATTTCATTTAACGAATTTTACAAAAATTGTTATTGATCCATGATGCTGATCACTTACCAAGCCACCAGTATGAATTTGTACGATGATCAAAAGGTCACCTTGTATAATACACATTTGTACATGAACTACTTAGATTAAATGTTTATTTAATTTATGTAGCAATATATATACGATTAAAATTATAGGTAAAATATTATTATACAAGGTCAAATCCAATCAGCCGCCCGAACCCATACCGGAGACCCGCCCACGGACCAGGAACAAGGTCACCAATGATTTCAATCATCACCAACCGAGCCCCCAGCACGAATCCAGGCGGCCGACCAAAACCCATCCTATATACTACATAGTAATAGGTTACATATATAAATACATGCCTACCTCCGCCCCTACATGAGACCCCTCACCCCTCTCCAACCCCGCCATTCCACGAACATAAAAACGCACCATCGTATCATTTTTCTTAGTTACACTCGTTATTTAATAAATCCATCAGTTTAATTAAAATTAAGTAATAAGCATCTTGTTATTCAAGAATTACAAGAATTACATATATCATATTAGACGACTAGAGAAATTCCATATAAAAAAACCAGCCCAGTGCGAGTTAGATTCGCATACCTAGGTTCTGTATCGTGGATGATGAATTCAATTTTGTATTTTTTTTTTCGTGATTTTCTCAATCGCTATATTTTTCCTGTAATCTTTACGTAAACACACATTACCATGATATTTTTCATATTTTTCGATCTACCAGTTTTGGAGATAGGGGGGGAAAATACGTTTTTTGTGGTTTTTCGAGGATTTCTCGAAATAGATATGAATAAATATAGCCAAATAATATATTTTTACAATCAGCTCTTTATTACCTACAATTTGATACCCATATTGTATTTTTATAAAATAAATAATTATTTATTTTGCTTCTGTTTCATTTGTACTCAACTTTTTTTCAATCGCTATAGTTTTCCTGTAATTGGCCAGTTTTGATCTGAAATCGATATATTTTTCATATTTTTCGGTCAACCAGTTTCGGAGATAAAGGTTCCTTTTGTACCTTTTGGGTACTACGGAACCCTAAAAATCATCATTGGATCAAATTAAGTAACACATTAAAATGCGAGGTAGACTGGATAGAAGCAAGTAAATATAAGGGAACATGTTGTGTTTCACAGACCATAAAAAATATGTATAATGTGTGAACGAGACATCAGGCTTTCTTGGAATCACTTGGTCGCAATGCTCTCGGCTGGCAGGAATGTAACCCGCCCGCGCCCGCGCCACAGAATAAAACCGCGCCGCGCGACTCACCATTTCTCCAATAAAAACGAAAGAATAAGCTTATTTACTTCACATTACAGAGCTTATGGCTTACGAGGACTTTCCACAAACTTAATTAATCTTAGTTAACGATTTTGTTGTAGGTCGGTTAAAGCAACGACTAAGCGATTTCGTAAAGTTAAAGAATGCAGTCTTTTTAATTCACCCAAATTGGCATATATTAAATTATGTTAAGGTGTGTTAATTCGAAAACCATTTCGATATTTATGTTTAATAAGCCGTATTTTCGAAGTTTTCGTCTAAAAAACCTCATGATGATGAATATTTTTACGAAAAGGCTCCAAGTTCCATTTGCCCTCGTGTGACGACACTTGAGTGATGGCTGTTTGGAAATGTTTCCTTTGCTATCAAAATAAATTTATAATATGTATATGTATTTTGGTCGAAAATTATTTTGGTCGAAGGATAAAGCCGCGTGATGGAATGTATTAGGAAGCTAAAAAATACCGCGTGGTAAACCACTTTCAATATAGAAACAAAACTGGGCCTGTAAGCTAGGTTTGCTGTCCCATAAAATAACGAGAAAAAAGCAAAAATATTTTAATTTTCTTCTTCGTGTGGAAACTAAATTAAATTAAATCTTTCCAGTAAGTAGCTACTGTAATAGCTTTGTCATTAACCTGCATCAGGTCTAAGTGAGTGCAGGAAGCCGGACACAGAGGGCACGACATGGGATGGTCTGTCGTTTGTGGAACACCGCATAGACAGTTCATGCTAGCATTTTCGGCGGAAATTCCCCAGCGTTTAAGGTTATCCTTGGACCTTCCAACACGAGCTCTAAGACGATTCAAGGATTTCCATACTAGCCATTCCTGATCGAATATTTAAATAATTAAATTAAACCCAGCAGTATGTTGATTTGGATTTTGGACTGAGAACGATGATGATGAAAAACACAAAAGGCCATACACAGCATTTTTTCATATAAAAGTATAAAGTCAAAAAGCAATATAAATTAAAAGATAGGTAACGATTATGAAAGGCGCCCTAAGCTGAGTGCGAGGTGCGACTTGCGCCTCCCCTAGCAGCGTGCCGCCCCGGGGCATGGCACTTTTGCCCCTAGGGTAAATACGCCACTGGCCGTTCGTCACTTTATTTCTACTTAGTACAATGTTACGGGCACCAATCACATTCAAACTTTTAAACTGTAGATCTGACAAAAAAATAATTAAAAATGTTAGCTCTAAGGTATTTACCACGAGTATACGGGTTCTGTCAATAAGTAGCCAATATCCCGGAAGTTCTCTTCAAATCCCGCACATCATACCGTGTGTTAGTTGGATAGATAACTTTGACCACATTGCAAAAAGTTTCCGTGATATATTTTCGCATTTACTTATTATACAGAGCAGTAATGTTAAAGAGCGGTTTCCGGGCCGGATTGTGAAAAACCCGCCTTTTTCTAACTAAGCGAAACCGAACACTTAAATTCAAAATCCACTCAATAGGTATTCGGCAAAACCTTATTAGCTACGTATTGTGTTTAAAAAATTTGCAATTCTAGTTTACAGAATCCAATGGAAACTTTGCGATGGCAGCATACACAATACATAGGTAATAAGGTTTTGTCGAATAACTATTGAGTTAATTTTGGATTTAAGTGTTCGGGTTTTTCAGAAACAAATTTACAGGCGAATCAGCTAAACACTTAGAGAAACTGTAGATTGTTTCACAAGGGAGTGAAATGGCGTATTCGACAATTCCGCATCGACGCGTCGCGACGGCGGAATATTGAATCGAGAGCATGCGAAGGATTCTAAAATAGAATCACGAGCGTTGGAAGGGATTCTAAACTGAATCCTGAGAGTTTTCCCACAAGATAGAACTAATTTTGCTCCAGTGTAAAACACTCTGCTTTCCACTTGAAGGAAAATTAATACAAAAATGCGTAATTCCATGCAAATTTAACATAAATATTTCGTTTTCGTCCCTTGACAAACACATTTGGTAAGAACTACATACAACATCCAATTATTCTTACTATAAATCGATGTGTCGCTCTAGCTGTATAGGTTAAACTAAAAGCTGCTAAGGCTACATCCTCAACTTTACAGGTAACAGTAACAGAAATCTAAGACAATTGCTAATAAAGTCTAGCTTTTGCCGTTCCCTTTTCCTAACGGTTAACGTAGTCAACAATTACATAAATATGATTTCCCGTTATGTTGTAAAACTTGAACGGCAAGAGAACAAATAAAAATATTATCGTCTTCTACCATTAACTGTGGTATAAAAAAATAGGAATGTAAAAGGGAACTACCTGTCTGATTTGTCTAAACGCATGAAGCAACAAGCCAACAAGCAACAAGCCTAGTACTCCATGTCTAAACGGAACAGACCTCAACGATTTGAGGTTTCCGTCACAAATTCACAATCCATACAACATGAGAGTGGAACATGAAATGCTCCGAAATAAAAAAAGCCTTTTAGAAACTAAAAAACAATGTTACAAAGTGTATATATATATATCTCACCAACAAAAGTATAGTCCGCGCCACCAATGAAGTCCTGTGACAAAGTCTTTATTGCTTTTGGAATATGAACCATAATGCCTTAATCACTGGTGGCGCAGACTCTATTCGAGCAACTGAATTCGTCAAAGTATCAAGTAAATATGTCATGTCATGTACCAAAGAACAAGAAAAAGAAGAAAGAATGTATGTGCAAATTTGATGATTGAAATCATTCCGTGAAATCAACATGATATGTATCTAGATAAAATGCTGTAAGTAATTTGAATGTGATAAGTGAGGGAATTTGTATTAAATAACAAATAATTTAATAATGTTTCTAAATAAAAAAAGAATTCAGATATTTGGAAGCAAATAGATAAAATTTAATTCCTTCTTGAATTTTATTCATAAGCTTTGAAATTTTCATGATAGGTATACGAGTAACTGAAGTTGCTAAGCAGATCAATAAAGATATCTAAGCAAAATACATCTAAGACTTTTATTGCTTTCGTATTGTCTTTTGCATTGTAGAACTGGACTAATGGAGCTTAGTTGGGTTATTCCCAGGACTCCAAAATCCAAGATTCGTAGATTTCGTAGCTAGGGCTGGGCAAAGTACCTATACATACTCAGCTGTAATTGAAATACAAAATACATTGTGTAAATTGTATTTGAAATACGAAATACAAAATATTTTGAGAGGATGTATTGAAAATACAAATATACATTGTTTTGGAAATATTTATTTAAAACACAAAATACTTGAAACTTATTACAATGAATCTCTGTTTATACACCGTGAAATTCAAGTGGTTTTGGAAACGATAACTGGCAATACTACTCGTCCATATACGAACGATTTTTACTATAGAGCCAAACCTGAAATCGTGGAAACAAAACAGCCAAGTGCGAGTCGGACTCGCATTGTATTGTATTTTCGTCGAGAAGTATTTCTGATCATGTATTTGAAATACTTAATACATTTTCAGGAGGTATTTAAAATACAAAATACATATTGTTTTCAAAAATTGCCCCCCTGTAAATCGTCATATTCGCAAACTCATCGTCACCCATCCGCAAATGGTCATACTCGCAACTGGTCATATTCGTAAATAAAAAGCTATAATTTGAATAGGGTAAGTGAGGGAATTCGTATTAAATAAATTATATTCAATAATATTTCTGAATAAAATAAGAATTGAAATATTTGGAAGTAAGTAAATATATTTGGAGCTTTGAAATTTTGAAGATAACTAAAGTTGCTGAGGAGATCAATAAAGATACCTTAGCACTATATCTAAGCAAAATATAACTACGATTTTATTGCTTTCATCTTAGTCTTATCTTATCTTAATCTTTTGCATTGTAGAACTGATTACTTAACAAACATACCACATGGAGTTTAATTGGGGGTTGGTTCTGAACGATTCGTAGCAACTGATCATCTTCGCAATTGATAATTTTCGTAATCAATTTGTCTGTGTGACCGTGAATACGGTGAGATAATACGGCGTAGTAAACAAGCAAAACATAAAACAAGTCAAAAATTAACTTTTCATTTATTTTAAATAATGTTAAATCATTATATTAGTCTAAGGCGCCGAACACACAGCGAGCGGTCTGGAGTTTTCTGTAACTCTGTCTTGTCTATGCGATGGGGCTTGTATCTCCGCGACGGCCGATAAGAATGCGCGTTCCAAGTGTTTGGGACGCAAAACGCTGACTGCCCATACAACCAATTTCGGTCGCAAATTGTTTAATACGTCGCAAATCAGCAATATGCTGTAACACTGTTGTAACTATTACGTAACATGAAAACGTGGTATTTTTTGGTTGCTTCGCATAGTAACGGTGCTGTCACTTTGTACTGAAAATTGTTACAATAACTATGTTCAGTCGACGTGTCTACAAGTTACGTCATTAAGATTTCTTAAATAATTCTCGACGCCTTAGGGTGTTCATTTGAAATTTTTGTGTAGAATTTATAATGAATGTGTCGTTACTACTTATTTTTATAGTACACACGTTTCGTAAAAGGTACGAAACTGAAGTGTTGGATTGAACTAAAACAATACAACCAAGTCAATCAGTGGTTCTCATGTTTGTGGCCGAGTTATTCTGAATTTTCTTTATTTTATTAATAATATACTATAAATAATATAATTAATAGTTATCACGGATGCATGAAGTGTATAACTATAGGGGAATACCATAGAAAATATCGCCATATGAGTTTTCCCCGGACTGACCTGCCCTTACGTAGTGACTCTTCATTTCGTAACAGATCAGATCCAGATCATCATAAGGAAAGAACTGTAATTGAAGATTTACCAATTGATTTAGTAAATGATTTTCCAGTTCTTTTGGATTTGGGTGTTATGAAACGTTGCTTAGTAGGATGGACTAACGGCAGCTTCAATTTCAATACCAAGTGGTCAGCGAAAGATATTCAGGCCATTTCAAGAAAGTTAACAAAAATCAAACCATTTACCCCAAATGAAATCCACAAGGTAGATTGAGAGATTTAGATAGCACAAATTTTTGGAAAGCTACCGAAATATAAAAATTTCTTTTATACTATGGTATCGTAATATTAAAAAACCATCTGTCGTTTGACACTTTGTACCAACCATTACCTTAAGTAGCAAATAGATTAGAAGAATTGGCACAGTTGAATAAAGGCAATCATAAGAAATGCCGATTTATCCTGTCGTCAAAATCAAAGAAGAATTAAGAACTGGTGAAAAAGTGTTTGCTGCAGTAAAACTGAGAGAAAATTGTGTAGCAAATAGATTAGAAGAATTGGCACAGTTGAATAAAGGCAATCATAAAAAATGCCGATTTATCCTGTCGTCAAAATCAAAGAAGAATTAGGAACTGGTGAAAAAGTGTTTGCTGCAGTAAAACTGAGAGAAAATTGTGTACTTTCTAGTAGAGAACATACAAATAAATGATTTTTAAGTGTAGACAAGACAACAATATAAAAAAATGGAATATGCAACTTTGATTCAAGGAAAATAAAAATCAAAGGCAGAAGTATTAAGAGAAAATTTAATTTCTTCGAAAAACCTTTTGAACCATCACATATTAATGTTTATGGAACTGCTCTTCATCCCGAATTAGAAGAATCACAAACATTCTCATTACAAAGTGTTAAATGCAAGCTTTTATCGTTAATTTACCAACAAAACACGATACTTATCCCAATTTTGTCATTAATTTAAAAACAATAGTATACATTTAAATAACATAACTAAAATACCATATTTTCAGATAGCCATTTCAAAATTAAAATCATTGTAATTATTGCCTGCTAATAGTAATTAACTAACATTTAACTAAGAACATCAAAATATGTTTGGAGATTGGGAGAACTTATATTGTTTTTTTTTCTCGCGTCATTAATGTCCTTGTTTTTGTCGTTTATTTTTACATCTGAAAGAATTGTCACATCAGAGCTGGAGGTTGTAGGCAGAGTATTCCGTGTTTTAGAGGAATCACCTGTAAATAATAATAAAATATGTTACTAAATTCCTAATTTAATCCTTATGTATGTCTTCATTAGAACTAAAAAGTATTGTTTGACAATATTAACCTATTTTGTTTTCTTTGAGTGATCCACGCCGTCTCTTGGTCTTATCAGTTGATGTATCTTGAAACTCTTCAAAATTTCCTTCAAGCATAACGTTATATTTTGTACTGATTTTTTCTGTTTTAATTTCCATGTTTTTTTCATATTCTTTTGCTACTTCTTCTTCAGCTATGTTTCATTCAAATTACTCAGTTCCATAGAATTTTCAGAATGAACACCTTTATTAATATCGGTGTCTTATGTGCTTTCTTTGTCACTCATTCTATTGTTTATTGTATCTGCATATATTAAATTATCTGTACCTTTATCTATTCTGATTTTATTTTTATCTACTTTCTTTTTCTTCGTATCCAAAATGTTTAAGAACCACTGCAAAAATAAACAAAGTGGAAATCCATTTTGTAAAATCAGTAACATTGTGACATAACTCGACACATTTTGAAACTTATAGGCTTAGTTTCGAAACTTTGTTATCTACCAGTGGATAAATAATTTTACATAACAAATGACTTAATTATTAAGTTATCACCTAGTAAGTCAAATTGTTAAAATATGTTTTGTTTGGATTTATTTATGCTGTTATAATAAAATCTTCTGCAGTTTCAAAAACACAAATTGATTGCTGATTTTCGGTTGGCAACAGTCATATATTATAAAAACAATATGATTATTTATTAAATTATTAGAGCGCATCAGTGAATTTAGTTAAGTTACACCAAATTACACGATGAATCTCGTTTGGCAGAGTAATATCACTCGATAAGGCATGTGATTTGACAAAATAAAATCAAGCTATACTCACAATTCTTTGTTTTGATGGCAGGCGATGATTATTTTCGGTAAACCAATAACGAAGAAGTTTGACAGTAAAAAATATATGCGAGTGGATGAAAGAATGAACGAAATGACTGAATGTGCGGTAGAAGTACGCACAGTCAAGTTGCGACGTGACAACACAACAACGACGCAGTGCGACTTTAAATTACTGTTACGATTCTTCCCCACTTTTCGACACGGCAACGGAACACAAGACGACACGGCGACGGTTTGCAACGGAACAAAATTACAAAAAAATGACGTTTCGACACAATAAGTGTCGACTTTAGTCGTAACCGCAACTAGAAATGGCTGTATGGGTGTGTGTCCGGCACACTCAAAACTTCTCTCGTAAGTTAAAGTTACTTAGGAAAATAAATATTATTTCACATACTTACATAAATATTATTTTACTAAAAACGTACCTATATAATCAGGTGGTAGAGCTGATGCCGGACTCGACTGTGGAGGTACCACCATCTTACTTGGAGACGCCCTCGAAGTAATTCGGGGGAGAGTAAGAGGACAGCTTACAGGCAAAAAACTAGGAGGCCCACCATGCCTAGGACCGATGGATGGCGGTATATCCATCCCTAATAGCCGGGCCTTATATGGAACAGACTGGTGACAGGCAGCAGCGTCACTGGTGCGAGGGTGCCGGCACCGCGCTCACCAACCCGCCTGCCCAGCGTGTGTGAGTATGGGCAATTCTTCCAGGATGACCGCCGGGAGTGGCAAAGTCCTGGAAAGGCTTATGTCCAGCAGTGGACGAACTAGGCTGATGGATGAATGGTACCTATGTAGTGTTGGGTGTCGGTTAGCCAGGGCAAAAGATACAATACACTCAGTGTGAGGCGTAACGTCGTCGCGTAAACGTCTTTACTCGCCCAGATGAAGGCAGTCTAAATCTGCTGAAACTGGTCGGCTTTCCCGATCATAACACGTATTGAGGTGAGCCGTTTTTATATAAATCATGAATTATCCTCAAGTCTCATTTAATTCTATAACAATATCTATTAATTAGTCCCCAAACTAGATTAGGTCTGTACCGCGGGAATCTAATAGCAGAGAATATAAAGTATTTGCTAATAGTAAGACCACATCCGTTGGTGTTCAATAGTTAATACAGACAGACGTTGCATTTTATATGTATACAGAAGACGAAGATAAAGGTATGTAGGTACTACATAATTATGTACTTCACGCACTATAAACAAAATGCATGTTGATAGTTTTAATTAGGTAGGTATATAGTTAGGACGAAACCTTTACCTTCGGTCATGTGTCTAAACGTGTCTATTTTGTTAAATTTAATATTGATACTTACTTAATTTTATTTTATTACTTTGGCTTTCTTTTAATTGTAGCTTTTAAACAATATAAATTAATTTTGTAAATGACGTGAGTACATTAGTATAAATGAACCACGCCAAAAGCCGAGACCGAGCATTGCTTCAAGTAGACTGGATTTCTTCAACTCTATAAACTGTAATGGAAATATGGTATAATATCGTAACAAGTGGCCTAATTACCACTGCTATGTACAGGGGATCTAAAAAGGCCGACTTGGATGAATCATAAAATGATTTGAAAGTAGGATAGACTCAGAAATTTTCACGCGTGCAAAATAGACGGCATTAGAACAGAATCATAACATGATTCAACCAAAGTGGCCTTTTTAGAGGACCTGTACATACATTTATCTGTAACGTTACCATGACGAGGAAACCTGCAAACCATTAGTGGGCCTCTGGCACTACTATGTGGCCTCTTTGCTGAATGGGGTCTATTCCCTCACTCACGGCCGAAATAAAACTGCGACAAAACGTAAGTAATGCAGCTATACCACTCTACTCAATTCATCTAAGAGATTTTGCCATCGAAAGTCAGTGAAATTACCATGGCTTAATTTTCAAAATATATATTTAATTTTTTTTTCCAGAGAATTTACGTCATTTTAGAACATAGTTTTTATTATTTTGGTATATAAATTAACCATTATTTTTTTTATGATGGTTCACTTGAGAATTTTAGACAAAAAAAGTGGTCTGTCTACTCATCTGTCATCTAGCTGTGAAATTAGTCTGAAGCAAAAAGGCCACATTTCTAAACAGCCATTACTCAAGTGACGTCACACGAGGGCAAATGGAAGTTGCAGCCTTTTCGTAAAAATATTCATTATCATGAGATTTTTTAGACCAAAACTTCGAAAATACGGCTTATCAAACCTAAATCTCGAAATGGTTTTCGAATTAACACACCTTAACATAATTTTATCTTGCCTATTAGCAGCAGCAGTTCAACGGATAAGTGTTGGCGATATGGCTGGTAGACCGGTGTCGTCTATGCGCAATGCGCAGTGAATTTGCTCTAGTAGTCGAGTTGTGATCGCGGCTAGCGACAGAGGCGGTCGTTGATCTAGTGAATGTTTACTTGTCCTTGGGCGTCGCGGGCGGCGTCCGGTGTGACGTCATCGGGGAGGTGCCGCTGGGTTTCAGTGCGGAGGCCCGCAGACCTCTGCAGCGTTCCTACCGATGACATCTGGAACAAACTCGTTTAGAAGAAGCAATAAATACTGATTAGAATTCGCTTCATTCATACTGGGGTCCGCTTTCCGGCGGACCAATCATATCTGGATCCGTTCCCACCGAAGAGTGTCCAATTGTTCACGAGGAGGATAAGCTAACCCGCAAATAAATTGCAGTGTTAAAATATAAGTATTAAACAGCCCTGTAGTTAACCGTAGGGTTACTTACATTAAACAAGCGGGCTGAGTCGAAGAGGCGCTTGCTATCCCTATTATTAAACCATACTTGATCAGAAACGAGAGGTTTAAATGCCTTTTACCACATTTTAATACAGAATACAGGTGGATTTTCAATGATATAAAAACTTGTTTATTTCCCTGCATATTATTATTTATGACATAAAACTATTACCTACTATACACATAGATTATTTAATTACTTATATTTCATAAAAACTGAACTGTAATGTGCATCTATTATACCTACATTACATAAATAAATATATTTAATTTCATATTTCTTGATTACAATAAAGTCACATTCTTAGTGCGATAATGTGATGGCCACTGACTTCTGTAGTGTCCGAAATTGTCGTTTTTTATGTAAACAATGGGCTAACCGCGGCTAATGGTTGGCCCTACCGCGCCTGTTTAAAAACATCGATGAGAATTAGGTGTAAGTACTCGTATGTTTAGAATGAAGGGCACTCGCTTAAAAAGTGTTCAAGTGAAATCATGCGAGGCGTTAATTTGTTCAGAGACTTCCGAAAAATCTACAGAAGTATGTAACGGACGAATACCTAGTTCTGGGTAATACATTATAACCCGGTTGTTGAATTTTAAATTAACTAAGTATATACAGAAATATAATGATTGGGAAAAGGATGTTTTTCTAGTCGTAGTGCGCTATTAAATATAATGTCGATTTAAAAATTAATGGTTTTCATGCATTGGACATAGGTCAAGTTTTCTAGTAAACACCTGACTGAAAGTTTAAATAGGTTTGCGAGGCTCTCTGCTGGCAGAAGAATGATGTCACAGTGTTGTAATTTTCGCGAAGGCCACGTTTCAAAAACAGGTCGATCTTTCTAAATTCCAACGTTTTGTGTCTTGTCTTGTGAACCTTCTAATTTTAAAATTATACGATTTATAATGATATGATAAGTACCAGTATACAGGGTGGAAAAAATGAATGGGCCCTGGAGGAGAACTACCTTAAATCCTTTAGTTAGCTCATTTTATTGAAAGGAAACATTCCTTTATTTTTTAAAAGAAAGAAAACTGCATTCAAAGATCTTCTAAAATTCGCTTGTCTCACCCGGGAATCGAACCAACTAAAAATGAAAAAAATAAACCCTCGCTATTTTATTATACGAATCGGTAGTATTATTGTTCAGGATAAAATGTGTCTAATAAACATTTGGTCTTACACTCATCTGTTGTACGAGATACCCACGAAATTGAGTATTTATTACAAGTTCTTTGTTAATAATACCTAATAAAATACTGTTCACTTGTAACAAGTAAATGACACGTTTTAATTTTCTTATCTCTCTAACATCCAAAGACATCGTATGAAGTACTGGCTTGCTAATGTTATTTACATTAAGTACCTTGTTGAAGACTTCGATAAGAAAATCGTTATAAATCTTTGTACAGCACAATTCCTTCTTGCACTAGGCGTACTGACGAAAAGTTTAAGAAGGGAAACTATTTATTTTTTGAAACGCGGTGCAACAAATTTAAAATTCGAATGATAACTTTCAACATTTTTAAAATCGATAAAACTATTCGTTCAAATTTCAAATTTAGTTTTGTTTTGCTTTCATTCCGTGCTGTCATTGTGTAATAATGGCGTATCAAGAACAATTTTATTTATTAGAAGCTTGTTTTCACTTTTTTTTATTTCAAAGACCAAATGTTTATTAGACAAATTTTATCCTGAACGATATTCCTACCAATTCGTATAATAAAATAGCGAGGGTTTATTTTTTTCATTTTTAGTTGGTTCGATTCCCGGGTGAGACAAGCGAATTTTAGAAGATCTTTGAATGCAGTTTTGTTTCTTTTAAAAAATAAAGGAATGTTTC
Organism: Ypsolopha sequella; assembly: GCA_934047225.1. NCBI lineage: Eukaryota > Metazoa > Arthropoda > Insecta > Lepidoptera > Ypsolophidae > Ypsolopha > Ypsolopha sequella. The sequence continues at coordinate 12,360,799 of OW203985.1, forward strand.
CTTTCAGTAAAATGAGCTAACTAAAGGATTTAAGGTAGTTCTCCTCCAGGGCCCATTAATTTTTTCCACCCTGTATATGCAGCCGTAATGCTCGTAATTAAGACGGAAGTCGTATACATTTGGATGATGCCAGCGATAAGTAAATGGTACTTTCGTCATTCACAAGTTCACAACCAGCAACACAAGCTTTCAAACAACAATTAAATAACATAGGGCTCTAGTACCCATCATTATACAATTTAATTTGTAGTCGTAGCTGCGCTTGACTGTAAGCCTAGGACTGAATGGTATAAAATAAACTGTTATATTATGTGCATTAATAGTAGTTTATGCTACAAGGGCCAAAAGGAATAAATCACGAGGACGATATAAAACACGAGCGTAGCGAGTGTTTTAAACGTAACCGAGTAATTTATTGCTTTTACGCCCGTGTATCATACTACGTTTTTCAATGCATAGTGTGAGGAAATGAAAACAAATATAATCTTGTGAACTTTAAATTATGATTGGCTCAAAAGGATTGTATCCAGAGCCGTTAAACAGTGGAAAAAAAAGTATAACATCTATGGTACACAGGAAAAGCTGCAGGTTAGCCAACCATTGCAAACAAATTAAAAAAAATAATAATAATAAAGCCCTAGGGCAAAATAATCGACTTTCTGTTCGGTTTTGATGCATAAAAAGTGGGCCTTTACGAGCACATGCATTGAAAAATATATAATAAATTGCCAAAAGAGATGGTTGAGCTTCCTCTAAATATGTTTTAATATAAGTTAAAACAATGGCTATTAGATAAATGTTATTATAGTCTGAAAGCCTACTTAGAATAATAAGAAATTACTTAAATTAAAACATTTTATATAATGTGTAGGATGTGACATTGTGTGAATGTAATCTGTTAATTTTTTCTTTTTTTTTATGACCTCATTTGAGATTTGACATGCACGCTAAATTAATTAAATACTCGTATATTAAGGTCTTAACTTCATTAACAAACATATTTTTATGCTAAATTAATATAATTTTTCTTTATAATTTATAATAACACCACCATTTTGTACCCTTATCAATGCAAATAAAGACTTATTCTATTCTATTCTATTCTTGTCACTATAGAGCACCATAGTTACCTTACAGTATCTATGTATCCCCTAAGATAGTTACATTGGATATACCTATACATTAATAGGTAGGTAGTCCTTTTTTGCAAGCATCTGAGTGCTTAAATTTTCATGTTCGGAGCTAATGCAAAATTGATTGAAACGGTTCTCCGTTAAAAGTGTTTGTTTTGACGAGTGCTTACTCTTTAGTACATCGGTAGATCGTGATCGCAGTTTCGATCAATTAAATTACTGTTTGAAGACTTGAAGAAGAGAATGAACTTTACGTGAGGCTTATCTCGTCGATGATCGGATCGTATAGTCGTAGATAGGTACAATTATAAACAGGCCTGGATCTAGGGAGGGACGAGAGGGTGCACTTGCACCGGGCGGCAAGTACAGGGGGCGGCAAAATTGTCGATCCCCCAGGTAAATAAATAATTCCCCCTAATGATTGCGTTCTGCAGACATCATCACAATTTAATCATCAGTAAAAATGGTACCTAGGTAGGATTTAGGTAAATAATGAAGTACTACCTAAGTAAAGCTAAGTTGTGAAGAGTGCATAATTTCTATGCTTGAAAAACTGGGGGTCTACCGCGTAATTCTCATTTGTATCAACTTCAAGCAAATGTATGCGAAATTCAACGCGTGCAAAATAGATGGCATGTTAGGCGGGCGTCGTCGCACGCACGACAAATTTCAATCTCAAGTTGATATTGATGAAAATGAGAATTACGCGGTAGACCCCCAGTACTCTGGTATCTAAACCTAATTATAAAACAGTTGCATATTCAAGTAGCGTGAGAAATAACTAATGATTTTCAGATCCTAGGTGATTTTTTAGGTGTTGATTTTTTGTATAGTAATTTGAATCATATGACGATATAATAGATGATTTTGCGGAAAAAATTGTAGGAAAGTAATATTATAAAATTATTATATAAAATTATAAAATTTTTAACTTGATTGTTTGCTGTAGAATGCTCACACACTTATGTTTTTTATTAAAATAAACGCTTAAAATGTTTCGTTTTTGTTTGACAAGGGCGCTAATTTGGCATTATGCACCCCCTGTAAAAAAATGTTGATCCGGTGCTGATTATAAACTAGATTGTGTGGTGAGAATAGTCGCTGCGAGAGCCAGGCAGGTTGGGGCCTGGACTGGTGCGACGACAAGGCTTGTTTCCAGGCTGTCTTCGACTCGAGATCAAGAAGGCTCAGGCAGTTTTTGCCCCGCGCCGCGTTCGAAGGTCGGTCGAGGCGAACCACAAGCGATCTAGCATTCCAACTGCTATGAATGAATAGTTGTCCGACTGGTCGAGAGCCGCATACTAAGCAGATTCAGATTAATTTGACAACAAGCATTTAAGGCGATTACCGTCGCCAAATTAGCAGCTCGATGTTTGTCTGTACAAATATCAACGGAAATGACATTGAAATAACGTTCATATCAGTGCACAATGCGTGGTGGCTGTTACGACGCTCGCTGCGTCCTTGATAGGGCAAAATAGGAGAAAATAATACTTTTCACATGGACGTGATTGTTCGATTGAATAATTCTATGTTATATTTATAGCTATCAAGTTTATCTATTTATCATAGCATAAATGAATTAAATCGCCCAAGCCGCTTAGAAGCATTAGGGAATTTAAGCCAAAAAAACACCATTCAGTTAAAACAATTTTTCATATAGAAGTTTTGGTGGTACGAAAAAGAAAAATGTTGCATATGTTATCCTAGAGTTGATAATCCATAATACATTTTTTCAATATTTTTGGTTTGGCCATAAAAGAGGAGTAGGCTTTAGAAAGTACCCATTTGGCGGTATTAAGGGCCTTAAGTTGGCAAAAACCGGAATGCTCACCCGCACTCGCCCCGTGGGAATGGTCACGAGATATTCAGAGTACTGCCTGAAACATAATTGTACAATGCCTACCAAGTATTGTCTTATCGCCTTTGTTTATGTTGCAAGCTATAAGCGGCCTGACAAAGCTGACAATACTTACTGCAAGATTAGGATTGTTGAATCGTTGATTATGATTATTAGGTCTTTATATATGAAATTGCCGTTTTCTATAGAGAATTTGAAGGAAACTCAATTTTTTTTTAGCAATGACAAATCCAAATTTTATAATTTCTTTTGTGTATGAATGAGACAACAACATTAATTTAATTTTTGAAAAGTGTCAGCTGTAAAAATTATCACGAATCTTATCATGGAATTGGATGGCATTTAGGACGAACCGTTTTTGAAGATTTAATTTTTATAATCAAACTGAAAACTAAAAACAAAATTTAATACCTACGTCGATGTAAAATCTTGAAATCAACTTTCAAACAAAAAACAAATAATTGAAATAGCTATTGAAATTGGCATAGATTAAATTATTTTAAGATGTGTTAATTCGAAAACCATTTCGAGATTTAGGTTTAAAAAGCCGTATTTTCGAAGTTTTGGTCTAAAAAACCTCATGATGATGAATATTTTTACGAAAAAGCTGCAACTTTCATTTGCCCTTGTGTGACGTCACTTGATTAATGGCTGTTTAGAAATGTGTCCTTTGCTATCAAGATAAATTTATAATAATTTGCTTCAGACTAATTTGACAGCTAGATGACAGATGAGTAGACAGACAGAGACAGACCACTTTTTTTATAAGCAATCACACATCACAATCAGTATAACGTCTAAAATTCTCAAGTGACAAGGTCATCGGACAATTCTTTAAAAAATCACAAAAAATAATGGTCAATATATATAGCTAAATAATGAAAACCATGTCCTAAAATGACGTAAATTCTCCGAAAAAAATGAAAAATGAAATCTTTTAAAAATTAAGCTATGGGAATTATGAACTCATGAATCTGTAAGAAAATTTCGGCAATTTCATACCTATGTAAAGACCTATTATTAACTGTCTCCATCTTGCTTAAATAACTCACCTTGGGTAAACTCACACAATGCAGTTTAAATTGCAGCAGTGTGTCACCCCATAATTTAATGAGCACACCCACCAAACAATAGAGATAGCGTTTCTGAGAAAACCTAGAACACATTTCATCAGTTGAAAGTAAAACAATAGATAGGGAGCCAATTAAAACATTCAAAGGAACGGAAATCTAACCTCGAAGCGTTGCTCATTGATCAGTCCCTGGCTCCATTAATTTTGGGGTTATTTAAATATCGGTCGCCGGAAATGTGCCGCCGTCGAGATTATAGTTTGATTCGACCTTGTAGTTTTATGGTGTTCGTCACCATAATCCGGGGCAAGATGGTATTCATGAGACGTACTGGTATTAAACTTAAGAATGTCGCCGCGGGTCTGGTTAATATCTTCTTTCCAGCGAAATCCGATTACGCATATCTTTGGAATCATTACCAAGTATTTAACGGGGATTAAGTACCTCATACCATGGACCTTTGCGACAATAATCTAAACGAATTACCCTAAAAATAAGTAAAAACGTACCTACCTATATAGAGGTATATACTGGAAAATGTTTACAACAAGAAAGTTAAAAAAAAAAATTGCTGAATCTTTGTTTCACATTATAAAAAGTATTTAACAAAATCAAAGTAATGTTTTGAAAGAATTGGCATAACAATACTACACAATATGCTACACCGACGTGAGCATCGCTCTTTAATCAACGACAAAGTTAGATAGACACATATATTAAGCACCTATACCTACTGTAAAAGATAAAAATCATCAGGAAAGACTGCAACGACCTAATATAATATCATTGAGCAAGTACCTATTTAAAATTTATTTTAACATGCATTAACAAATAAAATCATGTCTTTAAAAGTAATAGCGCATAAACATTACGTTCAATAGTTAAATGATCAATAAAGAGCAGTGCTCACAGTAAGTAAACACGGGGAGGTCTAAAAACTGAGCGACCTCGCCGCCGGGCGACGACGCACAGTGACGCGAGTGTATGGAGAGGTTTGGACAAAGGTATTAAAAAATAAACAATTGAATTAAATTTTTTTTTAATGCTATCTAGTACAGTTAATGCCTGCCTCTCAATGTTGTTGATTGACATCTTTTTTAACAGTGATATCTATACAGATATTTAATAAAAACCATTTTTTATAAACCAGGATTTAATATTATAGACAAAAAAAATGTGTTTTGTTTTTTACTCTATCAATCTTAGGCTCAAGTAATATCACTCGAGTGAAGTACTGCTTAGAAGCTAAGCAACTAAATCGCTTACTTTCAAAGCTTAAGATTGATAGAAAGAAAATCAAAATAGGTACCGTTTTTTGTCTATAATATTAAATTCTAGGTTTCCTTAAAAAGTGCACCTTTGGCGAACCTAGTTTGTTTAGGGCATTCATTGCAATGTATAAATAAGATGATTTCAATAAAAAAATCACATCTTGAAACGAGGCCGGAATCAGGAGATATGTCCCATGACGTGCTTGTCCCCATACAAAATTTTATTTTTTATTGAATATCTTCACAGATATCAATGTTAAAAAAATGATTTAATTCAACCGTTTATTTTTTTTAATCCCTATGTCTAAATCTCTCCATACTCTCGAGCCACTGTGCGACGGTGCGGCGGCGATCCTACGAGCTTAATTTTAAGAACCCCCTCGCACGCACGCCATTAAAACTATGGATTTTTAGGGTTTCTTAGGACAAGGTAAAGTAAGAAACCTTTATGTATTCATCATGTCAGACTTGCAGTGGACTTAAAGATCCAGGGCCCCAAGGCTCCAAGGTAAAAAATAGAAAAGGAATTGGATTGGTCGAGAGGTACAAAAAAAAACTATTATTTACATTTAAACATCCGTCCGTACTATTATAAATGCGAAAGTGTCTTTGTGTACTCCCATACTGAAATAAGGCAATTGCAACATCAAAAGCAGTTTTATAAGTACCTAGATTGTATGTCCGATGTTATAACATTGCGATTCTGCGCTGCGACTGGTCCAATATACGTATATATATACCCGCGGGTCCCTGGGGGGGGGCAATATGATAGTTGGCGGCATGTCGGAGATTATGTCGTTCCCGGCTGCCGGTGGTACGACTGGCAGCTCCACTCCCTCTTCATTACTGCCGGTGGTAACGTCACCGGCAGCCCGGTCCGTCTTCAATCTCCGACATCTTCTTCCGAGCTGCTGGCGGATGAGTCGCGCAGCAGCTCTCGAGGATAGGGTCGTCCGGTGGGAAACCTTAAACTCATATTTGTAATGTGAGACTCATACTTGTAATGTAAGACTCATACTTGTAATGTAAGACTCATACTTGTAGTGTAAAACTCATACTTGTAATGTGAGACTCATACTTGTAATTTAAGACTCATACTTGTAATGTAAGACTCATACTTGTAATGTGAGACTCATACTTGTAATGTGAGACTCATACTTGTAATGTAAGACTCATAATTGTAATGTAAGACACACACTTGACCAAATATTTAAGGCGACAGATCGCGTTCCCAAACGTGAAACTTACGATCGTTTTTCTTTTTTTTGAACAAAAAGAATTAAATATATTATGTGATTTATGGCATTGTGCGAAGAAAAACAATTATAACGTTTGAGAACGCGTACCATCGCTATCGCATCGTATAATTAATATTTGAGATAGTCCATTTATGTAGGTGGACTAAATAATTATAAAAAAAGTGGTCTGTCTCTGTCTATCTACTCATCTGTCAAATCAGTCTGAAGCAAATTATCATAAATTTATCTTGATAGCAAAGGACACATTTCTAAACAGCTATTTCTCATGTAACGTCACACGAAGGCAAATGGAAGTTGCAGCTTTTTCGTAAAAATATTCATCATCATGAGGTTTTTTTAGACCACAAGTTCTACAATTCGGCTTATTAAACCAAAATCTTGAAATGGTTTTCGAATTAACACAACTTAACATAATTTAATCTATGCGAATTAAAAAACAAATATAATAGCAGGAAAAAAAAGTTTTAAGAGCGCCGGTGAACCAGATTTTGTAGCAATAAGCAATGTTTTGATATCTAATTTAATACAAAAATCTACAAGTATATCTTGTCTAATGTAAATAGGTTTATTAAATTCAAAGTGATGAAATCCTACATTTGAATTTACTTAGGTATGCACCTATATGTCTAAATACATATTTCTATTATATATAAAGCTATTTTAGTTTTAATTTGTCTATTGTTTATATTTTTCTTTGTGTTTCTTTTTCATTAAATGCTAAGGCTGAAAATCGGCGGCTTTTTGTGTTTACAAAAAGTCAATGGCCGAGTCTTAGACCGATTTGTCTCTCCTCATGTAGTATATTATAATTTTGTATCGTGTGTTTTGTGTATTTTGGGACAAATAAACAGCTTTTATTTTTAATATTATTATACTATGAAATATTTGATAACTTGCATGGCCATCAAAAAGTGAGCGAAAATTTTGCAGTGTCAGGATTTAGCATAGCGTAGACTAGAGATGCCGCGAATAGTTGTTATAGTGCGAATAGTCGAATAACTCGCCATTATTATTCGACATAAAAAAGGAATATAGAAAATAATTTATTCGTTATCAAATTATAATACGCTTGTATATATACTAATCATTTATTTTCTAATGTGATCAAAATTTTTTCTAAGGTTATGTATGAGAAAAGAAAACAATAAAGTTCAAGAAACCAGTCTCATATTATACTGATGTTACATTTTTAAATGCTGAAAATCCTTTTCTTTTCTGACGCAGGTTTGATTTATGAAGAAAAGCGCAACCGACTTGATCCCAATCATGCAGAAAAACTGGTTTTTTGCACCACAATCTGCCCCTTTTTGACTTTAAATATTAATTAAAAACATGACATGACAAATGTTTGGCTAACTTTTTATATTAATAATAATAATTAATACTAAGTGTGTTTTGTATATTGAAAAAAATTTAAATTGATTATTTTTAAGTCTATAGTTTTTTTGTTCACTAAAAGTTTATTTTAGACAACTATTCGCCGAATGTCGAATAATACTAGCTATTATTTGGTATTCGTCGAATAACAAAAAAATATCGAGTAATGCCGAATATCGAATAATAGCGAGTATTCGCGGCATTTCTAGCGTAGACCCTTCGTAGAGCCATTTCAAAAACATTAGATTCCCTTTGTTTTGTTATACTATCTTAAAATCATACTCATGCCCCAAGATGAGCAATGATGATTTATGAAACTGTTGTCTTAAAAGTAGTAACAGTCGATCAAACCGCGATTACAAAAAGCATACAAGCGTTACCTACCTACGTCGATTAATTGTGTTGAATATCATCAATTTTTCCATCGATCGATTGTTTTTTTTAATACCTATGTGATAGGAAGTTATGTGTAATTGGCTAGAACAGGTTGGTATGCCTACAGCCATAGAATAATTGGTGATTGAAGGCTTTTAGGTACGTTGCCGATAGTGCGGCCTCACACTACAAGTCTGTAACACCGGGCTATAAACGTAAAACGAGTTCGTCTCTCGGCCGTGGGAACGAATTGCTCAATTACTCATTTCCATTTTTATAATTTTCCGAAAACGTTCATTAATGTCATTGTACATAATTATACATAACACGAGATTCTTTATGTAATCTTAATTGTGCGAATCTTACTACAAGCAAAAAATATAAATATAAAAATATAGGATTAGTTTTCGAAATGCCTGTGTAGTTACGGGTATCTACTACTTAAGGCCCTGCCATTCCAAAATGAGCATTTTGTTTAATTAATATTGTCAGTTCAATATCTCATTCAAATACAAGTTAAATATATGTTACAATAGAGGATATACTCTAAACACAAGTTGATCTAAAAACGTAATTGAGTTAACTTCACTTGATAGAAAAAAAACACAAAGTAAACTCCTCAAATTGCAAATAAATGTGTTTATAGCAAAGGAGTTCAACGGAGAGAATTAAAACTTTTCCTGAATTTTCTTTACAGATAAGTAAAGACACTTATAGACTCATTTTTATTTATTTCTCAATACTTTTTCAGAAATTCCAGAAAAACCTCGAAAATTCACTGATTATGCGTGCTCGCAGCGCACGAAGCGAGCGTTCTAATGTAGACTTTCTGACAATATCATTGAGTTCAAAATTACTTAATACGATTATCGCGTTGGATGTGTAGGGCCTTAAATAAAGTTCAAACATGATTGTGTATATTACACGTGCCTGCTTTTCAAGTAAACCATATGCTTCCATTCCGGCCGCATTAGCGAATACTGGGGGGAGGGGCATGGAGGCCATGGCCACATCCAAAACACCCAGGAAATCCATACTCGATTCGATTCGGGTGCACTTTTACCCAGCATAGGTTTATAAGGTATAAATAGGTTTGCTAAAAGCGCTTTAAATACTTCAGGCGCCTTTTCTTTTTACTTTGTGATAAACCTTTTCAGAATGGCCCCCCTACAATCAAATCCTGGATCTGCCGTGTCCGGGCGATGATGGCAATATGACACAGTCAAGCAGTTACTTGGCCCCACTATGGCCATGAACCGACAGGGTTCCGATTATCTGCGAGTAGGTATCAACTGCCGACATTTTCGGCAGATGCCGTCAAAACGCTTGTGATAACTCTGAGCTTACACAATGTTTATTCTGGCCACGATTTAACCACGTAGTTTCTTAAGTGCTACAAAAAAATATCCAGAAAAAATACGCAAAGAGTTTACACTAAAAAGTAGTTAGGAAGGCAATTCTACATTTGACAGTCAATTAGGTACACATCGTTAACCTTGGGATCTAGCAATTTATTGCCATGTTCATAACTAAATCATCATCCTCTGCTTTTCAAATGTGATCTAAGATATTAAATAATTGGCGAATTCTCACATCAATGAAACCCGCTTGAACGAATCTCTTCGGGGAATCATTAAATGTCATCTATTTTTAGGGCACTACCCAACCCATAGCGGTGTTATGGGGCCTCTCGAGTCTCGGTTAGAGAAGGCGCGTCTGAGCCTCACCCCGATGTACCCCAATGTCTGCTCAATGCTGACCTAATGTAATGTCGCCTCCAGAATTTATGCATTGAACACCTGATTGTTTGTGTCCCGGACGGAAGCGCCTCGGGAACAAACACTACACATACATACATACATATACTCATTACTCATGCCTATCTCCCAGAGGGGTAGACAGAGACTACAGATTTCTATTTGCTACGATCCTGACCCACCTCTTTCCTTCCACATCCATCAATCTACTCATACAAGCTCTTCTATTCCGGGTACTATTGATTTTGACATTGCCCTTCTTCAATATCTCGCCAATTTGGTCAGCACAGCATACATCCTTCGAGGGCGGCCTGGTCGTGCTCTACTTTCGACTTGCGCACCATAAATTTCTTTCGTCACTCTACTTTCATTCATCTTCTCTACATGTCCAAACCACCGAAGCATTCGTTTTTCTATTCTAGTCACTAATCTCTCAGATCGCAACGATCCCGTATGTCGATATTTTTCATTCTATCATTCAATGTTAAACCACACATACTACGTAAGGAACGCATTTCCACTGTGAATTTCTACTTTGATATTTATCTTGCTATACCTAATATTCACTACCATACATAAGTAACTATATAATGTTATGTATGAATATGTAATAATAGATTGTTTATAAGAATAAAATAATCTTAGACATGTAGCTAGCGCCTGGGATAGAACTGCAATTTTGCATTATACAGTTTTATTTATAGATTAGCTTTTGCCTGCGGCTTCGCTCGCGTTGATGTATCTTTCAAATTATCCACAATTATCGGCTTGGTGGTTATTTGATCAAAGCCCCGGATTACAATAAAGAAAACAGCATCAAAATCCGTTGAGTGGTTCTCGAGTTAAAACGGAACGTATAGACAGACCAACAAACCGACTAAAATTGAAAAAAAATATAGTTTTGACCTTAATGTACTGATAAAATATATACATACTCGTACATACTAATAAACCCCATTTCAATTAAAATTCCGCAAAAATATTTATCTACTCTCATGCTGCAATAAAGCAATTGTAACATCAAAAGCAGTTTTTTAAGTAGCTAGATTGTTTATCCGTTGTTATAATATTACATTAATTACATTATAATAATATTACATTATAACACCGTGATTCTGCGCTGCAATTGGCCTAATTTACTATAGAACCGCTAGAGACCCAATCAACAACAGAGACGAGAAATAAGACCCGACGTTATTTCTTAAGCCACGCCCCCTTTATCATGATTGGCCTTCAATGCAGCATTACTGGGCGACGCACATAGACATGAACGAGTGTCTTCTTCTCATTTTTCGTTTATTGTTAGTTGAAAATTATTTAAATGAAGACGATATTTTTGATGGTCGTAAATAAAGTATTGTGTGCAAATGAACATAATTATACATTAGGACACTCGTGCAAAACTATTAAGAAACTCACTTCGTTCGTTTCGTAAACAAGCACTCGTGTCCCAATGTCTCGAATTATGTAACAGTCACGACTTTTCATTACTTTATCTAGATTATCTACACCAATATTATAAAGAGGAAGAGCTACATCATCCCTGTGTGATATAGGGTATAATTTGTTCCCTGGGGATGGGCAGACAGTTCCTTAGGGACACATGGCAAGGGCGGATCCAAGATTTGTTTTGGGGGGGCATCCTGACAAAGTTTATCACAGAGTAAAAAAAATTCAAGTTTTTAGGCGCCGTAAACCTTGAAATGCTTTTGGAAAAACTATTTATAAGTACCTTATATACTCTTGCTCTGTAAAGCTTCGGTCTGGCGATCCCAACGCACAACGTTGCGTTGAACGGTGCTCGTCGTCGAAAGAATGAATGTCTGAGAATGTTCTATCGTTCATTCAGTGAACGTGTTATGGATGGCGCGAGCGTAGCAGCCAGGGGTACAGACATACGTTTCGGTTCATTTTTTATTATTATAGTTCTCTCAATCTTTGATTTGTAACCTTAGCTTTAGTTTTGATTTTAGTCTTATAATTAGGTTTTAATAAGTCAACTTGGTAAAAGTGATCAGCATCATGAACCAATAACGATTTTTGTGAAATTCATAAGATTAAATTTCGACTTCCCATAGTGATTCACTCAGGACTGGGAGTGAATTACTATGGGAAGTCGAAATTTCATTATACATATTTCACAGAAATTGTTATCGATTCATGATGCTTATCACTTACCAAGGCTCCAGTATGACTTTGGACGATGATCAAAAAGTCACCTTGTATATTAGTGTTCCTTTGTTAGCCACCTGTACGAACACTGTATTATCATATTTATCATCTATACTGTAATCTGTTTACCGGCACCCATGGTACAGACTCTCCATGGTCTAGTCTGGGAGCCATGAATACTGCTTCAATTGTAAAACTGTTTATGTGAAATAAAAATATTATTCATTTTAATTTTTTCAACGTTTGCGTCTGCGGTATGGGGCATGGAGCGGCGAGCACGCACACTTCACACCGTAGCGTTGCGTGGAGTCATTCATTGACTGTGTTGTGCGTCAGTGCGTAGTCGTGTGACTTGTGCGTCAATATGGATTTACGTCCACGTCGCTAGCTGCGGCAGAATCGAATGACCACTAGGTGGGTTAACGTGTCGTGACGCTGCGTCATGACTTTGCGTCATGGCTTTGCGTTGAACCGTTCACCGCAACGTTGTGCGTCAGGATCGCCTGACCGAACCTTAACTTTGCTCCCGAATCCAATCTAAAAGTAGAGTCAACGTATGGAATTCTTGGGTGTTTGGAGGGGGTGCAGTACCCGCCAATGGGACATGGCCATTAATTAAATTCTTGCAAGTAATCTCTAGAACTACTTACTGAACCTATTTGTAAAATTCTTTCACTGTAGACTCTTCACTTGGGCAAAAGTAATAGTTGTTCCCGGAGGCCGGGCAGTTCCCTAGGGACATAGACATAGAGTCCGATATATAAAATAATGTTCATGAAAACAAAAAACTAAAGTCACGTAAGTACCATAAAATTATTGGTCCGAAAAATTTTAAAAGATTCGACAGGACTACCCAAAAACTAAACAACACAGGCGAAGCCGCGGGCACAAGCTAGTTATTAGAACAGATATGATGTCGATGATCTAGCGAGTGCAATGACAGACCAAAAGTTATCGTATCAAATCAACTGCAACTGACATGAACTTATACGATTGTAGGAGATAGGTATATGTATTATACATATAATATTGGTAATATGCCTCAATGACATCATATCCGTCTTTATTCCGAATCCGAATAGGAAACCAAAAGCCGTCATCAGAATCCTACGTGTGCCAGCATCCCAAAGAGGCCCAAGTTTATATAAAGGCATTCTAAGTCAGCAGAGGTTTTATACCTAAATTCTGTCTGGCTTTGTTCTATGAAGCGTAGAGGCCCAAAAGAAAGAGTTTGTCGGCGGCGGCGGTGGCGTAGAGGTCGGTCTCGGGCTGCGCCGAGCGTGCCAATGACTTGCAGGCCTTGAAGCGATGGCAGACAGACAGAAATCGCGGGCCCCACCGCGCGATGCCCTATACCCGACTATGTCTTACTACGTGACTGTTCGTACCAACGTTTACGGATGCATGCTATAAATAAATAATGGCATGCAATAGCAATATGTGGTTTCTGACTGATTACAATATAGTTGTACTATAAATTCTACATAATTCAGGTTTCTAGGTATAATAAAAATTTTATATGCTGCACTTATTGGATTTTCCAACCATCGTTACTTACAATATAATTACATCATACCCTCTTAAAATTCCCCATTGCCAAAGCTTAGCTGGTAGAAAATATTATTAATAAGTACAGCAGGGATAATCGTCGGTTGGTGTCACATCACAATGTGATGATCCATAGCCTCCTTAGAAGGCTGCGGATGATCACATTTAGACAAAACTGTTTAAAGGGCCTCTACGTGTCGGCTTCGGCCCCATGCACGCCTCCCAAAATCCGGGACTACATAGTCCCGAGGTGAGATATAATAAATATATACAATAGTAATAATAATAAATAACAGTATTAAGCTCGCCTGTGTACAGAAATTTTATCTTGTGTAATGAATTTTAATACGAGTAATAGGTATAAGATACCTAACAAATTGCCGTTTTCTATGGAGAATTTGAAGGAAACTCAATTTTCAGTACTAACATCTTTACTTTTATTTTTAGGAATGACACATCCAAATTTTATTGTTTTTTTTTGTGTATAAATGAGACAACATTAAGCTAACAGCAACATTAATTTAATTTTTGTAAAGTGTGTGCTGTAAAAAAATTATTACGAATCTTATCATGGAAATGGTTTTTGAAATTCCAAACAAAAAACAAACAATAGAAATAGCTATTGAATTACAGAAATTATGAACTCATGAAAATTTAAGAAAAATTCGGCAATTTTCGAACTATTATTATTATTATATTGGTTACGTAAACAAGCAAACCAATTGGTAGTATATTTTAATTTAGATTAATTTTAGTTTCATAACTGTGTCGATTCGGTATAACACGTTTTAACTTATTTGACAAGACTAAACTTAATTAAAGGGTTGTCTTTTTCTTTTTGTATCGAAAAGACAAAGACAGGACGCTTAAAATAAGGTTAGTCCTGTCAAAAGTTAAGTCATAGTATGGTTAAGACGTGTTACACCGATTCGAACCCATTGTCATTCAATTTGTTACCTATGAACAACGACATCAAATGTCATTGCCTATGAATAAATATATTAGCAGACCAATTAAATATTTAAGTTGGTTATAAGCTTATAATATAAGCTATAAGTCCTTGTAATAAAAAGGTCAACCAAAATATACCTATGCGTTCTCTTATCACGCTGACGTCGGCGCGCCGCCGCCGTTCGCTATAATGGGGGCGTTATCACATCACGCACAAAGAGTTAGCCTCTTCTGGGACTTTAGCTAATATTTATTATTTAACGCGTTCGATTTGGAAAAATAAATGGTTGTTTTATTAAATGAACCTGCATTTTTTAAGCACTTTGACAGTACGCCTTTTTTTGAACGAATTAATGAATTAATGAAATGCACTGATCCCAGCGTGGCTTGACTAGACTCGATTAACGAAATAACAAAAGGATTTACACTAAAGTAGAGCCACTGAGTGATGGCACTTATGACAGCTGCATTTAGTGATGAGGTACATTTCAAATTTCGGTTAAAAATAAAAATCAAGTGTGAGTTCACTCAACATTACACACGTCATTCAACATTCAACATAATGATACAAAAGGAAAATTTGCCAAAACCAGTGGCGTAGCTATCGGAGTGCGGTGTAGTGCCCCGGGGCCCCCAAGAGATGTTTAAATATCTAAATCGAAAAAAGTAGTTTACTATCTTTATTTTCGTTAAGTTCGTCATTGTTTTGTTTTTAATTAAATATTATTGCGTATTTTGTCTACCTCAAACACGACCTATAAAAATGAGAAACATTTTTTAAAAAATTCTTTGCTTCTATACGAATTCTATTGCACAATAAAGCAACATTCAAATCGAAAAATAATAACCGAAACAAGTAGTACATCACTACCAACAATGAAGTATTACATTTTTTAATTCAAACTTGCTTATAAATAATTACGATACTTTGTAGGCATTTAAACGTCTTAGGCGCCATCACTCAGTGGCTCTTCTGTAGCCCCTCTAGCCCCATGTTTTATGGGACTACAGGAACTGTAATGGTAGGGAAGACCTTATGATATGGAAAATTGATAAATTGGGACTGACTAAATAACAATATTGTAGGTAGACAGATATGTTGCTGGCCCAGCCCGATTTTAGGGCAACCAAACTACTTTTTCGGAAAAGCTGCAGCGCAGAAGAGAGCCGGTAGGTTAGGTTCGAAGGTAATGCGACCGCCATAACCTCAGTGGTTATTTTTTTATGACAAACCAGAACAGTTTGGCCTAAGCCAAACTAGTTTGTCCTAAAATCGAGTTTGGTCGGTAACATATTATAGGTATATTTGCAAAATTCAATAACTCCCTGTATATCATATGATATAAACCTCCCCTCTCCCCGTCTCCTCTTTAATGGATTTAGTTTTGTTCTGACATTTCATTAATACTGTTCACGGCATCGGCATTAGCGTGGGGCTACCGAAAAGCTATACATAATGCCGGCAAATCAGCCAGTTTATTATGAAAGAAAAACGCAGGTGAAGCCGCGTGTAAAAACTAGTGTTAAATGACTTCTGGCTCTTGGTAAATTAAACTTGAAAATGACTGATTTAACTTAATAAAGATGCTGGCGATGTGTATGTTTTTGCAATTAATTATGTATAAATTTACAAGAGTTCCTGAAGATTCAACTGGTTTTTAGCACGAAACCAATTAATTGTACATTTTTTCAACCACAGGGCCCCAGAACGTTCGCTTTTCTGCAGAAGGGGTCATTAATCGGTACTTATTTTCAACTCGAAGATGTCTTTACTTCATTTAGATCGAGATATCTGCACATAACACTATAAAAAACTAGCGTCGCGGTCCGAGAATGCGTGCAAGGTAATTAATTAAGGGCCGTTAATTGTTGAATCTCCTTATAAACACAATGGAAGCAGCGACCGGACGACAATGTCACAGGATTCTTCTCAAGGCATCGATTTATGACATCGATATTGTAATAAAGGTTCTCCATACTCAATGGTAGGTACTCATTGCGTCTGGGAAAATTTCTTGCGAATATTTTCACGTCGCGCGTCGTCGGGGTCTTACGGCCGCGGCGCGGCGTCGGGTTTCAAGAACGGTCGTTTATCGACTCCCAGACTTTCGAAATTACTTCTCGCGTGTAACAAAATTGACCGCAAAGTAAATTAACCATATAAAGGTACACCGACAAAAACAATAACGTTTCGAGGGCTGCGGAAACCTGAAACAAAAGGCATTTAAGTGTTCGCTACCAATACAACCTTATGAGCAATGATCGGGAATGGAGGTACCATTTAGCCATTTTTATCATGTCTATTCTGCGTTTGCACGAGTGAAAATGGAGTAAGTCCAGCCTTCTCAAACTTATTCCTCTTTGTTATCTGAACAAGAAAACGGAAGACGGCTGAGTGGGGGCAGATCTTCAGGCTGCTAAATCCAGCTGCAACTGCTGCTTCAGATTACCTGATAAATCAAGAGGGCTCTGCCAGAGAGTAATGTTCAGAATTATAAAAAAGAAGTTCTTTATCGGCGGAGTAAGTTACACTTGGCGGAGGGAGTTAGGCCGAAAAAAGTGTAAGACTTCGACCGTCACGACACGATGTATGTGTGTTTAGAACCGTTATCTATGCGTTTAGGCACATTACTGCAGTATAGATAGACGTGCGGCATGCACGTTCGTTAGTAGCGAAAGGAACTTCGTTCCAACCGGGTGTTCCACGACACCTCTCGTATTTTTTTTTACAATTTTGGTATACCCTATCAGGCAAAGGATTTCTCAGCCATTCTTAGGTTTTCTTGTTTAGCTTATCTAAGAATTACAACGCTAAGAAACCTGGTCCTCTAAAAAGGCCGCTTTGGATGAATCATATTATGATTCTGTTATAATGCCGTCTCTTTTGCACGCATGAAGAAACTCTCTCTCTATCCTACTTTCAAATCATTTCATGATTCACTAAAGTTGGCCTTTTTAGGTCCCCTGGGCTTGCCTCAAGTAATCCCATTTTAATGATCGTCAGCTCTCGTACTACGGGTTCACTGACCGAAGATGTCCTGTAAAACTTGAACTTCCTGTGGGTCTGTGAGCGTCCGCACAAGTCCACGAGCGTCCGGCCAAGTTCGCGATCACTTCAGAACGATGTCGTCAGGCCATCAGGGCGCCTCTCGCGGTTCACACGCCCCTCAATGAGTTTTAATTAAGTCGGTCGGAGGAAGAATTGGTTACGACGCCTGTAGGTAGAGTACATAAATATGAGGTGAA
This sequence comes from Ypsolopha sequella, assembly GCA_934047225.1. Lineage (NCBI taxonomy): Eukaryota > Metazoa > Arthropoda > Insecta > Lepidoptera > Ypsolophidae > Ypsolopha > Ypsolopha sequella. Next base: position 12,378,819 of record OW203985.1, read on the forward strand.
ACTTAATCAACCGCCCGAATTCATACTGTAGACTCAATTAAACATTGTTCCTGTAGGACAAAGTAGCAGACAGTGTAGACAAATCAGGAACAAAAAATATTTTTTTTCCTCTAATGACTGTACTAGGATTTGTATTTGACTTTTTAAACTAGTTCGGTTCGTATGGGAACAAACAATTTTTATTTATGATTTCGAAAAAAAAGATCATTGAACCTTGTTCCTGATCACTAACCGAGACTCCAGTATGAATTTGGGCGGTTGATTAAATTTCGCCTTGTACAGCGTCCAAAATTTCAAACAGATTGTAAAGAATAAAAAATAGACTAGCACTTTTTTGTCGCTAAAGGCCCCCAATGAATGACTAGTGATATTTCGCTTTCAAGCGTACAGGAAAATCTATTGAAATAGCCGAATTAGATATGGAGCAAAAAATGGAATAGGCAATGCTTTATGTAGTAGAGCCATCGTCCGCAACGGCCGATTCGTGTGGTCACATTGTGTGCGAATTCGTCGTATCGCGGCTTTGCGAGTAGTCGTACTCGTTGTGTCATTGCTCAACATTGTGCTCCCACAAATTGCTTTGTTTATGACTACCTATTATTGAAATGTGTCCAACAGCAAACACGAGGGACACCAATTGACTTAACTTTAACTCTGATAGGTCTAAAGAAACTTGCCATTTTTTTTGGTCCAGCCGTTTTAAGAGGATAGCATACCCTAGCAACTTTTTTTATTACCCGTCCAGCACAATATGTCTAATGGCAAAGACCTTATTTGCTTTTCATAGAGGCGATTATAATATAATCATATGTTGGCTCTTTGGCCTCTTGTTCTTGGACGTAATACTAGTAATCACGCAGCGAAACAACAAATGGTGTGTTTTTAGCTAATACTGAAATATTTTGTAGGGAAAAAAATATTGGATTTAGGTAAAATCCCTTCATATATCTATTGCCTATTTTATATAAAAAAAAAAACAAGTTAATCTCTTAGCCGCGTTTTTGAAACCAAAAAAAAGAGGGTGGAAAACATTTTTTTTTTGACAAAAGTATAAATCTTAAAACAAATTTTATAGGTGGAATCCCTAGATAAAAGATCGATAAACCAAATATATTTTCTTCAATAGGAGGAGAGACCTAGTTTCTTCCAATGAACCCTTGAAAACCTGGTGTTGTTGATGTTCTAGCGTCAGGTGTCCCGTTAATGTGATTAGTGTCGCTAAATTAGCAGCTCGATGTTTGTCGGTACGAACATCGACGGAAACGACTTTGAAATAATGTTCATATCAGTGCACAATACACAGTTACGACGCTCGCTGCGTCCTTGATAGGGCGAAATAGGAGAAAATAATACTTTTCACATGGACGTGATTGTTTGATTGAATAATCCTATGTTATGTTTATAGCTATCAAGTTTAACTATTACTCAAATCATAAATGAATTAAATCGACCTAGCCACTTAGGGGTAATAGGGAATTCAAGCCAAAAAACACCATTCGGTTAAAATTTTCATCATATAGAAGTTTTGGAGGTACGAAAAAGAAAAATGTTGCATGTGTTGTCTTAAAGTTGATAATTCACACCCTTTTATTTTTTCAACATTTTTGGTTTGGCCATAAACGAGGACGCTTTAGAAAGTCCCCATTTGGCGATACTAAGCCCCTTAATGATATGATTAAAAGTGCTTGTAATCTCATAAATATGGACAAAATTTAACATTCCTTGCGGACCGATGCCAAGGCATTGAACCTATGACAGATGCTGAACAGAAAAACGACTAATAATACTGAAACATATTGAACATTTTGAAATCTGGTCGCTTTTTCACAATATCGAACAAAAACAAAGTCTGTTCATTATAACACGCCATAACCTATTGTTTGACAAGGGTTGTAATTTTCGGCACGATCAGCCTGCGGGCGATGTTAAATCTTCATAAATACTACGCAAATGTGTCGACAGGATTCAATTGGTTCCTAATTTCAAGAGGTGAAACCCTAAATATTGAACTTTTTATATTTATCCGTTGAAAAATTTGTAAATCTTAATGGGTTGTGTAGACCTGATGTTTTAGCGCTCAAACACGAGATTCCTCTGTTTATTATCTGAGGTCATCTGTTGGAATGTTTAGTTTGATAACTATGATAAAATGTAAAAATGCTCTAGTAAGCATTAATGCATTGGCGGATATCCCCCCCCCCCCCCCCCGAAATACCCAGGTATCTCTTTACTCAGGACTAGACTTTTCAATTAATTAGTTCCAATTTTACATAGCATAGTATATAAGGTATCGATTGTTTGCGATAATATGTTTGCTAAAGACGCCTAAAAAACGCGGCGGCGCGGCGCCTAAAAACTTTTTTTTAGCGGTCAAGCTTGACAAGATGAATTTACATTCATAAGTCTGACACACTGGTCTAAGAACCTCCTTGGTTTTGTAGTAGGAACAGGAATTTCTTTGTACAAAACTGGGGTTATTAATTTATTAATTTATAATTCCTCGTACATAACTGTCATTGTATCTGGTAATATGCAAAGAAAGTAGGTTTCTTGGTACATAACCCGGTTTCGTACGAAGAATATTTTTTCTTTGTACATAGCTAGTTATGTAACTCAGTTATGTACGAAGAACAAGCGTGATAAAATTGTCAAAATGATCCCCCGAAAATCAAATTCTGGATCCGCTCTTGCATTAATGATTGCGTACTTGGAGCCAAACTAGACGATTAACGCCCTCGAAGAGGCGATGCGAAGTAACAACTCTTTTCTATTGAATGATCTCGGCCATCCGGCTGAGTGGTACTCCTCAGAGAAGCGTCGAGGCCAGGCCACGGGCCGCGGGCCCCAAGTCGTGACAGCCGTTTGTTAAACTAATGGCGGCACAAAAAGAAAACTGCCTTCCATTAAGTTTTGCCACAGTGTGCGTCTGGACTGTTAATCCGACCAATTTGCACGCCGCGAATGAGTTTTGTCTAATTCCTATTGTACCTAATCGTTTTATTTCCGTGTAGATACGATTATAGGTGGTGTCAGTCAAGTCTCAAAGAGTTTTTCATCACTTGTCAATCTCAATTAGGTTTAAGACTCGAGATGGAGTTATTGACATTTTGGATCGAAGTTTTAACAAGTCTACCATTGATTCATGATGAAGTAATTAGTTGGGCTGGCGCCATGTGGCCCATTGCGGGGGTCACAGGATCCGCACATGTAGCACACGCGACACATCGACGCGAAAAAACGCGAATGCGATATAAAAAGCAGTCACCAGGCGTGAGAACAACGCCACGTGGCCAGACGCGAGCTCATTCATGCATTTGATTCATGAACTGTATGCATATGCACATCTACCCTCGCTAGATCCCTCTGGAATTTTGAACTATATAGGATCGACAAAATACAAAATAAAATACCTCTAGGAAGATGATAATGCCTCTAATAAGGGCTTCTCCCATATTAATGACGGCGCACGAGGACGTGTAGCAGAGAATGCAAGGTTCGCGACCGCCAGCAGCGGCGGGCGCGGCGCCCTGCCTGCTATAAATCAGAACCGATTGAGGTCGAAACGGACGCGGGTTATTTTTAAAATTGCGTGCACAATATTATGTGTTTAGTTGGAATATGATAATTGCGGCGGCGATCGAGGCGGAGGCGCCGTAAGCCGATACCGGCGATGGGATTACAGGTCTCTGGTGGAGGAGCAAAGACGCCGCTTGCGCCGCTACGTTTACCTCGCTCGATCGTCGGGGCTTCGCTTGATCACGCCTCGTTACGTACATGAGGAATTTTTGCTAATTTATGTTTGTGGTTGTGGGCTGAGGCACAAAATGAGCACAAAATTGGTTATGTATTAAGTACATGCTACGGTTTCGTACAACACAAGTACGATTACTTGAAACAAATTAAAATAATGACAAGTACTTAATGGAATATAATGGAATAAGTACCATACGGTCACAAGCAGTGGCGTAGCTAGGTAGGCAAAGGCCCGGTGCATAGAGAAAAAATCGGGCCCTCACCCCCTCTTTCACGGTAGCTTCAACTTATATTGGCCTTCAAAATTATAGATAGGAATAAGAATAGGATACAGGATACAGTAGTTGAATTTATCATTAGTAGGCTTAATCCATACGTCATATCTATGAGTGGTAAAATCTCTGTGTTTATGTAAAATAAAATGGGAATAAATAAGCAACGACGCATTATAAACTCTTTATTATACACATGAGATCACAAAGAAATGACAAAGAAAAACGATTTTTAACAGAGTTCCCTGTCCAATTCACAACCTCTTGCGCGCTTTAATTTTTGCGAATTCGTCTATAACTTCACTTGAAAATTCTTGTGAGCAGGGTCGAGGTTTTCTAGCTTCAGGAGCTGGCGAATTGGCTGACCCGCTCTTTTCAAAGCTTAGGTTGGAGGGCCCCCTGAGCTCCGGGGCCCTGGTGCACTGCACCAGCTGGCCCTATGATAGCTACGCCACTGGTCACAAGATATTCCTGGAGGAACAATTGATCAATGTAGATTTAAGTCTGCTCTGATAAGAAATATATATAAGGATGTGTACAAATAATTTGATGCTATTTTAATAAATGAAAAAGTAAATTGAACAGAAGGTAACAAGGAAGAGCAACTATTTATAAAAATATGACAATTGTCGCATCCCGGGACTAGGCTGTTAAAAGTTCATGAGACAGGAGAACCGTATAGTTAGAGCGAAATAGCTGATCGTCATCATGAATCGATTTCTGGTTCAAAAGTTAGTCTAGTATTTAATATGAAACAGTAACAAGCATGACTATACGATTTCCCATATCTGTTAACATTAGAAACCGCCTAAGCCAGGAACAATTACAAGGGAATCTATTCGAATAACAATAACAAAGCTATTATGGCAACTATGAAAAATGCTCTGATATTATACATTTACATAATGTTTTTTGTCGCACCTTCGGAGGTGGCCAGCAACAGGTACTCGTTATGAGGGTGCAGAATTCTTTGATATGCATTCTCCGGCCTCTGATATCAATTCTGTGACCTCTGGTGAACGCAACAGGTTCTAAAATACATCGACAAGTTTTGTGCTTTTTCGAGGGTATTGCGGAGGACAAGATTGTGCTTTATGCTGTTGAAACTAGGATTAGATTGGAATGTAGAATCGGAGGTGCGAAGGGCGGCTCAACTACTATCAATCAGCAAGGCGCCATTGAAGGCTAGCCAGGGTTCGTGAGAAACCGTAAACACTTACTCGGTTTATCGGATAAGGATTTTTTTCGCCCAGCAGCGGGTCTGGTCAATTAATGGATTGCGCCGTTATGAGGTTTATTTTTGATGCCGACTCTGCTTAGCGTTAGACGTAACTAATTTATTTGGAAGGGTTGGACAGGCGCAGGTATTATGATAATGCAGATCGCCCTCGAAGGAATGCCGTCGTGTGTTTCTTTGGTGAATGGAACTGGTCTGGGGAATATTGTATTGTATGAACAGGAAATTTAAAAAACCCCTTAACCACTTGTAAAAGAAAACAACAATATTACTGGTAAATCACAATCAGTAAAGTTAACAGGTGATAATGAATTGGTTATTCGTAGAAAACACAAACCCGATTGACCCGTCCTTTGCTTATTGATTTGTAATACCGAGGGACTCTATAAGCGTTTCAGAATTGAAGGTAAATATTTGTAAACGGCTCTGCTCTGGGCGGTCTGTCAGGCCGTGCCGTATGGCAATATGTGTCAAAACGAAAATGACTTGTGTGCTTTGTGTGCGGCCTCGTTCTGAGACGAAGCTGTGTTGACTGAGCGCATATCTTCGACACTAAGTGTAGCGCTCGTGACCGCCCTCATGAATCGTGGTGGTGGCCTCTCGTATGTTCTACTTTGTTAGAACTAGACAGCGTCACCTGCGACGCTCTCTGTCTACTATGCAAGAGGGGGAACCCACTCGGAAGGGGTTCGTGAGAAGTCTCTTATCTCAAGGAAGCCGCTCTGTTATTCTGCTATTTGATAAATATTTAATTTACTCAAAACCCGTGAGAGGTGCCGAGGACATACAGGCAATAGCATTGCCGTGTAAATCTCTCCGATTAGATACCATCCCTGGGAACAGGCAACAAATTAAACAGTGCTTCACACTTTAAGGCGGCGGGAAACAAACGTAAACAGTTTTCATGGTAGCAGTTAAACTGCATAACAATTTAAACTATTTCGGAGGGTGAGAACTAATCAGGAGGATGGCGCCTCCCATCACCTATTTGGGTCGAGTCGGGACCACATTTACCGAAGATGCTGTTTACTAAATGAGACGTGTCGACTGCACGCGATAGATTCTCACGACCCGAAAGAAAAAAAACTGAATTCCCAAAGTTTTCAACGCTATAGACACATTGTCTTTACATAAACAAGCGGTTGAATTTCTCCCAAATATATTGCGCTAGCATTGTATGGATAAATTACAGCTGCTGACAGAACAATACGGTTTGCAGCAATGTTGTTGATGACACTGACAAATAATTTTAGCTAGAACTTTAAGGAAAGTATGGATACAAATTGATTAACTTTTCTTTCAAAAATCACTACATCTTTCCCGTGCGTAATTTAGAGACAAAGTTTGTCACTTTTATACGGTGAAAACTAAAGTATTAATATAAAGCAATTTGCTTTAGTTAGACCAAGAATATATTGATTGGCTCGTCTTGGCGGGGGGCACTATCGTGCCCCCAGATTTCGATACCAGTAACAAATTGTGTGCTTTAAATACAGTATTTGATATTGTTAAAACGTTTATATTGGTTTAAGAATGCGTCAGTTTCAATGAAGACTATATAAAATGATTGAAAATCTATTTGTTTGATCAAGAATAATTAATTAATTCTTGATTTCGGTTTGTTTGCATTAAGGTAAGAGTTTTAATGTTCAGGATTAGGTTATTATGTCTTCTGATAAGACAAACTATTTTAATATTCCACTACCACTACACATGTGTAACTCAGGAGTGAAGAGGTAAAAAAGATGTAAATCCTTCAAAAAGAGTGATTCAATCAGTAAATCATACGTTTTCCAAAAACATCTTCAAATCAATGTGTATAAAATATTTTAATAAACATGTAAAACATTTACGATTCTTCCACAGAAGAAGCCGTTTCCACCCTGTTTTAGCTCGGAATGTTGCCGTCCATGCACCGCCCGTGTTACGTACCCTACACAACTAGTCATAACATACCTCTATTAGCATTAGTCATTAATATTAGACCTTAAACTGACGATAACAACTTCCGTCGAAGATAACATTTACTATCTTCTACTTTCTCAAATTGTAATCTCTTAGTCACTAAGTTAGTTAAGTTAGTCAGAACATTCTGTTAGTCATAAGCGATAAGAGTAAGGGTATAAAACCCAAACTCCCTATTATTATATTCATTCTAATTCCAGTCTCCACAGTGAGAACTCTTGTAATAATCTAAATAAAAATATAATTGTTTTTTAAAAACAAGTTTTCTGCTTCCAATATCTTACATTGGCGCAGTCGGTACTGGATATAGTCAAATCGAAACGATCAGGACCTAGGACAAACATCGCCAAAAGGACCTGGACGGTGCCCGGAGGGCTTTAATAAAGATTTGCCGAAACCATGCAAATTAAAATAATATTATTATGTTGGTAAGTGGCTAAACTTGTTTGCTCGATTCCTCTGTGTATTCCATTTCCATTTCATTGTGTTTTCTATTCCTGTGTTATTGTGTTATTCTATTTTACTGTGTTCCATATTATCTGTGTTTCCATTATATCACTGTGCTTATATTCACATATTATATATAAATCTCAAATTGCATATCTCTACGAAACTCATGCCCTTAGAAATTAAAAACGAAATCTACCCTAACTTAAATTCTGAAATGGCGCTAGAAATAAATACGCTTCTAAAATTAATACCAAATTTTGATACAAATCAACCCGGTCAAGTATACAAATTCGCGAGATCATGTGATTCAGCATTTTCACTAGCATCAGAAAATCAGAAACGAATCCTTTTAATCTATGCCCTAAACAATATCGTGGGTACAAACGCATCGGATGTGCATAGTAAACAGTATGCTTCTTGGGGAGATCTTCGATCATTCCTTATCGAAAAATTTTCCAATGTCAAGACGATATCTCACCTAAATCTTGAATTACAATCAATGTTCCAATTCGCAACCGAAACTATCACCGAATATCTACATAGAGTAGATCTGTGTCGCGGAAAAATTATTGAAAAATTAAACGCGGAAATTGACGACAACTCGTTGATAGGTAGAATGAAGGCGACTGAAGAAACTGCTCTAAGAGTGTTCGAGATAGGACTAAATTATCCCGACATCGGTACAATGCTCCGTACTAAAGGTTTTACAACGCTATCCGAAGCAGGGCGGTTTGCTATCCAAGAAGATCAAATACGCGCAATGAACAGTGCAAGACAAACACTGTTCAAACAAACCCCACCTAGAACTCCTAAACACGTTGAGCACTATGCAAAAGACCTTGCAAAACCTGTACAAAAATCTTATAATTCAAGTACCTATTCAAACCGTTACACAGTCTCAAACGTCCCAAATCAAATGCAGGGAACATCGAACACAAATCAAGTGCAACAAAAAACGTGCAACTATTGCAAAAAACCTGGGCACTTAATTGCCGATTGTCTTAAGAGAGCGTTCAATAATAATCTTTGAGATAACCAAAATCAACGCGCTCTACCTGCCCCACAAAACCAACGCGCTCTACCTGCTCCACCGAAAAACGTTAATCATTTAAACTCGCCAGCGACCGACGAGATGAGCAACTCCTCGGAAACCGCTTTAGCCTCTTGCTCAATCACCCAGACTCAAGCATATCCCATGACAGAGAATTCCCAATTCGAGTGGTAAATACACCACCAAAACTAAATTCAGTAAATCAAATACATGAGGTACAAAAACGTAATACGTCTTTAGAAATGAATAAACCAGTCTATCGGAGACAACTTAAAGACGCTTCTACGCAAACTGAATTTAGAGACGCTTCCACTCAAACTCCCGATTTCTCGAATACTACCGAATCTCTTAAATCCACTGAATCTCTTAAATCTCGAAATCAAATCTATGGACAGGGTAGCCAGCCCCAAACTCATGATCACTCTAAATCCTCTGAATCTCTTAAATCAAAAAATGAAATCCACGGACAGGGTAATCAGCCCCAAACTCGTGATGTCCTTAAATCTACTGAATCCTCGAAATCAAGTGAAATCCATGAACAGGGTAATCAGTCCCAAAACCGTGATTTCAATAATATCACTAAATCTTCGAAATCCAAGTCAAAATCTAAGCCAAAGCCTAAATCCAAACCCAAAACAAAATCTCAGTCAGAACTCAATTCCCAGAAATCTCGATCCCCAATTCAATCATACAATATATCTTCTTTAAACGATGTACCACCAGTAAACCTACTTCATTGTACTTTCCATATCGAAGGCAAACCCGTTATTTTCCTGGTAGATACTGGAGCCGGAATTTCAATAGTCCGAAAAGATAAAATAGGCTCCTCACAAATAAACCAAAACGACGTAGTATCTATTGTAGGTATCTCCAGCACACAATCATCAACTCGCAGTTTCGGTACAGCCAACTTATCTCTAGACGACCTTCCAAAGTTCAAATTTCACGTAGCTAACTTAAACATTAAAGCTGATGGCATTCTAGGGAATGATTTCCTTTCCAAAAACAATGTCTACATCTATGTCCAGTCAAAAACAATGCGTGTTCATAATAAAACATATAAACTCCATTCCCTTGAAGAAAAACAAGAAAAACTTCAAGGAAAACAAACCTTGAATAAAAGATCCGAAACAGTAATCAAATGTACAACAAAGTCTATTAAATCCGGAGTAGCTATTGTAAATCAACAATTCTTAACCACTGGTGTTATCATTCCTCATGCTTTAGTCCATGTCGAAAACAACTCATTCCTAACTACTTGTGTAAACGCCAACAAAGTAGACAAAATAATAGACATTCCAAACATTGATGTTGACTCATTTAGCGAACAACAAATACATAATCTTAATGAACATCCTTCTGAGTCAGACAAACAACTCACTAGCTTATCAGACAGACAGGAGAAAGTACTCAACCTAATCAGAGATGAACATTTGAACAATGAGGAAAAGAATTCAATACACAAGATAATTTCCGAATACTCAGACATCTTTTATATAGAAGGAGACCATTTATCATTTAGTAATCATTCGAAACATCATATTCGCACGACTACTGACATCCCGATTCATGCAAAAACATATCGATTCCCAAGAGTTCATGAACAAGAAGTAAAAAATCAAGTACAGAAAATGTTAGATGAAGATATCATACAACCCAGTTGTTCACCATGGAGTAGCCCCCTTTGGGTCGTTCCAAAGAAACTAGATGCCTCAGGGAAACAAAAATGGCGTCTTGTAATAGATTATCGTAAACTTAATGACATAACAATAGGTGATAGCTATCCCTTACCAAACATCACAGACATTCTAGACAAACTTGGTCATTCCCAATACTTTACAACATTAGATTTAGCATCAGGATTCCATCAATTAGAAGTTAATCCAGCTGACATTCCTAAAACTGCATTCACAACCCCCTATGGTCATTACGAATATAAAAGAATGCCTTTCGGTCTCAAAAACGCTCCAGCTACATTTCAACGCACCATGGATTCTGTTCTAATGGGGATTCAAGGAGAACGGTGTTTTGTGTATTTAGATGACATAGTAATTTTTGCATCAAGTCTCCAAGAACATGAAGAAAAACTTCATGAAGTATTTTCCAGACTTAGGAAATATGAACTCAAGGTTCAACCAGACAAATGTGAATTTTTACGACGTGAAGTCGCTTATCTCGGGCATATTATCTCAAACGAAGGCGTAAAACCAAATCCTGTAAAAATTGAAGCTGTCAAAAATTTCCCAACTCCAAAGAATTGCAAGGACATCAAAAGCTTCTTAGGTCTAGCTGGATACTACAGAAGATTCATAGAAAACTTCAGTCAAATAACAAAACCCCTTACTAGCCTCTTAAAGAAGGAAGTTCCTTTCATATGGGGTCAAACACAAGAAGACTCTTTCAACAAATGCAAACATCTCCTTACTAACCCCCCAATACTTCAATATCCAGACTTCACAAAAGAGTTCATATTAACAACGGACGCTTCACTACATTCTATTGGCGCGATTCTTTCACAAGGCGAAATAGGTAAAGACTTGCCCATAGCCTATGCATCAAGGACTTTAAACAAAGCTGAAACTAATTATTCTACAACGGAACGAGAAATGTTAGCCATTGTATGGGCAGTTAAACACTTTCGACCTTATTTATTCGGTCAAAACTTCACAATAGTCACAGATCATCAACCACTAAGCTATTATATGAAAATCACAGACCCAGGTAGCCGTCTTGCCAGATGGCAGTTCAAACTCGCTGGTTTTCAATACAAAATAGTCTATAAACCAGGAAAGAACAATACCAACGCTGACGCACTCTCAAGACCCCCTATTTCTACGACAAATATCGATCTTACAAATGACGATAGCACAAATCAAGAAACTCCTGACCATTATTTACAAGCCAATTATGAACATTTTTCTGACAATAGCTCTTATAACTTTGACACACCAAATCTTAAGATTTCACCAGATCGCCTCTTAGATTCTCGTCACAAAAATATCTTTATCCCCACTTCCTGCGAACTCTCTGATAAAAATGATTTATTCAACGAAGCTATTAGCTTGTGCTCTCAAGTCGATCCCTATTTAGAAAAATGTAAATCCCTATATGACAATGATCTTCTAATATCAGATAACAAACAAAACATAGTTTTTGGATACTCAAGACCAAAACACTATGATTCATGGGACTCCGAAAGTTATTTCAAAACTCTATTAAATTATCTTCAAAAAAATGACGTTAAAACTCTTTGTATTCCTGACCTTAAGAATGATCCCACTTGTAAATTGCAAGGAAACGAACAATTACATATAACTGCATATTTAGCTGACACATATGAATGTGAAATAACAATTTGTCAAAATACTGTTAAATATCCATCTCAAGAACAAATACCCGAAATTCTCAAAAGTTTCCACGATGAACCCTTATCTGGTCATCGAGGCATTATCGAAACTACGAGGAAAATACGGTCAGAATACTTCTGGAAAGGCATGACTGATGACATCAAGAAATACATAGACAACTGTTTAGATTGCCAACGGAGTAAAATACAAAGAAAAACTTATAAAGCCCCGATGGTTATAACGACATCATCTAGTGAACCTTTCGAACGCGTAACCATTGATCTAGTTTCTTATTCTGACATAACAGGTGACTTCAATAAATACATTCTAACTTTACAAGATGATTTAACCCGATTTGTTCAAGCTTACCCAATTCCTGACAAACAGCCAGTCACCATAGCTAAAACTCTTTTAATCTTTTGTCAACACTTTGGTGTTCCCAAACGGTTCCATTCTGACCAAGGTGGAGAATTTGTAAATAATATATTAAAACACTTAATGAAACAATTAGGTTGCAATCATACTTTGAGTACTGCCTACCATCCTCAAACAAATGGATCGTTAGAACGTTTTCATGCCGTCCTTAGAGATCATATTCGCATATATCATAAAAGAAGAAACTCAAACTGGGATCAAATAGTCCCTCTTGCTATTATGTGTCACAATACCTCTGTAAATCAATCAACTGGTTTTACTCCTCACGAACTACTTTTTGGATACAAACCCCATTCACTTTACTCTGCAAAAGACATCCGTGAATATACAACTAACGATTATCTTAACGATTTCAATGAAAGATTAAAAATAACTCGAGAAATAGCTAAACGCAACGTAGAGTCCATGAAAGATAAAGCCAAGGAACGTTATGACAAATCCATAAAGAATGTAGCTAAATTCAACGTAGGTGACAAAGTTATGCTCCAAATACCTAATCCAAATAACTTAGATCACAAATGGGAAGGACCTTATAATATCACAAGAATAGGGTTCAATGAAAATTATGTTATCAATAAAACAGGACGAAATTATGTAGTGCATGCTAATCGGCTAAGACCATTGCATGACTAAAAACTCAATCATGTAGTATTAAAGTATTTTAGAAAGTTAAATCTTATTAAATTTCAGGATATCCTCAACAGTTACTAACTTCAATGAAACTATATATAAAATCTCTTACGATGAAATAGTAATAAACGAAAATCTAAGAAAAATCAGTTCATATTTTAATACATCTAGTAAAATAATATTTAATTTAACAATATCAGAAGAAATTTCATCAGTATCAATTCAAATCCTCGAAGCCGTTATGACACTGGAAAAAGAAATCGATGACATTATTACAAGCATTTTGTTTATTAAATCGGGTGCAGTTCATCCCTCGATCATTTCTACTGTAAGATTATATAAAGAACTTTTATCTTCTAGCCCAGACAGAATTAATAGAAATCTAGTAGCCCCTGTAACTATGCAAAATATCCATCAAATCCTAGAGTCCTCAACAATAACATCATATATATACATGAATAAATTAATATATATTCTCGAATTCCCTTTGGTTAAAAACGATAAATTCACCTTATATCGTATCTATCCAATCCCTATAAGACATCCGAACTCCTCTCTCTATTCCGTTATCCTTCCTGAGCAAACCTACCTTGCCACAAGTTCTTCACAACAACAGTACGTTGTTATGAGCTCTATGGAAAATTGCAAAACATTTGCAACAGAAGCAAGGGTCTGTAAAGATCAACCAATATATCACTACAATACCAGGCCAACCTGTGAAATGGCTATTCTGATGACAAGCAGCAAAGAATTACCCGAAATGTGTGAAGTAACTACAATCGCCGCTCAAGTCAATACGTTCCAGCCATTGAAGAATAACAAATGGATATTTTTACTACACCACAAAACCACATATGCCATAGAATGTGGAAACAAAATCACCCATAATGAAATAGCTGGCACGGGAATCATATCTCTAGATCCTGGATGTAAATTTTATACAACGTTTATTACTCTGAATGCTGAAGAAGAAAAGTCGGTCAACATTACTCATCCAATAATTACTGTAGATATTGAAGATAATTGTGTTCCAGAAATCCTTGATTTGGAACCACCAGAAATGATACATATGAAGATCAATAACGTTCCACTAGATTCATTGCACACAATTAAAGAAGAAATCAAAACCTATTCTCAACGACTGAAAGAAAATGAAGCATCATTTCTAAGCAAACATAGCTCAAAATTTTCAGTACTTAGCATATTCCTGGGAATTATTATGCTAATATTCTGCATATACAAATGCTGCCCTTCAAGCTTCTTTAACTACTTCAAAGGACATAACCATCAAAATGGATGTATACAAATATTTAACAACTGTTTTGACAGATCCACTCGCAAACAACACATAGCCGTCCCGATGACGACCTTAAACATGACGGACACGTCATGCATTTCTGAAGATGAAGACGAAGTTACAATCAAGAAAAGTCCTCAAAGTTCCGGCAAACACGCCCCAACTTTGTTCTAAGAGGGGAGGTGTTACGTACCCTACACAACTAGTCATAACATACCTCTATTAGCATTAGTCATTAATATTAGACCTTAAACTGACGATAACAACTTCCGTCGAAGATAACATTTACTATCTTCTACTTTCTCAAATTGTAATCTCTTAGTCACTAAGTTAGTTAAGTTAGTCAGAACATTCTGTTAGTCATAAGCGATAAGAGTAAGGGTATAAAACCCAAACTCCCTATTATTATATTCATTCTAATTCCAGTCTCCACAGTGAGAACTCTTGTAATAATCTAAATAAAAATATAATTGTTTTTTAAAAACAAGTTTTCTGCTTCCAATATCTTACACCCGCGCCGCGGCTGCACATTGATCCTCTACATTAGAAATTGATTATTTTGTCGTTTTATTTTATTATATCACCTTCCATCTTTTAACAACTGCTAAATTATTGTGTATTCCATTTATAACATCAGGGGCTTCATTAAAAAGAACCTCACAACTTTGTGTAATCTAAGAATTTAAAAGTTATACCTATATATTGCAGTAATGGATTTTCAGTAGATGCCTAACTATTTAACAGTTGCCAAGAGCAAATACAGGTTTTACCAATTCAGACGTTTTGGGATAAATAGATCAATTTTAATACCAACCTAAATATTTTTTTCGTGTTTTAAAACCGATTTTATAAGCATTTTAGTATTTACAGGAAGTGACGTCATTATATTAGGTTGAATGGTCCTTGAGAATTTAGGATGCGTTCAAGACAAATAAAATATGCCAATGGAAATGTGTGGTGATGACGCTACTGAAGGTCAAATGAAAGACATCACTTTTTCCATTTAAAATATGCACGCTTCTTTTTAAATCTGTCTACCAAAAACAGTTCAGAAAAGCGTTTCCTCGAAACGGTTTTTGAATCGAAAAATATTGTCAAGAAAAAGATGAGGCCATGCCGTGTGTCACCCAAGTAGATGTCACCTAGTTCGTTGTTAGTGATAGATAATAGGGATTAGAAACAGTAGGTAAAATAAAGAGATATTGTTAGTACAATTTGTGCTTGCTCCTACAAAATTCAGTCTCAAATTAGTTAGGAAAGGTGTTTTTTTATTTACCTACGTATGTTGGGTTGTTCTCACTTTCATCCAAGAACGTCGAAAAAAAATTCTCGAAGAGCACCACAAATAAAAATATAAAAATTATTTATTATAATTGGTTTCATTTTCATCCAAGAAACATAATATATTTTTCAATGCAGTTGCTCGTAAAGTTTTCTTTTTTGTGTAACAAAATTATGCGGAAACCGACTCTTTATTTCACGTGTGAAATATAACAGTACTGAAATCCTTTATTTCACGTGTGAAATAAAGTAATTTTTTTAAGGTTTTGACTCTGTGGTGCATGGTGCAAGTCATAAAATTTAAAAAATTACAAAGATGAAAGGAGGTTTTGCTGTCCAAAAAAAAAACAATTATTTATAAGTATGCGCGCTCTAGCAATAATTGAATGATGATAAACACCATAACACATAAGATTCTTGATTATCTCATTTAAAAATACGTGTTTTGTTTCCGCAAACAATAATATTTTTCACATTATTGGCTGTATGTATGTACCTTTGCCTCAAGAAAGAAAAAACTGTATGAAACGCGCGCTCTGCAAAGAAAGCACGCCATTTTGTTGTAAATAGGCTTTGGTGAAATGAATTTTTTTTGTTCTATTTCCTCGCAAAATGCATTGAAAAATGTTGTAAGATACTTGAGCGTAAAAGGTTTTTATCCGAATGCGTGCCAATGAAAACACTCGCTGCGCTCGTGTTTTCAATTTGGCACTTATTCGTATAAAACCTTACTTTCCGCACGTGTATCTTAAATAACTATAGATACAGTCTGTGAAAGAAATTTATTTAAATGTCGAGTATTTTACGTTTGAAACTTTGATCGATAACTACAATATTATAATAAAATTGTGAGAGAGACAAAGCATAGGTACTATATAGTCCTATCTTTTGCTTTAGCCTGCCATTTGGTCAGCTCCATTGTTCTAGTCTAGTGTTTGCGAGACCAACACTTACGGCTAATCAGGTAGCATATCCAAGAATGTTATCTAAGAACCGGTAAAAAGCAATAAACATACCCCCTTGGTAATCGGCAAATATGAATTTCTTAGTCAAATTGTTCAATAAATCCGGAAATCTATATCGATGTTCCCAACTCCGGACTCACACTCGGTATAGGATTCGGTCATGATAGGGAAACCAGCATAGCGAAGTTTCGATGACTGCAGCAGCGCGCGTGCAGTTTTTCTGAACGACAAACATGTCAAAGTCAGAACCGAACAGGGGCTCTACCGCGTAATTCTCATTTGTATCAACTTCAAGCAAATGGAGGCGAAATTCAACGCGTGCAAAAGAGATGCCATGTTAGGCGAGCATCGTCGCACGCACGTCAAATTTCAATCTCAAGTTGATGTTGATGAAAATGAGAATTACGCGGTAGACCCACTGATTCGGTTCTAGGTGCTTTGTATGAAAAACGACACGTTTGACGTTCAGCAGCACTGCATGCGCGCTGCAGAGAATCCGGCTTTTTCGGGCAATAGTAGCTGAGAAGCAGCTGACACGGATAGATAGACGGTTTATTTCTAAAACCAACCTCATCAAATGCAAATGACACGAAATTTTACTACATTAGTATTTTGTGCATCTGTAACATAATTTGAGACATTGGGACACGAGTGCAAAATTATTACGAAACTCACTTCGTTCGTTGAAAGTCACTTAAAGTGTCAAATTATGTTACGGGTGCACGAAATACTAATGTACCTAGTAAAATTTAATGTCTGGACATTGAATGCTTTTGCAAAAAATTAAATGGGTTATTAATATTGTACCGAAGCCATTGTTCTGTATGTTCAGTTTCACACAATACTTTATCTACGACCATCAAAAATATCGTCTTTATTATACTTAATATTTTCAACTAAAAATTTCACGAAAAATAAGAAGAACATTTCTTCATGGACCTCAGGTGCGTTGTCTCGATAATGCGGCTTGAAGGCCAATCAGGATAAAGGGGGCGTGGCTTAAGAAAGAAGGTCGGGACTTATTTCTCATCTCTGTTGTTGATTGGGTCTCTAGCGGTTTTATAATAAATTTGGCCAATAGCAACGCAGAATTGCGGTGTTGTAATGTAATATTATAATATCGGATAAACAATCTAGGTAGGTACTTAAAAATCTGCTTTAGATGTTGCAATTGCCTTATTGCAATATGGAAGTAGATAAAATTTATTATTAGATAGATTGGGGACTCGATATGGAGCCAATTTCTAACATTGTAGTACATAATATACTTCAATGATTTTTAAGCTGATTACATTTTGTTCATGGAATTTGGATATTGTATATTATACAGTATTATATACTATATTATATATATTATAGTATTATATATATACTATATTATAAATAAAATATGTGTGTGTGGTTCCATTAACACATTACATTGTAAAACACGTTATGCCGCAGAAATGCTAACTTGTCTAACAAACGGTTGGCAACGGATGCGTAATGCGACAAATATGTCGCTGTGCGTATGCTCAATTAGCACTATCGTCTCAGCTTCTGGTGCAAATTAATATTGTCCTCTTTCTCCAGCCAGCATAGTTATAAGTAAAAGTCTACAAAATAATGATGGTCTTTACTTTTAAGTAGCCGGAGATTCTGTTTTATGTTGAAATAATGTAGGTAACCATGTAAACTAGAAATACTTACTGCAATGTCTGCCATACTAAACTATTAAATCTATATACAAGATGAAATTAATTTATGCAGCCAAGTTCATACTGAAGACTCAGTAAGTGCTCAGTGTTAAGATTCGATGACCCTTTTTGTGAAATTCGTAAATTGTTTTTTCTCGTTCTCGACAAACGCAGGTCAATTACTATGGATTCAACATTTTATTTTGCGAAATTAGCAAAAAGTGTTATCGATTCGTGATACTGGTCACTTACCAAGCATCCAGTATGAACTTTGCTTTATAAATTGATGTCACCTTATACATATAAGTATTGTTTCCCATGGGTGTGAAGATTTCAGCCACTACTAATCACTGTAGATAGTAGATAACAATCATGTAATAAATAAATATACCTAACATGTTATTTACATAAAAATTATCTATATTTTTGCTTTTCAGGTAGGGTTGGCTTTGAGCCTATATATCTAAGTAAGTAAGGAACTTAATGTTGCGGATGCGATTGGTTAGCACTTTTCTTTATCCACTATTTACGAGACCAAACATCCTCTCACAGATAAAGGCAGTTTATTTATTTACCCACACGTTGCATATAATAACGGAACAACGGAGCTCAATAAATAAATCCATTTCTTGAAATTCTCACAGTTCCCTCAGTCGTCGATGGTGTTATTGCTCATTCCATTCTATCCATCCTGCTTTTTCGTGTGCAGTGAGTGTATTTTCGTTTCCGTCACTCGCTTCAATGGAACCGCCCTTGGTCGTGAATTCTCAGAATTGGTCTCGTGGTAGTTTTTAGAACGCATAATAATTTGATCGGGAAATATTTATGGAAGGGGTGGATATGACCGGACGCCGAGAGGGCCAAAACGAGTCAATTATCGGATACTCGTACCCCGCTCGGGTCACCTCGAAGCCGACTAATGGATGCTTCCAAGAGGATCGATTTATTACATAGAAAGCATGAGGAATTTCACACGGTCTTCTTTTTCTTACTTTGATAACTTTATGACTGAACTACGGAACAAGTATTTATTTTAATTACTCTTCTTAGTATGATTCAACAAAGTAATATATAAAATAAAGTAAATAAAATAAAATTAGGAAGTGCTAATATGTATACTAAAAACAAGACACGGAACCACGTAGCGGATCTTGTTTGCCTTCTTTTCGTAGCGCCTACGCAATGCTACGCGAGTGCTACGAAAGACTACGAATTCGTAGCATTTGCAAGGTGTTTGCTACGGCGAGGTCAATGAAAATAAGTAACTAAAAGTTTAGTTATTTTAATATACTTATAAAGCGAATATGTGCACTGCAAAATACGTGACAAAAAAAATCCAATGAACAATACATGAGCTTGTGAATGAGAACAATTGGTTTGCAGCGCTGATCAGTTTAGTTAATTGGTTAGCTTGTGGCGGGATGGGGCGTGTCGATGCAGTTTCCGGTACATGTGCAGGACAATGCTGTTGAATGGACCCATTAATAGCACAAGTGAATGAATGCGTAAGACACATGTGTCGCGGCGGGACTCGAAACCGCTACCCCCGGGTCGACCCGACACATGGCGCACCGACATTGTCTTACGCAAAAAGACTCGCTCGACCTTACGTTCATTCATGAAATTGTATTTTTAGGATTTCGTAGAAGTCCCCTTTTACGGACCGAAATTGTTATTCGAAACAAGATATTTTGTATTTTACTTCCACGTCGTCATCCGCCGGAAGTGTGCCAGATGATGTCCGACTCCGATTCATGTCGCAGTGACCTTCAGTGCGTTTTTTCGTCATCTGCGACTAATAAACAAGACACACAATGGACAGTTCTCAAATGGTTATTTTTCGTGCTCCATTCTGTTATTGTTCGCTCAAGATGGTAGGTAGGTATGGGCACAAAATAACCACTTACAGAAAGTTTACTCCGAAATAACTAGCGAAAACAGGCGCACGCACCCATAGACGTGTAGGTACGACGATCTCGGAGATACTCGGATGAATGCCAATACGAAATTCTGCCGAGGTCATCGTACGTACACGTCTATGCATGTGTGCGTCTGTTTTCGCGCCTTTGTCGAGTCTGCCTTCTGGTTGTATCTATTTTGTGGTATGGGTCTATTGCTTCCAGTGCTTTTCATTCTTGGTTTGTTTAGTGCGGTTCATACCTGCAGCACAATGGGCAGGGATCACAACTTGTCGAGCAGGTTACAGGACCGTTATATTTGGCGCCGGACAGACCAGCCCTTTGTCTGCACAATGATCGCCAGTACCAGGGATGATAGCCGGCGATTGTCCTCGAGTCAACATCCCTGGTGTTACTTTGTTAATGAAAGTAGTCACAAAGTGAGTACTTGGAACTGCAACGGAAGTGTTCGAATCGGTGGCGCTTCTTTGTAATCTCGCCAACAACAATGTGTCTCTTCAAGCCTTCACGGTTGTTTGACTTGACAAAGAATTTCTCAAGAATCTCTAGCTAAGACTTCATGTAAGGATGTTGTACAAAAGATACCTACAACTTCAGTAAACAGATCTTAACGGAAAAAAAAAGGAAAAAGTGGTCCTTAGCACAAATGACAGGACTTAAAGTGGTCTCACAATGTAGTTGTCTGCTGCAGCGCTGTGTGTTTGTTTGTATGCAGTGTATTTATCGCAGAGCAACGGATATGATATGGTCTGCCCGTCTCGTCGCCTTCCCGGCTCTTATCACGATGCATTATTATAATCCCACCCATCTGTCATAATGATACTACTCGTACATACTTTGTTTAAAAAAACACTTGTACTTATCCACATAAACAATAAACTTTATTATGCCCGACCGGTTTCGCTGTAAAGCATTTTCTAGGGGATTTTACAAAACCTAACTAACAAACAAAATAATTTTATACTTAAACCATGTCTAAAAATGACGTGCAATAAATGAAAAACAACAAACAGAAGGGGAATTTCAAACCAAAAATGGTCGGTAAATGCTTTAATAAATAAGTAAAAATGCTTTACAGCGAAACCGGTCACGCATAATAAAGTTTATTGTTTATGTGGATAAGTACAAGTGTTTTTTTTTTAAACAATGTTTTATAAACTCCACCAAGTGCCAACAATCACTAGCATCTACAATGATACCTACTACTGTTTATGATACAGTTCGCGCCAAACTTAAGGCATGGGTATCCGGAGAAATCGGTCCTGCTCCAACGCTTTCATTTTACGCCCTGTCTATCCTGCTCAGTGGAAGCGGGCCGCTCAGAAATCTCGCGATTTCAAAGTGTTTTTATTTCATTTTGGAATGATGAGGAAGGGTTTTTAATATGACGGCCGTTTTATATCTCATTTTGTACGATGTTTATTTTGGTTGTACGTTTTATTGCCCAGAACCTATAACTCAAATACAATTATATTTACATAATATAGTTTAGGCCTATCTTTGCGATTTTATTGGATGCAGGGAAATGCACGTAATAGCGTATCGAACGGCCGAAATATTAAGATCAAAGAGTGAAATATGACATCTAATTTTTTCAAAATTTGGTATCTCAATTTCACGGTTTAAAATGAATTTGACAAGACATAAATTGAGAGAACCTCGCCTGAGTGAAGTTAGCTCCGGCGAGACGAATAGATGAAAGACAGGGATAGACAGACACATAGACGAACTTCAGGTGGTAGAGCTGATGCCGGGGTCGACTGTGGAGGTACCACCATCTTACTTGGAGACCCCCTCGAAGTAATTCGGGGGAGAGTAAGAGGGCAGCTCACAGGCAAAAACCAGGAGGCCACCCATGCCTGGGACCGATGGATGGCGGTATATACATCCCTAAAAGCCGGGCCTTATATGAAACAGACAGGTGACGGGCAGCGGCGTCACTGGTGCGAGGGTTCCGGCACCGCGCTCACCAACCCGCCTGCCCAGCGTGTTTGAGTATGGGCATTCTTTCAGGATGACCGCCGGGAGTGGCAAAGTCCTGGAAAGGCTTATGTCCAGCAGTGGACGAACTAGGCTGATGGATGGATTGACGAACTTCAGATGCCTCTGTATTCGTAGATTCCTTATTTATATAGTAAGTATGGCTTGATTCTAACGATAGACGTTTGAAGGTGCATGGTTAATGTTATTATTTACTCCGGTTTTCATGCCGCACTCTTAAATTTCAACTTGTTAAAACCTAAAATTATTTATTGCAAAACAGGTCTTAAAGCAAAGAAATAAACGTCAAATTGTCTTGCAATATTTTGGGTTTAGACAGCCCTAAATCAAATATTTACAGCGCGGCAATAGGGGTAATTTGGATCTAATTAAAATCTAAACGGTGACTAAATAACGCTTGTCATGGCTAAAATTATGTCATGGTTCTTTATACAAATTGTAAGAGCCGGTTCTGCTTGAATTGTTTAAAACCCCACATCAACATATAGGTGTTATCTTACCTCATTTTTCGAGATACTCTACATTCCCGTCGTTTTAGAGTTATGACATGGACCACAGCCGGCTGTACGTGGACAGAATTCTTCGCTTTAAGGTTTTCCATTTTTTGATGAAACCCTTACAGTCCGATGGAATTAATGCCACAGTTTCTGGTGACTAATCAAGGGCCCGCATGGGGTATGCGACGTCTTAATTGAAGGCATAAATAAAGCTAACTACAATGATTGGTGATACGTTTACACGGACCAAATAGTGGTCACGTGCCGCAAATTCGCCACAATTGCCCCGTCATGCGAAATTAGGGTCCCACCATCAGCTGAATGAACCGAAATATTATGTGATTATTATGTTTAATTTAATTTGTGATTGTGTAACACGAGCCTCACTTAATTAACTGGGAGATCAGTTTTAGTTTCATTAACAGGTAGGGCCAGCCAGACCTCCGTCCGATGCATATTGCGCTCCTTCGCCACCTAAATATAAATGCAAATTATTATTATTTGTGTTATTGTACATTTAAAATAAAAAATATATAAAAGACGCTATAAAGGTCAATACAAATTTATCAAATATAAAGTCGTTTTTATTGCGTAGTTTTGGGGAGACATTAATAAATTAAACAAAATACGTTTTTTTTTATTTGAATAATATCCCGTGACGTGACGTCCTACTGCGGGAAGTGCGCTTATTAATTACTAGCCTTTCGTCCGCGGTTCCGTCCGCGTTTATTTAACCTTTGCTCCGTTTACGACTTGGCTGCTATTTTATCAACACCCCATATAGCCAATATGTTGAACAGGGTCACTGATAGTAAAGAAAATCACATCCAAATCCGTTTAGTGGAACTCCAGTTAAAACGGAACAGCCATACATACAAAAATTGTAAAATTTGTAGTAATAATAAAATAATCCATAAAATTTAAAAATATTCAATCTAGAGACACGTTACAGAATAGATGAAGTTGTCCTCACCACAAGCTACAACTATGACAACACTGTAAAATCGGTTAAATTCAAAACGTCCGTTATTTTAAAGGCTTTAATTTCACTTGAAGTGCTGTCAAAACTAAATTTTCCTTCATTGCAAAATAGTTCATAAGTATTAATAACAAAAGCGTAATTAGTTTGGAAAAATTAAAGTTTTGACAGCACTAAAACAAAAATTAAAGCCTTCGGAATCGGCTTTATTATATCTACATATTATGTAACACGTAAGTATTTATTGAATTAATTACAGGTTTCCCATAATGTCAAACTTTTACGGGTATCTATCTAGGTACTTAATTATGTTTTAAAGTTAACCTGAAGAAATGTTTTTTAATTAAAAAGTAATAGCTATTTTAAACACATGTATTGCGTCATTATGTAGCTAGCTATTACATTCAAATTATGTAGCTAGCTATTACATTTAAAATCAATGATATTATAGATATCAGATCACCCAGTTCCCATGGACTCATGGACATAGTATTTCCCATGCTTCATGGGTTTTATCATTCTGTCAGTCCATAGGTCAGTGCTTCTCGATAAGCGACTGATACCTACAATGATACAATGAGTATGCTCACGGTCACATGTCATTCATGCATTCGTGTTGCGTTTATATGATTCAAGTTTGTTGATGTCATACACACATACACAAACATTATTATAGTATGCTACACTTGCAAGACCGTATTATTGAAAGTCGCAGCGCAAAATATAATAAGTCTGCTAATGAAATGGGAATTTTTCATTCCCTTTGAAAAACCCTGTAATAAGTAAATAGGTGATGCTCAGATGCAAGTTACAATTGTTTTTTTATGATTTTGTATTATTGTTGGCCTTTTGGCCTTTTCAAATTTGCCTTAATTAGAGTCGGACAGGGAGTACCTATTTAATAGTCTATTAATTTTTGAAGTTTATGAAAAGTTTTAAAGTCTATGAGTCTTTGGTTATTAAAAGTTTATGAGTCTAACAGCCAGTTGCAGAAAGGGTTTTTAAGTTTAATGAACCTTTAAAGTTGATGCCATCCCTTATATTGTTCTTGACAAAGAAAGTGACAGCATTCATTTTAAAGATTAATTCAACTTAAAAACCCTTTCTGCAACTGGCCGTATAGCTTTTTGTTCTTGAGTCTTTGGTTATTAAAAGTATAAAAGTGCAAGTTCAAAACGAAAAGTTTGCAAGTTTTGTAAACAAAGAGCAGGATGAGAAGACTCGTCCCGCCAAAAAGATGCTCCTACAAGATATGGAAGTGTGCGTGCGATGCGCGACGCGAGCGCAGCACACACGTAATCAAATAAAACTACGATGACACCAACATTCCCGGCCAAGTGGCGCAGCATATAATATTTGAGTTATAAATTTTACGGCCCACGACAAGTGTTTGCACAGGAACTAGGAATTTTGTGAGGACGAGACGACAATCTTTAGTATCCTGCATGCTCGACTTCTAACTTACTTACCACATCCTGTCAGGCTAAAGAACTCACAATCAAAACATATACCAATGTAATTAAGAGTATCTTAATGTGATAGCAATGGAATTCAAGATAATAGGTCTATGAAATTGCCGAAATTATCTTACAGATTCATGAGTTCATAATTCCTGTAATTCAATAGCTATTTCAATTATTTGTTTTTTGTTTGAAAGTTAATTTCAAGGTTTTACGTCTTCGTATTAAGTTTGGTTTTTATTTTCAGTGTGATTATAAAAATTAAAACTTCAAAAACAGTTCGTCCTAAATGCCATCCATTTCCATGATAAGATTCGTAATAATTTTCTACAGCTGACACTTTTAAAAAATTTAATTAATCCAATCTACATTTTCAACAATCCAAATTATTACACAAGTTGGATTGGTCATTCCTAAAAAAAATGCCAAAATGAAATTGAAAATTTAGTTTCCTTCAAATTCTCTATAGAAAATAGCAATTTCATATTGAGCTAATATTATTAAAAAGTTATACCACTTTAAAATTCCTCAACAAATGGATTTAAGCTGCAGGGGGTACAAAACTACAAGAAGGGTTTTTAATGCACACCGTATGTGTTTTAACGGTCCAAAAAAAGAAGTACCAACCAAGCTACCACAGGGAAACGATTAAGCATAATCAAGCATATCTTAGCTTAACAAATTAACAAGCGATCGCTTCTACTTGATCTCATTCATGGGGTCTGCTTTCACGCTCTATAGAGATGGGAGGCCATTCAAGGTAAAGAAACCACCCAGCAGGCCAGCACAAACGGACCGTGGGAGCCGCGCGGTGGCATCCACTAATGGATGTACAAAATGATCTCATTGCTCTTGTATTATTGTTGACGAGAGTTTTTGCAACCCTCGCGACAATAACGTCAACCGCATTGCATAACACTAGAGGGGACGGCGCACAATTTCATTTCTTATTGTCATTTTCCGAAACTTAAACGGTGGTCTCACATTACAGAAACGAATTTTCTATAAAATTTTGTACGAGCTAGATAGCGAAATATTCGAATCTACGTTGAGGAGCAAAACACTTTTCCTAGTGTCACAATTTATTCTTACCCAACTGGTTTTTGACACTACAGCATTCTCAATGGAATATGTAGATGTGTTCGTATACTTACATTAAAATTTTAGGTACTCTAGAGCATTTATTTTAATTTATCTTGGCTCGTGGTTAGGGTTGCCAGATGGCGAAATGCAAAAGTTAAACAAATCAGTGCTATTCAGCAAAAAAGGAGGACTTGAAAAAAAAGGAGGACATATTTAAATAAAACGATAGTACAAATATTTTTTAATGTTTTATTTGTTAGATATTTATCAGAACTACCTATTCAAGCTGATATTTGTATGTCTTGCCAGTGTAACATACGTGGTTATGCGTGCAGCGCAAGTAAATGGGTAAATGTGACAGCGATACCACAACTCTACGCGATAAAAATAGGAGAATGAACCGTGCCGTGTGCGTGCCGTCGGTATATGGTGAGTGCAAAATTTGAAAAAATGAGTTCAAAAACTAAAACCCGACTACTGTAAAATCACGCTCTAAAAAGTATGAAACAAGAAAATATACTCATTGCCAATTTGTTATGTACACACTATTCAAAACTTATCGTCTAATAAATAAACATACATTTTAATGTATTTCATAAATATTCATAGTGATGTTCAGAGGATCGCCGTGGTCATATGCCCTAAAGCTTATGATCGCTGACGAATGTATTGTTTTTTTTTAGGTTGGGCGGTATAAGACCGGTGAAAATCATAACCCTCCTTTTTGCTTCGCCGTAGTCGGTTAAAAGGAGGACAATAATGATATGTGTGGCAGGACGGGAGGACAAATTGTGAAAAAGGAGGACATGTCCTCCTTTAGGATACCATCTGGCAACGCTACTTGTGGTTCATACGGTATGAACTGGGAGCAAAGATAAATTACATAGATACCGTTCGTATCTGCACATGCTAAGTGCAAGCAAAGGCGAGCTATGGCAGAGAAATTATTACTCGATAGGTTTGCTCTACATCAGTGTTTTTCAAACTGTGGGTTGCAATTCCCTGGGGGGTCACAAAACCTATTTAAGGGGGTCGCAGAAAACCATTCCCGTTCAAATTTTAATATTTAGGCGCACCTAATGTGATTGTTGCACCTATTTGTCGTTAATAAAAAAAAGCGGAGGGTAAGGGGGTCGCGAAATATTTTCTAAGGGAGTCGCGCTATGAAAAAGATTGAAAAACACTGCCTATATGTTTCCGGATAAAGTGTTTGCACGATCTGTCTTTAGCAATGATTATGATATATGATTGGTGAATCGCGTTCGTTTCAGCTTAGAGCCGGCGTCTAGTCCTGAAAGCTGGAGCCCCGGCGCCGCCCTGGGACGACAGGGTGCAGGGCGACTGACGACGTCGGCGATCAGGAATGCGGGGTTTGCCAACTCTCACACGCCCAGGATGAGTTGGACCTTTTTAAAAGGGCACGATTCTTGGAAGGAGCTCTCGAACGGCCCGGAGGCTGGCGCTCGTCCGCCATTGTACCGCGCGGCTAGTTTTGATCTTATTGTTAATGGGACGCCAAGTTTTTTCAACGGAGCCTGGAAAAAAGGTACCATCGGACCCCAGCGGAAACGTTACGGACCCTTGTGAAGTAAAATAGATATACGTTCTACGAAGGAGGTGTTATTTTAATCGTAGGTCGGCTTTGTTGCTGAGGAATTTAGATGGCCTGTCATATTTAATGGCCAGTTTCTCAGCGTCGACCTCACATCTCCCGATCGCGGTGCTGCAACGTCCCCTGAATTATTCATTAACTCTTTTAGATTCCTCAAAATAAATGAGAGGGAGAGAAAGCGTTAACGTCGTAACGACTGATTCGATTGCCGTGTCGATCATTTAGTCAAGATATTGTAATCTATTCACGATCTTTGTCCGAAACAGGCCGTTACCGCATCATAAGAAAGATATAAAACAAAACAACCCCTATTCCTATTTATTCCTATATATTTGTTTGTTACGTAATCAACGCTCCAAATTTTGGCGAAACTTTTACAGCTGACTTGTTGATATGATGGTTTATCATCATATAGGGTAGGCTAATTTTGATCCCGAGGTAAGACGCAAGCGACATTGCCAAATTGGTATGCTTTTCTACTTATTTTAAATTTTGTATTATTAAGATTAATAAAATTGTACTTATCTACCTAGACAAGACAAATACTATTTATTGTGCACCATATAAAAGAAAACTTAAAGTAGAAAAAAATGATACAGATAGATTACAATTGGCGGTCTTATCGCTAAAAGCGATTTCTGCCAGACAACCTTTGGGTGGAAATGCAGACAAGGATATAAATCGTAAAGGTGTACATCAAAATAAATTATAGACAATTTAATAAGTGTTAACTTACTATACCTTATTATATGTACTAATATTTAAATACGATGAAACATAAAATAAACTAATATGTATCTACAAATATATTATTTATAAACACAAAAATAACGTAGAGAACCAGTAAATAAATAATAATAATAGTAGCAGAGGTAGATAGATTATAAAAAAGATTACAAGGAAAGAAAATGATCCTTTACTAATCTTTTGAAGACAGGTAACGAGGAACACGCTTGATGGCTAGGGGCAGGTCATTCCACAACCTGACCGACTTAACAGCAAAGAAGTTACCATAAAAATTGGAAGAGTAAGCTGGAGTTGCTAATAGCAAATTTTCAGAGGAACGTAGAGTACGATCGTGAGTGGCATGGAGAAATTTAAAAGAATAATTAAGATATTTTGGAGTCGAAGGATTGAACAGTATACTATAGAGAAAAGAAAGGATGTGGGCGTTCAGACGAAGGCGTATTGGCAGCCACTTCAACCGTGACCTATATTCAGATACGTAATCAAATTTGCGAAGACCGAAAATAAACCTAATAGCAAAATTTTGGAGGCGCTCAAGCTTATTCAACTTTTGTGAAGTTAAATCAAGATAGCAGACATCCGCATAGTCAAGGATGGATAAGAGAAGGGATGTTGCAAGCGCAATTTTGGTAATTGTTGGAAGGGAATTTCTGATTCTTCTCGGCTAATATAATGATATCCTCTAGCTAACATGTTCCATTTTGGGCGGTGCTAAACTTGTATCGATAAAGATACCCAAGTTTTTCATTTTGCTACTGTAAGGGATTTGTATCTCATTAAATATTATAGGAGATAACTGTTCAAATTCAACTCATGCTATGATATATGGACTACCAACTATTATCAATTGTGTTTTGGCGGGATTGATTTGGAGTCCATAATGTAAGCTCCATTTATATATATGCGCAAGATCTGTGTTAGTTTTGGAGATAGCGCTTGGCAAATCATCCAGTTTCTCTTGCGTATAAATTTGGAGATCATCTGCGTAAAGGTGGCAGGAAGAAGAAATGAGATCAGAGATGCTGTTAATGAAGCCAGCAAAAAAAAGAGGAGATAAGACGCCACCCTGTGGAACACCGGCAGTAGTATTGCACCACTCGGATAGCGAATCATCTATACGAATGCGCTGCCGGCGTCCAAGGAGATAACTTCAAAACCAGTCGATTACCTTTGGAGAAATGTTAAGAGAACACAAAATTCACAGGAGGATCTCGAAGTCGACGGTATTAAAAGCATTGCTAAAGCCTAGCAATGTCAGCACTGTGAATCCATGCCCAACCTGATATCATCAGTAATCTTCACCAAGGCTGTAGTGGTACTATGGCCAGGGTGAAAACCAGACTGTAGTGGATTAAGGAGTTGGTATTGGGACAGGAATACACTAAGCTGATGATGAACAAGACATTCCAGGACTTTAGAAAGGAATGAGACTATAGATATGGGGCGGTATTCAGAGAACGTGATCGGGTTGGATTTTTTCGGTAAAGGAGTTATCTGGGCATCTTTCCACGTAGTTGGAAAGATGCCAGAGGAAACGGATTTGTTAAGTATAATAGTAATTATGGGAGTAAGGATGTCAAGAATAGGAAGAATCATCTTGCCGCTGATACAGTCAGTACCTACTGCATTGGAAGTTATCGACATAATTTGTTTCTTAACATCACAATCGGTAAATTTACTAAAATTAAAAGGAGAATGGTCGGGTGCAGGCAGAGAAGAGATATAATTCAATGTATTATTTTTCATTCCAACGTCAAACGTGGACGAAGAGAAATGTTGATTAAGAGCGTTCAAGTTGAAATCTTGTGGAATTGTATCTAGTCGGGATTTACCAACACCCAAAGACCTTGAAAATTTCCAAACCTTAGCTGGGTCACCATTACTAATAGATTCATAAATGTGGCGTCGTTGTGCATCCCTACACACCTTGTTACAGAGATTCCGTAAACGATGATATTTATCCAAATTTCTATCGGTAGGACTAGTTTTGTATTTCGTTTTTGCAGGGGCTTTTTTCTGCATTATGTTCTTAATATCTGAAGTTAACCACGGTGCAGAAAGATGTTTTATTTTGACAGCCCTTACCGGAGCATGGGTATCATAGAGCTGTGTAAGGTATGAATTAAACAAAGCTATTTGGTTGTCAACTGTGTCAACATTTTGGACAGCAGACCAGTCCATGCTACGAGCATCGTTCCTGAGCTCATCCAACTTCATTCCACCAAAATCTTGCATAAGAAGACGTGGCTTGGGCTTTGGGGGACGAATTTTATAAGAGAGGAATATGATATCATGGTACGAGAAAGCATCAGTGGTGCATTGACCGTGTTTGACGACATGAGACATTGAGGAGACCATAATAAGATCCAGAAGAGAGGGTCCAGAAGATAGGGTAGCACCTACTCAAAATTATTTATCGAATTAGCCACTTTCATACAATTCTTTATAAATGTATAAGTTGATTCTCAAAATAATTTCGGTTCCCATAAAGAAGTGATTTACTTGAGTGATTGATTGATATTTATTGCGTATTACTTTAACGACCAAAAATAATAAAGCTGTCGCTTATTAGCGCCATGTAAAGTCATTTTTTAGGGTATTCATGTGCACATTTATGTAACCTTTCCTTTTTTTATGTACAAAGACAACATTAGAAAAATAAATTTGAATATCTTTTCGATGATATTACAGAACCCTTACCTTTTCACTGCCTCGTTTTAAGGCCTGAATGAAACTAAAACCGGTGAAATAACGCATCAATCGTGTAATCGTTGAAAAACTGAAGATAGGGGTATATTGAGGTAACTATTGTTTAAATATTATAAAGGCGTTGAATGAACCACACACGTAGGCCTCATTCTGCGTTCTGCTTACATTTCACCGTGATGCAGTGGCGTGCATAGAACTTTTTTCCGGAAAAGCAACCAGAAGGTCAAGTTTGACAATAAAAAAAATATGAAAAAATTTAAATAACACTTTGAAAAAATACTTTATATTCTCTGTCCGCGGGTACTTCACCTCAACTAGAGTTGTCACATGAAAGATTTTTTTTTGGAATAACAAGGAATTTTAACCCCCTGTCAGGAAATCAGGAAAAAAATTGTCAGG
This sequence comes from Ypsolopha sequella, assembly GCA_934047225.1. Classification (NCBI taxonomy): domain Eukaryota; kingdom Metazoa; phylum Arthropoda; class Insecta; order Lepidoptera; family Ypsolophidae; genus Ypsolopha; species Ypsolopha sequella. The sequence continues at coordinate 12,410,584 of OW203985.1, forward strand.
ATTTTTGAAGAAAATTGCACTGCTTCCGCATTTACAAATAATAAAACAGGCCAATTCTATACCAATACCGGTACGGGACCCCAAAAACATTATGGTAATTAATTCCACTTGCAGTTATTATGACATCTATAAAACTCTATGTATCTAAACGGTCTAATTAAGTTGGTCATTGATAACTTCATAAATAAATATTTGTCATTTTCAGATTTTTTCCTATGTGTGTGCTATAAGACCTAGCTGTAAACGAAATTTCAAGTTTCTAAGTCAACTGGAAATAGTTTTGATTACCTTGCGTGTGTTAAAAATTGTATGAAATTGATTATGTAAAGTGCAATAACTTTTTGTCGCGTCAAAAATTTGTAATTTTCAGATTTTTTTCCTATGTGTAATGAATGAGTTATAACACCTGCATGAAAACGAAATGTCACGTTTCTAAGTCAACTGGAAGTGTTCTATAGGTTTTCATGGTGAGCAAATTTGTATGAAATTGATTATGTAAAGTGCAATAACTTTTTGTCGCGTCGAAAATTTGTAATTTTCAGATTTTTTTCCTATGTGTAATGAATGAGTTATAACACCTGCATGAAAACGAAATGTCACGTTTCTAAGTCAACTGGAAGTGTTCTATAGGTTTTCATGGTGAGCAAATTTGTATGAAATTGATTATGTGAAGTGCAATAACTTTTTTTCGCGTTAAGTTAGGAGCCTGAGTTTTTTACAGCACCATAGGGCAGTAGACTTCTGTAGGAGGTATTAGTTTCACCTTGATATCTCATACGGGGCTCGAGCAAAAGGGTTGAGACAGACAGACAGACGGGTAACGAAGTGATCCTATAAGGGTTCCGTTTTTTCATTTTGATGTACGGAACCCTAAAAAATACAAGAAATGTATGGAATCATCAGGGATTTCGTCAGGAGTTCACATTGCTAGATCTGGTATCACTACCCTCACCTAGGGTTACCAGATCCAATAACGTGGATTCCTGACAAAATTCCTGACTATTCAATAAATTTTTGTTACTACCACAAAGGTGCGCAATGAATAGAAAAGATTTAAGCATTTTTTCATTCTCGTAAAAATTCCTGACAAAAGTTCTATTTCTTCCTGAGAGAGGGTCAAAATTCCTGACACGTCAGGAAAATTCCTGTCATCTGGCAACCCTACCCTCACCCCGCATGAGCAGTCAAGTAGTGGTTTTATAGTCTTTGGTATCCACCACCAGCTTGACAGATGACAGCACAGATAGCAGGGTATATGCGCATCTAAGTTATAACTCTATTATATAGCAGGCTCTATCTTTTTTATACATCTTATAAAATGAGAAAGTGCGCTTCTTAGATTATGTGATACTGTGATAACCTCCGGAAAGCATGGTTACACATTAAGAACAGTTTTGTTATGATAACGCACAATTAGGGTTGCCAGATGTCCGGTTTTGGACCGGACAGTACGGTATTTTGAACGGCTGTCCGGTCTAGAACCGGAAAACCGGATAACGAATATCCGATTTTTTTTTAATATACGCGATATATAACCTCATTTACGAGATGGTACAATATGTATGCACTGTTCCCGTCCCCAATGCCTTCGTAGAAAGAGTTTTTAGCGTAATGGGTAATGTATGGACTGACGAAAGAAATTGTGAATACAGTAAAAAGCGAATTATGTGTTTTCAGTTGCACTGAATTTAAAGAAACAATTTCAGGCAATAAAAGTTTATTAAAAGCAGTAGCATCTAGTGCCAAATATGAAAAAAAAAGGATTTTTGCTTACCAATAGCAATAATAAACATAAGCTTTGATGTTTACTAAGTGTTTCATTGTGTTCACAGTCAGTAATTTCCGGTAATTTTCTCAGTTTGATGTGGCCAAAACCTTTCGACAAATTGTACGAAAAAAATCATATTCTTTGATAAAAAATGTTCGGTTTTTTTATCTGGACCATCTGGCAACCCAACGCACAATACGGATACGGAATCCTAAAAATATTATGGTAAATATCAACATGGCATAGCAACAATTAGACGACAAAAGCAAGGCGCTAAAATTATTAAAATTAGGCACCCTCAAGTGCTGAACCAAATTTTTCATCATTTGTTGTTTTACCTTAAGGGGAACGAAAATACAAACAGAAATAAAATGTCAGCTTTCGGATGATTTTGTTGCAATAATTAGGTTACGTATAGCCATAAAAAAAATACATGTTTTTGGTTGAACTTTAAGGTATTCATTTTCCACAAACCACGTTAATCGATTCATATTTGTACTGTCAATGAATTTTTTTGTAACCCTCTCTTGCACACTTCTTATCGATTTTGTTTCAGGTATCGCTTTCGCGATTTTATTGGTTTTTTTTTAATAAAATTAGTGTGAATGATATCTATTCATTTTCCAAATACCACGTTATTCGGGTCAAAAAAGCACCCCCTTTTTCCAAAAATACGTAAATCCACTGATGCAGTCAGCGGCAGCAAGATATTGTCAGTCTACGCCAAGCGTTGGCGCCCGTAAGACGTGGAACCTGTGCCCTTTTTTGCAAGCTATAAATATCTCCCAAAACTACTTCAAAACACATTGAAATTAATTTTATAAAGTAATATTTCGAGGAGCATCATATTCCTGCCGTTAAAAACTCGACAAAATATGCGTATGAGTGATTTAGCTACATCGTGCCATAGTCATAACAACAAAACTGAATGAATTTGGAATGAATTCATACTTTTATGCGGGAAAATAATATATGTTACTCTAAAAGAATAATTTTGTGATCGTTATTGAAACCCAAATTAATTTACTTATACTTACTGAGATCTGTAACAAAGGTCAATGACCTTTTCGTGAAATTACCCTCTAGTATTGTCTCACCATTTCAGGTCCAATAAGTGAAGTTTTTTGCAAATTATATAGGTACACTTACTTGGGATAAATCGCCAAGCATTTAAAATATAGAAATTTATTTTGAAATATTTACAGTGCATGGCAAAATTATTAGATCGTAGATAATCCTGTCGGTACATGTTCAGGTTCTGTTACGCAAAATGAAAACAATGAAACTCTTTTAGAATTAATTTGTTATCCCTATGTTTGTCTGTCTGTCCGTTTGTCTAGACAATTTTTTCTGGGTAAAATTAATAAATACCAATATAAACGGCCCTCTATAGATCTGTAATAACATACTTTTGACGTTTTTATTTATATTACGTTTTAGGTTTTTACGTTTTTTTTTTTACGTTTTTCATACAAATTTTCTCACTATGAAAATGTAGGGATGAACACTTGAGATAATATTTTGCATTTAAAAGTCAACACAGAAAGGAATTGTTGAACAAATAATGTAAAAAATATGAAAACCATGTTGTTCTATTCTAAAGGGATTAATTATCTACTGTTCAATGTGGCGATAGCTTTGTTTATTTTTTTCCTTGAATTATTTTTTACTAGTTTTTACAAATAGTTTAATACAAGGTTTTTCTTAAGAGGTCCCTTTACCCCTGTATTTTTCTTAAAATTCATACAATAGGTATAAACCGAATGTGAAGTCTACAGCTTATTTTCTTCATATCTTTTTTCATGAGTATATTCTAGTGACATCTAACTACGTCTCTATACAGCCCAAAAAGCAAAATTTTATAAAACACCATCATAATAGCTGTCAGGATATCGTCAATATTGCCTCGTTTTTACACAAAGTTTAACAAGTTTGTATATTTTTATCTATACTGGAAATAAAAAAGAGAGAAATACAGGCGTCGTTCATGTTAAGATGACTAAGTTTATACACTTTGCTAAGTATAAACAATTACCGTTTCATGGAAAACTGTTTTGACCTGAAACCATTTCACAAATTCAATTAACTTATTTTGAATATCTTGTCATCTTGCACTTCTTGATGAGAAATACAATTTCAATAAGTAAAAATACAACTTTTAGTTAAGAAAACTTATAGTTAAAAGTCTGCTGTATGCATTTACATATTTTTAATTATATTACAATAGTAATAAAATAATTGGCTTATCCGTCGTCGTGATACCAGCCGTAAATTTCTAAAATAATCTGATATCACGCTTATGGAAAACCCAATTATTTTGAAGATACCATAATATCATTAAAATATGCTAATGCATTTAGCAAACTTTTAACAATAAATTGTCTTAGCTAAAAGTTGTACTTTACCGTTATAATTATTCCTTAATATTTTGTTACAAATTCGGAGAAATAGCCCTTAAGGAAAACCTTGTATGAAAATATTTGTTATCTTTGTAACAAAGAAAAAAAAAAATAAACAAAGCTATCGCCACATTGAACAAACAGTAAATTATTAATCCCTTTAGAATAGAAAGCTATGGTTTTATATTTTTTACATTATTTGTTCTACAGTTCCTTTCTGTGCTTTCTTTCAAATGCAAAATATTATGTGAAGTGTTGATCTCTATATTTTCATAAGGAGAAAATTTGTATGAAAAAGTTAAACAAAAGACCATAAAAACGTTATAATATGTATATTTTACAGGGCAGTAAATATTGGCATTTATTGATTTTACGCAGAAAAATTGCCTAGACAAACGGACAAACAGACAAACATAGGTACAACAAATTAATCCTAAAAGAGTTTTGTTTTTTCATTTTGCGTAAAGGGACCTGAACATTTCAAACTATGATACAAATAAATTTCTATATTTTAAACACTTGGCGATTTATCCCAAGGGTAAACAGGTGTCCCAAAAGTCAACGCTTTCCCTTGGAAGGCTGGTAGGCCAGCTCATGACTGACCAGAATATCAAATTATGACCTCAGCAAAAAGTAGATAGTCTTCGAGTTGATGGTATTTTTATAAATTCGAATAGATTTTTGAGAGTCAAAGCTAACCAGTTCTAAATTCTAAGAATAAAATTTTTGTTGCGCAACTCTGAATAGTTATGCTATTGATAAAGTCAAAAATAAACCTTGAAATGCTGTTACATCAGGAAGAAAAATAAAAACCCAATTTATGAGCAATTTTTTGTAATTAGGTTAGTTCGATACCACACCCTGAAAAAAAATGTCCTATGTTAGTTTTGCAAATTGTCTTAAATAACGGCTCATCAAATATTGTTTTTCAAATGATCTGGCAATTTCTGTGTATTACTTTTGAAAAAAAAGTTATTGCTATTTTACTACCAAAGGAGCTGCGTATTTTTTAAAATAATTAGAATTTAGAATGAAAGAGTGGCGGGCAGTAAAAATATTTGACGTTCATTAGAAATGCCATTTAACACGCGTTAGAGTGAGATAGATAGTGACGCTATTTAAAATGAGTTGGAATGAGATAGTAACGTTTACGTGGTTGAATGAGAGAGGCATAATTGATATAGGCTACAGTGAGATAGATAGTGACGTGGTGCATTCCTTCTGACAATATTTGTTAGTTTCCACTTTTTGTAATAACAACTTTAGTAAAAAAATTCTGTAAAGAAATTTTTGGTCCAATTTCATTTTCCCGCAAGTGTAAAACCAGCTCAACGGGCGAAAAATATTTAAAGAATGGGTAATGGTGACAATTAACCGTCACAATATTATTATGTATCTTTAAAGGAGTGTCTGAAATGTTCCGAGGGTCAACTGATAAATCAAACACTCAAAAAACCACTTTTAGCCGACCATAATAAATTTACGTCCCGACGTGATAGCAAGTAGGATCAATGCCGTGTGACGATGATCGAAATACACTAATAAATTAGATAAAATAAAATACGTATTACTTTTGACCCTGCCTCGTCCACTCTATTCGTATTTTTGCTATCTTGACGCGAGCTTAGAGACCGGGACGAATTTCCCCCCGCGCGCTATCGTAAAATAGAATAAGCCACGCCCGGAACTGGTTTTTGTTTTGGCTATGTCATACTCTTAACAATCTGATCAAGTTTGAAACTCGTTTGTTCTACCGTTTTTAAGATAGACCTGAGACAAATAAGTTTAAAAAATGCTTTTTTTATGTATTCTGTGAAAATTTTAACTGGCTACCCTTCGGGTACGGCACCCAAAAAAGAACCGGTAACGTGCGAGTGGAACTCGTGTCCGAGGGTTCCGTACTATATTTAAAAAATTGTATATCAAAGCATTTTACCAGCTAGCGGCATTAAAAAATTTGAAAGCATTTTATGATTTTCATAAATTTATCAAAACATTCTAGACCGCTATATTTTTCCTGTAATCTTTACATAATAATCACCTATCCATGAATTTTTTCATATTTTTCGGTCTTCCTGTTTCGGAGATGATAACGTTGAAGAAATGCAACTTTTTCGAGGTTTTTTATATGGGCATAGAACATAAACCATTACTCCGTAAAGAAGCGACACTCACCTCCCCTCGCGAGTTTATCGTCTTCGCCCGCAAATCAGGTGCACTATCGCGTGCTGCAGTACTCAGTACCGCTCGTTCGCTGCTAGTGTGTTTGTGTATAAGCCATAGATATCCGTGGTATAAGCTAATTGAGCGCGTGAGAGTTATAAGTAGGGTTGCTATACGTCCCGTATATACGGGACTGTCACCGTATTTGACTATCCCGTGCCGTATTACTGCATGTCCCATATTTGTCCCGTATTTCGACAAAATGCACAATGACATATGGAAAAAATATTTTCGTTGATGAGGGCTCAATGGACGGACGAACGTAATACGATGTCGGTAGAGGCCTATATCTATATTGATTTGCCATTACAATTTTAAAATGACATCCGCTCAGTTCTATGATTATATAAAAAAGAGCAAAAGAAGTAAAATCAACTTCAAAATATGACTAGGCGAAAAAATAACTAAGTAACTTGATGTTAATTTAAGTTAAAAATTTTAAACATGTAAACATTTAAACATGTAACATTTTGAATAAAAACTTTGATGATATATTCTAGATTTTTTATTTAATTTATTTTATACTCATGAGATCAGAGGGTATCAGTTAGAAAACACATAGTTTGTCTCTCACTATGTACACATGCGTGCTATGTATGGTGTAGTTGAAAAGCTGTGTGTCGGTGTGTTATGAGTTTTGGTCATTGGAAGAGAAAATGTCCCGTTTTGGTTCCTAGAAGTTATGGCAACCCTAGTTATAGGTAATTACATCGGCGACTGAGTACTGAGTGTCAGGGGTGTGGTATGACGAACCCCTTGGATTTAAATTTCTTTTTTAATACAGTTGCTCAAAAAGTGGCGTATTGCAGGGACGTATAGCGTTCGGGATGTAGGCTATTACATACTCGAGCTTTTTCTTTACCTTTTCCGAACTCGTGCGTTCTCTTTCCCAACTGTCAAAATAATGTCTATTAAAAAGAAAAAACCAACCACGAAGTTTTTACAAAAAAAAAAATCATAGAAGTTTTTATGATTCATGCAAATATTTCTAAAAAGAAGGTACTAATTTGTTTCAATATCAGATTTAATGATTTGATTCAATGAGTTAGGTTAGGTTTCATTTCATTTCATCTCATTAAATTTCATTTTCATTTCATATCAATAAAAAAAAATCTACTGAAGACTTGGCTGTATGGGTAAAGTTCCCTTTGCCTACCCAGAATGGGTGAAGAAAACAAAAAAAATCTTTTACGGTTGGCGCCATTTTCCAAAAATTTTCTTTGCGGTTTTAGTTGTTTGTTGCACAAAATGAGAAATTTCGACGATATTTTATTTGAATTAACACCACCGGAACTCAGTATAATTGCACAAAATGCTTCGGAGAACATTTTACCGGAAAAGTCAAAAAGTCGCTACATATCTACATACGAAGAATTTATTGCGTGGAGTATTAATTAGTTGAGTTTATTGTGTTTTTATTATTTTATTAAATTGCTTCATTTTTTCGCAACTGTATTAAAAATAGTTGTTCAGTACACGTGCGGAACCGTCATTGCAACTTGTTCCGACTGTCAACCCTCACCTTCGGCTGCGCCTCGGCTCGGGTAGACATTTGTCGGAACTCTTTGCAATGACAGGCTTTCCGCACTCGTAATGAAATATACTATTTATTTGCCGTTGTAGGGACCACGTATTGTGAAAACATTATAACTGGCTACATATAACGGCTGTAGACTCCTGTGACAGACGGACGGACAGACAGCGGAGGCTAAGTAATACGGTCTCATTTGGCACCCTTCGGGTACGGAACCTTAAAAAGTACAAAGTTTTCAAATTTTTAGAAACCGAGTACTTTTAGAAGTTTTTTTCCACGTAATTACTATAATTATTAAGCTTTTTATGTAAGTACCTAAACAGAGTAGGTAAACACATTTTTTCCCGTTATATAATCTATCTTTAAATCAATGTCCCCAAATGTATTCTGCTTGACACATCGACAGGCCGCGTTTATGCGAAAGCCTATTTTTCCGGCTGGTAGTGACTAGTTACATACAAATTACAAATCGAATTGCCAAGCTCATGTCAATTATAGATATAAGCTTGCAATTACCTTTAGTATTATACGTCATATAAAGAGACCGCAAAATGTGAGGTCGCGTGTTTTTTCTTAATCCCCCGGGGGCCAAGATTCTCGTCTCGCTCCACGGCCGCAGCAGATAATGAGCGGTTGTTAAAATTATGAATGGAACCTCTTCCGACAACCTCCTTTGTGTGCGTTAAACCCTTCATGTAGTACGCATCGTACGCACGAAGCGAGACGCAAATGTGTGGGTGAGTGCCTGCGTGTCTCTGCGAGAGGGCGCAGGGCAGGAACATACCATAGTCGGTATTATGGAATATTTCTTTTGGTTTCGCGGTTACGTTACATTTACTTTGTGCTTTTTGTTCTTACTGGGCCGTGTGACAGAGTGCAAACGCTAGATTGACTTACAATGCAAACGTAATGTATGCAAATTGCACAGGTAACAACAAGAAAAAGAGATAATTAGTTAAAATCATTGAAATAAAGGAGATGGATGGGCTCCACGACGCTTGTACAAGAGAGTGATTGAGTTTGAATTACGGCTCTTCGCTTTTGTGAGCGGTTATTCGAGGAATTTTAAGGTTCAATTACTATGGAGCCGCTTCCATTAACAACTTTATTTATAGTGGGATGAATAAGTTGCGGCTTTTTAATCAATCATGTGGGCCCGAAGTGGCATCCGGAGCGAGCGACAATTGTCCAGTAATTGCTGATCATTCCGCGATGAATGAAGTTTAAATTATCATATAAATTAAAATATTTGATGCCCCGCCCCATTCTGGATCGATAAGTCAATTTGGAACCTGTAAAACTGCCAATAAGGACAATTGAAAAACACTTCGATGTTAAAAATGCTGTTTATAAATTGCACGCAAGTGGCAGAGTACTTAAATGGCCAATGTTTATTGAAGACATGACATGAAAGCACCGAAAGAATTCTTCATTGTATCCAAACAATTACAGACACAGCGCTTGATCAGCAGAAGTGGTTATCTATTCTATACTAATAAAATTATATAGTAGTTAAAAAGTCATGTCTTCTGTACAAGTGTACCATTTAATATTTTTGCGAGGCCAATACTACAATTTTCGTCTGTATGTATGTATGTATAATCACTCAACAGATTCGGATGCGGTTTTCTTTATCATCGTAATGACCCTGGTCAACATAGGCTATAAGGGATAACGATAAAATAACCGCTAAGCCAAAAACGGGGCAAAATTTAATAAATGCGGGCGGAGCAGCGGGCGAAAGAAAACCCCGAAAGGTATTTTAATAGGATGTTAATTGGTCGGGTGTTTTCAGTTGATTGAGTCGAAACTTATCTCGTTTCACGTAGCGGCGCAATCCGCCCCATTACGCGGGGTCGAGTGGCTAAAGGAGGCCGCCCCGCCCCCGTCGCCTGCCGCCGCCCGCATTCGCCCAAAAACTCCACAACACGTAACATAATATTTCCCAAGCAGCCTTTTATTTATTGCGCACTGCTGGCCCGATCCGGCGCCGCGACAAGTGAAATTCCCAGAAACGGGCTCGACGCGTCGCCTCAAAGCCGTTACATCCATGAAAAAACACTATTTATGAGGTGGAAAAAATCCTAGCCGTGTTTATTAAGACCGTGAGCTATGCGCTTTTTGTGTACGTTCGATTTGCAGGAATCCGCAGGTACCGACTAACGCGTAGGAAAATATTAATTTGTTAATTTGTCGGCCAGTGGGGAGTGGCCGCCGCCTTTTAACATGATTGAAAAGGTATTTTGAAGATCATTCTACGGACGGGCCCATTAGAGATCAACGAAAGTAGGACTCTTGTGGTGTATGGCATATGTGTGAATGGAGCCCGGCCAGACAATCTTTGAAAGATTTCAGTTAAGTTATAAGTATCTAGTTTTCTGGAATTTATACAAAGTTAACAAACACAAACACAACAACAAACAAACAAAATAGCACCGGGCGCCCTCTGGCGAAAACTAAATATAAGATCCCATAGAACGGAGATAAATTCAAAATTCAAAAAGTTTATTTTGCAAAGTAGGTATATATAATACACGTTTCACAAGTCAAATTTTAATCTTATAAAAATATATGTAATAAAATAATAAATGTACATGAACTACTTAGATTAAATGTTTATTTAATTTATGTAGCAATATATATACAATTAAAATTATAGGTAAAATATTCTATTATGGGATTAAATTAAATGTGTATATTATTTATGTGCTAAGTTAGTTTTGACTTTTTGTTTTTTTTTTCTTGTATTTAACACTAGGTGTTAAGTAAATGTAAAACTAACACTTTTAAGGAAATTAATTATGTCTTATGTCTTACTTCTTACTGAACTAAGTATTGCACAATTATGCAATTAAATTTACGGAATTTCCCATAAAACTTACCCTTATTTTGAAGACCATATTATGCTCATTCAATATAATAATGATTATAACATTCTGATTCCGTCCTTCATACGATAATAAATAGAGTTCCGATCAATATACCTATACAACACTCGTATACCCACTTTTCACCAACCAAATTTATATGGTGTGGCATTTCCGTACTTCGGGCACAAACATAATATTATGTTTTAACGAAGGAGGGGTCATTTCATCATGTAATATGTAACGATTGCCACGAAGTCTATACTTACTGATTTTTTAACGATGAAAAGTGTATACTGTATACATATTACTTGTCTACACGAAAAACTTTTACTATATACAACCAATCATTATAGGTAGTACCTATACTTGTATGTAACCTCATTGAGTATACCCCATAGACAAGAAAATTACGAGAAAAATATACTTACTTACTTGTATTTTTTTGTTGGACAGCTATTTTGCTATCAAAAAATAGTGTTAACACAACCAGAAGTGAGGTATCGAAAACTCGCTCCTAAATACAAACAAAGTCTTGGTTACACGCCTGCGGTTGGACATACAGGTTGGACATACTTTACATATTTTGTCTTTTGGATTATGTGTGTGCTAGACAAACGAGTTTTATCAAAATTTCGGTTTTCACGATGTCTGTACCTTTTTACTCTTACCTTAGCGTCGCTCGAGAAAAAGAAGCTTAAAATGGATATTGAAGTAATAGTTTTCTTACTTAGCATTGAAGATTTTTAACAATGTGCTGCAAAAACTGAGATATACACGTACTATACTCCATACATTATCGTTTGATTAGAATGACAGGTCTCATCAGTTCATAGACTTTCAAGCTCATTAATCCAACGTTGTTGTTTTAAGTTCCAGTGTGTGTAAATAGATGAACTTACGATATCTGTCATTCTAATCAAGATATAATGTACGGATTATAGAAGTAAAAGCACCCACATGCTCGTAACGTTTTTCCCAAAAGAAATTAAAGGTATTCCAGGCCCTTAGCTGTCTTTTTTTAAATATAGCTTGGACATAAAATGCTGTTTAACATTCCGTAATTTCTTGAATGAAATTTAATTGTTATCCGTAATAATAACTTTTATAACAAGCTGTTTATCTGAAAACCTTGCCGCCCTAAAGGGTTTTTAAAAAGACATCAACGTATTTCATACTAGTATCTAATTAGAAATACTTAGTCAACGTCCTACAAGAAAATCCACCCCGTAGCATTTCTGCAAATATGTCGTGTGACTTCCAAATCCACCCCACGGACACCAATATCACGGTTACGAACTCTGAATCTTTTTCGATTACAGAAAAATTGTCCCACAACAGCATTAGTGTTTATGGTTGGTATTCATCTAATCCTATTATCACCTGTGTGTACAACACTAGTGTTAATATACGAAGATGCTTTGAATTGGGTAGGTATGGGAAATTTATGCCAAGGCATGGCTGATGAAAAAAGAAATTGATGGTGTTCCAGGCCCTTAAGATTACCTTATTTTTTTTTTTTAATATATCTTTGACATAAAATGCTGTTTAACATTCCGTAATTTAATTAGAATTACATGAATGAAATTTAATCGTTATGTGTGATAATAACTCGTAATTTTATTAACTTTTATAACTAGCTGAGTATCTGACAACCTAGTCCCAAAGGGTTTTTAAAAAGACATCAGCGGATTTCATACTCGTGTCTAATTAGAATTATTTAGTCAACATCATACAAGAAAAGCCAGCCTGTAGCATTTCTGTAAATATGTCGTGTGACTTTCAAATCCACCCCACGGACACCAATATCAACCGTGAATGAAATTTAATCGGTATCCATAATAATAATTCTTATACTTTTATAACTAGCTGTGTATCTGACAATCTAGTTCTAAAGGGTTTTTAAAAAGATATCAACGGATTTCATACTAGTATCTAATTAGAATTACTTAGTCAACGTCATACAAGAAAATCCACCCCGTAGCATTTCTGCAAATATGTCGTGTGACTTCCAAATCCACCCCACGGACACCAATATCACGGTTACGAACTCTGAATCTTTTTCGACAACAGAAAGATTGTCCCACAACAGCATTAGTGTCTATGGTTGATATTCATCTAATCCCAATGTACAAAACTAGTGTTAATATACGAAGATTTTTTGAATTGGGTATGGGAAATTTATGCAAAGGCATGCTGATGAAAAACTGTCTCGAGATAATAATTTTTATGGGCATATTTCATCGTTTCTGCAGAAGATCATAAATATTTTAAGAATTTAACCTATGACCTATATTTGACAAAATTTATATTTGCTATTGTCGGCACTTGGTGAAACTTGAAACACATCTTGAATTAAAAACACTTGTACTTATAGTTTCACTTTATTTATGTTAACTCCCAACCGGTTTCGGATTCTACTCCATTTTCAAGGGAAGATGTTAATTAAAATATTTCACTGACTCCAGGCACTAGCTCAGGCTAGATTGTTTACGTTGCTCAGAGCTAGTGCATGGAGTCAGTGAAATATTTTAATTAACATCTTCCCTTGAAAATGGAGTAGAATCCGAAACCGGTTGGGAGTTAACATAAATAAAGTGAAACTATAAGTACAAGTGTTTTTAATTCAAGACCTTAGAATAATAAAGGTCTAAGTTCAAGACCTATATTTGATCCTATGCTTTAGCTGAACAGAGTAATTTGTCACGTGTGTAATGTAACTGTCTCTTACTTCTCTTTGACACATTGATAACATACATTACCTCTATGGTTTGACATAAACATTGATATCAAATGTATTTTTTTTTCTTCCTACCCAATGCAACGGATATCTTGGTTAAAATATGCATAAAACTGAAATTAGTTTAAATTACAAAATGTGCTATACTTATCGAAAAAAAAATATATATATTCATGCAAGTTTAATTTTCTTGGTAAACATGGCGAATTGTCGCATTTTTTCAGTATCATCTTAAGAAAGCCAGATATCAGTAAGACATAAATATATAAATTTTAAAATTCAAATTTACAGAAGCCAATGGAAATTTTGCGACGACAGTTTACACAAAACATGTAACAAGGTTTTGTTGAACTATTGCGCAAATTTTGAATTTAAGTGTTGTTTCGATTAATTAGAAAAAGGACAATCCGGCCGCTAAACGGCTCTTAAAAAAGAAACAAAAAAGAATATCTTCTGACATGAATTCGATCCCCAAAACCTGGTTACTAAATATTGTAGTGTTCTTACTCGCTGCGCAAGCGATTCGGTATTAAAGTTTGTCACGTTTGCGCAAGCGCGGGCGGTTTTTATTATTTTTCCTGAATTCCGCCGCGCATGCACAGAATGGACGTTTATGGCAGATTTTATCATTTTTCCTATAGGATTCCGCCGCGCATGCGCAGAATAGCCGATTTTTCGGCGGATACGGCAGATTATGAATTTCAACACAAAATGCGCCGTACGGCGGCGAAAAAAGGAAATTTCAAGGTGTCACTTCCGGCGGGCGGTTAGACAATCCGCTTCTTTTTATTTCAAAATTTAGACTTTTCGAGGAAATTAGGATTGAGGTGTTAGTAACGCAACCTTACCATTGAACTACAATGAATGAGAATTAACGAGAAAAATTAACTGTATAATCTTATAAATCGATCTCTTACAAATCAACAATTTGTACAAAATAAGTTAGAATCACTCACTGTTGTCGCTGTCACTGCCCGAATACCCGGCCAATAATGAGAGTCCGGACGCTGCGGGCTTTTCACTTGGTTTTTCTTCCTTTCTGTTAACTAATGTAGAACTACTTACCGCTGTAGCATTATTAGAATTACTGGGTGAGTTTCTCTCTTTTGAGCTTTCAGCTTGTATAGTATTCTTAGTCTTTACAAGATTTGCTAATGCGGGTTTCTTTGATAGCACACCTATACTTTTGTCCCAAGTTTGTTTTGTCTTCACGCTTGTGGTCTTTGGTGGTATGACTTCAATTCTGGAAATCTTTGCCGTTGGTTCACCATCATCTCTGACATCTTCCACTATTTCTTCGGCAACTATCCTCTGTGCAGATGGCTTGTTGAACTTGACGGACCTGAGATATTGAAAGGACATACGTTAAGAAGATGGCATACTCTAGCAACTTTTTTTATTACCCGTCCAGCACAATAAGTCTAATGGCAAAGACTTTATTTGCTTTTCATAGGGGCGATTATATGTTGGCTCTTTGGCCTCTTTTTCTTGGACGCGTAATACTAGTGATCACGCAACGAAACAACAAATTTGTGTGTTTTTAGCTAATACTGAAATATTTTGTAGGGAAAAAAATATTTAATTTAGGTGATATACCTTCATATTTCTATTACCTATTTTATAAAAAAATAATCAAGTTGATCTCTTAACTGCTTTCTTGAAGCGAACGTTTGAAAACCAAAAAAAAAAGAGGGTACAAAACATATTTTTTTGACAAAAGTATAAATCTTAGTACATTGTTTATACGTAAGATCCCTAGAGAAAAGATTAATAAACCAAATATATTTTTTTCAATGCAAGGAGAGTCCGAATTTCTTCAAACGAATCCTAGATAGCCTGGAGTTGGTCATGCTCTAGGCTCAGGTACAGTCTTAATCAGCACGAACATAGAAAAGCACTCGTTCCTTAATTCCCAAATTTAAATAAATAGTCATTCTGCCTAGCTTCTTTTAATCACAATGCATTCTCAATTTTTTATACATACAGCGCGACCTATACCAACTAATGATTTGGTTTTACCTTTGCTATTTATAAAACCTAAGTTTGGTTTTGTAAAGGTGATTTTCATCTATGATCTTGGTACACTTCTTTCGCTTCTTTATATTTATTCATCGATCAGTAGCGGAACAAAAATTAGTTAAAGAAAATGATGTATATACTCCTACAAACCAATTTTAGATATTAACCTTTTTGTGTTTGAAAAAAATTAATACGAAGGAAAAACGAGGCCGTATTTTTTAGGAAACCTTCTTTTAACCATTTTATCGCCATACAATACAATGCAAGAAAAACAATTAAAGGGAGTCGTTGTCAGATCGCAACAAACCACAATTTTCCACTAAAAACAACCCCGAGTCGGTCACGACCCTCAACAGAAGTCAAAAATCGTTGGGAAAAATTGGCTGTCAAACGTGCTAACTTCAGGCCACTACAAACCACCATGGTATGGACTATGGTGTTGGTTTGACACTTCAATGATGGGTCACGAAGTCCGTATGGGTTAATTTGGTTTGTTTACGTAGCCGAGTTACCAACGATAGCTGAGCGTGATTAATCTGTTTATTTCGATAACCTTTGCCAAAATCTCTTCACATTCACATTGCGTTTGACATAGGTATTGTTCAAAAGCAAGGAGTCTCACGTTACCAAGAACTGAAAGATCTCGCTCTGAACAGAGAACAATAGAAGATGCGACACCGACAACAGCTAGTCTCTTAAATAATAATTATAGATCAGTTCGTCGCCATTGCGGTAGTTAGTGTTCGCACTCACTTGATGAATTGGTCGTCCTCCTTCTCCTCCCGAGCCAGTTGCTGCTCGAGCGTCTCCCCGCGGTACTGCTGCAGCATCCCCTCGTAGTCCACGGCACGCTGCCGACGGTTTAGTTCCTTCAACTCTTCCAGGCTCTCCAATAGTTCTATCTCTTGCTTGGATTGTTCTGTTCTGTATTCTGGAAAATGGAACAGATATCTTATTAGTTATTATATTTTAGTACAACCAGACCGCCTTTTTGGTCGAGTGGTTAGAAAATCTCGGCCATTAATGTGGTTCAAATCCCGCAGAGGCATATTTGTGTTCGGTCTGCGTGTTTCGGAAGGGACGTAAGGGACCAAATTTGTGCCCGAGGTATGGCGATAGGGCCCATCACGCATTATCGTCGCAGTCCAGTCTAAGAATGTTTGTATGGAGAAAGTTGAATTAAATATACACTGGGTGAGAATTGGAAAAATATCAGTAAACTAATTGAAACATTAAAATTCAAAAGAATCCCTGATAAATATATTTTTTTAAAACAGACAGAACGCTTCAATTAAGTTTAGTCTTGTCAAATAAGTTAAATCGTGTTACACTGAATCAATACAAATGACTGCTATTGTTTTTAATGTTATCTGTATTTCCTTGTACGAATACAGACGGAGATACAGTGCGCGCCAATCTTTTAGTCGCCTCTGAAGATAGCCGCACGAGGCGACGCAATAGCCGTTTTACGGTGTCAGGGGGACGTTACAGGAGCGAGGGCGCGGAGCACACCCGCCTGCGTGCCGCACCAAACCCCCCGCTCGCCATTTAGCAGGTGTCAACACTATGCGTTAGTGTTAGTGCTACGTCCGTACACTACACATACGCGCGTTCCATGAAAAGTACATTCGAGGAAAAAATTCCATGATACGTTAAGTTTATCGTTGAATCTGTTTGTTATTATTTTTGTTGCCTTTATTTGTTGTTTTGTTGATTTAGTTTGTTAAAGTTTATAGTTGTTGTTATGCCTCGCGGACGGTATAGCGTTTTAAGGCGACAATGTAGGAAAATGGTGTTTATATTAATGCGTTTTATTAATATAGTTAAGATCGCACTAAAATAATAAATAAATAATGAAATAGGTATGTACAACAAGTACACCTTCCCACGTACAGAAAACATATAATAATCAACCGTTGATATTATTGTTTCCTTGACTGTACCTGCGCAAGCTTGCACTCGTAACTCAATCAGAGGCGACTAAAAGATTGGCGCGCACTATACTTCCTGTCGCCATTTCTATTCCCAACGTGTTTTGCTTCGGGTTACAAGTTTAAAACGAGACTTAAACAGTACCGGTACAGTTTATCAAGTTTTTAGTGGCCCGTCTCTTAGATACTGAAGATGAGAATAATATGCCATCAAGTAATTCCAAAAGTTCATGCCCATTTCTTAGAAATTTATGTTATGTGATGATTTTCTAAATAACATGAATCGTGAATTTCTTAACCACTATATTTTCCTGTAAACTTTACTTAAGCACATATTACTATGATTTTATTTCATATTTTTTGGTCCACCAGTTTTGGAGATAAGTACATACATTTTTTGTGGTTTTTCGAGGATTTCTCGAAATAGATGCAAGTAAATATAGCCAAACTACATATTTTTCAATCAGCTCTTTAATACCTACAATTTGTTATCGATATTGTATTTATATTAAAAAAAATTATGAACCTTTTTTATTTTTCTCATTTGTGCTAAAAAATATGACCAGTTACCTTCGGTCCCAACGAGTTACACCGAAACCAGTCACAGTGTAACTCGTTGGGACAAAAAATAATTAAATGTCCAACCAGTTACACTGTTACTCGATGGGACAACTTTTAATTTTTCATCCCAACGAGTTACACTCCCAAAACAAGAGTGTAACTCGTTGGGATTAAAATATGTAACACGTTGTCAGCTTTTTTCTTCCCAACGAGTAACACGGTTACCTAAAGCAAGTAGGAAATAACGATCTAAGACGGAGTAATATTTTCCGATCAAATTTACCGAAAGCGTAAACCTATTGTGTTGAGTGAGTCACAATAACAACTTAGCATAGTTTGGTTTCTGAAATAATCTTAATAGCTTAACGTGTGGTTTCAATTCTTAAAAATAAGGTTCAAAATGCCCAATTTCGCACAAAGAAAAGTTTGTCAGATAAGTCTGGCTCCAAAAATAGCCATTTTTTCTGCTACACACACCGCCATCTGTGTCAGTTTATAAGAACTAGAACAGTTTTTTTATTTTGTAGATTGTACTGCGATCTATGTAGTTCCTTCAGTAACCATTGTTTTTATTGCTGCACGGTCTTAACTGACAGCTGGTCTTCGCCGAATCTGGGGGCACGGCAGTGCCCCCGCCGAGTCTCGCAAAAAAACGCGGAACGGCCGTACCATCCTTTTCTCGAAGCAACTCACGGCACTTTCAACCCCCCTGTATCTTCGTTGTGGGTAAAGCTAGAAGTCTGAAATTTCAGTAACCAAGAGTACTTACTGATCCTACTTCTGACCCCAAATTACAAGTTTGTACCTATATTTGATTACGAAATATCTCAAGTCAAAGTTCCCTTATTTTGTCACTGACTGACTGACACATCATCAAAAGTCTAAAGGTGTTCTAGCAGGCCTACAATCTTGAAATTTTGCATGCGGTTAGTGTTAAGTGTACAGTGCAACAAAAAAATATAAAAATGTTATTTGCGGTTGGTAATTTAATATTTCCATACAAAGTCTATACAAAATGTATGTTTCCAGCTGCATCTATACATTTGTATGACACTAGATGACGTTGGTGGTATGCTGCTTTGCATTAAAGACATCTACCACGAAAAATTATACCTCGTGATGCTAGATGGTAAAAAGTGTAAAAAAATAGAGCAAGTAGTAAAAATAAAACCGTTGAAGTGCGAAAAAAAAAAGACCTAAAGTTCGAATCGGACTCGCGCATAAAGGCCATACCCCTACACAATACGGGTACGGAACCCTAAAAGTAAATAACAACAATATAGATGCCATAGCAACATTAAGGCGACAAAAAACAAAGCGATAAAACAGTAGCGCCTGACAAACAATACGGTACCTTTTTAGTACGGAACCCTAATTTTCATTATTTTACTTTAAAGTATTTACTACAGACTGCCCAAAGTTTAAACTTGTACTTGTATGTATTACCGTTCTAAAGATAGAGCCTTTGTTATAATAATCTGTTCCTTGGGTAAGGAACCCTAAAAAGGGTGGTTTATAATGTTCGACACATTCACAATTAGTCTATTTAAGAAGAGAATATCAACATTTCGTAATTCAGTCACAAAAAAACGGTAAAGTGTGAATCCGACTCGCACATAAAGGGTTCCGTACCCCCACACAATACGGGTACGGAACCCTAAAAGTAAATTGCAACAACAAAGATGCCATAGCACCATCAAGGCGAAAAAAAACAAAGCGATAAAACGGTAGCGCCTGACAAAAAATTCGGTACCTTTTTAGGAAGGAACCCTCATTTTTATTATTTGTTATTTTACTTTAAGGCAGTCTGCCTAAATTTTCAACTTGTAGGTACTTGTATGTATAACCGTTCTAACGATAGAGCCTTTGTTATAATAATCTGTGCTTTGGGTAAGGAACCCTAAAATACATTAAGTCTATTTAAGAAGAGAAATATCAACATTTCGTAAATAAGTCGCTATTAAACCGGATAAGTGCAAGTCGGACTCGCTCACGAAGGGTTCCGTACTACCATCACACAATATGGGTACGAAACCCCAAACCATTATGGTAAATACCAACAATAAAGATGATATAGCAACATAAAGGCGACAAAAAACAAGGCGCTAAAATAGTAGCGCCTGACAAACAAATCAGCACCTTTTGAATAAGGAACTCTAACATTTATCTGCCCAAAATGTTTGTATTATAAAGATAGAGCTGAAACAAATAAGCTGTAGACCCCTGTGATAGATAGACAGCGGAGGCTTAGTAATAGGGTCACGGAACCATAGGATACGGAACCCTAAAAATCGAGGTAAAAGGTTATTTATCCAGTAAAGCTTACAGGAAAAATAAAGCGGCTAATGTTGTATTATTTGTATATGCATCCTCTATGATGTAGGTACTCGTATAATGAAATGTCTATGTACTCGTGTGTCATTGAATAAAGACCAGGTTTAGACATAATAATGTACTCTGTGGTTTAGACTGACAAGCCTTCCTTTCACTTCCAAAGACAATATAACTTCATGGTCAAAAGAAATATTAATCTGCCTGTTGCATCTAATTGTGGATAATAATAATAATAACTTATCGTAAAAATGAATATTGCAATGTAACCTGAAATATTGTCCACATCTAGTTTTCCCTACACCTGGAGATGGTTCATGTTGGTTCCATTCTTTGTCATTCCTATGTATGAGAACATTGAGTCTTCGTCTCGTCGTATGACATTAGGTTTGCGGTAGTCGAGTATATGGTAGCGCATTGGGATGAAATGCAACTTTATACGTGTGGCGAGCGTGGAGACACATTAACGCTGACCTGTACTCGACAGCAATGATGAAAACTACCACCTACGGTTCCGTATCCAAACTTATGGCAGCCACTTCTTTGCATCCATTTACTTTAGAGGTTTACAAAAATGGCGGTTTGAGAGGATACTAGTTTCTCTGGAGTATGTCCAAATGATCAGTTAAAGGGAGTGGGCTTTAAGAAAATCCGTAGCTGACGTGCAAGAAATATTACCCGAGAAGAAAAAAGGAGGACTACCTACAAAAAGAAATGAGATCCCATCAAAAACATAAAATGTACAAAAATGTCAAGTCTCGCAATGCAATATTTCCACCGTAAAAAGTTGTGAGATCTTATGTAAAGCCAAGTCTGTTATTTTAGTTTGTATGGAAGCACCTTTTCATTTTAGTTAGTATGGGAGCACCTATTTAACAAATGTAGCATTAATTGTTTCCTAATTAGTTACCTACCAACATTAAACGACTGTATTAATATTAGTCATCTTTATTTCTCTAATAAAATATAGTGACTTGGCAATCGCAGAGCACAAATAAAGCGCTGATGCGTAGACATATCTTCTCAAATCGCTAACAAATTGGTATTATAGGTAGATATGTTGTATATGTTGCTATGCGATTGCGAAGTCACTATATTTTATCAGAGAAATAAAGATGACTAATATTAATACAGTTGTTTAATGTTGGTAGGTAACTAATTAGGAAACAATTAATGATACATTTGTTAAATAGGTGCTCCCATACTAACTAAAATGAAAAGGTGCTTCCATACAAACTAAAATAACAGACTTGGCTTTACATAAGATCTCACAACTTTTTACGGTGGAAATATTGCATTGCGAGACTTGACATTTTTGTACATTTTATGTTTTTGATGGGATTGACCTTTTTTTGATTATATTATATTATTAATGATATATTTTATAACAGGAAGTTACTGATTTGACTTAGTAGATTATTATTGATAGAATGCAATCTTATTCTTGTACCGTCTCCAGCTAGCAACGACTCTAAGATCATAACTGTAGCAGATTAAAATACCTAGTGATGATGACGATGTTAATGCTGGGTCAGATCCGCTCTCCAATTGGACCTATTTCATCCAATTCCTATTGCTTGGAGCTTTGGTTGGTTAATCTTCCAATATTCCATTTCTTATAATAAATCTTAGTATATTTGAGTAAGGAGGTGGGAGAAGGCCAGCTACCTCCTCTATCTCACATTTTTTTAAACCCAGTGGACCTACTCCGAATGGGATTTCAAAATTCGATCTCTATCACACTCTCTATGCATGCATTGGACTTGGACGTATGCTTGAATGATAAACAATTGAAGGTTACGCTCGAACAACGTTGCAACCGACAAATTTTGATATCGCGGTTTTTTTAGGCAATAACGTTGCACGTGTGATTTTGAAGCGTTCTCTTTATTTAACTTGGCTCTTTTGTGTTTTGTCCTGCTTTAATTCGAGAAACTTCTGCGCTCGCGTCGTCCTCCTCAGTCGAATAACGTTGCAAGCGCAAACATGTCGTCGTCCACGCACGTGAATTCGGGCATTTTAAAACAAATTAATAAATACAAAAAACGTAAAATCGCTACCAAGGATCGAAAAGATTTTAAACGCAAGGCCCTAAGAAATTCAGGTAAGCCATATACAAGTCGTAAAGGCCGATCAGTTGGTGGAAAACAGGAACCAAGTCAGTGGGTCTACCGCGTAATTCTCATTTACATCAACATCAACTTGAGATTGAAATTTGACGTGCGTGCGACGACGCCCGCCTAACGTGCCATCTCTTTTGCACGCGTTGAATTTCGCATGCATTTGCTTGAAGTTGATACAAATGAGAATTACGCGGTAGAGCCCCAGGTTGGTGCAAAAACGTTCTATCTGCTTTTTAATTTCTAATATGGTACGGTAGTTTCATTTTACCAAATTTTTATGTTGGATGTTTTTTTGTTGCAGAATACCATTTGTAAATGCACATACGGTTGTAAATGTATTACATTTGAAGAAAAAAAGGAGATTTTTGATATGTTTTATAAGAAAACATACAATGAACAGACGTTTTTTTTGGAATCTTGTTTGGATCTATGTGAGCCTAAAAGGAGAGCGGGTCCGGAAGCTGTTTCAAAAATGATATATGAAAAATGTTGGAATAACGTTGTAACCAACAATCAGTTACAACGTTGTTCCACAAATTTTGAAACATTTTCCGGTTTTTTGACGAAGAGTTTGTGTTTTTGCTGAATAAAACTGTGTTACAATATGTTTTTTTGTTATGTCTAAACAATGAAAAAGTTTTGATTGCTATGTTTCTTAATAAATATTTCATAATCGTAAAAAGTGTTATTATTTCTGAATTGAGTTTTTGCTGGTTGCAACGTTGTTCGAGCATAACCTTCAATTGACCAAAGCTTTTTGGGAGTGCCAGGCCAGCCAGGACTTCTGGAACCTATTGTTTCAGTTTTTTTACCAAGCTAATTAAGTTTAATTTTACACCGTTTTACCAGAACTAATTTATTAATTCGATTTTTCAGTAAAATAACTAGTGGAATCCAAGAGTAATCTAACTATCACACATGTAACATTTATAATTTATGTGATAGGTTGAGGTTGAGGGGATTTACCTAACAGCTTCATAGGATTATTGGCTTCTTCTTCCTTCTGTTCGTCCTCCTCCCTTTTGGCTTGCTCTTCAGCCAGCTTTAGTGCCATAAAGTTCCGGGTGGCGCCTGCTTCTATCTCATAGTCTGTGTTCTTGGGATCTGTCTTAAATGAGATCTCTTGAAGACAGCGGGTGCACTGGAATTTAGTAACATGAAGGTATCAGAATGGGATTTCAATTATTTATATATTAATGTGCAAAGTTTGTTGCTGTGGGTTATTATATTATTTACCTGTACTTATTATTTTGTCAAATAGTTTCAGTACTGGGAAAATGGGAAGGATGGGTATATAATACACTTGTCAAGATCACGCTTGGTTTTTTTTTCTATATTGTAATCATAATAAGACACCTAAACTGGCCATTATTGTTCATTAATCTGTAAGATGTATTATGAGGGGTAATATTAATAGGGAAAGGAAAATTTATAAGTAACTACAGTCTCAAACTAAAGTGCGTTCATTGAAGAACCCTAAGTGGGGTAAGAACACTCGGGCTGCAATTGCTGAGTTTTTAAATAGGTTTTGTCGTGTTGTGACACTCTAAACATCATTTAACATGTTGATTAAAACTTCACCTTTCAAAGTTTACAAGCCCTTGAAAACATTTATAAGAGAAACCCATTGGCCAAAATTATACTATTTTATAATTTATAGACTTAAGAGAAGCACAATGTTTCCTTAAAAATGTTTTCTTAATGATCTTATATTTATATATGTATTAACTTCAAGCCATTCTGTGTGTTATTTATATGTTGACTCCAAACTTTTAAGTTGTTATATTTTGTGTATTCTGTATCCTTAATATTGTCTAAGGGGTTGTTCTGCATAAATAGTATAGTAATAAATCGTCCTGTATAACGTAAGGGCTACTTGGTGGCAAACATTACTATATAAGGTAGCATTCCTAAACGCCCAGGTAATTCACTTTGACAGTAAATTTTACATTTCTGGATGACTTTGAGCAGTTCGTTTTCACTCTGGTGGTTATGGAAAGGGTGATAGTTAACTTTTACCTTTACCCAGGTGTTTATGAATGATACCTAAGTATATCATTAAGTTACTCTAGTAAGGTTACATTTACCACCAAGATCATGCAAGTACTCACTTTGATATAAAATCTGTAGATCCTAATTCCCAGATAGTCTTCATTTTCTACGTCTTCTTTCCTGGCATTAAATTTCTTACCCTTGTAAATGTATTCCCCGCAAGTGGCACATCGCATATTAAATGGAGCCATCAATCGGACCGTGTATTGGCGATTCTTCGCCAATTTCATGCGCGGGATCTTCGAAGGATCAAAGTCTGGGGGGTAATATTTCTGGAAAACAATAAATAGTTAACAAAATCATAATAAAATTCAACTAAATAAATAAGGCATAACGGCAAATTTAAAAATGCCCGCCGTTTCTAAATGACTTCGTCATTTTCTATACAGCTGAAATTGAAAATCTTTCACCAAAAAGTGAAAATAGGTACGACGACCAGCGAAGCGAAGAGGAGCGGGTTAGGTTTACATAGTCCATTTTATCTACTATATTTCTAACAGAATTACTATATGCCAAGGCGAATTAGAAAACGTCAAATTCTAATATTTGACGAATCTTCGTCGAAATAGCGAGCGTTTAGACGGAATTTTACTATTTGCCTGCGACATACAACATAGTACATAACAATTTTTAGCCCGGTACTTACGTTTAATACTTTTCTCTCCGACATTTTTTGTGTAGTTTAGTTTTAGATGGAGAAGAATACAAGTTACACCGCAAAATCTTCAATAAAGATCAGAAAATCAAAATCAATTTGTAGCTACTCTGTCTGCTATAATACCATAGTATAATACCAACAAACAACCTGTCACTGTCACTTGACTTGACTGTTGTAGGTTGTAGCTCTTTTTTCTTTTTTTTTTCTCATTTTTCATTCCGTCTTGGAATAGGCAAAGGGCAGTAGCCCGTACAGCCAAGTCTTATTTTATTTCATTTTTTTCATGTCCAATTAAATATAAGGCCATAGCCAAGTCTTAGTGAATATTTGACTGTTGTAGCGCGTTCGGCGTTCCGCTTGACGCTAAGGGTACGTTTCGAAACGTGTGATTATCACTCGGAGCGATGCGAATTTTACCCTGCATCGTTCAAAAATCGACCCGAGTGAAACCGAGGGTAAACGAACTGTTACCTGACTGTTGCGCTAAGTGTTTCGAAACGCTTTCGAGAAATGTAAATATCGCACTGACAAGTGCGATTTCTAACTCTGTCTGGGCACCGATAAAATTCGCCTGACAGTTGTCATTTCGGAGTTTTCTCGGGATTCGGACGAATTTTGAAAATAGAATTCAACATTTCCGTACAAATGCGGTGAAATTTTTTCGAAACTGCTTCGACAGGATTATAGCTTGCAAATGCAAAGGTTGCAATGCCATCCAGATTAAGAGCTATAGGTATCGGTTCAATTCCTTCTTTATTAGGTACTTTACTTTATTTATTTATTTTGATTTGAGACTGAGATTACTCCAGACCGTTCCAAAACGCTTTTCTCACGGAAATCACTCGCAAGCGTTTCAAAATCAGATCTTTCTTTCTCTTTCTAGTATATAGCTCTGTCTCTTTCTTAAAAACGAGTGAAATTTCGCACGAAGATCACACGTTTTGAAACGTAGCCTAATAGTGCCAACACTACCATCAAACTTCTCACGCCCATCAAGTCATTCCGAATGGACAATGGCGTTCATCACTGCTAAAACTTATGATCCTTTCGGAATGCTTTTGAACGCAACATGGACGTTGACACTTGAAAGTGACAGAATTTGTAAGAATTTGTTTTAGGTTACGTGAATACAAAGGGGATACTGCTTTACTAGGTCGAAGAAGTGATTTCTTCTTATTTCAATCTTTGAATCATGGTTTAATAAGAAACTCTTAAGCTCCAAATAAATATTTTTAAAACTGCCGTCAGCCAACTGTCACTTTTCATAGATTGCCCAAAGTGCAAACGCTCTAAAGTATGAACGATGATAGCAAAACATGGCGTCGTTCATGATGTCATCTATGACGTGATAGCGACCATTGTAGGGCTATCGTTACGCGCTAACACTGACTCGGAATGACCGTTGACGCGATCAAAAAGATTATGTCGTCATTCGGAACGCGGTTGGTTGCTCACATTTTCTTTTATAGTTTTACGGCTCTGGATACACGTCCTTTTGAGCCTATCTTTTTTATTATTTTCACTTTGTAAGCACTTTATATAGGTACACATAGTTTTTTTATCACTTTATCCACAGTGTTTTTAATATTTGATTTTAAAGGTGGCATACAAATATTTGATTTGAATGACACAATTTTCCTCCAAACCTCACCCAAAATGCCCCTGAAAAATTGCTATCTATTTAAAACAAAGCCCCCCTATTATCAAATAAATAAAAAAAAAAGTTTGTGTATTTAAAGAGAAAAAAATAAATAATCACGCTTTCAGTTCCTTTTTGTAAAGTGTTTCGCTGAAAACCAGCGCTGCTGTTTGTTTTTTTTTATTTAATGCAGAGTATTTGTTGAGTTTACATAGCATTTTACATAGTAAATTACATAGCATGTATTTTGTTCTTTTTTCATATTACTTTGAATTTCTTTCCTTCTTAATAACAAGAGTTGTTTGTTAGTTCATATAATATTTATTGATTATATATAGGTGTACATATTTCGTAGAGAACACAGTGGCTTTAGACACAAAACAACTTTAACACTGCCACAATTACACTTTGGACATTTATATAGGTACGGTTACAGATGGAGTCAGAAGAACAGGAACTTTCTGAAACAATTGGTTGTGATTATATAATTTTTCATCACTACTGTTCAGAAAGTGAGTCGTATTTAGCTCAAAATAAAATTTTGTGCATTCCTTCGCGTGGGTTCATACATTTTTTGTGCATTTATTTATTTATTTATTATAATTATTACGGGTGAACCCAATTACAATAATTATTAGATTAAGTATTAAAACATAAAATTTAAAATAACATGAAATAAACATTAAAATTAAAATAACTTTAAGCCAAAAAAGCATTGAATCATCAAATTGATAAAAACGCGACATCTTTTTAATTTTACGGTTTACTCAAGTACTCCTTTAGTGCTATAACTATCTACACTCACTGGGAGGCCTGGGAGCCTTGACTACAAATCTTCGTGCCGCGTGCGCCGTTGCTCCGCACGTCACTGCTGCTCCTCCAGCGCTAGAATGCGCTTCTCTAGACGATGGATCTGCTGCAGCTTGCACTCCAGCGTCGAAAACAGATCTTGGATCTCGTCCACTTTCTCCGCCATCTGGTGGGTCACCTTCGGAAACAATTTTATATTGTATCAGTCTTATTGTAGGTATAATTAACATTATGCTGTTTTGAGATAATCATAAAATTGCGACTTTCCTTCTCATACCCTTCGGTACAAAAACGAAATAGACCAGGGGCTCTACCGCGTAATTCTCATTTTCATCAACATCAACTTGAGATTGAAATTTGACGTGCGTGCGACGACGCCCGCCTAACATGCCATCTCTTTTGCACGCGTTGAATTTCGCATGCATTTGCTTGAAGTTGATACAAATGAGAATTACGCGGTAGACCCGCAGCTTGCATTCTATACAAGATAAGGTAAGAATTAACTTTAAGGGTATGTTAGTGTGACTCATACAGTGTTTTAAAAAAATAACAGTATATATAATTAATGTACCAGTACCACACAATATGACGATTTTTTAAACTTAAAATATACTAA
The DNA here is from genome assembly GCA_934047225.1 of Ypsolopha sequella. Classification (NCBI taxonomy): domain Eukaryota; kingdom Metazoa; phylum Arthropoda; class Insecta; order Lepidoptera; family Ypsolophidae; genus Ypsolopha; species Ypsolopha sequella. Next base: position 12,438,855 of record OW203985.1, read on the forward strand.
TCTCTCGGACACACTTGCTGGTCGTTGATCTCTGATAGCGTCACTAGCACCATACACAATTACTCAATGTGATCGGTCGGGACCGCGCTACGGGGTGAATGAACTGTGTTGATAAGAATGCGTAGCCATAGCTTAGAAAAATAGAAAATTAATATAATTTTTGGTGCATACTTAAGGTACTTATATATTTTTTTAACTTACTTTCATACTCTCAAGCGATTCTTTTAACAGCTTGTATAGGGCTTTATATGTGCAGAAAACGTACTTACATATCTACGGGCAACTTTAAAGAGCAATAAAAAAGAAACAGTAGGTAACAAAAATAGGCTCACGTCGTCAATGATCTTCATTCGCAGCTCCAAGTCTTGCTGCATAGCCGCTAGCTCCTTGCTCTGTTCCAAAATGTTGTTCTTCAGCATGTTGATCAGTCCCACGTGCATCTGCGTAATTTATAACAATCAAAACAAGAAAAATAAACGTGATGCCTTAGTCTGCTTCTCAAGCTGAGAGTCTTTCCGATCCAATAGTTCTGACAGCTGTTCATTGCGAATATTGCGATGAGCAGCTTCCACTTTGCTAGTCTGCGCGTGTCAGAAAGTGCACGCGGCAACCATTGCATTAGGCTGCTGTTTGACTCAATTTCGTTGGTTTTTTTTAAAGCGACTGACTCATCACGAAATTCCCGAAACAATAAATCCTACAAACTTTCCTAATACAACGACGCAGACATGCGAAAAAGATTTTTCGAAATTGAAATTGTATGATAGTGTGATACAGAATGTTTACTTTAGTTAGTAAGGTACTCCTTCAGCGTGGGCGAAGCTGTGTGCAAAAGGGATAGTTTTTGTTAATGTACAAAATTTTACCTCTTTAGGTACCTCTTAGATGGTATAATGCTGCCGTCGTCAGACTCTTAATCACCAGAGCTGCTATTGCGGGTTGGCAGTTGACCAGAGTCGCTATTGCGGGATAGCAGTTCGCTCAACCAGCACATCGTTTCTATACAATGCCTATACAACATTTAATAGAATGTGTATTCGATTTAGTATACATTGGCACAAATTTAATAATACATCACAAGATTGTCTTTGGAAAACATCTATAGGTAGTATTAAAAGTAAATTTTTATCAACTTCTTAAGAAGGCGTTCTAGAAAACTACAAGACAATTTCCAGAGCAGTATTTAGCTTTATAGATAAGTACATAGTTGTTCGGAATAGAACGATGTTAACGTTTTGTTAAATCTACCCGTCTCTGTAAATCGTAACGTAGTGATTTGAACGGATGACTCAGTCATTGACTTCGGTAAAATTTTGAGGTTAAAAATAGGAAAAATTTACCTGCAAAATAAAACAAAAATCGATGAGGGAGGCCCAGGTCATATGGACCTCTAGTTTATGCTTTATAATGTATTTTGGGCTATACTCAGTAATTTCTATACTATTATTTTTTGTATAATTATTAGGTATTATTATTTTTGTACATATTAATAGTACCCACTAAGTATTTAGCATGTTTTTAGTGTAAAAATTTGTTAAACCTGTTAAACTAGAATAAATTGGCTAACAAAAAAAAAATAAAAAAAATTCTCCCGTGGCCGTTTGAGTTTTAAGACAAAGGATTTGATTTAAAACTGTTACAGATCAAAAGGCGAGATCTGAGAATTGCGTTTGTGTGCGTGCACAACTGCACACCTACAGTGTAGAGAGTAAAGCGGCTTGAAGCGCGTAGCGTTCGCTAGACCAGTGGGTCTGCCGCGTAATTCTCATTTTCATCAACATCAACTTGAGATTGAAATTTGACGTGCGTGCGACGACGCCCGCCTAACATGCCATCTCTTTTGCACGCGTTGAATTTCGCATTAATTTGCTTGAAGTTGATACAAATGAGAATTACGCGGTAGAGCCCCAGTTTTTACAGTCGCTAGTCGGCTTGAACTGGCTTGAAACCTGCCCCGCCCGGCACGTGGCGTCACCACGTGGATCCCACAGTCAAACTGCACATGCAGTTTTGTGGGTCATATTTAGCTATAAGATAATCTACCTTTTGATAAATAACAGTATTCATTCATTCATTCATTCACCCTGCGGCGCACTCAATGGCGTATCTAGGGTGGGGCAAGTAGGCCATGTGCTTTGGGCGCCATTTAAAAGGGGCGCAAAACTTGCAAATTATTAAAATCAAATAGTCCCACCCTTTCTAAGCATAGTGAGTTTCCGCGAACGAGCGAGAGGGCTCCAGGATCTTAGTATGAATTTTCGTAATGCTGCCTTTGATATAAAAGCCCTCCGAGACTATTTTTCTGATGAAAGAGAGCTGTTGGTTAAATCACAGATAATATAATACGTTAAATGATGAACGCGAGAAAGATTTTAATCTTAGCCTGGAATGGGATGTAGTGATAGAAAGACGTCAAAGGCGAAAACGACTTATGGCTGAAGAGAATGTGATGGACGTTGGACTTGGGAGCACCAGAGTACCTACAGATTATGACGCCCAAAGAGTGAGTAGTAAAGTTTGCCCGACGGGCGGATTTATTATTCACTCAGGCGATAATCCGCCGTGAAGGCGGATTTTTTGCACATAGTTTTTATGATAAGACCACGTCATAAGATAAATAGCTGTATTCGATAATACAATTTTAAAACCAACGTTAGCTAAGCGTTATAATTATAAGAAAAAAATATTTAAATTAATACTTTTTTAAGTTTGATGGCGTACAATTGATATATTGTCGACATTTATTGCAACATGGCATAATAATATTAAATAACGATCCTATAGTGCGAATAGATGTACTGTTTTAAATACATTGTGAAAAATAACAAAAGACCTATCTTATTAACAAATGCGTTCACTCTATTTAAATGTTGAAGTATAAATATAAATATGAGCCGTAAAATATCATCAGCTTGTTTAAAGCTTAACATTAATCTGATAACAAGAAAACTCATAAAATAAATGGTTACAAGACATTCTACATTCTATTTTGTGGTTTTGAAATATCCCAGGACAACAACATAGGCATTGAATAAAATAAAAAATGGCGATAAGAGTAAAAGGAATTAATTACAAATTAACCGATATGATAGAATACTACAAAATATCTATTGAAGTATTATTTCAAGAATAGATTTGTGAAGGCCTTTTTACAGTAACAGTAACAGTAACCTAGTATCCCTCAGATTTATACTGAACAGATCTAAAGAAGCTTTCAAAATTAGTACTGTGTTTAGATAATTTACACTATATTAAGATCTTATGGAAGTTTTAAAAACTTCGACTTGAGGTAATTTACCCTAATAGAATATTTTCTCTTTTCTTAAACCATGCATTTATAGACATTTATTACCTAAATTATACCACGACTAGACTGACTATAGATTAATAGGTTTATGGCTTACTTGGGCGTTCACGTATTGTTCGTACTGCAAAACTTTGTGTTCACTGAAAGTTTTAATATGTACTATTAGCTGAGCTGTTGCGAGCCGTGGCTTCGCCCACCTGTGTTGTTACTTTTTGTTTAGTCCCTAGGAATTTTACTAAATCCCGGGATAAAAAGTAACGTATGCGTTGGGCCGGGTCACAATAGTCACAATATTATCTTACTGCGAAAAATGTATCCCGATCCGTTGATTGATTGCAGAGCTTGCTACTAAACCAACAAACTTCGGATCAGTTTATCTTATAGTCGTGGGTGGGATAATGGGATAGTAACTGCGATAAGCTTAAAAAACGAAATAATAATAATTTTGTCACTAAAGTAAACTAAACTGACATTACAATGTTTGGCATCGTTTTATAAACAAGAGTAAAACGAAGTGGTTATATTGTCTTTGGACAAGAGGTCAAGGAATATAATATATACTTAATATATAATACAAGAGGTAGTATAAACCATAGACGCCAGTCATGGATATATATTACTCATAGAATTAGTATTAAATGAATAGCAATGAAAGAATGCAAACTTTTTGTTGTGATCTATGGCTCTCTGCCAAAAATAAGAAACATGTCTGCTATTGAGTTAATATTAAATAGATGTGGATTATAGAAGATTGTTTCTCCAGCGGCAACCCCTAATTCTAACAGGTTATGGGCCCAGACATGAAGAAATAACTGAAGTATAGAGGAAGCGAAGTTCTTGAAAAAATATCAACGGCGTTCGTGTCACGCGGCGTCGGTTGTTGTCGGTTGTTGGTGCCATTGCAGAGGTTTTACAATGGACACCAAAGCAGGAGCAGCGGTTCTCGTGCTCAATGGAAGGAACTGGGAGGCCTGGAGGTTTCAGTTGTCAGTGGTGCTTAGAGCTAAAAAGCTGTTGGAGATTGTTGACGGAAAAGAGAAGAGACCGGTAAAGGAAACCAAGGATGGTAAATACCAGAAGGATTGGGACGACAAAGATAGTCGAGCCCAAGAAATATTAGTAACAAGAGTAGAAGAAAGTATTTTGATACACCTAGTGTCGTGTAAAAGTAGCGCTGAGATGTGGGAGAAACTGAACTGCTTATATGAGCCGAAGTCAACAGTCAGTATTCATCTTATCCAAGAACAATTTTTCAACATAAAATTCGAAGAACCGATGATGGGTTTTATATCTAAATTAGAAGGGATATCCAACAAACTGAAGTCGCTTGGAGAAGAGCTGTCTGAATCCATGATAATGACTAAACTACTTATGGCACTGCCTGAAAAGTACAAACACTTCGTGTCTGCATGGGAGTCAGTACCAGAAGTTGACAGATCATATAAGGAGCTGGTCGCAAGGTTGTTGATTGAGGAAGAACGAGCAGGCATTAGGAGAGAAGAATCAACAGCTTTAATTGCAAAGAAATATGGAAACAGAATTGCACATAAAAGTGAAAAATGCTTTGAATGTGGTAAGAGTGGGTATTTAAAATCAAAAGAGGAGAAAACGAAGAACCACAATATAAAGCCAGACTAGTAGCGAGAGGGTTTCAACAAGAAGACTACTTTGATCATTCAGAGATTTATGCTCCAGTGGCAAAATTACCAACGCTAAGAATACTACTAGCAATTGCGAATAAATACAACTTAGCAATGAACCAGATGGATGTAAAAAGTGCGTTTCTCTACGGCGACATAGAAGAAGAGGTATATTTAAAGATACCAGAAGGACTTAAAGATAATGGGAAGGTTTTAAAATTTAAAAAATCCCTATATGGATTGAAGAAATCACCAAAAAACTGGAACGATAAATTCAATAATTTTATGATAAAGGAAGGATTTCTCAGAAGCAAGTCAGATTATTGTCTTTACTATATAGAAGGCGAGAAAAAGTTCTATGTTTTATTGTATGTAGACGATTTGATTTTACTATCAGAAAACAAGGAAGAAATTGACAGGCTGAAAACATCATTAGGAAAAAATTTTGAAATGAAGGATATGGGTAAAGTTACAAAATATTTGGGAATAAATATAAACCGAACAGAAGATACAATAGAGCTGGATCAACAGAATTACCTGGAAGATATTTTAAGAAGATATAAAATGGAAAATTGCAAGCCGGTGGCGACACCTATAAAAGTAGGACTACAGTTGTCAAAAGAGACATCTCAAGACAAGGAACTAATCAATAGATGTAGAAGTTTGATTGGAAGTCTAATGTATGCAATGCTAGGAACACGTCCAGATATTTGTTTCACATTGTGTTTCCTTAGTCGTTACCAAGTATGTGCAAATGAAGACCTTTGGAAGGCTTTGAAGAGAGTCCTGCGTTACATAAGAGGAACTTTAGGAATGAAGCTGATATTCAGGAAGGGAGAAGACAGAACTATGACGGGTTTTACGGACGCAGACTGGGGAGGTGACAAGCATGATAGGAAGTCTACATCAGGCTATATTATGCAAGTTTTTGGTTGCACAGTTTCATGGTGCTCAAGTAAGCAACAGTGTGTCTCACTGTCTTCGACAGAGTCTGAATACATTGCCTTAGGAAAGGGAGTAGCAGAAGGATGTTGGATTAGGAATATGTTGAGGGAGATAGGCATAGGGTGTAATCAAATATTGTTGTATGAAGATAATCAGTCAGCTATTCATATTTCTAAAAATCCAGAGCATCATAAGCGTTTAAAACATGTTGATTTAAAATTCCACTTTATAAGAGATAAGGTGCTCGCTAAAATTGTTGTTTTGTTTTATATACCGACTGAGAAGCAATTAGCAGACTTATGTACTAAGGGTTTAAGCAGGGTTGTATTTCAGAGATTATGTAATGGGATTGGTATAAAGTAAAAGACTTGTTCTTAGTTTAATATTTTATTGTTTAAATGTCTGTTTAGTTGTGTTTAAGAAGTTTATGTATTTGTAACTTGCTTTCATTGAGGAAGGGTATTAAATGAATAGCAATGAAAGAATGCAAACTTTTTGTTGTGATCTATGGCTCTCTGCCAAAAATAAGAAACATGTCTGCTATTGAGTTAATATTAAATAGATGTGGATTATAGAAGATTGTTTCTCCAGCGGCAACCCCTAATTCTAACTAAAAATGTACTATAGTACATACTAAGTAATTCCATGATATTACCTTAGAATATTATTCTGAGTATATTACATAGATTCGTGACGCCAGTATACCATAAACTTAGGATAAAATAAAATAAAATTAAAGATAAGATAAAATTGTATTCGAGAACCTCTGTCGCCACTTTTTGGAATAACGTAGTATTACCTAGATAGTAAACATACGCGGCGCACACATAGATTCACACGTCTTCATACAGCCAAAATAACACCGTATTTCTATCAAACTTAGATACAACTGAACAAAGAAGCATTCGCTTTAAAACATGAAGTGCAGAGTGTTACACTATAAGAACTATTACTACTTTTTCGCCTACAACGATATTTTTATGCCGCGCCATTGGAATTTGTTTCTTGTTATTTTATACTAGTCTGAAACTTGATTATCGGTTAGTTTTCCTCACAATTATAAAACATGTAGATAAGATAAAAACTTATCCATCATTTAAACATTTTCTTCTTCCCGCCAAACTTTTCTTTTGACATTTTTTTTCTTTTTACTCTATGTTCGTTCCGAATCTCACCAAAGCATGGACCTATCCAAAGTTAGTCCGAAGACTTCCACAAAACGTATTGCTCATTCGACAAGAATTGCTTGGTGATAGGGGTTTGGTTTTGGGGCACTACCTTAATTACCACTTGTTGCCAGTGTATATATAAATGTTGAGTAAACTAAAGTTCTCAGATCAAATAAAAATTCAAGACGAAGCGCTGTCAACATTGAAGTTAGGTTTTATAAGTAAAAACTGCAACAGATTGCGCATGTGTGAGTTTCAAGATGTGTACAAACACGAAACAGTCTCACTTTTGGCCTGCTTCACCCGTTACATTTACTTTACATTGGAGTAGGGCTGCCATCCGTCCGGGTTTCCCCGGATTTGTCCTAGTTTGGAGGGCGTCCGGGGGCCGTCCGGGGAGGATTTGCAAAAAGATCCGGGTAAAACCCGGACACTATATGTGTCCGGGGTAACCACAATTAATTGAAGGATAATCAATACATAAAAACAAATCTAAGCAAATAATTCATTCGTTCGTAAACCGCATCGAAGCCAACTCCAGCGCGGCAATATAACATATTTATTGTTTAATGAATAATTATTAATGTTGAATGAAAAATATTTAAAGAATAAAATGTTAAATAAAAACTTCTTTTTTTTAAGAATATTTGTTTTTTTTAATTAGTTTTTTTTAATCATCTAATTTGTACACGACGAGACACGCGCGCCTTTAGCGGCAAATATGTGAACTACGCGAATTTAGGGTATAGTTGCGCGGCGTTACCTAACAGACGCATTTTCACACATTTTCGCGTTTTTCATGAAAATATCACGGACTTTTCATGTAAATAAGTATGTAAATACCATAGTATTAAGTTTAGGAAAATAAATAAATTAGTCCCGTGTGTTTATTTACTCGGATAGCTGTAACATAGTACAGGCATGAATAAGTAGATAGAACAGCTATCCGACTCTGAATAAATAAGCATTAAAATAGCTTAATAAATAGAATACAATAAATAGTTACAAGGTAATATTAAGAACTTGCAGAATAAAGATGATTTCCTATGAGTGTTTCATTGATACGCCTAGCTAGGTCTTAGAGTAAGACCTAGGTATAAGATAGGCTATACATCGATCTAGGTACTTAGGTATGCTAGAAAATACCTAAGTAGTCTGTAAATAGGCATAACAGCATGATATGTTAGCGGTACGACGGTGGGAAGCAGACTGAGGACGGTTGGCCATAGAGGGCGCGTATTTATACTCCTGAGGTGGGGGTTGAGGAAGTATAAATACCCGCGCAGCACATTTTCGGCCGCCAGTCCGCTCCCAGACGTCGTAGCGTAATGATCATAATACGTATGTGTAGACCTAAGTATCTAGAATAAGTTAGAGATAAGTATTATTTGTAAATAAGATGATTAAGTATGAATAAATAATAAAATAGTGCTCCAGGGGGTGAGGTAGAATGCCTATGTGTGCGTACAGAGAAAGTGCTATAAAAAACGGGTGGAGCGCCGTCCACATTCATTCACATTCCGAGCACTATTCCGAAAAGGAAATAGAAAAGTAGAAGATCTGGCACTCTACCTAGTTCCTGGCTGCACTCCTTGGGTCCACAAAGCGGTGTTTTTGTTGGCTTTCACAACCCGGCAATCTATTATAGTGCAGTACGGCCCGACCCCACTGAGCTATCGTGAGGCTGTGCTGCACATTGCATGGTCCTTCGAGCCGGATCAACGGAAAATACCAGCGGAAAAGTCTACGAAAATGCCGACGACACGGAGCCAGTCCAGCAAGGAAGAGCCGCCGAAGGAAGTGAACACGACTGATGGCTCCGACACAGAGAGAACTACGAGCGAAGATACCACGGCTACCAACAGCACCGAAAATACCAGTTCGACGGAGAAAACCAAGGCCAGCAACGATGTCGAATCTATAAATTCCACGTTGAAACCGAAGCGCCCACATTCTCGCCGTTCTGAGTCCTCCCGCAAGAAACTCCTCGCGGAGTTGGAGGCAGAAGAAGAGCTGGCTAAATTGAAGCTGGAACTCGCGCAGATAAAATTGAAGAAAATTCGTGCTCTTCGTGTCGAGGAATCATCGTCGGACGAAGAAGATGCTGACGAAGAGGAAAAATCAGCACAAGTAGAACAATGGTTGGAGAAGCATCAGGAAAGCTCTCCGCCAATGGAAGAAAATTTGGAGAAGCAACAGGAAAGCTCTCCGCTAATGGAAGAAAACCTGCAGACGCATCAGGAAAGCTCTGCAAAGGAAAATTCAAAGGATCCAGTAGCATTATCTCAGCATGAAGAAGTACCAGCGAAGCCTGCGCGTCAAGGGCAACAAGGACGAGGACAGGGAGCCCAGGGAGAAGAAGTACCTGAGCACCGGGGCAAGGAACAGGAACAGCTCCGGCCTGCGCGTCAGCCACAGAATACAGACATCGCATCGTTGGCAGCGGCACTCACTCAAGCCGTACGAATGACTACGAGAGAATCGCCGAGATATCTACAGGAACTGCCTATCTTCAACGGGCAGTGTAGCAGCTGGCTTCAATTTCAAGCCGCCTACAGAGAAACTGAAGACTTATTTACGAAGACAGAAAACGTGGCGAGACTACGAAGAAGCATCAAGGGAGCGGCACTAGAAGCTGTCAACAGTCTCCTCATCAGCCAGCCGGAGCCTGGGGCCATCATAGAAGCCCTGGAGAGAAGATTTGGGCGTCCGGACGCACTCGCGATGAATGAAATGGAGAAGATGAAGATGCTCCCGAGATTAGCTGACAATCCACGAGAAGTCTGCATATTCGCCAACCGAGTAGCCAACATCGTCGCTACAATAGAAGCACTGAAGAAGATTCACTATCTTTACAATCCAGAGATGGTGAAGTCAATCATCGAGAAATTGACGCCTATTATGAAGAACAAATGGTACGACTACGCAGCAAAGAATAAAGAAGATGTTCCCGACCTCAAGAGATTAACTACGTTCCTGAACGAAGAGGCCGACAAGTGCGGAGCATACGCACTACCCGAAGACGTCACCGCTCAAGACAAAGTCATAAAGAAGAAAATCGAGCGCACATTCACCACCGAAGACAGACGCCCTGAACGATGCCCTGCGTGTAAACAAGACCACCAGCTGCCCGACTGCAGACAGTTTCTCAACGCCGACATCAATAAGCGCTGGGAAATAGCGAAGAAACAACACGCCTGCTTCCGTTGCTTGCGTAGCAATCACCGCCGGGGCAACTGCAGAGCGAGAACCTGCGGGCAGCAAGGATGTCGAATGGCTCATCACCGCCTGCTTCATCACAACAGATCGGCACCAGAACCAGAGCCACCGCAGCCACAACCAGAAGAAGTCGCATCTACCGTCGAGCTCACTAACACCACCAGCGACAGTACGAGAGCACGTCGAGTATACTTGAAGATCGCACCAGTCACGCTCACAAGTCCAAATGGCTCCACGATTAACACATATGCCCTGCTCGACGAAGGAAGCACCGTCACTATCATCGACGAAACTATCACCGAGGCACTGGGTATCGACGGACCCGCAGCTACAATGTGGATCCAAGGAGTCAGCGGAACAGAGATCAAACACGAACAGAGCAAGCTGGTCAAGATCAAGATACGAGGCAGACACTCAAGCGACGAGTACACTATGCACAACGCACGCACCGTTCGACGACTGAACTTCACCTGCCAATCGGTCAGAGAACAAGATTTAGAAGATTGCACACATCTACGAGGCCTCGAGGAACAATTAATCTACGAAGAAGCCAGTCCGAAGATCCTCATCGGACAAGACAACTGGGACCTCATAATATCTCTTGAGGTGCGAGCGGGACGACGAGATCAACCTGTCGCATCCTACACGCGACTTGGTTGGGTTCTACATGGCTGCCGTACATCACAATGCGAGCCAGTTGCATTCTGTGGCCACATCACAGCCACAGACAGGAATGAAGATATGGAAACAATGATGAAGAAGTTCTTCGACTTAGAATCTCTGGGCGTCGAAGCGAGAAAACAGAAAAATGATCCAGAAGAAAGAGCACTGAAAATATTGGAAGAAAGAAGTCGTCGATTACCAGATGGTCGCTTCGAAACTGGGCTCCTGTGGAAAGAAGACAACATGAAGATACCTAACAACTACGAAGATGCATACAAGCGGCTACGAAATCTAGAGAAGAAGCTTGATCGCGACCCAGAACTGAAGACGAAGTATGAAGAGAGAATAGAAAACCTACTTACGTCGGGATACGCGACACAAGCCACTACAGCGCCGACACCTGAGAAGACATGGTATCTACCACACTTTGCCGTCATCAACCCGTCGAAGCCGAAGATTCGTCTTGTTCATGACGCAGCGGCACGGTCCTTCGGTCGAAGTCTCAACGACATGTTACTCTCCGGTCCCGACTTGCTACAATCACTGCCGGGGGTCATCATGCGATTCCGTCAACATCCATATGCAATCTCAGCTGATATCAAAGAAATGTTCATGCAAATCAAGATAAGAGAAGAAGACAGAGACGCGCTGAGATTTCTATGGCGAGGAAACGAGAGAGGCGACACCCGACCACAAGAATATCAAATGACGTCGGTAATATTTGGAGCAACATCGTCACCATGCACAGCGCTGTACATCAAGAACAAGAACGCAGCCGACTACTCTACACACTACCCAGAAGCCGTAAAAGCCATCGAGAAGAATCATTATATGGACGACTTCATCTGCAGCTTCCCGACCGAAGAAGAAGCTAAGAAAATCTCCTGCTTGGTGAACTTCATACATCGTCAAGCCGGGTTTGAACTACGAGGATGGGTGTCAAACAAGCGCACCCTAGTACCGCACCCAGAAGCCACAATAATCCCTATCGGCGGGAGCGAAACTGAGAAAACACTCGGCCTGCTATGGGACGTGAAAGAAGACTGCCTCGGCTTCCAGTTAAATAAGAATAAAACACCGAACGAAATATTTAACAACGAGCGACCGCCGACGAAGAGAGAAGCCCTCAGCATCATCATGTCTCTATTCGACCCACTTGGCCTCGTCTCACCGATCACCACACCGGCAAAAAGAATTATGCAAGAGACATGGCGCTACGGAACCGGATGGGATGAACCTCTACCGGCAGAACTACAAGATAAATGGACGGCGTGGCTAGCAAATCTACGAACTATCGACAAGCTACGCATTCCACGCTGCTACGACGTAGAGCCGGCGCACACTCGAGAGCTACACACTTTCGTAGACGCAAGCGAAGAGGCATATGCTACGGCTATCTTCATACGAACACAGCGCGCCGACGGAAGCATACACGTAGCCCTCGTAGCAGCAAAGAGTCGAGTTACACCCCTCAAGCCAGTCTCTACGCCTCGTCTTGAGTTGCAAGCAGCTTTGTTGGGAGCGCGACTTACGAAAACCGTCATCGCAGAACACGACTTCGAAATCGTCAAGAAAACCTATTGGAGCGACTCACGCACCGTGCTAGCATGGATAAGAGCAGAACCACGCGACTACAAGACGTTCGTAGCACATCGACTCGCAGAAATAGAAGAACTTACGAAGAAAAATGAATGGCGCTGGCTCCCTACAAAAGAAAATGTTGCCGACGACGCTACGAGAGCGACACCTGCCGACTTCAGTGGGAATCATCGGTGGTTTCAGGGCCCTACATTCCTGAAACTATCAGAAAATGAATGGCCTACCGAGACGAGGACATCAACACACGAGATCACCGGCGAAGAAAGAGATAGATGCGGCCTCACTCACAGTTATTCGGTGCATGTGCACCTACCAAGCATCGAACGCTTCAGTAAATGGGAACGACTCGTACGAACTACGGCGCGCGTTCTACAATTCATCGAGCTTTGTCGTCGAAAAATACATGTTACGGCGGCCGCGAGACGCAAACGAACAAGAGAAAACGCACAGGAAGACCCTACCTGGAATAAGAAAAAAGAAAATAAGAAAAACCCGTCAGCAACACCGAAGAAAAGTCAAAAGAGAAAATTTATTTCATTAGAAGCTCACTACGTAGTACAAGCGGAACGTCTATGGGTGCAAGCAGTACAGAAGATATACGCGAGTGAGCGAGAAAGAATAGAACGATGCACACCCCCGCCCCCTGGAGACAAACTATCGTCACTAAGCGTTATCATCGGTGTCGACGGATTGCTACGACTTCGTAGCAGAATTTCAGCGACTACGGAAATCAATGAAGAGACGGCGAGTCCCGCTATACTAGACGGAAATCATCGCTACACGAAGATGTATGTACAATACGTACACGAGAAACTACATCACGGCGGCGTCGAGATGGTAGTGAACGAGATAAGACAGCGATTCTGGGTTACGAGAATACGTCCAACAGTACGTGGAGTCCTGAAGACCTGCCTAGTCTGCAGATTGAAGAAAGCGAAGCCGACGAGCCCCGCGACTGGAGACCTACCGCCCGCGCGTCTGTCACATCACGCGCGCCCCTTCACTTTCTCCGGAGTCGACTACTTTGGACCGATGGAAGTAACGGTCGGTCGGCATCACGAGAAGAGATACGTAGCACTTTTCACCTGCATGACCACGAGAGCCATACACCTGGAAGTGGCTGCATCATTGAGCGCGGACTCCGCTATCGCTGCACTTAGAAGATTCATCGCACGACGAGGTGTACCCAAGGAGATGTGGTCAGACAACGCCACCTGCTTCAGAGCTGCAGACAAGGAGCTCACACAGGCAGCCAGACAAGAGGTGCTGGAGGCAGTTGAAGAAGAAGCCTCCTCTCGACGGATCCAGTGGCGCTTCATCGTACCTGGGGCCCCATTTCAAGGTGGAGCATGGGAGCGGATGGTCCGTTCCGTCAAGGAAGCCCTGCGAGAAACGCTGCACGAGAAGTATCCAAGCGACGAGACTCTGCACACGCTGCTGCTGGAGGTGGAGAACACGGTGAACTCTCGCCCTCTCACTCACGTATCAGTCACACCGGAGGAGCCCGAGGCGCTGACACCAAACCACATCCTTCTGGGTCCCAACTCCCACGTCCCAGCTCCCGGCGTCTTCACGGAAGAGGACTTGGACGCGCGCAAGCACTGGAGACGCGCGCAACGACTCGCTGACATGTTTTGGAGCCGTTGGATGAAAGAATATCTCCCTACACTCCAGAACCGGCGGGAGCCTCGTACGACCGGCGTAGCACCGAAGATCGGCGATCTAGTGATCATCTGCGACCCGAACCTGCCCAGGAACACATGGCCGCGAGGAAGAGTCAGCCGAGTCTACCCTGGAAAGGACGGCGAGGTTAGAGTCGTCGACGTCACGACGCGACACGGACACACGCTGAAGAGACCCACGAAGAAGATCGTCCAGGAAGCATCCAGTAGAATCGCAAAGCTGCGACGGCGGGAGAAATGTACACGACGAGACACGCGCGCCTTTAGCGGCAAATATGTGAACTACGCGAATTTAGGGTATAGTTGCGCGGCGTTACCTAACAGACGCATTTTCACACATTTTCGCGTTTTTCATGAAAATATCACGGACTTTTCATGTAAATAAGTATGTAAATAGCATAGTATTAAGTTTAGGAAAATAAATAAATTAGTCCCGTGTGTTTATTTACTCGGATAGCTGTAACATAGTACAGGCATGAATAAGTAGATAGAACAGCTATCCGACTCTGAATAAATAAGCATTAAAATAGCTTAATAAATAGAATACAATAAATAGTTACAAGGTAATATTAAGAACTTGCAGAATAAAGATGATTTCCTATGAGTGTTTCATTGATACGCCTAGCTAGGTCTTAGAGTAAGACCTAGGTATAAGATAGGCTATACATCGATCTAGGTACTTAGGTATGCTAGAAAATACCTAAGTAGTCTGTAAATAGGCATAACAGCATGATATGTTAGCGGTACGACGGTGGGAAGCAGACTGAGGACGGTTGGCCATAGAGGGCGCGTATTTATACTCCTGAGGTGGGGGTTGAGGAAGTATAAATACCCGCGCAGCACATTTTCGGCCGCCAGTCCGCTCCCAGACGTCGTAGCGTAATGATCATAATACGTATGTGTAGACCTAAGTATCTAGAATAAGTTAGAGATAAGTATTATTTGTAAATAAGATGATTAAGTATGAATAAATAATAAAATAGTGCTCCAGGGGGTGAGGTAGAATGCCTATGTGTGCGTACAGAGAAAGTGCTATAAAAAACGGGTGGAGCGCCGTCCACATTCAGATTCCGCTCTGCACACCCGTGCCGAACGGTCGCCTCACCGTGCTCTCCGCTCTGCAGCCCTGCAGAGCCACCTCGCGCCGACGAGCGGAGCTGCCCCGCAGCCGCCGCCGCCGCCGCCGCCATCGGCCGCCGCCGCCGCCGCCGCCGCCATCGACGCAAGCTAGCGTCAGTCACCTCTGACGTCACGTAAGACCGTCACAACACTCACTCACCCCCCCCTGCCACTGACGGCAGGGAGGTCACTCACTCGCCCCGGCATTAGTGCCCTTATTCCCCCTCTTGTATTTCTACCCCTTCACCCCACGTCCACGCCCACCTCACCCCGTCCCACTCACCCCGTCCCATTCACCCCGTCCCATTCACCCCGTCCCACTCACCCCGTCCCACTCACCCCGTCCCACTCACCCCGTCCCACTCACCCCGTCCCATTCACCCCGTCCCATTCACCCCGTCCCATTCACCCCGTCCCATTCACCCCGTCCCATTCACCCCGTCCCATTCACCCCGTCCCATTCACCCCGTCCCATTCACCCCGTCCCATTCACCCCGTCCGAATCACCCCGTCCCGAGTTACCCCGTCCCGAGTTACCCCGTCCCGAGTTACCCCGTCCCGAGTTACCCCGTCCCGAGTCACCCCGTCCCGAGTCACCCCGTCCCGAGTCACCCCGTCCCGAGTTACCCCGTCCCGAGTTACCCCGTCCCGAGTCACCCCGTCCCGAGTCACCCCGTACTGAGTTACCCCCGTCCCGAGTTACCCCCACTCTTTCCTAGCCATGGATTACGGTCCATGGATAGCGTTTACAAAAGACTTCTTCCAATCCCAAGGCCTCGTCTTCAACGAGAATGCCTTTGCAAGCCTCATCAAGGCTTCCTCGGAGGTCACGAACCCCCAAAGGTTCGAGACAGAATCCCCTGCCTCTCCATCCCAGAGCATGGAGTTTTCGGACAACTCGTCCACCAATTCTGACCGTAAGAGGTCCGCCCCCCCCTCGATCTCCTCGAGTTCAAACAGTTCAAACTCTTCGGACAAAATGTCCAATGATGGAACCCTCACAGGTTCCATCAACAACGACGAGATCAACCCTTTCACCAGGGTTGAAAGTCGCAAAAAGAGGGTAAAGAAGGGAAAAGCCTCCCCTCCCCTCTCCCCCACAGAGGAAACCCCTGCCCCCACCCAGGCCACCCAGACTGCCCCTCCCCCGGCCACCCAGACTACCCCTAAGGTAGCCTCCCGCTGCGAGCCTCGCCTCGCAAAGAAGGAAACCCCCCCCGCCGTCTTGTTGCGAGACAAGTCCAAATGGTCAGCCCTCTCCAAGCTTTGCAGCGAGGAAAAAATCATCTACACACAAGCCACCAATACCGGCGTGGCCATCAAAATCATGACCCCAACAATCGTTGACTTCAGGAGTCTCATTAAGCTCCTACTTCGCACAGGGTTCCCCTACCACACGCACGCCCTCGAAGAAGAGCGCAAAGTCCGCGCTGTCCTTCGGGGGATGCCGTTCGAGGTATCCAATGACGAGATCTTGGATGATCTAAAAAACCAGGGGTTCCCTGTTGAAGCTGTGCACAAGATGCACAGCAGCTCAGGGAAGAGATTCCCCCTGGCCCTGGTCATTATGACCAACACCCCGGCCGCTAAGGCACTCTTTAAAGAGGACCGCACAATCTGCGGGCTCTCTCGCATTAAAGTAGAAAAACCCAACCGTCGCGGGTACCCCGCCCAATGCCGCCGCTGCCAACTCTATGGCCACGCAGCTGCAAACTGCACAGCCCCCCCAAGGTGCGTTAAGTGCCTAGACCCCCACAGCACTAAAGAGTGCCCAAGGTCCCTAGAAGACCTAACCCCTCCAGCCTGCGTTCTCTGTAACCAGGTTGGACATAAAGCCAATTACAGAGGCTGCCCCCGTGCCCCACGCTCCACCCTACCCAAGCCAAACAGGGTAACCCAACCTAAACCATTACCCCTATTACCCCCACCTAATAACCCAAACCACTTCCCTAGCCTTCCTAAACAGCCACAAGCTGCAGCCCCCCAGCCTGGCCCTCCCCCGACCAAGGCCTGGGCCCCAATTAGGACCCCCCCACACACACCACCCGTCGCCTCCCCCAGGACGTCTCAGTCACAGTCAGACGGCTTAACGCCCTCCCTGGCTGATGATATGAAACTAATCCACGACGTAATCTCGAACATTAACGTACACGAGATTTCGTCGCTAGCTAATAAGCTGCGCGCTTCACGCACCCCCCAACAGCGCCTTCTAGCGCTCGTGGAGCACTCCCACCTCCTCACGTCATTATAATGTCTCAAGCCCGTACAGCTAGACAAAAACCCAAGGGCATCTCGCTCACCTCCTACAACTGCAGAGGTTTACGCTCAAACCTCCCTGAGCTAAAACTCTATCTTCAGGAAAACGAAGTAGATCTACTTCTCCTCCAAGAGACGTTTCTTAAGTCTAAGAACCTTAAGGGGCTCTCGATCCCGAAATTCTCTCTTCTACGAAATGATAGAAGAGAAGAAGATCCCCTCGGAGGGACAGCCATTTATTATAGGAAAGCCCTCCACTGCTCTTCCCTTCCCACGCCTCCACTCGAGACCATGGAAGCCACTATATGTAGACTAGCTATGTCAGGCCATCCAACGCTAATCATAGCATCTATCTACATCCCCCCCACCAAAAAACCTGTTAAAAGAGACTTTGAAGCTCTCCTCTCTATGGGTGATTCGGTCATTATGTTTGGAGATTTCAACTCTAAACACACTGACTGGACCTGCCTAAAAACCAATACTAATGGTAGAAAACTCCTCGGCATAACAAATGCACTCGAGATCAATGTCTTATCTCCATACTCCCCGACTCATTATCCTGATAATACGGATCACTCCCCAGACGTTTTAGACTTTGCACTCACGAAGGGCGTGTCCCTGAATCTGAGGGCAATCGAAACACTAGATGACCTTGGCTCTGACCATCGCCCAGTCTCCCTTAGACTAGGTCCCCCAAATGACGTTCTACCTCCCCCCAAGACCTTTACAAATTGGGAAGGCTTCAAGAACACATTAGCTTCGGCCATAGATGCCCCCGAATCCCCCCTCAACCTCCCACCTGACTACTTTGATAGCACAGACAAAATTGATGCTACAATAGACATGCTAACGGACCTAATCAATTCCTCTCTCAAAGAGAACGAAAAGATCTCCTCCAAACCACCCCAACAGCTTCCCCTGGAAATCTCCAACCTTCTGAAAGCTAAGAGAGCAGCCCAAAGAAGAGCAGCAATCTGTCCCACCCCAGATTACAGAAAGACCGCGAATCAATTGAGTCGCAAACTTAAGTCAGCTCTCTCTGAGCTCAATGAATCCCGTAGAAGTGAGCTCATGGAAAAGATATCCCCATCACACGTTGCGTTCTATCCAATGGCGAGAGCTCTCAGGATAGACGCAATCACTCACATTCCCCCTTTGACCTGCCCCGATGGCTCAACAGCCTTCGAGGACGAGGAAAAAGCAGAATGCTTTGCGGATAGCATTGCCTCACAGTGCTCTCCCAGCTCCCAACCCATTGACCCCTCCCACATAAAAGAGGTGGAGGACGAGATTCACTATCAGAACTCCCTTCCCCTCACCTCCGACCCCATCACAGTGACCGAAGATGAAATCCACTTCTTCATCAGAGGTCTAAAGCCCAAGAAAGCGCCAGGCGCGGACGGGATCTCCAATAAAGCCCTCAAGCACCTTCCTCAGCAAGTACTCACCTTGCTAGCCCTCATATTTAACGCTTGTTTTAATTTCGGCCACTTCCCAAAAGCGTGGAAAGAAGCCATAGTCATAGGTATTCCCAAACCAGGGAAACCACTCAACCTCCCTGCCAGTCACCGCCCAATTAGCCTCCTCAAATCATTGGGGAAACTATTGGAGAGGGTTATGCTTTCACGCATGAAAACCCACTTATTCCCAACAGATGGAGACCCGATCATCAACCCCTATCAATTCGGCTTCAGAGCCAGGCACTCATGCCCCCAACAAGTCCACCGTATAGTAGAATACATCCTAAGTGGATTCTATCCAAGACGGTATCCTACTGTCGCTGTCTTCTTTGACGTTGCGAAAGCATTCGACAAAGTCTGGCATGAAGGACTCATCTTTAAACTACACAAGACAGGCCTTTCCGACCGTCTTGTCCGCACGGTGGCATCATACCTCAAAGATCGCTCATTCCGCTTCAGACATGAAGGGCTGCTCTCCTCTCCACGCCCCCTAAGGGCTGGAGTCCCCCAGGGATCAGTTCTCTCCCCTATCCTCTACTCGTTATACACAAACGATATTCCCGTCCCCACAAACGGGGTACAGCTATCACTCTTCGCAGATGACACTGCTCTCTATGTCAAAGGACATAACCCCCCGACTATCCTCGCCAAACTCCAAAAGTCTATCGATGACCTTGGAGAATGGTTTCAAAGATGGCGCATCGATGTGAACCCTGAAAAGAGTTCCGCGATTCGCTTTGACCACAAACGCCGTCACCATGACAACCCCAACGTCCGAATGCTAGGTACCCCAGTCCCTTGGCATAGCACTGCCAAATACCTAGGAGTCACTCTGGACTCGAGACTAACTTTTGCACCCCACGTCAATAGAGTGACGCGCACAGCCCGCTTCTATCTGTACCGGCTTAACAGCATGTTAGGCAGGCACAGTAAAATGTCTCTCAGGAACAAGCGAACACTATACAAGGTCTGCATCCGACCTGTGTTAACGTACGCTTCCCCTGTCTTCGCACATGCGAACCCCAAAGTCCTGTATAAAATGCAGATAGTACAGAACTTATTCTGTCGGAGAGCGGCCAACGCACCATGGTACGTGCGCAACGCAGACCTCCATCGTGATTTGGAGCTACCCACCCTCCAACAATTCATGAAATCCCTCTCAGATACCTTCTTCAAATCTTCTGAAGAACACCCCAATCCATTAGTACGCGAGACAGTCTCCTATACTGCTCCGTCTATATCCCGATACAAGGTTCGAAGACCAAGAAACGTTCTCTCCGATCCCCCTGACAAACTCTCAGCCCATCTCAATCTCCTTCTGGAAGCCTTCGATGAGCTGAAGGCTCAAACCAAACGATCAGAGCCTAGCTCTTCCTCCCAACCCCCAGAAATTAACACTTAGTGTTCTTATCCAGCGGATGCCCCTATAGGGCTCCGCTAGCGCCCCCTTTCCCCAGAGGGGGTCGCTTCCGATAAAGGTTTTAAGACCCGTATGGGCCAAACCAAATTAGGTGGAGTTTAGTGGGTAGGCACTCAGTGAGTCCCACATAACCAACGTAACCGGTTACGTTGGTATGCTATGAGCATTCTCCACCTCCCTCCCACCGTGACCTCCGGAGGGTGCCTTGCTTGGGCGCAAAAAAAAAAAAAAAAAAAAAAAAAAAAAAACGTCCACATTCATTCACATTCCGAGCACTATTCCGAAAAGGAAATAGAAAAGTAGAAGATCTGGCACTCTACCTAGTTCCTGGCTGCACTCCTTGGGTCCACAAAGCGGTGTTTTTGTTGGCTTTCACAACCCGGCAATCTATTATAGTGCAGTACGGCCCGACCCCACTGAGCTATCGTGAGGCTGTGCTGCACATAATTTATATTTTGGCGAATCCCATGAAATCATCAAACCACTATTTTAGAACATTATACAACGTGTAACCATATTTGAAGAGCTTATTCAGTCAATGGTTTAGGACAACTTTTACTATGGAACAAATCCTGTATATCGAAAAAAAAAATTACTTCATAGGAAAATGCAATACCGCTCGGCCGAAATGTATGGAAGGCTTATTTTTTTTTTGAGATTTCATGGTTGACTCCATAGTAAAAGTTGTTCTATACCATTGACTGAATAAGCTCTTCAAATATGGTTACCCTTTCTGTTACACCTTGTATATTATGAGTAAAATTAACTTTAACTCCGCATTGCAAAGTAAAATCCAGCCAAGTGCGAGTCAGACCCGCGTACCTAGGGTTCCGTATTGTAGATGTAAAGTTTAATTTTGTTTTTTTTTTCGTGAATTTCTCAATTGCTTTTTTTTCCTGTAATCTGTACGTAAACACATATTACCATGATTTTTTTCATATATTTCGATCCACCAATTTTGGAGATAAGGGGGAGGACATACATTTTTTCATGGTTTTTCAAGGATTTCTTGAAATATATGCAATTATAAATAGCTAACCTATATATTTTTTAGATTTCTGCTAAAGCATCAAGAGGTTTATTCATAAATAACAAAATCAACTAGAGTTGTTTGTTACTTCATATAATATTTATTGATTTAATATATACTTTTTTTGTAAAGAACACAGTGGCTTTAGACACAAAACAACTTTAACACTGACACAATTACATATGGACATTTATATACGGTCACAGATGGGGTCAGAAGAACAGGAACTTTCTGAAACAATAGAATGTGATTATATATTATTTTCCATCACTAATGCTCTGAAAGTAAGTCTTATTTGGCTCGAAACGAAATTCGGGATGTAATTAAATTTGAAAATCGAACGAGGCTCCTTTATATTCCCTAACTGGATGTCAGTGATCTTTTCAGTGGATTTGACGAAGGGACATCCATCCTTAAAGCTGCACGCACTTCTATTGATTTCACTTAACGTGAGTGTACATTTGAAAAAGTAACAATATGGGATTGTGACAAATTAAAATTGTGTCGCCATGGGAATGTGTCAATATGGACCGAAATCATCTTGTCGCATACACACAATTCAATTCAATTTAACTATACAACACAAGATGCCATGGAATATTGGCGGAAATTTAATATATTGAAAAATCTAAGCAAAACTCATTGTTAGATGTTTCTGATTTTACTGCCTTTTTTGTGACTTTTTGAGCTTAACATGTTTGACTACGCAATTTTTTTTAAATGTTTGATTCGAATATCACAAATTGAATAAAATATTTTCCAAGTATCTTCATTCTAAGGCAGCTCCGAATAATCCTTTATTCATTTATTTAGTTTCTAATTTTGGTATGATTCAAAAATGCTAAACAAACTTTTTTGCTCCAAAACAGCTACAGCAACATCACGTTCACAAAAATTTAGGTTTTCAATGTCAAAAAAAAATCTGATGATATTCTCTTTGGATATGTAACACGACCGCAATACTTACTTCTCGATGACCTGACCGAGCTATTGTAGCTAGACATATTTTACTCAAGTTCTGGATGACAAGCGTTACAACGATCTACACTCACCGTGAGACACGACTGCCGTCGGCGACTAGCTCGAGCTCGAGCGGGGCTGTCTTCTCTTGGTGACGCGTGCGCTGCTGCTCGTCTAGCGCTGTAGCTATCTACACTCACCGTGAACCTCGACTACCACAGGCGGCTAGCTCGTGCTCGAGAGCGGCTATCTTCTCTTCATGCCGTGTCCGCTGCTGCTGCGCGCGTCGTTGCTGCTCCTCCAACGCTAGAATGATCTTCTCTAGACGATGGATCTGCTGCTGCTTGCACTCCAGGGTCGAGAACAGATCTTGGATCTCGTCCGCTTTCTCCGCTATCTGGTGGTTTACCTTCACAAACAATTTTTGTTATTATCAGTCTTATTGGTATCATTTACATTAGGCTGTTTTGAGATAATAGTAAAATTGCGCTTTTCTTTCTCATACCCTTCGATACAAAGACGAAACAGACCAGCTTGCATTCTAGGGCGTTATATGTGCAGAAAAAATATGCATCTACGAGTAATTTTAAAGAGCAATAAAAAAGAAACGAGTAACAAAAAGGCGCGGCTCACGTCGTCAACGATCTTCATTCGCATCTCCAAATCTTGCTGCATAGCCGCCAACTCCTTGCTCTGTTCCGATTCTTTGTTCTTCAGCATGTTGATCAGTTCCTCGCGCACCTGTGTCACTCATACCAATCAAAACAAGAAAAATAAATATTCTCACAACGATTCCATGGACAAAGCGTAAGACAGAAGGGGTAAATACATGTTTTTGTTCTAATAAAGCGCAGGACTAATATTTATTCAACCGTATGTTTTAGCGTCATCATCCTGTAGCAGTCCATAGCGAGACGTAGGCCTCTTCAAAACTTGGGAACCAAACTCATTAGCTTCAGAGTTACCTTTTTCTACACAAAATAATACCTTGATGACTCTTGCCTGAGCTCGTGATGTCTTGTCCTGCTTTTCAAGCTGAGAGTCTTTCTGTGCCAACAGTTCCGACAGCTGTTCATTCCGATGAGCAGCTTCCACTAGGCTCATTTTAAGATCCATCACCTGTAAACAATATTTTAACCTGATTTAACCTATTATCTAATATATATAGTAATATAGTTTTATTTTATATAATAATATAGTTTTTAAGCAATTCTGTTACTAACAAAATATGGACTTGGTCTGAAATAAAATTATATTATTATTTCGAGAATTTTTGATCTCGTCTCTCCCTCTTGGCCAAAAGAATTTAAAGAGAGAGAGACGGTACATCCCTCGGCAGAAGCACAGTCGACCAAGGTTCAGAGCCCCAGGGAAAGAAACCGGCGAACGATGCGAGCAGTATCGAGCAGAACCGCCTTCTGCATCCGCGCTGGAAGCGAACTGCCACGGAATCCCAACCGTCTCAGGTTGGTTTCGAGGCTGGTTGGTATTAACCCGTTCGCGGATAAAACAACTGGGATTATTTCGGTGGATGCCACGCCCCACATGTCGGTAACCTCGTGAGCCAGGTCGAGATACTTCCTCCTCTTCTCGGTTTCGGCTTTCACGAGGTTCTCATCGTGTGGGATTGTGATATCCACCAAAGACACCCGAGACTGCGCCCGGTCCATCAACACGATGTCAGGTTTATTCGTGAGAATAGTCCTATCCGTGATGACAGACCGATCCCAGTAGAGCTTGGCGCGGTCGTTTTCTAGTACTGGCGCCGGTGAGTACTTGTAATATGGCACCTTCTCATTTACGAGGCCGTACTTGTGGGCGAGTTCTTGATGAAGGATTTTAGCCACTTGGTTGTGTCTGTGCAGATACTCAGTGTTGGCAAGAGCGGAACAACCGGAAATAACATGTCGAAGAGATTCTCCAGGATGGGCACATGCCCGGCAGATGTCCTGGGTCCCATCCTTGATAATATATTTCCGGTAGTTACGCGTCTTGATCACCTGATCTTGTATTGCGCAGACAAAACCCTCGGTTTCCCCGAAGAGGTCACCGAAGCGCAGCCAATGCAGGGAGCTTTTTTTGTCAACGTGAGGTTCGTGAAGAGCCTTGTGAAACCTCCCGTGCAATTCCTTTCCTCGCCACACTGACTCTCGTTCAGCGGTGCTAAGTACAACCGGGTCGCGCCATTCCTCGCTGGCTAAGGACAAAGGGGTGAGTCCTTTATCACATGCCACGACTTCCTTATGGATTGCATCATCCGTTCTCGACAGGAAATAATCCCTGAGACTGCATATCTCACGGTTGTGCATAGTCTTGGCGTTTAAAAGGCCTCGACCACCACACTTCCGCGGGAGATACAGTCTCATGACCGACGATCTCGGATGATGCATCCTATGAAGGGTCAGGGTTGTGCGGACTTTTCTGTCCAGAGCATCTAGTTCGGTCTGAGTCCATCTGAGCACTCCGAATGTGTACATGAGAACAGGCATGACCCAAGCATTATAAGCTCGTATCTTATTTCCGCCCGACAAAAAGCTCTCAAGCACTTTTGTCAGGCGATTATAAAATACCCCACGAACGGCTTGTTTCATGTCTGCTTCATTCACACCGATTGTTTGGGACATGCCCAGATACCGGTATGTTTCAGTCTCGGAAAGGGTTTTCAATCGATTGGAGTCGACATCGACTCCATCGGAGCGAACGACATGCCCCCTCTCCACATGCAAGACCGCACATTTGTCGACCCCTAGCTCCATTCTGATGGAGTTGCTAAAGTCATCAGTGATCTTCAACAACTCCTCCAGTTTCTGAGCTGTGGGGCCAAAAAGCTTCAGGTCATCCATGTAGAGAAGGTGTGATATCCGCATTCCTCCCCTCCGAAGCTGAAAGCCCGCCGCTGATTCATCCAAAAGCTGACTCAAAGGGTTCAGTGACAAGCAAAACCAAAGCGGGCTCAGACAATCACCCTGAAAAATACCCCTTTTTATCCGTATTTGGTCATCGGCATCCATCATTTTTTCGCCTGCGAGACTAAGGATAGTACTCCATTGCCCCATACATGCTTCAAGGAAGTGTCGAACTGTATTGTCGACTTTGTACAGCTCAAGGACCCTTAGGAGCCATGAATGGGGGACCGAGTCGAAAGCCTTTTTGTAGTCTATCCAGGCGGCGGAGAAATTCCGACGGTTGCGTCTGACCAGTTTGCCAGCGACCGCGTCAATGAGGAGTAGCTCCTTGCTACCGCGGCTACCGCCCCTACATCCGTTCTGAGCGTCCGAGATGATGTGATTTTCAACAATGTGTTGAGAAATCTTGGAGCTCAGAACGGAAGTAAGCGTCTTGTATATAGTACAAAGACACGTGATGGGGCGGTATTTCGATGGATCCGCGGTATCTTCGCTTTTTGGAGCTAAGTGAGTGACTCCTGTAGTTAAGAAGTTCGGGAGCGTACCATCGTCAAGGGCCTGTTATTATTATTATTATTATTATTATTATGTAGGTACACTTTTCAGTCACGGGCCCATAGGGACCCGGTCATTTGAAAGGCATTCATGGGGCCGAAGCCAACATTGAAGAGGCCTTTGGTACCATTTAATCTAGATGTGAGATGGCTGCATCCATGGGGGCCTCTCCCTCAATGTATCATTGTGATGCACTAACGGACAGTCCCTCACAGTTGCCAAACTATTGCCAGGAAGGAAGCGACTTGGAGTGGGCTATGAGGATGGGATGCTAAATGGGCCGGATAACAGGGCTATGGAGTGAGATAACGGACATCTGCCTCGAAAATCTCTCACAAATTTAAATATGGCAGATGGTGACTTGCTGCTTAATAACTATCCACCAGGATAGCCGTTGTGGGCCCCCTATCATGGGGCGGCCAGGGGGCAACACTATGTAAGCAGCTAAGGTTGTCGAGAGGTGAGTCTGCGGGGCGCAAGATCCTTCTAACAGTCAAGTGCCCCCGGCGTTATGACATTTTACACTTCCAACCTGGAGCATAGGTTCCGCTCTTGCATCTCCACTCTGGCCGGCTGGTTAAGGCAAGCGCAGAGGTAGGGGGTGTGTTGCTGTGTGTATGTGTGTGTGTAGCGCATGTGTGATAGTGTCCCCTGGAGGTAGGGTCCGTGGTGTCGCCACTCACCATCGGCTCGCCACAAGCCGCCCTGCGGTGACTGATTGCACTGGACGTACTGGACATACCAGAGGGCGATGGGGTCGTCACATCCCTACGCCTTTATTATTATTAATGTGCGCGAGTCAGAAAGTGCACACGGCAACCATTGCTTGGTGGTCGCCAGTAAGAGGCTTTCGCTCCTTGTTCGCCAGAAATCCTCTAAGCGCTGTTCGTTGATAATTTCCATATTTTTAATATTTACCTAAAATTATTTTTGAATTTTGTAACTTATCCCATACTCCCATGACTTGAATTATCCTATATTATATTATTATATTTATCCCTTGGACGAATAAACCAAATTGAGTAATTCCACTGGATCTTATTTTATGGATCTACTGAGAATGATCGAACCTGAATGTCCTGGAATGTAAATTCCATTATTTATTTTTAAATGTTTGTAACTTTTGTGTGTATTTTGGTTTTGGTAAATGTTTTAGGTTGAAGTC
Organism: Ypsolopha sequella; assembly: GCA_934047225.1. Taxonomy (NCBI): domain Eukaryota; kingdom Metazoa; phylum Arthropoda; class Insecta; order Lepidoptera; family Ypsolophidae; genus Ypsolopha; species Ypsolopha sequella. The sequence goes on from OW203985.1 coordinate 12,465,950, forward strand.
ATGGATAATGGGATAAGATACAAAATTCAAAATTTAGGCTAAGGTAAGGTCAAACATCAGTTCGGTACAAAGTGCACAACCTAACTTTGTATTTTTTTTGTTAAGAAGTTTAATGTGGAAAAGATATTGATCTATGGCGATTCACGCCTATTGTTCAGTATAAGTTAGGTTCATAAATCCACAGCTTGAAATTTAATGAACAATTTGCCATTATTTGGTCGAAACAAAATTAAAATACGATAAAAATTAATAAACATCAGTCGCTCGGTACAAAGTGCACAAACTAACTTTGTTTTTTTGGTTAAGAAGTTATTTTTTTATTATTTTTTTTTATTTTGCAAGGTAGGTATATATAATACACGTTTCACAAGTCAAATTTTAATCTTATAAAAATATATGTAATAAAATAATAAATGTACATGAACTACTTAGATTAAATGTTTTTTTAATTTATGTAGCAATATATATACGATTAAAATTATAGGTAAAATATTATTATACAAGGTGAAATCCAATCAACCGCCCGAACCCATACCGGAGACCCGGCCAGGGACCAGGAACAGGTTCAATGATCACCAACCGAGCCCCCAGCACGAATCCAGGCAGCCGACCAAATCCCATCCTAATGTGGAAAAGATATTGATCTACGGCAATTCACTCCAATTGTTCAGTATAAGTTAGGTTCATAAATCCACAGCTTGAAATTTAATGAACAATTTGCCATTATTTGGTCGAAACAAAATTAAAATACTCGTAGCATTTTAAGCTGTTTTCGACAAAATCTTTTTCCCTTTTAAGAAAAACAAATGTTAGTTGTGCTCTTTGTACCGAACGATGAACAGGGATATTATCAGCGAACAGCGCATATTTGGAGTTCAGGCGAGCACAGTGCTTTTTACGACGACATAGGCAGGCAAAAGAAAGGATTTTTCGAAATTGTAAAAGTGTGATGCAGACTGTTTAGTTAGTTACTCCTTCAGCGCGGCCAAGTTGTGTTTTTTTTTTTAATGTAAGCACACATTTTTACCTCTTTATTTAAATCTTGGATGGTAATGCCGTCGTCAGATTCTTGGTCACCAGAGTTGCTATTGCGGGCTAGTAGCTCGTTCACGTATTGTTCGTACTGCAAAACTTTGTGTTCACTGAAAGTTTAAATATGTTTAAGGTGAATCCGTCGGAAAAATTAGCAACTCGATTCGTGGTGGTTGAAATTTCAAACAAAAGAAAATAAAGTTCTTATCAGCTCGCACTGCAACATGGCTGATACGTTAGTCACTGCGGCTGCCAAGTGCGAAAATAGTGTGTTTTTAATTAATTTTATCCTAAATAAAGTGAATTTCCAAGAACTGAGAATCATTATATCATATTTATATTATCATATCATTTAATATTATTTTGTCTAGAAGTTTATAAATTTGTATACTCTTTTGATAAAAACTGCAGCGGTTATATTGTTACAAGTGGACAAGAAATCGAGAAATAAGGGAAGAATTTTCTTGCTTCACTTCTGTATATTAAAATAAAATTCAGGAAAAACCACATCACTATTTTTTTTTTTTTGTTTTTTTTTTTTTTTAGTAGTAATAGACGTTTATTTCCATACGAAAATATTTAGCACATACAAATATTTCTGCCAAACTGTAATGCAGTTTGTAGGCGGAAAAAACTCTCTGTTTAAATAAAAATAAACAATGAAAAAATTAAATTTAACAGTTTCAATTTAACCTAAAAAGCTTACTTAAAAAGAAAAGATAATCGTTTTATCTACACTTAGATATCATATTTCTGCAATATTAATGATTTTAACTTATTTTTGAATACAGCACGGGTTACATTAAATTCTGAGAAGACAACAGGCAAGGCATTTGTATCATGTAGATTACTATGAATCTTTCTTCTATTAAAAAATGCTATAGTTACCGTATAAAATGGTTACAAAGTTTCTCAGTTCAAGGTCGTTGGCGTTGGGTGAAGCCTTAACTAGCTGTGAGCTGTTGCGAGCCGTGGCTTCGCCAACCTGCATTATTCCTTTTTGGGTAGTATCTAGGAATTTGACCAAATCTCGGGAGAAAAAGTAGCGTATGCGTTAGGCCGGGTCACAATACAAGGTTACTTTTTGATCATCGTCCAAATTCATATTAGAGGCTTGGTAAGTGATCAGCATCATGAATCGATAACAATGTTTGTGAAATTCGTATAATGAAATTTTGACTTCCCATAGTAATTCACTCCCAGTCCGGAGTCGAAATTTAATTTTATGAATTTTACAAAAATCGTTATTGGTTCATGATGCTGATCACTTAGCAAGGCTCAAATATGAATTTGGACGATGTTCACAAATTCACCTTGTATATCTAACTGCGAAAATTTAATCGCGGCCCGTTGTTTGATAGCAAAGCTTACTACCCAACTAACAGACTTTCGATTAGTTTTCTTTAGTAATCGCGATATGTTACAAAGACAGAATATAATTTATGCACAAAAGTAAACATGACATTACAATATTTGGTACTCCCACACTAAGTTTCTTTGTAAGTAGGACGTAGGCTCAACCCAATAAGGTTACAATATTACATAAGTGTTGAGTAAACTAACATAAAAATACAAAAAAAAATCAAGCGCAGAATTTAAGTATTTTAATTTGGAGTGACCAAATGAAACTTCCATACATTTAGTAAATTTTTACACCTATGACGTTCAAATGCCTACGAACTTTCGTAATTATTCATGAGTAAGTAAGTGCCAACTGCCAATAAAACAATGTAATACTTCATTCTTGCTAGCGACGAAAAGGGATGTACTACTTGGTATGAAGACTTCATAGCAAAAGTTTTTAATTTTTTCTTAACTCAAATTTTCCATCCTTTGGTCGTTTTTACTTGAAAAAGTTTTCCGGAAGTTTTGAATTGGTATTTTATAGACTTCAATTTGTTCTTTTTGAATTAAATTGAAAACTTTGCCACCTCTATTTTTCCGTTTGCGCCGCCATATTGAAAATATGGCGCCAAAAATTTTGCTATGAAAATAGTCATTGTAAGTAAAAAACTAGAAAAAATTTCCTTTAATTTCAGTGTATCAACGAGTGCTGCAAAACAACACGTAATATTTTACTACGCGTTGAAAAACCGGCCTGCTACTAGTAACATCGAGTAACAAGATGTGACCAATTCGGAGATGTGTAGAAAAAAAAAACTACATCAAAATAAACAAGTTTGGCCGAACAACGTGGAACATTTTGTACCGACAACAAACCGAAAAAAAAAATCTGATAAAATAAATCACGTATATAAGTAACAAGTAGTTATAGTAGCTAGTAAAAGTAACAAAAATTTTTAATTTAAAACATTTTGAAGTTCTGATTTACAGAAACCAATGGAATGTTTGCGATGGTAGCATACACAATACATAGCTAATAAGGTGTTGTTGATGAATAACTATGGTGTGAATTTTGAATTTAAGTGTTCTGTTTCGATTAATTATAGAAAACGGCGGGTTTTTCACAATCCAGCTGCGATACCGCTGTTAAGTAGTTTAGATTTTCCCTATACTGAACCATACTTACTTCAACTTTACATTTTTTGTCAGTTCTCTGATTTGTATCTGCATTTTTCCAAGAATTTTTTCTTTATTCATGAGCTCAGTTGCCAACTTTTGTTGCAATCCTATTTTCTGCTCAGAATTCTGAAACAAATATTGATAGCAATAGTAATTTATCATCACATCACCTTTCCCGTCTGACCAGTTTTAACCTTTATTAGCTGGGAATAAGGGTTTGGTCAGACGGGGGGCTTGCCGAGGTATTTTTTTATAATCATCTGAAATAGCTATCTGGTACGTAAGACTGAAAAGAAATAGAACATGTCATAGATGCATATAATAGAGCATTCCGATACACATTAAATAATATTTACGCACAACTTTATAACCTAAGTTTGTCTCTAACGTCACGTAAATACATCAATCTGTACCGTAAAGGCTGTGCGCAAGTCGCTTGACATGAAAGTAGTAATAATAAGCCATAGTCTAATGTCAAAGTTAGTTGAGTATTGGTTTGAACTGTCCAGGGAGCTCTTGGCATATTTAAATTTGGAGTAATCAGTGGTTGTATCTCACTCCGGAACTCTTTTTTCATGCAACCCGTGTTTGTTCAACTAACCCTTAGTTCAACTAATTATATCTTGTTATCGTTTCCAATAAGTATATTAATAACTTTAAGGAGTAAACAACTAGATAGTTAAGTCGATAGTCATGGCTGACGAACCCGTAAGCAGAAGCATTCAAGAAATAAATACTTACAGAGATTTTAGTCAACGTCTCTAAAAAGCGAACCTTTTCCCTTTTACACTCTATAACCTCATCTTCTGCCATTCTTAACGTTTCTTTTGTTGCTTGTAGTTCTGACCACAAATGCAATTCTCTGCTATTAGGTAGATCTGAAACAAATTAATATTAAAAAACACCCAAATAAAAAAATCTCCTCTTCATCTTAAACCATTTAACACAGGACGTGGCAAAAAGCGACTCTTAGTACTGAATTCATTCTGTCGCTTTCCGCGAGAGTGGAGGTCAACACGCACAGCACCCATTTATTCACTCATGCACACTCAAGCGAAAAATAGTTATGTCACGCTAAAACAAAAGCTGCAACACAAACACAAAACGAGCGCACAAGCAAACCTCTTGATTGTTCATGAACTTCGGCAGAAGGGAATGCGTGCGCTTGTCTAGTCCCGTGTTATATGGTCAAAGTCTCTACAACTTTAAAAACCTACTGAAAATGTTGTATGGGCAAGGGACCTTTATCGATTTGTTCACGCCTCATATGGGATCAACCATGGGGCACAATTCTGAACTTGTACATCACTTCTGTGATCGACTTCAGGAAAGTATTCCGCAGATCAAGGCATTTTCGTATTTAGTGTTTTACAATAAGGGTATTTTGACCATGGACTTCTTCCGTGAAAAAAAGTTTAGGATAACCTTCCATTTTTGAGGAAGGATTAATTAACTTCTTTTTACAGATTAGTACGTTTTTGAATCGTTCATTATTTGTTACTAGTTATTATTCATGATAAATTAATGTTTATTTGATCGCAATAATAAAAAAAACTGAAACGATTCCGTAAGCTTAATGCGCGCGCTGCTATCAGGAAGTTCACATAATTTTTTATGCTTTTCTCTGTGACTGATATCTAATGCCACAATGCATATTGCAGTGTCGAATAATAATTATTAAAAATAGTACATTTAATATTGTTTTAAACAAGCAAGACCAATAGCAAATAAAGAAATAAGAAGTGAAATAAGAAGTGTGTCGTATCGTATCATCGTATATGGTGCAACGGACCTAGATGGAAATAAGCTTTTTGCAAAAGTTACTGCTCCAAAACGGTATATATCAAGAAAATAACAATGCTTTCCCAAAGCTGAACATGGTGGCCAAAGGTACCATATGGCAAAAAGTTTTCGCTTAAATAATATACAGTTGTGTCTCCGACAAAACCTGCTGCTTTTTTATTTGCCCGGGTATGTTTTTTTGGGAAAGTTGTTCAGTAGTTTCATTTAAAACAATATATTTACACCCGGTATACTAACACCAGCTTGTTTGCATACCCGCATTGAATAATAAATGCCCAGTAGGTAGGTACCTGAATTGGGCATGCTCCTTTCAAGATCCTGTATTCTTGCATTTAGGTCTTTGATACTATTTCGGCTGTCACTGAGTTGTTGTTCTGCTCGTTCTCTTAGATTAATCTGATTCTGAGTAGCTTCTTGTTCATCTTTTAAAGACCTTTGTAACTCCTTTATCTTACTATTAAATTCTTTCACAGTTGTATCATGCTCCGCGGACATTTGCTGTATTTGATCTTTCAGGTCTTCGACTCTGTACAAACATTATCAAGTGTATACAGGATGTTAAGTTGATGTTGCGGAAGCCGGAAACTGGCAATAGTACTCGTCAATACGAAAAAAAAAGAATAATCGAGAAAAAAAAAACAGTTGTCTCATACATTTTGGTCGGGTAGCTTTGTAGCTTTTCTATGGAACAGCTGATTTTTTTTTTCGCGATTTGAGAGTTGGCTGCATAATTTTCGGCTTCCGGAACTTCATATTAACACTCAGTATACCTCGTATACCTATATATTATACCGATTCCGTCAATTCAGATGGGATTTGGTTAAATTTCTTACGCTTGAAATGACGATTAAAATATTTTTTAAATGTGTCATCATGAAAGATTTTGGAACGAAGTTCATTAGCGCACGTTTAGTCCAGTAAATGAATGAGGTCGAATTAAAGATACAGCCCTATCGCCGTACTACAAATGAACCAACAGCCTTACGTTCCCTCCGAAACACGTAGACCGAACATTAAGTAATATGCACCGCGGGGATTGAACCCACGACTTCTGGGTTCGCAGGCGAGTATATAACATTCAAAAGTTCGCGACAATGTGAAATGGCATCATAGGAGTGAAAAGTGCATTTCCAATTAGAACCGTCAGTTTCCTTCTTCGTGCGAAAACATATACTTTTATACTACACCTGCTCGAAAGTAACTTTTTTGAAAATGATGGAGAAAATACGTCATTACTGTCATATAAATATTCGGGCGGAAAAAGTGTATGAAAATTCATTGTCAACGTGCTTGAGCGGGCAGAAAAAGTATATGCAAATCCATTGGTTTTTTTTTTTTAAATAACATAAAGAATGAGCAAGTGGCCAAGTGGCCAGTATTATTTTGCGAACTCGTTCATAAAACTCGAAAAATTATACTGGCCACTTGCTTTTTCTGTACATAATAAAAAATAAGAAGGAAATAAACAGTGACATGACAATCGCACGCGAGTCAGTCGGTTTCTTTTATTGTATCTTGATTAAAAGTAAAATTATACTATTTCCTCGCAGGTGTAGTATAAAGCACTGTGTATCACTCGGGAGAAAGTGCGATTCCCAACCCGTGTGTATTGATTGAGGCCCTTGGCTTCGCCTCGGGCCTCAAACTACACCCTCGTTGGTAATCTTCCCCTTTCTTCCCTCGGTGAACAATGTACTATAGTTTTCACAGTGTTGAATGTTGCCTTACTCATCCTGAAGAGCGTTCCTCTGCTGTGTCAACTGATTGCTAGCCATTTCTCCAGCCTTTAATGATTCTCTCAGCTTTCGTGCCTTCGCTTCCAGTTGTACTTCACGTTGTCGACTCTAGCACACAAATTATATCAAATCTAAATAAATAACAATTAATATTATTAGAGTGCAATACAAACTAGAAAAGATCAATCAGAAAACAAACCCAAAGACGAAAATATGAAAAAATTCCCCGGGCCAGGATTCGAACCTGCGACCTCTTGTTATCAAGACCTCTTGTTATCATTTTTCACTTTTTCATATTCTTGTCTTTGGGTTTGTTTTCTGATTGATCTTTTCTAGTTTGTAATAATATTTAAAATATTTATAGCGATGGATTTCGCAAAATAAACATAATCTAAATAACAATTCGCGTAGCTTAATTAAAAAAAGTATTTTTTTTTTATTTTTTTTTAGAGAATTTACGCGCTTTTAGATCAAAGTTTTCAATATTATGGTATTTAAATTAGTCATTATTTATTTATGATTTTTTAAAGAATTTCCGGATGTTACGTCACATGACTCATTTTAGGCCTGATACTGAATGCGGACTTTTGCCTTGCTTGTAAAAAAAAAATCTGTCATCCACAGAGTACTATATTGCTACATCTGGCAATAAAAAATCAAACAACAACAACAACGGAACCTCGGACGAAGCATCACATGGACTTGCTATTAGCGTGCACCCGTAAGGGACAGAAACAAAGTACATCTAAAAACAGAGTGACCAGGCTTAACGAATTTTTTACCCCGTTTTATTTAAGTTCTATAACTACTGTAATTTGAATTCGTAGTTAAAATGTATTTTAACGAGTAACTATGATTATTTATTACTTTTATTTTATTGTTAGGCAGACTTTTATAAAACTGACATCACCCAGGGAAAACTCATGTTAACATTAAATAAAACAAGTTTCATTGTAAAATAATTTATTGTCCTTTAAATAAAATAAGCTTAGTGTATAGATTTCTCACGTTGTCCCCTTTTTTAATGAAATTTTTTGTGGCGTAATATCTTGTGTTAAGATATTTTTTGCAAATTGCTTTAATCAATAAAGAATAATGGCTTTCAAATATTGATCCATCACGATAATCGTGTACTATTTCAGAAAATAGTTTGAGGCCGATGCATTTTTTTAAACATTCCTGTAGTAAGTAATGCATGGTGTCTTTCTTCATTACAGATTTATTTTTTCTATATACTTCCTCTGCTATTTCACACAATTTTATTACGGGTTTCGATGGATAACACAAACCTCCTTTGTCTTTTTGAAATATGAGGGAGTCCTCTAATTTTTCTGAAGAAATCAGAGAAGATAAACATTGCTCACATTTAATTTGCGTTTTCAGAGATTTTACAACAAAACCTGCTATATAAGTTACAACTTGACGGGCATATTCCGTAAGTCTCGTTGGGTCCGCTACGTAATCGTGATCCTTAGATAATACAATTTCGGATTCTAAGCGTTGCTGAAGCGCCCCGTCTTCAATTAATCTGCCACGGTTAGTTGTATTGTTTATTACGATTTCCGGCTTACAATATGTTAAAATATGTATGTCACTTAACGGTATACAATTTCCCCTGGTAAGATGTTTCAGTTCACCGTGAATTAGCAATCTCTTAAATGCGGCTTTAAACTGAGAAGCAGTTGGGTTGTTATTGAAACCACCCTTTGCCCTAATAGAGCTAAAAAATATTTCAAGATGGTCTTGACTTAATTTGTAGGAAGACAAAAAATCCATTTTTTTGGATTTGACCTGCGAGTCATATAAACATATTAAACTTTTAATACATATATACATACCCAAAAATCCCGTTTTTCTGTTTGTGTTCAAAATGGGAGTGGTTCCTATTTTCAAGCTTTTTATATAATTAAGCATATCATCTAAAAATACCTTTACGCTGTCATAATTTTGGGGCTTAAGCGGTTTTTTATATTCATAAGAATTTAAATTTCGTGAATTTAATACATCAAACAGCGAATTAAATTTTCTTATAAAATCAACTGTCGCCTCAGAGTTTTGAAATTCTTCAAGTCGGAGTTTTATTTTGCAATATTCTATTGAATCTGCGATAGATTCGCTCAACAATTGAGATGCCAACTTTACTTTCATGATTTGTTTTTTAAAATCGACATGAGCGCCTCTCATTTTATTAGCCAAATGTAAACCCTCGTTTTCTTGGAGGTCGTTTAGCATAACTATAAAGTTCCAGGACACAATTCGCCCCTCACAGTCCGTTAAAAATCGTTTTTCTCCCAATGTATTCCGTATTAATTTTAGCATATGAGAAGGATCAGGAAATATAACTATTTCTTTTCCTTTGTGTGAAAATACGGGATTTATGTCTTCACCGTCTAAACAACAACCCAATAGTTTTGCCATCGAGAAGTTTGCCGGGCATCCGTCAAATGTTACAGCAACTACATCGATGTCGCATTCGCAAATTAGGTCTATGCATGACTTTACCAAAGTTGCTTTTTGTTCCGCAGTTACACCATTTACAAGAAAATAGCCCACCGGAATTTTCCAACTGCCATTTAAACAAGTGACCATAAACACTAGAGCTTCTCTGGCAACGGGCAAAAGATCACTGTCAAGTTTATAGCCACAATTTACAAAACCAATATAGTTTTTGCCATCCCACTCAATGGTTTGCCGGATAGCCATTTCATCGAAACTTAACCCACATATCAATTTTCGAGAAGGTGAATTTTTGACTAAAAGTTTAAGAGTCTCTAATGCTTCAGTCGAAAAACCGGGTTCGCCTTCAATTGTCTGGTACCAACGAGCAAGTGTCCGAGCATGCGGAAGGCATGTTTTATACTCGTTCCGTACTAAATTGTAAGCACGCGGGCTAATAAAGTGTAGATTTAAAGCAAATTTACGAACTTCCGGCGAAAATTTACTTTTGTTTGATTTTAAAAAGTCCTGGTCCTGAGGTTTGATTGATGAAAGTAAATCTGCAGTTTCTTGGTTAATTAAATTTTTGGACTGCAATTTTTCGATTATAGCAGACAACTCGGCATTCTTTTTCTCAAGGCGCCGGACTTTTGATCGTAGAGTTGCTAACTTCTTCTTTCGGGCCTCAGCTACAATGGTTTTTTGTTTCAATTTTGAGACGAGTTTTTTCTTCCGTGGTGTTAATTCTAATTCATTACTGATAACTTTTTCAATAGGTGGTAAGTCTTGAGCCTGAAATAAACAATTCATAATTAAATACAAACGTAAAGTTTTGTTTACAAAAACTCAAGATAGGGACAAAATTAGGTTAAAGTGGAAAAACAACATTAATATTATTATAAAATATATACTTACAGCATCATAAGTTTCCCAATGTACAGTGTTAACTTTTGTGGATGTAGAGGGCTTTTCCAATGTATGTTTAATGTCCAATGTATGTAATTTATGTTTAAACTGAAACAGTCAAGTGAAACGAAAGTAAGAAAAGGTGCACAAAAATTTCGAGACATCGCATCTTTATAACATCACAACTGATAAGAAACAATAGATAGTTGTGTGTGAAACAAATACTTACAGAACTTATTTCGGGATCCTTATCATCGACATTAGGTGAAGAAGAATTTACCAATGGATCTTGGACCTAAAGCAAAATTAACAACATATTAAACAAAAACAGATCAGATGTTATTGACTCCGGTGCATTTTTTATTTATTACCAAATGAGACGTAGAAAAGAATCTCTTCACCTCTTCAGTATTGTTAAGACAGATTGTTTACGGTCTGGTCATGCTCAAATAATTATTTCTGTGTATATATACCGAATGTTAAAATGATGTTGCAGAAGCCGGAACCTGGCGACGTTGGGACTATCTATACAAACAACTTTTACTATACAATCGTGGGAAAAAACATCTGATTTATACATTTTGGTCGAGTAGGTATTGCATTCTTTTGTCACGATTTTTGGATTGGCCTCATAGTAATAGTTTTCCTATATATGGTTACTATCGCCAGTTTACGGTTTCCGCAACATCATCTAACGTGCACCTTTATCCTTTAAACAGTGTATATTACTAGACACAATAGACGAATATACTTACATGTATATGTAACGTAGGAACTGAGAATTCATAGAGGTAAGTCATATTTTTCTGTGTTTTCCGAAAACACGCTTTTTCAAAATGTTTTGAGCACAGCTTGGTGTATTTATGTGGTTCCCAATTTTGTCGCCCGGTTGACAGAATCCATTTTCTTTTCACTGCCGAATCTTTTGGAAACCTAAAAATAAAATAATGAAATGAAATAAATTTTTAATAAATTTACCGAAACAGAGATTAATTTCCCCAATTTTGGAAATGGTATCCCTAAAATACGTATAACACGACCGAATTTTATACACCATGAAACGTGATGAAATATGGCCGACTTCTATGAGACTTCACGCACCTACTGAACATAGTAGCATAATATAGCCTAAAAATATATATTTGAAATACGAACTTTAGATTCAAAATTAATATTTCAACGCCCTAAAACAAAGAAAAGCATGCATTGTATCCTACTGTGAGTTTATTTGATTAAAATATTTGTCAAAATATAGCACTTACGAGTGAAATGTGATATCTTCATATTTCCGCTCACTACGGCTTTTACATCCCAAAACACAACAATGTACCATATCCTCAGTGTTCTTTGCGTAGTTATCACGAAATAATTTGCGTTCCAAACACTTTTCAACAACGGATCACAAAATTATCAAATAAAATCGAATCACATGAAGCAGTTTGTTGTTGGTATGTTGGGCAAAACTGCTAGTTTGCCCAACAATAAAAGGTGACACGCAGATAAGGACAGAAAATTTTGTCTTCATCTCCTTCACTCTTAGCTGTCCAAGTATTTGTCTATCCTGCTTGCTCTTGGTATTGTTATTCGCGTGTCAAGTCCATGTGATGCTTCGTCCGAGAACGGAACTATGTTGAGTGTTACCAACGCCTGCAAAAAAACCCCTAAACTGGTGCCTATTAATCACGTGACGTATATTTGGCTGAAATTTAACGCCCTACCATCTCGGTTATTAAATTTTAAAACGCAAATAAACTAGTCGTTCGCCACGAAATATGAACTCGCGATTCGATCTTGACCGATTTGGCTCGAACTTAAAAATTCAAATTTCATGTCGTTCCGATCAACGATACTCTCGGACAAACACACAACAATTCATACATACATACATACATACATACATACATAATTATATTTGGTATCTCCCATGTATGATTGTCAATATTAATCCATCACAGAAATTGTTGTCATCAAAAATTATATTTATTTTAATAATGCGTTACTTCATAACAAATAAAATTAACCGATCAATCTGGGATTTCGTAACAAGACAGCAACACTTACTGCGTTCAGTTATATTTATACTGTGACCCAGAAATGGACTTCATGTTCTGTTCTGTGACTCTGACAGTAATATTTTTTAACTTGATGGCAAGCGACACATTTCTATACAGCCTTCAGTCAAGTGACGTCACACGAAGGTCAAATGAAAGTTGCAAGCTTTTTCGTAAAAATATTCATCATCATAAGGTTTTTCAGAACAAAAGTTCTAAAATACGGCTTATTAAACCTAAATCTCGAAATGGTTTTCGAATTAACACACCTTAACATATTTTAATCTATGCGAATTATCTATAAAAAAAAATGTTTAGTCAATGTAAATCGTTAGTAGTTTCTTCAAGATACAGGTACGTCATTAAAAATCTCAAAGTGGATACACAAACTCTGCCCCAAGTGTTTATTTATACACAAGGATTGTTATTAGTTATTAGCACATTGAAACATAGGTTATAATCACCTGATCCTCCAAAGACTTAACAGTAGCAGTAAGGCAAGTGATGCTAGCCTCCGCCTCCCGAAGCTGTCGGTCCATTTTATTAATTCTCGCGCGCCCTTGTCGTAGCTGCATCTCCATTGCACACAACTTCTCTTTAGCGACGCACTTTGCCGCCCGCTCTTTTTTCAATTGTCGACGTAGGTCCTTGAGCAACAAAAGCAAATCTCTCAGAACTCTCAAATGTATCGCCGTCAATCTAAATGTCATTTCTTATATAACACTGTTAAAATTGTTCAAAAATAGGTATGTTGAGGCGACTGTGTATCAAAAGACATGTTTCGATACCTCAAATGAAGTTTGAAATGTTTTTTGGATATCATTTTTTGGTGTTGTAGTCTCCTGTGTGGCGGCGTCTAGAGTTTTGAAAAACCAAGTATTTCAAATTTTTTTTGATCACCATCGTGTTAGGTATAGCTTTTGAGTTACCTTTGCTGAGCAATGAAACGAAAAGCACAATTTCTTGGCAAATCCATAAAAACTACAAGTGAACGACATTAAAAAGTACTAGCAATAAACCTCGTCCTCGTCATTCGAGTGATTGTCGCCGGCTATCGAAGTTTGTGCTCGCTCTTGCAACTCCACGATGGCGGCGTCGTGTGAATCCGTCTCGGCTCGTAGTCGCGCTATCTCGCGGACCAGAGATTCTCCGACGGCAACCAGGACCATGCGTTCTTGGATCGCACGTCTGAAAAATGGTCACCGTATAATGATCGCCGGAGAGTCATCTTATAGGGTGTTTCTTCGTTCTCCTACTATTTTGCCCTAGCCTAGTAGAAGCATAGTTCCTCGTCCTGCATGTTTCCTTGGTATTTATTGCAAGATAGGACAGATATCAAAACGATAAAATATATAACCGCTTGAGTGATTTTGGGATGGATTGCATCCCAATGGTATTTTAGGCTCGAGCGATTTTGGGATAGATTTAATCCTAGTGACCTCGTAACTTAAAAGTTCGTTATATTTACATCTGTGAATGGTATCAATTGTAAAAGATGCAAGACATCTTTTGGCTCAATGTTGAACCGGTAAACAAGAACATTTTCTAGCATTTGAAACGAAAAAAAAAAATAAAAGTAAAAATTGCTCCGAAGTGAACTGCTGCGTGAAGCCGCGTTTGGATTTTGACGATAACGTTAGTAATAATTGATAATACTATATAGTGTTATGAATTAAAATTACCGTAAAAAGACGTGTGACCTTATTCTAAAATAATAATATTGGTGAGTTAAAGAAATTTTTTCTTCTTTGATAGTTTTAGAACAATAGCTTTAAAATGGAAGTTATAAATTTAATTCTACTTTTTCAATGTCTTACACTAATTATATTTTATAAAATAATAAATACACTTGTTAAATGATAAAAAAAAAAAAAAAAAAAAAAAAAAAAAAAAATTATAAAACATCAATTATAACTACAATACAGAAGCCCATTTCATAGACTGTTTAAATAATAAAACACTTCAGTAGTCATTCATACAAACAATTCTTCAAATCGGCTGTTTAGTGAAACTCGAGAGCATTTGTAATTCGACGCGGGGGGCGATCGCTTGAGGCAGGTTCAAGCTCACGCGCGCATATTTGCAAATATGGTTTCATTTCCTGTTAGCTCTTTTTATTAAAACCTGGTAAGTATATAGATAAACTTTTATGAACATACTTTGTAAGCTGTATTGCAGTTTCCACAACATTGTCCGAAATAGTTTTAAGTTCTCGCAGCGTTTCACAAAGTTGAATCCCTTTTTCGTTGAACTTATCGATTTGGTCCCCAGCGTGATTGCAATTTTCCTAAAAATAAACTTCGATTAATAAAATAACTTAAGGCTTTGTAAGCCCTTGATTCTCGCTCTCGCTCTAACTAGGTTTCACTTCGTTAGCAAAATTTACGAGGTCGCGGGGCCACCTGAAAATATGTTTATATGTGTAGGTAATTATTATTTTTATTATTTTAAAATTTATCCTCAATGGAAAAAAGTAATCCGGTAAGACTTTATAACCATAGGTATTTAATTTGAAAAGAAAAATGTTGGTTGTTGATCTAAGTAAATACAGTACAAGTGCACGAAAAAAAATTGCAATTTATTTGCACATAATACCTATCCCTAACTACTTTTTAAAATTGTACTCCAGTAAGACTTTAGTTAGATTAATATTCTTAAATATCTAGAATTTTATGCTGACATATCAAACTAGATGAAGAACAATTGCATATTTTAAAGCGAGACGAGACAATGGTCCCGATTCGGTGAAGCAAATCTTAACTTATTTGACAGAACTAAACTTAATTTAAGCGTACTGTCCTTGTCTTTTCGATAAAGAAAAAAAAAAGACAATAAGGTTAGTCCTGTCAAATAAGTTATGCCGAATCGATACCAGTGAGAGTCAGGGGCTGACAAGGCCTTAGCTTTGAACGTTCTAGTAAAAGTTAAGATACAATACGAACTGGTTGTTTCAAAAGTTCTTTAATCCAATCAACGACTTCTTGCCGCGATGTAAACGCTTGCAAACAAAGATCAGCGAATTGAGTTGGCATGCTTATGAGTTTTCCATCCAAATCATCGAGAGCGCTTTCATCTACAAAACACAGTTTATGGCAGGTACCACATACCAGTGGTCTGTGGCAGGTACATTATTCAAAAGTAAAGTTATAGAGAAAAAGGTTAATAAGTGCTCTTACCATAGGGTAAGATCGTGTTGATGAACTCAATAGCACCATCTGTGTTGGAAGAAGCCAGAACATCTTGGCACAGTTGGGCGACTTCTTCTTTGGCCCAATCGGATACGTTAAAGACTACCAAATCGTTTAATGGCATTCCCTCGCCGGAGTCAAGACGTTCGAAGGTCATGCGCTTACGTAAGCTTTGTAGGTTGTCGAACACTTGCAGGACTACTTGCTGAAGACCAAACATATATTATATCAGAACCTTATTGAAAAAAATACCGTCTAATGTTCATCTAGGCACGTATCCAGGATGGAATTCGGGGGACCCAGACTTCCCTTGAAGCACTACCGAAGGATATTACACAGGAGTGTGTATTTTCTTATGGCTATTGGGGTCGACGGGCGGTTCTAAGAGGGTAACAAATTTTGGCAGCTGCACTGTTACATCAGATCTATCCGAACCTCTCAGCAAGCACTGGTACTTCACTACGCTTTCGAAGAATTCTATTGCAAATAAAATCGGCTCTTCTAAGAGCCCACTAACTAAAGATATCGGCCCTTCAATCCGTATTTGCTCACTTTAAATGTAGAAGGCATAAGAAAATCCAAGACAAAATTTTTAGAAAATATTTATTCGCGTATGATTATGACTTTATGACATTGACGTCGCTTTGCACCAAGAGACGCACGTGGCTAACGATGTTCAACTCGCCCGAAGAAGACATATAGCCGGTTACAATCTGGTCACAGCAACCTACAACGCGCAATATGACACCGCTACATACTTACACCCTTAGTCTAAGTGTACACAATTCCAAGAAAATAAGAAAATATTGCAGTTACAGCTTGGCAAAAAAGAGATTGACGCGGTGACAAGAGGAAATAAATATTTTGGTTGTAGTATACATGATCGTAGTGTATGCTGTGTATGGTGTGACCAAATGTGTTGTATAGCGCCCTCAGTTATTATAAATACTCTTTTTTGGCAAGCTGTACATCAATCGAGCTAGGTGAAATTAAGTCTGTAATATCTATAAACACCCGAAAAGCCGATCCTGCCTTACAGTATATGAATGGTTGTAAATTTTGATGTATTGTTTAAATTAAGTTAAAAATTCATTGATAGCGAGGTTTCGTTAGATCCCCCAACCCCTGAAATCAAACCATGGATACGTGCCTGTGTTCGTCGTATGTACAATTATATCAATATAATTAATTTGCAAATACGCTTCATTTGAATCTATAATTGTTTTTAAATTGTGTTGTCATAAAAAACGGTTTTCTAGGGTGCCAATACTACGCGTAATTTCTATGGACCCAGAATACTATTTTTTGACTTTGTGATAACACTTGTTAGAATGCCCCCCCCCCGTGCCTTCCCCAAAATCAAATCCTGGATCCACCCTTAAAACACAAAAGCTAAAGTTATCCGCAAAATTAATCTTACTTGTTTCACGTCCAAGTCCTTCTTCAGGTTGTGAAACTGTTTCCGTTTTTCTTTGTATAGAGCTTTTATGTCACCGTCTTCAATTTCATTTACATTTAGTTCCTGAACCGGTGCATAATCGCAAGTGATCTCTTTCGGGGGCGAAGTTGGTTTACGAGGAGATACAGGGCATTGGTTGGGAGTAACAGGGCGTTTTCCAGGCGTCAGCTGTCGTTGAGTGGGTGTTTTAGGACGTTGGCTAGGAGTGACTGGACGACTGGTTGGGCGTATGGGTGTCGTCGGCTGACTCGATGACCATTCCTGTCGGTTTTCGGGCTTCGGACTCTCTGGGCGACTCCTTGTTACAGGTGTCTTTGGTCGATTTGTGTATGATTCTAGAAAATGGAACATTATTTTTCTGGAGGTCTGGTTATTAAGGGCGACAACAAAAGCTACATTAACTTAACACTTTAGGCCAGTACAGAAGGCGGGCGAGAAGTTAGTCATAGATCGCGTCGCACGCAAAAGCGCATTCTCTGAGCTTCGACGAGGAAAGGGGGTATTACGTAGATGAGAACTGACGTCACGCGTGCCTTCTGTACTGACTTGAACGAAAATCTACCTTTTGAAGTCTCTGTATTTATCGTTACAGACTGCCCTTCATTAGTCTTTGTATCTAGTGCAACAAAGAAAGACATTAGGATAAAATCGAAATAGATATGTTGAGATCAAACAAAAAGAAATTTTCTTACTACATACCATCAAGTGATATATTGTGGTCTTCACTTTCATTTAACATTGTATTACATTCGAACGATTCTGATTCGGTTATGGAGCTTTTGGTTGTTAGGTGCACTTGTCTGGTTGGTGACTGCTGTAAAAAATAAACGTTTATGTTTTATGGTGTAAACAAACGGCTCACATGAATAAATACTATGATCGCAAATAGCCGACCAGTTTCGGCAGATTTGTCCTCCTTCTTCAATGTGAGGTGCAACATCGTCGTGTAAGCGTCTTCCCCGCCCAGAAGAAGGCAGTCTGAATCTGCTGAAACTGGTCGATTATGTCGAGCCGACAATAGTATTTATTGAGATGGGCCGTTTGTTTACATCATGCATTATCCTAAAGTTTCATTTAATTCTATAGTTTATGTTTTAAGAGGCCCCTTTACGTTTGGATTTTTCTCAAGATTCAGACAAAAGGTAAAAACTGATTGTAAAGTTAACAGCTTATTTTCTTCATATTTTTCTTCGTTTCATCTAGCGACATGTAACTACGTCTCTATCTATACAACGTGTAACAGAAAGGTGTAAGTAACCATATTTGAAGAGCTTATTCAGTCAATGGTATACCTATACCTATAGAACAAAATAAATACAAAATAAACCAAAAATTAAATATTTAGATAATAAGAAAATAATGTAAAATACTATAATTACCTAACGAATGTTATTTATAAAAATATTTTAATATTAAGTAGAATGTTTTAATATTAAGTAGAATGTTTTAATGTTAAGTAAAATATTTTTACTGTAAACCTAACATATAAGGTCTTTCAATTTAAATGAAAAGTAATTTAAGAGGTGATTCAGTATCGTTAATACATCACATTCCACTGCAAAGCACTTTTTTTGTGCAAACTTTTTTTTCACTTCTCAGTACAAAGTGGTCCGATCAGCTGACTCAGTTTGTATGTACAAGTGAAGAAAAAGTTCGCGCAAAAAAAAGTGCTTTGCAGTGGAATGTGATGTATTAACGATACTGAATCACCTCCTAAATTACTTTCCATTTAAATTGAAAGACCTTATACAACGTGTAACAGAAAGGTGTAACCATATTTGAAGAGCTTATTCAGTCAATGGTATAGAATAGAACAACTTTTACTATGGAACAAAACCTGTATCTCGAAAAAAAAATCGACTGTTTCATAGAAAAATGCAATGCCGCTCGGGCAAAATGTATGGAAGGGCAGATTTTTTTTTTCGAGATTTTAAGGTTTGTTCCATAGTAAAAGTTGTTCTATACCATTGACTGATTAAGCTCTTCAAATATGGTTACACCTTTCTGTTACACGTTGTATATTGCAGCTGAGCGGGATGGCCCACCTTAATATAACATGGGCTTTATTTATCTTGGCATAAAGACCTGTATCATACCTGATTTTCGTTCCTTTTATTGGATTGAATTGGTGAACTTTTAACCTGTTAAAAAATTACATGTTGATGAATAATTTGGCCAAGTGCAAATCGGGACTCACGCACAAAGGAAAATCACATAATACGGGTGCGGAACCCTAAAACATTGTGGTAAATAACAACAGTACAAACGCCAAAGCAACATCAAGGCGACAAAAACAACGCGATAAAATGGTAACGCCTGACAAACATTTCGGCCCCCCTTGGGTAGTGAACCGAGGTTTCTAAATGGGGATGGGGACTATTTGGGGACGCTTGGGTTAAATTATGTTATTTGTCATGGTAGAGGTTATAGCAACACGTATTCTCTGACAACTAAAAAAGCTGAAGTTGTAGAACCCTGTGACAGACGGACGGACGGACGGACAGGCAGCGGAAGCTTAGTAATAGGGTTCCATTTGAACTCTAAAAATCACTGAATACAATCCACAATATAAATGCATCTTTATTTTTAGGTCCTTACATATGAAATTACATAAGAGTGTGAGGCGTAACGTCGTCGCGTAAACGTCTTCACTCGCCCAGATGAAGGCAGTCTAAATCTGCTGAAACTGGTCGGCTTTCCCGATCATAACACGTATTGAGGTGAGCCGTTTTCATATAAATCATGAATTATCCTCAAGTCTCATTTAATTCTATAAATATTTTAGTATTGTACTCAAACTCGAGCCAAATATATATACCATTTTTAGATTTTTTTGTCTGTCTTTCTGTAAGTGTGTTCCGTTTTAATTAGAAATTTGGATGCGGTTTTCTTCATTATCATCGTAGTGACATTGATCACCATACTATAGCCAAAGCCAAAAACTGGTCAGACATTGAATAAACGCGGGCGGAGCGCGGGCAAAAGACTAGTCCGTAATCAAGACGTAAACGCAAATCCTAATAATATCCACAATATGCACTTTCTTAATAATATCCATGATATTTATAGTACTTTCACTATTACGACCAATGATATATCATCGATTACGATAGTAAATCTAGCGCATTACGTGACTCTAGCACAGTATCTAGCCTTCCCCCCGCGCAACACTTCCATCAGCCAACCAATCACAGTCCACTGCTGGACATAGGTATAATTTTCAAGACGAGAAAATTTGCCCTTACCACCACGCTGAGGGTAAGTTGATATCACATTGACCGACTTCTTATTTATACCAATACCAGTAGATCGATCGAAAAGGCTTATCCACTTTTAATCGATAGTTTAAACCCTAAACTTTAAGGTACTACACAGAGTGGCGTTCTACAATTGACAATATTTTCAGGTCCGTACCCATTTTGATGTATGAAATCTATGGAAGCAAGCAGCTTACGTTACGACTCAAGTGAGGTTGAAAGGGAAGGAAAGGTGAACAGCGCCTTACATCCTAAAAAGCTCTAGATAGTTACTTGGGTACAATCACAGAACCTTTGAAGAATGTACCTTTGAGGCATGCGGGTGAGTGTGTCGGATGGGCGAAGACTTGTTCGACGTCAGAAGGTTGCGGTTGGTCGCGTTGTGAGCGGCGCGCGCGGTGGACGTTGCGGTTTGACGTGGCGCAGGCACCACGCTGCCCTTCGACAAACGAGCATCTGAAATTGTTTCAAACAATTATAGTAAAAAATCTTCTAACAATACTAGCTAAAGTTATCTACTTTTTCTTCTGTGTCACTGCGTATTATTCTCCCTTCCGCGCACCGCCCCTTGCCCATCAAAGCTCCGAGAATGCACGACCGAGACGCGCTGTGACTAGCGTCACTCTCTCCCCCAAATTGTACTTAGTTTGGATTCAGTACAAAGAGCAAAGTATAATTAATTTTACGACTGCTACTAAAATTGCACTTGCAAATTCCTCATTACCTACTTCCGATTCTCGACTACGCAGATGTTTGTTACCTCGGTCTTACCGAGGTGCAACCCAATCAACTAAAAGGTTGATATTCAGCCTTCGTTTTCCTATACATAGGTCGTCGTTGTATTGCTCATATTTTGTCTCTACTCCACCTACCTCAAAGCCCACTTTCGGTTTCTTCTTGGTACTCATGACCGAACCTTACGGTCTTATCAAAATCCTGGTTACCCCAATGCATTTATCATCCTTCTTTGGCAATTCCTTTTTAGTACAAGCCGTTCGTTTGTGTCATGATCTTTCTCTCCCAGTCTTCAAAAGACTGCTGGAAAAAGGTCTCTCACCACTAACACGACCCGATTCTCGACTACGCAGATGTTTGTTACCTCGATCTTATCGAGGTGCAACTCGATCAAATCGAATGTTCATCTTCGGTCTTCGTAAAATTGATCACATTTCCGAAATTTGTTCTCGTTTTCCTATAGGTCGTCGTTGTATTGCTCATATTCTGTCTCTACTCCATCCTACCTCAAAGCCCACTTTTGGTTTCTTCTTGGTACTCATGACCGAACCTTACGGTCTTATCAAAATCCTGGTTACCCCAATGCATTTATTATCCTTCTTTGGCAATTCCTTTTTAGTACAAACCGTTCATTTGTGGCATGTTCTTTCTCTCCCAGTCATCAAAAGACTGCTGGAAAAAGGTCTCTCACCACTAACACGACCCGATTCTCGACTACGCAGATGTTTGTTACCTCGATCTTATCGAGGTGCAACTCGATCAAATCGAATGTTCACCTAGTAATACAGAATAGTTAGTGTAAGTATTTGATATGATACCGTCAATGTGATCACGTACCTACCTTCCAGTCCCATCATCAGGCCCTGGTCTCCATGCTTTACTTAATCAAGACCAATCAGATATACCCAAACTCCAAGGGCTTGCTGTTGTCCATTGAGGAGATCCCGTATCCACCTTCCAGACCCATCATCAGATCCTGGTCACCATATTTTACAAACACACACAATCATCAAGACCGATCAAATAAGCCCATACTCGAGAGGTCTGCTGTTGTCCGTTGAGGATTTACCGTACCCACCTTCCAATCCCATCATCAGACTCCGGTCACCATATTTTAGAAAAGTACAATTAGTACAGTGGAGACCGCATCAAGTAACACACATCGCATTGAACTTTGTACCTATCTTATATTCTTCTCTGTAGGGGCTAATGTCGTACTGCAAATGTATAGCTTGTATAGCTCCACTGTACATAGCCCATCTCTTTTAAAACAGTTTCTTCTACCTACACAACAGTACCTACTTGTTTATTGTAATTTTAATTGTTTTTGTTTATGCCCCCCCCCTCTCCCCCCGAAAACGGATCCTGGCTACGGCCCTGTACATAGAAAGCTACTGTACGTGAATGTTAAGTACGTGACTACTTTAGACTTCAATAAAGAATTCATCGTATATCTCTTACGGACTTTATCCTTTTGACCCCTGGCCGTCGCTGCCATTATCACAGAAAATAGGACTTGTTCACGTGTAATTTGATTTATTTTGATAAAAATTGCGAAATGTAAAACGTTTTCAATTTTGACTTTTATGACATGTTTGTCAAACATCAGTTCGTTATTCAAAAGAATAAAAAGTTTTTTATTTATGAATACAACTTATTCTATGGAATATACTAAGTAGTTCTGAAAATATGCTCAAAATGAGTATTTCTTTTGACATCTTTTTGTGACAACTTCAGTCTATTCTTTCAAAATAATGCCATATGTCTATCAGTCTTTCAAAAAAGCGAAATTTTTTGTAATATTACCATCACTTATTTTATCACGGCACATTGAATTAGTTTTTCTGGTGTAAACTAGCACAATCATAATGTGGGGACCGTTAACGAAACCTGGGGGCTCCAAGCCTGCAGAACAAGTCGTGGGCAAGTTATATAACTTCATAATATATCTCCATCAAGACAAAACTACCAACCACTTTTGGGCGTAATGAACTACTTTTTGTTATCTGATTACAGATTGCGATTAATGTAACCTAGCTACATGTAACCTTACTACTTGTTACCTGATTACTTTTAGTAACCGTTAATCTAATTAAATCTATCAGTCTTTTCTTAACTAACAGCAAGTTGCAGAAAGGGTTTTTAAGTTTAATGAACCTTTAAAGTTAATGCCATCCCTTCTTGACAAAGAAAGTGACAACGTTCATTTTAAAGTTTCATCAAACTTAAAAACCCTTTCTGCAACTGGCTATAAATCAAATAAAAAGACGGCCAAGTACGAGTATGACTCCTGCTCTGAGGATTCCGGGTATACCGTTCAAAGCACAAATTTATTCCTAGAGTAGTTATAAATTACAAACTTAACTTGACACTTACGATCTATTACTCTTTATGTATCTAAAGGGTCTAATTAAGTTAGTGATTAATTTCTTCTTGAATAATTAAATAACTAAACGTAGTTTTCAGACATAAACCTAAGCACAGATGAGACATAAATAAAAAAGTGGTGTGCATACTATGCATCCTTTATGAATGCCTATGTCTTATTGAGTAGCAAACAAAAGTATAAAAAGAAGGCCCTTAGTAATCATGTAATCGTGATTGCAACTACATTTTGTATGTAATCAGTAATCATTATTGCTAACTACAAAATGTATCCGTAGTTATCAATCAGTAGTTAGATTACATTTTGCCCAACACTGCTACCAACCCTATTATCTAGTCTTTAGCCACTTAACCCGATTTTTTTGTTTTCACCGAAAATATACCAAGTTCAAAACATGTTTATGAGAATTGCCAAACTACTCGCTATTACAGTCTGTCGGCAAGCACTTTGTAAAAACATAAAAACAAAGAAGACGAAAGCACTGCAAATAAACTTATTAACTTATAGCGAAAGAAAATCTCAAGTACTTGAAAAAAAGAAAAACGACAAGGAATTAAGTTCGCGGGTTACTATCTAGGCCTCTGCCTGCAATGGCACCTTTGACCACAAATATAGACCTATATTTTGGCGTGTCTTTCGAAGCACGCAAACATCAGTCGCGCGCGACTTCCGGATTAGTGGTGGAGACGTTGGAATCACAGAGGCGATCACATATTATAATAATAATATAAGCCTTTATTCAGAATATACTTATATACTAATAACATTAACTTACTTATTTTATTTATTAAGATAATAAATCTCAAGATTAAGATCCTAATCTGATTGCCCTTTGGCAAAGGCCTCCCCTAGAGTTTTGCAAAGCTGTTTGTCCATGGCTTTCCTACTTCATGTTGTTCCTGCAGCTGCTTTTAGTTCGTCCTCCCACCTTTTCCTTTGTCTTCCTCGCCTTCTTTTTCCATCCCGAGGGTACTTTTAGGGTATTTTTCCTACTTCGTATTATGTGTCCTGTCCATTTCCATTTCAATCTCTTCAATGTGTATGTCACATGTGCCACACCAGTTCTCGCCTTTCAGTCAGTTTAATTTTGTCCTTTAGTTTGACACTTAGCATGCTCCTCTCCATCCTGTTCTGACATACTCGTAGAGCTTGTCTTTGCTTGTCTGTTAATGCCCATGTCTGGTAGCCGTATGACATACATGGCAATATACAAGTGTTAGACAATTTATTTTTGTCTTTCATTGAAAACTGAGGATTCTTTGAGGGACCAATATCTTCTCCATTAGTTATTTATGTAATTTATAGATAAATTGTTAATATATACAAATGGCTCGCCTCAACACATACGGAATAGCCCACCAGTTTCAGCAGATTCAGACTGCCTTCTTCTGGACGATGAACGACGTTGCGCCTCACACACTGCCCTCGCCCAAAAGAGGCAGTTTAAATCTGCTGAAACTGGTTGGCTATCCATCCCGATCATAGAATGTATTCAAGTGAGTCGTTTTCATAAATTTTCCTCAAGTTTAGGCGGAGGTAGGCATGTATTTATATATGTAACCTTATTAGTATGTAGTATATAGGATGGGATTTGGTCGGACGCCTGGATTCGTGCTGGGGGCTCGGTTGGTGATCATTGAACCTTGTTCCTGGTCCCTGGCCAGGTCTCCGGTGTGGGTTCGGGCGTTTGATTGGATTTCACCTTGTATAATATATATTTTAGCTATAATTTTAATCGTATATATATTGCTACATAAATTAAATAAACCTTTAATTTAGTTCATGTACATTTATTATTTTATTACATATATATATATATATATATATATATATATATATTTTATAAGATTAAATTTTGACTTGTGAAATGTGTATTTTATATACCTACTTTGCAAAATAAACTATTTGAATTTGAATTTTCATTTAATTCTATAATAATAATAGTTTTTGTTGGATAAACTTGTAATGCGGTAACTTTTTCGGTGCAACAGAACAGCTGTATCGGTGCCAAGTGTCGTCTCGATTTCCGAGCAGAATCCCTCAAAGATGCGCCCAGGGACGTACCGCACTCCGCGTATCTATACCTCCATGCGAACCTGCGGTATGTAGTCAGATACAGTGCTACAAGGATCTGATGGCGCGTGGATGACAGTGACAGGGGGGCGCAGCTGTGAAACAAGGAGTATGGTAGCGGCGTTAGTTACGATTTTGGACACAACCAATCCACGCGCCATAAGATATGAGGTGATATACAAGGTGACTTTTTGATCATCGTCTAAATTCATACTGGAGGCTTGGTAAGTGATCAGCATCAGGGATCGATAACATTTTTTGTGAAATTCGTAAAATTAAATTTCGGCTTCCCATATAAATTCAGTGCCAGTCCCGAGTGAATCACTATGGGGAGTCGAAATTTCATTGTAGGAATTTCACCAAAATTGTTATTGATGCATGATACTGATCACTTACCAAGCCACCAGTATGAATTTGGACGATAATCAAAAACTCACCTTGTATATAATATAGCACTAAATAAAACGGTAATGGATAAAATGGTAGCGCCTGGCAAACAATTCCCATAGTTAAATCCCAAAAAGATTTTAGATCATAGATTTCATTATTATGGTATATAATTTGATAATTATTTTTTAATGATTTTGTAAAGAATTTTTAAATATGACGTCACTTGTGGCATTTTAGGCATGATACTGATTGTGGACCTCTGCCTTGCTTATAAAAAAGTGGTCTGTCTCAGTCTGTTTTCTCAACTGTCATCCATCTGTCATATCAGTCGGAAGCAAATTATTATAAATTTATCTTGATAGCAAAGGACACATTTCTAAACAGCCTTTTCTCAAGTGACGTCACACGAAGGCAAATGGAAAATGCAGCTTTTTCGTAAAAATATTCATCATCATGAGGTTTTTAGAACACAAATTCGAAAATACGGCTTATTGAATCAAAATCTCGAAATTAAACGAATCCGCGGCTCCTGCGGAGTATGGACCTAATATCTTTTTCCTCTAATCTTTACATAATCACCTATTACCATGATTTTTTTCTTGAAATAAATATTTGTATTTGCATTTTAATAATTATTTTAATAATTACAAACACAACAAAAATAACAGTTTTAAGCACTTTCGAGATATATTATTTCGGCCCACTTTGGGGCCGGCATCAGTCGAATGAGTGAAAGATTTGAATACAGAATGACATGAAATAAAACAAAATATATATAACATTATGACTAATTAAATTAGCGTAACCTACTTTAAATGTTTTTTGATTTGCTCCAAAGTGGGCCGAATTACATCTCCAAAGTGCTTAAAACTGTTATTTTTGTTGTGTTCATGATTTTTTTTTTAATTTTTCGGTCCTCTGAACCCCCCCAGGACTTCAATTTTTCATTTATTTTATTATTTGCTTGATAGAGGCGATAGTAAAACGTATTCGGTGAAAATGTCAACTTGGCGCATAAAATTAACAAATAATTATATGTTTTAGTTTAATGTGCAATGAAGATAAAATATTGTCAAGGGCAGAATGAATATATTGTAACAAAATACTTTAAATAAATTACATAATTTTGTACTTTTTAGTTTTTTATATTCAATATTGACCACGAGATCTAGATACGTATTGTCTAAAAGCTTGATGTTCATTTTCAGCCTCGGCCAATGTCAGCAAGTCGCTTCGAGAACCAATCAAATCACCAGAAAAACAATTCGCGCTCAGCAAACATAGAAAAGAAGAAGATATGGATACCTTATACAAAAGTAAAAGCGTATCTCCAGTAATTTGATATAAAGGGTCCTGCGGGCGTAGCATAGTGTTTAATCGCGCGCGACGCCACTAGTTGAATCACAATTGCAAGGAGTGTGACGTACTGTTTAATCGCAAAACTACCGTGTCACGCTCCTCGCACTTGTGATTCAACTATGTGGCGTCGCGCGCGATTAAACATTGTGCTACGGCTGCTAGCCCCGCTTCGCGCGCGTGTAAATATTATACTACGGGTGCAGTTCCCGTAGCATAATGTTTAATCGCGCGCGACGCGTGTTAGTTGAATCACAGGTGCGAGGAGCGTGGCATACTGTTTAATCGCAAAAACACCGTGTCAAGCTCCTTGCACTTGTGATGCAACTAGTTGCGTCGCGCGCGACTAAATATTATACTATGGGTGCAGTCCTCGTAGCATAACGTTTAATCGCGCGCCACGCAACTTAGTTGAATCACAAGTGTATGCCACGCTCCTCGCACTTGTGATTCAACTATATAATTTATTTACAGATTCATCCCCAACCAATAGAAGCTCCAACACCGAGTGGTGATCGTAATAAAGTTAGTATTAAGCCGCATACGCACACATCCTCATTCAGTCAGTATTAGCCAGTTAGTTACCTACGCAATAATCAACTAAACAAACGCGAAAAGGATCATCGATATATGCAAATAAATCCTGCAACCTGCGCTGAGACGTAGGCCAAGAACTGTTGTCAAAAAACTGCAAGAGCTCAAGTTCTAACAATATGTTGTAGTATAAAGGGTGTATCAAGGAACGTTCCTTGTCCTACATGAGTTATTACCATTGATATCATAATACTATTGTTAAGTATTGTTCCAATCTCAGAATATATTCTGAAGTTCTTAATACACAAGATAGGCTAATGTCATAGAATGTACTCTTTGGCTGTGGGCTTGAAACGCCGTCAAAAATTCCGCACCCATTCGAATTTTATCAAAGACGATATAGAGGCTGAAAAATATACAACAAAAATAGTAGTTTATGCTACTAGGGTGAAAAGGAATAAATTACGAGGACGATTTAAAACACGAGCGTAGCGAGTGTTTTAAACGTAACCGAGTAATTTATTGCTCTTAAGCCCGTGTATCATACTACGTTTTTCAATGCATACATAGTGTGAGGAAATAAAACAAATATAATCTTGTGAACTTTAAATTATGATTGGCTCAAAAGGACTGTATCCAGAGCCGTTAAACTTGGAAAAAAAAGTATAAAATTTATGGTACACAGGAAAGGTTACAGGTTAGCCAACCATTGTAAATAAATAAAAAAAATAATAATAATAAAGCCCTAGGGCAAAATAATCGACTATCTGTTCGGTTTTGATGCATAAGCATTTGAAGCCTTTACGAGCACTTGCATTGAAAAAAGTATAAGATTAACCATGGAGTTATGACAACTATTATCATAGTGATGTTTGTTTACATAACCCGACTACGGTCAATCCGTTGATTTCTACCAATGATAATTAATAATAAATACTTAACTTTTTAATTAACAAAATTGTTTGAACTGTAAATCAGCTTTAATAAAACATGCGGTCATGCGGAATTTGCAAGAGTCTGCACAAAGAATGTCTTGGAGTGACGTACCATTTGTAAGTACGCAATTGATTTGATCGAGTTTATTTCGAATTAAAGCTTCTAAACGAATAAATTATGTGAACGAAGACCAATAAATACCCCGATTTCTTTAAGAACAATGATGTGTATTTTAGTACGAATATAGCTATTAATCTAAAAATTGGTTTTTTGTACCTACTAATTACCATACTATTTAATAACATCGTTCTATCGGTATACTATGTTATCAAGCGACATCGATTTTGCAAAGTTGATTTTTAAACGAATATAAATAATGTTATTTTAAATGTAGGTACTCATAGAAATTGTACCTTTTTAGGTTTCAAATTGAATATATTTAAAAAAGAAATGGACAGAAATTGTAAAAGCTGCGGGATATCAAGTATCTGATAACTGAAAACAAAAGCTTTTTGATTTGTTCGACGGCAACGACGCACAGCCAACGAACTAAAATTTTATGGAAATATAAACTCGCTTAAAATTTGACGCCACCATTTATGTGCCCAGGTGGGCAAGGCTTATAACTATAATAACATACACATAACTATGTGTATTACGTTGATCAGTCTTGCGCTGCGCGGTGCGCCGCGCCGTCCGCACTAGTGAGCACAACAAAATTAAAACAAAATGCCGGGTTGCATCGTGAAATGGTGCAAAGGCAACTCGAGCAAACACTGCAAGAGTCATGGCATCAGTTTTTATGCGTAAGTATTCGAAATTTTCATAAATTTAAAACCAAAAACTCTAAAAACAAAATAACCTTATAAACGATTAACACATTACCACGTATAGTGCTTTTTACATTTTCGTCTTTTATACAATAACATAAAGCCTACGG
Source organism: Ypsolopha sequella (assembly GCA_934047225.1). NCBI lineage: Eukaryota > Metazoa > Arthropoda > Insecta > Lepidoptera > Ypsolophidae > Ypsolopha > Ypsolopha sequella. The sequence goes on from OW203985.1 coordinate 12,495,691, forward strand.
CAGGGTCCATTCTTTTCGGTTCGACTCAAGTCTATGATTGGCTGGAATCGGAATGGCGTGATAATCACTAGGCAATCATATTGCGATTATCGTAGTGAGCTAAGTACGTGTAGTTTACTCAAAATCACACACAACCTCCGTGTCGTGGAGCCATAATCCTAGGAAGGGAACATGAGCCTTTACTAAGCTCTTGCAGTTTTTTGACACAGCTCTCGGCCTATTACAGTTTAATAGTACGAACCACGGATTTATAAACCCGACTTTATACTTATTTTTACGTAGTAAGTACTTCATGAAACTTATTATTACTTTATAGAAACCCACACCAACATCAGCAGTACAAAGCAAGAAGACTTCCAATGAACCAATGATGCAGGGTAATAAGAAATGTAAACCCGTTATCGTAGTTCCTGTATCAAAAGTAAGTAAGCGCCGAAACAAAAATGATGAATTTTTGTTATAAATTATAATTAAGATGCTTTTATATATTTTAGAAGCAAATACAAAAACCAGCGGCCGAGCGAAAAGAATCAGAAGTGGTAAGTAATAGTTCTTGGCAAACTTACACGCGTTCGAATGAAGTACGGCGTGAATTTTTTAATTGAAAATATGTTAGATATTTTCTAAATCAGTTATAATGAAAAATATAAAATATCTTATGTAATTGTACATTGGAAATTAGGATTATTAGTTATTTGCAAACTCTACTTGTACCTTACTGCGACATCCGACTTTCCATCACCTCGTAATAACAATACGATAAATTCACAATTTTCGGATAAAACCTATAATTATTACCGGTGAAAAGTGGGTCTGCGGATTTTTCCACGATAGTACATATTATAGCATTACATTTTAAAAATTCGTAAGCTAGTATAGAATCACTAGTGTAATTTTATTAACTTGGTCGATCTGGCCTAAATTTGGACTGCCACCAGGCAAGCCTGGTGACAGCCAAAAAAAAAGATTAATCAGGATAAAGACACTATATAATTTTTTCGGATATGCTAAAAATAACAAAACTGAAGTAAAAAAATGGTATAAAACACAAGAATATCAGAAGAGTATTAGGTATGTCGGAACTTCGAAAATTAGCACAAAAAAATGCCTAGTCTATCTTGTTTTAGGATTTTGTTTTAAGAGCTTTAACGACGCTTGGCTTACGATATTATGGATTCGAATTTGAATATTAAAACTAGTTTATAGGATCCCAGAAACTAGAATTTCGCGGAAGTAAATAAATAAATAAAACAAATTCTTGGTACCTGTTCCACTTTTTATATATTCTACACTAGCGACCGGTTTCGTTATAATAACATCGTCAGGCTTTTAGATCTGCGAATCATGAGATAGAATATTTCGTCTTTGTTTACATTTGTGATGTGATGACAAACATTGTTTAAAAGGCGTTTTGTTAGTGCATTTATGAAAGCGATAATTAAAAAATATTTAGTATTATAAAGTGAAAGTACACTGAAATTAATAAGTAGATGAATTAAATTGAAATAAATTTAATAAAAATTAAAATAATTAATATTCCATCTCATGATTCGTAGAGATATCTAAAGCCTGACGATGTTATTATAACGAAACCGGTCGCTAGTGTAGAATATATAAAAAGTGGAACAGGTACCAAGACTTTGTTTTATTTACAATATGTAAAATATAAGGTCTAATAATAGGTAATTTACATATGAAATTGCTGGAATTTTCTTACAGATTCATGAGTTCATAATTCCTGTTATTCAATGGATATTTCAATTATTTATTTTTTGTTTGAAAGTTGATGTCAAGTATGACGTCTACGTATTAAATTTTGTTTTTATTATCACTTTGATAACCAAAATTAAATTTTCAAAAACAGTTCGTCCTAAATGCCATCCATTTCCATGATAAGATTCGTAATAATTTTATACAGCTAAAACTTTTCAAAAATTAAATTAATGTTGCTGTTAGCTTAATTTTGTCTCATTCATACACAACAAAATAGGATTTGTTTTGAAAAAAAAAAGCAAAAATGTTAGTACTGAAAATTTTGTTTCCTTCGAATTCTCTATAGAAAACGGCAATTTCACATGTAAAGACCTATTTATTATATTTACACAAAATTATTAATCACCAAATCAACTGTACAAGTCTCATTGAAAGTATAAATGTTCATTATAACCCTTTTAACTATCCAAGATGCTAAGTATATTTAATGTTCCTTTCTTAAAGACTTACATTAGGTACTCAATCCCCATACTAGAATTTGCAAAACATATAACGAATTAGCGCAGGCGAAACCGCGGGCAACAGCTAGTAAAAAAATAAATTGTAATGTAGTATAAGGTGACTTTTGTTTATGCAGCCAAATTCATACTGGGGACTAGCTAAGTGCTCAGGACCAAGGTACAATGACGGTTGTTGTAAAAAACAAAAAATAAAATTTAGGCTTCCTATACTAATTGATACTGGGTTCGTATATTAGTATATAAATATTTTTTTTTCGTGTTGCAGAACGGTCAGAAAAGGTCCTGACCACTAAACGAGTTTACAGTATGAATTTGGCTAAATAAACAAAAGTAACCTTATATGAAACATCTGATTCTAAAAACCATAACTTTAATAAAATTGAGAACTTAGAATTACTGCACCACAAACTTTAAGCACTGCTAAAGTTTTCAGGCGGTTATGAAGGTTGCACGTTTGCCCCGTCGAAATAAACCCTCCCTGTTCGAACACCATCCTTATACCCTCCCCTCTGTTCGAACATCACGTGAGTAAACACGACCCCCAAGTAATTTTGACGTATTGGTAGTACGCAGCAAAGACTTAAGATATAAAATCCCAAGTCTATGGTACGCAGTTATTGTTGGTAAAACCTCATTAGAGACAAGCAAGTTAAATAAATAAAGATTTATTCAATAACCTTCACGTTTATTTTTGTAAAAGCATACGACAGGTGGTAGAACTGATGCCGGGCTCGACTGTGGAGGTACCACCATCTTACTTGGAGACCCCCTCGAAGTAATTCGGGGGACAGTAAGAGGACAGCTCACAGGCAAAAAATCAAGAGGCCCACCATGCCTGGGACCGATGGATGGCGGTATATCCATCCCTAATAGCCGGGCCTTATATGGAATAGACTGATGACGGGCAGCAGCGTCACTGGTGCGAGGGTTCCGGCACCGCGCTCACCAACCCGCCTGCCCAGCGTGTGTGAGTATGGGCAATTCTTCCAGGATGACCGCCGGGAGTGGCAAAGTCCTGGAAAGGCTTTATGTCCAGCAGTGGACGAACTAGGCTGATGGATGGATGGATGGATACGATATGGAAGAGCGGTGTATCCTGGATTCCTGGTCACTCCTGGTACAAGTATTCTTATGTAATTAAAATTATGCCCCTTCAACTGATGTAACTATAGGTACAATAACTGCAAGTTAAGAAAATAAACAAATTTTCATTTTCATTTTTAAGGTTAACTCAAATAACATTGATGATGTGGAGCTGACCATAAAAGATCATGTGACTGAAATAAATACTAAAGGTAATTAATAATAATCTTACAAGGACTACAACTGTATAATAGTAGAAATATTATTGATCTACCTACAATATTACGAACAATATTCTAAAGTAGCATAAAAATAAACTCGACACTAGTACGCAATGCCCGTAGCGTCAGTAGCTACAAAAATGTACGACCTCGTCTGGAAGAAAGCATTAAACTTGGCACACATTGTAATGAAACCTATTTGTCCTGGGATAAGAAACCTTCTTGCTGCTGGCCTGGGAATATGGAGCACGGGCTGAATATGCACGGTTGACGGAGGTCAGAATGGATTGGGGAAGAGGTAAGCAAGATAAATGGAGCGAAAAAAGGACCCCTTGGCGTAGCAATCTGTGTTACCGTCTCACTCAATACATCGGAAATTAGAAGCCCAAACCTCATATTTTCTTGTCTTATTTGGTGACACCATTTGGTGGATGTCGCCTCTAGTTGCGATCAACATAATTCCACAAGCCATTGACATTGATCTCCACTGCGTTGTTGAAGGAATATCCAACAAAAAAGTAGAATCCTGGCTCCGCCAACCACCCCTGCAGCTACTTCTTAGCCATCTTCGGCCGGATTTGTTAATTTTCATCATATCATTAAATTTTCATCATTATTATAGGAAGTGTGATTTTATAAAAAACCCACACCTCACTTTGTACCATGATATGATATACTGAGGGAGGGCATAAGTATATTAAGAAAGATAATTTGGATGATACAATTAAGTAACTCGGTATGGGGTCTATGCTTATTTTAATCTAAATACCTATAATATAAAAAAAAATACTAGGATATCAAAAAACGATAAAATTTGTTTGTTTCGGTAAAATTTGTTTGTATGTACAGAATCGATTTTAAAAATTCTTTTACTGTTATAGACTCTGTTTTTTGTTGCCTGGAGATTAGAAGTACCCTAGAGACATAGACATAATTAAATTCATGCATTACTTTTACTGTTGTGATGGTTACACTCTTCTGTTAGCAATTTACTAATAAAAGACATCTATAATAAAAATAAAAATATCATTATACATTGTGTTACTACATATAATATCTATTTTGATTATTTAATTTGTACAAAAGCGTTGAGGTTGTGCGAACACGTGCGATATCATGACGATTATGGCAAGTTATCCACTATGGCACAGTGACTATGGGGCGAGTTTTGACAAAAAGAAGCGTGGGTGGAGTTCATCTCAGTTCTTTTCAGTACTATATTCTTTGGTGCTTTTTCAATCATTTTACATAGCGCAGAAAGTTGCTCTGCCAAAATTAGGATTCTTATGTATTGTGTGAAAAGTATTTTGTGATTTACAAAGTGAGAAAGTGTTAATAGTAAGTAGACAACTGTGAAAGTGCTACTTATTGTGTTTTATTATCAACTCTGTGGCAAGATAACAGCATAACATAAGGGAAATCACTAATCGGGCGAACAAAAATATAATTAGCGACTTCAAGTGTCCGGAATAAATACCAAAGCGTGCGACTAAAAATAATGAGTGGGCGAAAAGTCAAAAAATAGGTGCGACGACGAGCGAAGCGAGGAGGAGCGTGTTCGGTTTACATGTGAGATAAAATAAGGAGCCGAGCGAAGCGGAGCGGAGCGGAGCGAGGCGACGGCGACCCTAGTTTTATTACGTAAAATTAAATTGTCACTAAAATAGAAAATTGTTCGCCTGAGAATTATTCACCGTTTTCAACATTTTTATTCGCCGACAGTCTAATATTTTAGTACGCTATATTCAGTATTTTGACGCCATAAATTTGAATTTATATTCGCTCGTTTAAATACGACTTTAAATAGTCTTCACTTAAACATAAGCTATTCTATAGTCTTTTAATTACTTATTATTCGTGCCAACGCTAATGCAGATACAATTTTAAGTAAAAGGTCGAAGGTTCAAATCTTGGCCCGAGGAATTTTTTCACATAAAATTTGTCTGTCTACTTAAAATTCTACTTTCCATGAAATGGGGTGGTTTTGACGGTAGTTTATATTGGAATCTGTTTTATAATTAAAACACAATATTTTCATAAAATACCAGGATAAAGGTGTGTGTAAATCACATAATAATTGACAGGTGTTTTCTTATAGAATATCTAACAAATAATAGAACAGAAACCTCATACTGTACTGATCATACCGAACAACTTTCCCAAATAAACATAACGTGCAAATGATGAAAATAAAGTTAAAGTTAGTATGAAAAGGAGAAATTTCTTTCATCGTTTTGAGAAATTAGCGTAAAATTAGCGTATTTATTTGAGAAATTTGTTTAGTATGATAAGAAGAGTATGTGATATGTGAAGTTAGCTGTCACCCCGCGCCCCCGCCTTCCTCTTCGAAGCTCCGAGATTACGTGACTGCGACGCCACATGAAGCAAACTTCACGCCGGCCATCTGTACAAGTCCCATGCTACATGTTAGCCATGCTTCATGCTTTCTTCCTAACGGGACTATAACTTGGGATTTTTTGGCTATTAAGGGGCATGCATCCGTCAACGACCTTGAGACTACTTGTGTAGGTACAAATATCAACATAAACTATATTGAAATGACGTTCATATCAGCGCGCATTGTATTGAACGATCGCTGCGTCTCCTGATAGCGCAAAATAGGAAAAAATAATACCTACTTTTCACTAGGACGCGATGGAGGGAAAAACGTTTTAAACAATAATTTTGTAGATCTAAAACCTGTCTATAATTTCGTGAAAGAATCATTAAAATCGCTTCAGGCATTCGGAATAATTAAGAGAATTTTTGCGAAAATCATATGACAGTTTCGATAACTATCGTTTTTTTTGTCAAAATTTACAATAGTAAATAAAATGTTAAACTTAAAATAAATTTTTGGCCTCTACTTGCCTATCATATATTATTTTTAAAGTTTTTAGACCACTTTGTGTGGGAGGAGTAGGTCTTCAAAGACAAGGTCAAATTGCAGTTGGATTGTGTATTCACCTTTAACTCTTTTTTTTTCTACTTAGAAACTGTATCTGATCTAAAACTTAATTGGGATGAGAGAATAACTGAATACGAGAAGACGAAGACTGAGCTTCAAGAAAAGCAGGTGAGTAAAAATAATTTATTTGCAAATCAAATCATCTCTTTGGCTTTACAATATGGACAACAAATAGCATCTAATAATTTCAGACAACTATAATGCAACAGTACGCAGACTTGCAAATCGTCCATGACAAAATGAAGAACCAAAATAGTAACGTAAAGCTTCCACCATCGGAAGATCTAAAGGTCCTCAATATAGCAAACCTGTCTCCTGAGCAATTGCTGAAGATATGCGCCGCCACTGAGGAGTACTTCCCAAATATCGGTTTGGTATTCTTTTTGTCTTTTTCTTAAGATCTTCTTCAATCATCGCATATATCCAAGTTTGACCAGCTAATGTTGGTTGGGAATGAAGAACTTGCGACAAGTTCTTATTATGATTTATCAATATAACTTAGTCCGAGCATGCATGAGCTTTGCGAATAAGTCAAAATACTAATCAAAATACATCCTTTTTTACAGAATTTAATTGTATGGATGTCCCTATTGATGTCAATAAATTGTATAATTTGGCAGGAAGTTTATTAGCTACTTGCCAAGATACTTTAACAAAGCGACAGGAAATCATTGATTGGCTAGATTCTCTACTGAAAACGTATCCAGAGAAAAAGGTATCATATCAATATAACGTTTTGCAGTATAACAAAGAAGATGGCGGAGCAAAGCCTGGCTGCCAGGCTAACCAAGCTACCTTTTTTATTGTTTATTCTAGGACCTGCAAGGACCCTTGTATAAAGTAGAAATATTTCAGGGTATCAAAATGAAAACCCTTGTCTGCAAAATCCATGAAATAGGCAAGGAAAACAACACGCTCAAATCTTTATTAGAACAAAGGAAAGCTGAATTCCTCAACGAGGTTGAAGAGATCACAGAGTGCCTGAGGTAAACACCAATACAATATGAAAAATACTTGCGATTGTCGGCACTGGTGAAACTTAATACTGTGAAACGAGTACAAGTGTTGTGGTTATTCACCAATACAATAGCTATAAAATATTATTTATTTATATCGTTGAATAACATGTATTTTATCGTTATCATAATGGGTATTCTTATCAGAAAGGGCGTAAATCACACAATGGGTCTTCAACTAAAAAACGAAGAGTTGTCATATGAGCTATCGGAACTAAATGCACAAACAGCTGATCTTCGTAAAAAACTGCTAGCAGCTGAATCTCATAGGTCACATGGAAACAAAATCAAGATTGAGGTTATTTCTTTAAGTATTTAAAGAGTCTTTAGTGTAGTCATAAATCTAACTGATTCACTACAACTATACAATTTAATTGTTATCTGCAGGAGATAGAAAGGTTGCTCCAAGAGGAAAAGTACAAGAATGGTATAATCAAAGACCGGCTGAGTCGAGCTGACGCGCAGGTGCAGATAGCTACGAGTAGGACGGAACAACTGGAGGCGGCGTTGGAAAAAGCGCGCGCGCAGGTTTGGTCTTTGGACAGGACCGCACAGGATTTACGAAATCAGGTCTTCTATTCTGATTATTTTAGCCATTTGAATACAATGATTATAGTTTTTATCTTAGTAATAGTTTACTTTAATTATAACCGCTATTTGGGAAATAAGTTGGAATATATCTTAAATGGGGTAAGTATTTAAAGAATAGACAATCGGATTAAGGAATTCTGGAAGTATATAGTTTGTATTCGATTGACGGTGTAGCGAAATACATTTGAGGCTTTGTTCTAGAATGAAAAGATACAATTGGACTTCGACAAGGAGCTGAGCAGATTCACTGACTCTATACAAGAAACAACGTCCCAAATTGAGCAGATAGCGGAAGCTCGTGAGAAGCTACAGACGGAGTTAGTACCATTGAATAGCTGGCATTGTTATACATTTAAGTCTTTATTTCATTTGTTGTTTAAACGTAGAATTTCTTTTTTTTCTCATTATAAATTTTATTGTTTTCCTAATTTCATATTTGACGTGATATTAGTGTCATAGACATGTACATTTTTCAAGTTTATATTGCGATATTTTATTAATTTTGCCATTTTTATAATGTTACCTGTTATACTGACTTGTGTACCATACTGGTTTAAAGCAAATAAATATTCTGAATTTCTGTTCGGCTGATTTGTGTACCATACTGGTTTAATGCAAATAAATATTCTGAATTTCTGTTCGACTGATTTGTGTACCATACTGGTTTAATGCAAATAAATATTCTGAATTTCTGTTCGACTGATTTGTGTACCATACTGGTTTAATGCAAATAAATATTCTGAATTTCTGTTCGACTGATTTGTGTACCATACTGGTTTAATGCAAATAAATATTCTGAATTTCTGTTTAACCACCAGACTTTAAAAACAGCTGCTAACTCAATATTACATATTATTCTTGTAATTTTTATAATAATTACAGCAAAGAAAATCTTGAAAAACGCATAAAAGAATTATCGTATCAAAATGATAAGGCAATAGAGAAAATGGTTCAAGAGTTGAATGATACTCAAAGAAAGCTCGCTGTAACTGAAAAGAAATATAAAGAAGAAGTTGATGAGAAGAAGAGATTGGAAATAAAAGTGGAATCACTTCATAAAAAATTGGTAGAGTCAGAAAGTCAATGCAAGGAGATCTTTAAAGAATTAAAAGAAAAAGATGAGGTTCTATGTAAGTCGTAAGTGTTTTATACTTTTTAGGTAAGTATTTTAGATAACCGCCAATTTCTTATTTCTTATATTATTTCTTAATAGAGAAACAGTACCTAGAAATCCTACTGTATAAAAAGACTATATCACCGAGAAAATAGTAGAATTTAGCTTTTATTTATTTCTTTACATTAATGTTTACTAAATATATATTTCATTAAACTATGTTATTTTATTTAAGATAATTATTTTCAGAGAAGATAATTTTGTCTAACAGTTTCTTACCTATGCTTTGTTAAATCTGCATGAAAAGCTAATTAAATTTGTATAATTGCAGGCAAGGCACTAGCACTTCAGACAGAGCTAAGTACAATCAAAACTGAACTCGATGAAGCAAAATCTGAAGCTGAAAACTACAAAAAGAAAGTGCTACATCAGAGCGAAACTATCACTGAAGTAGAGGTAATATTAAAATAGTTCTTACAATCCACCTTTGTGTGACCGCGTGTTTTACACATTGAGACAGTGCTCGTTACATTGCTGTTATTGCAATATAAGAACTGTACCTAATATCGATTGCAAGAACCATTATTGGAGGCGGTCAGCGCTAAAGTGGTCTATCCCTGCCAGAAACAGAAATTCCCATAGCTTAATTACCAAAAAGATTTTTCTTAATTCTGAGAATTTAGGTACATCGCTTTTAGGACATAGATTGTATTGTATATAGTTTGGTATATAAAACAAACTTATTTTTTATGATTTTTAAAGAATTGTCCGATATGACGTCACTTGAGAATTTTAGACATTATACTGATTGTGATATATGGTTGATTATAAAAAAGTAGTCTGTCTCTGTTTGCCTACTCGTCTGTCATCTGTTTTGAATTAACACACCTCCACATAATTTAATCTAAGCGAATTGATTTTCAACTGTGTCACTGCGACGCAATGTTAAAAATCATTTGTTATGTCTGGAAAAGATATCCCACTTAAGGGAAATTTCTCCGGATTTGTAACAAAATATTAAGAAATAATTATAACGACCGAAATACAACTTTTAGCTAAGAAAACTTATTGTTAAAAGTTTGCTATATGCATAAACATATTTTTAACGACATTACAATAGCTACAATAAAACAACTGGCTTTTCCATAGTCGTTATACCAGCCGTAAATTCCTAAAATAATCTGATATCACGCTTAAGGAAAATCAAATTATTTTGAAGCTACCATAATATGATTAAAACATTTAACAATAAGTTGTCTTAGCTTAAAGTTGTATTTTGGCGGCTATAATTCTTTCTTAATAATATTATTTTGTAACAGATACGGAGATCGACCCTTATGCGCATGACAACCCCAATTATGGAAAAAAAATGACAATGTATAACTGAATAAAAAAGTTGATGAAAGTGACAGGTATTGTATGTTTTACAAGCATTTCTGAAAGTTTCATCTCCCCCTGCTCCTATTTTAGATTTCCTTTAGCGCAGTTCCATCACCAAGTTCTGTAATTAACCTAAGAGAATTTTTCAGTAGGTCAAAACAGCGTTGCTTTAGAATGTTATCCGGGCATTATAATAATACGTTCTAGGCCCCTTAATATCATTTTTATTTATATATTTTTTTTGCTTTCATTACGTTAGCATAGGGATATTACGAGTAATTTGAAGTGTGTTCACAAAAATTTCTTCAGCGGTTTTCTACTTGGTGCTTTTTGAATACAGCAATTTGAAGAAACAAAGCTTAGCTAAAAATCATACGTAGTGACCAAATGAGAACTAAGTTAGAACTCCTTTGTCAATAGTTGAAAAGTATTCAGATCTAAAATGGTTAATTTAAGGTTCTACCTAGGTTTGACAAACTGCTTTTAGGTTCTAATAAAGTCCGCAAGACCTTGCCCGGGCACTTTTTGTCACCAGGAGTATGTGTAGCCAGGCTACAGGAGGTTGTTTGGGCTAAAAGGCATTTGTGAGCAATTATCACAAAAAAGTTATCTTTCTAAAACCAAAATTGTTACTTGGGTTGGGGTCGGCATGTCTACTGTGGCAATAGTAGGTGTTTTATTTTAATTACGTATAATATAAAATACATACATACACATATATTTATTATAAGAACGATATGGATGAGATAGAAATTAGTTGACGGTGAATGTTGTTGCTTCTTGATGGAACGACATCTTGCAATTAAATAAAATCCCTTGGTACTCGGTTCCACAAATATAATTATGTTTAATTACCTTTTAAGGGTTTGCTACCGGTTTCGTCGTTTTACGACATCATCAGGCACTGTATAAGGTGTTAATAATACATTTTGTAAAATCACAAAAAAACGGTAGCAAACCCTTAAAAGGTATTTAAACATAATTATATTTGTGGAACCGAGTACCAAGGAGTTTTATTTAATTGCGAGATAGAAATTAGTAAAAGTAAGCTAAGTGCACTGGAAATTTTTGCAAAAACTGTTTTTTCAGCGAAGTTTGGAAGAAAATCTCAAAGCCGAAAAGAATCTGAAAAGTGAGCTTAGGAGCAGGGACGAATATATACAGAAAATTGAAAGGAAGCAGTCGATTTTAGAGCAAGAATTGCAAAGCAGGTAAAATCTAAATCATAAATATCAATCAATACATTTTTTAATAAAAGAGTTCCTAGAACCCGGTGTGTTCTGTAGTCACACCCTTTCTATTTTTATTACTTTTCTTCTGTACATTGAAGAAAAGTAATAAAAATACAAAGGGGGTGACTAAAGAAGAGAAATAGAACACAAATCAGCGATTACTAGAATTCTTTTCTGTCTGTCTGCCATTATCATGGTAGTGACTCTGTTCAACATATAGGCTATAGAGTGTTAATAAAATAACACCCAACCCGAAAACGGGGCAGAGATGAATAATCACGGGTGGAGGCACGGGCAAAAGGCTTCTAATATAATATAATATGTAACATTTATCTATCCTGTCCGTTCTTCCGCTCTAAGGCTTATTGTGAAACATGGTGACCAGCGTCTGATGATGGGATTGGAAGGTGGATATGGTAACTCCTCAACGGACAACAGTAGACCTCTCGAGTTTGGGCTTATTTCAAGCTCTTGGTTTATAAACCTCACTAATACTGAACTATTGGCGTGAAATGCCACAGACCAAAATGCTTTACAAACTTAAATTTCTGAACAAGAAAAACAAAGTAAAGCTATGCACTTTGCGTTAAGTTACTGACGTTGAACCTTAATATAATCTCCTTATTTTTATTGAAAGGTGCACCGTTGGCGCACCAAGTTTGGTTGGGGCATTCGTTGAAGTTAATAAAATGATTTCAATAAAAAATACCACATCTTGAAACGAGGCCGGATTCAGGAGATATGTCCCATAACGTGCTTGTTTCCATAGTAAAAAATTGTTTTTATTAAATATCTTCACAGATATCAGTTTAGTACAAAAATGTCAATCAACAACTTTGAGAGCCATTCATTAACTGCACGAGATGGCATTATCAAAATGACTTAAAGATGGACCTGACCTAGAACATGAACAACGCCAGACTTTTGAGGGTTCTTTGGTAGAAATAAGGACTCTCCTTAAGTTAAAAAAATATAATATATTTTTATAATCATATATTTTATGATTTGTTGATATTTTATTAAGTCAACGCTAAGCAATGTATATTGCTGCTATTAATATTTTTTGTTATAACTTTGTGTAAATGGTAAATAAAAAATGAAAAATACTTTTATTAAAAAATGCTATAGTTACCGTATAAAATGGTTACAAAGTTACTCAGTTCAAGGTCCTTACGATCAACCGGGGCATTGCCCCCTACGGTGACATTCCCTTTTTTTCTAATAACTCTTTTTCTTGTGAAATTAGAAGTAGTACCATCTATTGGCGTAATCCAAGTTCCCCGTAACTGAACGAAGACAAAACGACGCCAGGAGCACTTGAAAACAAGATATCCCATGTTTTAAAAATGTTCTCATTTGCCGTTTCGAATGTGCAGGTGGAAGGTGTTAGGAAATCAGTTTCTTAAATATAAAGAATCACTTATCAAAATAGTACTAAAATTTGCCAAGTTATTGATCATTAGCGCTCTATTGGCTGTTATAATTATTTTTCGTGTTTATTTACGTTAAAAGGGTTTTTTAATTACGGGGAGTTTGATACGTATTCTTCTTGCGTGCGAGGCAATTCCCTTGGTCGTTTTGGGGGAAATACTATGGACAGTCCATTGCTGGAAATAAACCTTCCAACAAAATATTAATTATATCCACATTTATTTTACAAAATACAATATGCAAGTCAAATTGCTCTTATCAATTAAAATTAGGCATTAACAGCTTCGAAGTTGACTACCCGTAACGTTACGTTAGGTTCCAGCAGTGGCGTGCACAGAACTGTTTGCTGGAAAAGCAAGCAATTGGTCAAGAATAACAAAAAATAAATATGAAAATTTTTTAATATCACGTTGAAAAAAAAAGTTTGTAAAGGAAATTTTCACTCTAGGCAGAGAATATAAAGTGCTCTAGGGTAGACATTAATGCCGATTTTGGAGGCTTTAATTTTAGTTTTAGTGCTGTCAAACTTAATTTTCTTGATTACAAAATAGTCTTTAAATGTTATGAACAGAAGCTAAATTACTTTGGAAAAATTTAAGTTTTGACAGCACTAAAACTAAAATTAAAGCCTTCAGAATTGGCTACATTGTCTACCCTGGCGTCATACAATTTTTTTTTTCAAAGTTATATTGAAAAAAATTCATATTTTTTTTATTGTTGTTCTTGACCAATTGCTTGCTTTTCCAGCAAAAAGTTCTGTGCACGCCACTGGGTTCCAGTGTATGGCTCAACTCGGCTCACGGCTTTGCCACCGTGTATCTACTTTATAATTTGATTCGTGTATCTAATTTATTCTCATTTTCGTCGTAGCTACTATCGTAAAATATTTTTTTTAATACAAATACATTAACAAAAATCGACTTATTAATATAACTGTTTATTACAGCAAATCCAAAACGAAGTTGTATGAGCATCAACTTGCATCTCTGGAGCAACACTTTAAGAAATTAAGAGAAGTATTCGGTGATTTTGAAAACTACAATGAACTTAGTGACAAGGTAGCTAATTTGTTTATTTATACATGTAGGCTACTTTGCAATATCCTTAAACGTAAATATCTTTATAATTTTTATCTGACAGGTATATCAGCAAAGTTCCAAATTACAAGAGGTAATTCGACTGAATGAGCAGCTTACTGAAGAATTACAAAAGAAAGATTCACATCTGAGGACGTTTGAAGAACACTCCAAAGTACAAGAACATATTTTGAAGCAAAAGGATGAATTGCTAGAAATGCTTTATAATAAAGATAATGAACATACTAATGCCGTTAAGAATCTCCAACAGCATCTGGAGATAAGAAATCATGATGAGAGTCTTGTAAGATATTTATCTATATTATCATGTATGACTCAGAATGAATATTGCCTATTATGTATGTGTCGATTTTCATTTTCAGCTTCATCAAAAACTTAACGAAAAGGCTAATGAAATGAAATGTCTAGAGACAAATTTAGACAATCAGAAACAACAAATATCGAAACTAGAAAAATGTGTTAAAGTGCTTGAAGGTCAAATTCAGCAAGCAACTTTTAAACGAAACATCGATGTCGAAGTAATTAAAGCTTTGAAAGCAAAGGTAGAAGAGTACGAAGGTTACTTTATAGAAGTTGAACAAGACTCTGAAATTCCAGTAGAGAATGTAGATGCTTTGATCAATATTTTAGAAGATGAGTTTAGGTTACCATTGAATCCTCTCCAGCCATTGTTGAGCAGACATTCTGAATTCACAGAGTCAATAATAAAACCTGTTGAAGATCTAAACAAGACAGATAAAACAAATCAGACGCATAATCGGAATTCTTCTATTACTGAAGAGGTAAAACAACCTTTGCATCGTCGAAGAGAACGGGAAAATATGTCAACCAGGTTATTGGGAGACAATAAATGTTACTACAAAACGACGTATTTACACAAACATACAAAACAATCAGAAAGAGAAACGGATCAGCGTGATCACGAACTGAAGAGGCGATCTTATACTGCATCATCAGTTTACGGATGTAGTAGTCTTCCAGTCTCACCCCCAGTGTCTAGAAAGCCGGTCTCAACGGCGAAGAGCAATCATGGGGCAATGTTATTCGAAACTAACCGCTTTAGGACCGAAAGACAATCTAAAATGTTAAAATTAGCCTGTCATAGAATCAATGATTGAATTTTTGCGTAGCAACCTAATCTGTTTTTGCGAATTTTCAATAGTATTTATCACAACTCTACTTTGATCAATAAAATTAAATTTTAAATTTATTCGCTTGTATTTCAAACTGTTATTTGACAACAACTAGTATCCGATTTCCATAGATTATATTAGTTATAAAAAAAAAACAACCATAAGGTTCGTCTACATGTATTGATTACTCAACAAAACATTATCATTATGACTGCATAAGGCAAGCGAAAACATTAAGATGTTGACGGAGTTCATGTAACGAGGCACTAATGTCAGTGTGTCGTGACGGTGCGTCCTGCGGTTCGAGAGGATATCGTCCGTCAACGTTGGTGCGCATGAGTTCACGCTCGAGCTTCGTGCGACGCTGTTGCAGGCGCATGCGCACACTGCCTTCGCGTGCAAGCTGCAGGGTAGCGGCCGTCATGGTTTGCTTCAACTGCTGCACTCTTGCTCGTTCCAACCGTAACGCGGACCAGGTCTTAGATGTGACCGCGCACATATCCGACAGCGACTGTGACACCTACGTGCCCAGATACAAATAAGTTGCTTTAAAAATTTAAGCCTCTCAAAAACAGACGCGGTGGCGAGACGGTTGCAGTGGCGTGAGAAAGTTAGTGCAGGACAGCAGTACAGTTTATTTTGGGGTAAAGAGCATCTTATTTTATAATCCCGGACATGGTCTATCTGTGTACCAAATTTCAAAATCCGTTTACTCGTTGATGCGTGATCCAGTAACAGACATTCAGATAATAATCATAATGAAATTTATTGAAAAAGGCGTTACTTTGCGAAAGTCCATCGTAAATTTGTGGATAAATTAATAATTTGCAATATTCCGCTAAACACTCTTACCATGCTATTCAAAATGCAGACTCAAGCACCGCCCGCCCTCCCGCATAAAAATCAAGCAGTAAGAGCATAAATAAATCAATCTGAAATATCAAGCAACTTATCGCCACGTGTTTCGCTTCTAAACGAGGCATCCTCGGGATGTGTTGTCCACCCAGCAATTTTTTTTTCTATCGAGTGGTTGGGTGGACAAACATCCCGAGGATGCCTCGTTTAGAGGCGAAACACGCGTCGATAAGTTTTCTTGCTTTTTATTTAAGATTGCTTTATTTTGTGCTCGTACTGCTTGCTTTGCTTGTGCATGTTTTAAGCGGGAGGGCGGGTGGTACTTGAGTCTGCATTTTGAATAGCATGGTAAGAGTGTTTAGCGGAATATTGCAAATTATTAATATATCCACAAATTAATAATAATACCATTCAAACACTAATTCTAGGACAAAATATACAAGGTGTAACAGAAAGGTGTAACCATATTTGAAGAGCTTATTCAGTCAATGGTATAGAACAATCGGACCTAATAAGAATCTGACGAGCATAGAATATCTCCTTCTAATAAATTTGATCTACTCCGCCGAATTCGGCTTGTGAAGTTTTGCCCGTGCTTTTTTGAATTCTGCCTTGTACGAACAATAAGTATTACAACTGTCCGCCATCGCCACCGAGACCGCAACCGCAGCAGGCCGCGTCCACAGTATAAGCAAAGACAGTAGGGAAACTACCTGTAAGCGCTCCGATTCGAGCCTCAGACATCAGACGCGTGCTCTACACGCCGTCTAAGCAGACATGGGGGGTCAATCGCTGGGGCCGGCGGTGGCGCCGCGCCGCGCGCGCTTGCCTTGCCAGTACGCGCAGACGTAAGCGGGTGATAGGACGTGGCGTTTGTAAAGTCTGTGCCGACATGAACACGATGTCGCAAAGATATTGTTGCGCATTTGGATGCCTAAATTCGTCACGAAAAAAGGAAATCGCCTATTTTAAACTTCCGGCTGATGTCCAAAGGTTAGACTAAAAAATATCACTCAAGAGTAGTACCTACTAACATTACAAATTAAATTTTTGAAATTGTCGCGTTCTTTTTATGTATGTTCATACTGTCTGTTACCAGGGCAAAATAAATAGTTAATAGATTTAAGTACGCTTGTAAGAACAAAAAGCAGGTTTCTTTGAATTTGAATTTGACTTTTTTGTCGGTTGTCGCCGCCGTCGCCGCCGCCGCGCTGCCGCAAGCAAGTCTAGCCAACCAATCGGTGGAGCGGCGCGCGGTACTTTCAATCAAACGGCATATACGACGAATATGCGGAATATGTCTCAGAGTAAATATATTTATGGTATACAACTCCGCTATTATAGAATTTGCTGGAATGGGTCAGAGTAAATGTGGAGGAAGTTACCGTGGGCAATCATTACGTAAACAATCATCTATCTTTAGCTATAGTAGAAAAAAAGTCATGTCTATCTGTACATTAAATATTTTTTATGAAATTTAAAATTTAACGAGTTATTTATTAGTAAATATTTTTGTACTGAGGCCAAAACTACAATTTTTGTCTCTCTGTCTATCTTTCTGTCTTAAATTCAAATTCAAATTAAAAAAATAGTTTATTTTGCAAAGTAGGTATATACAAGATGACTTTTTGATCATCGTCCAAATTCATGCTGGAGGCTTGATAAGTGATCAGTATCTTGGATTACTAACAATTTTTGTGAAATTTCATTTTACGAATTTCACCAAAATTGTTATTGATGCATGATACCGATCACTTACCAAGCCACCAGTATTTAAGTTCGCCGGTACAAGCCCCCGAGCGCGAAGCGCGAGCGGGCGCAGTTCTTAGGGATGTCCCCGGTCACTAGGGATGGGAAAAATTGACATTATTGACAGAAAGTTCGCCGGAACAAGCCCGCGAGCGCGAAGCGCGAGCGAGCGCAGTTCCTAGGGATGTCCCCGGTCACTAGGGATGGGAATTTTTTTCTTTTCTAAAATTTGTTACAAAAAAAAATTGTTTTGGCCATATCTTCGGAACGGAAGGTGGTACATCCCTAGGGGTCCGACCATAGGGTGACAAAAAAGTTTTTTTTTTTTTTAAGTGTCAAAACTTTAACGGCCCGTATCTCCGAGACGGCTTGAGTTAGACCCATGTTGATGGGTGTCTAAGAAAAGGTCTCGCCGAGATCTAGCCCCCCCCCCGGTGTCAAAACTTTAACGGCCCGTATCTCCCAAACGGCTGGAGCTAGACCCATGTTCATGGTACTCTAAGAAAAGGGCTCGACGAGATCTTTCTGAAAATAAAATAAAAAAAATAAAAAGTCGAAAAAAAAAAAATATTGCCAAAACTTTGATCGGCCATATCTCCCGAACCGTAAGTCCTAGCGAGTTGCGGTTTCGACTTTAGTGATTGGTTTGCCGAGCGCTACCCGACCGCATAAAAAAATTTGACATTTGACAGGTAAATAACATTCCTGATGCAAAAGTAATTTGTCTTTTTTATTATTCTATTAGCAGGGTGATTGGTAATTCAACCAGTTCCTTCGTGGTTATTTTGAAGGGAATACTTCCATGGTCGCGTCTCGTATAGGGGGGGCTGTTCAGAACTTGTTCTAGACATTTTATTATTTAGTGTTTGAGAATACTTTGACGGGGTAGTTCTTTTGGGGTAGTTTTTTAAATTTGGGAAAGCTTATTGACTTGGTCTGCTCATTAGGGAAGGATAATTTAATTTCTTAATACAGATTATTACTACGTTTTTTAATCGTTCATTATTTATTATTTAAGATAAGTTAATGCTTATTTTTAATTTTGATATGACGATGACGAGTCTTATCGTATCTCGAAAAACCCAAGTAATGATATGAGTGAGCGACAGCCCTAACGCTTCGGTGGCGCGTAGGTATTTAACTCAGGAATTCGGTTCAATTTCCCTACTGTCTTTGCTTATACTGTGCCGCGTCTGTTTGTGAAAGGCCAGGTTAGTCTTAAATAGTATTTTGTGCAGTACTGTGAAAAAATGCGAGACACTGGGACACGAGTTTCGTAATAGACTTGCAAGAGTGTCCGAATGTCTAATTATGTCCAGTTACACACTATACTTTTTCTAAGAATATCAAAAACAATTTTACGAAAAATGAGAAAAAGAAAACTCTGAGCCCATAGAATATACAAGGTGACTTTTTGATCATCGTCCAAATTCATACTGGAGGCGTGGTAAGTGATTAGCATCATGAATCGATAACAATTTTTGTGAAATTCATATAATGAAATTTCGACCTTCCATAGTAATTCACTCCCAGTCCTGAGTGAATCACTATGGGGAGTCGAAATTTCTGTTTATGAATTTTACAAAAAATTTTATTGGTTCACGATGCTAATCACTTACTAAGGCTCAAGTATGAATTTGGACGATGTTCACAAAGTCACCTTGTATATGTAGATGCCTGAGACGATCAGAAGCGAGAGAGTATAGAGGGCGTGGCTTTAGAAATTAAGACTACTGTGATTGGTTCTCTAGCAGTGTTAGAATAAATTTGGTCAATCACAGCGCAGAATTGCGGTTTTATAATGTAATATTATAGTACGAGTATGTATATCGGTCAAACAGTGTAGGTACTTATAAAACGACTTTTGATTTTGTAATTAATTATTGCAATATGGGAGTAGATAAAAAAAGTTGTACCTTCGGACTTGAAAATCTGTGGACCGTATCATCTAAAAGCTTACTGACTGACTGATCAAAAATCTAGACCAAACGGCTCGGCCTAGGAACGTGTTTGGACTGTAGTTTTCTTGCATAACGTAGACATCCACTAAAGGATTTTAAGATCAAAGGATCTAGAAAACAAGATCCACGCGAGTATAGTTGTAGAGCCTCCGCTAGTATATCTATTATGTACGAGTATCGTATTATAATTCTGAGTAAGCGAGCCAATCCAGGCTTTAGACAAAAGCACATAATAATCCCCCACCGGTCTCCCATGGTACTCCAACACTTCGGGATCCTTCCCCTCGAGAAGATCGGCGAGTTGCCGGCGGGTGAGCGTGATCTTAGCGAACAAGTCCGCGGATCGTTCGTGACGCTCCAGCAAGAGCGCACGGGACGTCGCGGCGGAGATCAGAGCTGACCGCTCGCGGGTCAGAGCTGCCACCTTCATCTGTAGCTGTATCAGCTGAAAAGTTACATTATAACATTATAGGAATGCGCGAGAGTCTCAACCGCATACAGGCCCTTAACGTTCGCCTATAAAATATACCAAGGCAAACAAATTTCAGGACGAGCCTATAAGAAACTTTGAATAATATCCATCCATCCATCAGCCCATTTCGTCCACTGCTGGACATTAACCTTTCCAGGACTTTTGCCACTCCCGGCGGTCATCCTGGAAGAATTGCCCATACCTACTCACACACGCTGGGCAGGCGAGTTGGTGAGCGCGGTGCCCTCGCAACAGTGACGCCGCTGCCCATCACCAGTCTGTTCCATATAAGGCCCGGCTATTAGGGATGGATATACCGCCATCCATCGGTTCCAGGCATGTTAGGCCTTCTGGTTTTTTGCCTGTGAGCCTGTCCTCTTACTCTCCCCCGAATTACTTTGAGGGGGTCTCCAAGTAAGATGGTGGTACCTCCATATAATAGTACAGCATCAATAGTTTTTTAGTTAAAATATGCAATAACCGGTGAAAAGGGGGTAAATGGAATGTCCTAATACATATGCAACATGCAAATGCATATAATGCGGTCTCTAGTAATTACATATATTCTGCGTCGTTTTCAAAAAAGTAAGATGATATGATAAGGTATCTGAGCAGGTGTAGTTTAATAGTATTTTGTGCAACTGTGAGACATTAGGACACAAGTGCTTGTTTATGAAACGAACGAAGTGAGTTGCACGAGTGTCCCTATGTCTAATTATGTCCAGTTGCACACAACTTTATCTACGACGGTCAAAAACAATTTCACGAAAAATTTGAAAAAGAACACTCGTCATGACTATTGTAGTGATACTCGTCATGATATGGATACCTGAGTGAGTGTGTAGATGCCTTACCCCTCGGCCACAGCTTCAGGCTTCGAGGGGCGCGCCAAGCGATTCTTCTTGCGACGGCGCCGGCGGAGAGAACAAATGTATGAAGTTGTATAGAGCCGGCCATCGCGCGTCTTGTCCAGCTTCGAGTGACTTGCGCTCTCGCGACGGTAGTGTGCGGGGAGGTGGGCGGTTGAAACAGTGATCGAGCGCACAGGACGAACCTAGTGTCGAGCGCTTTGAGCGAGCGAGCGCGCTATACATGAAAGCGCCGACGGGTGTCGTGGCAGGGCAAAGCTCGTCGCAAAAACCACCTGGAAGCGCAGCAAGAAGCGCCGCCAGAAGCCTGAAGCTGTGGCCCTGGCGTTAGACCAGTCAGAAGCGAGAAGAAAAAGAGGGCGTGGCTTAAGAAATTAAGATAGACAGTTATAGCTTGAGATGAATGAATGAATAAACACTTTATTGCACAAAAAAAAAATTGGTTCTCTAGCCGTGTAAATTTGGCCAATCACAGCGCATAATTGCGATGGTATAATGTAATATTATATTATAACATCGGTCAAACAATGTAGGTACTTATAAAACCGCTTTTGATGTTGTAATTATATTGCAGTACAATGTTTTTTTTATTTACAAATGTGTACGGAAGATGTTCTTGTGATCAAAATACTGAGGTAAATACTTACCTCTGCTTGTAAATCGGAATTTTCGGGTTCTTTTACGTAGCAGTCGTAGTTCTTTAATTTCCGTATCTCGTATTGCAACTCGAAGAGCTGGTCCCCATACTGACTTATACTTTGCTGCCTGCAAAAAGTTTGTCGCGTTTATAACCACGCATCGCCCGCAGCGATGAACTGTGCAACGGATTGCGGCGATGGATGTGTGATAAACGACCATTTTTTTACCTGTCAAAATGACAGATAAATACAGAAACTTATCCGTTCCGGTGGGCCAAACTAAAATGGCTTCTATACAAGCTGACTTTTTGATCATCGTCCAAATTCATACTGGTGGCTTGGTAAGTGATCAGTATCATGGATCAATAACAATTTTGGTGACATTCGTAAAATGAAATTTCGACTTCCCATAGTGATTCACTCGGGACTGGAACTGAATTTCTATGGGAAGGCGAAATTTCATTTTACGAATTTCACAAAAATTGTTACTGATCCAAGATACTGATCACTAATCAAGCCTCCAGTATAAATTTGGACGATGATCAAAAAGTCACCTTGTATATTCACTGTCCCCAACGGTTGTGAAGTTCCCCCCCCCCCCCCCCATATTATATCAAAACCGCATATAATTGTTTTTTTTATGTCATCACTATCTGCGATCAGTCCGAAGTCTATAAGCAGATTATTTTGAGTGACGTAGGGCGTTTAAAGGCGATTGTTCAGTAACATTCGCAAACTTTTTATAAAAAGTTCCCCCCCCCCTCTGTGCAGATTCTGATATATAACTGTAACGCCATCTATGACTACATTTGCAAATGCAAAGTTATTTGGCTAACATTGTAAGTGAATGTGGGTACTAACATTACTTTTTCTTTTTCCTCGTGTTTTTCGATACTTTCCTGTAAATTCAATATTGTTTTTTCTCTTTCCACCAACTCAGAAGCCATCTTGTCAATTTTGTTTTCAACGTTTTTCTCTTGCTGGAAAATAAAACGTCATAATTAGCATATTTAAAAATTACTAACTCACTCACTGACTTAGGTACTTATCAACGCACAGCCCAAGCCCTTAGACCTAGAACGCATAGAGGTTCCCTTTATAATGTAGACAAGGAATAAGGAATTTTCTAAATTTAACCGCAAAATGGAGGATAAAAGTTTGAATGGGAAATAAGTTTGTTTTGTGGTTAAAATCATAAAAATTTCTATTAAGAACCCGGTGCAGGAAGACGCCAACTCTGATGCGAAGCGAGACGTATCGCGACAGTAATGCGTATTTTGGTTTTAATATAAATTAAGAATAATGAGTTTCAGCGTATTTGGAAAATCATCCAAAAAAATCATGGTAAAATAGGAGATGAAAGATTCTATGAGAATTTTGTTGGTTTTGTAGTTAAAAACATGAAAATTATATTATAACATATGAAGGGTACAGGAAAAAAAGGGGCTCATCGACATATTTGTCCAAATCAAACCAACAATGGCAGTTGATAGATTTTGAACGGGGCTTTAGTATGCCGTGTTCAAAACAAACTAAAAGGGGCTGGTTTCCTGTTATATGGGCATAACAAAAAAAACTAAAAAAGACTAAAAGGGGCATATTGCGACGTAAATCGGGATAAAAGGAGCGCATTTTATTCGATACTGGCTAAGAAGGGGTACATTGACACTTACAATCTTAGAACGCGCCCATTGCACCGCCATTTTAGATTTTCTGTCATACTTATAATATAGTCTGAAACCTTTAAATAGCTTTTTCTCGAAATAACATAAATGTCGATTAGCCCTTTCTTTTCCTGAACCCTTCATATGTTATTAAGAGTCCGGCGGCGGATATAACGGAATCACCCATCCATCAGCCTAGTTCGTCCACTGCTCGGACATAAGCCTTTCCAGGACTTTGCCACTCCCGGCGGTCATCCTGGAAGAATTGCCCATTCTCACACATGCTGGGCAGGCGGGTTGGTGAGCGCGGTGCCGGAACCCTCGCACCAGTGACGCCGCTGCCAGTCACCAGTCTGTTCCATATGAAGCCCGGCTATTAGGGATGGATATACCGCCATCCATCGGTCCCAGGCATGGTGGGCCTCCTGGTTTTTTACCTATGAGCTGTCCTCTTACTCTCCCCCGAATTACTTCGAGGGGGTCTCCAAGTAAGATGGTGGTACCTCCACAGTCGAGCCATAACGGAATATAACGAAATACAAAAATCATGTGTAAATTATACATATATATTTAATATATATATTTCCAATTATTCTACTGCCTGGATGAAAAGCAAGGAACACTGATTTAAACATGTATTGAATAATATGAGAAAAAAATTGTTTTCAATTAAAGTTATACAAAAAAGACATTTGGAAATCTAAAATTAAATACTCTTTAATCTAATCGGAAAAATACGCATCACCTTAAGAATATGTATAATTTACAAATGATTTTAACGAGTTTGACTATCTGGGTTGTCTATTTACGCGCAATGGAAAAAGTGACGATGACATTGAAAGAAGAGTGAATGCAGGAAATAAAGTGAATGGACCTCCTTTATGGGCAGCCAAAATGTGACTGCAAAGACACGATTGGCGATTCATAATGGAGTGTTAGCTCCTACACTTATGTATGGTAGTGAATGTTGGGTATGGCAAGATAAACATCAAAGTAGAGTGAATTCAGTGGAAATGCGTTCCTTACGTAGTATGTGTGGTTTAACATTGAATGACAGTGAAAAATATCGACAGGGCAATGTCAAAAGTACCCGGAATAGAAGAACTTGCGTATGACTAGATTGATGGATATGGCGGAAGAGGCGAAATAGGTGTGTCTGGATCGTAGCAGATGGAAATCTGTAGTCTCTGCCTACCTCTCTGGAAGACAGGCGTGAGTATATGTAGGTATGTAGTTTTTATTATATTTATAGAATATAAGGCTCCATAGTAAAAGTTGTTCGTGCAGCACATATTTCCAGATTACGGCATGCAGTTTGTGTTGGATCCTGATTGCAGGGCATTACTTGAAAATTACCAGTGTACCCACCTGACCTCCGATCCTGACCTCATCACCATCACCTGAACGGATGAGATTGCGGCAATCACTTTGTGTTAGGGTGCTGATAGCAGGAAGCTATATAGTTATACTCACTTGAACTTCGTTTCATATCAACAGCGCGTTTATAAGAACTACTCATAAGTATTTCACAATTTAACCCGTCAACACTATAATAACAAATTTGAAATAAAATAAACTTTTAACAAAAAATTTGTAACTGACTTCAAATGTAACAGCAGTCTAAAAAGTTAAAAATAATTCATTATAACGAAACACCACTTTTGGCGAGTTCTTTCTTCCTGAAACATAATTTATTTAGAAGTCGGCGACATAAAAACTAATATGAGGGCGCCGACTTCTAGAGAACATAATTATTTTTCAGGAAGAAAGAACTCAACAAATGTTGTTTCGTTATCATCGGTCATTATATTATTTTTGCCTTTTTACTGAGTGACTGCTGTTATATTTGAAGTCGGTTATTATTTTTTTTATGTTATAATGTGTGTTTAAGCCGTACCGCAATCTTGGCGAGTGACGCGAGGAAGTCCTCCTTGTCTGCTCGCGTCGTCTTCAGTTCGTCCATAGTCTTGGCGAGCACGATGCGGGTCTGTTGCAGGTCCTTCCACAGCTCCGTCTCTCGGTCGTTGGGCTCGCTCTCTGGAACAAGCAGCCATGTTACTGTTACTTGAGCGCCCGCAGGGGGATGCCAGGTGGCTTAAGAATCGAATCGAGAAAGTAGTACTTTTCACATGGATGGATGGAAAAAACCGGTCAAATGCGAGTCAGACTCGCAAAAAGAAAATTTAATTTCATAATTTTGTTTTCGTGAATTTTTCAACCGCAAAATTTTTCTTGTAATCTTTACGTAAGAACATATTACAGCCATGATTTTTCCGAACCACCAGTTTTGGAGATAAAGCGGAGTATACATTTTTTGGGGTTTTTCAAGGATTTCTCGAAATAGATGCAAGTCAATATAGCTACACTATATATTTTTACATATACACCCTTTTATGTGGGCAGGTTAATGCAATTTTTGTGCCAGAGGTCTTTATCTTTAACGGTGCTAAAGTTATAAGGCTGTGACATACGGACGGACGGACGGACAACGGAGTCTCACCACAAATGTTCCTTTTGTATCTTTTAGGTACTATGGATGATTAATATGTTCTGTGTACGGAACCCTAAAAAATTCCATAAGTAAACGATTTTTTTAAGAAATGATTTCCTTGTAGGTATGTTAGTGCAAGAACCATACAAATACCATTAGTGGTTTCAAAGAAATAACCAATTTTACTTAATCTTAGTTTAAAAACAGCTTATCTTTGAACAATATTTTCATGCTGTTTCTTATACGACAAAATAATTTGAATAATTTCCTAATATAAAATTATTCGTTATAGTTTAACTAACAATATGAAAATTACTGTCAGCTATTTTTATCGCAGATCTTCGATATTTTTTTTTTGTATGTTATGAATTCTGTTAAAACTAACAGAGCTTCGCTCGGCTCCTTATTTTATCTTACATACAAAATCTAACACGCTCCTCCTCGCTTCGCTTGTCGTCCCACCTATTTTTGACTTTTGGTTCATAGTTTTGTTTTTGACTATTTTTTTCAAGTAATGTGTAAGTTAGTATATTTGTCGATGACTAATTTTGCCACGCTGCATATAAGCAGACCCCTAATTTCTTCCAAAGAACTCTCGAACGTCTGACGTTGTTCATATTATAGGGTCATTAGTTCTTATTATTATTAGTGTCACTTACCCTTGGTAGGTATCAACTCGACGACTCGGCTGCGTTCGTAGTTGACAAGGGCCGCTGCGCACTCTTTAATTTTGGCATATCGATTGTCCATATCCTGTAAACTTTCTTCCAAGTCACGGATGCGAAGTGATGCAAATTCATTCTCCTTTTCCTAAAAATATATTAGTCCAAGTATGCTTGAATGAACAAAAAAGATATCGTACAAAAGGCCACATACAAAACAGCCTTTTTATTACGAGTAGTATGTTATGTATGTAGGAATACTGTTTAGTATGGGAGAATGTACCTTGACCTGCATAAGTTGATTTAGTAATCGAAGTTCTTCGAAGCGTCCCTCGTTAACTTGCGTCATTGCTGCTAATTCCTCTTGCAACTCTTTCACCCTTTAAAAAGTATATCATTTGATACTAGTATTTACATAATTAAGGTCTTACAATACTGCACAAGTAAAACCAAACGTACTCAAACACAAAAAAAACGGTCAAGTGCGAGTCAGATTCGAATACCTAGGATCGTGTCGTGGATGAAGAATTTAAATTTGTCATTTTATTTTCGTGAATTTCAAATAAAGAAGAAACGTACAGTGCAACTATAAAGTCATGACATAAATAGGGGCGCCACTTTCTTAAAATGTGAGTTAAAATGAGTTAGAAAGATTGTTTTCTCTATGATAAACGCGTTTGTCTATCTCACTCCTACAAATTTAGTGGATGCAATGGAACGCAAACAGCGTGAAAGAACTGCGGACGTACTATATTACGTTTTGTTACAAGCATTTTATGGAATTATTCAATAAATTTGGAGTAATCCTGTTCTTTTTTCTAGGTAGCCTAAATGGCTACTGGGCTACTGGTAGCCGATCTGATTTTTTGGTCGCCATTTGACCCCCTAAGGTAGCCTAAATGGAGATAATTCCCCTAATCTGGCACCACTGGTTGACACCTGCTACATGGCGAGCGGGGGGTGTGGTGCGGCACGCAGGCGGGTGTGCTCCGCGCCCTCGCTCCTGTAACGTCCCCCTGACACCGTAAAACGGCTAATGCGTCGATTCTTGGGGCTATCTTCAGAGGCGACTAAAAGATTGGCGCGCACTGTATGTATATTCAATTTTGTGCCCAGGGGATCTAAAAAGGCCGACTTGAGTGAATCATAGAATGATTTGAAAGTAGGATGGAGTCAAGAGATTTTTCATGCGTGCAAAAGAGACGGCATTAGAACGGAATCATAATATGATTCATCCAAAGCGGCCTTTTTAGAGGACCAGGGCTTGAGAAAATATGGATTTAAAAAAGTGTTTGATTGTTGATAGCATCTGCGGTAACACTAAAGTATGACACTTTGCACTGTTGTTTGCAAGGCAATTGATCCGACATTTTTTGAAATTCATCGATTAGGGCCAAATTTTCGGGGGGAGGTTGTTACCTGTTGTATGAGTGGTAAAATTAGGTATATATTGTCGATCTTGATGTCAATAACGAAAGTTTTTGGAGTGCTGATTACGACTGTATAATCAGTAATCACTTTTCCCGGAAAATTGGTACCTTTGGTTTTGTTTGGGAAAAGAGGTCAAAATTGTATCAATTTGAATCTCATTTAATATAGGCGTTAATAGTGTGGGGATTATTACTATTTAGAGTATGCTGAGTCCATATGCTATGTCAGTCAGATTAGCAATATGGCCCATAGTTTTCTTTTGTTTGGCGCGAAATTTGTGTAGTTTACAACTAGGGATTTCGACATCCTCTCTACTTGTAAGAACGGTGCTTAGTGACGCGCACGACAACGTTGTTCCCCTGCCAATTTCGCCAATTAAACGGGAGGTTAGTCTCTCCCCCCTAGGTTATTCCGTCTCAAAGGACGAAAAACGTCGGGCCAAATCAAAGGTATTTATTGTCTTGCTAACAACTGGGCAAAGTGGCATGCTTTTATCGTCAAACGAAGTTTTTTCCGGGATATGCAGTTGTAGCGCGGCCATTTTGATACTTGGGCTATCCCTGACATCTCTGGAACTGACCTCAATTCAAGAGCATCCCGTTGACGGGACAAACCATCAATAGTGGTCTCCCCAGTCCTGGACACTTCTAGCAACCGCTTCGATCGAGACTCGTAAGTGGCCTCCCGATTTTTATACTGGAAATGAGAAAACTTACTTGTTTATGGTTTCGTACTTTCATCTAAGTTCGATCGACCTAATCTGGTGGTTTTATTATTTTTAAAACTATCACTATGACTATGAAAGACTTGCTTAGTTTAAGACAGTGTTATGTCATAACTATTTAAATAAGGCCCATGAAAACGACTAACAGAACGTTAAATATTATATAAAATCAGAAGTCAAATCATCATTTAAATAACAGCCTGATGATGTGCGTATACATCTTTCGAAGGCGCGCCTAAATACTCGTGGGCTTAGAAAAGAAGGTTTGCTTATATCACCACACTGATATGGCACTGACAACTTACCAAATTTTCAAGATCTTTGTTCCTGCGGCGTACAGTATCGAGCTCGGTGCGAGTGTCTTTAAGCTCCTTCTCGAGCACAATGACTCGGGCCCGCGCGGTTCGTGCCGCAATCTCAGCAGAATTCAGCATAGTTTTCAACGCTTCCTTGGAGGCACGCTCTTTTTTGAGGTCTTCGTTAACCGCCTGGAAAATCAAGCTAAGTTCAATAATACACTATGCAATTCACATTGAGCAAGGATGTGTAAAAGAATTCAATGCGCTTTTTCTTTTTAACCGACTTCAAAAAAGGAGGAGGTTCTCAATTCGACTGCATTTTTTTTTGGCGTTGTTACTCCATAACTCCGTCATTTCTGAACCGATTTGAATCATTTTTTTTTTGTTTGAAAGAGTGCACTACCAGGTAGGTCCCATTTTAAGTTTAGTCATGATTTGATGAAGGTTTTCAGAGATAGGCAGTGAAACTCCTCTGAAAATGACAGCATACCTCTCAAAATTAAGGTAATTGCTTTGTACCTGGGTGCTGATTACAAGGTATTACTTGAAAATCGACATTCTTCCACCTGACCTTCGATCCTGGCTTCATCATCATATTTACCATAGAACTCCTCAACGGATCAGAGCACACAACTCAAAATTGCGGCAATCACTGCGTTAGGGTGCTGATTCAAGGGTATTACTTGGAGATTATCAGAATACCCACCTCACCTTCGATCCTGGCTTCATCACCATAGAACTACTCAACGGATGACAGCACATAACTTTGGATTGCGGCAATCAGTTTGTGTTAAGGTGCTCATTGCAGGGCATTGCTTTAAAATTGCCAGTGTACCCACCTGACCTTCGATCTTGGCTTCATAACCATAGAACTCTTCAACGGATGACAGCACATAACTCGAGATTGCGGTAATCATGTTGCGTTAGGGTTCGTTTCATATGACCACCACGTTTGCAAGAACTACCCATACCTCACAATTTAACCCAGAAACACTAAAAATGTGAAATAAAATAAACTTTTAACAAAAAAATAGTAACCGACTTCAATAGTAACAGCAGTCATTCACTAAAAAGTTAATAATAATTCTATAAAGACCGATGGTATCTTTTGCCGACTTCTTTCTTCCAGAAACATTATGTTATCTAGAAGTCGGCGTATTTCCTACGATATAGCAACATAAAAACCAATATAAGAACGGCGACGTGTAAAAGAATTCAATGCGTTTTTTCTTTTTTTAGTGTGTCGAAACAGGGCGATGGCTTGTGAAAGATAAAATTACCTAGTTAGGTAAGTATGCAAGTCATGGTAATTGCATGTAAGTACTGTTTTCATTAGGTAAATGAATACGTGTCTAGCATCGCAAGGCATAAGTCTGAGGTCAGCCCTTTACTCAGTATACTTGAAGACAACTCTGAAATCGGCAAGTTGTGACCATATGTATATAAAAAGCACCTATGTAAAATTCCTGACCTGAGAGGACGTTTTCCGAGTGGGAGGATTGGATCTCCTTTCGTTACATTTAGGAGCCTGTTCCAGTTTATGTTGTAAAAGTAGATTTTCTTTTTGCAATCTCTCTATCTTTTGTACTAATGCTTGACGGTCCAACCATGGTGTTCTAAAAAAAAGAAAAAGAAAAAGATTCCAGCCACTTTTAAAAAGAAAAAGCAAAGATAAAACAAAAAGCATACTTAGCGAGTACTAAAGTGCTATTGATCCTGGAGTTCAAGTCTACGATTGCGTCATCTAACATCCCGTGCAATTTTTCAGTTTCAGCGTCCAATTCAGCATTCTTGGCTTTCAATTCGATATTCTGGAAAATAATAATAATCATTGGCATTTTCAATAAGAGAATTAAAGAGTATTTTTGTTAGTATTTCCTCTTACTAGTATTAGTATATGTATTCATAATGATACTATTCATAACTATTTTGTTTTGTAATAATAGTATACATACATTTTTACATATTTATTTATTTTATTTGATATGTATCACCGTTAATTTATGTAGACTAGTATTTAATTACAATTTTTTTTAACTCATTATTTATGGCCTTACTTGCAGCGAGATTTAGCGATAGGTATAGTCACCTCTCATCTTGTGGATGACGCCTGTGTGAACAAAACTAGCAAAGGAAACTCACGGCTACATAAGTTGATCGGTCAAGGCGCAGTTTGCTGCCCCGTACCATATTCAAGATCGCCAAGCGACACGCCATCAGCTCGTCTCCCAGCTTACGGACTTCCTGGGGGATTGGCTCCAGCTGTCCCTGGATATTATGAAGTATGCTTGTCTCTGAAATCAAGAAACTATTTAATCATTTAAAAAATATATCGCATATCTTGCGCTCTACTACACAACCATAAGGGAGCAATCAAGATGAACCTGGGATTTTATATTAGCAAAGGTCTAAAGTAAAGGGCGGAAAAGATAAAAAGTCCTAATAGGATACTTTTTATCCCGGAAAAATGCATAATTCCCGAGAGATTTGAGATCTATGAAATATTCCACTTTCTGGTATTTGGCACTTTTGACATATTAATATATCAATTTTGACATCACTCACTAGCCACTGTTAATATCTGTCTATTTTGTCATCTGTCACTTTTAATATCTGACGCTTTTAGGTTGCGTTCCTAAACGCCCAGGTAAATATAAAATTTAACTGTCAAAGTGAATTTTACATTTCCGACAAGGTTTATTGAACGCCTTCGAGCTGTCTGTTTTAACGCCATTGGTTGTGGAACGGACGACAGTTAATTTTTACCTTTACCCTGGAGCGGCGTTTAGGAACGCTACCTAAATATCTCACACTTTTGACATTATCAGTTTTGATTTCTGTTACTTTTGACTTCTGGTACTTTTGACATCTGTCACTTTTGAAATGATCGATTGCGTCATATGCCATCCTGTGCAATTTTTCAGTTTCAGTGTACAATTCAGGATTCTTGGTTTTCTATTCGATATTCTAGAAAATAGTTAATAAACCATCGAATCAGCAATAACTATTTTCGTTTGTCTATTGATTTCTTTCCATTTTGGGCATAGCCCTTGCATAGCCATTGCATAGCCACGCAATTTTACAATAAAAAATATAGGTATAAGTTTCCACCACCATTTTGACATGGAATCCATTGGCATGTAAATAAAAAGTCGCGACAGAAGTCGAACCAAAACTTTCAGACCAAAAAACGGCTAACCATAGGGAGCAAAACGTCAACAGGCCTATCGTTTGAGACTAAAATCAAAAACTAAAGCCAAAAACTTAGAAAATGGCAACCATTTGAATATTGACGAAACCCCGTTAGCGCCCAAGTCCTGAATCTACAAGGTGCGGCCAGCTAGTCCGACGATTTTGGCAAAAGGGTGCCTCAGGTAAGTATTATCCTGAGAGCCAGCGACCTGATAAGTTACCTGACCTTCGAGGTCCTCAGTTCTCAGTCCATTACTTATATGGAAAACTAGATTCATTTAGGGAACTTCTACCACTAGAAAACATAAGCTACAGAAGAACAATTTCAGCCACTCGGACACCGACAATAATGTGAATGTTACCAAAGCATCGAGGACATTTACGATGTCCCCATCACTAAGCGCGCACAGCAGCTAGCTCTAACTCAAAGTATTGGACTAGGCCTACTGATAAACTTTGTTTACACAGAGAGAGGTTACCGAAAGGCCTGTTTAGGTCGATGGCTGGGTCACCCTGTATGAGCATCAACAGGTCATGCACCGGCCACTCGGTCACTGACACAACGCGGACGTCGCCGATGTCGTCCCACGGCGTCCCCAGCCGCGCCATCAGCTGCTTCAACTCTGAGTATCGAGTCACCACTGCATTCTGGAATAATTTTTTGTTCACCCTGTCATCTCCCCTATTATGCAATTCAACAACGTTATACTTCAGACGCTTGGCGGATGAGGGCTAGGCCGAAAAACTGTTACATTTCGTCGACTTCTTTATCGCTAGTGCTTCTTACCGCGTTTTATAGTTCGGGGTGGGGTGAGCGACGCTACAGTGTCAGTATCAAAAGGAATTTCACCTCTCGGCCTTTTTTAATAAAACTCTTCCCTCCACAAAGCCATAATGACAAAGCACTTTGGCTTACTGACCGCCAAACTTTAGTTTGAAGATGATACCCTAATACCCTCCGGTTTGTCGTCTGTTCGCCCGTCCTTCTGTCACAGGGGTCTACAGCTTCAGCCGTTATAGGTAGCCAGTTTGAATACGTTTTACCATGGTCGTAGCCGGCGGGGGGGGGGGTTGGGGTCCAAACCCCCCGAAAAGTTTAAATGCAAACAATTGCTCACAACCATAATGCCTACTAATTTTATTTCATGCATTTATTCTGTTTTATTTTCTTAAACCCAAACCCCCACCCCCAATACTAAAACCTGGCTACCTACCGCGTACCGTGCGTATTATTATGGCATTTGTAGCGGAAAAAAATTTAAATAAAAAAAAATTAACCCAAGGGAGGTCCCCATACAAAAAACTCGAAAAAATTGCATTTTAATATTGCATTTTAATTTTAATTGCATATTTATTATGTCCCCCTCTTGTCTTAGAAACAAGAGGACCGAAAAATATCATGATAATATGTGATTGCGTAAAGATTACTGAAAATTAGGGTTCCGTACACAGCGGAAGCCGCGAATTGTTTGTCAGGTGCTACCATTGTAGCCGTTTGTTTGTGTCAACTTAATGTTGCTATGACATCTTAATTGTTTTAATTTGCCATGTTTTTAGGGTTCCGTACATATATTGTATGGTAGTACGGAATCCTTTGTGCGCGAGTCCGTCTTACACTTAGCCAAATTATTACTTCCACTTTTTTACTCTCTTAGTAAGAGAGGATTGGAAAGACTTTTTTTTTAAAGAACAAGACATCGTGCTTAAACAAAAAAAAAACATGTTTTAAACACATATCTGATGTTTTTTATGGAACTGTTTTAAACATGTTTAAAATTTCTGGATGTCGTATGTACGATTGTAAATATTTTAAAGAGCATTACGAGGTAGAAAAGATCAATTCGAAACACAAGATAAATATATTCAAAGGGATCAGGATTTGAACCAACGACCTCTTGCTTGGTATTATGTTTCTAATTGATTTTTTCTATCTTGTTACTTGTAATGCACTCTTACATACCTATTATACCAATACGACATCCAAAAATATTTAAAACGGCCCCATAAAAACATCAGTAGATATTCGAGGGCATCAAGCTGAAAGGGCGTATCTACAAAAATATAAAAGTATCGTCTAGTTACTTATAAATGATTTTCTTTAAATTTAAAACGCCTTTTCACGTCGTAGACTTAGGCATAATATTACCTATAACCAGTGGAGCAACCTTTACTTTTTCAGTACATCATAGAGCTAATAAATATGGAGATTCGCCCAAAAAAGTCGGAAATTTCGGATCTCAGAAAATCTCTAGATACGCCTTTTCAGTTTGATGCCGCTCGATTATGTTTTTGAAACATGTTTTTTTTTAAATTTTTGTCTTTACACAATGTTTTGTTCTTTTTAAAAAAACGTTTTTTTTCCAACCCTCTCTTACTAAGGGGAACGGAACACGTGAATAATAATTTGGGCAAGTGTGAGCCGGACTCGCGCACAAGGGATTCCGTGCTACCACACAATATGCATATACGGAACCCTAAGAACATGGTAGAGCGCAATTATTATTAAACATACCTAGACGACCTACAACCTTTCTCTTTGAGTTCACTACCTATTACCGTTAATTGTCGCTTTAGTTATAAGCGGACATACAGACAGATAATCGTTGCTATTTATAACTGATAAAGAAGAACGAAAAGACAGAAGTAGATGGCATGATTCTTACCTGTTGAGCAAAATAAGATTTCTTTAACTTCAAAAAGTCTCTCTTTTTGGTTGTTAGCTGTCGCATCAGTTTGTTTGCAACGGGCTGTGGAATTATCACATCTGAAAAAAATATGATGATGATGATGATAATAGTAGTTTATGCTACAAGGGCGAAAAGGAATAAATTACGAGGACGATTTGAAACATGAGCGTAGCGAGTGTTTTAAACGCAACCGAGTAAATTATTGCTTTAACGCCCGTGTATCATACTACGTTTTTCAATGCATAGTGTGAGGAAATGAAAACAAATATAATCTTGTGAACTTTAAATTATGATTGGCTCAAAAGGATTGTATCCAGAGCCGTTAAACAGTGGAAAAAAAAGTATAACATACACAGGAAAGGCTGCAGGTTAGCCAACCATTGCAAATAAATTAAAAAAATAATAATAATAAAGCCCTAGGGCAAAATAATCGACTTTCTGTTCGGTTTTGGTGCATAAAAAGTGGGCCTTTACGAGCACTTGTATTGAAAAATAATAAAATATATAACTGTATAAAGGACTCAAAATTTAATAATACCATTTAATGTTGTTACCTTGTGGTGAGTGCGAAGATGTAATGTTGCGATCACTCTGGCATTGGCTTGCTGTATCGTCTTGGTGTACACTTGACTTTGATTTGTTCTGAGTGAACGATATATTCATTTTGATCGGTACGGAGCTTTTTGCCGAAATCGGAGATTTTGTGTTCGGTCGATGCGCCGTCTCCTACAAGTCCAAACTATTTATGAAAACTAACTTCTTATATGAATTAATTAATAACTTAATTACGACATCATACTTCTTCGTCTTACCATAGAAGGCGAAGCACTGTGGCATCTTTTACCATTGGGAGGTTGTTTACACGGCGGGCTCTAAAAATACATCAGAATAATATAAAGGAAGGAACACAAAACGATGGTCTATCTGCTGTATAAAGACTTTCGTCAAGGCGTATGACCACGCTAAATAAGCAACTCGATGACTTGTGTGTCGGTACAAATATCAGCGGAAACGACATTGTAATAATGTTCATTTCAGCGTGCCTTGAAAAGTGGCTGTTACGACCACCACTGCGTCTTTGGCTAGCGCAAAATAGGAGAAAATAATACTTTTCACATGGACACCATGAACGGAAAAAAAAATTTGAACTTAAATTTTTTAGATCTAAAAATTTCCTATAATTTGGTGAAATAATAATTAAAATTGCTTTAGGCGTTTGGAAGGAGTAAGAAAATTCTTTTGTTAATCATGTGAAATTTTCGATGACTTTCGATTTTTTTTTTTGTCAAAACTAACAATAGAGAAACAGTTTATGAAACCTAAAATTTATTTTTGACTCTATAATGCCTATCATATATTTTTATGAAAGTTTTTGGACCACCCGTGTGGGAGGAGTAGGCCTTCAAAGATACTCGTAGGTCCAAATTGCAGTTGGCGTAATCATTCGCCTTAAGAGGCTATGCGAATTTTATTTTTGTCATTGTCACTCCAAGCGAAAACACGCTCAGTGCGAGAGGGGCGGATTCAGGGCGAAAGCAAAAAATGTTAGTATAATTTTTATAAAAAAAACTAAAATAGCTAGCAAAATTTCAAATATCGAATCTCTAGATATTGTTGAAACACACCTAATAAAATATGTTTGAGTTCTGTATATGGTTCCTATTCGACAAACGAGGAGAAAAAGTGTGTTTGAAGACCTCATTTCAAGAATTATTTCTATCGAGGAAAATTTATCCAAACATGTTTTCCAATTTCAAAACCCTAGATTATATAGTCGAAATGCATATACCAGAAATTTATAAAAATTTCCGCGTATTTCATGAAATACACAGAAAAGAAACACCCTGTACTACTCACAAGATAAATCTTCAATTTTTTTTTAACAAGCATGCCGACACGTCACGCTGCCAAAGTGATATATATGCTTGAGAAAGTGAAATCGACTTCTTGGAAATGAATTACATACAAGGATGCGTAAACGCAACGCAATTTTTAAAGCTGCATTGGCTGCAAATGCTTTGAGCTTTTTATCATTTTTAACTTTTACTCAAACATCCGGACATTTCCTATGTAGCCTTTATTGGGTGCTTGTTCACGAAAGGAACGAAGTGAGTTTCGTAATAGATTTGAACGAGTGTTCCAATGTCTAATTATATCCAGTTGCACACAATACTTTATCTAAGTACGCTACAACCATCAAAAAGAATTTAACGAAAAATTAGAAAAAGAACACTCGTCACGATACTGTCGTGATACTCGTCATGATGGAGTTAGTATGCAGATGCCTGAGACCAATCAGAAACGAGAAGAGTAAAGAAGGCGTGGCTTAA
Organism: Ypsolopha sequella; assembly: GCA_934047225.1. NCBI lineage: Eukaryota > Metazoa > Arthropoda > Insecta > Lepidoptera > Ypsolophidae > Ypsolopha > Ypsolopha sequella. The sequence goes on from OW203985.1 coordinate 12,533,215, forward strand.
AAAATCAAGACAGACCCTCAGAATAAGGAATATCCTTATTCTGAGGACAGACCGTTATTGCTTGTGATTGGTTATAATAAAATGCTAGCGGTCTTATAATAAATTTGGCCAATCGCAGCTGTATAATGCAAATTTATTGCGGTATAATGTAAAATTATAACATCCGTCAAACAATGTAGGTACTTATAAAACCGCTTTTGATGTTGTAATTACCTTATTGCAGTATGGGAGTAGATACAATTCTCTATTTTGTTTTGCACAATTTGACTTTTACGCACGATATTTTCTTGCGATCAATTCAACATATTACTAAATAAAAAAGCTCACAATCTTGTACTATATAATGTGAAATTTAATCGACCGCCTGAATGCGTATTGGAGACACGGTTAGTGATCAGGAACAAGGTTCAATGGTCTTTTGTCCGAAAACATAAAAAAAAATTTGCTCCCATTCACACTGGACTAGTTCAAATATAAATCCTAGAATAGGTAGTATAGTAGAAAAAAAAATTGTTTCAATTTCACCTGACGAGTAACTAAACATTATTTCTGGTGACCGAGTCTCCAGTATGAATTCAGGCGGTTGATTAAATTTCACCATATATGGGTATACGATACATAATGTATTTGCAAAAACCGTATTAATTTAAGCTTTTCTTTGCATTTTCGCTTACAAAATCCCTACATACTTACCGTACAAAACGAGAAGCAAGTGACAAACACTATTTTGTACTTTAAAATCGTAAAATTAAATCGAATTTATACGTGTTTTTAGACGAGACAAAACAAGACAAGACGAATAGTCTTTATTTTGCACCTTATAGAAGAAAACTTAAAGGAGTGTTGGGAAAAAATTAGGAAAGTTATACTAAGCATACTTATATACCTACATAGTTGCAGAATATCACGTACGTTCGTATGTATGTCATTTTCTGCAACTTGAAAGCTTATAAAACGGGGCTGCATTTATTGGCTTAATTGGAACAGTACCGAATTTTTTAATTTCAGTAGTATTGGATAGGGCTCGCAATATACAAGGTGGCGCAAAAGTAATGTCGTAATTTGAATTGGCTGCCATTTTGTTATTATAAATGAAAAAAAAAAGAGCTCTGTTTTAATAAAAAGTTTATTTGAAAGTTTAAATTGATGAAATTATTTGAAAAAAATTATATCGCTCAAGTGGCCACCTCCCGAGATGATGCGCTCGTTTTACGGCATTTTGAATTGTTGCTCGCAAAACATCTGGCTATCTGGCTCCAAATTGGCGATTTCTTCTTCAATGTTATCTTTCAAGACTTGCAAGGTTCGTGGTTTGTTAAAAGCCCCAAAGGAAAAAGTCTAGTGCTGATCTGACGACCTGGACGGCCAGTTCAAATCTCCAAAACGGGAGATCAAATTTTGTAATTTTTTTTTTATTGGTGGGATGATATCACGGGGCAATCAATCAATTATTGAAACACGGGGTTAACAAAATCCACGTTTTGTTGGGTCAGCTTGAACACAACACTGTTATTTTTTTACAAATCCCCTTTAATGTTTATATCTAACTGACGAGCATTAAAAGTCAATAAAGGCAGTAAAGGTATTATTTATTGTCTACATATGTAATGGGAACCAATATATATGGACGTAATAGGCAAAGTAGACTGATCGGAGTAAGATCAACATTTGTATGAGGATCAAAAGTAATATTACCGGTGATCTGCATTTACAAAGTTTGGGAGATTGTGCTCTTTTAGGCACATTTGGCTTGTGAATCGGTAGATGCTTGTTATCTGAAAAAAAAAAATTATGGTTGAGTAAATTCTTCTAGTAATAATTCTGCTCCTAATATTTATGCTTGAGTGAATTCTTCTAATAATAATTCTGCTCCTAATATAATATAAATTGAGGCGCCCAGCGGAAGAGGTCAGTGCCTAACGCACACAAATTTACATACCGAGATTTCTATGCTATTGCTATTCATAGTTAGGCATAGAAATCTCGCTTTGTGAATTTTGTGTGGGTTTTTGAACATAAAAGATGGATAATTCTTGGTCTTACACTTGACCAATTTAGACATTACCGCGCCTGATGAAAAGCTTCGATGAGTGAGTCGTAGAATGAAGCGCCCTGGGGGGCAATTCCGAGCCTGTCAATTCCCATAGCTTAATATTTAAAAGTTTTTTTTTTTTTTTTTTTCAGAGAATATACGCCATTTTAGGACATAGTTTTCATTATTGGTATATAAATTAACCATTATTTTTTTATAATTTTTAAATACGTAATTGTACGATGAATGACTACTATTTTACTATGGAGCCAACACTGAAATCTCAAAAAAAAAATCTGCCCTTCCATACACTTCAGCCGAGCGGCATTGCATTTTTCTATGAAACAGTTAATTTTTTTTTTTTTTTCGAGAAACAGGGTTTGTTCCATAGTAAAAGTTGTTCTATACCATTGACTGAATAAAAGCTCTTCAAATATGGTTACACTTTTCTGTTACACGTTGTATAAAAAGCCGTAGGCGTGGAGGAAGGGCAGCCCTGGGCGCTTGAGAAATTCACGAAAAAAAAGACAAAATTTAATTTATCATTCACAATACGAAATCCTAGGTACGTTAGTCTTACTCGCACTTGGCTGGTTTTTTTTTATAAGTATTATCAAGCGACATTTAATACTACGTCTATACAGCCCAAAAAGCAAAATTTGATGAAACACCATCATAAATAGGTGTCAGGATATTGTGAGCATTGCCTCGTTTTTATACGCAGTTGTATAATTTTATCTATACTGGAAATAAAAAACGAAGGGTTACCATTATCTATAAAAACGGCAAAAAATTCACGTTTGTTGTATGGGAGCCCCCATAAATATTTAGTTTATTCTGTTTTTTAGTATTTGTTGTTATAGCGGCAACAGATATACATCATCTGTAAAAATTTAAACTGTCTAACTATCACGGTTCATGAGATACAGCCTGGTAACAGACGGACAGGCAGACGGACAGCGGAGTCTTAGTAACAGGGTCCCGTTGGTTACCCTTTGGATACGGAACCCTAAAAACAGAAATACAGACGTCGTTCATGTAAAGAACACTTTTATACACTTTTCTATATACAGTTACCGTTTCATGGAAAACAGTTTTTACCTGAATTTCACAAATTCGGCGCTTTTTGAATATCTCGCCATCTTGCATCTCTTGATGTGTGTATGGGGGAAGGGAAAATATACAAAGATGTGTGCAAAGATTCATTGAGATCAAAGCCATGAGGACGTCACAAACACCTAAAGCATTTATATGGCAGCTGAGCGGAGCTCACCTTAAACAAATTCTCTCTCTATATTGGATGTCAAGTGCCGAAGCGACGGAACCCGTTCATTGTGATTGTACCCATACGACGCGACGTACGAACGCCAGCATGACAGGCTACCAATTGGCAGTTCTTATTGCAACGTCGTCGGTCATAGCCAGCAAAATCGTTTACAAGTAGGGAACTTGTAAGTGCAGGCGACTGTACAGTGGAGATAACATCAAGCAATACACTTACAGTACTATAGTACATTAGCCGCTATAGTGAAGGATATAAGATAGGTACGAAATCCAATGTGTAAAGCTTGATGTGATCTCCACTGTACCCCCGCCGTAAAATTACGGATAATAGTTACCTGTAATTTCGGTGGGTGAGATATCATGTGTGTTAGGCATATTTGAACTTTTTTTTGGATTTTTTTATATTTCTATTTGTTCTTTTTATCAAACCGGAAATTTTGACATTATTATATGTTTTGAAATTATTCTGACAGAAGTTAGGTATGGAAACCTGTAGGTTATGGCAAAGACAATATAACCACTTCGTTGGTTATGGAAAGATAATTCGATGAAGTAGGTCGCACATCCTAAATCTATGAATTTACCAAGTATTTTTGCCATAGACTTAGGATGTACCATAGACTTAGGATATACCTCAGAATAAGGAATACCTATCCTTATTCTGGTACTGCGTATAAACCATAGACTATCCGTATAAACCATAGACTATCCGTATAAACCATAGACTATCCTAAGTCTATGGAATATACAGTACTCAGAACAAGAATACCTCACCTTATTCTGAGAAGAATACAGTGACCCCTATTCCGAAGCAAGTGTCCTAAACTGACGTTTTTAAAAAGCGCTCTAAAATTAAGTTCCAATGACTTGAAATTTGTAGGTATTCTCAACTGAAGCGTTTAGATATGTCAAATTGAAATTGTAGCTAAATTTACGATAACAGCTCTAAAGTAATCGTTTTTGGTATTCTGAAGCAACAAATTAGTGCGTTAAATTGGATTGACAGCTATAATATTAGGACAATTTAGTTTGCACCTAGTTAGGTCTAAAAATTTACTAAGTTTTTTCAGCTGTTTCACCGGTATTGGTAACTTCTATTTGGTTTCTAAGTCGATAAGAACAATCAAAGGTGTGTGCAAGCATCTAATCTAATTATATAATCCAGCAGTTTAGCTAAAATATGTGTGATAGATAACAGGACTATGATTTCATGTGAATTTTGTTTTTACCTTTGCCATTCATCAAAATAAATTTGATGATTTTGTCATGTTCCATGTGTTAATCAATCAGCAGCAGTCCATCTATCCATCAGCCTGTCTTTGTACACTGCTGGACATAGGCCTTTCCAAGATTTCGCCACTCTTGGTGGTCCTCATGGAAGTGATGCCCATACTCACACACGCTGCCCTCTTACTCTCCCCGAATAACTACTCTATTCTCATGAACGTGTCTATTCTATTATATTCTATTCTTACTTAACTCGGGTGGGTTTGCCAGTAAGATGGTGGTAAATTCGAGCCGCAGCAGTAAATAATATAAAAGGGAAAGTTTAAGATTTATTATTAAAATTTCATGTTACAAAATGATACATTTTATTTCTTATTCTTGTTCTTTATTGTACATACACAGAAAAAGGTAAAAAAACAAGCATTGCAGTTTAAAGTTTAATACAACGGCGAAATTATCGCTCTAAGATTGTTTTGACTGAATCGATAATAATCATATATCATGTGTACGTACTTAATAAAATGACTAAAAGTCAAAAATTCCTAAACGAATATAATTTTACAATCTGAATATCTATAACTATTAAAGATAGCACTAAAATATTAATAACAAAAAAATTCTACAATATATACAAATGTATGAACCAATGTTGGTAAATACTCGATTATAAATACAATGTGCAAACATGTACTTATGTAAACGATGTACTTTTTATAAAAGATCCTCAGGTTTTTGACTTGTTTTCGTGTTCTTTTATAAAATACAAACTACACTTAATAAAATCATGTACCTAATAAGTTTATTGTACTTACATATTATCATAGATGTAGTTTTAATTTTCTGTTTTATTTTCTCTTTTTTTATTTTTTTCATAATTATTAAGTTATGCCAGCTTTTAGTGCATAAGTCTTTTGTGATTGTGTTATGAATGTTGTGTTTTTCTGTAATTGGATGCCCACTGTGGCTCGCTTTGTTATATTTTGATATGTAAACGTTTTGTGTGTGTCTGATGGAAAACCTAAATAAATAAATAAAATAAATATATTATATGTATAAAATTATGGATACGTAATATTCCTGTTCTAAGTTCAGATTGACATGTCACAGTCCTGGAGAAGAGCACATGAAAAACAAAACGATATTGTTACTATTATAACTTGGTTCTGCAACTACTCAATCAAAAATCATTCCTAATGAAATAGCTCAGGCATAGTAAAACCAGAACAGTAGTTTATCTTCAACCAAAGGTACATCGCGCGGCTAATATGTGTGCGTGCTAGTACGCACGGACTACAGTACGCACGCAACAGCAATATCTCGGTATACAAGGAAGGCGCTAGTCGGGGTCACGCCGCGATCGCGCTCAGTCAAGTTTCTCGAACAAGCCGCCACGCCGCGCGCCGCGCGTCACCGACCAATTTAAACATGTTGACAGCACGCAATCGAACATATTGTACTGTCTTCGGATGCCTCAATAATAATTCCTCAAATCCAGAATTATCGTTCTTCTCAATACCTACTCAACAAGAAAGGTGAATAAGAATTGATGGTATATATAAATAATAATGTGAAATGTAAACCGTATTTTCTTTGTTCACATTTTAACGTAGGTACCTATGATCATAACTGTGCTATGTTTGTTATTTATTCAAGGTGTTTTTAAACGTGGAGCTGATATGGTTGAAATCGCAAAGATTTTTTAATTTTAGACTAGGAGCCAATGTTTGATTAGATACTTAAATTTTATTATGTACTTTAATGTATTTAACTAATTAATTTTTGTAAGAATCACAAAGATTTTTAAGCAAAGTCGTCGCCAGGGGGGGCAAGATGACATACATTTTTAACATAATCTTCTTGGGTTTCTCGCCAATGTTTCGACTGCTTTATTATTAAAATCTCAAAAGTTTTTCGAATCTCTAGGGGGGGACAGCTACCCCCTTCCCCCCTTTGACGATGCCCATGTTTTTAAAGTAAAGTTCAGGAGCCAATATTTTTTCTTACAATAATTAAGATAAGCAAGTAAGATTTCTTTATGAGTTATAGTGTCTATATTTATGTTTATTATGTATGATATGAATGTATGTTTGTTTGTAGTAGGTATGTATGTTTGGATGTTCCACTACGTCGTCGATTGATAGCGCATTTGTTATAATTGGCTTCAAAGCATTTTAAGTATGAATTTTTTATTAGCTACGAAACTAAAAGAAGGGACAACCCTGCAACAGTAGGTATTTAAGTCTCGTACGGGGCGTGAGTTAAACTACTGTTCTGGTTTTACTATGGCTCAGGTAACCAATATGGTCATGCACAGACATTCAATGAAGGTCTGTTTAGTTATGCTTAAATTGTAAATTTAAAATTTTCTAGTGGAAGTGGACAAAGATACAGGGGGCTTAAAAGTGCCGTGAGTTGCTTCGAGAAAAGAATGGTACGGCCGTTCTGTGTTTTTTTTTGCGATACTTGGTGGGGCACTGCCGTGCTCTCAGATTTTCAAGTAAATTACCGATTGAATAAAATATTTAACATATATTAGATTTGAAACTAAATCGATTCATAAACAAAACATGTAACACTTTGTTACAAACATAATAGAATCACAAAAATAGACCATTGTCTAAAGACCTTCTTATGTACTTAATATCTATATCACATAGCTAGCAAAAGTACATAAACATCAATAAGATCCGAGCAGTGCATTTAATTTTGTATTATATTGTAAAATTATATTGGATTAGTGTTAGTTTCAAAATGTTTAATTGTATGTATTCTGAAGTAAAGGTATTTAATTTAAGGTAAGTATTTACAATATGGACCTACATGGATTATTGTTTAATTGGTACATGGATTATATTTTTTTTTATATATATTTTTATGTACTATTTAAAAAAACTTGTGACTCTTCTAAAATCTCTGGGCCTGTTCACTGTTCAAATGCGTGAGAAAGGTAAATTTTGGTATATTTTTCCCCACCGCTAAGAATATGAAACAACTCGTCAATACGAGGCCACAGTATAAGTTTTATACTGTGACGAGGCAGTGGATAGAAGTCTCTCTTTGTGATCTTATAATCATCACAAATACGGACATCGCCGTTCAATAGAGGTTCCGTAGTCAGAATGGTCGATCCTGTACACTCTGTACACGGTCCCGTCACTCTCGAGGCGCGCCAGCTCGCGCTCCACCCGTGCCTTGAGCGCCAGAGGTATAGGCATAGTATAAACACAGTATAAACAAAGGCAGTATGGAAATTACCTAGAAGCGCTCTAATTCGAGCTCACACAGCCGTCTAAGGAAAGTTCAAGCGTTAGTCGCGGGATACCGGGACTAACACTGCTGCCAATATCGACCCAAGATCCAGTATGAGTAGCCGAAAAAAATACTAAAAAGTTTGTGGCATAGGCCCATAGATATCTTATAATTAATATTATTCTATACAGGGGATCTAAAAAGGCCGACTTGGGTGAATCATAAAATGATTTGAAAGTAGGATGGAGTCAGAGTTTTTCACGCGTGCAAAAGTAATCAGTAATCAGTAATTATAATAATTATACGTAATTATACTTAAAGAGACGGCATTAGAACGGATTCATCCAAAGCGGCCTTTTAGAGGACCTGTGGGTCTACCACGTAATTCTCATTTTCATCAACATCAACTTGAGATTGAAATTAGACGTGCGTGCGACGACGCCCGCCTAACATGCCATCTCTTTTGCACGCGTTGAATTTCGCATGCATTTGCTTGAAGTTGATACAAATGAGAATTACGCGGTAGAGCCCCTGATCAGTGCATAACTCTCATAGCAAAATTTTTACATAAATCTATCTTATGGATTTTGCTAACTTATAAACAGAACGGCCAAGAAACTACATTCAGCTTTGAACATAATTATAGATTTAGGATGTGTGACCACTTTGTAGATTTCTATGGTCAATTAATTTTAAACCCTCATTTCGATTTAGGTGTTCTTAAAAAACGGACACCGTTTTGTGAGTGTTTGTGCACAGCCGCCCTCGCCCAGGCCCGGACTTAGATACCCAGGGCCCCTAGGCACTTGACATTTCCCCATCGGAAATTTAGCAAATAAAATGCACTAGTACAGACAATATAATTTTTAACCGACTTTCATTACTATAAATAAACATCAAACAACAGAATAGCCTCAGGTTACACTTAACATATAACAGGGTCTCACTGTAACCTTTGTAACGATTTATGGTTTAATAAATAGTGTTTTTTTTTTATCAGAAATAATGTAGTCTATGCTATACATAGCATATGACACTATAGATACGTCAACAGTCGTCATATGTGGCGTATAATATCACTGAGAAACAAGACTATTTCGGACGAATGCCGTTCAAACAGAAACTCAATCCACATACACCTTATCAAAATGTAAATTGTCCTTGCAGAACGCGGAAGTTACCTTAAGGAATGTTACCTTGATTGCAAAATGAATAAATAACAATTTATTAATAAAGTTATTTAAATAAGTCCATAATCATCATGCCCTTGTTAGGTTCAAGATCAACTTCAAAATCGTAATAAAATAAACGGGTGAGACTTTCGTCTTTGACTTTACAACAATGCTGCCTGACTTTATATTACAAGCCTTGAAAAGGATCAAAACATTGGATCAGTGATAATTATATAATTTGCCTTGGATAGATTAAATCCTAGAATCTCATCGATAAAATAAACTCCTTACCGATGTATAGGTATAAAAACAAATCGTTAATATTAAGGCTACTTATCTGGAAAAAAATTACTTCTTCTAATATAAACCGGGACACAATTAAACTTATGGAAATAACAATAGAAATAATGCACTACAAAAAAAATACCACTATAAATAAATATTCAAAAATAACACTTTCCACTACAAAAGTAATTATTTCACTAAAATTAGGGAGAGTGTCCATCATATCGAAATAGATTTACAGCTTAGTCTCACTTTGATTTTTGCGAGAAAAACTCGACGTCTGCCCGCAGAGCCTGAACAAAAAATTCTAATTTCACTCCATGGAAACTCCAATAATATTGGAGCTACCATCATAAATTCATTAAAATGCGTATAATCATATAGTAGAGTATTACCATCTGTGCCATCTGAAAGTTGTATTTTGGCCGTTATAATTATTTCTTAATATTTTGTAACAAATACTAGTATTATATCGTCACCTTAAAGGGAAAATTAAATATCCAACAAAAAAAGTTTCGAGATAATCGCAATCCTGTGTTTTTTTTTCGGTAGAAAATTCATATCTCCGTTATTAAGAAAGCTAAAATTCTAATTTTTTTATATGGTGTGGGCTTTAAAAAGTTCTTAAGTTGTACATTTTATAATATTGGAAAATAATTTCCTATATCGATTCCTCTAAGGTGTAAACCTTAATTGATTACAGACTGTAAAAGGAAAAGGACTATATGACACAGGTAGACAAAGATATATATGTTTTTCTTTTTTTTCATTAACCTGAATTCCTGCTGTCTTGTATTTTCTTATCCCTTGGTTAAAGTAGATATAAGTCATATATTGTATAGTATAAGTTTTATGTTGAAAAAAAAGACATGATCTTGCTAAGTTTCTTGCCCTTCTTCTTAGCAAGACTAATCGAATGGGCGGAGGTAGGCATGTATTTATATATGTAACCTATTAGTATGTAGTATATAGGATGGGATTTGGTCGGCCGCCTAGTTTCGTGCTGGGGGCTCGGTTGGTGATCATTGAACCTTGTTCCTGGTCCCTGGCCGGGTCTCCGGTATTGGTTAGGGCGGCTGATTGGATTTTACCTTGTATAATATATATTTTACCTATCATTTTAATCGTAAATATATTGCTACATAAATTAAATAAACCATTAATTTAGTTCATGTACATTTATTATTTTATTACATATATTTTCTTTATTAGATTAAATTTGACGTGTAAAAAGTGTATATATCTATACCTGCTTTGCAAAATAAACTATTTGAATTTGAATTTGAATATCTATAATTTACCGTATATTCATTTAACCCAAAATACTTTTCCAAAATTATGCCCAGTTATTTAGTTTTACATGTTTGTTATTCAATTTTGCCGTTAAATAAAAATTGCGACTTTTTTGCATGATTTAAGTAGCCTTATTTATGTTTGCCATTTTATAGTTTGCCATTTTTCATGGTTGTTGAATTTACCAATGGACCTTTTCTGGTACTTAGAATGACTTTAGAATTAACTTCAAAGCTAATATTTTATTAAGAGCTGTTCTAAAATTGATATCTTTCACTAGGGAGCTAATTAACATACATAAAGTCTTTGTATAATTTTATTTAAAGAAGTTTTTACGTTAATAAGAGAAGAAAAATAAATTTATTTTAGAATATGTTTCGCTATCCTGAGGGGCTACTCTGAAGTAACAAAATTCGATCGAATATCGTTCGGTCGTATATCCATCTCTATCACACTCTCTAGGCGTGCGTCAGAGATGGACGTATGCTTGGACGATAAATTATCAACCGAATCTTTTTGGGAGTACTGGACCAGTACCCAGTTGGGATATACGATTAAATAAATAAATAAAAACTGCAGAACCTTCGTGATATAATTGTATTAATTATACCTATAGAAATTGCGAAACATATCAGTCATAATCTCTTTTATATAATAATTTGAACCAATCAACAAAAAAATAATAATCAAACCTTAATTTGTTTACTACAGTACGCGGAGATAAATAATGCACATCGAGTCGTAGCGTCATCTCTGTTGCACGAAGTTCTTAGGCCGGTGACAGAGACGACGCTCGACGAAGCCAAAGATAGCCGGTGCGCATTATATACCACTGCGTACTGTAAGTTCACTGAAAGTTGCATACAGTAACATGCACGTATGTGGATGGAGAACATCACCAGTGCCACATCGACGTTAACAAGTAGAATTGTGTAAGAAAAGCGGATTCACTTGACAGCTCAAAAAATACATACGGGTTTAATTGTCAAACGAGCTAATTTGTTCCGTTTGAAAATTGAAATCGCACGTTTTAAGCTGTCATAGATGGATACTATATTCTGACACAATTTCACCTTAAAGTCTTGTGGTTACAGCAATATAATTTTATTAATATAGGAACAACAAAACAAATCAGTCATATATAATCTTTTTTTATAAAATAATAATATATGAACCAATAAATAAACAACAATCAACCCGTAGTTTCTTAGGTAAGTTAACTGAAAGTTGCATACAGTTACATGCATCGAATGGATGGAGAACATCACCAGTACCACATCGAGGTGAACAGATCTTTTGGTTATAGAAATACAATTTTATTATTATAAGAATAACAAACAAATCAGTTATAAGCTCGAAAAAAACCTCATTTATTAGGTTATCTTCCAAAGTTACAACATTGCAGAAGCGGCTTTTAAATTTGATTAGGCCTTCCATGCTATGCGGCCTTCGCCAATCTCGAGGTTGTAGAGCTGGACTCTCATATTTGTTGTGAGGTGCTATCTCTCTACCTTTGCCCACATTGGCAAAGCCTTGAGACAAGCGTTGATCTCGTCTGCTGCAGTGTCTTGTTCGATGACTGGCAGCGTCTGCCGGAAGTCACCTGCGAGCAAGACGACAAATTCACCCATCAACATTCGGTTGCTGCGGATGTCTTGCAAGCTGCGATCGAGCGCCTCAATCGCACGCTTGTGAGAAATCGTGCATTCGTCCCAGATGATAAATTTGCACTGCTGCACCAAAGCATCGAGACCACTGCTCCTGCTTATATTGCAGGTGGGCGTTTTTCACCCGCAAGGTTAAGTGAAAGTTTGAAGACCGAGTGGGCAGTTCTACCTTTACTGAGCAAGGTCGTGGCTATCCCAGAGGACGCAACAGCTAGCGCGACATTCCTATCCTTGCGCAACTGCGCCAGCAGCAAATTTAGCAGGAATGTCTTGCCTGGTGCGTCTAAGAAATGAAGACCCCTTCTCCGCTCTTCACCCGGCTCACAATTTTATTGGAAATTTGCCTTGGCTCTTGTAATAGCTAGGGCTCAGTTTGAGCGACTTGAGCCCCCAAGGCTGCGGTGTCGTAACTGAGCTCCCTGGGCAAATCAGTGGACTACTTTCCTGTTTGTTGTGGGTTAGCCATGCTGAAATTAGGCAGCCGTTTACCCACCATTGAGAAAACTTTGTTCTTAATAAATTTTAGCGCTTCGTTAAAATATATATCGTCGTTGGCCTGTGCTTGTGTGCGATATCTTCCGATAAAGCAGTTTATACTTGTCCCAAAGTTGCAGGGGGTTTGAGAATCCGCAGGTGCTCAACATGATAGCAAAAAGCTCTCTCAACTTGGCCGCTGATCTACACAATACGGCGTCCTCCATCGTAGAGTTCCAGTGGCCGTCATTTTCCAAAAGTCCCATTGCCTCACACACTTCTCGGAACGTAGTTTTTTGCTGTCCTCCGACTGTTTTGAGGGCCTGAAAACTGATGGGGCCTTGGACGCGGGTTAGTAGCAACCGTAAGCAGTAACACTAAAAGTGTGTTAAGTGCACGGTATCAATTCTGCCCAGGGCATCTGACGTCTTCACATCATGCCAACCTTCGACGCGGTTGCCTTGCACACGACGCTTCCACGCTTTCCGTGAAGCGTTCCATGCGTAATATTTTGGCACTTCCGCATATGGCAAAGTTCTGGCAAACTCGTCCGTCTGGCACAGACGGAAAAACTCGGTGAGTGTGTTAGTGGGCGGTTCACTACTCAATCGCACAGGTGAGCCTCCGTGAAGTAAACGCGCTCGCCGTTAGGAAGGTGCACCGTAAGACGTGTCACTCTCGTGAAGCGGCAAGCCCTATATCCGCCATGCCGCTTCGTTGCTGCTCACGTAATAACCAGCTGCATTTCGTCTCGTGCGTCAATATTAGCATTGCCTTGCTGCTGCAAAATAAATATCGCCGGGTAAGTGCCTTTGTTTATGTACTTACATGTATTTAATTGCCTGAACCGCGTTACAGAACTCCACATCAATGTGAGCATTAAAAATAGTCGAAAGGAACGGTGAGTACGGGACCACCCAGCTGTTGTCCACTCCGACGTCTTGCGCGGTACCTCTCATTTTAATTGTGACCGTACGTCCTCCATCTTCGGGTGCCCTACACCTGTACAACGGATAACCATTCTCGTTGGTTTGCGTCTCTTTTAACAGCGCCCGAGGATACTTTTTGGTGCATGCTCTGTCCCACATGTACAGGGGACGTAGGGTTCAATGCTTCACATGGACTCATGCTCTTCGTGATCGTCTCATATAGCTGTTTGTCCAAGTTGAGGTCGGGCAGCTCTGCTGATATCACTTCATCGATTTGGTTCGGACGCAATTTTTTTTTTAACCACAGCAGCTCTATTAATAATGTCAATTCAGAGTTCCATGCCCGAAAACTTGACCAACTTAGTATTGCAGCTTTGTTTTATAAAATTTTAATATTTTTGCCAAATTCTAATAAAAAATTATTGATTACTCAAGCTCAAATATAATCTGCTTACTAAAATTAAATAAACACACAAAAAAAGCTTAATTGCATCTATCAAGATAACCTTTACAAGCGAAAAATAAATAAAAAGACTATTATTCGTTTTTTCCTTAAGGTACGGTTAACATCGATTTAAATATTCGTTTACACCATTTCAATAAGAGCCGTTATGTATTTTTGCCTTTCGATTATTATCATCAATTCGAAATATGTTTATTGCCAAAATTCAATAAGGTAGTTATTTTTTTTATCGTAGTAAAAAAACTACAAATAGAGTCAATCTCTTTAATCCTTTTTGAATAAGTGATTTTAATATAGTTTTCCCAATCAGTTTTCTAGTAGTTTTCCGGATTTACCGGTTTGGCCACAAACAGCTATCTCAGGAAATAAAGGGAGTAGGAAAACGATTCCCAGATCAAAAGATGGAGAAAAAATCGGACGTTTAGAAAATGCAATAAAAGTGTTTTGGAAAAATGTTACTTATTTAATTTTCCATTTAAGGTGACGATATTGTCTACGCAAATGTATAAAGTAAAATTTAATCTACCGCCCTAATTCATACCGGAGACTCGGTTAGTGACCAGGAACAATGTTTAATGACCCTTCAGGTGAAATTCGAAAAAAAAATGTTTTGCTCCCATCCTGCCCGTTCTATAATAATAAATAGACGTACTCACTCGTATGTGACACAAGGCTGCCCGCTATCATGATAAATCTAAATAAAAATGTCTTTATAACGGGGCTAGACTGATTCCAAAATAGACGGACATAAAAAATTTAGCACAAAGTGATTGCAGATTCGGTTAACGACGCATTACTAATATACCTATAACGCCGTTACTCTGCTGCACAGCGAAATCCTTGCCTGTTCGAAGATTGGAATTTATTACAAGGTCTTAGAGACTAGTTTCTAATAACAATTTTCAACAAACTGTGGGTCTGGACTCCTAATCTAGTTATCAAACTACGACCTTCGTAAACCTGGAAACTGGCGGAAAGCCAACAAGATCTGCGATAAAAATGTTATGAAGAACAAAAGTAGCGAAGAAATTGCTATCGGACCACTCATCAATCTTATTGACATCAATCATATTATCTACTATGTTTATGTTTATTGACATGAAACATGTAAATTCATTCCAAAATTCGTTATACACAAAATTAAAAAATAACACTATAATTTATTAACCTTGTGGTTTAGGCAAGGTTCTGTGCGCTATTGTTATCAACGTTATTGCCAGCGGTGCCGGATTAGCCTATAAGCAAATTAAGCAATTGCTTAGGGCATCACGTCTCGGGGGCACAATAAACAGCACCGAAAAATGTTTTTTTAGCACATGAAAGGCAAAGCTTAAATATAATACTTAGATTAATGAGATGTTACGTTGACGCATGATTTCTAAATCTTCCGAATAGTCAGCAAGGTATTAAAAACGGACGACGATGCTGCAAGGGAGGTACGACACTTTATCAATATTGATAGAGGCAGATTTGCTAAGAAAATTTATCTTTGACACTATTGTTCGCGAGTTTGCTCTCGGCAAAAGTCGCAAGTCGCATTTAAAGAAAGGCATGCTTGGTTTTTATTATAATACTCCACTTATCTCTTTCGTATATATTCTAAGAAAAGTACTTAAAAACCTATATTGGTTTACTATGGATAAGGGGCCCATGAGCGTGGATTGCTTAGGGCATCGAGTAGCCTTAATCCGGCACTGATTGCCAGTGATGGTCCGAGGGGGGTGGGCACAGGGGTCATAACCTCCCCAGAATCATCCATGCTGATTCCAAAATATCTTAAAACTTGACAGCTTAGGGACATTTTGAATAGATTTATTAACTGCTAAAGTCTAAGCAATGAAATAAAAAAATAGTCGAAAAGTACAAAAAACTGAAAAGAATTAATTAAAATAATAAAAGTGTGAAAATCGTAGGCTACTCGCTTTCGAAAGCGATGTATTTACTACATAAATACGTAAGTATATGAAAGGGTAAATCATAAATTTATTAGAACCGCATACATACATGAATAATATTTTTGAGGGTAGTTTAACATCTATTTTAAAAAGTGTCAATCACACAATATTTATGCAGAGTTTCATTAGATTTCAACAAGTAATAAACTTCCCAAGTAATAAATTATTTTGTGCAAAGAGTTAACAAAAACACTAAAATCTGGAGAAAAGGTAAAATATCTGTGCCTGAAAAAAATGTTCACAAAGGTTTTTTTTTTTAATATTTTAGCAGCTTGTTTTAGTCGCTATGGCATAATATGGTTGTTATTTACCATACTATTTTTAAGGTTCCGTACCCGTATTGTGTGGTGGTACGGAAACCTTTTGGCGCGAGTCCGACTCGCACTTGCCCAAATTATTTAAATTTCTGTGAGTTAAGAGGCTTTTTATTATTCATGGTATGAACTACCAAATAACTGTTCACATCAGCGTAGACTCGCTCAAGTAATAGCCGTGAAATCTGTTTCAAATTCCTATTTTTCCGCCATTTACTAGTCTTTATTTTTGACATCTGAGATGGATCTGAAAGCAATTGCTTACTTCTCAGAATAATCCTTATTCTGAGGCTTACTTAAATTATTATTTTTTACAAAATAATTTGAAGTTCTTGACACCATTTCATAAGGTAAAGCCAATTGTAACTTCCATCGCAGTATTTTAGATGTTTATTTACACTCATAACAAAGTTCATTTTCATTAACAGGTACATATTATACTGGACAACTTTAGAAACAAAAAAAAAGCGCCGGTGGCTCAGGGGTAGAACGCTGGCTTCTCGATCTTGACAACCAGCGGGCCTATTATGTATCTCTAGTTGCCTTCTGGACTGGGTGTCTAATAGTGTCTATCATCAAAAACATAGATATACTATCGAATTCCGATTTCCTAAGGATATGTTCGCACGTGAAGTGACGACACAGATTGTTAATAGTTCAATACCCACTAAAGGCAATTTTGAAATTTCAGTTTTTATCTATGTTTTTGATGATAGGCACCTAGTACAGTTGGCAACTAAAGATACAGATTAGGGGGGTAGGTTCGATCCCCGGTCCATGCCATGCACCAATGAGTTTTTCAGAATTTATGAGCATAGTATTTGTTCTTACTTACCACTTGCTGAACGATGAAGGAAAACATCGTAAGGAAACCTGCATGCCCTAAAAACTGTGTATTTGTACCCGAAGTACGGCGATAGGGTTCACCACCCTTCACGTTGGGACGTTATAATCGTCCGTCGTTGAAACGCAGGTGTACCGAGTTGACAAAAGTACAAATCTTAATACGTTGTTTATAAGTAGAATCCCTAGATAAAAGATCAATATATCAAATATATTTTTTTCAATACAAGGAGAGTCCGAATTTCTTCAAACGAATCCTGATGGTCTGGCGTTGTTCATGCTCTAGCTATGCTCAGGTACAGTCTTAATAACATTCACGCGGGTGAAATCGCAGGCAATAGGATAAGTCCTTATATTTTGGTCAAAACCTTTTCCCTGTAGGATCAAAATTTAGTTGTATTGATACATGGAATGCTTCTCTTGATATTTGTCTGTTATGTATATGTATATATATATATATATATATATACCTACCATTATGTACTAAAACATGTTCCGCACATTTTGGTATACGGTTGGTTAGTACACAGTATCCTATAAAAATAAGTCACTTGGTACATATCGAAACTTTATAACTTCCAGATGCTGTCTATAGTATAGTTTGCCCGAAAGACATTCTTGGTACTGAAGTTTTCCGCACAGCATAGTTGGCTAATACAGTTCACCTTAACATTTTCGTACCAGCTGCTGGTATATTGTGTATTACGATCTTAAGTAATAAATTAAATAAATTCAAGTAAATATATATTTAGATATGAGCTGAGTCTCCTAAAATACTTATTATCCCGTGTTCAACCGTGACCTATTATTTTTATGAAATAATCATCAAAGCTTTAATGAATTATCAATTTGATAGAGAAAAGATAAGCCAACGACTAAGCAACCAAGCAATCGATATAGATAAAGATAAACCTCCAGTGATGGCCACTGATAGTATCTCTACCGAGTGTTGCGATGTCAGCGACTGTACGAGCGATCACCAAATACAAGCGAGCGAGGAGCGGTGCCAGCCAGCAGCGTTGTCAATGATCGAGTGGTTCGCTTATCGTAGCGAGAGGCTCGATAAGACTGCCTGCGCGGGCGCAAGCGTCAGTGCTGCGACAGACGCCGGCGCACACGCCGCGGCAACCGATCACTACTGAAAACTTACAAAACGTAAACCGTTACATGTTTTGAAACTACCATCAATATTATACAAGTGCTATGTGCACTGAACGTGGGCTAGTGTTTTGTAAACGGTGTTGTGATCAAATTTGTTTTTACTTGAACTTGTGCGGCTAGCAGCAAGAGTTTCCCTGCAGCGATCGTTTTTCTCCGCACCTTTTTTAGCTAATTGGTAAGTGAAATCAAAAACTTTAATTCGCTATAAATGAGATTTATCGTGAATTTTCTCCGAAGCCATTGACCGAATCTACGAAGCATAGATGTTTTGGTTTATAATAAAAATAGCTCGGGGATCACGTCGTCGTGTACTGTGTTCAGCTCAGCGGGTTTATTGTTCGCCAATCATGAATACTCGATTAACAGTAGCCAAGTGACTGATATGATAATGCACTGAATGAGCGCGGTGCGTGTCGATGCAAACACGCCTCGCGCTTAGTTTCACTGACCTTTCTAATTTCACTCATCTCACTTTACAATGAAAACCGCGAAGCTACTCTCGACTAGGGTTACCAGTAAGGTTGGCAACTTTTTTTAGAAGAAATAAAGTATATCTGATTTCAGGGAACGTAAATAAAAAGTACGGTCCTTTAAAAAAAAGTATCCTTTATTCAAGGGTGATCAAAAAAAATTTTTTTTAATTGTCAATGCAGCGGGTGCTAGGAACTAGGAAGGCTAGGCTTGAGATCCTTTTGTGAAACTTTCAAGTAATCAGAAACGGCTGTGTTTTCGCTAACTGGTATTTTCAGTTTACGTCTAATTTTACGTAAAGATTGAAATAAAGTATTTTCACGTACTTTATTGGTATTCAAAAGTACAATGTACAGAGACCCAAAATAACGTAAGACCCTATACCAGATTTAAAACTGAAAAGTACTGACAATAAGCCTGATTAGTGCAAAAAAGTCCTGACGTCAGTCAGCTTGGTATCAATTTTTATTTGTGCGCGAGTCTTAAGTGCAGCAGTATTTACTGCAATTTGTTTATTGTTACCAAAGAAGAGTGAAAGGTCCCTACTAATAAATAAAACATAGCTATTAAGATTTGTTTTACTAGTACCTAAATAATCTGAAAAATCCTGACATTTTCAAAGTCCCGCTGGATTCCTGACAGGTGCCTGAAAATCCTGACATGTCAGGACAAATCCTGATGGCTGGTAGCCCTACTCTCAGCTGCATGCAATATGCATCCAGACTTGGACTTATCTCTAGTTGACAGGTAGGTAGAGGTCTTAGAATAAAGTGTAATGTTATCTAGTTTCTAGATACATACTCAATCGAGAAATGTCTTATTATTTTATAATTGTGCATTCAACTGCAATATGAAAAGGATTTTATTCAATTAGTCTTATTAACATTAAATATATATTAAATTAAAATTATAGAACTTGGCAAAATTTTATAGTCAATTATTTGCATGTAAATTTTAGCTGTAAAAACTTGCCAAGCTGTAGTACATATTCAGTAGCAAGGACCCTAACAAACTTACTTTTAAAACAAGTGAATAACGTTGTACATTATGTATAACTGAAGGAACCTCTATATACCTCGGCACCCAATTTGATCTCAATTCTTTTTTTGGCGAAGTCGACATTCCTGGACTGTTTAAGACTGTACATGAGCCTAGAGCATGAACAACGCCAGACTTTCGAGGATTCGTTTAAAGAAATTCGGACTCTCCTTGTATTGAAAAATATATATTTGATTTATTGATCTTTTATCTAGGGATTCTACATATAAAAAATGTATTAAGATTAAGATTTATACTTTTGTCACAAAAATATGTTTTCCACCCACTTTTTTTTGTTTTCAAACGTTCGCTTTATGAACGCGGCGGTTATGATTTTTTTTCTTCATAAAATGGGTAATAGAAATATGAAGGGATCCTATTTAAATCCAATATTTTTTTCACTACAAAATATTTCAGTATTAGCTAAAACCACACCAATATGTTATTTCGCTGCGTGATCATTCTGGTCCAAGAAAAATAGGCCAATAAGCTAACATATAATCGCCTCTATCAAAAGCAAATAAGGTCTTTACCATTGGACTTAATGTGCTGGACAGGTAATAAAAAAAGTTGCTAGGGTAGGCCATCCTTTTAAAAGCGACTACAAATGTGACCTAAAAAGGACGAAATAACTTTTTGGACGACATATTTTTTGCTCTTTATGCTCAATACCTACATTATGGGATCAAGAGACCATGCTGTAAAAAAAGAGTTAGGCCAAAAAGATCATGCGACTTAAAAATGTAATGCCCTAAAAACGCCAGCATTGGGTGTACATTTTTTAAACTATATATAAGTATTTTCATATTGAACAAAGTACCAATCTTCGCTGTGGTATCTTTAGTAAACTTGAGGAAGGTTCACAGTTATGTTCAATTGTTCAAGGCAGGGTTTCTCAAATTGGAGTACGCGAACCCCCGAGGGTTCGCCAGCTGATCGTAGGGGGTTCGTGACAAAATTTACGTGATGGCGGCTGACTGGCCAGCTCGCGCGGGAAACACAAAATTTATCAAAATTGCTCCGAAAAGCAACTCAATTTGCGACAAGAAACAAGCCCACCTATCACATTAACTAATTAACAACATTACTTTGTGACTGTATTATCTTTTATATTAAAAAAAATCCGTCTATAAAAATCCTTGAACTTTATAGGGGTACGTGGGGCTAAAAGTATGAGAAACACGGGTTCAAGAGAACCGAATAGGTATTGTAGGTACATAGGCCAATAACGTGCGAAAAGATGACATCGTACAAAATGTAGGGCATGCTGCCATATTCAGTTACCCATACATTATTTTATGTTATTGTTATGTAGTAGAAATATTTATGTATAATATAATAATATATATAAATAATATCATATAATAATAATGTCCAATAATAGATGGATACTGTCCGAAGTGTGATAATTTTATGGTAAATTTCCAAAGCCTTTGGATAGTGCTAGCTTTATATCTGGATAATAATGTTAGCTTTATCCATCTACCGACTCGGTAGATGGATAAAGCTATCCAGATCCAGATATCCAGATCTCGGTAGTACCGAGCATATGTATATACATTTTGGGAGTCGAGCGAAGCGGAGCGGAGCGTGGCTACCCTCAGTAGTTCTAACAGAATAATATGTAATTATTACGATATGCCTTGGGAAATTGTAAAATGTCGAATTGAAATGACGACAACACATAGACTAGAACAATTTACCTAAGAAAATAAACAGTTTTATTTTGTGGCAGCTTCCTAGTTATTTTCCGGGTTGTCGAGTTGTAGATTAATAATACTATTTTAGTTTAATTTTGCTTTAGGAGACATTTTAGTTTTATAGGTAAATTTGTAAGGTTTAATTTTAGTTTAATTTAATGTTATCTAAGTTTTTATGTTTCTGTTAATAAATTTTATCTGTAATAATTTAATTACATTTTATATTCAAAATTTAGTTTTGGGTCAATATTTTACACAACGTATAAAAATTTCAGGTTTTTATCTCATTCCGTCTAAGAGCTAGAGACCGGTGACATACGGACAGACGGACAGCGGAGTAACATAAATATGGCTCCGATTTGCCCTTTCGGTACGGAACCCTAAAAAAGCTTCGTTGACAGGATGAATAAAAGAAGAGTGACTACATATAAAATGAAGATGAAGCAACAAGTTGAAGGGAGATTTTGACCTCACCATCGTAGGAGAACATTACACGTATCAACCAATTTGATGACATGAAGAAGGGCCATGTTAAAATGAGCAAGTTAAATAACTAAGGGAAACATTTGTGTCAGGATCGCAGCAGTTATATTCCTTTCAGACCTGAGTCACTCTGTGCAGCTACTGTACGAGCAGAGCACGCGATTGCATTAGACGGGTCTGCAAGAGTTATCATTGCAGTATTGAAACGCAGAAAGAAAAGTAAATCTGGATGTGAGGAGCTCTGAACCGGGATACGAACCCAGGACCTCTCGCTTGTGTTGGTTTCGTTTCAATCAGTTTTGAAATATGGAAACTGAATCGCTTTTTTCGTGAATTTCATGCTTTTTTTTAAGTAATATGATATATAAAGAAGATTGAAAGTATGTTTATTTATGAAATGTAATGAATAATTGTCTTGAGTCAAAAAACAAGGCATATTTTTTTATATATTTACCATCTGTATTGACGGAAATGAAACTGAATCCAATGCAATACTCATGTTTAGCATTGTGTAGCCCCTTTACTAGAGGTAAATATTTCAAATGGACAGCCCATAATTATGACACACATACTTGTTCAAACATACATAAATACTCACGCCTGTCTTCCAGAGGGGTAGGCAGAGATCACAGATTTCCAATTGCTACGATCCTAATACATCTCTTCTACGTAGGTAATTATTGATTATTCTACGTATTAAAGGATTTAATCCTACTAGTAAATAATTGTGAATCTAACAGTTTAATGGATTTGGATGAAACTTGGTGAAAAGATGTTTCATATACACAGGCATTTTTTTTTTTACTATTTACGGATATGACCTCAAATTGACGTCCAGCAAAATATAGGTAGATCATATAGAATTATGCGACAATCAGTAATTAATTTTTGGATTTGGAAATCTTTAACTCTGATTATATCGGTAACATAACGCTTTAGAACAGTATATTATATAACAGTTTTTGTTAGTATATTATGTCTCCTATCCATATATACAGGTTTTTTGTGCGACGCGACTCTGACATAAAATGAAGATGGTGGATTCTCGATATGCCAGCCTGCATATAAAAATGTTGAAAAACAAAAACTATCGACACAAAACTCCAAAAATGTTTACTCGAATCTGCCTTTATGTTGACACTATGAAGATTCAAAAATCATGTTTTAAAAATCTAGGGATTAAATCAGAGGTCTCCAAACTACGGCCTATTTACTATTAACTATTTGTCCAAAAGTAGCGTTATTATAAGAATTTTATTTACAACCCTATTTTAAGGTTTGCGCACAGCACGCGCTGCGACTAACTCCGTCGCAATGGTCAATGTTGTCCGAAATACAAACCGAAATTGTGAACGGAACGAAATACTCCCAATATGAAAATATGCGCGTCAAAACTACAGTATTTTGGAATCATTAGCTATTGTCTTGGCCCTCGGGACTTAGTGATACGGCCATTACGATAAATATACCGTTAACTGATGGTTTATTAGTATCGCAATGAATATAACGACAACCCGCTTACGATAACAAATGATTTAAGACTATCATCGTAATAATAATCGCAATGCATCGGTTTATTTATGACAGTACCGATTAATCGTAATAGCCATTATAGTCGGCGCGGCGGTTTAAGTTTCTTCGCTTTTTGTACAAAACAATTCACCGACATAAAATTAGTCAAATTCCAATGTACAAAACGAGCGTAATATAATACAGTTTGACCCTTCTAACCCCTCTGCCATAGCTTCAGGCTTCGAGAGGCGCGCCACGCGGTTCTTCTTGCGACGACGGAGCCGGCGGCGCGACGGAGACCAAATGTATGAAGTTGTATTGAGCCGGCCATGGGTCGTCGCTCGCGCGTCTTGTCCGGCTTCGAGTGACTTGCGCTCTCTCGATGGCTGTTTGCGGGGAGGCGGGCGGTTGAAACAGTGATCGAGCGCACAGGACGACCCTATTGTCGTTGTCGAGCGCTTTGAGCGAGCGAGCGCGCTATACATGAAGGCGCCGACGGGTGTCGTGGCAGGGCAAAGCCCGTCGCAAAAACCGCCTGGAAGCGCAGCAAGAAGCGCCGCTAGAAGCCTGAAGCTATGGCCGACCGGTAAGAGTGCACACGAAAGGGGGTGGAACTAGACCCTATGCTATCGACAAAAAAAGGTTTTTTTTTTTGTAATCTACCTATATAGTACACTGTGTGTTGGTCTGTTTAGCAACTTCCGTCACAGGGTAGGTTATGTTGACGATGCTTATTCCAAAAAACGAAATACAAAAACAAAAATACCACATAAAAAAGAAGACATGCTTTTTTTATTTGTACAAAAACTCTTTTTTTTTCTTCATATAAATATATTATATAAATACATTTAAAAAAAGTATTACCAAATCAACATCTTGTATAAAATTGACGTTTAAAAATTTTTATTGCCTACCAATGACCCTTTGTATAAAATACGTCATAAGTTTTGATCTATCGAAGTACATGCTCTAAGATCGAGAGTAATACAATGAAATAAAATCTGTTATGTTATGTTATAACTTATGATTCTTAAGAATAGACGTTGCATACCAAATTAAAAACTGACCATAATCAACTACTACTTATTACCATAAAAACAATATGCTAAAAGTTAATTTGTCCGTTTTTTTTTGTAATAATATTTTTTTTCAAAATGATGTCGTCATTTTGCCGTTTTTTTTCCTAATTATATTATTCCTCATTCTATTACCTTTCTAACATAAAACATTGCAACGTTCTATAATATAAATACAATAATTTCTACGAGTGGTTAACAAAAGGCACTGCACTGGCGTCCCATACGAAGACGCTCTAGTTAATACTTTATATTCTCTGCTCTAGTGGAGCATTCTTTAAAGATAAAAAAAAATATTTTTTTTTTCTAGGTATACATATATTTTGATCTGGTTTCACTCCCTTTCGGATGTGCACTCTTACGAGGGACACACTGTATATATCGTTACGATATGAATTCCCGAGGGGGTGTCAGAAGTGTTCCCAAGTGTAAACTGTGAAAACGCAAGTCATAGTCCACACTCTGTCTGTACACCCGCGTTTCACCGACGATTATTACGTTCAAACGTGATGAGTGAGCCCTATCGCCGTACTTCGGCCACAAATACACGCTTTTTAGGGCATGTAGATTCCCTCACGATGTCTTCCTTCGCCGTATAGCAAGCAGTAATATACTCGTCATACAAAAACATAAATTCCGAAAAACTCATCGGTGCATGCCCGACGGTTAAATTCGAACCTGCGTTCTACCGCCTGAGCTACCGCCGCTTTTACCGGGTGTAAATAGACTGCAGACTTTAAATGAGACTACATAGCAGTGGCGTGCATAGAACTTTTTTCCGGAAAAGCAATCAGAAGGTCAAGTTTTACAATAAAAAAAAAAATATGAAAAAATTTAAATAACACTTTAAAAAAAATTAATATGAAAATGTTCACTCTAGGCAGTGCCTACCCAGGCGTCATACAAACCTTCTTTTTTCAAAGTGTTATGAAAAATTTTTTATTGTCAAACTTGACCTTCTGATTGCTTTTCCTAAAAAAGTTCTATGCAAGCCACTGCTACATAGTCTACTGAATCTACTGATAAATAATTCCACGTGCAGTTATGGATGACAAACTAAACTTGACACTTACGATCTATTAAACTCTATGTATCTAAAGGGTCTTATTAAGGCGATTACCATCGCCAAATTAGCAGCTCGATATTTGTCACTACAAATATCAACGGAAACGACATTAAAATAACGTTCATATCAGCGCGCAATGCATAGTGGCTGTTACGACGCTCGCTGCGTCCTTGAAAGAGCGAAATAGGGGAAAATTATACTTTTCACTTGGACGTGATTACTCGATTGAATAATCTTATGTTATGTTTATAGCTATAAAGTTTATCTATTTATCAAAGCATAGATGAATTCAATCGGCCAAGCCACTCAGGAGCAGTAGGGAATTTGAGGTCAAAAAACAACATTCAGTAAAAAAAAAATTCATGTAGAAGTTTTGGTGGTATGAAAAAGAAAACTGTTGCATATGTTGTCTAAGAGTTGATTATTCATAATACATTTTTTCATTATTTTTGGTTTGGCCATAAACGAGGAGTAGGCTTTAGAAAGTACCCATTTGGCAAAAGTAAGGGCCTTAAGTAGAAACCTGATTTTTTGTTTACAGCACCATCTTTGACGAACCAAGGGCACTATGGGGCCATAGACTTCCGTAGGAGGTATCTATCAGTTTCAACATATCTCATACGCGGCCGGAGCAAAAGGGTCGTGCGTGACAGACATACAAACAGACAAACGGATAACAAAGTGATCCTATAAGGATTCAGTTTCTTTCATTTTAAGGCACGGAACCCTACAAATTAGTAAGGCGTAAGCCTCTTAAGACCTGTGTCGCTACAAATATCGACCAAAATATATTGAAATAACGTTCATATCAGCGCGCACTGCATTACGACGTCGCCTGGTCTCCGGATAGCGCAAAATAGGAGAAAATAATACTTTTCACATGGACAGAAAAAAAATCTATACAAATATCTACCATAAGCGGTTTAAAAGAAATAACCAATTCCACTTCATTTTAGTCTAAAAACAGCTTGACTTTAAACAATATATTCATGATGTTTCTTATACGCAAGAATAATATCCTAAAAGGAAGTTGTTCTTTACAGTTTCACTAACAATATATACCTATATATTTTTCATAATTTTTAATCATACCGTTTAAGAGAAATAACTTTATCAATAGTCATTTTCGGATGACGCTGGGAAGAGGCGCCTTAAGTGGCCCCTTCCCGCTCAGCTGCCATATAAATGCTTTAGGTGTTTGCGACGTCCTGCTGGCTTTGATCTCGATGAAACTTTGCACACATCTTTAGATATATTTCCCTTCCCTACACACCGCACTCCGACCCATCTCTCATCAAGAGGTGCGAGATGGCGAGATATTCAAACGACACCGAATTTGTGAAATGGTTTCAGGTAAAAACTGTTTTCTATGAAACGGTAACTGTTTATTTATAGAAAATACACTTAGTCATCTTTGCATGAACGATACGTCTGTATTTCTCTTTATTTTATTTCCAGTATATGGAGATAAAAATTATACAACTTGCTAAACTTTGCGTAAAAACGAAGCAGTATTCACGATATCCTGACAGCTATTATGATGGTGTTTCATCAAATTTTGCTTTTTGGACTGTATAGAGACATAAGTAGATATCGCTTGATAATATTTATAAAAAAAAAATTGAATAAAATAAGCTGTTAACTTCAAAATCAGATTTTACCTTTTGTATGAATCTTGAGAAAAATCCAGGCGTGAAAGGCCCTCTTTAATAATTAATTTCAAATTATAAGACGAATATAATACTTGACAAACTTAATTTTGCAGTTTTGTTTCATACATTTTTAGGTAATGATAAGTTTGTTTGTATTTTAAAGATAACGGTACTGAATCCTTAGGTTATTTTTGTCAAAATTGGAAAATGTGAAAGTGTGCAGGATATGAGGTAGGCGTTATATTTTTTTCAATGCAAGTGCTCGTAAAGGCCCACTTTTTATACATCAAAACCGAACAGAAAGTCGATTATTTTGACCTAGGGCTTTATTATTTTTTTTTTTTATTTATTTACAATGGTTGGCTAACCTGCAGCCTTTCCTGTGTACCATAAATGTTATACTTTTTTTTTCCACTGTTTAACGGCTCTGGATACAGCCCTTTTGAGCCAATCATAATTTAAAGTTTACAAGATTATATTTGTTTTATTTCCTCACACTATGCATTGAAAAACGTACTATGATACACGGGGGTAAGAGCAATAAATTACTCGCTACGCTCGTGTTTTAAATCGTCCTCGTGATTTATTCCTTTTTGCCCATGTAGCATAAACTACTATTAACATTTTAAAATTGTATTGAAACAATAATACTTAAATAACAATAAAATACTTAAAACCTACCTACAAAATAAAACTTGCCTAAAGCAAAACACTAACCTAAAACCCTTAAAAAACCTATGCCTTATAAAAATAAACTACCTAAAAAATCCTATCCTTAGGTATATTATGTATCTAAAATTGTAAATGCGATAGAGGAGGCGAAAGCAAATAGTAAGTGTGTATACTAAATAAAAAGTTATTATAAATCACAATTTTATCAAATAACTAACGACGATATACTGAAAAATTCATAGTTTACATTCGGTTTAATAAAATTCATGCTAGATTATATAAGTACCTGCTGATAAAGATAAGATCAATCAAGTAATACTTACCAACAATATACTTACAAACAATGCCACCGATATACTTGAACAAAATACAAAGATATTGTTTCAATCAAAGATTTTAAAAGTTTAGATGAGCCCTGGCACCTAAAATCTATTGCATTGTTTTTGAATGTGTGCGTTAACATTATGCCGACACGCGCACAATATGAGTGCGCAATCTGTCTACCTACGGTCAGCAAACTGATCAGACTACTAAAGTTTTTAAAATGATTAACTTTAAGTGCACTTAAGGCGTCCAACTATCACTGTGTTCAGATGAGCACTGATTTCAAACGTGTGAGGGTCACCCATTTAAAGGTGGAAACATTTTGGTGCTGTAATAGTACGGTAAGGGCTTATCTTTACTTTTGAAATCTTTGGTTTCAATATAATTGCTAAGATAAGTAAAAAGGTCAGTAAACTCAAGGTAAGCACGTGTTTCAGATTAAACTTTAATTATGTTAAGGTGTGTTAAATCGAAAACCATTCGATATTTAGGTTTAATAAGCCGTATTTTAGAACTTGTAGTCTAAAAAACCTCATGATGATGAATATTTTTACGAAAAAGCTGCAACTTCCAATTGCCTTCGTGTGACGTCACTTGAGAAATGGCTGTTTAGAAATGTGACCTTTGCTATCAAGATAAATTTATAATAGCTTCCGGCTGATTTGACAGATGGTTGACAGATGATCAGACAGACAGAGACAGACCATTATTTTTATAAGCAATCAATCACACATCACAATCAGTGTAATGTCTAAAATTCTGAAGTGACAAGCGGTGGGTCTACCGCGTAATTCTCATTTTCATCAACATCAACTTGAGATTGAAATTTGTCGTGCGTGCGACGACGCCCGCCTGACATGCCATCTCTTTTGCACGCGTTGAATTTCGCATGCATTTGCTTGAAGTTGATACAAATGAGAATTACGCGGTAGAGCCCCAGGTCTACCGCGTAATTCTCATTTTCATCAACATCAACTTGAGATTGAAATTTGACGTGCGTGCGACGACGCCCGCCTAACATCCCATCTCTTTTGCACGCGTTGAATTTCGCATGCATTTGCTTGAAGTTGATACAAATGAGAATTACGCGGTAGAGCCCAAGGTCATCGGATAATTCTTTTTATATACCAAAATAACGAAAACTATGTCCTAAAACTAAAACATAACATACCTTAAAAAAAAAATTCAAAAAAAATCTTTTAGAAATTAAGCTATGGGAATGGGAAATACTGAATTGGAAAGGAGACAGGTAAACCACGAATCTTTTATTTATAATTTGCTTGTCTTATATATAAATGAGACAGCTTTAATTGAAAATGGTAAATCCCTACAATGTAGGTACGTTCCAAAAATATTATATTTTTGTTTTGTATTGTATTTTTTGTAATGTATGTCTGTGTAATTTATCTTTTAATTTAATTTGTACAACGCATTGGATGTTATCTATAACGTTGCACACATTTTTGTGTAAATAAATAAATAAATATTGTTATAAATAGGTAAGTAAAGTAACAAAATGTCAATGACAAAAGGATAAAAATTGCAAGGAAATATTTCACTTCATACTCGAAAATAAACATCGAATTAAATGAGGTTAACTTTCACAAAATGCAGAAACTCAAAATAGAAGTTTTGTAAGGTTAAATAGTTGAGCATTTGTTTATTTATTTATTTATTGGCAATCAAACAGTTTTCTGATCTCATACGTACAATCAAAAATTGCAAAAATAAAAAACAAAAAATCACCAAAAAAAAAAATTTTCCATTTAGCTACTTGTTTTAGCTAATAGGTCTCTGGCTTATTTTGTAGAAGGATCGTACGTAACAGGATGTCATCACTCACAACTCACAACCAAGCGGAGCTCTCCCAATAACATCTGATTGCTATCTTCCTCGACAAATGCAAATAGCGATTGGAAGAAACGAAAACCCAGATACAGACATAAGTATTTGGTGCTGAAAACAAACCGCGGAATTTTAGCTATTAAAGTGGATTGGTGCACATAAAAACTTGATGCATTTTATAGATGTCGTTAAACAATTTTACGGTTATTTCGAAAAACAATCATAATATTTTGTTCCTATAGTTCAGTTACCACTATTAAATTGTTACTTTGCACTAGCCATTTGTAAATAAAACTTTTGAACGATGCCGTTTTTGGCGGCACGGCACGCGCTACTGTATTCTCATCTTGAAAACTTATAAATAGGAAATTGGAATTGGAAAGAAACTGGGGAAAGAAAGCAAGAATTGACGTTTGTGCAGTTAGATGGGCAAAAAAGGCACGGTTATAATGACAAACCAGTCAGAACCACCTACAACACACCTTCGCGCTCAGTTTATAGACAACCGTTAGATGGTTGGACTAGACGAGACGTCTATTATGGTATGACAAGAACAACTTTCGTTATGCTCTAGTCTAGATAAAACGATGATAAACCCATAACCAACATACTCGCAGCGCAGATACATGTCACTTATATGTAAACGATGGGTATCTATATACTTATTTATTTAATTAGTGTAAATACGAATGACCTAATTACTGCTGAGAATCGAGTAAACTTATCTTTACTTACCGTAAAGGACATCAATTAAGATTGTAGAGTAGATAGAATGCAAACGAGAACTAAGCAGACGTGCTGTGTACACTGACAAACAATCCCCTACCCTACCTACATGCATGGAGAAATGTTCGTTTCATTTTTTATGCTTTGATACTCATCAAAGTGCTCATTCAGGAAATCATGCAGTATAGAAAAGAATCAAGCGACCTAAATTGCGTTCAAGTCAACGGTCCAATATAGTAAAAATATCATCAAATTGCTCATACAAGAAACCATACAGAAAAGAATCAAGCGACCTTGGTTGCGTTCAAGTCGGAGCAGACAAAACGGTCCAATATACAATAACGGTCAAAAATAAAAAAAATCGGTCAATTCCATGTCAATTCACTCGCGCCCTGAAGGCGTGATACCGTACCATTCAAATGAGTAAATGGACTTAAATAATTTGAACAAAAATACAAAACTATGAAATTAAGTTGGTCTAGTATTCGGGTACGCAACCCTAAAACTACTTCCAAAATCAGCGTTTTCAGTATTTGTTGTTGGAATACAACAGTATATGGTACATAATATACAGAATATTTTTGAGATAGGCACCGTAAGAAAAGTGGTCTAAAACTGACAACTTTGACGGCCACCCATTTGATTATTTTTGAAGATGTAAAAATAATAAAAAAATATATTTGTACTCCACTCAATAAGTTCTAGAGAATGACATCCCATATGCCAGGGTAAGAATTTTTTTTCTCCTTTTTCATTAATATGGGAGGACCCACCCTAAAAGTTAATTTCTAATTCATTATTCGGTTTTGGTTCAACATTCTACACAAAATATCCAAATTTCAGGTCTGTAACTCGGAATGAGCTAGAGATCCGTGACATACAGACGGACAGACAGAGAGCAGATAGCTCCGCGTTTTGCCCTTTCTGTACGGAACTCTAAAAAACACAAATTATTTGCTGTGAAGTGTCAGAGGTGTACAGAGTGTGGACAATGAAATGCAAGTCACAGTCCACACTCTGTAAACCCGCGTTTTACCAACGATTAATACGTCCCAATGTGATGGGTGGTGAGGTGAGTCCTATCGCCGTGCTTGGGGCAAAAATACACGCTTTTTAGGGCATGTCGGTAGGTTTCCCTACAATGTTTCCCTACTATGCACATAAATTCCGTAAAAGACATTGGTGCATGCCCGACCGGGGATAGAACCTAGATCTCAAGATTGAGAGGCCAGAGTTATATCTCTGAGCTACCGCTGCTTGGCACATAAAAAAACCATAATTTGCCCACAATAATATATACTTTTTAAAATACAATAAATTTATTCAAAATATTGCCACTACCAAAAGAGAAAAAAAAAATCTAACAGGTACTAAAAAGCAGATTGTAAAAATACATTATTGTGCAGATTTAGAGTATTCTGTGAAAAGCCTCAATAAATTGTATTCTCTCCGAAGCTGTTGGTCCAAAAATATGAAAAAAATCTATTATAGATTGCAATATAACTGGCAAAATTCAGGAAAACTACGTCGATTTAAAAAAAAATGTTAAACACAAATGCTAGTGTGTAAAGTTGCAGAAGCCGGAAACTGGCAATGTTACTCGTCCATACGAACAACTTTTACTATGGAACACTCAAATCGCGAAAAAAAATCAGCTGTTCCATATAGAAGTTACGTACCTACTCGACCAAAATGTATGAAACAACTGGTATGTTTATTTCACAAAAAGTAGTTTTATGGACGAGAACTATCGCCAGTTTCCGGTTTCTTTAAACAGCCTAATTCCATACAGGAGGCTTGGTAAGTGATCGGTATCACGGATCGATAACACTTTCTGCTAATTTCGCAAAATAAAATGTTGACCTCCATAATAATTGACTCCGGGTTGGGTTTGCGTTTGTAGGGAACACGAAAAATATCATCCCACCAAACAACATTTCTTGTAGTAGGTTGCCATGACTCATAACACTTTCATTGTTTAAAAAATTATCAGATCTCATTTAGAGCCAAACCCCTAACTCTACAAGTATGGTTTGGCCGTTTTGCGGCCGTCACACATACACTCCCATGGACTTTTGGTAAGAAATTAAGTCACTGGTCTTAAATATAGCTCTTTTATCGCTTTTGACTTTTAACCATCTACATACCCAGCTACAATTATTAGTGCCATCTTGCAATCGTTTAAATTTAGCTAGTAATGCAAATGTACTTTTTAACCCTTGCACTCGACTTCCTACTCTACCCGTGTAAACTAGGCACTTCCTCTTCGGACATTGTATCTAATTTGCATAAAAATTCAAAATTGGTTGTTTCTCTGTCTTACGAAGTTTTGCGCCTCCTCAACTCGTATATATTGTGAAGCAGGATGGTCACGTCCTTCTAACATCACTTCTCAATCGCGCGCGGCACTCACCGTCTCGTTTCTTTTTCCTTTTAATAGTTATTTTGTGACTTGTTCCGTATTTTCCGTGTTTTTAGCAGTCTCTTCGAAACAATCAAATGATTATCGTTTTATTTATACAGGTACGAAGTCCGTAGTATGGCAATGAAGGAATGGCTGCAATGGCTGCCGCCGCCGCGCTCCGTGTTAGCGCTGCTGCTGGCAATGGCGGGGTTCAGTGGTCGCCTGTTCGCGTCTCACTTCACGCACTCGCCCACCTTGCTGGTGGACACGTGCCACTCGCTCTGCAGGCTCGTCGGTCTCATCACAACTGTCCTCTCTTATAAGGTGTGTACTCTGGCTCTCTCTTTTTTGTACATTATTTTATTAGTGTTCAGTTACACCATACCGGCAGCAAGTCCTAAAAAAAAAGAATTTACCTTTTGGACATTATTACTTTGACAATGATCAGTAGAAGACATTTACAAGTACTGGTATCAAGCATCGACTTCTAGAAAGTTATCTTTAGGCCATAAAGTTTATAGTCAAAAAAATAAATCACACGTCTTTCACACTACTAAATATCATGAAATTTATCCGACTATTAGTAGTACTATTAGTAGTCGGATAAATAGTACCTACGCTCGTAACTCTACTAACCTAAATGTAAACCCTGCTTTACCGTACTGCCGGTTTCCCCAACTTGAAATATGGTTACATTTGCTTTAGCGACTTTCATTCATCGCGTGATACCATGCACTGCAAAGTTGAGGGACGAACCAACACTCGCCATCTCGTACCTACAAACAAACACCCATCAAATGTCGAGTACGGCATGTTGAGAAAACGTACAATAGGAAATGAGGAAGTTTAGATAATATCCGTCCGTATAGAAACTGGTTTTGCAGCATAGTTGTATGACTAGAAAAGGGTTTGCTTTGGTCGAGATGTGCATGGCGTGTGGCAACGACACAATAAAAGGATATTGTCACAAGATGTCTTTTCACGGATGTTGTAAAAAAGCGACTGAGGATTATGAAAACCGACCAAGTGCGTGTCGGGCCACGCGCAGTGTTGGGTTCTGTAGTTAGTTGCCCGCCATAATATGCAGACTTGGAACGGGGCTTTTGTTTAATACTATGAACATATTAATTGAGTTATTTTCAAAGGAATTTGTACGAAATTTTATTTTATACGTTGGTATACTATTACTCGTTAACTTAGCAGTGATAGTTCTTCTTTTAACTTTCATAGATTGTGACTACTGCCGTGCATTTTTTTCACATAACCAAAAATAACGTTTAGCTGGCAGAGCGATACTTGACTCCAAAAAAAATTGCACTATTTCGCAACCGGATCCCTGACTCGAAAAATGGTTTTCTCACACCCGAATAATTTTTGAACGACCCATCCTCCTATCCAACAATATCCTACACTATGGGATAGACGAGAAAAAAAATCATTCCGAATTTACGTGACGAGGAGGTGCGAAAAAAAAATTCAAGGTTTTATTTTACCACTTTGTTGGTGTTCCAAATTACAGATTTTTAGTACTCAGAGTCTCTGAGCCAAGGCGCGGAGATACAGACAGACAGACAGACAGACAGACAGACGGGCGGACGGACATGGCGAAACTATAAATGTTACCTACGGAACCCTAAAAAGGTATTCCAATAACGATGTCTCGTATAGTATTGAAGGTCATAAGGTCATCGGATCTTGATGGCCCCGTATGCAGAGACGACGACGTAGGCACCTATTTACTGATGGTAGGCTTCAATCGTGGCTTGTCACCATCATCACCCTCATGACGAAACCATGCCGCCAAGCGACATAGTAGTGGTTACAGGTGTAGTATCAGTCATTATTTCGTTACAGATTTCCGTAGATTTTTGCGGAAGTCCCTGGAAAGACCGATTATAAAAGGTTGTCAACTTCGTGCCTACCGCGCCCACAGGGTACAGGGGTTGGCGGGTACGAGGTAGCACGCTATTTAGTGTGCAGGGCCGTGCGCAAGGCATTCCAAGTACACAAGTATGACATTGACAACTTTAAAATATCATAGAGTCTACAAAAGAGATCAATTATACATCGGTTTATACTACCCTTATCTATGAAGCGACCTCCCCGGCGACTGGCCATCCGCCTTGGTCCGCCCCACGCGTCGTGCTCGCTCACCCTCCCACCACGCCATCCGCATCCCCTCCGGGACCCCGTCCTCCAACCCCTGTACCCCGCGGGCGTGGTAGGCCCGAAGTTGACAACCCTCGCCTGCTGTCACTCTCCCAGTTAATGGGCGAGCGTGCTTTTTCTAGGTCTTATCGAAGCTTTCCTTCAGGTGATGTAATCGCCAACCGAAGAGATGGATAAAAGAAGAGAGTGGTGGCGACGGCAGAGATCTCTCTTTGCAAGGTTGAGCTCGTTAGGTTTGTCGCCCCATAAATGAACGAGAAAAAAAGCAAAAAATATTTCAATTAGAAAATAAAATCCAGCAGTGTGTTGATGTGGCT
Organism: Ypsolopha sequella; assembly: GCA_934047225.1. Classification (NCBI taxonomy): domain Eukaryota; kingdom Metazoa; phylum Arthropoda; class Insecta; order Lepidoptera; family Ypsolophidae; genus Ypsolopha; species Ypsolopha sequella. The sequence continues at coordinate 12,569,018 of OW203985.1, forward strand.
GTGATTATAATGAATGAAAAAACTATTTACATATTCTCCGATGAACAATTTTTTTTTATGACAGTATAAAGTCAAAAAGCAATATAAATTAAAAGAAACGTACCTTGGATAAATAAACCAGATACGTATCTATAGGTAACGATTGGTAAAATGAAAGGCACCCAAAGCTGAGCGCAAGGTGTAGCTTGCGCCGCCCTTTGCAGCGTGCCGCCCCGGGCCATGGCCCTTTTGGCCCTAGGGTAAATACGCCACTGGCTCGACCGCTTTTCTTAGAAAAACGTATGTTTGCCAAATTAGTGACAACATACTGAGTAAAGTAAGTCGAAGAAAAACCGGCCGAGGGCATAGGCTCTCGGTGTGAAATGTGAATAGACTGGGCCGCGTTCGTAAATTAGGGGTCACGACAAGGATTCTAATGCCATTTCTGTCGCACTCGTTAAATATTGTATACGCTGTCCTGCTGCCAGTGTTGAAATCTGACGAAAGTGTTAATTTATGAACGGCTATCAGGAGAATATGGTTTTATTTAAAAAAAAGTTCATAATAGTTAATAATGTTTGGCGCAGTATGAACGCGCGGACGAGAGCGCCGGGCGGGAGGGTCGCCTGCGCAACACCTTCGGCTGGGCCCGCATCGAAGTGGTCGGCCGTCTCTCCGTGCACGTCCTCTTCGCCTCCTTCTCCCTCGCTCTTGTTGTCAATGCACTCCAACTGGGGGTGCACTCCTCGCACGGGCAGCCACCCATATACCCCAGGGTTATTATTGGAAGCGCCGTCATTGGTCTGCTTTTGCATGCGATCAACTATATGCTTTTAGCCGGTAAGTAACTTTAAATTAACAAATTTGGAAAAGATCCTTGTCACTTTGTTTTATTATACAAAATGTATTTATGTATGTAAAACATCAACAAAATAATAATGAGTAAGTATAACATTTTACGCAAATAACCTCAAAGTTTATACAAGACTAAAAACAGGCAGCCCTTCATAAAAAAAAACTGTAACTTGAATCCATCGGACATCAATTGAAGTTATAATTGTAATTGATTACATTAAATATGTAAATCTTATTGCGTATGTGATCCTTAAAGTAAACAACTGGAAGGTTCTATCTGTTCTTAGAGTTCTTAGATTAAAGGCATTACTGGAATGTAGATTATCATTGAAACCAGTCTAGGTAGTTTATTAATAGATGCAATGTGTTTCAAAACATTTCCATTTAACTGGACGAGCATAATGAAGTAATTGGATTTGTTTTCAGTTGGTCATTGATTTGTGATGCGCGTAATATTCAACAACTTCTGAATAACCGTTGTTTACGCAATCTAGTCATTAATTGTCAAATGTAGTATAAAGTAAGAGTAAATAGTACTCATCCATGCTATGTCACCCGTGTCTTATTTATAATATAGGTGATCAGATCAGTGATGTCAATGTCACCACGCAGAGCGCGTTCTGATAGTCGTTCATAAACTCACAATCGAGTTGAGTTTCCTACCCGGGTTGCAACCTTAGGGTTTTAACGGTTTAGACCGTTCAAAAATTAACTCGCGTCTCAACACCGACCGTTCAAAAATGATGGTCTCTACACTGATGTCGACTTTTTCAACATCAACTCAGAGCAGGGTTCGCAAGATTCGTATAGGCTCCACAAATGTCAGTTGACATTTTTGAGGTAAATTTCGTACAGAGGGGAACCTCTCCACGATATATTTGTACATTTGTACTCAATATAGTGTAAAAATGACAATTGACGTTTGGAGTGTCACTACACGACGAATCCCGTTCAAAAACTCAGCGTTACAACTCCAATGTTTCTAGCCAGCCTAAACGCACCTTTGCGTTACGTGGTCCAAACAATAGAACGCGCATTCTTGCGATCTCTTTGTGATCGGCGCCTTAGATAGTTGCTAAAGTTGCCCTATTGTATTTTTCAGGCTTTTCCAAAAAAAATTGCACCCAGAGTTACACGCATCACATTAAGCTACACAACAGTGAAAACCCAATCCAAATCCGTTCAGAAGTTTTTATGACAATCGCGATCATTCATAATTTAAAGCCCTGGGCAACAACGAAGTAGAGGCACCTTCTTTGATTCAAGATCGATCATATATCCGCTGTTTCCATAAGTGCTCATATGTATTACTAAAACAAAAAACTAAGAATACCCACAATAACATTATCTTATTGTTATAATTCGTATTTTTTGGCAATTGTGTGATAAAACTTGTTGAATAACAAGCTTTCCGAATTTTTATACTTGTCACGCCAGTATAGTTCGCCATTTTGACGCTCCGCATACAGTCCACTAAAATCAATATTTTTAATTCATTGGCGGAGTCACTATTGTGGAGCCCCTCTCTTGTGGAGGCCCGGGCTGAGGCCCCGGTTGCCCTTCCCTTAATCCGGCCCTGAAAGGAGTTAAGGGCACCAAGGAATATACCTACATAGTTTTATATTTTTTACCTTTGTACGGACAAAACCCTATTTACGATTTTATTATAAGTACCTAAATGTATACAGTGTGTCCCTCGTACAAGTGCACATCCGAAAGTGAGTGAAACTAGATCTAAATATATCGACAAAAACAAAGATTTATTTTTTATTTTTTTTATCTTGAAAAAATACTCCACCTGGGTATCTTTGTATGGGACGCGAGCGCAGCAGTGCCTTTGGTTAACCGCTCGTAGAAAATATTGTATTTATGATAGAACGTTGTATTTTTTTTTTTGTTAGAAAGATAATGGAATAGGCAATGATAAATATAAATAAAAGTATAGTGAAACGTGGACATTATTTTGAAAAAAATGACCATTACTGAAAAAAAATTAAAGAAATTATCTTTTAGGATATTATTTTTATGGTAATGGTAGTTGATTATGTTTTGTTTTTGATTTGGTATGCAACGTCTATTCTTAAGGATTATAACAGTTTTATTTCATTGCATTACTCGCGATAGATCAAAAGTTATGACATATTTTATACATAGTCTCCATGGTAGGCAAAAAAAATTTAAATCGTAAATTTATAAAACAAAGATTTTCTAAAAAAAAAACATTTTTTGTCGATAAAATAAGATCTAGTTTCACCCCTTTTCGGATGTGCACTTGTACGAGGGATACACTGTATAGATCATGGGTATAGATCACATTTTATTTCAAAGCGCGTAGACAACAGTGTTGTCCGCATAGATTTAGGATATACTACCTCTATGGTTGTCCATGTGATCAACAGAGGAATGGCCACCTCAAAATAATATTTAGGACATAAAAAAAAAATTAAAAAAAAAGTATTCTTTTTCTGAGTTGGGCACAACAACGCAATGACATAAGATCTAGTAGTTCCATGTCAAGGCTGCGAAACTCGATTCTATGTCAAGGACTTTCTATAAATCTTCCATATTCGGATCAAAAACATCCGCCGACTGGTTTTGATATTGATTTATTATAGGCTCTATCATAGGTAAATTGAGGTCATCACATAAATTTATTACTTTATTTTTGTTTCGTCATTGATGTGTTGTCCCTTGTGATAAATATGCGTATTATTTCCTTATTCATGAATATTAATATTATTAGTCTATTTATATTTATACCGTAAGAGGCGGTAGCTCAGGGGTAGAACGCTGGCCTCTCAATCTTGAGACCCAGGTTCGATCCCCGGTCGGGCATGCACATGCATCAATAACTTTTTCGGAATTTATGTGCATAGTATTTGTTGTTAGTTACCACTTGCTGAACGGTGAAGGAAAAACATCGTAAGGAAACCTGCATGCCATAAAAAGCGTGTATTTGTGCCCAAAGTACGGCGATAGGGCTCTCCACCCATCACGTTGAGACATAATAACCGTCGGTGAAACGCGCGAGTGTACCGAGTGTGGACTGTGACTTGCATTTCACAGTTCACACTCGGAACACCTCTAATCTTCGACCAAAAGTTTGGTCGAAGCCTCTGACAGTCCCTCGGGGATTCATGTCGTGATGATATATGTACTTATGACATTATTTACAGGTCGAGAGCTGAGTTATAGCCGCCGCCTCAGCATGACGGAGAGCGGAGTCGTGGTTCTGAAGACAGGAGTAGGAGAGCCAGTGTTAGCCCATGCCCCTACTGATATTGCCAGTAAGTGAGCCTAGTTATTTTTTTTTTTTAAATGGCCCTCAGCAAAATGTTGTGCTATGCCGTTTCTTGTTTCCTTTTTATTCGTAAGTGGATAGAAATAAAAATAAATAAAAATAACAGCACTTGTCTCCAATATCACGCCGTGAAGTTTCACAAATCAATTTTGCTTTCAAATTAATGACTGAAGTTAGAAATAATTACTGATTTCAACTTTAAATTGACGTTATTTATTTTCAAGCAATACACTGTTATTTAGTTAGCTAATTTAGTCACTAAAATATAACAAAAAAAAAAAAAACGGATGACCATCGCATCTATGTGAAAAGTATTATTTTCGCCTATTTTGCATTAGATTGAGATTTAGATTCTTTATTGATAACGATATGTTACAGGTCCTAATAATAGTACATTTTAATAAAATAACTTTATTAAATGAATATATTTATTAAATGACCAATGTTACGTAATCGGTACATAATAATTTATAAAATAAAGTTATAAAATAAATTTATTATTATTATTCAGGTACTCAAAAATTCATCGCTATTGCGCTATAAAATGCATGCGCTATTCGGAGACGCAGCGACCGTCGCACACTGTTTCAGCTTGTACGGAGATACGGAAATAATCTAAAAATGTCTAATGCTTCCATGATAATTCAATGATTTTTGATATACTTGCATGTTTTTTAATAACCTACGTTTTAACATGTTAAATTTAAGGAGCAGCTTCATAAAACGGTGACATAATTATTCTTTCTGAAGAGAATTGCGTGGTTAACGGATTTTGTTCTAATTTTAAACTAAAAACTCATTAGCACCACTTTTATTTGTTTTTACTAAGGCACAGCTGGCACAAACATAAAACATACGTTATGTAATGATGATTTCAATTTTTTTTTTTTACATTTAAATTAATATATGTAACTAAATTATTTTTCAATGCAAGTGCTCGTAAAGGCCCACTATTAATGCATCAAAACCGAACAGAAAGTCGATTATTTTGCCCTAGGGTTTTTTTTTTTATTTATTCACAATGGTTGGCCTTTCCTGTGTACCATAAATGTTATAGTTTTTTTCCACTGTTACAGTCCTTTTGAGCCAATCATAATTTAAAGTTCAGATTATATTTTGTTTTATTTCCTCACACTATCATTGAAAAACGTAGTATGATACACGGGTGTGAGAGCAATAAATTACTCGGTTACGTTTAAAACACTCGCTACGCTCGTGTTTTAAATCGTCCTAGTAATTTATTCCTTTGCGCCCTTTTAGCATAAACTACTATATAAGTAACACATCCGCAACTGTCCGCAAACCAAATAAGCTAATAACAACTATTGAGAGTCATATACAGCAATATGTTGTATCCGTTAGTCCCTGATTATATATAATTACGCGAAATAACGCTAGAGAGTTCTTAGCTAATGATATGAAAAATATTTAACAAAAACGGGCATTCTTTATAAAATCATAAAAAATAATGCAATAAAATAGATTATTTTTACGTCGTAATAAGTAAAGCTCTTTTGAGGAAATATGTATTATATGTAATAAATTTTGATTGGTTATTACCTGCATGTAAAGATAGCACAATTTTATTTTATAGTAGTTTATGCTACAAGGGCGAACCGAGTAATTTATTGCTCTTACGCCCGTGTATCATACTACGTTTTTCAATGCATAGTATGAGGAAATAAAACAAATATAATCTTGTGCACTTTAAATTATGATTGGCTCAAAAGGACTGTATCCAGAGCCGTTAAACAGTAGAAAAAAATATATAACATTCATGGTACATAGGAAAGGCTGCAGGTTAGCCAACCATTGTAAACAAATAAAATAATAATAATAATAAAGCCCTAGGGCAAAATAATCGACTTTCTGTTCGGTTTTGATGCATAAAAAGTGGGCCTCTACGAGCACTTGCATTGAAAAAATATTTACTATCTCAGTCGCTTATCTTCATCAATAAAAATATAATAGAAAACATAAAAAATAAAACTTTGTAATTTTTCAGTATCTAAAATCTAAGGTGTCTTTAACCTTACAAGACTGGAAAAAAAGAACAATATTAAAACAATGGAAGATGGGAGATAATAAATCTCATTAGTTCTGTAAGGGTTAAAGCATTGATAATAAAATAAATATTTATGATTAATTTAAATAATAAATTGATTTAAAAAAAATATTCCCGTCCCTGAAACACCGTGCGTCGTCGTCGATCTTTCTTTACACACATCGAGTAGGTAGCTAAACCAGGTCTCAGGTCTCTCTCTCTTAAAAAAATCGTCCCCAGATTTAATTCTCTGAGGTTATGAATAAAATTCGTCATTTGACTATGTAATTTTGTCCGATTGTAATGAAAAGCTATGTTGATCCATATTGTATACTACTGATCCAATCCGGATATTTCGAAATGATGTTTTAGAGATATTTCATGCTTTAATAAAATTTAACTATTAGAGTCTGTCAAGCGAGTTATGGCAACGCACTTTTGGTGGGGAAAAATGAAATCGACAGTATTGCACCACTGAAGTATACTCTGTTACCCCAAAATTAACAATCTTGATATTTTTGTAAGTTGACTTTACCGATATCCAAATTTATACTGGTGGCTTTGTAGAATGTCTGTATAAAGCGAAGAAATCGACTCAATGACCCTTTCTGTGAAAAACAAAGTATAAAAGTCTAAAGTTAAGTCAAAAGTCTCGAATTTGGCTACATAACGGGTCATTGCTGTTTTAAAAAACAAGAGAAAAAAAAACAACACATATTTTATTTTTTTAAACATAAAACAAGTTTCTTTAAGGTTGATGCGACGGATCACAGTGCAAAACGTTTTTCGTTTTTCTGAAAAAAAAATTACCTTCTAGAAAATAATAACCAAATATATAATATATATAGATAATAAAGTATCAAACTTGTTCAAACCTAACTTACCAACTAACTGCAACTAACACTGACATCTTTTCCAAAGCTTGCATTTTTTCCATTTCATAACGCTGGAACCTTGATTTCTCTTCATCGTACGCACTCAACATCTTAAACAACATGCACCTCACATCGCTGGGCACAGTTTTAGGCATGATGGTTAACAAATCCAGTTTATTTCATTAATTTTATTTCGTAAATAAAATCAACAAGAGGGCCAAAGACAAGTTTAATGACAGGTGACATTATTTATTTTTTGTTGCTATATGAATATTTTACCACTAAGTTCTTGACAAGATCGGCTTGACAGACTCTACCTGTTTGGCTATCTTTTACCTACAATGATGGATGTACTTTGTTTATTAGGCAGCCTGTTCGTGATGGGGGCTGGTCTGACGGCCGAGTGGGAGCCCTACGCGGCGCGCATCGCAGACCCTGCACTCTCCGCCTTCGCTGCCATTGTACTCGTCATATTCAACTATCCCTTCTGTAAGTTATTTATTACATTGCACAGGTACGCCGAGTTGGTATTTGTGGGATTGTTACCACTGTAACGTTTCATAAAATAGTTCCTATGCCGTTATGTGCAGCAAGCAATATTAACAATCCATAGATTTTTTTATTTTATTTAATCATCTTGTTTAGGAGGTGGTCACGAGATCACTATTTACCACTAACAAACGTCAAAAATCGTTAGGAGAAATCATCGACCAATAAGACCAGTTGGCGCTTACTCTTTTTGTCCTTATCTCGGGCAAATTCCCTGGGCTGCGTTCCGTTTGATCGTCGGAGTACGCCCGCCAAACACTGACAGCAGTATAGCAGATACAAATTCTACGTGTGCAAAAGAGATGGCAAGATAAGCGGGCGTCTTCGGACGATCAAACTAAACGAAGCCCAGGCTGTGGCATAAATTCAACAAGGAGCAACGGGTCTATTCAATCTACGTCTCTAGGAAAAATTGGCTGTCAAATTGGATATGGGAATATGAGTCATTCAACATTCAATCAAACGATCGGCAAGCGAGCGTCGTTGTACACAGAGTACAGCGGCCCTACCGCGTAATTCTGATTTGTATCAACTTCAAGCAAATGCATGCGAAATTCAACGCGTGCAAAAGATATGGCATGTTAGGCGGGCGTCGTCGCACGCACGTCAAATTTCAATCTCAAGTTGATGTTGATGAAAATCAGAATTACGCGGTAGACCCACAGCGTTATTACGTACTACGTCTATTGTTCTTATGCTATAGTAATTTTGTTTCCTTTTTTTTTTATGTTTTATTGTATATGTTAGCTGCACTATCGCATTGGCCTAGCTGTTAAGATAGTGTAATGTAGTTACTAAATAAATAAATAAATAAATAAATTACACCTCTCAAAATGAATTTTGAAACCACCCAAACGTAACTTTTAACTTTAATCGGTCAGTGGTCGCTTTTGAATCATTATGTCGCGGTTAGATGGACGGACGGTTAGAGCACAGAGCTCTCATTTTTGTTTGAACCCTAAAGTCCAATTTCACCGATCGCTTTGAAAACCGAGTTTAATAAAACTTAGTTTAGCTAAGACCGAGTTTAAGGGCGGCTTGCACCAAAGTTCCACTTAAGTCAGTTTAACTAAATCGAATTTAACACTAAACTGATTTAAATTTAAATCTGTCTTGCACCATGTTTTTTACTCAACGATTTAACTAAACCGAGCTTAGGCAATCATTCAATATTTCGTTCGGTCTATACGATTCGTTACACACAATTTGACTTTCAACTTGTCAGTTTGACAATTATGTCAAAATGTTTTGAGTGAAATGAAATGGCATTTTCTTTTGCCTGCCTGTCAGAGCTGCATTCCTAAACCGATGTTGCACTCAGATTCTAATGCTATCTCTATTCCACGCGTTATATAAATATATACGCCATCTTGCTATCAGTGTTGAAACCTGACAATAGTATAAATTATTGAACGCGACTCTCATCTGTCTGAGTCATGGTATTTCGGTTATGATTTGACTGATGTTTTGCTGTGCTTTGCTTCCCTACAGCGAAAACTCGAGAAAGTGTGTATTTTGTGATTAATTTTAAACGAATTATTGGACAACATGGAGGGTAAAAAACGCCAGCGAGCACCGAATTTCACTTCTGACGAAAGTTTGCTTCTGTTAAACCTTGTTGAGAATTATAAATACATAATTGAAAACAAAAAGACTGATGGAGTAACAGTAGCAGAAAAACAGAAGGTCTGGAAAATTTTGGCTGACGAGTACAATGCCAATACCACATATGTGGCAAGAACGCCAGAAAATTTATTAGCTGGCTATAAAAACTTGAAGTCCAAGACAAAGAAACTGCACTCAAGCGAAAAAATGCTGATCTCAAGTAAGTTCTTTAATTTGGTCACACTATGGCGCTGTAAACGTAGCCTCCCAAAATAGTAACCTGACTCTGGTGTTTTATGTTTCTAGATAATGACACCAAAGTGCTGAGAGAGACTGTTGTTCAGTCGGTAGCGGAGAATGGAGAGGACTGGGAAATGGTCTCAGCCGACTTGAACATGCCCGCTGTGGAGTGCCAGTCTATGTTTTCCGGCATAGCAAAAGAGGCAAAAAAATCAGAGGCACAATATAAAAAGAAAATCAGTGGCACTGGTATGTAGCAATATCTGGTTGGTGTGTCGATAAGGGGCGTTTGGCCTGTACCTATTATGTCATTGTTTAACACAATGAGTATTATACAATATTAATGAATGACTATGTTTTTTTTGTTTGCAGGTGGAGGGCCACCTCCATCTCCTGATTATGACCCACTTCTGGATAAAGTGAAGAGCTTGATTGGGCCTTCCTTAGAGGGTATGTTCACTGTTTATGACAGTGATGCTGAATTCATGAAGCAACAGCAAGAAATGTTACCTTGCACCAAGCGGATAGATCCAATTGATGCGTGGTGTAATAAAGATGTCCCAATTACTCCCAGTCCAAAACCGCGCAAAAGGCTAAGCATTATTAAAAAAAGACTTGATTCTGCATTGGAACCCTCGGATACAGGTTGGTTTTATTAAGAATTTTAGTTCCTTTGATCTTAGTTATGTTTTAAAATACCTTCAAAATATTGCACACCTTATTTACTTTACATTAACTTGCCCAATTTTTTAATTTTTTAGCTACTTTTCCTGATGATGCAGGAACAAATAACATGAAAACTGCAAATAGGCCAAAGAAAAAAAATGTGACCGATTCATTTTTAAAGTTGTCTGAGGCAAAAATGGAATTGGTGGAACTACAATTGCAATGCACAAGAGAACAACTCTCTCACCAAAGACAAATTCATGAAATGGAAGTGAAATTTTTAAAAGAAAAGTGGGAGTTAGAATTAAGTTTATTAAGAAACAAACAAACCAATTAAGTAGTGGGTGAACATTTCTGTTTTGAATGCGAAACAGTTAGGAACTAAAAGTATAGTGAACTAGTGAAGCGATACTGTTCAGTGTTTTGATTAGTGTATTTGTGTGACTGTTTAAATAAAGTGTCAGTGTTTTTGGTGTGAATTGGTGATTAAGTGATAAGAAAGCACGGGTCTCTTAAGATATGACACAATGTAAAATAGTATAGTGTCTCCACTGAGTTTCTTACCGTTCTTCTCAGTGTGGTAGCTGAACTAAGCTCTATTTAACCTAGTAATTTAATCAGGGAGATTGCTTTATCAAGGTGTGGGACTATGTCATGGCTATAGATGTTAAGCCGGTTGAAATCGATTTCAAGTATGTGGATTTTAGCAGATATTTTGGATAACAGTTACTTTTATCCATTTCTAGCCAACTAGATAGAGAAGTTTCATATTTGACTCCGCAACGCTAGGTTGACAGAACGGTGGGTTGACAGAACTGTGGATAATTCGTTTTTTACACTATTTGTGCCAGATGACTTATTTTATTTTTTACACAGATGTAAAAAGTGACACAATCATTTTTTATATATTTAGTGACAAATGCCTTGTTTTTAATGCAGATACCTATGAAAAGTGACAGATAATATTAATTAAGTAATCAATGACCATTGACATAAATCGTGTCTATGAATCCATAGATACCTACCTGTTTTGTAGTGGATATTTATGCGTAATTAACAGTTACTTTGGATATCTGTCCCCTAACAACCGCTGTTTTGCAACTATAGTCATGACTGCCTTAATTTACTATAAATAAGGTGTTAGCTTTAATTGGGCAGGGAGGTTTTCTTCTTTTCCTCATTAAGTGATTTTTCCTCCCCTTGTAGGCTAGCTTTTGCCCTCTGTAATTAATGAGGTTCCAAGTCTGGTTCCATAGAGCCAGTTTGGTGCAAATAATCAAAGAGTTTCTAGTAAATATTGACAATAAATAATCAACAGATTAACTAGGTATTTTTCACAGTAAATTTTGACATAGATAAACAACTCACGAGATCTAAAGCATTTTACTATGCAAACTTTCGCGTTATAACTATCAAATAGTATAACCTTTCACAGTAAATAAAAATATTTAAATAACTGACAAACAAAAAGTATTTTAATAAACAAACTTATCGCATTATAAACTATAAAATAACATAAAAAAATTTCATACAAAAATAATAACAATTAGGTAACCAACAAGTTGAAGTATTTTCATAAGCAGACTTACTGCACTTTATACTATGAAATACTATGTTTTCACAGTAAAACAAAATAATAAGAAATAACCAACGAGTTGAAGTATTTTCATAAGCAGACTTACTGCACTTTATACTATGTTTTCACAGTAAAACAAAATAATAAGAAACAATTCACGAGATTCAAAGCATTTCAATAAATTTTTTGCTTTAAACTCTATATTTATGTTTTTTTTCACTACCTTTTCCCTTTCAATTATGTACCTACTTAGTAACAACATTATGACTTTTAATTCACAACAACCTATATATATGGCATAGGGCCCCTGCTGGGGGCATATGTTATTGGGTTTAGGAGGTCAGTAAAATGCAGAGTTAACGATTCAAATAATATTAAATTTATTAATCGTTTTCTAACAGGACAGGTGTGTGTTCCATACAAGAACATTCCAGGATTGATACGACGATAATCAACTGAAATGCTGAAGCAAACTTTGTACCCTTCTAACTTTCATTAGGTACTTAACTGGCGTGATTTAATAAATCAAATTTTCTTTAAAATCAAAAATAATTATTTACAATAAAAATATCACACACCTTCCTTTGTCTGGGGTACATTTATTATGGTCCAACATTTGTTGCACAAGGATTAGGGAAACCCAGAAAAACCTAATCAGACCAAATCATCTAAGGTAATAAATTTATCTTATATCAAATTTATATTTTCATTCTTATTTACAAACAAAACTACATTAATCCTAGTTTTTCTCTCATCTCAGAAAAACATACGGTCAGTAATGATTTTGTAATAATATCAGCCAGCTGGTTACCTGTGGAAACATAAATAATTTTAATCACATCTTTCTCAACCTGTTCTCTAGAAAAATAGTAGTACTTTTAATAGCCACTTCATCACTCTACCCCAGTCAGAATCCACAAAACCAGTCTGGGTATAAGTCAATTGAATTCCAACATATGTAGTCTGAAAACTGCCCCAACCCAGAATTTCTGATGCCAACGCTGCTGACAAAATTACAACCTTGCAAAGTAGTTATTTATTAGCAAAGTTCTTGCATTGTTTCCAGATTGTGAGCCACGAGGAGATTGGTCTAGGGGGTCAATGTCTTGTTGAGAGAGGGGTGTATCACCGTCCTCTGGAGGCATGCAATCATTCTGCATAATAGCAATGTTGTGTAATACTGCTGTCGCCACAATAATTCCAGGCACCCTTTGTAATTTTACATTTATCCCTTTGGATAAAATAGGGAACCGTCTTTTCCACACCCCAAAAGCTCTTTCTATAACATTTCTTGTCTTAATTTGAGCTTCTTGATATAATGTTTCCGCTCTTGTGTTAACATTGTTTTCAGAAAGTGGTGTCATCATATAGCTTGTTTGTGCATAGCCACTATCCCCTAAAAGCCATTTGTTACTGTAGATGCCCTGCAGGAAGTTCCTTTTTTGAGCACAGTTATCCCATATGTTTGCATCATGAGCACTCCCGTGCCATCGGGCAACTATATCCTGAAATAAAAGGTTGGCAGAGCAAATAGCTTGTGTATTAATAGAGAAGAATGTTTTTCTATTCCTATAAATCTCTGCATTGTCACCACCAGGTGATATAATTTTTATGTGAGTGCAATCTATTGCCCCTATTACTCGAGGAAACCTTGCTATATTATAAAATCCAGAAACAACTTTATTCTGGTCAATTGCTGTTGTTGGCATTTGTATATAGTCTGGACGTAGAGAAGCAATCGCATGAGTGATGCGGTGGATAATGCGACATGCAGTCGATTCATGTACTCCTATCACATCACCGCAGGTCGTCAACTGGCTCCCAGTGGCATAGTACCTAAGGGCACATAATAATTGATTCATTGGAGTTACAGCACGATTCCTGAAATAAAATATCTTCATTTATTAGTGGTCCAACCCTTAAAATATCTACATAGGTACCTAGAAACAAAGTATTAGCTATGGTATTAAGTAGTGACTAACCTGTCTGTCTCAAATTTGAGCTGGTGTTCTATTTTGTACAACAACATCGTTGTGGTGTCCTTAGTAAGACGAAACCTTTTAATAAATTCGTCATCTCTATAAGTACTAAACAAATCTGTCCTTTCTGTAACTCTTCTTGAGAAATGCGGAGTATTCAAATATTCAACAATTTCTTCATCATCGTCGGAGAAATACATGTTTTTCAATTTGCAAACCAACCAAAGAAATAAAAACTAACCTAAAAGAGAGTTAAATCGAGATTTAAGTTCCTTAAATCGCCATTTTGCCGGTTTAGTTTTGACGTTTCACTAAATCGAGATTTAGCACTAAATCGATGTGGTGCAAGACGTTAAACTCGGTTTAAGCTTAAATCGGGTTTAAATCGTACTAAATCTAGTTTTAAGAGATTGGTGCAAGCCGCCCTAAATGGTCAACTTAATCTCAGTTTAGTCAAACAAATTTCACCACTATATTTCGAAAACATTTACCTATCACAATGGGTTGATAGATGTTTTATGGCTCAAGTCGCTGATTTGGGTCGCTCAGGTAGTAAAAATCGCTAACTCAGTTAAACTCAGCTAAACCGGCCAAAATCGGGCGTTCAGATTTTAAACTCCGTTTAGCTTAAACTGCGTTCAGTTCATGTAAGTGAAATGCTTTAAGTTAAGTGTCTAAACTGAGTTCAACTTGAACTAAACGAGTTTAGTTACCGTGGTGAAATCCGCCCTAAGAGAGCAATTTTTTTTAATTTAGCTGGTTGGGTACTTAGATAGAGCTTGTATTTAATTTTCAATGAGTATCAAATTCTTCACGAAATTAAACATCGTTTCATTTGGTTGTAATAATATGACAAGTGTTCGTGCCCCGACGCATCAGTCATGCATGGTCGATGAATGACACGCGTTCCACCTCAAGTTTTAATTTTAACACATGTTTTGATGCCTTTGTCTTATTCGGTACCCACTTTTACTTATCGAACGATCGTAACAAAGACGGTATTTTCTGACTAACTTATTTAAAATGCAAAGTAAAGTAACACAGCATAAATAATATATCACTGTACTGTGTGTGCTGTGAGGAGGCATACAATGGCAACAATGCCTATTTAATTCTGCAGGAGTAGGTAGTTCACAAAGATATATTCATCTAATTATATAAGTGGCTAACTAATAGCAATGTATTCATCTTATATACAGGTGATTAGTAATTCGACCTATTCCTTGAAAGGGGTTATACTAGAGATCAAGTCATAGCTTAACAAAGGCACGTAAAGTGGTAGCGGAGGCGTGGCCGCTTATGTTCGGCTGATCATACTAATTACTTTTATTTAAGTAGGTACTAATTTTATTAAAATTGTATCAGAGACTCACGGATCCCACAGTCAAACTGCACATGCAGTTTTGTGGGTCATATTTAGCTATAAGATAATCTACCTTTTGATAAATAAAAGTATTCATTCATTCATTCATTCATTCATTTCCAACGAATTAAGTCCTGTCAACTAGGTGTCGAAAATGAATGGTCTCCGAGTTACGAAGGTTTTTATATTATTTTTCAAACTTTCAGACTAATAACCAAAAATAAATAATTTCAAAATAACTATTCCTCTTTCAGCACTTATTTATTATATTTCTGTTAAATGATAGATGAGTGATCATTTATAAAAAAAATACGTGTCCTGAATTCACATAATGTCAGAATTATAAAGGTCTTAAGTGGAAAGAAAACCTTTTTTATTTTGTAATTTTTGAAATATTGACGTGTTTTACTTGAAAAAATACTATGATTTTCAACCCCTAGTTTATAGGCATTATTTGTTGGAAATGATCCCTAGTATAACCCCTTTAAAGGAATAGGTCGAATTACCAATCAGCCTGTATATTTACTCTTATCGCGACATTAGGCTTGGAAGAATTGATGTACTTACTTGGAAATAACTAATGAAATGGGTATCGCATCGTATTAATTCGACACCGCTAAGTTTGATTACCTAATCTCTATACTATAATGTAATATTTTTGCACGAATCATTTATCGT
The DNA here is from genome assembly GCA_934047225.1 of Ypsolopha sequella. NCBI lineage: Eukaryota > Metazoa > Arthropoda > Insecta > Lepidoptera > Ypsolophidae > Ypsolopha > Ypsolopha sequella. The sequence goes on from OW203985.1 coordinate 12,584,728, forward strand.
ATTCAAAAGCATAGGAGCTGAAGTTCAGTTGTTATGATAGTTAAAATTATAAACGCCATGCACACAAATGTTTAAAATATACAGGTTGTTAAGATGATAATAACCCTTTTCCTTAAAACGGGGTGTTCTATGAGCAACTTTTACTATGGGACCAACCCTAAAATCGCAAAAATTAAATCAGCTGTTTCATACATTTTGGTCGAGTAGGTATTTAACTTTTCTATGGACCAGCCGATTTTTTTCGCGGTTTTAGTGTTGGCGGTATTGGTATTCATGCGTTGAAGGAAAAGGCTATCAAATTAACACCCAGTATATGTTACGGTTAATGCCCGGTGGATGGATAAAGCTAACATTATCCAGATAAACCTGACACTATCCAAAGGCTTCTTAAAGTCCGAAAGTCACCATTATCACACTTCTGTCATTATCCACCTATTATTGGATAATCTCAATATTATCCAGACAACATTGGTTAAAGTCCATATCAGTGCTGTCAGCGCAGCGGTGGCGGCCTTTGATTTGGAGGCGGCGTCCTTTGAGAAGAGACGACACACGGCATCAAGTATCACGGCAAACGGCATCAGGCACCACGGCGGTAGAAACAGGATTCTAACCGGGTAATTCCCTATTGTTGTGGACAATTCCCGACGAATACTTGTGAAAACACCCGTTTGAGTAAATATTCGCGTGTTTCAATTTTCTCAAGAAATAAAGATTTCTTGTTTTCTCCCAAAATCAATCTTTCTTAAATTCAAATTATTATTATTAGCAATCATACGTTTAAGACAAATATTTTATTCCTGCAAAATCATACAATATATTTTAACCCTTTTCTTTATCAAATATCCATAATTTTTGAGACACGGATATAAGCTTTTAAAGTGTTTTTATTATTGCATAAAATAGGACAGCAAAGATGTAATTTATATCCTATAATGTGAACCTTCTAGTTATGCTATGTCGATGTATAATGGCGTAAACTGCTTTTTCACGTAAAAGCCGCTTTCTTTTTCATAAATAATGCCGTAAAGGCTATTGCATAATCAAGATCATACGAAATTATGGTGCATTTTTGCAAAAAAGTAGCAATTTCACGAAAAAGGGAGATTAAAACAATTACGAAAGTCTTTCAACAAAAATTCAAAGATAGGAGCGACGACGCGAGAGAAGCGGAGCGAGGTGCGTGTTCAGTTTACATATAAATCAATTTGGGGAGCTGAGTGGTAGCAGATTTTGCAAGCGCAGCGACATAATGCTAGCTTTAACCAATTGCGTCTGGATAAAGTAAAAATGAATAGCTGGATAATATTATGGTAATATTGTGATAATATTACAGTGAATTTCAGACATTATCCAAAGCCTTTGGATAGTGCAAACTTTACCTTTATCTGAATAATGTTAGCTTTATCCAGCCACCGTGCTTTAACTGTAACATATATAACGAATTAACTTAGGTACATGAAATTATCTCGCAATACGCGACATCTTGTCCTGTAATTCAATAGCTATTTCCAATTATTTTTTTTGTTTAAAATTTACTTTCCAGATTTTACATACGTAATAAATTTTGTTTTTATTTTCATTTGATTACAAAAATTAAATCTTCAAAGACTAGGTGGCTGATTGCGATTGCCAGCAATCGTTGGCGATTGCTTATAGTTATAGCAGACTTGAGACAAGATTTTTCCGTATACGAAATATGTATATTGTCTCAAGTCTGCTATAAGCAATCGCCTACCTATATATTTTGTATGAAGTGGGAAATCTGTGAGTATTATATCGATAGACTTTAATTATTTATGTCTGTTTACTGACAGTGCGGTCGGCGGGTCTAGTGCTGCTCCAGACGGTGCCGGAAGGTCTGGGCGCGTGCGACCTGCGCGCGGCGGCGCTGCGCGTGCCCGGCGTGCTCGCCATACACGAGCTGCACGTATGGCAGCTGCATCGGGACCGGGTCGTCGCTACTGCGCACGTCGCGTACGGCTCGCACGATGTCAGTTCTTACTTTTACCTATACCTACTCTATGAAACCATTCCACCAGAAGAATTACTTACATATTGTTTGTAAACAAGCTTATAACCTAAGGCGCAAGCTCCACAGAAGTGACGTGGCGATGGCGCGTGGCGCGGACGGACACTCAAAGGAACTAAAAATAAACCTAATAGTTATATAGCATAGGATCGTTTTCGCCGTTTTTGTTCTGAAAGATGAAAGACAGGAGTGATACGTATTTGTGTAAATTGTTTCAGGATTACATAAAGAGCTCCATGATGGTGAACGACGTGTTCAAACGTCACGGCATCGGCCTCGTCACTCTACAACCGGAGTTTCTACTCACATCCTTCAAGGGTGAGTTTATGAGTTACGTCTCTGTCGCTTACATACAAGATTACCGCTTCGTGTAACGATTTGTTACTTCACTATAATCATTAAGTCACTTTCTTCTACTTTGCCATTACTACATTCATTTGCTCAAGTTAAGTACTTGAGAGTTCACTTGATGACTTTTACTACATTTCCTGGAAATACTTACGCAATTTTTTTTTTAAAGGGAAAAAGTATTTTTTTTTGAAGAAAATTAATGAGTTGCAAATATTTACTTAAAAAACCATGGACATCGGGTCCGCGCTTAAGTGTCCGCACCAAAAGAGACTGAAAACGAAAGAGACTGAATCGCGCGCCTGTCTTGATTGTGGAAAACAATTCTTGTAGCATTTGCAGGCAAGGTCTATTTTCGATTTGTTTTTCTAAAAATCATTACTTTTCTTTTGTTACGATGTATACAACGTGTAACAGAAAGGTGTAACCATATTTGAAGAGCTTATTCAGTCAATGGTATAGAACAACTTTTACTATGGAACAAACCCTGTATCTCGAAAAAAAATTACTTTTTCATAGAAAAATGCAATAATATAATAATAATATTCATTTTTTTCAGATAAATTAATCCATATTTATAAATTGCTAAAATTTTAAAATTTAAAAAAGAATACAAAAAAGGAAATACCCGCTCGGCTGAAATGTATGGAAGGGTAGATTTTTTTTTCGAGATTTCAGTGTTGGCTCCATAGTTAAAGTTGTTCTATACCATTGACTGAATAAGCTCTTCAAATATGGTTACACCTTTCTGTTACACCCTGTAGATGTAACATCGTTATTGACACATAACTACGGACACTTTTTTCGTTATTTTTGTACTAGACCCTATGTCCATGGTTGGTGAATTTGTTCAAAAGTAATGCTAATCGTAAAAAGTATACATAATGTCCCCTTTGTGTTCGATTCAAGATTCTCGTGTGAAATTAACGTTGTGTGAAATAGTTACATGTTATAATAAATGTAAATCTTGTGTGAAAATTTTGATACTTCGCGTCTTTGTATGTTACTTGTTTTTAATTATTGTAATGCAAATTTCGAGTAACATGCATATTATTTCGTAGGTATACAAAATTTTAGTTTCAAATAAATCGATCTTCGATAAAATCAGACTGGCTTACGTTAGTATAAACATAGAATGCGCGAATCTAATTTTTAAACACGTTTTGATACGCTCTATCGAACGAAGTAGAGACCTACTTGTTACTTATCTACCGACGTGATTTTCTCCATCAAAAAAAATTTTTTTTCTGACTTTATAAAATGCTCCAGCTTGCACCTAGCCAAGCCAACCCTGTTTACTTTGATGGGGGGGTGCAGGGGGTGTCGAAAATTTGAGAATTTTGCGTGACGTAATTTGTGAATGACCCCTTATCTACTCGGATGCCAGCGCTCAGTCAATTTCGTCATGTCTGTCGTACACTAGACGTCTTGAAATATATTTCAAGTTATAATTTTCTTTTATTTATTGTATATATTTAAAGTTATATGGTGTAATTATAAATAAAAAGCTAATTAAGGCATACTATATATTTATTAAAGTACATAATAATAGATTTTCTTGCCTTAAAAGTAAAGAATTACTAAATAGATTTTTATGAAGATTTGACTAGAGATAGTTAAGAGACCAATTTATCATAGTTATGTTCGATAATTAATAACCCCGACAGTTTCAAAAATATATTTCAGAACAAATACAAATTTCATAAAAAAAAATATGTCCAATAAATGTTCTAATAATACTTGCAATTGTTGGCACTTGGTGAAAAAGCTTTTGTACATTTCAAAATGTTCTTATGATAATTTTTGTCCCAAAAGGTACAGAGGAGGAGAAAAATTCTCTTGTGGAGCTCGCGAACCTGGCTTGTTCGAAACCTTGTGCCATGGAGTGCACGGGCCCGCGCTGCTGCGAGCCTCCTCTGAAGCCACCTGTCACCAGGGTTTAGTCACTTGCCAATATGTTCAAAGACTGTATGATGATTTATTGTGTGATCGTTTTTTGAGACAGACTTGCCAAATAGTTACGAACATGTCGCGTGTGTATTCGTAAATACCAATTCGGCTTACGATTGAAAACGTAATCGAGTTTATAGAGTTTCCTAGACATATTCCAGCCATAAGTGAAAGTGTGTAAAGCACATTATGTCACTTTACCCGTGCAGCTGTGAGTGACGGCCAAATGATATCCAGCGCGGGCGCAATGCGTGGTAAATTACCGGCTACGTAATCAGCGGTTACTGTCGAGGTACGTTACATACAGGTTGAAAATGAACCCCCTAGCTATATTGAAATATATGAATCAGAATCACTAATAGAACACAGAATGGTAAAAAAAAATTTTTTTCTCAAATTTTATTTTGGGAATATTTTCCAAATTTCGATTAAATAGCTAGCTACTTTGCGACGCGACATGTGACTAACAATATATCGTAGGGCCTTCTCCGCAACGAGCCTCCAACCCCCAGCCATCAATGAAAAACATTATCTTGGCGCCCGCCCCCGCAATCCACCCTCCCACCCGCGATCGACTTTGACGGTCGATATCTTTATTTTTTATTATGAAACGAGTTAAAAGTAACGAAACATACCATTTTTATTTCGAACATAGAATAGTTTTCTTTAATATAGCTAGGGGGTTAATTATCAACCTGTATTACGATCACACAGCCTGCCATTGAGTTGAACACTAGACACCTATTTAAGATGATGCATTTATAATACAACAGATTTTACGCGTCATGTTTACGTTTCCGTATGAGTTCGTGCTTTAAGTGTTTTTGAATAATATACCATATAGCAGTTTTATGTGGACCTTGTAATTTTTTAAGTGTGTTTGGAGATGATGTACAAAGTGACTGTGATGTTTCTCTGCAGTATTAGGGAAAGCTAGATTAGTTTAGATTATTTATGTTACAATTATAAGTATGGGTAGTAATTACCAGATAAGTTAACAGTTTTTAAGTGTAATTAAAGTTTTATGTACAAATAATTTGTTGACTGTTGTTAATAAAAACAAACGAATTTACTGACAAGGATTTTTTTATTATTCAATAAAACTCTTATTTAATAATAAGACCGTACCATACATCATAGCTTAAATAATATTGACAATAAGCCGACCCTATCAATCACAATGCTTTAACATAAGTAAATAATTATTAATTAGAAAGAGTTTCGTCTCAATAACAAGAACAATCCTTTGATTAAAATACTGATAGAAAAAATCATATTAATACAAATAGATTTCACATTTATTGCATTTAAAGTGAATCATCCATTAGATTGTTAAATACCTAGAAACCGTGATACAAATAAGTATTGTTAATGTACTCTAACTACGTCGACATTCCGCCACCCGATTTAATCATAATAATTTCCATTACCTTTGTCACTATATTCTTCTGTTAGATATTGGTCCGAAGTTGGATAATGTAGAACTTTCCTACAGTGATTTGGGCGACACGGCCGACTCTTCACCAGGTTGGGACATTGCTTGCCCGATCCTGATGGCGTTCGCTGTTAAATAGATTAACTGATTATTGTATTGTATTGTCTTGTATTAAATTGATAAACATTCACCAAAATTTACGTTATCAGAGAAATAAATACTAATAAACATGCTTTGTTATTTGAGTTCAACAAACTATATATACATAAGTTGGTACATAATACGAGTAAATAAACCACTTTCTATTGATAAGTTATTTAGTTCACATATGGGACATGGCTAACACTCGTAGCTTATCAAAGTGAATACTGAATAAGTTGTTTGATAACAATGTTGAGATGCACTCTATAATTACTAACATGTTGCGTATCAACGTGTTATTTAAGGGGCTCCACAATGCTAAACATCAGTTTTGCTTTGGATTCAGTTCAGTCAATGTAGATGGTAGAAATTGGAAAAAAATATGGCGTGTTTTTTGACTCAAGACAATTATGAATTACACTTTATAAATAAACATACTTCCGACCTTCTTTTAATTATAATACTTAAAAAAAAGCATGAATTTCACGAAGAAAGTGATTCAGTTTCCAAATTTCAAAACCGATTGAAATGGAACTAACACACACAGATACTTACTAGAAAAAATCATCTTTATTACATAAATAAATTATAGTAAATGTACTAATATAGCCGCTATTTCAAAATAACTGAAGTTTTGCGTGCGCGGCATCTGATGAGAGCAGGATAGACACATAAAAAACAAAAGCGTTAGAGCAGGACTGAATTTTAGCATCGTGCAGCCCCTAAAAGTTGATATTAGTGTATAGTATACTAACTGAAACAAGACGGTAATTGAGTTTAATGGCCAAATTACAGTTCCCAAAGCATTTGCTCCAGCCTTGCCACCGTGTCACTGCGCACTCAATCACTTCTTCTGTAACAAACAACACATTCGTGTATGAGACTCAGTGTTGCCGACTTCTTTTGCCGAAAATGCAGCGGAATTTCAGTCGATTTAGCGACTTGATAAAACAGACATTTCATATAATTTTAGCGACTTTTTTTAAACTGGTATTCCATACATTTGACGAAATTTTGATAACATATTAATTAATCTGGTGACTTTTATATAAAAATCTAGCGACAAGAAATAGTAGTTTATGCTACTAGGGCGAAAAGGAATAAATTACGAGGACGATTTAAAACACGAGCGTAGCGAGTGTTTAAACGTAACCGAGTAGTTTATTGCTATTACGCCCATGTATCATACTACGTTTTTCAATGCATAGTGTGAGGAAATAAAACAAATATAATCTGGTGATCTTTAAATTATAATAGGCTCAAAAGGACTGTATCCAGAGCCGTAAACAGTGGGAAAAAAAAGTATAACATTTATGGTACACAGGAAAGGCTGCAGGTTAGCGAACCATTGTAAATAAATTTAAAAAAATTATAATAAAGCCCTAGGGCAAAATAATCGACTTTCTGTTTGGTGTTGATGCATAAGAAGTGGGCTTTTACGAGCACTTGCATTGAAAAAAAATTAAACGGCAACACTGATGAGACTGGTTCAAATAAACATAGTCGATTGTGATTGTTAGCACTTGGTGGAATTTACTACACATTATGTTTAACAAACAATTGTCATTTTCTACATAATATAATATATGACTTTATTATGTCGATTTTCTAGGGCTTCTTTGTAATTAAAACAATTAAGTTTTCTCTATGTCAAATGATGATCTATTCCATAAAATACGTCTTTACATATGAAATTGTCGAAATTTTCTTACAGATTCATGAGTTCATAATTCCTGTAATTCAATAGCTATTTTCATTATTTTTTTTTTGTTTGAAAGTTGATTTCAAGGTTTTACATTACGTATTCAATTTTGTTTTTATTGTCAGTTTGATAACCAAAATTAAAATTTTAAAAACAGTTCGTCCTAAATGCCATCCATTTCCATGATAACATTTGTTATATTTTTTTTACAGCTGACGATTTTCAAAATATAAATTAATGTCGCTGTTAGCTTAATGTTGTCTCATTCATACACAAAAGAAGTTACATAATTTGGATTTGTCATTCCTGAAAAAAATGCAAAAATGTTAGTACTGAAAATTGAGTTTCCTTCAAATTCTCTATAGAAAACGGCAATTTCATATATAAAGACCTGACATGTATATTATATTTTTAAAAGAAAGTAAAAGAAAATTTCGAACTTGAAATATATGTCGGTCCTTAGTGGGCCGTCATCAGTCAAGTAGTCTATTAGTTATATTTTGAAAGATAATGTTTGATTAAACATTTATGTTAGCGATAAAAGTAATGTGTAGTAAGATATAACGCACCAGACTTTTCATCCCACATCCGTCAATTTAGTAACTGCGACTATGCATTAATCCATTTTGTATGTGTAGAAGAGACTTTACTATGCATCTTGGCAATTTTCTTTGAAAATATTCTATAGTTTTTTTTTTATATAAAACGATTCCATTAAACATTTTATAAAAGTTAGCGTCCCACCAGTTTTTCTTCTTAATAATTTTCAGAGGTGTTCCGAGTTTGAACTGTGAAATGTTACAGTCCACACTCGGTACACCCGCGTTTCACCGACTGTTGTTACGTCCCAAAGTGATGAGCGGTGAACCCTATCGCCGTTCTTTAGGCACAAAAATAATACACGCTTTTTAGGGCATGCAGATTTCCTTACGATGTTTTCCTTCACTGTTCAGCAAGTGGTAAGTATCAGGTAATACAAATACTATGCACATATATTCCGAAAAACTCATTGGTGCATGCCCGACCGCGGATTGAGAGGCCAGAGTTCTACCCCTGAGCTACCGCTGCTATCAGATTTTTTAATATTTTTTTTAATATGGTGACAATATACATTTTTCAATGCAAGTCCTCGTAAAGGCCCACTTTTTATGCATCAAAACCGAACAGAAAGTCGATTATTTTGCCCTAGGGCTTTATTTTATATTTTTATTTTTTATTTTTTTACAGTGGTTGGCTAACCTGCAGCCTTTCCTGTGTACCATAAATGTTATACTTTTTTTTCCACTGTTTAGCGGCTCTGGATGTAAATTCAGTGGCGTGCACAGAACTTTTTGCTGGAAAAGCAAACAATTGGTCAAGAACAACAATAAAAAAAATATAAAAAAATTTAAATATCACTTTGAAAAAAAAAGTTTGTATAGGAAATTTTCACTCTAGGGTAGACATTGTCTACCCTGGCGTCATACAATATTTTTTTTTCAAAGTTATATTTAAATTTTTTCATATTTTTTTTATTTTTGTTCTTGACCAATTGTTTGCTTTTCCAGCAAAAAGTTCTGTGCACGCCACTGGGATACAGTCTTTTTGAGCCAATCATAATTTAAAGTTCACAAGATTATATTTGTTTTATTTCCTCACACTATGCATTGAAAAACATAGTATGATACACGGGCGTAAGAGCAATAAATTACTCGGTTACGTTTAAAACACTCGCTACGCTCGTGTTTTAAATCGTCCTCGTAATTTATTCCTTTTCGCCCTTGTAGCATAAACTACTATTAGATCACTATGTAACTGTTTTGTATTATTATTAAAAGCCTATGTCTAATTGTGCTGCACGGATTGTTATAATTTATAAATATTGTTTTATAATCAGAGTGTTATGTTTTCTTAGAGAAGTTATAGACCAGTCATGTCAAACTCAGTCATTGGTGGGCCAAACGCATAAAGACCGTAGAATCAGTGGGCCGCAAAACGCAACCATAAAGAAAAAGAACTCATTGCATATAGATAGAGTAGTACAGGTTATTTAATAATTAACAGTAAAAAAATATAAAAATATATAACAATCCTTTTCCAGAAATTTGTAATCTTTCGTCTTTAAATTATATCTGCGGACACGCTCACGGGCCGTATCAGAAAGCTTTCTTAAATTTGGATCGGGCCGCTGGCAAATGCGTAGAGGGCCGCATGTGGCCCGCGGGCCGCAAGTTTGACATGCTTGTTATAGACGTTGCGACATGATTATATACGTAGATCGATACTTGGTGTAGCGTGCGACCGGATGGGATCCATGTCTAGAATAATTTACTCCATCATATATTGCGTTCAACATCCGCCTTAACAATGTGAAATTCGATAACACAATATAGGATTCGGATACAGCAGGAAACTAATATATTACTATACAGTGTGTCCCTCGAACAAGTGCACATCCGAAAGTGGGTGAAACTAGATCTAAATATATCGACAAAAACAAAGAAGAAAAATTTTTTTGTTTTTTTTTTTTATCTTGAAAAAATACTCTCTTTGTATGGGACGCGAGCGCAGTGCCTTTGGTTAACCGCTCGTAGAAAATATTTTATTTATGATAGAACGTTGTATTTTTTTTTTGTTATAATGATAATGGAATAGGCAATGATAAATAGGAATAAAAGTATAGTGAAACGTGGATATTATTTTGAAAAAAATGACTATTACTCGAAAAAAAAAGACAGAAAAATTAAATCTTTTAGGATATTATTTTTATGGTAATGGTAGTTGATTATGTTTTGTTTTTGATTTGGTATGCAACGTCTATTCTTAAGGATTATAACAGTTTTATTTCATTGCATTACTCGCGATAGGTTAAAAGTTAAGACATATTTTATACATAGTCTCCATGGTAGGCAAAAAAAAAAATTTAAAACGTAAATTTATAAAACAAAGATTTTCTAAAAAAAAAATCATTTTTTTGTCGATAAAATAAGGTCTAGTTTCACCCCTTTTCGGATGTGCACTTGTACGAGGGACACACTGTATAACTTACATACCGTCAGCCACCGGAGCGTCATTTAGCATCACCTCATTGTCTTCATTTGTCACCAATTGTTTACTTTTCTTTGCACTTGGCTCCGATATGGCGGGCGTTACTGTTGGATAAATACATCATTTAAATATTAAACTAATAGAAGCACAAATCATAATGAACGGCCTAATGCATAGATAAATAGATAAATAAATGTCACCTTATATATTTTATCGTCGTAATACTTCTCCTCCTCCTAGACTCCTCTTTTCTGCCAACAACCAATCCAGCCCCCCTATTCTGTATCTTTGGTTGCCAACTGAACTAGGTGCGTATCATAAAAAACATAGATAAAAACTGAATTTTCAAAATTTCCTTTAGTGGGTATTGAACTATTAACAATCTGTGTCGTCATTTCAAGTGCGAACATATCCTTAGGAAATCGGAATTCGATAGTATATCTATGTTTTTGATGATAGGCACTCAGTCCAGAAGGCAACTAGAGATACATAATAGGCCCGCTGCTCGAGTAACAACAGAGAAGTTTAACGTTAAAGAAAGAGGCCCACCCGTGGTCCCGGTGGCGTGGGTACCGTTGTCAGCACAAGCGGCGCGGCAGTCGTCTCTCGTCCGGAAGTTGTTGCCGTTGCCGCCGCAGCCGGAGTAACCGAACGGCTCGCAGGCGCCGCGCGCCACGTCCCAGAACCATCGCTCGGCGTACCCGCGGCACGGGCCCACTGACATCGGCAGCTTGCATGCATCTAGGAGATAAACTTTTGTTGTTGAGGTCTGATTCTTCAGATTTCAAACTACATTTAACCTCCAAACGTGGCCCCTAGCTAAGGATAAATATATGTCAGCGTGAAATTGTAAAATACGATAGTTTATAATTTCACTAGGTTAGTAAACAACCCAATAAAAACTTACTATCTAGGGTAACATCAAATAATGTAAGGTATAATATGGAAAATGTTATTTTATCAACACCCCTTATAGTTTTCTTTATTATGATGATAAATAAAGAAAACCGCATCCAGATCCATTGAGTGGTTCTCAAGTTAAATCGATACATACAGACAGATGGCCTTAGTACAAATACTAATAATCCATATCATTTAAAATTTCGCGAAAATATTACATGTACTGACGAATTTTTTATAATATATATAAAATAAAATATATCGCCACGACATCAATCCCCGAGGGAATGTCAAAGGTGTTCCCAAGTGTAAACTATGAAATGCAAGTACAGTCCACACTCGGTACAACCGCGTTTCACCGACGATTATTACGTCCCAACGTGATGGATGGTGATCCCTATCGCCGTTCTTCGGGCACAAATACACGCTTTTTAGGGCATGCAGGTTTCCTCAGTATGTTTTCCTTCACCGTTCAGTAAGTGGTAAGTATTACATATTGGTGCATGCCCGACCGGGGATCGAACCTGGGTCTCAAGATTGAGAGGCCAGCGTTATACCGCCGCATTATTTATTATTAAAATAGTATTAATAGATATAGATACTAATTAATTTAATTTTCATAATCAAACATTTTGCCGTAAATACCTAAAAATATAATAAGGGGCTGCACAATGCTAAAATTCAGTCCTGCTCTAACGCTTTTGTTTTTTAACTATCTATCTTGCTCTTATCAGAGGCCGTGGACGCAAAACTTCAGTTATTTTTAAATCGCGGCTACATTGGGACATTAACTATAAACTATTTATGTAATAAAGATGTTTTTTTCTAGTAAGTATCTGCGTGTGTTGGTTTCGTTTCAATCGGTTTTGAAATATGGAAACTGAATCGCTTTTTTCCATACATTCATTCATTTTTTTCCATACTTCCATACATTTCGGCCGAGCGACATTGCAAATTTTCTATGAAACAGTAAAAATATTTTTTTCGAGATACAGGATTTGTTCCATAGTAAAAGTTGTTCTATACTATTGACTAAATAAGCTCTTCAAATATGGTTACACCTTTCTGTTACACCTTGTATAAGACTTACGACATCTTCAGATATAGCGTAAATTCATTTTATGTTGCGTGTTCAGAGGCTATAAATGGTCGATTTTACACTCTTCATATCGAATATGATATCTAATGCATGTTAGAAAGTTGAGCACTCCAAAATTGTTCAAAAAATATATTCAAATGTTAAATACTTGTATACTCTATATGTATATATCTAGTAGCTGGTAGAGCTGATGCCGAGCTCGACTGTGGAGGTACCACAATCTTACTCGCAAACCCCCTCGAAGTTATTCGGGGGAGAGTAAGAGGACAGCTATCAAACAGGCACAACCAGGTGGCCCACAATGCCTGGGACCAATTGAGTCACTGGTACGAGGGTTTCGGAACCGTGTCCACCAACCCACCTGCCCAGCGTGTTTGAGTATGGGCATTTCTTCCAGAAGCACCGCCAAGAGAGGCGAATTATTGGAAAGGGATATGTCCAGCATTGGACGAATGAGGCTGATGGATGGCGTGTATATCTATATCTATATCTATAAAAGAACATTATCATTCATGTTCATTCATGAACAATATGAAAATCATGAACATTATGTTCTTTTATAGATCTATATCCATAAAAGAACATTATAATATTTAATAAGTTCACAAGTTATTTCACATAATGTCCCATCGTGGAGATTGCCGCTGACCTACTTAACGCACTTATTACTATTGCAGTGCGGGTGATGAGTGGGACGGCGGGCTTTTCTTCGATGGTACATTTTAAAGTCTTGCTTTGTTTAAAAATTTATTTATAATTCTGTCGCAACTATGGATGAAAGAGCGAATTCCTCCTACTACAGGTGAAAACTTAAAAGGAGAATTCGACAACGTTACGTATGCTATAATTTTTTTTTTTTTGTTTCTTTTTATCTTTTTTTTTTAATGTGTTAGAATAATATTATTATGATATCTATCGATATATCACTTACGAAACGACATCATTGTAAACGTAGCACTATTGAGTCAACAATAAGGTTATTTCCTAATCACCAGAACAAAATCTAATTTCAATACGGCCAGTTATTTACTTGACGGCAAATTTTATTAATTATACACATATTTTATACTCGAAGGTGTTACTAGATTTAAATCGAACTTAATTATATTGATGATATTCGATAGAACTTATTAAATGTATTCTAATACTAGTGCCACTATTTTACTTCTTATATTGTTATCTCCACAAATTATTACGAACCTACTGCTTGTACAAATAATATAGCAACCAGAGACTGCAGATTTTTCTTTACAAGATATTATATTACATTGGCAAAATCGATTATGTAAACCATATATGGCCAACGCCCAGCCTGGGGGCCGGATGCCGCCCGCGGGCCGGATGCGGCCCGCCACTGCTTTTGAACCGGCCGGTATTGCAGCCAGATTGTGAAATACCCGCCTTTTTCTAATTAATCGAAACAGAACACTTCAATTCAAAATTCACTCAATAGTTATTCAACAAAACCTTATTACCTTATGTATTGTGTATGTTGCTATCGCAAAGTTTCCATTGATTTCCGTAAATTAGAATTGAAAAAAATTTGAAATTCTAAATTACAGAAACCAACGAACACTTTGCGAATGCAGTATACACAATAAAAAGGTTTTGTTGAATAACTACTGAGTGAATTTTGAATGTTTCGATTAATTGGAAAAAGGCGGGCATTTCACAATCTGGCTACGACACCACTCCTAAAACTGCGCGGCAAAAATTGTAAACATTTTTGGTACACGCTACAAGAAAGCTGAATGAGAGCATTATAAAGTGATAAAAACCACCTTTTTTTTTTTTGCACACTTCTTACAAATTAGATTGCCGTGCAAGCAATGAATAACTAACACGTTGATGTCGAAAGTTTATCGCATTAACTTGATGAATGTATAAAATAAGCCGTTTTTTTACGACTACCTATCATTATCTACGGCCCGTTTGGCCCGCAACTTAAAAAAGGTTGCCCATACCTGATGTAAACGAATATCTTGACTGACTTATCTATCAACACCCAGACCAAAAGATCCTTAAATGACATATACATCCGCTAAGAAGGGATTTTAGGAAATTCCCACAGGATCAGGAGAAACGGGATCCACACGAGCAAAGCCGCGAGCGTTCGCTAGTAAAATTATTAGTACTTTTAATACCGCTATGACGAAAATGTCTGGCTGATTGACGCGTTCAGTCGAATCGAATTTGTCTGCAAATAAAATTATACAACGATTTAGTCACACGGGTGCTGCGTGTCTTTTTCAGCGAAAACAATACTATTTCGAGTGTTTTTTTTTTCAATTTGTGTAAGGTATGTTCGCTTCGCTTCGCTTCGCGTTAACAATAATGAAGGTCAATACTCTACATATGAGCTTTTAGTACCTACGAGTATCACTCGTGCAACTGACAAATACTCGTAGGTACGCATAGAAATATTGACATTGTAATTGGTAAAGAATATAAATATTATGTTGAACATCAGAACTCTTATACTTCTTGTGATTTTAAGATTTCCACTTTACATATCAAAGATCATTCATTCTAAATCTGTTAGTTTCTCACTCTTAGATAAGCTGATATCGATACAATCTTCGTATCTGTCGCACAGCGCCTCTTGCTGCGTCAACGTGAACTGACATCGCTCCAGCAACTCGACCCCACCTCGCCAGATGTTATGCTATGTATGACTCTAACTCACCCTTAGATAAGCTATATCGACACAATCGTTGTCGTCTCCGTCGCACAGCGCCTCTTGCTGCGTCAACGTGAACTGACATCGCTCCAGCCACTCGACCCCACCTCGCCAGATGTTATGCTATGTATGACTCTAACTCACCCTTAGATAAGGTATATCGACACAATTGTTGTCGTCTCCGTCGCACAGCGCCTCTTGCTGCGTCAACGTGAACTGACATCGCTCCAGCAACTCGACCCCACCTCGCCAGATGTTATGCTATGTATGACTCTAACTCACCCTTAGATAAGCTATATCGACACAATCGTTGTCGTCTCCGTCGCACAGCGCCTCTTGCTGCGTCAACGTGAACTGACATCGCTCCAGCCACTCGACCCCACCTCGCCAGATGTTATGCTATGTATGACTCTAACTCACCCTTAGATAAGCTATATCGACACAATCGTTGTCGTCTCCGTCGCACAGCGCCTCTTGCTGCGTCAACGTGAACTGACATCGCTCCAGCAACTCGACCCCACCTCGCCAGATGTTATGCTATGTATGACTCTAACTCACCCTTAGATAAGCTATATCGACACAATCGTTGTCGTCTCCGTCGCACAGCGCCTCTTGCTGCGTCAAAGTGAACTGACATCGCTCCAGCCACTCGACCCCACCTCGCCAGATGTTATGCTGTGTATGACTCTAACTCACCCTTAGATAAGCTATATCGACACAATCATTGTCGTCTCCGTCGCACAGCGCCTCTTGCTGCGTCAACGTGAACTGACATCGCTCCGGTCACTCGACCCCACCTCGCCAGATGTTATGCTATGTATGACTCTAACTCACCCTTAGATAAGCTGATATCGACACAATCATTGTCGTCTCCGTCGCACAGCGCCTCTTGCTGCGTCAACGTGAACTGACATCGCTCCGGTCACTCGACCCCACCTCGCCAGATGTTATGCTATGTATGACTCTAACTCACCCTTAGATAAGCTGATATCGACACAATCATTGTCGTCTCCGTCGCACAGCGCTTCTTGCTGCGTCAACGTGAACTGACATCGCTCCAGTAACTCGTCCACAAGTTGCTCGACCCTCGGATCACCAGATGTTATGTTTTCGTTAGGGGGAGTCTGTTGAAAACGTAGAGGGAGTAAAATATATGGAGTAAGTCACAACGCACACATACAAAATAAAAATTAGACCAACATATGCAGTGATCGTGAGAAAGAGTGAGATAGACTATAATGGAAAAGTGTAACCACTTTGGTTTGTCTGGCACCAACAGTCAGTGATGTTAATGGAGCCAGACAAATAACAAGATCTAAGCAATTATTTAATTTTTCTTTGAGTATTTCAATAAAAAAGATGCTCAGCTCCCATTCATTCAAATAAGTACTTACATCTAATTAAGAGATATTTGGAAACCCAAAAAATTTGACCTTTTAAACCTTTCAAGAATAATAGAGACAGCGATACCTACCCCGAGAAAAAAGTTTCATGAGTAGTAATAGTATAAGAGACACACAAAGGTCATTTATTATTACTCAGTCTGGTTACAGAGTTCTTAGTTTTTGACTAAGTACGGGTATTTTAAATGATGGTGTTCACATAAAAAACACGAGCTAAATGCATATTGCCTCTTATTTTTTGGCAGCCGTATAATATTAAATAAGTGCGTGTACTAATGTGTGACTGTCTGTGAATTCACATTTACTCTGGTAACTTTTACACACACTAACATAAATACTTTCACCGACACAAAACCGGTGACGCTGTCCCTTACTCTATATATTTTACTCCCTCTACGGTTGAAAATATTATTATTTAATGGCCATTTTATGTTACGGAAACTAAAACAGAACAGAGCAACAAATTATTTTGATCAAACTTTGCAATGGGATCTAGACGCACGGAGCGCCGTGTTCAAAAAATAAAAGACTGGCGGCGCACCAGTCTCGTGTTATATTACATAGTCAATTATTTGCATGTATGATGTAAACGTTTAAACTTTAGCAGTGATAACTTGCCAAGTTTTACATATTCAGTAGCAAGGACCCTAAAAAACTTTCTTTTAAAACAAGTGAAGAACGTAGTACATTATTGCAGTTATAAATGATGGAACCTCCATAAACCTCGGCACCCATCAATTTGAAGCCGACAATCGTGCACTGCTTTTGTATTAAACTCGGCCTGTACGGGCAATCGACCATCGATTTTTCTACGTTACGGTCTAGTTATGTCCAGCACAATGTTATTATTTTACTTTAAACATTTCATATATTCATCAACTGAGTACCTACTTAGCTACCGTAGAGATCACAGCAAGATGAAACTACCTTTTCTCCAGAATTTAATTTAGTTCATGTAAATTTATTATTTTATTACATATATTTTTATAAGATTAGACTAATAAAAAGTGTATTATGTATTACCTACTTTACAAAACAGACTATTTGAATATGATTTGAATAAACCACCTTCAAACTACCAGTCTGTTTCCACTTATTATACAAGGTGACTTTTTGATCATCATCCAAATTCATACTGGTGGCTTGGTAAGTGATTAGTATCATGGATCAATAACAATTTTGGTGAAATTCGGAAAATGAAATTTTGACTCCCCATAGTGACTCACTCGGTACTGGAAGTGAATTTCTATGGGAAGCCGAAATTTAATTTTAGGAATTTCACAAAAATTGTTGTTGATCCAAGATACTGATCACTTATCAAGCCTCCAGTATGAATTTGGATGATGATCAAAAAGTCACCTTGTATGTATAGCGGCGGCGGCGGTAGCTCAGGCGGTATAACGCTGGCCTCTCAATCTTGAGACCCAGGTTTGATCCCCGGTCGGGCATGCACCAATGAGTTTTTCGGAATTTATGTGCATAGTATTTGTATTACCTAATACTTATCACTTGCTGAACGGTGAAGGAAAACATCCTAAGGAAACCTGCATGCCCTAAAAAAGCGTGTATTTGTTCCCGAAGAACGGAGATAGGGCTCACCACCCATCATTGAGACGTAATAATCATCGGTGAAACGCGGGTGTACCGTGTGTGGACTGTAACTTGCATCTCACAGTTCACAACACCTCTGACACCCCCTTGGGGATTCATGTCGTGACGATACATTTATTTATTATAAAACTCCACTTCATCTAACTACAACAACCACCGTACGGCCAGACCTCATCACTAAGTCCATACATCAATCAACTTGCTTCAGCCGCAACGTAGCAAAACGGACGTATGCTCTGTGCCCTACACGACCCCTTTTTCACATTTAGTTCTTTATTCTTTATTGTACACACATATACAGAAACAAGGATACATTACATTTAAACAATGTGCACATTGGCGTGCTTATCTCTAAGAAGAGATTTCTTCCAGCAAAACCAACAGGAAATAACAAACAAAAAAAAATAATAATTTAAACGAGTAATCATACAAGTGCACAAGGAGATTGATGCAAATTAAAAATATAAATATATATAACATAAAAATAGCAATAATATAGTATCTATTCAAATACTTACTATAAATACACACTATAAAATACAAATACAAAATATATATATATATATATATTATAGAATACATAAATATTGATATATATAATATTATATTTACCTATTAAGACAGCGAGAGGTAATGTTCTTTCAGCTTTTTCTTAAAGGAAATTATAGTACGCAAGTCTCGAATGCTATGTGGAAGAGCATTCCACAGTCTGATAGATTCAACATTAAAAGAGTTGCCATAGGCACAAGTATTATGTGCAGGAGTTTTAAGGAGGGAGGAAGTCCCAGAACGCAAGGGTCTATTTCTAGAGATTAAGAACTCAAAACGTTCGCGAAGATAAGGCGGAGAAAGTGGATTCCTAATGATATTAAATAGAAGGGACAAAATATGCACATTACGGCGGTGACGAATAGGTAACCACTTTAATTCCTTACGAAAGTGAGAAACGCGATCAAATTTGCGAAGACCATAGATGAAGCGGATAGCTAAATTCTGAAGACGTTCAAGTTTATTTAATAACACCTCAGTGGCATCGATGAGACAAACATCACCATAATTAATGATGGGAAGAAGAAGGGTCTGGGCAAGTAAGATTTTTGTTTTAAAGGGCAGAAAATTCTGGAGTTGCTTTAGGGAGTGAAATGCGCCATGTACTCTACTGCTAGTCTCATTAACATGTGGCACCCAAGCCAAATTACTGTCGAGTATTACCATTTATGTTTTTGATCAGAGATTCGGAGCTGTCGATATTTATATCATCCATCCATACATCAGCCCGTATTCGTCCACTGCTGGACATAGGCCTCCCCCATATTACGCCACTCTTGGCAGTCCTCAGTCATCCTCATCCAGCCGCTACCCGCAACGTCCTTCAGATCGTCAGTCCAGCGGGCACGAGGGCGGCCTACGCTACGCTTTGCTGTACGTGGTCTCCATTCCAATGCCTTACGGCCCCAACGGTTATCACGTCGGCGAAAAATATGGCCAATCCACTGCCACTTCAACTTACTGATTCGGCAGGCTATGTAGGTCACCTTCGATCTCTGACGGATATCTTCGTTTCGGATTTTATACTTTAAACATAAATTATTATTTTTGTTATTAGACTAAGCTTGTATGTTTTGTAAATGTTAAAATTTATATAATTATATATATTTAGTTATATTATATATTTATGTATATCTTCCTAGTCTTTTTTATAGTAATTTTATTCATGCTCTTTGTGTTCTAAATTGTCAATAGTTATATCTGTTATTTTCAATGTTGTGTACGGTTATTATCTAATTATGAACATTACTTGTTATTTGATTGTCAAAGTGTTATGTGAATGTTTTGTTTGTAATTTGTTACTGTACCATTTAAATAAAATAAAATAAAATTTAATATTTATATCTACAGACGCAATGCACTTCTTATTCATAGGTATTCTTATTAATTTGTTCATAGCTGATAAATGATAATATAAACGGCCACTTAAATCAGATAATAAGTGATCATCACACATATAACATGTCTGTATAGAATTTCATGTATATGTTATATATTTATACAGGAAAGGAACGTTATGAGTTCCAGTATCTCGATCAATGTCAATATTATCGACGAAAATAATACTAACTAGCCCCTGCAGCTCGGCGAACCTAGTGTTCCAGTCCCTGAGCAGACGGCGCGTGACCACGTGCTGCACGCGCGAGTCACGTGACACGTAGAGGCGCGTGCGCAGCATGCGGCCGCGCCCGCACCGCGCCGAGCACGGCGACCACTCGCCCCATGATGTCACCGGACACTGCCCTGCCGGCTTGTCCTGCAAGGACACACTACGTACAGTTCCCGGCAGTAAATAATGCACATCGTATCGTAGCGTCATCTCTGTCGCACGAAGCACTAACAGTCCGGTGAGAGAGACGACGCTCTATAAAGCCGAAGATAGCCGATGTGCATTATTTGCCGCGACGATGGTACTACTCGAAGAGTAAGCATAGTTTGATTTAAAAGGCACGCAGGATCAGGTAACAATAGCAATCAATTTATTTACAAAATGAAGTCATCGTTAAGGCGATTACCTTCGCCAAATTAGCAGCTCGATATTTGTAACTACGAATATCAACGGAAACGACATTGAAATAACGTCCATATCAGCGCGCAATGCATAGTGGCTGTTACGACGCTCGCTGCGTCCTTGATAGGGCGAAATAGGAGAAAATTATACTTTTCACTTGGACGCGATTACTCGATTGAATAAACTTATGTTATGTTTATAGCTATTAAGTTTATCTATTTATCAAAGCATATATGAATTCAATCGGCCAAGCCACTCAGGAGCAGTAGGGAATTTGAGGTCAAAAAACACCATTCAGTAAAAAAAAAAACATGTAGAAGTTTTGGTGGTATGAAAAAGAAAAATGTTGCATATGTTGTCTAAGAGTTGATTATTCATAATAAATTTTTTCATTATTTTTGGTTTGGCCATAAACGAGGAGTAGGCTTTAGAAAGTACCCATTTGGCAATAGTAAGGCCCTTAAGAACCCGGTGCAGGATGACGGCAACTCCGATACGAAGCGAGACGTATCGCGACAATAAAGCGTATATTTGGCTGGCTGATCTAAACAAGCGCCTCACGCTTTGCCCCACGCCGTTCGAACTGTGCTGAGCGAGTCTCACCCTTTGCGTTGGAAATTATAATTATTTCCGAATACCTGAATTGTGCACCGATTACTTGTTATTTTTCGTTCTGTTTTAATTAATTAGAATATCGATAATACTTCCAAGTGGTGTATGTACTTATTTTGCTTGTTAAATGTTCATAAGTCACTTAACGAAGCCTTGTAAAAGTACTCGATTTTAGGGCATGTTCACGCTACACTACGTTACCAGCGTGACGTTCGAACATGACATGTGCATGACTAATATCGCGGCGCTGCGCTGGCGCCACCTGGCGACACAATAGACTCGCGTGCTGCCAACCCGCGGTTCACTCACTCTCTTCGGCTCGAGGCGCCTCCGGAGGCGCACGTCTGCGCTCGCGCGGCCGGACTGTTTCGTCCGAACTCTCTAGAGAACGACACATGTGTACACATTCGTGCCGCCGATACAAACAATCTCGCGTATTCACCGTGTCTTGTGAACATATAAGTGCTGTGTATTACTTCAAGACATTCTGCACATCCCTGTCCAAGATCAGCCCTGTCATCAATCAGCCCAACGAGAGGAGACGACACGCGGCGCATTTCAGCCGGCACATCGAAACATTCCAACCAGGTCAGCGCACCCACATTGTTCCCCACAATTTTTTCTTCTCTCGTGTCAACCCATCCATCCTCTTTCATCATCTCTGCATTTCTGTAGCCAGCGGCTACATTTTTGGACCTTCGAGCCGGTAGTGACCAAATTTTTGGTCACTTCGAGCCGTGAAACCCCGGCCCCCCCAGCCCCTCGATTTACTACAGTCCATTTTCACATTTTGATAAAACATTTTGGCCCTTCGAACCGTTACTGAACCAGCCCCCGTCGATTACAGTCCATTTTCAATCCAAGAAAATTTTTGGTTTATATCACCCCCCGCCTATCCCCCGCCGGCCCGTAACTTTGTTTGAACCAGCCCCCGTCGATTTACTACAGTCCATTTTCACCCGGTTACATATTTTGCCCCCTTTCCCGGCAAAAAATATTTTGTGGTCTCGAATACCTATTGCGGGTAGGTAATTAGAACCGCCGCCTAGAACATTCTATTTATCGGATCGGTATAGAACCGGCCCCCCCCGCCCCTTTACAGAATAAACTCACGTTCATCCCGTTTGTTATTATTGTTCGGCTCAGGTAATATAATTGTATCCATTCAGCCCAATTGTTTATTACAGTCCACTATACTTCTTTATTAAACCCAAAATAGTTTACGTATTTTGCGAGATATTTTTTTTTGGTGCGAGTTTTATTTCGTTTTATTTCGTTTTATTTCGTTTTATTTTGAGTACATACGTATACATTGCATCATTGGATTGTCCGCTCATTTAGATCCGATTTCTGCGAGGTAAACGCATTCTTTGTTGTTTACGAGTTCGAGGCAGTAGATAGGTATTTTATTCTATAAATAGAATAGCATTTGATTCGTGTAAGCGGGAAGTAACATAATAACATAGGAGTGAACAAGGTCATCAGCCCTTTTGATATCTTGTGTTACAGTAATATATTGCCGGACCGTTTATTTGTGTTATTGTCTGCTTTTTTTACCCGGGTATATATATATAGCACAAATATAGTAAACAATTTGTTTTTTTCAACTCATCTCTGATCTTGTTGTTTGTGGTACACATATAGGGTGTTCCAAGTTGGTGTATCAGCTCATATACAGGTTGTTTTTAAAAAAAAAAAAAAAAATATTTTTTTTCTCTCTGTCGTGTTTATTTTCCGTGTTCCGTTTGAACATAGCCTTTGTTTTTTCGGCCCGCGCAAGTTACAAGCTATCCGCACGTTGGAGTTGGTAGCGCTCAAGTTTTAATAACTCATTTTCACATATAGTCACACTCATCACACATTCAATCAGCACATACACACTCAGCTCATTTTCACTCACACATTCAATCAGCACATACACACTCAGCTCATTTTCACTCACACATTCACTCATCACATACACATTCAGCTCATTTTCACTCAATGAAACCAGCACTCAGCGCACTCAGCACACTCATCACACACACACTCATCACATACACACTCAGTTCATTTTCACTCAATGACTTCAACTCCAACAGAGAATTCTTGTAACTCCGCACAACGTGTAGTGAACGTCACTAACACACCAATTTTGTTGCCAACCGTATCACTTGAAATAGCAGACGTACATTCACTCAATCACACTCAATTTCACTCAGCATGAGCCCTGTTAGGTTTTATCTCACGTCGCGGTACTCCAATTCTCATTCGCTCAGACTGCGGCACAAACAATGATGCAATCACTCACAAGCTCGCGAATCAGCACATAACTTGGTTCGGCGCTCTGCACGAAATAATACTCAACTCAAGACCCCTCTGCCCAATTTCATCCGACCCTACGGACTTTGAACCTCTCACGGCCGGACATTTCATTATTGGTCGTCCGCTCACCGCTCTACCTGAGCAATCTTTTGACGACAGACCCATATCTGCTCTTAAACGGTTTCAACTCATTCAAGCGCTCTCTCAGCGCTTTTGGACTCTCTGGTCCAGATCCTACCTCCATACCCTGCAAACCCGCTCCAAATGGCTCTCCCCTTCTTCCCCTCCTCAAGTGGGTGAACTGGTCCTCATCAAAGAGGATGACTTGCCTCCGCTCCAATGGAAGTTGGGAAGAATTCTCCGCACGATACCTGGCAAGGATGGAGTGATACGAGTTGTGGATCTGGACACAGCTCATGGCTGGCTGGACGGCCAGGCTGCCGTTGGACTCAGCTCAAGAGGAGCCGCAGCCCCGGCCCCCCCAGGATGTTCACGCTACACTACGTTACCAGCGTGACGTTCGAACATGACATGTGCATGACTAATATCGCGGCGCTGCGCTGGCGCCACCTGGCGACACAATAGACTCGCGTGCTGCCAACCCGCGGTTCACTCACTCTCTTCGGCTCGAGGCGCCTCCGGAGGCGCACGTCTGCGCTCGCGCGGCCGGACTGTTTCGTCCGAACTCTCTAGAGAACGACACATGTGTACACATTCGTGCCGCCGATACAAACAATCTCGCGTATTCACCGTGTCTTGTGAACATATAAGTGCTGTGTATTACTTCAAGACATTCTGCACATCCCTGTCCAAGATCAGCCCTGTCATCAATCAGCCCAACGAGAGGAGACGACACGCGGCGCATTTCAGCCGGCACATCGAAACATTCCAACCAGGTCAGCGCACCCACATTGTTCCCCACAATTTTTTCTTCTCTCGTGTCAACCCATCCATCCTCTTTCATCATCTCTGCATTTCTGTAGCCAGCGGCTACAGGGCAAAAACCGATTAACGCGATGTTTGTGAAAAAATCAGGGATATACATACCTACACCACTTCATATTGACCGTCTAAATGAAAGCCTTAAATTTATTTGATTGAATTGTTCCACTTTCGCGAGTTATTATGGTTTTTAGATATGTATGAAGTACGATCCGGAGCGGGTTTTTAATATATTTTTTTAATACATTAGGACATTGAAATATAAATAAAAGGTTGTAAGCAAACTGCTGGCATTAACCGAAACCACACGGTCAACTGAACAAAAGTTTACCAATGAAACATGTCAACGCAAATGAAGGAACAGAGAAGACAAGGTATATACGAGAAGAAAAGACAAATAGGTATCCGTACGAATTTAAGATTTATAAATGTTTTCCTTTTCTTATTTCACGTAGATAAAGTTGTTTACTAAAATCAGTCGAATGTGTAGTTTCGATAAATACGAGCTGCTTATCGTCGTCCTTCCTGTTTACTTTTTAACATAGACAATACAGCCCAGAAAGACGTCTATTGTTCAACTCTTGCGTACAAATAATTCTGTCAACAATCGAAACGGGATACTGCAATCCTATTGGCTCTTCCAATCTTACGTATAGCCACAAACGTATCTTTCCCGAAGACGAAGACTCTAACGGAAGCCATTTTGGTTTGGCCTACTAAAACATATAATTTTTGAGTGACGAATTGTATCTGCTGGCTCAGTCAGATGTGTTGTCAGAAATCGGTCTCCTGTTATGAAGAGTCTGTAGGCTGTATTCGTCCATGCTTTTTAATAAGCTAATAGACACTTACCCACTAGAATAATAATAATTATGATATCTATGCACTTACCACAAAGAACCAATCAAAGTTCGTGGCATTCTCTGAATCACCCGGCGGTCTGGAAATAAAATTATCATCTCCATTTTATTCATTCAAGTTAGTAAAAATTTAGTATGAAGTCTAAGGTTGCGTTCCTAAACGCCCGGGCGGGTAAATGTATAATTTAACTGCCAACCGTTCTACAACCACCTGAGTGAAAAGATACATTATACTCACATACACATTTACACATTAAATAAACAATAATTGTCCACTCTCGATGGAATTCGTGCGGCTCTCTGCAGGTGAGGACAGAATAACAGCGTCGCAGATTTCGGTTTGCGGCATTATACTGAGTCGGAGCCTTTTTCTCTTTGCCGCGACACTCGTATACACTAGGATAAATTTAACTTTATTTTTGTGTTTTAACTTTTTTTTTAATATAAATTCTTATTTAAGTTCTACTTTGTGTTTGTATGTATTTGTCGTGTTTTTGGAAAATAAATGTTATATCTATCTATCTACATAAACCTTGCTAGAAATTTAAAACCTGTAAATATTTGTTTTACTTAATACTTACCACTTGCTGAATGGGGAAGAAAAACATCGTAAGGAAACCTGCATGCCCCCTAAAAAGCGTGTTGTTGTGCTCGAAAAACAGCGATAGGGCTCACCACTCATCACGTTGGGACGTAATAATCGTCTGTGAAACGCGGGTGTGCAGAGTGTGGGCTGTGACTTGCGTTTCACGGTTCGCGTTCGGAAATTCATGTCGTGGCGATATATTTATTTTGAATCTGAGTGAGGCACCTCTCACAAGGCCCCTTGTCGCAGGGTATCGCCTGGCTCATGATCGTCCTCGCCCGGTAGCCGGTGTGACAGCGCTTGTGCGCGCGCGGCACGAGGTAGTGACGCGTGCGCGCGCGCACGCCGCAACCCTCGCACGGCGACCACTCCGACCACGCGGACACCGCGCACGGACCAGTCGACTCGGCCGGATCCGGCTCGTACTCGGTCGGTGCCCTGAAGGAGATACTCAATATTTACATATATACATATACTCACGCCTGTCTCCCAGAGGGGTAAGCAGAGACTACAGATTTCCATCTGCTACGATCCTGACACACCTCTTTCGCCTCCTCCACATCCATCAATCTAGTCATACGAGCTCTTCTATTCAGGGTACTTTTGACTTTGCCCTTCTTCAATATACTTACTCAATATTTGTACCTTAACAATTATGTATTACCTACATATGTAGTGGCCATATCGTAGAATTTACCATTTCGTGATCTGGTTGGCGATATTCGTATTTCTGTTAAAATTGGGAGGGTTGCCTCGCTGCGCTCCGCTCCGCTCGGCTCTCCAAATGTATTTAAATGTAAACCTAACACGCTCGTCCTCGCTCCGCTTCGCTTCGCTTGTCATCACACCTATTTTTTACTTTTGGTGAGATTTTTATTTCATACCCAATACATCTGTCCAACCAGATCATGAAATGGCCACGACACATACATAAATATACTTATGCCTGTCTTTCATATGGGTAGGCAGAGACCAAAGGCGTGCACAGAACTTTTTTCCGGAAAAGCAATCAGAAGGTCAAGTACGACAATAAAAAAATATGATTTTTTTAAAAACACTGAAAAAAAAGGTTTGTATGACGCCAGGGTAGGCACTGCCTTTCCTAGAGTGAACATTTTCATACAAACTTTTTTTTTTCAAAGTGTTATTTAAATTTTTTCATTTTTTTTTATTGTCGTACTTGACCTAAGTTCTGTGCACGCCACTGGCAGAGACTACAGATCTCCATCGGCTACAATCATAAGTTATGAATTATATAACATTTGTTTTTCTAAACCTATCAATTGACTCTTAGAACTCCATTCATTCCGGTTGCATTTTATTTAAGGATTGATTCTGTGTATTTGTTACAAAAAATTAAGAAATAATTATAACGGCCAAAATACAACTTTTAGCTAAGACAATTTTTAACAATAGATTGCTATATGCATAAACATATTTTGAATGATATTCCAATAGCTATAAAACAATTGGCTTTTCCATAGTCGTGATACCAGCTATAAATTCCTAAAATAATCTATTATCACGCTTAAGTAAAATCCAACTATTCGGAAGCTACCATAATATAATTAAAAATATGTTTTCAATGCATGTGCTCGTAAAGGCCCACTTTTTATGCATCAAAACCGAACAGAAAGTCGATTATTTTGCCCTAGGGCTTTATTATTATTTTTTTTTTAATTTATTTGCAATGGTTGGCTAACCTGCAGCCTTTCCTGTGTACCATAGATGTTGTACTTTTTTTCCACTGTTTAACGGCTCTGGATACAATCCTTTTGAGCCAATCATAATTTAAAGTTCACAAGATTATACTTGTTTTCAATTCCTCACACTATGCATTGAAAAATGTAGTATGATACACGGGCGTAAAAGCAATAAATTACTCGGTTACGTTATTTATTCGTACGTAATTTATTCCTTTGCGCCCTTGTAGCATAAACTACTATAAAAATATGTTTTCAATGCATGTGCTCGTAAAAGCCCACTTTTTATGCATCAAAACCGAACAGAAAGTCGATTATTTTGCCCTAGGGCTTTATTATTATTATTTTTTTTAATTTATTTGCAATGGTTGGCTAACCTGCAGTCTTTCCTGTGTACCCTAGATGTTGTACTTTTTTCCACTGTTTAACGGCTCTGGATACAATCCTTTTGAGCCAATCATAATTTAAAGTTCACAAGATTATACTTGTTTTCAATTCCTCACACTATGCATTGAAAAACGTTGATACACGGGCGTAAAAGCAATAAATTACTCGGTTACGTTTAAAACATTATGCATATAACAAACTATTGTTGAAAGTTGTTTTAGCTAAAGGTTATATTTTGGCAGTTATAATTATTTCTTAATATTTTGTTACAAATCCGGAGAAACGACCCTTAATCCCTGCTTCAGTATGCCACCAAAAGGGTTAAATTTTGATCTAATTCCTTCCGGTGATTCAAAATTAGAATGTATTTCTGCAAGGTTTACATTTTGCACAACT
This sequence comes from Ypsolopha sequella, assembly GCA_934047225.1. Lineage (NCBI taxonomy): Eukaryota > Metazoa > Arthropoda > Insecta > Lepidoptera > Ypsolophidae > Ypsolopha > Ypsolopha sequella. The sequence goes on from OW203985.1 coordinate 12,613,406, forward strand.
AACACAGATGGCGACCTTCTCGCATCAAAACTTTTCCCTTTTGATCATGAGCATCTATCGCTTGTATTATGACATATTTTGTCAAAACGGAACATAATCTAGCCATTCATTATACTTTTGATCACGCGTGACATCACAGGAAAAAATTTTGCATATTGAAATTATTTCTTACAGGATTATCGGAAACTATTCGTAAGTATATACGCGAAGACTGAAGACGATTTAATTGTGATCAAACTATACAAACACCCACGGTCAGTGGCAGATACAGAATAAACGCGATGGGGGGGGGGGGAGCGCTAATAGACATCTTGAGCTATGAATGTTGTAACTAAATAACAAAATAATCAAGTCCCACGGCAAAGCTTAAGAATATTAAAACTGTTTAAGCACACATACTAGACAATGCCATCTTATTGATTTTTGTCGTTTTCTTGTTACAAGACGCCCGCGGGGGGGGGGGCATATATATCCGCCACTGCCGACGACGGTACAGAAAAACGTTGAATGATGTATCTATGTACTTTAAAATGTCGGAAGTATGCGTGACAAAACAATGGTTCTGGCATAATAACAGCGTTGTAGTCTACTGGCTGCAACCCATGCTGAGACAGGGCCTTTCTACCCAGCACTTCATGTTTTGTTTTGTACCTAAAATGTGTTTGAATTATTTTGTTGATAGTGCTGAGTAAATAAAGATTCTTTCTATCTACCTACCTGCAATGTCTGCGCGGTCCGTGACAGCGGCGGTGGTCTGTGAGCGGCGCACGACACGCGTCTGACACTGCGCGACTCGGCCACACGTACTGACAAACAATATATTCAGATTCACATACGCAACCGATTTTGGTTTATATAAAGAAAGAAAATGTATTTATTTGTCAATAAACAACTAATTACCTACACAAAAACTTAACATTAAAACAGACAAAAATGACGCAGCTCAGCAAAATACTGTGAGTGCGTACATCTGCACAGCGCTGATTTTCAGCTGTCCCTGTTCTCACTAAATATTACAAGTAGAGCGGGTAGTTTGGTATTTTAATGAAAACTAAATATTAAAAATTTTATGAACATGCATTATTAAAGAAATATAAACAAAAAATGCGATAAAAATTTCTATAAATTATTAAGATAAATGTCAAAACAGTTTCAGCTGGTTATATGCGGTAAATACAAGAAAATCCTGAATGGGCGGGAAACTATGCATTGTAGTATAATCAGGAACAAAACTAACTTTTAATCCAGACAGGTCAATGCACTATCGCCTCGCCTTGGTAGTAAATAAAAAAAACCGTCTAAGTGCGAGTCGCTCGCTCTTTTAGGGTTCCGTACATATGACCAATTATTTCAAACTAGGTATTTATTTAATTTTAGGTAATGCTCTAATTCTGTCAGACATAAAAACTGCAAAATTAAGTTGGTTGAGTATTCGGGGACCTTACCCTAAAACTATATTAAAATCGGCGTTTTTAGTATTTGTTGTTTAAATACAGCATAAATATGGTACATAATATTCAGAAATTTCAAATTCCTGACTGCTTTGACCTTTGAAATAGACCCCGTAACAAAAATGGTCTAAAAATGGCAACTTTGATAGCCCCCCATTTCTTTATTTTTTAAGATTAAAAAAAATAGATTATACTCTACTTAATGAGCTCTAAACAACGACAACCCACATGCCAAGGCAAGAAAAAAAAAATATTTTCGGCTCCGTTTTCATGTATGAGCCCCCCTAAAAATTATTTAATTACATTTTAAATTCAAACTTCGGTTTCGGGTCAACATTTTACACAACATATAAAAATTTCATAAAAAGGTTTCTATCTCATTCCGTCTAAGAAGGGATGAGTACGAGAGGGATGGATTCCAGAAAATATAGCGAAATGTCGATTCTAAATTATTACAACCATCTATTAAATTGTCACATAATTGCCATTAAAATGCCACACCACCAGAATCATTCCTAATTGTCAAACTTTCTCAAACCTCATTTCAATAATTATTTATATCGAGCTATTCTAAAATCGCATTTCTGTACTACAGCGTAAAAAGGTTCCAAAACGTATATACAAATTTATCAAAACTAGTGGCTTCTTCTGATGAACAAGTAAGCAACTTTAAAAAACTAGATTTCAACGATGTATCCCCTTAACTGGCCCGAACAGTAATAAATGCTTCTTTAAATGTTTTCAATGCAAGTGCTCGTAAAGGCCCACTTTTTATGCATCAAAACCGAACAGAAAGTCGATTATTTTGCCCTAGGGCTTTATTATTTTTTTTTTTTTATTTAGTTACAATGGTTGGCTAACCTGCAACCTTTCCTGTGTACCATAAATTTTATACTTTTTTTTCCACTGTTTAAGGCTCCAGTCCCCTAAAAATCAGTATTCTTGCAGAATTATCAGAAAAGAAAGATTTTATTTTAGTTAGTAGGAAAGCAATAAATAAAATACATTTTACGTTAATTTATAGTGTGGAATTTGAAGATTTCAAAACTTATTTTTTCATTTACTTTAATGCTACTTTTAATAGGTTTTTTAGGCTTTAAACATACCTTTATTTATGTTCTACGCGTTGAGAGTCTCATTCATGCACACGTCACGTAAAAATTATGACAAAAACAAGAAATTTACTCAGGTAACATTTATTCCCATATCTTCAACAATAATCTTACCTGGTTACTTTTTTGGATAATACTTTAGTTTTCTTATTTCGAGTGCTTTAAGTAGTTGTTATTTTATGAATTCAACCACTGATAAAATATTTTTTTTCTACTAGAAAACTATCGTTTAGCGTAGTCAAATTTAAAACACGTAGAATAGAACTATTAATAAGTGAAATAACAAAAAACGGTATTTAAAAAATTATTTTAAGAACATTTATCAAATCGAAACTTATCGAGAGTTTAAAACACAAAACGCGTCGATATTTCCCTTAGTTTCGCTGGGACATCGCAGCGTTCAGACGTGTGTTGTGTAGCTCGACGTCATTTTACCTCCCGCTCGCACGGTTGCTCCCTTTCCCTCGCGTAGATTCTTATGGAGAGGCGAACTGTATCATTAAAGTTGCTCTACTTGAATATTGCACTTATCATTTAATAAGTAAACAACTATGGATAAAATATTTTTTGAATATTTTAAGAAATCCCTGTTTCGATAAAATAAAGTCTAATCTACGTCCGTCCGTATTTCACAGCATCATAACTATAGCACCGTAAAGATAAAGACATGAAATTTGGCACAAAAATAGCATTAATTTGCCTACATATTACTTGTAAAAAAAATATGAAAAGTTTGAAATTGTTTAAAATATTTTCAAAACAAAAGTGAGAAAAATAAAAATATCCTAAAAATACAATATGAGTATCAAACTGTAGACACTAAAAAGGTGATTGTAAAAATATATACTTTTACTATATTTACTGGCACTGGTTTTGTGTAATCTTTAAAAAAACTACAATAATGTGTATGTCCGAAACTGGTAGACCGAAAAATATGAAAAAAATGTCCATTATAGATCATAACTGACCAATAACCGGGAAAACTATAGTGATTTATCAATATAAAAAAAGTATATTAAATAAAAAAAAATATTTATAAAAATACAATATGGGTATCACATTGTAGGTATTAAAAAGATTATTGTAATAATATATAATTTGGCTATATTTAATTGCATCTATTTCGAGAAATCCTTGAAAATCTATAAAAAATGTATGTCCCCCCTCTTATCTCCAAAACTGGTGGACCAAAAAATATGAAAAAAATCATGGTAATATGCGTTTACGTAAGAATTACAGAAAAAATAAAGCGGTTGAGAAATTCACGAAAAAAAAATGATAAAACTAAATTTATCATCCACAATACGGAACCCTAGGTTCTGACTAGAGTCTGACTCGCACTTGGCCGGTTTTTTTTCAAGATGTTTGCGGTAGGCCGTTTTTTTGGGCGGTTTTAATTTAGTTTTCGGAGCTTTTATTACTACCCTTAATTTTTACCATAACTATCTGGTTATCCGGATAATACATTATCCGTTATCCGGATAGTAAAAATCTGCGAATAATTGCATGCCCTAATTCGCTTAGATTAAGTTATGTTAATGTGTGTTAATTCGAAAACCCGTAAAGCCATATTTTAGAAGTTGTGGTCTAAAAAACCCACGGGGATGACGTGACACAAATTTTATACCAGCAGCGTTGTCGCCACTTTTTGGAATAACTAAAGCCGAAGCTACATCCTTTTTATTACTTTACTTACTTTTATTTAAAATATCTTAAAAAGCTATCGAAGTCACTAAAACCGACAGTCGAGATAACAACGTGCTAGACAATAATGCATCAAAACAAAAGATCGTACGCAGCTGCGGTTCTTATCATTAAAACATCACATTTCTAAAACTAATTTTTTTACCTTTTTTATTGCACCTTGGTCATAATCATGGATACACAAACTATGTATGTATGTATGTGTGTGAGTATTAGGAATACATCATTTTAAATGTTTTCATTGTTACGATTTAATTATTAATTTTCTACATTTCCAAATTTTATAAAGGTATTTTTTTTGTCAGGCATTAGTTAAATGAAAATCTTGATGAATAAAGAAATTTTCGGGCATAACTACACGCTTTTTAGGGCATGCAGGTTTCCTTAGAGCGATAGGGCTCATCACGTTGAGACGTAATAATTGTCAGAGAAACGCGGGTGTACTTATAGGTACACGTATGGGTGGACTTATGACTTGCATCTCACAGTTCACACTCGGAACACCTCTTGACACCCCTTCGGTAAAAATCTGCAAATAATTGCATGACCTGTAAAATGTATTGTGTCTAAATACTAATCACTCTTACTGCTACCAATAAGCCATTTATTCCAGGTAGATTTACTTTTGTTTATTTCGCTTTTGCAAATTCATTTTGTTTGTTCCGATAAACAAACCAAACTTTGTAAATTACCGTTACTTGAATAATTAAAAATCTTCACATGTCAAATTTTAAGTAATCGTACACTCATTTAACGAAGTAGAGCAACATTCAGGTGCGGTCTCTAACATCTTAATGCAGCGGGGGGAGCGCCACTTCTAAAGTCTCAGGTAAGATGAAAGCGAAATGTTGCAAAGAGAGTCTGGGGCCTTAACGGCTCTGGATACAGTTCTTTTGAGCCAATCAAAATTTAAAGTTCACAAGATTATATTTGTTTCATTTCCTCACACTACGCATTGAAAAACGTAGTATGATGCACGGGCGTAAGAGCAATAAATTATTCGGTTACGTTTAAAACACTCGCTACGCTCGCGTTTTAAATCGTCCTCGTAATTTATTCCTTTTCGCCCTTGTAGCATAAACTACTATTACATGTCGTTGTCTCGAGGTTCGGCCAGGCCCGCAGGTGACGCTGCAAGGGGACCAGGGGCCCCACTCGTGCGTCGCGCACGATCCGCCGATCGGCTCCACGGGACGGTCAGCGCCCGGATCTGTAGAGACAACATTTTACATTCACACATCTAGTCTAGTCCTAATTTTCAGAGTTTCGTACCCCATGGCCAAAACGGAGCCCTATTAATGTCATTCAGCTGTCCGTCTGCCCGTTTGTCACAGGTCTCTAGCGCAGTTGGAATGATTTATTATCAACTTTCTTGCCCATAATACTTTTTGCGTCTTTGCCAGTATTCAACCATAAAATTTACAATTTGACTCTTTTCTTTCTGAAAATGGTTTTGTTCGCTAACTATAACTAGATAATCGTATATTTTGAAATAAAAAAATATAAAGAATTCTCTGTAATTCTTAACAAATTTATGGTAACTCAGTGGACGGTGTTGTCAACTGAGTTACGGCCTAGTTTTGATGAAAATTACAATAATTATGAAATATTCAATGATCTGTTTATCTAATATTATTTTATATTTAGCAAAAAAAAAGTACGCCAAAGACTAAGCAGTGTGGGTAAAAAGTTGATTGTACCACAGATCTATAATTTGGATATATCGTGTAGATTGTTGAATTAAAAAATATATTAAATTATTTTTCAAGGGTGGTCTCATGCTTGAAAAAGGAGCCGAGTTGACACGACACGAGTATAATTAGCACTTACTTTGTTTCCATATTTAGTCATTTACATTTTTTTTTGTCACCAAACTGCGTAGTTTTTCAGGCGGTTTAAATAGGTATAGATTACGCAACTGATACGAGTATATTGGCATCAGAGAGGTGCTCGGTACCACAGATCCAACTCGTTGGGATACACAACATATTTGCAGAAATGTTACGATACCTCGTATTTTCTTTTACTAGGTTGACTACGTGCAGTGACAATAATTTTGGGGTTCCCAGCTAGTTAAATAAAAATATAAAAAAATACAGTCGCATTGAGAATCTCCTCCTTTTTTAAAGTCGGTTAAAAATAAAACTCATTCTCATCTTTCGATAGCTAGACTCATCATTCATCAAGCAGCTTGACAGAAAGAAGTATTGAATGCACAGACCACTTACCCATTAAACGTCGTAAGGAGGGCAAACCTTTTTCGACAACACATCAGTGCAATTTCACTAATATACAAATGTCATTCCATACTATCCCATCTCTATTTCTTTACTTAGTACCCTCCCCACATTACCCCACAACACCACGGCAGTGGCGGGAAAAATTCTTACTTGTTCGTGGTTGATAAGATGTCTAATGGCTGAGTGGTCTGTGATTGAATGTTTTACCACGTACCTGCATCGCAACTCTTCTCATACAGTCGGAGTCTAGTAAGTCTAAGCCTGGCGTAGGGGCGCATGTCACCATTGGTATTGTAGAAGGGCGAGCGTGCGTCCTTGGGCCAGTCGGGCCGCAGGGCACGCACCGGCGCCGCGGGGACCGTCGGCTGACGAGGCGACTGGGACGGTAATTAATAAATTATTTTTTAGGGTTCCGTACCCAAAGGGTAACCAACAGGACCCTATTACTAAGACTCCGCTGTCCGTCTGTCTGTCCGTCTGTCCGTCAGTCACCAGGCTGTATCTCATAAACCGTGATAGTTAGACAGTTGAAATTTTCACAGATGTATTTCTGTTGCCGCTATAACAACAAATACTAAAAAACAGAATAAAATAAATATTTAAGGTTTATTTACTTTTTTTTTCGTTTTTTTTTTTGCCGTTTTTATAGATAATGGTACGGAACAATTCGTGCGAGAGTCCGCCTCGCATTTGGCCAGTTTTCTTATTTAAAAACATAGGCAGTAATGGGGACTACTGACAGAAGTGCAAACTTTTCACTACTGACCAAGCGCAACGCGTCATAGCAAGACGATGACGGGACGGGACCCATAAGAGTTTTCCCGTACCAAAAATAAAGAAGTTTTCACTTCAAAAATCGGACCCTGTCTGTCAACCTAAAATCTACCATGCTTTCGTACAAAATGTAAATATGTTTGCTTATAAATTGGAAACCACTAAAACGACTTGGATGCTGTTTTCATTTAGCTAGGGGATTTCTAGAAGATTAGGGGACGTCTTCTTCTTTGACGGGTTCGATTTCCGCACCTAGTTTGGACCTTTGTGCGTGGAAAGTGTGGGGCCGGTTATTTTATTAGATTATGGGACGTATCACTGCGCTATGATATAAGGGAGTTGAGCAGCGACCATTTTAGTGGAACTAAGCGAAGAGAAGCGGGTAAGGGCAAATGTTATATTTGGCACGGGCGAAAAGCTAGCTGACTAATAAACGAATAAATATTTAACCAGTCTTATTTCACAAGCGCGATTGCGCTACATCCACAGACCAGTAAGCCATTATACGTCGTAAGGAGATCAAACCTTTTTGCCAAAACTGAAATTGCACTACTGTAAAAATTTCATTTAAAGTGGATGGTCAAAGGTAGTTCTTATAAAAACTTGTGAGAACCAATAACGAAGACAGAAGTATTATTATATAATTCTGTTACCTTTTTCCACACGTTCCATCAACTTTACACCCGCGAATAATCGGTTTTTTTACAAACGAACTTTTTTAGAATCTAATTTTGTTATTAAAACTTTTGTAATCCAATGTATGAAAGTTTTTATTTTCAAAATTAGACTGTTAAAACATTTTGTTTTTAAGAAAAACTGAATATTCGCTAGTGTAAAATTATTTGAACGTGTAGAGAAAAGTAACAGAATGAAACTGTACTACTTTTGTCGTCGTTATTGGTCCTCACAAGTTTTTTATAAAAACTGCCTTGGACCATCCACCTTAATACTATAAATAATCTTTAATAATTTAATAATCTCCATTTCCTTGCTTAGTACCCTACCCGCATTACCCCGCAACACCCGAGCCACACCCCCGACACTTCATAGTCCACGCTCAAGTTATTTACCTACACTCTCTAGCGCGCATCTGGCTTGTGCGCACACGCTTGTGTGTGTGCGTGAGCTAGTCTAGGGCTGGCAGCAAGCGTGTGAGCGTCGTCGATCGAGAGGGAAAACATTTATAGTCAGCAACTTATATGATTCTCTTCCTAAATTTTAGCGTGGTTAATCCCTAGGTCCTAGTTCTGGTTCATGTAAAGGTTCATGTAAACGCATCATGTAAATTCCGAAAAACTCATTGGTGCATGCCCAACCGCGGATTGAACCTGGATCTCAAGATTGAGAGGCCAGCGTTCTACCCCTGAGTTACCGCCGCTTTTTCATAACTTTAAAAATAAATTAACATAAAAGAAAATGGCTTAGTTCATCGGAAGGAAGCAAATTTGAAAAATCTCCGTTCTTTATTGGTTGCTCCGTTTTCTAGGCATTCATATATACCACAATAACGAACCATATTGATTAAAAATCAGTATCGTAATAAAACAAAACAAGATTTATACTTGCGACTGTCGGCACTTGATGAAACATAAAAAGCATCTCGATTTTGAACACAAACACTTCTACTATTTATTATAAAATAAATGTTATGAAACAAATAGTACAAGTGTTTGTGTTCGAAATCAAGAAAACAAAACAAAATACGCGCGCAGCGAACGCGTGCTACTCGAGCTCTGCCTGCCTCCAGATTTCCACTAACTTGCGGGGGACCGCGGGGGACGTTAAATTCGCGCGGGGAGGTGAGTGTCGCTTCTTTACGTAGTAATACTTTATATTCTGTGCCCGAGCAGTGGTGGAAAAAATCTCACTTGTCTGTGGTTGACAAGATGTGTAATGACTCAGTGGTCTGTGGCTCCATCCTTATTTTTCCTCAATTGTAATCGAAAATGAACAACTGTATGGGTTAACTGACCGTGTACGCGATCCCAGCGTCCGTCCCCGCATCGTACGGATAGAGCGGCAACATGGCCGCGCGGCGCCACGTGCAGTTCGCATTGCACAGCTCTAGAGCTGACACTCCCACTATCCAGTCCGGAGAAGGCGCTACAAGCAATATGTCATTTTGATATTGAAATAACTACCACATACAGGTTGTAAATAAACTGCGACCTTTACATAAAATCACAAACTCTACTGATCATTCTGAAAAAATAACTCTCTGAAGAAAAATACCCGCGCAAATCTTCAGAGGAGGAGATATTGTAACTGTAAATGAAGGCTTTATCTCGCAGGTGGAAGGTCTATTTTAGAATGCTGCGCGTAAACAGCTGTTTCACGGACTACGCTACCCCAAAAAACGCCCGTATCTCGGTGCGTTGGGGTTCTCGCATTTTTTTTTGAAGCTCAAATATTTCCCAAACTAATGGTTTGCGCGGGTATGTTTCCTGGGAAAAGTGGTTCAGTATGATCGGTGGAATTTGTGGTTTTATTTAAATATAGCAGTTTATTTACAGCCGGTATAAGAAAATATTGTACTTGGTCGTAGATACGTTTCAATAACTCGCCACCTTCTATAAGTGGATGTGTGAGTTCAAACGGTACCAGACAAACATTTTCGGAAATAACTTGTTCTGAATAATTACGTTTTTCTTATTTGAAATGCGCTCCAATAATATTTTGAGTGCCAAGGCGATGGATTTCGTTCAAAATTGAAATATGCCAAAAAAGACATGATCTTGCTAAGTTTCTTGCCCGTCTTCTTAACAAAACTAATCGAATGGGCGGAGGTAGGCATGTATTTATATACGAGTATTTAACCTATTAGTATTTAGTATGTAGTATATAAGGTGGGATTTGGTCGGCCGCATGGATTCGTGTTGGGGGCTCGGTATGTGATCGGGAGCGGTTTTTAATAACCCGTCAGGTGAAATTCTAAAGGGTTTTTTTTTTTGCCCCTATACTGCCTATACTAGGATTTCAGACATGAATGTTTAATTATTTTTTTATGATTTTGAAAACCGCGATCATTGAACCTTGTTGCTGGCCGAGTCTCCGGTATAGTTTCGGGCGGTTGATTACATTTTACTTATCATTTTAATCATATATATATATATTGCTACACAAATTAAATAAACCTTTTGTTTAGTTCATGTACGTTTATTATTTTATTAAATATATTTTTATGAGATTAAATTTGACTCCTAAAAAGTGTATTATGTCTACCTACTTTACAAAATAAACTATTTGAATTTGAATTTGTCAACGCTCTGTAGCATTAATCTAGCTGTGTTAATTTTATATACTAGCTATACCGTCTAGAAATCATCTCCAAAGCCACGTCCGCTAGTCAGCAAGGTGCACTACAAACAGGTGAGGTTAACATTTGGTTAGGCTAGGTGTTCAGGGTCTTGCACCCTTGGGTGTACTTAGATTATATTTGTATATACCTAATTTTGCAGCCAAAGACACCAGATGATGCTTGGCGTCGACTCGGAATACCGCAAATGTGGAAGGAATGCCGCTCCCACCAGCGACTTGCTGCCAGGATATCCCGCGCGCCTTTATTATCGTGCGGATGTGGTCACTCTGAAAATAGAATATGTTTTTAAATATTATCCAATGATATTAAACGAACAAATTCTACCAAGTGTGGATTAATCAATAATAAATGATCTTCCTATCAGATTATTTATCCTGTGAATACTTTATACTTTATCTCCTGCTTATCCTAACAACAGTTCAGGTTATCCTAACGACCACCGACCACACCGCCACCGACACCTACTTGAAGTCATGAAAGGAAATAACCAAAAAGATAAAGTTATGACGTGTTCGGTCACTAATTTTAAAATTGTCATTTTCTCAGAAGCCCGGTCTTTGCAATCACACTTTGATTATAAATTGGTTTTGGAAACGGAAACTGGTGGTAATACTCGTCTAACGAACAATTTTTACGCTTTATTTTGTGCTCTTCTTCTCTAGATAACTATACAGGCCGTAAACTTAATTATGTGCTTCCCAAAATATGTTTTGACTGAAGGAAAAGTGAAATAAATTGAAAAAGATTTATGAAAAAAATCATGGTAATATGTGTTTACGTACAGATTACATGAAAAATAAAGCGGTTGAGAAATTTACGAAAAAAATTACCAAATTAAATTTATCATCCACAATACGAAACCCTGACTCGCACGTGGCTGTTTTTTTGAAATGTGACAATCATCAAGATATCATAGAGTTAATAATAAAAAATAAAATATAAATCATTTATTTCAGAATTGGGTTCCATAAAAAAAAACACAACGCCGCCGTGGAATCTGTTCGATGCTCGCCAAGTGTGATTACTGACAAGGATGGTTTTACTCCTGTTAAAAACAAGAAGAACCGTCGTTGTCGTCATCGCAACAAGCGCATCTCCGCCCCTGCAGATTTATCTGAACTGAAGGCTGAGGAGCCAGTAGCCACAATATACAAAAATGCACAAAAATGTGACGACAGATATTATAGTGCGCCACATTAAGATAAGATAAGATAAGATCATTTATTTGCAATAAAGCCATACAAAAGTTATGTACTAAGGCATGCAAAATACATTGGTAAATAAAAATAACACAGAAACTAAAACTAATTATTGGAAAATAAAATATTAATAAAATAAATTGAAATACATAAAAAAAAATGAATATTATTTAGAACTTAAAAATGAATTAAACTAATGAATAATAAATAAATTGATTAAATTAAGAGATTACAAATTATCGAATTATTAACTTATACTTACTTTAATAACTAAAAAATTATTCCCCACATGCATAATACTTAAGGGGCTCCACAATGCTAAACATCAGTTTTCTACTGGATTCAGTTCCGTCAATGTAGATAGTAAAAATTTGAAAAAATATGGCGTGTTTTATGACACAAGGCAATTATTAATTACACTTTATAAATAAACATACTTTCAATGTTCTATCAATTATACAACTTTAAAAAAAACATGAATTTCATGAAAAAAGCGATTCAATTTCCATAATTCAAAACCGATTGAAACGAAACCAACACACGCAGATACTAACTAGAAAAAAACATCTTTATTACATAAAGAAATTATGGTTAATGTCCCAATGGAGCCATGATTACAAAATAATTGAAGATTTGCGTGCGCGGCGTCTGATTAGAGCAGGATAGAGAGTTAAAAAAACAAACGCGTTAGAGCAGGACTGAATTTTAGTGCATAGTGCAGCCCCTTGAGAAAATGTGCACGGGTCGCACTGAGAAGATTGGGAGTATGCACTTTGGCCACAGAGCATCGTGTGCCGGCGCTTTAGGGAAGCGACACATAAAATGAAACTCCCTGATAAAACTGGTTAGCATTGTTAGTTATTAGGTTAAATATAAGATTTATATGTATTAGTTAAGGTATGCCTGAAATAAACAAATATTTTTCAATGCAAGTGCTCGTAAAGGCCCACTTTTTATGCATCAAAACCGAACAGAAAGTCAATTATTTTGCCCTAGGGCTTTATTTTTTTTTTTTTTATTTATTTATGAGAAGTTGGCTAACCTGCAACCTTTACTGTGTACCATAAATGTTATACTTTTTTTCCACTGTTTAACGGCTCTGGATACAGTCCTTTTGAGCCAATCACAATTTAAAGTTCCCAAGATTATATTTGTTTTATTTCCTCACACTATGCATTGAAAAACGTAGTATGATACACGGGCGTAAGAGGAATACATTACTCGGTTACGTTTAAAACGTCCTCGTAATTTATTCCTTTTTGCCCTTGTAGCATAAACTACTATTATTAATTTATTATTATAATCAGTCACCTCAGCTTTCAACTCCTTCTCTAAGGCGGTAGTGGCTCCGTCGTCAGCCAGCCGCCTCAGCCCCGCGCTTGCCACCCTCCCCTCCTGCCACACCCGGTAGTGCGCGGTGTGCGACGCGCCGATTACATCGCTGAAGTGCGCACGCGCGGCCTCGGGCGGAAAGTCGCGCGGGTGCGTGTTGCGTGACCACATGCCTTCGAATGTTACCTGGAAATATTACGATGTTAGATGTTATACAAGTAGCAAAACTATTGGTAACAATACTACTTTATAGGTGTATGTAACCTTGTTCTGATATACCTGAGAACAAAGCGCAGCAGATAGTAATAAAAATGTGTTCAAACATATTTAACGGAGGGCTAATCGTCTCTCTGAGATCAAACATTTACCTATTGTAAATAAGCTAAAAATGAATCAAAAAACTGCGTTCTTTTTTAATCTGTGGTCGCATACCTTTTTCTTGGCTAGAAAACAACGTACGTATTTTTTTATTATTATTTCATAAGTTATTTTCATCGCTGTGAAGCAGTGGCGTGCACAGAACTTTTTGCTGGAAAAGCAAGTAATTGGCCAAGAATAACAATAAAAAAAATATTTAAAAATTTAAATATAACTTTGAAAAAAAAAGTTTGTATTGGAAATTTTCACTCTAGGGTAGACATTGTCTACCCTGGCGTCATACAATTTTTTTTTTCAAGGTGATATTAAATTTTTTTCTTTTTTTTTATCGTTATTCTTGACCAATTGCTTGCTTTTCCAGCAAAAAGTTCTGTGCACGCCACTGCTGTGAAGCTATTTAAAGTTATAGGAAAAGTACAAGCAATCCAGGACGTCGAAACTTTTTAAGTCGCTGACAATCCATTTCAAAATTTTTAACAGTCATACTTGCCATATAGTTAGACAGTAACCTCATATTTAGCCTCGTCACAAGCGCAGCAGGGCTCCACGATGGGCGGTTGCCGTACGAAGCTGGCGGGGGCGGCCGGCGCGGCACACAGCTTGCGCGCCAGTACCGACACCTTCTCAGTAGCGCCGGGTGCGGGGCCGGCGACGCGCGCGCACAGCTTGAGGCAGATGTCTACCGCGCTTAGCGGGGCGTTCCAGATCACCTGAAAACACGGCCGTTTGTTAGTAACTAGAAACCAGCGCTATCGAAAGTTTGTTTTGAGAGCATATTGGTGAATTTATATTTTTGAGCTTCATAGTTTATGCTATAAAACAATTTGCTTTTCCATAGTCGTGATACCAGCTAAAAATTCCTAAAGTAATCTAGTACTCTTATGGAAAATCCAATTATTTTGAAGCTACCATATCATTAAAAATGCATTTATGCATGTAGTGAACTTTTGGTTTACATTGGTCTTAACTAAAAGATTTATTTTAGCCGTTATAATTATTTCTTTATATTTACGCGAACAACTCAGTTTTGGGCGTGGCGAAATATCATGCTGTTACATTTCGCTATAAGGTGCACGCTCCATGAAACTTGCGAAGACAATACAATCGTGCCGATTTCGTCGCGGGCGCAATATTGAAAACTTGTTTCAGGAGAAACCAAATTTTGGCAAGACTGTGAACGTTTTAAAACATTATTTTAGATTATTATTATCTAGATAACATTTTCGGTGTTTGACTCGTATTCATTTTTTGATTTTATTTAAAACAATAAAAGCACATTTGGCTACACTTTTGGAAAAAACCCGTTAAATTTATGTATTTTAAGGGATCGTTGTTAAGATATTACTCAAATTTCACGATTTTTAGTTCGACTTAAACGTAGATCTAGATAATGTAATGGACTCAGCTTACAATATTAGAATAACATTCCATAGACACTCAACAATGTGGTGACAGCCTTTGTATGGAGGTTTAGGTGTGATGACGCCTCTTTAGGAACCGTCAGGGCACGGGCCCGACTCGCATTTGACCGGTTTTTTTCGTGGGAAATTTACCTGTATCTCAATCTTCGGATGAGAGGTGGCATTGATGACCGCCGGCGCACACTGTTCGTGCGCTTTCGTCTGAGCGTCGTACGCTTGAAATACTCCGAGCGAGAAGTTGCCGTTAGGTGGTTCTGCTTCCTGTTTCTTGTCACCTTCGGCCTCTTCCGTGTCGAGCTCGGCCCAGATCGTGAAGCCAATGAACGGAGTCGGCCCTTCGCCACTGTCCACGCCTTGTAGAGATACTGGTCAATAATAAGAGATAAATGATATTTTGTGGCGTGTGGTAACGTCATCTAAAAATAAAATTATCTTATCAACATTCTATCAAGCCAAGTTTAACACGACAGGACATCAAAAAAATTAATAAAATTATGCATGATGTGATCTTCGCCAGAATTGTAGTAAATATATTTCTTGTGATTCCTACAAAGACTTAAAGCATTAAGATTAATTAATAGATAAACTGACTGTAAAAGTTGATAAACTACATGGTCCAGGTAGACAAATTTACAATTGTTTTACATTTGTAAAACATGATTCTAAAAAAAAGTAAAATATATGTCATAAAAAAAGAAAAGACATGATCTTGCAAATTTAACAAATTTATTGCCATAAAGTATAAATCATCACTTAGATTATTTTAATACTTGTATTTTTTATTTATGTAAGTGTATTATTTTATTAAATTTAAGTAAGCCAAACTTTATTTTTCTGTATTTTATGTAACGAAGGTAAGTACCTACATTGCAAATAAATCCATTTCATTAAATTTCTTGAGTAAGACGAGGTCATGTTGTTGAGTTGTGTACGAACTGTAAGTTGTGTATTCATTTGACAGTCTAAAACGTACGATTTTAATTATTAGACGGGCTAATTCAATGTCTTTGCCATTGGACTTATCGTGCTGGACGGGTAATAAAAAAGTTGCTGGGGTAAGCCATCCTCTTATGTCGAATAGCCGTGAAATGAACACGATTTTGTTACACAATTACACCCATAATAAACCTAGAAAACTTGCGAAAGAAGTACTTAAGTAATATAAAAACTATCACTCGTAACAACAAAACATGGATATTCCTCGAGTCTGTCGAAGTTACATTATGAGGTCTGTATGCTACTTAACGTCATGAACAGCCTCCTCAGCACTTTATGTCGAACACAAAGGGCCTATATTTGTGTCAGTGGTAGATGTATATTTTTGTAAGTGGTAAACTGCGCCCGTGAGCTGAGTAAGCTGTGGGCTGAGTTGCCCCCAAAAAAAATTCATTATTTTTGCAAGTGGTCAACTCAACCCGCAACTTACTCTGCCCGCGGGCTGAGTTGCCCCGACAAAAATACATTATTTTCGAAAGCGGTCAACTCAGCCCGCGTGCTAAGTTTGTTGCGAGCTCAGTTGCCCCTGAAGTGAAGTGGGTAAAAGGCAGCATCTGAAGAGGTACCTACCGATTTTAGACAAAGACTGTATGTAAATACTTTGAGGGAGCTTTGTTATATATTTTGACATTTGGCAATTTTTCAATGACAAAGCAACATTTTCACTGAAAAAGCATAACAATAAAAGAGGTGAGCACCGATCGGATATCCTGTCCCTGACTGAAGAAAAGCCCTTTAGTGTGTGTACGATGACTAACCTGTGTACAGCTCGCCCGGTAGGAACAAGTCGGGGTCCCCGGCGACCCCAAGACGGTAAAGCGCGTCGGCGGGCTGCGCGTGCGCCGGTGCCTTCTCGCAATGCTGCACGGGCGTGGCCGTCGTGGCGAGCGTAGCCACCAAGTGTAGCAGGGGACACACTAGGAACAGTAGTCCTGTAGGTGTCAAAACGAAGCAACGGATTAAAATTATCGTTCTTACTTCGTAAACAAAATGCTTTGTTTTATTGTAAGCGTTTAAAATTTAAATAGATCAAACAAAAAAAAATACAAAAGTTTAAATTAGAAATTTACATTACATTACAATCACAATCTAAATTAGAAAAAAATTAAGTTGGCATCAACTATAGTTTTACACAAACCAAAATAAATAACATCAAAAAGTGTAATAAACATTAACATTGTTTCTTAGAATGATTGCAAAATAAAAAAATTACAACCTGCCTTCGGGTAACAATAATTTTACAACAAATTCTGTTTATTGCTGGAGGATTATTAAGAAAGTTGTTTAGATTAATAAAGAGACATGTTATCGTATTATGAAGGGTACAGGGAAAGACGAGGAAAGTCACATCGTAAGGAAGATGTATAAATAACTCAAATAGATTTTTTATTTTCGGGCTAAAATAAATGTGGGGATAATTTGAAAATGTTTTTTTTTTCACTTGGTAAAAATAAGATTGTATATTCATTTCTCTGTTCGCGAACTCTGTTCGCTAAACTGTGTTACTTTGCTTTATAATAATAACAAATGAAAAAAAAACGTTTTTTTTTGTTGTTTTGCACATTTATTTTAGCCCTTCCTTACGATGTGACATTCCTTGTTCTTTACTCTTCATATTCAGGGTCACTTTCGACCCACATGTACCAGTCAATGGTTAAATAAGCTTCAAGTTACATCACAGACCAAACAAGAAAGATTTTGAATAAAACAATATAAAGCAACACTAATACACAACAAAAAGGTCCTTTCACAATAACAATTGATATTAAAAAATGCCACCCTTGACAACACAATGCTCATTCAATTTACATAAGCAACTTACTTGGAGTTAAACCTGGAGTTAAGCCGAGCATCCCGAGACCGCAAAGCCTTGTTCAACAAATAACGTAAACAAAGAACTCGCTCACCTGACATCGTATTTTATTTTCACGACAGTAACTTTCCTTCAAGCAAACACAAAATTCTCCACATGAGTAACTGTAATTTATAACTGATATAGTTTTTGTTTTCATACATAAATAAAATATCGGAGGGTGAAATCCGCCCGCCTTAATCGACGTGCGTCCGCCCGCCCTTCGTCGGGTAGACTAGTGGAATACGCTCGGTTACCACTTCACCCAGTTTCCTTTGTTACGGCCTGACGCGCTCAATACTGAAAGTCTGCATATTGCATAGTTCATCGGCGAGATTTCAGTTTACCATGCTACAACATGTTTATTATATAACGTTTGCTTGTAATAAAGTGTTATAAAAAAAAATTACTTCATTAACATTTAATTTTGTTTGCGACGTTTTCAAGATACTGCTTCAAATTAAAAATTATAATTTATTCGGTTAACACATTCGCTGCTAAAAAACCCACTAGTTGTGTAATTTAAGGTTTCTAAATGTAAGGTGAGCAGCAAATGTGTGCAAAGATTTCAAAAGTTTAGATGAGCCCTGGCACCTAAAATCTATTGCATAGTTTTTGAATGTGTGCGTTAACATAATGCCGACGCGCGCACAATATGAGTGCGCAATCTGTCTACCTACGAGCAGCAAACTGACCAGACTACTAAAGTCGTAAAAATTCAACACTTTAAGTGCACTTAGGCGTCCAACTATCACTGAGTTCAGATGAGCACTGATTCCAAACGTGTGAGTGTCACCCATTTAAAAGTGAAAACATTTTGGTGCTGTCATACTAAGGTAAAGGCTTATCTTTACTTTTGAAATCTTTGGATATGTACAATAATTTTTGAGACAGATAGTTCAACGACACACACAAATAAATTAATATTATTCTATTAGTGCATAATTAGTATGACTATCTTACCTTTTCTATATGACTTACCTAGTCATTGGTTTAGATTTAGAGTAACTTTAATTACTTTGTTATTGTGGTTTTAATTTCTCCTGCACGCCTACCTACCTAGTTTTAGCATTTCTTGTACCATCTTTGGGTTGACTAGCAGAGAATGTTTTATGCATTAAAGTCCGCCTTTTGTACTTTTATTTGTGCAATAAAGAATTTATGATGATCATGATGATGTTTATAATGATACTAATTATGCACTAATCGAATAATATTAATTTTAATGAAAAAGCTATTCGTAATACGAATATAAAGTTCTGTTACTGAAATGTATCATCGATTTCTGGAAATTAAAGAAAATAAGTGAAAAATAAAAAAACTCAAATTATTGTCAGTTTTATAAGCTGTTACTCCATACCACACTTATACGATATTCTGTTTAATTCACCATGGAATGGGGTTGAAGGAGAATCGTGTCGCTGTAATTCCACTGCACTAATGTGGGCACCCACCAAATATGATTTTCAAGTTGCTATAAAAATTGAAAATCAACAAGCAATTTATTTATCGCACTATCCATAGGTACAGCAACGATTTCAAAAATTGATAACCGAAAAAGATCCGACAGACCACGCACCGTTCGGACACCGCATGAAGGCGCGAATTGCGAGAAATCTCGTCCGGAAGCAAAAGTTGTTGGCAATACTGTGAAGAAGTTCCCTTAAAAAAATAATAATGATGTCCTTTGGCTTCACGCTTACCGTAGACGAAAGGGTCATCTGCTAAACGCACGATTGGTGGCTATGAGGTTAGCAGGAAGTCGCGAGCTACTAAAGCGGTACACACAAAACGGCCATCGAAAAATCTTATTTACTGATGAAAAAATCTTCACCGTCGAAGAAATTTTCAACCATCAAAATGATATAGTGTACGCTAAGAACAGTCAAGAAGCCAGCATGATTATCTGAGGGTCCAACGAGGACACCACCCCTCATCAGTGATGATTTGGCTGGAAGTGTCCTATTCAGGGCTAACTAAGGTTCATTTCTGTGAAAAGGGCGTGAAAACTGGCGCTAGAGTCTATCAAGATACCGTTCTAGAACTTGTGGTCAAACCTCACTCAGCCCCCGGGCACAAATCAAAATCTACGCAAGAGTGGTTTGTGATATTGGACATAGTAATAGTGCGTGCTGCCATCGATCACTGGCCTCATCGTCTAAAGGCATGTGTTCATGCCAGGGGCGGTCATTTCAAGTAATTTTAAAACAAGATAATCTTAAATATGTGTGCTTTCATTTGGTATATAATTCATTGTAGTATCATTTGCATATTTAGTATTATTAGTGTTTTTCATAGTTACAGAACTTAGTAAACAACTAGGTATAGGGATAAATAAACTATTTTAAAAATATATGCATCAGCATAAATAAAAGATTTAGCTCATTATTTTATCATTTATTGTTGATTTTAAATAATACTTAGCTATATGTATTCTATAATTAATCTTAAAATAACTTCATAAAATTTAAACTATTTTTTTTTAAATACAATAATAGTCATCATTCAAATTCGGTCACGGTCACCCTTTCTCTAGGGTCAGGTAAACAAAGATGGCAGGGTTCTTCTAAAGAGACAACAAACAACAGCATTTTTTTATTTATCTAAGAAAACTTCTTTTTGCACTGACCATAATGGTTATACAGACTGGATTTACGCAAATACATTACATATACTCACACCTATTTCCTAGAAGGGTAGGCAGGGACTACAGATTTTTGGATGGATTATTAGGCGAACACTCAACCTAATACTAGTCTATAAAAACATCGCATTAGGAAATATGCCTGTAAGGATAGATGTAAGTTTTGTTTTTTAATAAATAAATAAATATCTATACTATGGAAACCTTAAAAACACTAAAATCGTGAAAAAAAACTCACCTGTTATAAAGAAAATTAGGTACATTTACTTTACTTATACGAACATCATGTACCAAGATTACGCAAATCAATTTTCATTTCTATTTCAAACCTACCTACATGAACAGTTGACTTTCAGGGTTGGCTCAATAGTAAAGTTGTTTGTATGGAAGAGTATATTTATCACCAGTTCTCAGCTTTTCAGCAACTAAAATCTATCCAGCATAGTTTATGATACATACAATCACAGAGAAAAATAGTTAGAGTATGTATAATTATGTCGTCGACACATCGTACAATTGGGTATATCATGATCTACCTGGGCAGATCATATTTCTGTAACAACCAGGAGGGTCTTGTAGGTAGTTTTGACTTATTTCTGTAACAACCAGGAGGGTCTTGTAGGTAGTTTTGACTTATTTCTGTAACAACCAGGAGGGTCTTGTAGGTAGTTTTGACTTTTTGTGAAAGATTTTTGATTTCATACTTTACGATCTGACCAATTCTGCGATCTGCCCACGACATAAAAGCTCTCCTATCAAACAAGCTAGAAATCACTATAAATCAATCACTAACTATGTCGGCTATTACTTTAAGGGCCACTTGCACAACGCAACTTAACCATATTTAAATCTTAAACTGTGTTTAGTGTCCTGCACAACCATAGTTAAGTCATGTTTAAGAACTTAAACACCGAAAAACAGCCATTTAACTTTCTACGTAAGGATAAAAAAAAACATTGTTTTTTTTAGGTATACAACTGCAACCCACGAACTTTTTTTTTGTGCGTATTATGGGTCCAAGACAATCAGTTGACTTTAATGCATTTTGACAGAGGCGAATATTGATTGGCACATTTGTCTAATTGTTTCGGATGTTTAATAAGAACTACTTTACCGACACACTTAAATAGAATTGACGGAAATGTAGTGCAAGACACCTTAAATTATATTTAAGATAAACACAACTTCTTGTTTAGCTATAGATGAACCACACTGTGACACAACAGAAGGAACGCCCGCGGTACGAGGGAAGCGTCGGGCGACGCGGAGCTAGAAGCGACCCTGCCCCGCGTTCGCACCTCCCCACCCCGCTCGACTCATACCTTCGCGTCGCCCGACGCCGACGCGGCGCTCCGCTCGTACCGCGGGCGTTCCTTCAGTTGTGTGGTTCATCTATAAGTAAAATATTGATTGTATTTAAATACAAGTTTGTGCAAGCGGTCCTTTAGACACTCCCGGCACAAAATTAAATCAAAAGAGTACGTTATTTCCTAAACAGCATTACTATGAACATGTTAATGTTTTTAAGATACGCAAGCGACAGAATGAGTACCTATACTAAAAGCCGGGTTTCTTGGACCGCCTGAATGATAACTTTTATAATAATCTACACTATAATATTATAAAGAGGAAAGATTTGTATTTTTGTATGTTTGTAACGAATAAACTCAAAAACTACTGAACCGATTTCAAAAATTCTTTCACCATTAGAATGCTACATTGTCCCTGAGTAACATATGTAATATTTATTTAGGGATCCCTACTAAAACTTCAATAATGTAACCCAAGGTGTAAAAAAATTTGCCATAAAATGTCTTTCATCGCATGCGCTGCGGAAACTATTGATGATAGAACAAAAAAATGTTCTACAATATTAAAAAACATATCACGCGATACCATATGTCCAACTATTGTAGTTATGTCAACTACGTCCTGTATAAAGATACATTTACTTTAAGTTTATTCCAACATTTAAAAAATAAGTATTCACCCGTGCGAAGCCGGAACGGGCCGCTAGTCTTTTATAAAATCAATTAACATTATATCATTGCAGTATAGAAACGCAGAAAAGTAAATCTGGATGTGCTAGGAGCTCTGAACCGGGATTCGAACCCGGGGCCTCTCGCTTACTGGGCGATTGCTCTACCAACTGAGCTATCCAGGTCTCAACACGACTATGAAAATTTACCGATGTGCTTTCCCATACTACAATGATATTTTATAGATACCCACTTTTTACAGTGAGCCACTTGGCGCCTAGAGGACGCTAGTGTATTCAAAGCTAGTCAAAGACCATTATGCCCTACCGTCACCTTACAGCATCGGGTAGTGAAGAATACACATTACTCTTACCGAAACTATCATAGAAATAAATTTATATGTTTGAACCCTCCGCGATTTATCCATCATTTTTATAAAATCGATCACTTAACATTTTATTACGCTATACTAAGGAAGGAAAGCTAAGCAGTGACAGAATGAGAAGAAAGTCAAGCGAAATCAACTTGACAGCTCTTTTTTTATCTGGGGCACCATCTGAATTTTAAATTTTACCCTTTTCAGCATATCAAAATGGATGTGATATCTTCTAACGAAGAGTTAAAATCGGTTTAATTTATAGAGGCTGCAGAATTTCGAAGCCGCTAATTGAACATTGTCCCTTTTTTAGGGTTCCGTACCTCAGAAGAAAAAGCACCAAAACCTAAAAGGATCTTGATTACCTTTTTTTAAAACATCCGTAATTTTCCATTCCTAATTTCTTTTGGTAGGCTATCAAAAATAAAAGTTAAAATTAAAAATATACATATACAAATTAAAATAACCTCATTTATCAAAACTTCTCTATCCTTACAGCAAGTTTCCTTATTTTGCAGATTTTGTCCATACTGCCTTTCATAACGCAAAAATTCCCCATAGCTAGCTAGTTTAAAACTACGCAATTTATTATTTTGACTAGCATTTATATCTACCCAATACTTTGACTAAATTATGTGTTATCATATCAAAAAATAAATTAATATTTAAATACCTCGCCAATAGAAAAATAACATAATATTATACATATTGTTATGTATTTTTATATGTACGCCGCGGTGAACGAAAAAAACATGGAACTCGCGGTTCAAACAAGTTGTCATTTGAAAATGGTACCAGAGACTCAAAGTATGTAATCAAAGTATCAACCAATAAAATTAAAACAAATCGCATAGCAGAGCGAAAGGCTCATGATTGGTTAATACGTGGTTATGGTTAATACTGTATGTCATACGGCACTGGGCCAGCCGTGATTGGCCAACTAATACTGACACTTAGCGCAGTGCGCAGACTACTTGGTTGTTGGATGTTTTATGCGATAAATAACCAGCAAAATGAAACTTGAGTAGAATAGCATAATATTTATGAATCTTTTTTAGTTTGAAAAATATCTGCAGATCTTACTCGACCGCTACGAGTGTGTTTATATATTGATATGTAAAATCTTATTTTTACCCGAGTATTAAACATAAATAAACATGGCTTAAAATCAAACATAGCATTCATTAAAGCAGAAGGAAATATTATAGAATTAAATGAAACTTGAGGATAATTCATGATTTATATAAAAACGGCTCATCTCAATACGTGTTATGATCGGGAAAGCCGACCAGTTTCAGCAGATTTAGACTGCCTTCATCTGGGCGAGTGAAGACGTTTACGCGACGGCGTTACGCCTCACACTGACACCTCTCACTCACCTCTCACACTTATAGTGTGAGGCGTAAATCAGAAGAAAATAATTAATCCTTTTAGGACTTGAATTCAGTATAGTTTTTGGTTCAGGATACGTAAAACTATCAACATTAGCAAAAAATTACGAAAAATATAATTGTAATTAGGAGACATATATTTGAAACTATTTTTCTGATGTTAATAATTCTTGCATTATTCCCTAAGATGAATGTCGCATGTCTTCGTCAAGGTCAAGGTCGAGAATTTTCCATCCCATGAATTGCAGATGTACATCCCGGTCACATTATCTCGAGACCTCGCTGGAATGCGAACCACTGGTGCACCATTTCACTGCACAATAAGGCATTTTGTATTATTATTTTTACAATAAATGCCTCAAGTTGGCGTCATATTAAGTTGTTATTCATGCGGTTGCCGACACCATTATTAACGCATGCCCAACACAACACGCGTTAATTCGACTTCTATATTTTTTTCGTTCACCGGTACGCCGCCTCTCTCTTTCTTTTTCTACTCATATTTTTCTATGCCGATTATCTTCGCTCACAACTCTCATTGCCAACAAAATTTTGCCATTTTCAAACATCTCAGCAAAAGAGGAATAATATTTTAAATCGGATACGGGTCATTAAGGTTCGGGGGGCGCCCCCCCCCAAGGTTCGGGGGGCGCCCCCCCCCCCCAAGGTTCGGGGGGCGCCCCCCCCCCCCTTTAGATTTTTTGTATCCACCACTGGGTCATATTATGATAAGATAACGAATTGCAAATACCTTATTACACCATTATTCTTAGCACGGGTTCGACATTTTGGTTTCAATAGAATTGTTTTCCCGATAAATCTTTATCAAATTAGCAAAACTACTTTTTTTACAACTTGCTTTAGAAACTTCTAAGAAAGATTAATTCAATAGTTACTAATTTACAGATCAATATTTTCGTTGCTTTTGGTATCATTTTTACCACAAAACGTATACATCAACTTTTATCCATCTCACACTCTTAGGGAAGACTTGGAAACGTTGAAATCTTAGGTATATTTGGAGTCAGTTCATTAAATTTAGTCTTGAATTCGCCAGGATTCCGAATAAACTTCACATAAGCCTAAAAGGTTTAAAATTGTTTATCACAATACAATACAATAGAAATCGTTATTTTGCGAGTGAAAATCATCCAAGAAACTTCACTACAAAAAGGACAAAAAATGCAAGCTATTACCTGAGGCTTTAGTGTCTAACTTGAACATACATCGCTATTGCTTTCGAATGTAACGTGATTGGCTAGAAATGACTTGACACATCAAGCGATAAAAATAGATGCCGAAGTTAGACCATGATTTCGATTAGGTGTAGCCCGATTTAACTTATTTGACAGGACTGAACTAAATCTAAGCGTTCTATCTTTTTCTTTCTGTATCGAAAAGACAAGGACAGAACACATAAATTTAGTTCAATCCTGTCAAATATGCTAAATCATGCTACACCAAATCGACATTAATAAGGCCTAAAATGCATCTTAGGAAAGAATAAACGCGATTGGCGCGCGAATCGCTGAATCTCAATCAACTTTAACGTGTATACTAAAGTCGTTGTACCTTTATTGTGTTTATTTACGACTGTGGTCTATTAGGTGGGTTCTCTCGCAGTTCTAGGACGTGGTCGACGGCTTGCGGGCGTCCATCTGGCCCCACGCGCGCCGGCTTCATGACCCCACTTGATACCATCTGGTCGAACAGGTTCACCAACTTCATAGCTTCGTACTCTTTCTGTTTGGTAAAAGGTAGTAACGTTTATTGCTTAGTAGTAGTCACTCAAATGAACAGTTCAGGCCAGTACAGAAGGCGGGCGAGAAATTAGTCATTGAGGGCGTCGCAGTAGCGTTTTGCCGGAGCTTCGATGAGGAAAGTGGGGTGCGCGGGAGGATAATGCGCAGGTGACCGCTAACTTCACGCGCACCTTCTTTACTAGCCCGTACTGTAAATATGTTACACGTACAGTGATCACATCAAGCTTGCGTACTAAATTAGCCCCTAATGTGTATAGCTTGAAGTGATCTCCACTGTACAAACAAACCAAAAATACATGTTCAGTTAAACTTTAGTAACCAGAGGTGTTATTGTACTTAGTAACAGCTATATTATTTTTCACCTACTCCCATAATACATAAAAGATAATTAAATCATCAAAAGCGCACGGAAAAAATGTTTTTTTTTTCTTTTAGGAAAATGTTCTTTCTTTAAGAATATGATTTTCTCATTCTACATGATGTATAAAAAATGCTTAAATCCAAGAAATTAATTTGTTGATACAAGATATTTTTCTTTACTTTTAGACTATGTATGTAACATATTCAAAATAACTTAATTGTATTTCCATTTATGATAAAGAATTCCCATAGCTTAACTCCAAAAAGTATTTTTTTTTTCAGAAGATATGCGCCATTTTAAATAATAGTTTTCATTATTATGGTATCTAATTTGATATTGTTTTTATGATATTTTTAAGAATTTGCAGATATGACGTTACTTGAGGCATTTTAGGCATTATACAGATTGTGATGTGTGATAGCTTATAAAAAAGTGGTCTTGTCTTCTCATCTGTCATTCGTCTGTCAAATCAGTCGGAACTTGAGTCATGACATCATGCCGGAACACGACGAGTCACTTGGCGGCATGGTTTCTCATACACGGCCGAAGCCTGCCACCAGTAAATGTTAAAGGATTTCTCCGTTAGTTTATAGGTTGTCAACTTCGTGCCTACCGCGCCCACGGGGTACAGGGGTTGGCGGGTACGAGGTAGCACGCGGCTTAGTGTGCAGGGCCGTGCTCAAGGCATTCCAAGTACACAAGAGATCCATTATACATCGGTTTATATTACCCTTATCTATGGAGCGACCTCCCCGGCGACTGGCCATCCATCCCGCCACGCCATCCGCATCCCCTCCGAGACCCCGCCCGCCAACCCCTATACCTCGTAGGCACGGTAGGCACGAAGATGACAACCTATAGTCTTGCTCAAACTATCCAGGGAGCGTCAGGCGTATTTGGATTGATTAAAACATGAATAGTACAAAAGCAACACTTTAAAACTCAATCCTTACCTGTTCCTCAGTCATGCCCTCAAAAGGATT
Source organism: Ypsolopha sequella (assembly GCA_934047225.1). Taxonomy (NCBI): domain Eukaryota; kingdom Metazoa; phylum Arthropoda; class Insecta; order Lepidoptera; family Ypsolophidae; genus Ypsolopha; species Ypsolopha sequella. Next base: position 12,640,681 of record OW203985.1, read on the forward strand.
GCCCCGGGGCGGCCTCGTGCAGCCGACGACAGGGTCGAACTTGGGCTGTGCCTCGAGGTACTCCTCGGTATCAGAGTCGTCACTGCTGGACGAGTAGAGCTGCCCGTGCCCGCCCCCTAACAAGCCCTTCTGCGCAAGGTGGCCCGCCGCGTTGCCAAAACCAGTGTACTTCACCATGCGACCCACTGGAAGTATTACAATTGTTTTAAAGGGAATCCTTAATAATCCTCATTACTTAAAGGTAGCTCAATGGGTATGACTGTCAATCTCAAGACCCCGGTTCGAGTTTTGCTCGGTCGAGCATGCACCAATGGGTTTTTCGGAAATTATGTGCATAGTATTTGTTTAATTACCACGTGCTGACGGTGATGGAAAACAATGATGTAAACCAGCAAGCCTTAGGCGCAAGACAGACAGAAGAGACATAAGGCACCAGATACATAGATAACGAGGCGAGGACGCGGGGCCCCTTCAAATGTACAGAAACGTCGCGATGCAAAACATGCAGAGAACTGTTCTGTATGTTTTGCAAAGGGCGCAGACGACGAAGCTTCGCGCGTTCGTCTTGTCTCTGCCCCGTCTTCAACATTTAATTTATTTAAATTCAAATTGAGTGTACCTGAATAATTTAATACTATAGTGGTTTGTTTGTTTAGCGTGTAGAATTATTTTGTTCATGTTTGGTTTGGCGGCGCCAAAGTCACCGACTTAGAGATATCGCCACTGCTATACAAAGATTACTATTTTCAAAAAGGATTTATTCTCATGCATATAAACTCATTCACAGTTCTCTTCACACTCGAAATTGTAAAAAAAGTCGTAATGATTCTGTAAGTGCAACTCACCTCACGTGGATTGCTTAGTCGCTTGTCCTTAATTGGAGCAATTGGTAATTGTCTAGAATGCCCTAGCAATGAAGCCAACCAAGTTAAATATTACAAATCTGGTGTAATCCCATTAAGTCACAATGGCCTTTAAGATCAAAATCTACTATCTCTTTTGATGTTTTTGAGATATGATCTGCTTTTAGTTAATCTTATACCCAAACAAGTAATTTTAAGAGGCTTCATCACGCGCAAACCTCCATACAAAGGCTGTCACCAAATTGTGGCGTGTCTATGGAATGTTAATATAATATTTTAGGCAGAGTCCATCAACATATCTAGATCTGTTTAATTCTAACTAAAAATGTAACGGTTATATACCGAAAGTGTATCCGAATGTGCTTTTATTGTTTTAGATAAAATCAAAACATTAACTCGAGTCTAACATCGAAAATGTTATCTAGATTAATAATAACTAAAACTAATGTTTGAAAACTTCCACAGTCTGGCCAAAATTTGGTTTCTCCTGAAACAAGTTTTCAATATTGCGCCCGCGACGAAATCGGCACGATTGTATTGTCCTCGCAAGTTTTATGGAGTGTGCACCTTATAGCGAAAAGAATAGCATGACATTTGGCCACGCCCACAACTGAGTTGGTCGCTTCAATGTCTCTTCCTATTAATATTTTACTAAATTGTGAAATTACGTGAGCTATTTAATGGTGTTTTTTTACCATAAATTGATAAATTTACATTATATAAATATATGTAAGACAAAAAAAAAACTAATTTTAACAGTGGCATTAATGATTGTAACTGAAGCGTCTCTTCTAAGTAATCACGTGGTAGTTCGAAAAGGGGCATTTTTTTATTTTGTATCTTTTAGCTCCTATCATGAAACGAGTATCGTTATTTTAAACTCACCCTTTTCCTTACAGAGTATGAACAAGAACTCTGCGACAAGATCCCTGACGCTGGTGACAGGCGTGGTCAGCAGCCTGCAGAGTTGGTTCCGTAAGGCGTTGCCCTTCTCGGGCGGTCTGCTGACGTCACGGAGCGGCGGCAACACTACTTGGCGCAAGTACTTGCGTTGAGCGCGACACCCGCGGGACCCTTTAATCATCACCGTGAGGATTGGAGCCAGATTATCGTGCTGGTTTGTTGTGTTCTGTAAAAAAAATTACATGGGTTTTTTCCTTACGTCTGAAAACGGAAGCTCTTGTTGCGTAAGGATTTAGATTGACGATGGTGTCGATCCAATGGAGCACGATTTAACTTAGGGATATATATTTTACCGGCCAAACCCGATTTTAGGACAAACTATTTTGGCCTAGAAAAATAAAAAAAATAACCACAATAGTTATTTACGGAGGTCGCGTCACTAACCTAACCTTCCAGCTCTTTTCCCCACTGCAGGACTTCCGGAAAATTAATTCGGCCTAGGCCAAACTAATTTATTCTAAAATCGGGTTTGGCCGGTAACACGAACTATAAAAATAATGGTTCCCACTTTAAGAGGCTTCGCTTTGAGATTCTTTGCACTATAATATTAATACTTTCAGTATAAAAGAACTTTAAAAATAATGGTTTCCACTATAAGCTTTTCATAGAAACCAACGGAAGAGAGTCGGTAGGTTATGATAGCAAGTAAGCCATACATAAACTTCGTGGTTATGTTTTTTATGACAACCCAGAAAACGTTATAGTGCATAACATTGATTTTGTAGTGGGAAGTATTATTTTTGAAAGAAGATAACAATATTTGTATTTTTTTTTGTAGTCTTTTACACTTTTTTATTGGTATTTCCTTAAAGTAAGTTTTAATGTGTCCCTTTAAATTATTTGACAGGACTAAACTTAATTTAAGTGTTCCGTCCTTGTCTTTTCGATACAGAAATAAAAAGACGGAATGCTTAAATTAAGTTTAGTCCTGTCAAATAAATTTACATCATTGTCATGAAACGCATTCTATTCTGGCCATGTTCAGTTTACTTACAGTTGTTTTTGTGAGTCTATACTGCAACAAATTGACCAAGGCCTGCAAAGCGTCCATGTTTCTTCCATCGTATATGTATTCTGATTTTTCTCCTAGATTTAATTCAGGTGTGAGGAAAGAGAAGTAGCTTGGTGGCACACTGTAAAAGAAAATTAGTTCAGCTATTATATTAATATATTTTATATATTCTATGACAAGACATAGATGTTACCACAAGTCATAGATATTTTCTAAAATCATATTGGACCACAGAACTTCGATCTTGAAATTCCAGTAATCATTTAGTCAACTTTGAAGTTGTGTAACTCTTTGCATTATGGTATGAAATATTTTTCTCTAAACAAAAGTACATACACTCAGACAAAGCTTATTCTTGTGCACACACAAATATTAAACGTTGTTGTTTGTACTACTGTGTCCCAAAAGTACCCGGAAATTGTAAATAAAACACAAAGGGTAATTTTAATGATCCAAATTTATTTTGTCCCCTTCAAAGTAACTTCCATTAGAGGCAATGCACTTACGCCAGCGCTTCAACCAGTCCTCGAAACACTTTTCATACGCCGAAATCGGGATAGCTTTCAGCGCCTTCGTCGTATTTTCTTTCACCGCCTCTATGGTCTCGAAACGCTTTCCGCGAAGCGGCAATTTAAGTTTAGGAAAGAGAAAATAGTCACATGGTGCCATATCTGGTGAGTAGGTTGTCTGCGGAGCTATGTTTGTTGAATGTTTGGCCAAAAAGCTACGAATAATCATGGCTGTGTGACCTGGCGCGTTATCGTGGTGCAAAATCCATGTGTTTTCCACCCACAAATCTGGCCGTTTGCGGCGAATAGCATCGCGCAAACGCCTCATGACTTCGAGATAATACTCCTTGTTGACTGTCATGCCCGTTGGAAGGAACTCATGATGAACCACACCCCGATAATCAAAGAAAACAGTCAAAACAGCCTTGATTTTTGACTTGGTTTGACGCGGTCTTTTTGGTTTCGGCTCACCTGAAACGACCCATTCGGATGCTTGTTGCTCTGTTTCCATGTCGTACTCGTAGACCCATGTCTCATCACCGGTTATGATGCGTTTCATAAACGTGGAATCGTTTCGTGCTTCAGAAAGCATCTCATTAGCAATGTCCATTCTGCGCTGTTTTTGCATGAAATTCAGATCTTTTGGCACGAGTCGAGCAGAGACGCGAACCATTTGCAAAAAGTCAGTCAATATGCGGTGTACTGTAGTTTTTGGTACGCCGATGTCTCTGGCTATTTCTCTCACACTCACACGACGATTTTGCATGACAATTTGCTTCACTTTATTGACATGACCATCGTCAGTAGAAGTGGATGGCCTTCCAGCCCGTGGTAAATCTTCTACCATTGTACGTCCCTCTTTGAATGATTTATACCACTCGTATGCCTGAGTTTTGGACATGCAATTATTTGCGAACGCTTTTTGTAACATTTTAAGCGTTTTGGCACAAGAAATTTCATTTGTAACACAGAATTTAATACAAGATCGTTGCTCAACAAAATCGGCCATAGTAAAAAACGACGCGACCACAAAAGTTGGTTGTCACAAATGTTAATTAGTCACAAAATACTCTACAGAGGTTAGGTTTCTTTTTTACCGCCAATCAATGACAGTTGTACCAACCTAACGCAAAAATGAGAATTTCTGGGTACTTGTGGGACAGAATGTATATAACCATTGGGAGAGTGTACCTTGTCATCAAATTTCCAACATTGCTACGTAGCTCCATCAACTTGTCCTCTGTAGAGGTGTGAGCATACAACAACGATGTCAGCACCGGCATCAGCTTCAAATACAAGGCTTCCTCCGCCTCATTCACTGGCTCTTCCGGACCAGGGTGCAGAATCAAGTTAAACATGGCTTTTAAGATCTCACATGAGATGGCTTGTTGATTGTCCTGAAAAACCAGAATTTGACTCATTGTTTATAAATATTCACATAGGCAATGCACCTTACAAAAATATTAGGTTACATTTACAACAAGTCTACATTTACCTACAATCTCAATTTATTGTAGAAGGTTTGGCCTTTTTTCTGTAGAAATAACAAACAAAAATAAAAAAGTTCTGATTGACTAATTAATGATCGATTATTACAATTGGTACAGCAAATTTATCCTTTGAGGCGGTAGCTAAAAAACTCAACATAAAGCCTTAAATATAATGCTTACACTGAGAAAACAATGTTGTCCATCTTCAATCAAACCAGTGCTAGCAGTGGCCCCAACAGCCTCAGAGTTCCAAGTGGCTTCAAGCAGGAGCTCATTCAGACAACTTATCAAGTAGTCCAACCCATGCAATTCATCTTTTATTTTTGCTTTTATATCTTGTCTCAGTGCTGTCAGTATAAAAAGTAGCTTCATGTCAAAAAGCATAATTTCTTCTTTGAATGGTATATCTTTGTAAGTCCTCAGCCTTGCAACAATGCCTTGGGCAATGCTGGTAGAAGCACAGATAGCTCTCGCTACCTCACTGTGAAAGGCTATATTGCATAAGCACTTCAAAGCCTCAACAGCTACATCTTTTGGTGGCATATCTAGGGACACCATTGCTTCATCATCAATAGCTTCAAAGCAGTAAAGACCTGCTCTCTCTATCAGAACAGTTATCCATTTTTCACATATTAGATTTTCCAAGTCAGTTTTGTCACGGCTACAAATTAACAAGATAATTAGACAAAAAAACTGATGGTTAACTACAAGTAAAGAATCGTATACTTACCTCAGAACCCTCACAGAAGCCAGGCACATGGCATGGATCTGAGCTGAAGACTTATTCTGAAGATGTTGGAATAAGGACGCCCAAAGAAGCACTCTTCTATTCTTCTCAGACAAATTGGGAAAAGAAAACACAGTTTCATTCTGAAAAGTTGAAATGATAAGCATAGGTTAGAGTTTATCTACAAAGAAGCAAAAAATACAAATGCCCCATTTATATACTTAATTTTAGATGTGCTTCATAGATATACTTAATTTTAGTACTAAATAGAACTACTAAGTGAACTCTGGGTCTCCCCCTAGGTCAGTTTAGAGAAAAAATATTTATTACTTTTATAAAAAAAAATGTTTTAAAATAAGAAGCTCTTTTTCTTGCATTTCCTTATCAATTTTTTTTTTCTTCTTTTAACAAATCTTTGTTTCTGTAGTAAACACAGCTTGCTGTGTAAACACATGTAAACTAACTAGTAACTTTTTTGTTGTAAAATAATTCCGTGCATTCATTTTAGTACAAAATGTATGTGGAAACGTTATTGCTTTTATATTTTAGCATTTTTGATTGTACTTGTGTGATAAGAAAACTGTTTGTTTCCCAATAAATAAATACTACAATTACAACAACACAATACTTACTAGACCAAACCCTAATCGACACATTCCATGATATTTAATAGAAAAGGAAAAATACGAATGTAATTCTGCAAAGTTTCCTGTTGGTAGCCTTGTTGCAATTTAAGGAAAATTAAAAATCAAATTCACGTTTAAAATGGACCACTCACACCTCACCTTTTTCAAAAATCGTTGAAGTATTTTGGAGATATCTTCTAATGATCCTCCACTCGTTATAAATTCAATATCGGTTTCATCCATTTCTTCTGCTTTACTTTTACAAAAATTGTATTAATTTTCCCGAGCCATAGGTACAGTACATTACAGTACCTACTAGGGTAGCGCAGCCCTGGTCAACTGTCCTAGAACTAGCGGCGACAAAGCTATTAACCAATCAGGTGGCAGGGGCAGGCCAGAATGTTCCCATTTTTGTACATTTCACAATTTTATGGTAACACTCAACTAACCTGATAAAAATATTTTAGTTTATATTATTTTTATTTAATAAAGTCATTTTAAGAATAGTATTTTATGTCAATTAAAATATACTATATAATATTACTAGCTTTTGCCCGCAGCTTCGCCCGCGTGGATTTAGTTTTTTGTAGTTTAAAATTATTTCTTGATCTCTTGTTTGATTCTTAGGATTTGACGCGGCCGAAGGCCGAGCTACGTTTCCTCACGAAATAATTTCTCGATCACTTATTTGATTCCCAGGTAAAATTTGTAAATTCATAATTGAAAATTTAGGTAAATTCTGAAAGAAATTATAATTTTTTTTCTGAATTAAACTTCGGTTAGTGTGTTAACAGTTTGAAACACAATATTTTTTTCTTAAATATATTAAATCCTTAAACCCAACCCTAGTAACAGAAGCAAAATTTCAGCTCTGTAACTTTAAAGCTACTGAAGTCGAAAATTATTTTTGTCCTTATGGAATGATTTTCCGAATAACCTGAAAAATGTCATCTTAATTTCTAAAGTATCTTTGGTGGTCTTTGGCGAGGCCAAAGTCCGAGCCGCTTTTCCAAACGAAACTATTTTTTGTTCTTTGAAATGTCCTTTGCTAAAGTGTTTTTGTTCAGGCCGTAGGCCGAGCCGCGTTTCCGAACGAAATTATTTTTTACTTTTATTTGATTCGATTATCATATTATCATCAATAAATACATTTTTATTTATTTTTATTTATTTATTTTATTCATTAGAGATATCCCACGCATAGCTCGCTCCATAGCTCCTTAAGCGACCTTAAGTCGGTGGATCAAGCCCTTGGTAAGAGATAACTTATCAGTTAAATACTTTTGCCTTTAAGCACTGCGGAAAGTCATCGACATAATCTGCCGAATCAGTAAGTTGAAGTGGCAGTGGGTAGGCCCATATTTGTCGCCGACGTGATTGCCGTTGGAGCCAAAAGGCCTAGAATGGACACCACGTGCAGCAAAGCGTAGCCTAGACCGACCTCGTGCCTGCTGGCCCGGCGGACTTCGCGGGTAGCGGCTGGATGAGCATGACGGAGGAGCGCCAAGAGTAGCAAAATTTTAGAAAGGCCTATTTCCAGCAGTAAACGAACACAGGCTGATGGATGGCCAGATGTTTTATTCCCAGATAAAGTGTCTTTGGCGAGGTCGAAGGCGTATCAGCGTTTCTGAACGGAAAAAGCACGATTGCTTATAAAATTTGTTGTCGCACGTTTACTAATTCAAAAATGATTTTCAATAAGTTCCGCATTGAGTCCGCGTAGTAGATTGTACTCGTAAGTACGCTAATTATTCCTGTTATATTTGACGAAAAACCGGTCAAGTGCGAATCAGACTCGCGTACCTAGGTTTCGTAATTCGACAGTTTTGGGAACAGAAAATTTTATTTGGTCTTTTTTTTCGTAAATTTCTCAATTTTTTTTTCTGTAATCTTTACGTAAGCACTATTGCCGTGGTTTTCTTTTTTTACATTTTTCGGTTCACCAGTTTTGGAGATAAGGGAAGGGACATACATTTTTTGTGGTTTTCTGAGGATTTATCGAAATAGATGCAAGTAAATTATCAAAACTATATATTTTTACAATCGACTTTTTAATACCTATATTGTATTAAAAAAATATGTGTAAATTTATTTAACTTTATTTTTATTTTTCATTTGTATTAAAAAAAAAACGCTATAATTGTCCTGTAATTGGCCAGTTATGACCTATAATCGGGGTGGGTACATAATTTTTTTTTGTGGTATTTCGACGATTTCTTGAAAAAGGTGCAAGTTAATATAGCCAAATTATATAATTTTATAATCAGCTCCTTAATTCTTATAATTTGATACCCATATTGTGGTTTTAGGTATAATTTTTTTTTTTTCCTCTTTTGTGCAAAATTATAAGTCTTTGTCGTTAACAGTGCTAAACTTATGAGGCTGTGACATACGGATGGATGGACAACGGAATCTCACCGTTAAAGTTCCAAAAATTTCAAAATTAAATTTTTCATTCGCAAAACTGTCGAATTACGGCCGACTTGCGAGTCTGACTCGCACTTGACCGTTTTTCTTTTTATTTGGTACCATTTTTTTGTACTTTGCGCTTGTGCAAATTTAAAGGAACTTGTGCTTGAGCTTGTGTAAAACACTTCACTTTTCTAAAGAAATTTGTCACCCCATTGCCATCCCAAGGGAACTGATTTATGGGATAAAAAGTAGCCTATGTGCTATTCCAGGCCCAGAACTACATTTGTGCAAATTTTCAGACCAATCGGTTCAGTAGTTACGGCGTGAAGGAGTTACAAACATCCATACATCCATCCAAACTTTCGCATTTATAATATTAGTGGGATAGTGAGATAGTGGGATTAGTGGGATAATCGGGGTGGGTACATACATTTTTTTTGTGGTATTTCTACGATTTCTTGAAAAAGGTGCAAGTTAATATAGCCAAATTATATAATTTTATAATCAGCTCCTTAATACTTATAATTTGATACCCATATTGTGGTTTTAGGAATATTTTTTTTTTCTCTTTTGTGCAAAATTCTAAGTCTTTGTCTTTAACAGTGCTAAAATTATGAGGCTGTGACATACGGATGGATGGACAACGGAATCTCACCGTTAAAGTTCCAAAAATGTCAAAATTAAATTTTCTATTCGCAAAACTGTCGAATTACGGACGACTTGCGAGCCTGACTCGCACTTGACCGTTTTTCTTTTTATTTGGTACCATTTTTTTGTACTTTGCGCTTGTGCAAATTTAAAGGAGCTTGTGCTTGAGCTTGTGTAAAACACTTCACTTTTCTAAAGAAATTTGTCACCCCATTGCCATCCCATGGGAACTGATTTATGGGATAAAAAGTAGCCTTTGTGCTATTCCAGGCCCAGAACTACATTTGTGCAAATTTTCAGACCAATCGGTTTGGTAGTTACGGCGTGAAGGAGTAACAAACATCCATACATCCATCCAAACTTTCGCATTTATAATATTAGTGGGATAATCGGGGTTGGTACATACATTTTTTTTGGTGGTATTTCTACGATTTCTTGAAAAAGGTGCAAGTTAATATAGCCAAATTATATAATTTTATAATCAGCTCCTTAATACTTATAATTTGATTCCCATATTGTGGTTTTAGGAATAATTTTTTTTTCCTCTTTTGTGCAAAATTCTAAGTCTTTGTCTTTAACAGTGCTAAAGTTATGAGGCTGTGACATACGGATGGATGGACAACGGAATCTCACCGTTAAAGTTCCAAAAATGTCAAAATTAAATTTTCTATTCGCAAAACTGTCGAATTACGGACGACTTGCGAGTCTGACTCGCACTTGACCGTTTTTCTTTTTATTTGGTACCATTTTTTTGTACTTTGCGCTTGTGCAAATTTAAAGGAGCTTGTGCTTGAGCTTGTGTAAAACACTTCACTTTTCTAAAGAAATTTGTCACCCCATTGCCATCCCATGGGAACTGATTTATGGGATAAAAAGTAGCCTTTGTGCTATTCCAGGCCCAGAACTACATTTGTGCAAATTTTCAGACCAATCGGTTTGGTTGTTACGGCGTGAAGGAGTAACAAACATCCATACATCCATCCAAACTTTCGCATTTATAATATTAGTGGGATTAGTGGGATAACATATTATGTGAACTATTTTTGTGTCTTTTGGCTCCGAAGGAGTGGTTTCCAGCGCTGTTAAGAACAAAAAAAAAAGAAATGTCATACGAAGAAAAGACGTTATTTTTTACAAACAGTTTTTTTATTTTGAAATTGAGTTCTTTATTGTTTTTACAACAAATAATCAAGATGAAGGAGGAAAAAGAAAGTGTTTAAAGTACGGGCGAACACTGGACACCGATCCCGGCTTGAAGTTGTACTGATTTCCTTGTCCAGGTACAAAGAGTACGAATACGGTTGCAGAAATTTTTGGAAAATACTTTTCTTCCTTGGAATTTGTTTCAAATTGATCTTGCTGGCTTCACTAGCTTGTAATGCACTCTAAATAATATGTTTGATGTGATTCTATTTAAAATTTTATCAGCCTGCGTTGGCTTAAGGGTGCTACACCAAAAGTTTGTTAAATCCATGATTAATGTCTCCAGTTTACCACGATATTTGTCAGAATAACCTGTCTTCACACAATTTGAAAAGTGTTATTTTTAAAAACTGTAAAATTTAACTTAATAATAAACATGGTGTGTAAATTAAAGCTTTTCAATGTAAGTTTCTAAGAAACTCGGTTTATTATATTTTATGATCGCTTTTAAAAATAATCTTTGTTAAGATATGAAATTGTACCTTTAGTAAAAGTTCCGAACGATCATAAAATATAATAGATTAAGTAATGATCCCTGTTCAAACAAGCAATATTTGAATTCCGCTCATAAATACATGTATATGTTGTAAACCTATATATATGTGGATAACTATGAAGGTTTATAATGGGCATTCCCTAGATGGCGCTAGCAGTAAAGAAATATTGTCGCTTTTTTTTTCTACTGAGTTTTCATTCTTCTCCTGGTAAAAGTGTTCCGTGGGGTAGCGTTCCTAAACTCTCAAACGCCGGCGTAACGTAAGGTAAGAATTTAGCTGTCAAACAGTGCGTTCCGATTCATGACATAATCGATTATATCGCGTCTATTGTCATTCCGAGTCACTGTGAGCCCGATAACGATAGCCCTACAATGATCGGTATGACGTCATAGATGACATCATTAACGACACCTTGTTGTGCTATCATCACCCATGCTTCAGAGCGTTTGCACTGCGAGCAATCTAAGAAAAGTGGCCGAAAACGGCCAGCGGCAATTTCAAAAATAGGTTATTCGGAGCATAAGAATTTATTATTAAACCATGATTCAAAGAGTGAAGTTAGAAGAATTAACATCTTGGACCAAGTAAAGTATTCACTTTGTATTCACGCAACGTAAACGTTTTTTTTCTCTCAAATTTCAATGTCCATGTTGCGTTTGAAAAAGTTCTGAATGGATCATAAATTTAAGCAGTGATGGAAGCCATTTTTTATTCGGAACGACTTGATGGGCGTGAGAAGTTTGATGGTAGTTTTGGCACTATTGGCGCTATGCGGAACGCGCTCAAAGAGTGGGCCGTTTTGCATGAATCAGATTATGATTCTGTTCTTATGCCGTCTCTTTTGCACGCGTGAAAAAGCTCTGACTCCATCCTACTTTCAAATCATTTTATGATTCACCCAAGTCAGCCTTTTTAGATCCCCAGGTCCTCTAAAAAGGCCGCTTTGGATGAATTATATTATGATTCCGTTCTAATGCCGTCTCTTTTGCACGCGTGAAAAAGCTCTGACTCCATCCTACTTTCAAATTATTTTATGATTCACCCAAGTCGGCCTTTTTAGATCCCCAGATCATAGTAAACAACTACATATTTCCACTAAAAACACCAATGATTCGGTCATGGCCCTCAACAAATGTCAAAAATCGTAGGGAAAAATTGGCTGTCAAACGTGATTGTGCAGCTAACTTCAAGCCACTACAAACCACCATGGTATATACCTACAGAAAACTAGACTGTGTACTATGCAATGAAAAATGAGCCGAGCGAGGGGGCGCAAGCAATCGTATGTCCCTTTTTTACTAATATGACCACATCGTACGAGATAAATTTATAATATATAATATATATTTATACTGGCAACTTGCTAAACAAAGACACATGGGTGGAAGCCTCGCTCGGCCCGTTTTTAGCCATTATACATGTTATTACGGTGCCACTTTCTACCGTAATTTCGATTGTTTGAATAGTGCCTTAACATAATCCTTTTTAAAGAAATGCAAAATACCCAATTTAAAAAAGTTTTTTTATGTTATATCTTTACGGCAACACTGCAATGTCCATGGGAGCCTCAGATAATCTGAGTTGGGAGGTTATATGTGTTCTATGTTTGGGAGCCAACCTCAGACCAATAAATGGTCTGAGGAGCCAACCAAGCTTATGCAACCAAATTAAGAAGTTATAGCAAACCGGCCTTCCGTACTGCCACCTAGAGCCTCTCGCGGTAAACCTCCAGTGCGCTTTACTGATTAAAAGCGCATGCGTGCACCGCCTTACCGCCGTGTCGCTAGCGTTGCTCACACGCCGGTCAGGCAGTCTGAGAGCGACCGCCACACACAGCTTGTAAGCAACCACACGCGCGCGCTAATCGAATCCCACGTAAAATAAGTTATCGTAGTTTAGAAGCCCTAGATTAGTTCAGATTTGTGAAACCTTTGAATAGACGCTTTATTGTGAACTGATCTCTGTGTTTTCTTCGTTAAAAACTCAATCCATGGGAGAAACCCCTCTCATAAATGGCGCCTCAACGTAAAATAGCGCGTAAACTGCGTGTGTACTAACTGTGATTTGTGATTTGTGTGTATTTTTTGGACATTACCAATCATCATGAATAACCATCAAATGAAGCTGAGAAGCCATGACGGTACTGATAACGAAAACAACCAACCACCCGCTCCGACCGAGACCCCGGGTCTATTACCGGGTCAGTTACCGGGTCAAACACCAATTGCCCCATCATCCAACGCACCAGCTACGGAAGACCAACGTGTTTTAAGTGGAGAGGAAACACCGCAGAGCCAGCGCTATACGAACGCGGCCGGCGGCACTCATTACGCCTCCACCCCTTACCACCGCAGCGAAATGACGTTTTCAGAAGAAAACGTAGCCTCACTCATAACTTCTTTACAGAGGACACAGACGGAAGCGTTCAAAGACATTCTTCAGTCTGTGATGAGGACGTCGCAGCCGGTCGGACACGAAGGTACTCTGGCTCGCTGTAAATCTACATTCAGCGGTGGACCAAATGAATCGGTGGAAGCATTCCTTGATGCCGTCGAGAGCTATATTGATTGTGCCAACGTCTCAGATTCGAACGTAGTGAAAGGACTATCTATGTTGTTGCTTGGCAACGCTTCTATCTGGTGGCAAGGACTAAAAGATCAGATACGCGGTTGGAACGATGCGAAGGAAAATCTGATAAACGCATACGGCGACCGACGCCCCCCTCACCGTATATACATAGATATTTTTGCAAACCCGCAAGGACTCGAAAATACCGACATATTTGTGTCTAGAATACGTGCACTCATGTCGAGGCTTCCTCAAAACGATATCACAGAAAATGCGAAACTAGACATGATATACGGCCTCATGCACGCCAGGATCAGAAAGAGACTACGAAGAGAGGAATTCACATCATTCACAGAACTTCTCCGGCATGCGAGAAATATTGAAGATTCCATGAGTGAGCCAGGGAGAGGTACGATCGTACGAAATGAGCGAAATCCCCGAGCACCCCCCCCATCCGCGCTGCCGCCGCCGTCGCGCGCCTTTGATACGCCGCCGCAGCGTGCCTTTGAAAAGCCGCCGCCGCCGCCGCCGCGCGTTGTTGCTACGGTGTCCGGTGCACGCGCCCCGCCCGCCGCGACCGCAGTCCCCCCCTCCTTCGTCCCGCCGAGCACTCCCGCTGTCGTCACTCCGGCGCTGCGCGAAGATCGTGAACGAAACGGCCGTACACAACGTCCTTTCTGCGTGTACTGTAAGCACTATGGACACAAACGCGATCAGTGCCGTAAGTTAGCGGAAAAGGGTGAGTCAGCTGATGTACTTACTAATAACATGAACGCACCTATTTCGTGTTACAAATGTGGTTTGACAAACGTTAGTCGCGAGAATTGCAAACGGTGCAACAACGAGCAACATTTTTATAGTGTAAATATGTGTATGGACAGCACGGTAGAAAAGTGTTTCGATGTCGATGAAAATGTTTCACGTTTCCGCGATAACTTGTACAATCGACCACCAAAATGTGATAATTTGTCCATAGAGACACAGGATGAAAAATTTTCGACAAATTTAAAGGTTGAAAATTTTTCATCACATATACAGGATGAAAATTTTGGGACGAATATACAGGGTGACATTTATTCGATGAATAATTATAATAGTTCTGATCCAGCATTATGTGAGCATAGACAAATGTCTAATAATTTATCAATTGATGTTGCGCATAATTCTCAGAAAAACAGCACCCATAACTTTGTTTCTAGGGAAAACATGAAGAGTGATTTCAATAAAATTCAAAATAATTCTGTTAGTGATGATGACATGCATGTGGTTAACCGTAATGATGATAATGTTTTTAACCCTTCACGTGCAATGGAAAAATGTAGTAACCATAATTTTGTAAAATTTGTGGATCCGTCCGATAGTGTGAAAAATTGCAACTCCGATTTTATTTTTAACCCTTCACGTGCTATGGAAAAATGTAGTAACCATAAATTTGTGAAATTTGCGGATTTATCTTATGATGTTAAAAATTGTAATTTTAATGACTGTATATGTAGTGGAGACGATGTATCGCCCGGAAATTGCCGCGACAGGCTCGTTAGGTACCGCGAATTACGTCCTATTTTCAAAATTGAAATTTTGGGTCTTACCGGAACGGCTTTAATTGATACTGCCGCGAAACATTGTATTGCCGGACATACGCTATATGCTCTCCTACTGAAGAAGGGTCACCCCCTCGCTCCTTCGACACGACAGATCAAGCTTGCAGATGGTCACGTGCGGGACATGGAGGTGCTTACTACATCTCTTACAGTAAGGTTAGAACAGACGGTCATTACAATCCCGTTCCTGATTTTTCCACAATCAACAAACAACGAAACACTTCTCGGTATTGATTTTATTACTGCTGCAGGAGTAGTGATAGATTTTTACAAGGAGATCTGGTACTTAAGTAAAAATGATACTGTTCAGCATAAGCTCCTTTTTGAACCTATCTCTAGATGTACAGGCTGCTCTTCTGCTAACGTTCTCCGTGGTGACGAAGGCGTTCTTCTTAATACAGCTGAGCGTAATGCGCTTGCTGAAGTCCTCGTCAGACACGCAAATATTTTTGAAGCAGGGGGAGGTCCTACACCTTTTGCGGAACACCGCATTGAAACAGGAAATCACCCGCCAATAGCGGTACCGCCGTATCGGTTGAATCCATCTAAGAAAGAGTTGATGAAGAAGGAAATTGACAAAATGCTCGAAGACGATGTCATTGAGGAATGTGAATCAGCATGGTGTTCACCGGCACTTATGGTGCCGAAGCCCGATGGGAAAATTCGGTTTTGCGTTGACTATAGACGCCTTAACGCCATCACGAAATCTGATTCATATCCGATGCCACGCATCGATGAACTTCTTCACTCAACAAAGCGGGATTGTTACATGAGCACTCTTGATCTTCGGTCTTCTTACTGGCAGGTGAACGTACGTGAAGCTGACAGAGATAAAACAGCTTTCATATCGCCTCTCGGTACGTATCGCTTCAAGAAAATGCCGTTTGGACTTAAAAATGCGCCGGCGACCTTTCAGCGCTTGATTGACCGACTCCGTTCCTGCTCAGCGCTAAAAGAAGTAACGATCCTGGCATATATGGATGACCTTCTGATCATATCAGAAGGTTTCCAACAACATCTGAAAGACCTTGACTTGGTGTTGAAAAGACTCGAAGAGTTCAAACTCCACGTGAACCGGGAGAAGTGTGCATTCGCACGTGAAAGCGTTAGGTACCTTGGGCATATAATTACCCAAGAAGGTATTTCCACTGATCCTCGGAAAGTGAGCGCCGTCCTCGAGATGAAGGAACCTGAAAATTTGAAACACCTAAGGACGTTTCTGCAAACGTGCTCATGGTTCCGAAAGTTCATTCCGGACTTTTCTAAAATAGCCGAACCACTAACACGTTTGACAAGAAAGAGTCAAGTTTGGGCTTGGGGCTCAGAGCAGTCCCAGGCTTTCGAAGAACTAAAAAAGTTACTTACCACTGCACCGATACTGGTTCAGCCTGATTTCAACAGCCCCTTTATTCTGCGTACAGATTCGAGCAACTACGCCGTGGGCGCAGTCTTGCTACAGGGAGAAGGCAAGGACGAAAGACCGATAGAATACGCCAGTCGACTCCTTAACAATGCGGAACGCAATTACTCTACGACAGAGCGTGAAGCACTTGCTGTCGTTTGGGCGGTCGAACGTTTTCGCTCTTACCTTGACGGCCAACCTGTCGTTATCGGAAGTGATCATCAACCGCTGCGTTGGCTGCTCACCTTAAAAACACCAACCGGTAGGTTAGCCCGTTGGGCCTTGAAGCTCCAGTCCTTCGATATCAAGTTCGAATATACACCAGGAAAAGCTAACGTGGTAGCAGATACACTGAGCAGGCCTATTTGCTCCAATGAAAGTCGTGACAGCTGTGGCGTTTGCTCCATCATTTGTGATCTGCCCACGAAGTCACCTGACCAGCTGCGACAGGAACAGCTATTCGATCCAGAAGTGGTTAAAATCGTAAAAGATCTTGAAGGTTCTGATGAGGTTGCAATGGATAGGTGGTATGAAAGAGGATACCTTATGAATCAAGGTGTACTGTATCGGTACAACCCTGACTCAGAGTCTGAGTCCCCACAACTGGTGATTCCAGCTGATCAAGTAGCTACTATTCTAAAAGAGTTACATGATTCGCCGTTGGCCGGCCATCCAGGAATCGACCGAACCTACCAAAAGGTAGCGCAATTATATTATTTTACAGGGATGCGGAGAATCATTACTGACTACGTCAAGGCCTGCATCCACTGTCAACGATACAAAGCAACCAATGCCAAACCACCTGGTCTCCTCCAGACCCCGGTAATGAACCAAAGGAACGAGGTACTTGCGATAGACCTTTTCGGACCTCTACCGGAAGCAAACCAGGGGGAGCGTTGGATTCTACTAGTTGAAGACACAGCGACGAGGTGGACAGAATTGTTCGCTCTAAAAGACGCAACTGCGGAAGCATGCGCTCGTGTCCTTATCGAAGAGTATTTCATGAGATTCGGCTTGCCTCGCAGAGTCATATCGGACAACGGTGTTCAATTTGTATCTGCAGTTATGCGCCAATGCATGGCAGTCCTGGATATAAAGCAAAACCTCGTACCGCTGTATCATCCAGAAGCAAATCCTGCAGAAAGGAAAAACCGTGACCTGAAGGCAATGCTAGCGCAACTCGTGGGAGAAGACCACACCTCCTGGGTGGAAAAGTTGCCGATGATCCGTTTCGCCTTGAATGGTGTAAAATGCCGAACTACTGGTATGTCACCGGCTTATTTGACTTTTGCCCGAGAAATGAGGTCTCCCACAGAGGTCACCCACGACCTTCGTGCAATATTAGATAAAAACAATTTTATTCCCCAGATTACACCGTACTTGAGGAGATTTACTAACAATCTTCCAGCTATTCGTGAGCGTGTTGAGATCCAGCAAGACAAAATCAAGGAGTACGCTGACAAGTCCCGACGACCTGCAGATACCTTTCATGTAGGTGACCTAGTTCTATTAAAATCGCACGTGCTTAGCAATGCAGCGAAGAACGTAACGGCAAAGTTCGCCCCGAAGCGCGATGGTCCTTACTGCATCTCAGAGAAGATAAGTCCCACGACTTTTACTTTGACACATGTGGATCAGCCAAATACAATCCTTGGTAAATACCACGTTCGGGATCTTTCCATCTACATCAAGAACGCCAACACCTCACCACCAAAACCCGTGATTCCAAAGAGGAAACGAGGACGCCCAGAGAAAAAGAAGGAAGTCCTAGTCCAGGAGCGAGGACGTTCTCCTGAACTAGAGGGGGAGTATATAGCAAACCGGCCTTCCGTACTGCCACCTAGAGCCTCTCGCGGTAAACCTCCAGTGCGCTTTACTGATTAAAAGCGCATGCGTGCACCGCCTTACCGCCGTGTCGCTAGCGTTGCTCACACGCCGGTCAGGCAGTCTGAGAGCGACCGCCACACACAGCTTGTAAGCAACCACACGCGCGCGCTAATCGAATCCCACGTAAAATAAGTTATCGTAGTTTAGAAGCCCTAGATTAGTTCAGATTTGTGAAACCTTTGAATAGACGCTTTATTGTGAACTGATCTCTGTGTTTTCTTCGTTAAAAACTCAATCCATGGGAGAAACCCCTCTCATAAAGTTCATAAATATCTGCAAGATTGGTTATTAAAATAATTTCATATTCTGCGTTTGGTGTTTTAATCATTTTGTGATGGTTTGTCATCGACATATATTTTGTTGTGGTTTTTCTGTTTTAAAATGAGTGATTCCAGTTATTCAAGTGAAGATAGCAGTAGAGGTCTTTCAAAAAAATATATCTCGCTAAAAAAACACTTATGAGCAAAAATTTTGACTAGAGTGGTTGAACAATAAAGAACAATAAATTTTCTTCGTGGCTACATGAATAAAGACCCTTATAAAACGCTGTGTTCCGCTTGTGAAAAGAATGAATGTATTGATGATGTATAAAAAACTTAGGTATTGGACTTGATTTAATTAAATAATGTCTAACTGTAACAGTAAATAAATGATGATTAAAGTATTATGAATACGTACAGTGGAGACCGCATCAAGTAAGACACATTGGACTTTGTACCTATCTTATATTCTTCTCTGTAGGGGCTAATGTCGTACTGCAAGTGTATAGCTTGATGTGGTCTCCACTACAATTCAGTTTGCTTGAGCAATTTTGACTAAATAAATGTTTACCGTATTTACACCGCATTTTTATTTTTTATCTGCCTTAATATTTAAACATCTACTAACCGTAGTTTTAGAGTAGCGACACCGTCATTTTGACAGAGGGAGTCAATAACTACGGGCTCAAAAAGACGAGAGTCCAGTGCAACTATAAAAAAAAACGACAGGGAGTTGGCGAATATACTCTATGGTTGGAGAATTGGAGATACTGCGTTGAATTGAACGTGACAAAACAAATGTCAAGTTGACGTTTTCGTTTCGTATTTCGAGAATTTGGCTAAATTCGAATTTATCCTATAAAATTGGCCTGAAAATGGCTGCAAAAGCTTTAACAGGCCGATTTACAGCTAAAGCCATACGTAAGTATCTCTTCTATTTTGTGTTACCTATGATTAATGAGATATAAACATTAAATTTTAAGTCTTACATAATTGGTCTTCACAGGTTATGTTGTTGCAAATAAATATGCTTATATCCAATACTTTCAGCTCAAAATGGTTACTTAAGCGTCGTGTACATTACGTCGTCACCATACAGCAGCGACAGGCCCAACATAGCAGCGTACAAGCGAGGAACTGGGGGCCGCAGTAGCTTTAACGGTATTGTTGCCACCGTATTCGGATGTACTGGTTTCGTTGGGCGATATGTTTGCAATAAGCTTGGCAAAACGGGAACTCAGGTACATTTAAATACAATATATTAAGTAAATTAGTAATTATCAAACTCAAGCTTAGAAAATTTTCTATCTAACAGACCACTTCAATTTTAGATGATTCTGCCATACAGAGGTGACTTCTATGACGCTCAAAGATTGAAGGTCTGCGGTGACTTGGGGCAGGTCCTATTTACTCCATATGACATCCGTGATGAAGAGTCCATTGCTAAGGCTGTCCGCTACTCCAATGTTGTCATCAATCTAGTTGGCCGAGACTATGAGACCAAGAACTTTAAATACAAGGATGTCCATGTTGATGGCCCTAGGAGGCTTGCCAGGTCTTGATGTTTTAACAAATTGAAAAATATATATTAATTCAACCTACATTTATAAATAATACTAACCTGTTGGCTCAAAAAAGTTAAGATCATGGCTCGTAATGTTGTGTGCAGTTTGCACAGTGAAACCCCAATGGGGTTTCAGGAGCCCATGTCAATATTTTGGTTTGTTTATTGTCTATTGTATCATTTTTAAATGCCATTTTCAAACTGTCAAAACAATACAGTTTCACAAGTTTGTAACGCGTAACAGGTTAAAGAAGTGTCTACTCTTCCATATTTGCCACAAAAAAAAAAAGTGTCTATTCAACAGTGCACCTTGACAAATACTATTTTGCAGTGCACACAGTATGGACTGTGCTGTTAATCACATTTCCTTGATTTGTCACTTCAGATTTTGAATTCTTGGTACAGTGGTGAGTAAGGGCATTAAGTTTTAGTAACCAGCCCCCCTATTCTGTATCTTTGGTTACCAACTGGATTGGGTGCCTATCATCCAAAACATAGATAAAAACTGAACTTTCAAAATTGCCTTTAGTGGGTATTGAACTATTTACGAACTGTGTCGTCACTTCAATCAGAATTCGATAGTAAATTTATATTTTTGATGATAGACACCCAGTCCAGTTGGCAACTAGAGATACATAATAGGCCCGCAGGTCTGCATGTTCAAATCACAGCAGAAGCTATTAATTTATTACATTACTGATTTTTTTAAAGAGAGTTACATGTCATATGTTAGGTATTTTTTATGACAATGTGAAAATACTTTTGCAAGCACTGCGCAAATGACTGATATGGGACAAGTGTTACTTAAAGGTGCACACTGCATTATAGATTAAAATACTATTCATCAGAGTGCAGGGATGAAAAGACACTTCCTAAGATTTATTTTGTATGTTATATCTAGGCTTTTGCCTGCATGATAGTAGTGAATATGTCCTCTCCTGCTTGTCCAACTGGGCTCACTTATATGGGTATTGCTATTAATTTGTTACTTAAGAGCAGTTTCACAGCCGGATTTCTGTAAATTTGACTTTCAAATTTTTTTATTTCAAAATTTTTCAAGGTCTAATTTTAAGATACCAATGGAAACTTTGCTTTTGACAGCAAACACATTACATAGGTAATAAGGTTTTGTTGAATAACTATTGAGTGAATTTTTAATTTAAGTGTATTGTTTCGATTAATTAGAAAAAGACGGATTTTTCGCAATCCGGCTGCAATACTGCTCTTAAACAGAAGAATTGATTTATAGTCTTCTGACACAATCGTGCCTCCTGCCAATTGCAGGATTTGCCGTGAACAAGGTGTAGACAGGTTTATCCACCTGTCCTACTTGAATGCAGAAGAGAACCCAACTCCCCTAGTGATGAAGAAGCCATCTCAGTACAAAATCACAAAGTTCCTGGGAGAGCAGGCTGTCTTGGAGGAGTTCCCTACTGCCACTGTCATCCGTGCATCCGATATTTATGGCTCAGAAGACCGTTTCTTGAGGTAAATAACAAAATACCCCAAAGTATAAATAGAATAGAATAGAATAATTATTTAGTAGTATAGTATAGCCTCACAGCCGTTCTCGGCTACAGCGACAGCTTCTTTAACTCCTGTCAAGTTTGAGAGCTAAGCTGTCCAGCTCTCTGATATGCTCTCAAGTGACTCGCGTAACCAATTTTTGCATTAAATGTACGCCCACATAAGGTGCACGTCAGCACACTATTCATGTAGTTGTAAGAGATGTTTGCAGGTGGTCGAGATTTATTAAAGCACCAAAGGATCACTTTGTTACTAAAACTGACAATAGTTAAACTAAACTAGAATCAGAATCAGAACATTTATTTGTAATTAAACCAGTATGGTTCACAAATCAGTAATAGTATAACAATAATTAACGAAAAAGTAACACTATAGAGAATAATAAAATTGACAAAATAAATAAAATAACACAGTAAAATCTTGAAAAGTTAACATGTCACTAGTGTATCATGTCAAACGTGAAATTAGGAAAATAATTGTAACAAGAAAATGGTAAAATTAGGCATAAACAAGAAATAAAAAAGAGACTTAAATATATATATTACTTTTATTAATTATACAATGATGTCCATTAGATTTTTAAATGTCAATATGTTAAATGAAAATATACAATTATAAATTATACAATGATGTCTATGCAAATTGAATTAATATTTTAAATGTAAATATGTTGAATAATAATGTCAATCTTTGAAAAATTAATTTAATTCGTAGTACGGTTTTTGAAGCAAGTAAACTGGTCTAAGTGACATTTTTTGCAAATCCAGCTATTTTAAGAGGTCTTTTTTTTTATAAAGGGCTTGATTTCGTTATGTTCTTTCAAGGAGTGGGAGATATATGGCGCAATATACTAATATAATAAATATACAATACTAACTCTTACCCGCGGATTAACCTGTACCCTTATTTTTATTTAATAAGGTCCCTGCGACCTCTTGCTTACATGGCAAGTGCGCTACTGACTGCGCCACCGAGGTACCCATCCTAGATCGTTGAATTTTTCCCCATACCTCTACACCAAATTTTTGTAACATATTTTTATATTTTTCTTATTACTATTTCTTTACAATTTTGATAGATACTAATATTACAAGATTTAAAGAGGGGGAAGGGGTTCAACCAAGTCTTATTTTTTCTTACCTAGGGGGAGGGGGTCAAAAAGTGGTGAAAATTGTCTTACGTAATAAATGAACAGGGAACAACCCGCCCCCAGGGAACAAACTTTAGCCCTATATATATTAATAGTAAAATAATTTACAAACTTTCGTTATTGGTTCCAGTCCAGATATTACCCCCTACACATAAACAAACAAACCCTGCGTGGTATCTATTCCAGGGGCCCCTCAAAACAGACCCCTAAATTGAAATGGGAGTTCATGTTATATTGGTTGCACTTGGTTGTGATAAAATGTGTTTTTTTTATAATAGCTTTTGTCCGCGTAAAATTAGTTTTTTGTACATCGAAGCGGTCAATATTTTTGAGATCAACAACAAATTTTTGTTTTAACAGTAAAATTGCACGATCTCCATGCCAATATGACTAAAGTATCATTATTAAACTTCGCCCGCGTTTATATTCTCTGCCCGCGTTTATATTCTCTGCCCGCGTGGTATTAGTATTTCAGTCGTCCCTAGGGAATTGCCCGTTTTTCTGCGATTATAGTAGTTGTATTGTATGGGTTCTACCCCCGTGGAAAGAATTAAATAATACCAGCACTACACTGAGCCCGTGTTTCAGTTTGATGATCACGTGGCCGGTTACAAAGGGTTTATATTAACTTCGGCCTTAGTGGGTATACCTGAACATAATAAAACCATTTGAAAGATAGGTGAGTAGTAAATAGCGCGAATGAACACTCACGAAAGTGCAAGCATGCCGCGACCCCGATTATGCTGACTACAAGACCACCCTAATTAGACACTTGATATTGTCACTAAAATGGTTACTGCTCGGATTTCTTAAGCCACAGCGCCACAAAATATAGCCTATATGTTAATCTAAGGCCTACTCCTTAAGATAGTAAAAGTTTCATGTCGATAGATCAAGTGGTTTTCGAGATCTTAAGTAAGTAACAAACTAACAAACTTTAATTTTTATATGTTAGGGGGAATTTGTGATTTAATATTATATATTTAGCTCCATACCAGTTTATAAGTCTAATCATAAGGTTTTAAACACAATATACAAGGTGACATTCATTTATGCAGCCAAATTCGTACTGATCCTAAAGTATCAAGGTTCGATGACCCTTTTTGTGAAATTCGTAAGTAATTTTTTTTCGTATTCTCTACAAACGCAAGCTCAGCTCCGAGTCGAGTTATTAGGCGAAATTAGCAAAAATTGTTATCGACCCTTGATACTGATCACTTACTGAGCTTCCAGTATGAATTTGGATGCATAGTTTAAGGGGGTATATCGTCAAAATCGACACTTTTTGAAGTTATTTATCTGCTGTTCAAAAGAAGTCCCAAGTTACTAATTACTAATATATTATGCACTATATGGTCTGAAATAAATTTTTCTATTCTATTCTAAAACCAACTTTTTGTAAATTTGACCTGATTCCGTCCCTCTCGCACTGCGGGTCTTTCCTGGAGTAACGGGGACCTTTGCACGGACGACATATCACCTTTATGACACAGCAGGGTGGAGAACCCTGTCGCTGTACTTAGGGCATCAACATGGTCCAACAGCTTAACGTGCCTTTTGAAACCCGATTTGAATCTGCGACCTCCGGGTTAACGGTTGAGTACTCGAACCACAGGCGGTTCGATCTAATATTAGTTATACACTGTGTTACACTTGTGCGTGTGTGTGTGTGTGTGTGTCAATATGCCATTCAGTCGTAGATCTCGTTGCACGCGTGTGTTTCGCCACTCGCAGACGCCGCATTATTCACCTTAATTTCATTATTTTATTCCATCAACCACCCCAGCACACATTAGTAATTTATACGAACCATGATTCCTCCAGGCCGATCGCGCAGACCTGGCGTCGTCTCGGGCACTACATGCCGCTGTACAAGAACGGGCTGGCAACTATAAAGCAGCCGGTGTTCGTGTCTGACGTGGCGCACGGCATCGTGAATGCGGCGCGCGACCCCGACACTCGCTGCCAAGTCTACCAGGCTCTTGGGTGAGTGCTACATACGCCAATGCCCCCTGAAAATCCTGACACATTAACCCCGACCTCCCCGCTATACCTACACCGCCCCCACAGAAGGCGGCGGAACGGTAAAATCATAACAGACGCTCCACAGAGAAATCTCTATTTCGACGCCGAACGCTCTACGTCGGCGAAAAATATTCTTAAGACGTAACGACACGCGTTATAAGTACGTGCCTGGTCGTTTTTCACCTACCCACGTGTCGCAGCCACCTTAGCAGCGATCTAGACCCCTCTCGGGGCACTCACGAATAAAAAACAAAAACAATACCTTAAATACTCTTTCCATAAACTTTTAAATAAAAATGAAATTATAAACTTTTAAAGAGGTTTGGTTTCCCCTTTGCCCCCCTCTTCAAGGCAAAGCTGAAAAGGCTGCCCGACAGCAAAAAAGATGAACCAGAAAAAAATATACAGGATTTCGATTTGAACCACAACTTGCGTCACATACACATGGATCAGTACACAGAGTAGAAATGCTGCGAATAGTGGTTATAGCGAATAATCGGTATTCCCTATGGCGAATAGTCGAATAATTCGCCATATTTATTCGACATCAAAAATTATGTTAAAATGACTAATTTAAATAACGAAAACATGGCATGTGCGTCATAGAGGTCCGGGTGGAAATCGAGCTTACAGGAGGGGGCGACAAGGACGGGGCGGGGAGAGGGTCTTTTTTATTTCTTTTTATTTTCACAAAAAATAAAAAAAACATATTTTTTTTTTTTTTTAATTCCCAAACTGCTAATGCAGTTTGTCGGCAAACTCGGGTGTGTGGCGCCAACCAAGCCGATTCAAAAATATGGTAGAAATATTTTGGAAAATTAAAGGATTTAGGACTGCGACTGGACGAAGTCTCGGGCAAAAACGATTAAAAGTATAATTGTAATAATAAAAGTTAGCAAATGCTACCTAAGCTTACTCAAAAACTCAAAAGTACAATAAAAATATAATTTGTTATCTTAATTCAAGAGAAGTGTGAATCCATACAATAGACTTATCCACTCTAACTTATTTATGTTTATGGGTAAGCAGATAGTATTTTTACATGGATAAAAGTTTTTAAATCATCGAAAAATACCAAGTATTTACAGAGATATTAACAATCAAAGTTTGAAGTACTTAAATTTAATTGTACTGCTAAACGCCCGCTGAAATGAGCGCGTTGCCCACTTGACCGATTTGACGTCACACGACTCTACCGTGTGCGGACGCTCTACAGATTTTACGCATTGTTTCTCGTTTTTAGGAGTTTAAATCAAAGGGTTTATAAAGAGGACGTTTTGAGAAAGTCATTTAATAATTTTGCAATAATTACATGCGTAAACATTTAAAAAACCGGCCATGTGCGATTCAGACTCGCGTACCTAGGGTTCCGTATTGTGGATGATAAAATTAATTTTGTAATTTTTTTCCAGAATTTCTCAACCGCTTTATTTTTTCTGTAATATTTACGTAAACACATATTACCATGATTTTTTTCATATTTTTTGGTTCTCCAGTTTTGGAGATAAGAGGGGGCACATACAATTATTTATGGTTTTTCAAGGATTTCTCGAAATAGATGCAATTAAATATAGCCAAACTATATACTTTTACAATCAACTTTTTAATACCTACAATATGATAGCCATATTTTATTTTTATAAAATATATTTTTTTTAATATTTTACTTTTTTTTTTATTTTTCATTTGTGCTCAACTTTTGTTAATCGCTATAGTTTTCCTGTAATTGGCCAATTATGATGTATAATCGATATTTTTTTCATATTTTTCGGTCCACCAGTTTCGGAGATAAAGGGGGAGGGGGACATACATATTTTTGTGGTTTTTTAAAGATTCTCGAAACCAGTGCCAGTAGATATAGTAAAAGTATATACTTTTACAATTAGATTTTTAATATCTACAATTTGATATCTATATTGTATTTTTAGGATAATATTTTTTATTTTTCTCACTTTTGTTTTGGAAATATTTTGAACAATTTTAAATTTTTCATATTTTTATACACCCTAATATGTGGGCAAATTAATGCTATTTTTGTGCCAAATTTCATGTCTTTATCTTTAACGGTGCTAAAGTTATGAGGCCGTGACATACGGACGGATGGACAACGGAGTCTCACCATAAAAGTTCCTTTTGTACTTTTTAGGTACGCAACCCTAAAAACAATATTTTCGATTTAATGTTGAGTGAGATACTCAAGTATCTGACTTCTTTGAGACTGTTGGGCTTTTTGATCAGACTCTTCATGACCCAACTTTTAATGTCAAGAAAAGACATTAAAAAGTGATTGACAAAATTATCACCTGAAGACGACCATTTTAATTTTTAAATACTTTTAATTTTTTTTAGGTGTAAATATCGTTGCTGATTGACATTTTGGAACAACGCAATATTTATAAGACTGCTGCCTAGATAAAAACATTTTTACGGATTGCTCATTCCGGGTGCTGTAGTAGTTTCCCTGTGTACAAACGCAGGCACGAGCTTGGAATAAGTCGTGTGACGTCACTCTCAGGGCGGCCGCGGCCGCCTCCTGGGAGCTATCGTTTATTCCCGCGCATTAAAGATGTGAACTTTAAACTTATGTAACTTCGTCAATTATTATCGTATAACAATGAAACTAGTGCCAAAGTTTAAGTTATGAAAAGTACATTCAAGATAAAAAAAAATATTGGTCGTGGAATAGTCTATTGGTGGGCTTTGAGTACAAATCAGCATCAATACCCCATTTTAAGCAAGCTCGCAACGCGATACCTGACTACTCCAGCAAGCTCTGTTTAACTGTTCTCAGAGGCAGGCCTAAATTATGAAAAAAAAAATGCAACAGGCCAGACCCTAATCGTGCAGAAAAACTGCCCTTTAAAAGTTAAACGTGATTGAGTACACTAACCAACTGATTGAGTACACTAACCAACTTAAAAAAAACAATACATGACTGATCCGCGAGAAAACCTCCATAGTGAGTGCCTAAATTCCTAGAGGCCAAGGCTATCAATTGACAAACCCCCCGCACCCATCAAATTTTTTGCTTTACGCAGAAAGCTAACTGATTATAAACTTATTTTGAGACACCCGTTTATTAAAATTGTAAACTTCACTTTCTTAAACTTCATAAACTTCGTGTAAAATAGATATTTACTGTTTGTAATGGTCTGGAAAAAACACTAAAAAGTGTCGGGAAAAGTCAAAGAAATTCCATTTCAGAAAATACTGGCCATCCTGTATCTTTTTGTATCTACGTATAATCACCTGACAAGTTTCCAGTATGACCATGTTTTATAGAAAACTGATTTTATTCGGAACTATGATAGACATATGGATGATAATTGGGTTTAGTTAATAATTATCTTTGTTCATAAATCATCATCCATCCATCCATCAGCCCGTATTCGTCCACTGCTGGACATAGGCCTCCCCCATATTACGCCACTCTTGGCGGTCCTCAGTCATCCTCATCCAGCCACCACCCGCAACATCCTTCAGATCGTCAGTCCAGCGGGCACGAGGGCGGCCTACGCTGCGCTTTGCTGTACGTAGTCTCCATTCCAATGCCTTACGGCCCCAACAGTTATCACGTCGGCGACAAATATGGCCAGTCCACTGCCACTTCAACTTACTGATTCGGCAGGCTATGTCGGTCACGACGGATATCTTCGTTTCGGTTATCCATTAGAGATATCCCAAGCATAACCCGCTCCATAGCTCGCTGAGCGACCTTAAATCGGCGGATCAAGCCTTTGGTAAGAGACCACGTCTCAGCGCCGTACGTCATCACTGGAAGAACGCACTGGTTGTAAACTTTAGCCTTTAAGCACTGCGGTATTGGCGACGTAAATATGTGACGCAACTTCCCGAATGCTGCCCACCCCAAGCATATTCTTCTGTCAGCCTCGGAGTCGAAGTTGTTTTACACAGCTGGATAGCTTGACCCAGGTAAACATATTTTTGAACAACTTCGATGCTGACATTGTCGACGGTTACTGGCCTTTGGAAGGTTACTGGCCAGTTGAACATGACCTTAGTCTTATCCAATTTTATCCGCAGGCCCGCTCGTCTGGAAGAATCACTTAGGCTGCGCATCATTTCCTCCAGTTCTTGCAGCGATTCCGCCATTATGTCGATGTCATCGGCAAAGCGAAGATGTGAAATGTACTCTCCGTTCACATTTATGCCTCGACCATGCCTGTCCAGTGTTTTAAAGACGTCATGCAGCGCGGCGGTAAACAGTTTTGGGGAAATAACATCTCCCTGTCTCACGCCGCGCTCAAGGCGTATCGGTCTTGTTAGTACACCCTGTACTTGGACGGACATGGAAGCGGAGTCATACAGACATTTCAGCATCTCCACATAACGCCAGTCAACTTGGCATCGCTGCAAGGACTGCAGAACAGACCAAGTTTCAATGGAGTCGAAGGCTTTCTCGTAGTCCACAAACGCTAGACATAAAGGCTGATTACACTCTTGTGTTTTCTGTATGATCTGCCTTAGCGTGTGGTTGTCGTCCACGGTACTGTAGCCTTTTCGAAACCCAGCCTGCTCTGGAGGTTGAAAGTCGTCGAATCGTTGGGTGAGACGATTTGTGATAACTCTTGAGAAAAGAGTGTAGGTGTGGCTCAGGAGCGCGATTAGCCTATTGTTCTTCAGTAGCATTTTGTCCCCTTTCTTGAAGAACAAAATTACTAGGCTCCTGCACCACTTCTTTGGCGTTGTTCCGGTGCGAATGACGGCATTAAAGAGGTCCTGTTGCTGTCTGAGTATAGGATAACCTCCAGCTTTCAGGAGTTCGGTTGTAATGCCATCTTCACCCGGCGCCTTGCTGTTTTTTAGCTGCTCAAGAGCTATCCTAATCTTGCCCATTTCGACATCCGGGAGTTCATCGGTGTAGTGGCGGATCAAAGGTGCACGTTTGGCGTCCTGATCGCGGGTAGTTGGCTTGGGAGCGTGTGAAGAATATAGGAGTTCATAACTCATATCAGAATAATATAAGGGGTTGCAACATTTGTAATTAAGCTTTGTAAATAGAAAAAATTCTTTGTCGTAGAGGTCATAGTTGGGATAGGAACACCTGCCACACATATTACAATTCTACCTTCATGGTGCCAACATAATTTCCATTTACATGTTGGTTTTTATTATTATTTAATAGTTTCCATAATACTTTGCAGACCTAAGCGCTACATGTGGGCCGACCTCGTGGACTGGTTCTACGGGCTGATGCGGAAGGATGAGAAGTGGGGCTACCGGCGCTTCGACATGAAGTACGACTTGACGATGCCTCTGAAGATCCTGGCCACCGACATCATCTCGCCGGCCTGGCCGCTCGGATACCTACACTGGGAAGGGCTTGAGAAGGTAACCTCTTACGCCTAAATCTGTGGAATGTAGGTCGTACACAATTTAAAGGGTTCCATCCAATGATCTAATTCACGATTTGGTTTCAGGAAATTATAAGCTTTCATAACATGTTCTATTGCAGAACAGTGTGTTAGGAAGGGCTGATCACCCTGAATAACTGTTTTTGTCAAGCTAGATGTAATTTGAAAGAACCAATTTTTTTTTTAAATATGACGCCATTGACGATTTTCTATGGCCGGATTAAGCCATGCAGCCGCTCTAGGCAATGCAAGTAGCGACCCCCGGGGCCCCTCTCTTTTTTTCCGACTAACAAAAGTTTTCTAGCAATGTTATTGAGTTTTATTTTACAGAAATAAGTATATAGGTACCCTGTAATTTATAAGGTACATACTTATAAGGTTATAAACTGTAATACCGGAGGGAAGTGCACAATATTCAAGTCACGATCTCAGAGTCAATGCAGAACTCATCGCCCTCGCTACGAATATAGAAACTACAATTATAATAATGACTTGTAAAATTGTTTAAAAAACCAACCTAAAATCTTTTATTACCCATCTCACTGAACACGGGGCTCCAATGCAAAGCTAGGCAGATAGGCAGTAGCCTACATTGCCTATTGGATAATACTGCTCTGTAGCTATCTACAAATTTCCGCACAATCAGCCTAGCCGTTCTCAAGTTATGTCTCGGACAGACATAAGCTTCTGTATATACGTATTCTGACGGAACCCTAAAAGCTTGACCTTGAAATGTTGCATTCATTATGTACACGTACGCTTGTCTACTCTGTCTCTAAATAGAATCTTCACTAAAGCAACATCGTATTGTTGAACAAAGATTTTCAAAAAAAAAAAAAGTTTTTTTTGTCGATAAAATAAGGTCTAGTTTAACTCCTTTTCGGATGTGCACTTGTACGAGGGACACACTGTATATATTTTCTATATTCCTGTAGATATTCCTTTAATACCACTACAGGTGGTAGAGTAGATAGAACTGATGCCGGGCTCGACTGTGGAGGTATCACCATCTTACTAGCAAACCCCTCGAGTTATTCGGGGGAGAGAAAAAGGACAGCTCTCAAACAGGCAAACCATCAGGTTTCCCAACATGCGTGGGACCGATTGATTGCCGTTCCATAAACGAAACAAACTGGTGACAGGCAGTGGCGTCACTGGTGCGTGGGTTTCGGCACCGCGCTCACCAACCCGCTTGCCCAATGTGTGTGAGTATGGGCATTTCTTCCAAGAGGACCGCAAAGAGTGGCGAAATCTTGGGAAGGCCTATGTCCGGTTGGACTATTTTTATCGTTTACCCAAATACTAAAATACCGGACTATCCGGGTTAAAACTAGTAATACACATTCTTATTTGGTGAGTTTTGTTAATTATTATCGGATTTGGTTAAGATTCTACATTTTATTCAAGGTTATATCCTGGTTTAAGAGGCGGTTCTCCAAATTTGTAACAAAATGTTAAGAAATAATTATAATGGGCAAAATACAACTTAGCTAAGAGCACTGTATATATCCCAATAGTACCTATATGTTTAAACGTATTTTAGTGATATTATGGAAGATTCAAAACAATCGGGTTTTCCATAAGAGTGAAGAAATTTTTTAAATTTTCTATCTTCGCTCTTCAGCATATTGGGGCCTAATGTTGTCCCTACAAGAATAACAATGTGACTTGGGAAATCTATTATATATGCGGACGATTTAAGATTTGCATTTTCTGTTTTTAGGAAGCCACCAGTGACAAGCCAGTAGCCGGCTTGCCTACACTGGAGGACTTGGGAGTGACCCTTACCCACATGGAGGACCAAGTACCGTGGGAGCTGAAGCCTTACCGCGCGCACCAGTACTACATCGATCACATCGGGGAGTTCCCCAGACCGCCCAACCCTAAAGTGTACACTGATTAGGAACTTATAGGAAAGTGCTTTCAAACAACCATCTAGTAAATCATAGCTCTTTTTATTTATGTTGAATAAAAATCAAAATAAATTATGTATTGTAAATAACTTAATATTTATTCGTTTTTCACTATACTTTTAATACAAAACTTGATAATAAAAACCGGCCAAGTGCGTGTTGGGCCACGCGCCGTGTAGGGTTCCGTAACTACGTTGCCCTTCACAATATGCGGACTTCTTCTCCAAGTACATTTTGTATGTTTGTCCACTTATACAGATCGCGCCAAACTTCTAGTCCGCTCGGAAGTTGCTCTAACGAAGATAAATTTTGTTCCCTCCGACGCGAATCGCCCCGTGTTTAGGGGGGACTAATAGTTTGGCGCGATCTTTACTCGTTAAATTTAAAGCTTACTTAGCTGTGATAGTTTTACTTTTAACTTTGTTATAGATACTACTACCGTGAGTTTTTTCACATATCCAAAAACAACCGTTTAGCTGGCAGGGGGGGACCCTCAAAATTTGCTCTTTAAAGCTTAATATTTCGCAAACGGTTCCCTGAATCGAAAAATGGTTTTTACACACCCGTAACATTTTTGAATAACCTATCCAACGACACCCCACAACACGGGATAGATGAGAAAAAAAATCATCCCCACTTTGCCTGTAGGCGTGGTAGGTACCCTAAAAATTTTTTTTTAATATTTAATTTTACCACTTTGTCGGCGTGATTAGTATGTATACTAGTACTAAGAGTCTCTGAGCTAAGCCAAAGTGTTCTGTGGCTAAGCCGCGAACATACAGACAGACGGACATGACGAAACTATAAGGGTTCCTTGCTGACTACGAAACCCTAAAAATTAGCGTTCAAGATCCAATCCTATTTCTTGGTATTATTCCTTAACACGTCACAAAGGATCCATATATGCATGCTTGTCTCACAAAGATGCTGCGATCCTCTTTCGATTTTACTATGATTTTCAAAAACTAACTCTATGGACTCCAGTAATAGTAATGAAACAAAATATTAGGTTATGTTTTTTTATTAAACTTAATTGTTAGGTCCTGGCCTGCCTCGTCCGAATCCTCCTCTCTGTAAAGAAAAAAAAAACTTATTATTGCAATGTAGGGGGCAAGTCACAACGACAAATCACAATTACAACTTTAAAGCTAGCAGAACACTACAGCCACAACTTGTATAGTTTAAGCCAACTAAGGCGGGAGTAAAATCAAATGCAGTATCTTCCATCCCCATCGGCGCTTCGAGAACTATGTGGCCCACCACCGCACCCAGTGGCGGTCCCAAGGGCCCCCCCCCCCAATCTTATGCTGCAACCGCGCCTGATGCCAATTCGGGCCAATCTCTAAGGCCTTGGTTTCTTCAAAACGCCGTGCGCGACTGCAGGGTGGCTCGAACGCGACCGCCGACACGGCTCGTTTTACAAGCCTTGTATCGTCGTCTCACGTATGGCAACGATGAAATTTAGTAAAGAAAAAGACGGAATACTGATTGAAATGGTAAAATGTAATCCACTAAAATCATTAGGATAAACATTTAAGTTGTCTTTGTATCAAAATACTGTAGCACTTTTTGTTTCTCTTTTATCAAAAATGTCGCAATTTTTTCTTCTTTCGAAGAAACCAAGGCCTTACCGGTCGGTCACAGCTTCAGGCTTCGAGAGGCGCGCCAAGCGGTTTTTCTTGCGACGGCGCCGGCGGAGAGAACAAATGTATGAAGTTGTAGAGCCGGCCATGGGTCGCCGCACGCGCGTCTTGTCCGGCTTCGAGTGACTTGCGCTCTCGGGACGGCGGTATGCGGGGAGGCGGGCGGTTGAAACAGTGATCGAGCGCACAGGACGAACATAGTGTCGAGCACTTTGAGCGAGCGAGCGCGCTATACATCCGATGCGGTGGAAGGCGCCGACGGGTATCGTGGCAGAGCAAAGCCCGTCGCAAAAACCGCTTGGAAGCGCAGCAAGAAGCGCCGCCAGAAGCCTGAAGCTGTGGCCCTGGCGTTAGATTGGCTCGAACTGTATATGGCTATTTGTATATCAAATTTTGGTACCCTGGCTGACTTGACCATTCCAACAATTCCTAGACAAAAAGGTCTACGTCCAGCCTAGGAACATGAAAATTGAACTGCAGGTTCCTCGTATAACGTAGACATCAGCTAAAGAAGGGATTTTAGGAATTTCCACGAGATCGAGGAAACCGGTCCGCTTGTGCAAATAGAAACTTACGAATTCAACATCAGCGGATCCAGGGCCAACGTCGGCCTTTTTGTCGTGCGTGGCCGGAGCCTGCGGCGCGCGGCGGTACGCAGAGCGATCCTCGGGGCCGCGGGCGGGCGCGTCTGGCCGGCCGACTGCACCGCGGCGGACCGTCTCGGTGCGGACTGACCGCTTCAGGGTGGCGGGCACGATTTCAGGCGGCAGGTGGAGGAAGATGCGCAGGTATTCGATACCCTCGTTCGTTAGGTACCTGGAATCAAAAGGAGATATGTGAGAGGTACATTTGCCTTTCTTTGTTTTCTAATTCTTTACAATTAAGATATAGGATTTGTCATAATCAAAATATGGGAGATGATTTGAACAGACTGGTGACGAGCAGCGGCGTCACTGGTGCGAGGGTTCCGGCACCGCGCTCACCAACCCGCCTGCCCAGCGTGTGTGAGTATGGGCAATTCTTCCAGAATGACCGCCGGGAGTGGCAAAGTCCTGGAAAGGCTTATGTCCAGCAGTGGACCAACTAGGCTGATGGATGGATGGATGGGAGATGATTTTACGGTGCGTCGGTTTGGGGACAGTGAGAAAAATGGTAATCAAAATCTTATCTACAACTGTTTATGATGGATGACAAAAAAAAAGGATTGATTGACCCAATAAATAATAAAAAGGTGGGTATTTTATTATAGATCTAGCAAGGATAATTTTAATATTATTTTCAAGTTAGTTTTGTTACAAATATTTCATTACTTTTCGTGAATTCTTAACTGCTTTAGTTATCTGTGTGTAATTTACCAAGTTTTTTTTTTTCATATTTTACTGTCCTCTAGTTTCAGTGATAAGGGGGGACATACATTATTTTGTTTTTTCAAAGATTTCTCGAAATTGGTGCAAGTAAATTAATCAATTAGCTATTTGGTACCCATATGTTAAAATGAAGTTGCGTAAGCCGAAAACTGGCAACAGTACTCGAACATACAAACAACTTTCTGTGAAAAAAATGAGAAAAAAAACTGTTGTTTCATACATTTTGGTCAGGTAGCGATGTTACTTTTCTATGGAAATGAAATGAAATATATTTATTTATGTAATGTAAGTATTACTTATTACACTACATACACTATATTATTACAAGTCGGTTTTAATGTAATATAATTAAATACCAGGTGATTATTTTTCACGATTCCAGGGTTGGCTTTATGAGTACTATCGCCAGTTTCCGGGTTCCGCAACTTCATCTTATCACCCAGTATTTTTTTTAAACCCCTTTTTGGGTTCCGTACCTGAAGGGTGCCAAGCGGAACCCTATTACTAAGCCTCCACTGTCTGTCTGTCCGTCCGTCTGTCATAGGGGGTCGTTCACTGAAGGATATTCGGCCATATAGGTAACCAGTTGAAATTTTCACACAATACATGTTGCTATGGACTCTTGTCACGGCAAATAAAAAGCAAAAAATTATTGGGTCCCTAAGTTTGTACTAGGGTCTGTAGTCCCATACTGCAGCAAAAAATTCAAGTTTCTAGTTTAAAGCAAAAAAAGATACAGCCTATCAAAGAGTATTTTCATACTAAAAATCCCACCTACTGAACTTAGTAGCTTCCATGTGACCAACTTGAAATTTACGAAGCAAGGTCTTCTTTTGGCTCAAGTGAAGGAATATAATATATCCAATAATCATTAATCTCAATGGAATCAATCAATATATGTGAACAAGTTAATTTTGCAGTGCCTTTCCTTCATAATAATAAGTTTTATACTTGTAACTACTGTAAATTGAATTCATAACTATTTAAAAACTGATAGGACTTACATGACAATACATGTTTTGAATTCTTTCCGAATTTGTTCTCAAGAAAGTGAGTGACTGTCGTCAGAGGCAGTCACTGCACTTGCTCACTTGAGAATGAATTTGGAAAGAATTTGAAACATGTCACGTATCGCGAGATAATACATATAAGTCTATCCATTTTTAAATAATTAATAATGATAAGTTTGTACTATTTTTTGTTCAAATTATTCTAGTCTATTATTTTACAACGTTTGTAAGGTTTTGTGTTTCTTGTGACTACACCACAACTTATAGGTACCTATTTTAATAATCAACCCTCTCAACTGAGTGTAAGAGAGAAAAAAAATCAAGGATGTATCCAATTATCCATCTGTCTGTGGCCCAAACATTCACCAAATTCAATGAAATTATGCATTTTTTTTAAAAAGAAAAAGTCCACTTATATAATGTTAACAGAAAAAGTAAATAATATCAAAAATATTTGAAACAGCCAATGACATAGATACTGAAAACTTACTATTTTCTATAAGTACAAAACCAATTTAGAAAGTTATTCATTTGGACTCTTCCACATGTAATTTATAACCACTCATACCTATATTAGTAGTCGCAAAATTTGTTAGGTATCATAACTTAACCATTTGCAGGTTAATGCATGTATGTAAACTTAACTTCTATGAAAAGCTTACCAGTAGAAGTGTCTCCACGCAAACTGTTCCTTAACATAACCTCTTGATTTGAGAGACTGCATAGCTTTGATCACTTGGAGGTTGGGAATCTTCTCCAGATCAGGGTGTTTAGGGGCATGGTAGTCTTTCTTGGCTACCATGACTCCCTCCTTGAAGAGGAACTCATAGATAGAGACACGGTTCTGTTTTGGCATCAACATCTTGAGCCGCTACCTGAAAAAACAAGGTCTCTTTGGGTTCACTAGGTTAGGACACAAAACTTTGTAAATTCTCCACGGTGACACAAAATCACTATCACATAACTTCCACAATTTCACACTGTTGCAGAAACTAGTCGGAAATATATCTTTAATAAACTGATTACAGAATTATTATAAGATTTTTAAATTTCAGAAACTGTACCTTCTTCGTATTTTGACAGAAAAGAAACCGGAAAAGAATTTTTGACACTTTGTCGATAGTGTTGGCCTCAGAGAATGTTGACTCAAGGGTGTGTTCAGTTTGATCACCCGACGAATTCACGAACCCTGGCAGATATTACCTATCTATCATACAACTACTATCACTTTTAAAGGATCCTTCGCCAAATATTGTCTACGGAAACTGATGTAATAAGATATTTGACGTCAAATTTAAAAACAAAACTTTGATCAAAGAAAACTGATTGTACCTACTTTATGGCCGATATTACCCTTTGTACAGTGGAGACCGCATCAAGTAAGACAAAAAGGAATTTGTACCTATTTTATATTCTTTTCTGTAGGGGCTAATGTTGTACTGTAAGTGCATAGGTTGATGTGGTTTCCACTGTACCTATCACTTTTAAATGATTCTCATTAAATTTTCTATGGTGGAAACTGATCCATGATTACAACATGTAGTAATAAGGAATCCCTTTTCATACAAAATTGACATAAAATATTTGACGTCAAATTTTAAATCATAACATTGTTCAAGAAAACTGATAGTGTGATATCGTCCTAAGGCGTACCTACCGTAACACTGAGTTAGCTGACAGCAGGATATTTTGCTGCAAAAGAGATAGCATGTTTAGCGTTGCCCAACGATCACACAGAACTGAACTCAGCCCTGTACAGTGTAATGATAAAATGCATGGACGTGATTACAGTTTCTTAGTTAAATAAATCGAATCACAAAAATAAATCGCTTAAGACCGGTTATTAATTAAACAGCATTATGAGTTACGACTTCAGTTACATTATGATATTATTTTATACTTACTTGAGATGTGTTCCGTTTTACGCATCCACTGCATAGTTTCGTTTCCATACAAGGTGACAGAGCTAATATTTAAATATGCTACTTCTAGTAAATATTTAAAAATAAATTATTTACACTGACAGTGATGCAACAAAAATTTATATGAAATATTGGTACCTATTACACTATCAGCAACTGCATTGAAGGCGTCCTCCATATTATAATAAAAATTTTCTTTTTTCTGTTAATGATGATTTTCATAGAACCCCCATCGAAAAACGAAAAATTATTGAAGAAAAATTTTCTCGCCTAACTTTAACACCAATACTTATACTTTACCTGGCACCGACTATCTCGACAATGATTTTTACTGCTTAAAGCGACTTGGTTATGCGACTGTTTATCTACTGTACTGCTTACGATAACTTAGCTGCAAAAC
The DNA here is from genome assembly GCA_934047225.1 of Ypsolopha sequella. NCBI lineage: Eukaryota > Metazoa > Arthropoda > Insecta > Lepidoptera > Ypsolophidae > Ypsolopha > Ypsolopha sequella. The sequence continues at coordinate 12,679,245 of OW203985.1, forward strand.
TGGTTTGTTGAACTGATCTGCTCAAAACTAGTATTAATATGAGCAAAGACTACGGTTCTTGGTCCCTAGCAGCACTCAATACAACAAGAGATTATATGGAAGCTAGCCTGGGAAACGGCTTATTTACGATCTTTCTCTAGCACAAACCACAGCTTTTCTAGTGGCTTCATCATCATTATTTTAAATTCTTTTTCTCTTCATCAATGAATTTTAATAATCGTATCCATAAAAATTATCACCATTTTGCCAAAATGTTCCACAATAAACGAAATTTTTCCTCGTATTCAATACGTCAATGTACCACAATGTCGATGTCACACCGCAGCAATTTATTTAAGTTCTTGTTACGGTCTGTTACAGTTGGTTGTTGATTGATGCACTTATAAAAGCAGATGCACGATAATTACATACAGTATATGTTATGATACGCGAAAGTACGATAATTTGCAACCCTCCTCCGTAGTCGGGTAAAAAGATTATTATTCATATTCAGGGCCATTTACGTATGTACGATTCGGGGCAAACTTCGTTTTTTACTTCTTTAGTTGCTTTTAGAGATGGCTGTGTAACTATTTGCACATTGATCGTCCAATTTTGGTTATCAATTATTTTTTTTTCTAGATACTATTATTTGGGAGTTCAGATAATAAGACTTTGCTATGTCATGTAACACCGACGACAACGTGAGGTTTTGGGATATCAAACACCAAAAAGAAAAGAAAATAGTAAACTAAAAGCTAAGAATACACAGTTGTACGATAATTTTAGTACATTGGTGCGATAATTCACTCACCCTCGTCTTGAATCTTGCACAGCGCCCCTAGCGGTTTACGAGAGGAATCACATTTTATAATACAAAATATTTTACGCAAACGTAAACGTGTATAAGTAGTGACACGGTGAGGTCTGACATTGACTGCGCTAGACATTTTTTCTTTATCGCACTTAGTAATTTTGTGCGCGAATGAACACATGCGCTAGCCCCCCACCATTTTCGCCAAGCAGTCAAAAATCGTGCTGCGACCTGTATCGAGTGCAAAACTCATGGTAGACCCACTTATCAGACATGTAAAATTTACTTTGACAGTTTAAATTTTGTATTTATGTAGCGTTTCTAAATACCTGGGTAAATAAATAATCAAAACTGTTGAAGTGAATTTTACATTTCTGACAAAGTTTATGTATTGTACGTTTGAACTAGGGTGGTTGTGTAACGGTTGACAGTTTAATTTTACATTTACCCGGGACCCGGGCGTTTGGGAACGCAACCTTTCTCAGGCGTTTAGGAACTAACTACATTAAATTCAATGTTGCCAGATCGGCCCCTGGGGGGCTGAATATCGGCCTTTCTGAATCTTTCTCGGCCTTTGAAAGCCATCGGCCTTTTCTCGGCCTTTGATCTATCAGCCACCTTTGACATCATTATTGTCTATGTCAGGAAGGAGCCTCATCATAGATATCATTATACTATTGTTCCAATACATATTTATCTGAAAATGGAGCAGATTTTTTTTTCTTTCCCTAGCATTGCCTAGAACTCATCGAATAGAGCCAAATCATATTTCTTGTTATCTTCAAAAATAAATTAATGGGCGGCTATCAAAGTTATAATTTTTAGATCATTTCGTGTTACAGGGTCTATCTCAAAGACCAAAGTAGTAATGGATTTGTAAATTTTGTTTATTAAGTTACCTGTATTTGGACAACAAATACTTACATACTAAAAAGGCAGATTTATGATGTAATTTTAGGGTTACATCCTTAAATACCCAACCAACTAAACTTTGCGGTTTTGTTTCATACAATTTCTGTTTAAATTATTTAAGTATAGTAAGTAGGCTATTTAAATGGTACGGAACCCTCAGGGTGCGAGTCCTTACCACATTAGACCGATTTTTTAGATGGTATTGATTTTTAGCTTGTATCGCCTGCGTTCCTTTCATTAACGATTTTATTTTTCACATTAATATTTATGGTTTCGGATTTTTTTTTTTCAATATCGACCTCTTCACTCAAAAATCGGCCCTTTTTGGAAGAGATTTCGGCCTTTTGGTGTTTCGTATGCTGGCAACACTGCTTAAATTGTCAAATCAAAATTGGCTCAAAAGAACTAGTTTCCAGGACCATAAGACTTATTTAAAAAAACAAATAATCAAACAGTCAAACACTATAGTTGGCTGTACGGGCTACTGTCCTTTGCCTATTCCAAGACGGAATGAAAAATGAGAAAAAAAAATCAAACACTATGGTCAAACACGAACGAGGGAGAGAGGTGTCGTTTTATTTTTACAATTTCGTATATTTCTAACCATTAAAGATTTGTTATTTGTCTTCGTATCTGTAAGTTTTCAATTACTCCAAAATTCCAAAATGGACTTCCAAAACAGACCGGGAGGCAAGACTGGTGGAGGTGGAGTGGCGTCATGGTCGGAAAGCAACAGGGACCGACGCGAAAGACTTCGCCAGCTTGCTTTGGAAACTATCGATCTAAACAAAGATCCTTATTTTATGAAAAATCACTTAGGTACGTATTTATTTTCATCGAACAAAACAATCTCTTCTATTTGTTACAAACCAAAAGGTAACCTAAATAATTGTTTTTCTAGGTTCATATGAGTGTAAATTATGTCTAACATTACACAACAACGAGGGAAGTTACTTAGCTCACACTCAAGGGAAAAAACATCAAGCTAACTTGGCCCGTCGTGCTGCCAAGGAGGCCAAGGAAGCCCCTCAACAGTTAGCTCCTGAAAAGCCTAGAATTGAACCTAAAAAGTTTGTGAAAATTGGACGACCAGGTTATAGAGTGACCAAGCAAAAGGACCCTGAATCTGGACAACAAAGCTTGTTGTTTCAGGTTGATTACCCAGGTGAGCTAGCTGTAGTAACGAATCAGTATATTATCATAATGTAACTGAAGTCGTAACTCATAAGATACAGATTGCGGCATGATTTTTGACTACTCGGTGAAAGTTTTGGGGGTCTAGTGCATGTGTTCATTTTGCATAAAATTACTAAGTGCGATAGAGAAAAAATTACTAGCACAGTCAAAGTCAGACATCAAGAACTGTGCTGCCACCTGTATAAATACAAAGAAAAATAAAATTCTTAAGAGTGCTACCTCCTCGCCAGGCAAGGAACCAGCTCTGGGCTTATTTGTCTGCCAGAAGAAGGGTTACCTTAACTTCACATAGTAAATCTCAGAATAGATATTTTTTAGAACTGTACAAATATTGTTTCCAAAATTAACAAGCTTGTTTTATTTTTAGATTGCTGTATAGGTATGATTATACTCATAGTTGGCACTGACCTCAGAAGCAGTACTATGAGTATACTTTTATACTCATTCCAGATAGATAGATATTTGTTTTTTTGATTTGTGTTGATTCCGTGTAACACATTTTAACTTTTTTGACAGAACTTAACTTAAAGTGTTTTGGATTTTTTTTTCTGTATCGAAAATACAAAGACAGGATGCCTAAAATAAGGTTAGTCCTGTCAAATAAGTTAAGTCGTGTTATACCAAATCAACACCAATATTACCTTTTAAAAACAAACTCTTTCTAATCTTCTTTGGAATGAAGTTAGCACTCAGTAAAGCAGATCTGATGGCTTTAATTTTAGTTTTAGTACTGTCAAATTTAAATTGTCTTCATTATAAATAGTCTTTAAGAGTTAGGTACAGAAGCTAAATTATTCTAAAAAAATTGAAGTTTTTGAAGACAGCACTTAAACTAAAATTAAAGCATTCAGAATCGTCTTTATATTCATAATTATATATATAAATACCTCTCTTATTTTACAGAAATTGCTGAGGGAGTGCAGCCCAGACATAGATTTATGTCAGCTTATGAACAAAAAATAGAGCCTCCAGACCGCAGATGGCAATACTTGCTTTTTGCTGCAGAGCCATATGAAACCATTGCATTTAAAGTTCCCAGCAGGGAAGTTGAGAAACATGATTCCAAATTCTGGACTCACTGGAATAAGGATACAAAGCAATTTTTCTTGCAATTTGCATTTAAAATGGAGCCTTTGCGTATGCCTCCACCTCCAAAGATGTGGGAGAACCCTGGTATGCGTCTACCGCCTCCACCGGGTACTCCGATGATGGGACTTCCTCCTCCGCCACCGTTGATGCCAGTGCCACCTCCACCACCATCCATGTAATTCAGAGAATTCCAATAGATAAGCAATATAATAAAAATAAATGACATGTTCTAAGTTTACATATCTGGCTCGCCACTAGAATATTTCCTGTTTCTTATGTAGTTCATATTTTTATGGTGGTTATGTATTGTAAATGCAATTATTGTCTAGTTTGTCCTACAACTCCTCTGTTTCTTTATGAATTATTTATTTATTATTCCGTTGTGAATTTTTAAAATTTAAACTCAGTATCGAAAATAGAATCGAGCTTAGAGAGACCCTTGTTCCATTTGTTATTCAATGTGTATTTGGTGGGTATCCATAAAAATTTAACCAAGAAGTTTTTAACCAGACTGGAGTAATGCCTTCCACGGAAATCCACACCCTAAAAGCAAACATAACACCTTTATTATCTCTGATGGTATCTCTATAACTCATGAAAGGCTGGAGAATTGGTACCAGCTACAGAAAGAGTTCAAACAATAGAACGCAATATATCCAAACTTATGAGATAGAAAAAGATAGCTATACTCATGGCTATGCTATTTATTTTTAGGGTTCCGTAGTACCAAAAATGTACAAAATGAACCTTTATGGTGAGACTCCTTTGTCCGACTGTCCGTCCGTATGTCACAGCCTACAACCTCGTAACATAACTTTAGCACTGTTAAAGATGATAAAGACTTGAAATTTGGCACAAAAATAGCATTAATTTGCTAACATAATATGGTGTACAAAAATGTTGAAAATTTTTAAATTGTTCAAAATAAAGAGAAAAATATCCTAAAAACACAACATGGGTATCTAATTGTAGATATTAAAGAGCTAATTGTAAAAATGTACACTTTTACTGTAAGTATATTTTTTAGGGTTCTGTAGTCAACAACAAGGAACCCTTATAGTTTCGCCATGTCCGTCTGTCTGTGTATCCGTGGCTTAGCTTAGAGATTATTTGTACTAGAAAGCTGTAATTTGGCATGGGTATACATATTTATCACGCCGATAAAGTGGTACAGTAAAATTTTGAAAAAGATTTTCTTTTAGGGTACCTCCCCTACGCGTAAAGTGGGGATGATTTTTTTTCTCGTTTATCCCCTAGTGTAGGGTGTCGTTGGATAGTTAATTTAAAAACATTGGGGGTGGGAGAAGACCATTTTTCGAACCAGGGTTCCGTTTGCGAAATATTAAGCTTAAAAGTGTTAATTTTTGATAGAGTCAAGTGTCCAACGGTTGTATTTGGAGACGAAAAAAATCACAGCAGTAGTATACATAACGAAATTAAAAGGAAAACTATCACAGCTAAGTAGGCTTTACAAGTTAACGAGTACAGATTGCGCCAAACTTTTAATCCCCTCTAAACACGGGCCGATTTGCATCAGCAGGAACAAGATGTATGGGTCGTTCTTGGGAAGAGCAACTTCCGAGCGTACTAGAAGTTTGGCGCGATCTGTATTAGTCGACAAACTTATAAAATGTACTTGGAGAAGTCCGCATATTGTGCAGGGCAACTACGGAACCCTACACTGCGCGTGGCCCAACACGCACTTAGCCGGTTTTTTTAGTGATAAATCTTGTCAGAATGGCCCCTCCAAAATCAAATCCTGGATCCGCCCTAGAATGAGCATTAAATTGTCATCGATTAAAAAACATCTTTCGTTAAAAAAAGACGTTCCGGAAGTGACGCATCTGAATGTAAGTACCCCTTTATCCTATGTGAACAAAGAAGTATGTATCCACTTTACCTAGAGCGATACCTAAATATAAACATTCTCAGATATAAACCTCAGAATTCCTTATTCTAACTAAGATATAAACCCATTTTCCCTCAGAATAAGGAATATTTATCTGAGCATTTTCCTCCTGAGTAAAAAAACTTTGAACTTATTATCCTATGATAGTATATTGAACTTGTTATGATATCTATGGAAAAAAAACCTACTTATACCCTGCGGTCCGTAATAGAATTATAATGGATCATAAGCCATTCACTTCGTACTTTCGTAATCGATTTTAGCGATATAATTCTATTTCGGAACGCAGGGATAGTTTTAAAGCCTCAAGACTGAGTTTAAAGCCGCTCCATGTTCTAGACGAGACTCTCGCCAAGAAGGGGACAAAGCTATATGTGTAAAGAAGCTATAGCTTCTTCTCCTTCAGGCGAAAGTCTCGCCGAGAACGTGGAGTTGCCTTTAGGTTATATTGCGCAAATCGGAACGCTGCGCTGTTAAAAATTGAATGAGCGGCTTTTTTCTGTTTGAAAAGTAACGGTCATCTACCGTCAGTCGTTGCTCAAACAATACCAAAAGAAAACAATCATATCATTTTCGCGCGAAATCTCAGCGGACGCACTCTGTACGTGGTTGCTTGTTAGTTTTTGTTGTAAAGTTTATTGAAAAGTTATTTCTCTGATTTATTTTATCTTAGCTATAAACTATAGCTGCACGATGTTCTCGAAAGCAAAGAGATTCGATAAAACTGGTAAGTTCTATTATTTGTTGATACCGACTTTCAGCCTTGAATTTAGATTAAGAACCACAACTTGCACCGAGGATCTTAGGTTCTAAAATAAAATACAACCTAGTTTAGCTTTTGGACACTGCACTACCACTATTAAAATTTCCGGACGTTACAGCCATGAAAATGTCTAACCGGTGCGCAGTCAGTAAGCAAAGGAGCTTAAGGTAGTGAATGCCAGGGGGGCATTTCCCAGTCTGTCGAATTAGCCTTCTCGACCGTAAAAACCTGTTTTATCTGTCGAACTCCATACATTTTTAGCTCGAGTTTTAGAAGTCTTGCTTCGACTGTTTCTCTGGAATAGCCCCCCAGATAGTCAATTTGATATGTTTGCAGCCAAAAACCAAGCCAAAGAATTAAAGAAAACTGAAAATGAAGTTCCTAAAATGAAGCCTAAAGTCACCCCCACTCCTGTCTCGGTGATGTCCAAGCCAGCAACTACTAATACTTTAAAGAACAACTTCGATGCCCAATCACAGACCAGCTCAATCCGAAGTGTTAAGTCCTTTGTCACGGTAAGAAATAAAACACACTTCTATGATGTTTCACCCCCAGGTGAAATGAAAAATCAAGACAGAGTGCCCTCCTTGTACATAACGGGTATTGGGTTTGTAACGGGTAAAGGAGGCCAAAAGTAAGACAGTTTTGTGTTTGTACACATCTTGAAACTCACACATCTCAGCAATCTGTCTCGGTTTTTACTATGCAGCAACACTCATGTTTACAAAACTTCAATGTTGACAGTGCTCCGTCTTGAATTATTTGGTTTGAGGTTTCACCATTGAAATAGTATATTACGATACGAGAGCGCTGAAAAGTTTTCTGACGAGTGTGAGTTCGGCACGAGCCGAAGGCGAGTGCTGCAATCACACGAGTCGAGAAAAAGTTTCTCGCACGAGTTTCGTATAATTTCTTATAGCACAAGTGCGGAAAATGCCGACTTTACGCACGCGCAGCGTGCGTAAAGCGGTCATTTTACGCACAGTGTGCTATAAAATCTATTACTTAAATTATTTCATTATTTGATATAATTTTTAATGTTTTAGCCGAAACCAGTAAAGCCTGCAACCCTGGTCAGAGCTCATTGCAGTTTAAAAAAAGTTACCCCATCTGCTTGTAAAAATTTGGAAAAAAAGACTGCTGCTAAAGATAATAAAGTATCTGAGGATATCATCCAATCACAAGAAGTCGAAATCAGGTAACTTATTTGTCCTTCCTGAAATATTTTACTTTGATAATAAAATTTTTTGATAATGAACAGAAAATCACTTGTACTATCCCACAAATTTATTTAATACTTCCTGACCGGTTTCGCCTTTATGGCATTATCAAAGGAATTAATATAAGATCTTAATTACACAATAAATAGTTTACATCAGCCAGTGCGATCAATGACACTAACACATTTTTGTAGTGAGGGTAATAGTTAACTTATCCGTTCTAGTAGATACCAACCGAAAAACTTTTTGCCTAAGAGTGGGGAATTTTAAATTCATGTTATGTAAATATAAAATAATATTGTTATTGTAAATAAATTAGAATTGATTAAAACAAAATAATAAAACAATAAAAATAATTATAATAAAGTCATTAGATTTCAAATTATGTAAAAATGTGTGCATGCAATGTCAATTTATAAAAGTTTATCTCTTTAGTCAAAATATTGTAAAAGGGGGTATCTATTATTGTCAAGTTGATGGTTTAGAATCGTGTCTTGGTTGAGAAGTACTAATTTATTGATTTCAAGGGCTTCTAGAGCATTCAGTTTTTTGCCTTTATTATAAATTTTTTGATGTTTAGTAATCTTTCTTTTCAGAAATAAAGATTATACAATATCTGAGTACAGTCGTCAGATTGGAGACCTGAAACTTGAAATAGCTAATCTTCAAAAGCAACTGAAAGAAACTCTCAAAGATAGCAAAAATGATCTGGAAAACCTGAACACAAAAATTTCTAATATCCAAATAGGTGAACGTCTTGACATTGAAGAGAACTGCAACATGATCAATGATTTAAAGATACAGATATCATCATTGGAATGTCAATGTGACAAGTTGGAACAAGAAGTGAGCAGTAAGCAAGTAGAGCTCTCCTCAATGGAGGAAGTGATCTGCATCAGGGACAGCTTATGCAAGGACTTGCAGGACAAACTCACCTATATGGAGACATGTCTGGATGAAACTAAACAGAGACTAGAAATGGTCAAAGGACATCATGCTTTAGCTTTAGAAGCTAATGAAAGCATCAGACGCGAATACAAAGTTGAGCTTGAAACTATGAAAGTAAAATTGGATGAGGAAAAGCAAACTATTATCAATAAGTGCAAAACAGATCAGGAGTCCATCAAGTCAAAGTACAACACTATGATTGATTTAATCAAAGCTCAGGTGATAAAAGAAAAGGATGATGCAATCAAAGAGCTACAACAACAGATAGTCAGTAAGGATAATGAAATGAAAGCTAAACTTGAGCAAATAGATGAAGCAACTCATGAGAAACTGAGACTTTGTGAGATACAATTCGAGGAGCGATGCCGCTCTATCCAAGAGCACTGGGCACTGCAAGAAGAAAAGATACAATATCTGGAGAAAGAGGCCAATGATTTAAAATACTCTCTAAGTATAGCAGAGGAACAAAATACAATGCTTCAAAAAGAAATCAATATTTTGAGAAACCAAAATGAATTGCTAGATAAAGAGAGATGCAATCTAGAAAGGGAAGTTGATGATCTTAAAGACGAGTCTAAAAGAAAGTTCATAGATTTTGAAAACCAGGTTAATAAATTAACTGTTGAAGTGGATAAAGCGGTAAAAGAGAAACTAAAATTTGAGATGTCTTTATCGGTGACGCGCGACATCGTTCAGGTTTTAACGATGCGGCTACGAGAGTCTGATGACGAAGTAGAGCATTTGGAGGGAAAAGTGCAGTCACTCAGAGAAGACAAGGACGTTCTTGAAGACGAATTGACCACATACAAGAACTCATTGAACAATACTCTGCTAGAATGCAACGAGTACAAAGAGGCACTGGTCAACATTCTCAAGTCTAAGGCGGCTCTTGCTAAAGAGCACACTCGTATTATGGAGCACAATGTCTCTCTGATAGAGAGCCTTCAGAATGTTGAGAAGGAGGCGTACCGCGAGCTGGGATCTATCAAGAATGAACTCATAGAGGATGTGGAGATCCTGAAAAAGGAATCTTCCTCACAGATACAGATGCTTCGTGAAGAAGTAAGTGATAGTATTGTATGAAATACAGGTGGCTAACAAATTAAAAACGCATATTTTCTGGAGCCAAAGGGAGAAAGTTTAGCAAACCCTTACGAAAAAGAAACAGTTTCCCCATTTTTCGGTTTCTGCTTTGTATGCTAAAAATTGGACCATTTTCAACTTGGAAGCTTGATTTCCCAAGAGCGGCCACACCTACAAAACACTCTGCTACACTCTAGCTAGAGTTAGCTTAGGGATCCACTCGTTAAGGATTATTTTTGATTACTACTGTTTTTTTTCTTTGCCATCTGCTAGTCTAGCATAGCAAACCATATTGAGCTCAATAACGCACAATACAGTGCTCTCTCTCACTCTGTTGATCTACCTCGAGAGGGATAGGCATGTTGTATCGAGCGGTTACATCTCGATATGGTCTGCTACGCTAGACCCCCTGGTCTAATTACTAAGAAGCGACCAGTTAGTCACGATTCAAGACGTACCCTTGCTATATGGTTTAAAATAGCGTCAATATAAACGGTATTGTCTTTTGCTAGGTGGAGAAAAAACGTGTGCTGTGTGAGATAGCGACGGATCACGCGGGGCAGGCGACGGCGGCGGCTGAGCAGTCGCGGGCCTTGCTGTCGCATGCGGCCACTGAGATAGGGCGTCTCGAGGCTGACAACCAACGCCTTTCGCACCAGGTCATAAAGCTAAATCCTAGGAACTTTCATTTTCAAATAAGTGATAGATGGGTATGTAGCTCACTCGGTAGACGGCGACAGCTGACCTTCAATCTTGAGCTTTAGACCCGGGTTCGAATCCTGCTGGTCGAACGATAACTTTGTTATGAGTTTTTCGGAATTCATAGTATTCGTATACTTCCCACTTGCTAACGAAAAGGAAAACAGTCTTTACATATTAAATTGCCGTTTTCTATAGAGAATTTGAAGGAAACTCAATTTTTTTCAGTGTTAAATTTTTTTTGCATTTTTTTAAGGAATAACAAATCCAAATTATGTAATTTCTTAGGTGTATGAGACATTACGCATTTACGACAACATTAAGCTGACAGCAACATTAATTTAATTTTTGAAAAGTGTCAGCTGTAAAACATATTACGAATCTTATCATAGCCATTTCTATGATAAGATTCGTAAAAAATTTTTGCAGCTGACACTTATTGGCTGGCATCAGGAATTGTGGTCTTATGAATCTGTAGGGAAATTTCGGCAATTTCATATGTTAAGACCTATTATAAATCTGCATGCCCTAAAAAGCATGTGTTTGTGCCCGAGCAATAATTCAAAATTGTCGTTGAAAAGAGAGTTCTATGATCGTTGATTGTTTTGAGTGTAATATTTATACTATACCCATATTTTAACGTATTTTCGTGTAAGTTCAGTTAGAATTGCCTGAAGATATCCTTATAAGGATTAAAGTGGTTGCAAAAAATAATAATACTTACGAAGTAGAACAGTGTATATTTTAGGAAATATAATTTGAGCCAATTCGGATTAACTTTGGATAACAATTGAACATAGAGGCACGTATGTAAGACAAGACTCGCGCTCACGTCTATCTACGAGTATAAACTGAACAACAAATGTTGAGACTTCTAATTCTTTAGGAGTAACTAAGAGAATTGTAAGAAAAAGCATAAAGTGCAAATTATTTAAATGCATGGACGAATGTGTTAAGACCGTTTACTCCAAAATATTTTTTGCAAAACCGGAGTTCTGTTTCTATGACCCTATCATTATTGTATTCAAATTCATATTATATTTCCTCAACTATACAAAGTATTTTCTTTTACTTGGTTATAATATTTTGATAGATCGAAACTAAAATCGCTTGTATTTACAGATTCATGATCAGCAATCTTTAGTGGTGGAGCTCTCACTGCTTCGACAAGAAAATGAAGAACTCGCAATGACCGTCGCGAAACAGTCGTCTATCATCGAAAAGATGAAGAAAGATCAGCAGGTGATGGAGCAGAAACAGTCTCTACCTAAATCTCCGCTTGTCTCCCTGAAAACTCATAAAATCGGCAAAGAAAACGCGCCGATCATTAAATCACCATTGAGGGAACGTAATCATTAATACTTGAAAAATATTTCTGATGTACCTGTGTATCTAAAGGCACCTTTAGGTATTAATGTTTAAATGTTTATTCAGTCTGAAAATACCTAAGTTGTATGTTCAAAAAATATTTAAATGTCGTTTATGATTTTATCATTTGTTATGTCAAGAATGAGGCCTTGTTCATGTAATTATGGTAGCTGTGAAATTGTTATAAATTTATGATCTAATTAATGTCTTATTTATTTAAATTATTTTTCTATCTTACATAGTTTTTAATGATTTACAGAAGGATGTCTCTGTCCTTTCCTATTTGTGTACGTGTGCGATTATGTAATAAAAACTTGAATATTTGTTGGGACTTTCTCTTGCAAAAATATTTTATTCGTAAATTGTATTGCGATTCCGATCGACATATTCTTCAAAATAAATATCGTCAACTCTGGTCAAGTAACGAAACACAGAGGGGGTCGGGAGTAGGGTTGTCATTTATCGGGTACAAAATTAAAATCTGACAAAATCCCAGACTAAGAAAATTATCAAATTTTTCATGGTAAGAAAGCGGTAGTCCCTATTAAATCATTAGCAATGATATCAAATACACAGTGGACACTTCTTTGTTCGCATCTCGTCTTAATACTTCACTTCGGGAATAACTTTTAACCACAGACTGCTTTTAACAAAGGGTAATTTAATTACTTTTATTATCATTAATTTAATTATTCATGATAAGTTATTACATATTTTGACGGAAAATGAAAAAAAAATCGGCCAAGTGCGAGTCTGACTCGCGTAGTTCCGTATTGTAGATGATAAATTTAATTTTGTCAATTTTTTCGTGAATTTCTCACCAGCTTTATTTTTCCTGTGATCTTTACGTAAACACATATTATCACCATGATTTTTTTCATATTTTTCGGTCTACCAGTTTTGGAGATAAGGGGGGGATATATATTTTTTATTGGTTTTTCAAGAATTTCTCGAAATAGATGCAATTAAACAGCCAAACTATACATTTTACAATCAGCTTTTTAATATCTACAATTTGATACCTACATTGTATTTTAATAAAATATTTTATTTATTAATTTTTCTTCTTTTTTTATATTTCTCATTAGTGCCGAATTTTTTTTTAATCGCTATAGTTTTCCTGTAATTGGCCAGTTATGATCTATAATTGACATTTATTTCATATTACTAGTGCCAGTAAATATAGTAAAAGTATATATTTTTACAATCAACTTTTTAATATCTACAATTTGATACCCATATTGTACTTTTAGGATAATTTTTTATTTTTCTCTAAATAATGCTAATGTTGTGAGGCTGTGACATACGGACGGACGGACAACGGAGTCTCACCATAAAGGTTCATTTTAGGTACGGAACCCTAAAAATTACCTCGTAAACGAATGCGACGCCATCGATTCGTTTCTCCGTGATTGAGTAGAGGCTGCTGCATAAGAAGTATTCACTTAAGTAATTTAGGGTTGTATATGACAATTACCTGCTTTTTATCTCCTAATCGCGCTATGTATACTTATTACGATATAAAAAACCTAACAAAAAATACCGTGAACGTCGGCGTCGGAAAACGAAAGTCTAGGGTGGGGCGACCTCTTTCAAATATCAACGGGATTAGAGTTGAAAAATAAAAAACATACTTACTAATTATTATTAATTTCATGTCTCTTGTATGATGTGTGTCTGCTGTATGTGTACTTTAGTACTATTTTTTATTGTCCCGTTCCGTTTTCAGGGGGGGGGGGCGCCCCCCCCTTTCCGACACCCATGACGGTTAAGTATAATTTGACATATTGTTATCATTAATACTTGCGATTGTCGGAAACATCATCATAATTTTAATAAAAACACTAGTCAATAATATCGAGGGTTTCAAGCCGAAAGGGCGTATCTGCAAAAATATAAAGTATCGACTGTAAATATTTTTTTATACGTCCAATAAATTGGAATTCTCGAAATTCAGAAAATCTGTATATACGCCTTTTCAGTTTGATGCCCTCGATATCACCGGTTTCGCCTTGCGGCATTATCAAGAAACAATAAAGAAATTAAATGAATGAATTTTAAATGAAAATAAGAGTGATGTAACTGTGAAACGGTATGTACTAGTATTATTTATCAAAATTACAATTTCACGGCTTTGACAATTTACCTGCGACGTACCTATTATTCTAAATTCCCGACCGCGACGACGAACTGTTGTAGACACATTCAAATTCCTGGCGGGATGACGAAATGTTAGGGGTGGTCCTGTTTGGTCCGCATTTGGAATTTGGATACAGGTTATTGTTAGCTTAAAACGAGGGTCCAAAGAATTGTAAAAATTACTTGTGTATAAATAAAAATTTTGTATTTGGAGTCATAAAACTTCACGTTATCGAAAGAGTTCAAAATGTTTCTAAAAATGTATTAAATAAAAAATTGTCTCAGTCTTTCATTTATTTATTCAAATAAATGTACATTTTACATGAAAGCGCTATAAATAAGCTACAGTGCAAGGACATTGGCAGTTAAAGCATTTTGGCAAGATTAGGGGAATCTGAACCAAACACATGTACAGGCAGCGACAGTAAATAATGCACATCGGCTATCTTCGGCTTCGTCTCTCTCACCGGACTGTTAGTGCTTCGTGCGACAGAGATGACGCTACGATACGATGTGCATTATTTACTGCCGGGACCTACATATGTTATTTTGAAATTCTCGACCAGCCTTATAAAATAATTAAATACATCAAATAGTTGGTTATCATCTTTGAGAACTAATGCAGTACGCCCACTTTACCGGACATGTCTCTTGTAGAGAGCGATACTCTTAAGTAAACTAAATTAGGTTTCATTCCTATCTAAAAACAATTCACATCAAAAATGCATGGGACAAATTTCGGCTTATTCTTTGGATTAATCAGACTTAAATAAATCACATATAATGGGAAATGACTTAGAATTTAACTTACATTAAAATCAATTATGTTAATACAAAACGGTTGATATTGAAAATTTAAATCGGTGACAATAGTATAATCTCATTAATTCGTTCTATGCTACAAATATCAAAAAGATACTAAAGTCAGTTTCTAGGGCAAGTGGAAAAACAGTACGAGTCAAAAGAAAACGATATGTATCGCTCGCCATACAGTCTTTATTACCGCGTTTCGTGGTACGGGGTCCAGTATAAAATGCGCATAGGTAATGAGCCCGTCTCCTACATGAAGATTTTTATGAAAATCAATTACGTTTAAAAAGCTAAAAACAGTAGTTAAAATTATTTTTTTCGATATCTCAAAAAATGACGAAGTTATTGGCAATTAAAGTGAGCTTAACGGCATGTCTCGTGACGTCAACTGACACGATTTTATAAAATACCGCTATCGCTAACTTCGGTAATAGTAGGAATTTTTTTTTAAATTCTATATGTGTTGTGCTTTGCTATAACTAATTAATTAGTTACTATAAAAATTTACTGATTTTGCACTACAGGAGACGTGTCCATTGACCGGTTTTCGAGCTGTGCCAGAAATAGACTTTAGTTTGGGACAGTTCTTTTTCCATTATTAAGTAAAGCCCTATTTTATTCTATATTATCTATTCAATGAGTATGATATGGCCTTATCATCTAACTTTAACACAAATAACTCAACAAAATTATCTTATACCATAGGTAAAAAACTTGCCAATCATTCGGTACTCAAAATACATTTGAGATCATTGTAATACTGAACTATAATATATGAACAGCTAGTTTCATTGAAGCCTACCTACCAGTCTTCCTACCGGTTTAAAAACAGTCTTTAGAATTACAAGTCCAATATTTGGTCACGGAGATCAAAAACTGATTACTGTATGTTGCAAAATGCGTATAAAAAAGTTCAAAAAATGCATTTTTGCTATGTAAAAAATTACACCTATCGTACGTAACATAAGTTATCAGAGACTTAGAAAAATACTTTGGAAATTACACTTACAATCTAAAATTTTTGGAACACACTCGTGTTAAATATAAAAAAAAAAAAACAAAAAAGTAAAACGAGAAATTAATTTACAAGCGTCACAAGGAGATTCACCGCCTAGTTACATTAAAAAACGGAAGATACGATACGGGGAATCCACAACATCGAAGAGCCTATAAATCGTTGTGTAGTTTAGTCGATGTGCGCGAACCTCGGTACCAAATCCTCCTGTATGAGCAGGTCGCAGTGCGGCAGCTCCCCGAGGGGGAGCAGGTCCTGCGCGACGGAGATGAGCGGCGAGTCGGGGCCGGGCAGGCGGCCGTGCCACACGAAGTAGTAGAACAGCTGCTGCATGGCGGCCATGTAGCGGCGCTGCTCGGGCATGTCGGACGCGAACGTGCCGAGGATCGCCTGCACGTCAGCCGCCACGTCCGCTATCCCGTCCCCGCCTGCACCGCCGCCAGCTCCCGCACCCGCCACCACGTACAGAGGCACGTCCAGACGCATACGCGCCAGGCTCACGAGCGGGCACAGCGTGCGCACCGACGATATCAACTCTACCAGACCCTCGTACGTTTTGTTGAAATGCTTGAACACCGCTGCGGTTAGATTCTTCTCTCCTATAGCGCTATCGTTAACTACCTTCTCGACCATTTCCGCGGTCCAGTTGAGGTGTTTCTTCTGCAGAGGCTCCGAGTGGCCCGAGTGTTGCGTCGTGCCGAACACCATCGGCTTGAACTCCTTCTCCTTTCCGAGGGTCAGCTTGGCTTTCTTCTGCGCGTCCCAGCTCTCGTATGCGTGAACCCTGAGTAGATCCCCGTCTAGGACGAGCCAGGAGTGTCTCAGTTCGCCGGTCAGAGGCAAAGCGTCGAGGTTGGTTTCGAGCCATACTTCAGGGGTCGCCGTTAGAATCTCCGTAGAAGTCACGCGTCTCAGACAGTCGACGTCTCTGCATTGGCTTCTCAACTTAAACTGGTCGTTGGTCTTCTCTGCCTGCTCCAAAGGCTCCCCAGGGAAGATGACAGACGGCGACGATAACCAAACCCGAGAGTACAATTTCTGAGCCTTCTTGATCGTAGTCAAAGCTGCGACTAACGTAGCGCCGGCGCGATGCCCCAACAGCGTGACCGATTCCGCATCCCCCCCGAAGTGTTTAATGTTTTGCTTGACCCAATCCAACGCGGCTATGAGATCGCTGAGAGCGTAGTTGCCTGAAGTCGGTGGATACTTAGCATTGGATAGGAAATCGAGCGCGAGAAAACCGAAAGGGCCGAGTCTGAAGTTCGGCCTAACGAAAACGACCTCCTTAGTGCGAGCGTACATAGGAGACGGCTGTAGAGGGGAGATGCCACCAGACAGCGTGTTCGCTCCAAGGAGTACCACAACTGGGAGAGGAGAGTCGTAGCGGACATGGGGGGTGACCACATCTAGATATAGACAGTCTTCTTCACCAGTGATAGTCCCGTTCTCCAACATCTGGAGGCAGGCGGGACCGCGGGCGTGCGCCTGGCGTGTGTCGTTCCAGCACATAGAGATGTTGTTCAAGGGCTGCGCATAAGTGAACCTTCGCTCGGCGACCGGCGCTGCGGCGTATGGGATGTTGTAGAAGTTGTACACGCCTTCGTCCAACACTCTGTGAAGAAAGAAACACGATTAAAAGAAAGAAGGATAATTTATTTGCATAAATTGTGGTATACATAAAGATGGTGAGGTACACAAAATTGGTTCAGCACAGTTTACCTTATTCAGGCATGCAAATTTTAGAGTAGATATACATTTTATAATATCTATTCATAAAGTATCTGTAATATTATCACTAATTTCTAAGTAACTATAAATTTGCTATGTTACAACATTGCTTAAATTCAAAAAATCTTTTATGTCATAGAAACATCGCTGTGTTAAATAATTACATAAATAACAATTTCTTAAATAAATTGTAAATAAAACGACAGATAAACCTCGATTTTAGGTTTCCGTCCATTTGTTGACGGAATACGCAAAAACTGTTGGACTAGTACGTTTTGGAAACATCCCGATTAGCATATCTTTAAAAACAGCCGCTAAAAGGGCGAGCATTACCAGAGCTAGCCGAAGTACCAGGCATACCATTGGTATGATACCAAAGTCATGCATAAGATAATAGTGGATAGACGAGGACTCGGATGAGGCTCTGACGTCCGAGTGTTTGTTGGCGGTATATCCACCGTAACCATCAAAACCACAGAATGGCGATGAGCCACTGCATCATTGGTGTGATAAATGTTTAATCCCTATTTTTTTAAATACGTCATTTACAGGTGGTAGAAGAGCTGATGCCGGGCTCGACTGTGGAGGTGCCACCATCTTACTTGGAGACCCCCTCGATGTAATCCGGGGGAGAGTAAGAGGACCGCTCACAGGCAAAAAACCAGGGGGCCCACTATGCCTGGGACCGTGGATGGTGGTATATCCATCCCTAATAGCCGGGCCTTATATGGAACAGACTGGTGACGGGCAGCAGCGTAACTGGTGCGAGGGTTCCGGCACCGCGCTCACCAACCCGCCTGCCCAGCGTGTGTGAGTATCGGCAATTCTTCCAGGATGACTGCCGGGAATGGCAAAGTCCTGGAAAGGCTTATGTCCAGCAGTGGACGAACTAGGCTGATGGATGGATGGACGCCATTTACTTATGCTTGGCCACCACCGCGCCTGAAGGAAAGCTACTCTGAGACCTACGATAAAGCGCGCTCGGTCAGAAAGTGGGAGAAAGCTGGCGGCGATATCCATCTAATGTAATGGCAGGCCATATACAGGGTGAATTTTTGAGACGGGACAGTAAGGGCAGGTACCTTAACCGTTATTGTTACAGGAAAACGCTTTTAGGAGACTATCCATAAGTTTTTAAGATATACTGAACTGCATTTACAGATTTTTGAAAAAATGTACAGTCAGCAAGAAAATGGTCATTTTAAACAAAAACTTTTTTTGATGCCAATCGATCCTGTTTCTTATAAGGATCAAAAGACTCTATTGGACCGACTGAGGTTTGAGTACTAGAAATGTCAGAAATCGCAAAAAACTTTTCTCATACATTAAGATCTAACGCCTCTCGATTTTTTTCTGTGGGGCTACCGAAAGGATTTTAAATGATATCCATCCAAGAAAATTATCGACTGCTACTAGCTCAGTACAAAAACGAGTGAACTATTGAAAAGAAAACTATTGAATTCTTATAAGTTTATCCGAAAACATAGCATTCGTGGAAACGGTGGTAATTTTGAGCAATTTATTTCGTAGATCATCTAAATGTAAGTTATGTTTGCCTGTGTCTAAAATACATATTAAAATTATCGCGCACCAACCTTTATCGGTACTCGCCCGTCGCGCGAGCACTCGACATATTCTGCTCCCTGCTCGCTGAAGCACCAGAGTGTGATATTTTTGTGGATCGTATTAGTTATCTGATAGATGTTTGTAAGAGAATGTTAGAGAGAAGTATGAAAGTAAGTGCTTTAATTTAAGAACTATATTATTGTAATGATTTAGATTTATCTGTTATGTTACAATAATTTTGAACAAACAAATTTGAAATTTGAAATTTGATTTATTTTATAATTATTTGTTTTAGTTCTAATGTCGTAGAAGATTATCGATGCAACTATGATGATTGTCTACTTAGGTAGGCGCTTTTGCTTCTAGTTACACTAAGCCACTAGACCAGCTTGACAAAAACTGTAATTATCTTATGCTGTATTTCCGTACAAATGTATGGGAAAAGCTTTTTGCGATTTCTGACTTTTCTAGTACTCAAACCTCAGTCGGTCCAGTAGAGACTTTTGATCCTTATAAGAAACAGGATCGATTGGCATCAAAAAAGGTTTTTGTTTAAAATGACCATTTTCTTGCTGACTGTACATTTTTTCCAAAATCTGTAAATGCAGTTCAGAATATCTTGAAAATTTATGGATAGTCTCCTAAAAGCGTTTTCCTGTAACTATAACAGTTAAGGTACCTGCCCTTACTGTCCCGTCTCAAAAATTCACCCTGTATAATTGTCAAGCCAGGAGAAAATATTATATGTAATTACAAATTGTCAAACCAGGAGAAAAGGTATCGAAAAAGGCCTCATTTCAATAAATAAATATTATTATCGAGCCAAATTTTTCCAATCGCGTTCCTGTTTAACAGATCCCTAGAAAAAGATATGCAAGCACTAAAAGTGTCGATATTTTTTCCGTAGCGCCTTGATCAATCTGGATGTCCCTAGCCAGCAAAATCTACGGAAGTCGGTACTGGACGCAAGCAATGGCGGATCCAGGGGGGCGCAGGGGCTCGCCTTCCCCACCCCTCCAGATGGTACAAACGAAACAATGAGCTTGGAGATTAATACGATACCGCTTTAAGACTGTACCTGAGCCTAGAGCATGACCAACTCCAGTCTATCTAGGATTCGTTTGAAGAAATTCGGACTCTCCTTGTAATGAAAAAAATATATTTGGTTTATTAATCTTTTCTCTCGGGATCTTACGTATAATAAACAATCTACTAATATTTATAGTTTTGTCAAAAATCATTTTTTTGCACCCTCTTTTTGTTTGGTTTTCAAACGTTCGCTTCGAGAACGTGGTTAAGAGATCAACTTGTTTTTTTTTTTCATAAAATAGGTAATAGAAATATGAAGGTATATCACCTAAATTCAATATTTTTTTTCCTACAAAATATTTCAGTATTAGCTAAAAACACACCAAATTGTTGTTTCGCTGCGTGATCACTAGTATAACGCGTCCAAGAAAAAGAGGCCAAAGAGCCAACATATAATCGCCTCTATGAAAAGCAAATAAAGTCTTTGCCATTAGACTTATTGTGCTGGACGGGTAATAAGAAAAGTTGCTAGAGTATGCCATCCTCTTAATACAGGCAGCGGCACGGTTTTTGACGGCTGACCTTGACGCACTAGTCATTTTTACTCTATCGCACTTAGTAATTTTGTGCGCGAATGAACACATGCGCTAGTACCCCAGCACATTCGCCGAGCGGCCAAAAATCGTGCCGCGACCTGTAACATTCGTTTCTTTTTGCATACATAAGTACATACACTACCGCAAGTTCCATATCGCAAAATATCAAACACGTAATGTTTCATTATTAAACTCTTTATTTTATGGTTATTCTTGTATAACATATATACCTAAACTAAAGTGCAATATTATAGGGGACGCTCTTTCCTGTCTGGCACTTTTGCCCCCCCAGAAATAAACCCTGGGCCCACCCCTGGGCGCATGACTGATACTACGCAACTATCTGCCGGTACGGCTTTTCATGACGTCATGGCGGAGCACGACTAGTCGCTTGCTTGAGCCACCACCACCACTACACCGCGTTCCGAAAGACGACAATCGATTTTATCGCGTCAACGGTCATTCAGAGTCAGTGTTAGCGCGATAACGATAGCAATGGTCACTATGACGTCATAGATGACATCATGAACGACGCCATGTTGTGCTATCATCGTCCATGCTCTAGAGCAGGGGTCGGCCACCTTGTTATATAAAAGGGCCAAAAATGTTACTAGGGGATCAGCGAGGGCTGCATATAAAAAATAGCGCATATTTATTGTACAATTTCGTATCATATTTATTGTAGTTTAAATTAATTTTAATATTGCATAGTGAAAAACTAATGCGATTATTGCGGCTGCATTTGACTTGCAAGATTTTGTATGTTCGCTTGCATTTTCCTGCGCAGTATCGCGTCTAAATGTACATCCGTTAACCGAGAACAACGCTTGCTTTTTTGACAGTTTAAAATGGAAAATGTATGATCCCACAAATAAAACATAGTTATCATGCAGCGGTTGGGAACCTAGCCGGCCACACCGAAGTGGTTCCGCCGGGTGCCGACCCCTGCTTTAGAGCGTTTGCACTGTGGGCGATCCATGAAAAGTGACAGCCGGCTGGCGGCAATTTTAAAAATAATTTATTCGGAGCATAAGAATTTATTATTAAACCATGATTTAAAGATTAAAGTTAGAGGAAATCACTTCTTGGACCTAGTTAAGTAGTATACCCTTTGTATTCACGTAACGTAAACAAATTCCTACAAAATCTGTCACTTTCAAGTGTCAAAGTCCATGTCGCGTTCAAAAGCGTTCCGAATGGATCATAAGTTTAAGCAGTGATGGACACCATTGTCCATTCGGAACGACTTGATGGGCGTGAGAAGTTTGATGGTAGTGTTGACAGTATTAGCGTCATGCGGAACGCGCTGCTAGTATATGTGGCGCGGCTATAAACTACTAAAAGGAGTGACAATGCTAGTTACCCTTCAACAGGGCCGCAGCTAGTGATGGTGGCGATGTACTTTCCGAGGCGCAGCGGGCGCTCGGCGGGCGGGCCGGCGCGCGCGCCGATGATGATGCCGATGATCACAGCTAACAGCACTAGCGCCACCACTAGGCATACCACTATGTCATCTGCGGAGGTTACGGTTTATTTATGTTTTGGGCTAACATATGGCTAGTAATGCCGGTATGCCTACCAACATTTTGAACTCGATACATACACGTTAGTGATTATTTTACGCATGTGTATTGAGTCCAAACCTCAAGGTACGTATAGTTCAGGAAATACAATTTGACCCGATTCGCCTTGTAACTTATAAGGCGAATCAGTGCAAATTATATTTCCTGAACTATACTAACATCCAATCACACTGAATAAGGGAAAAAAATAAGTCAGCAAAAAAGCAGCTGAGGGCAGATAATATAGACTCCTTACAGTGCGGGACCACATGCTTCTACTGATTGTAGTGGACAGCTTTTGTTCTAAGACATGTCAAACTACTCGAAAAATAATACTTTCTCCATACAATATTTAAACCTAAATTTAAACTTCTATGAGTAGGCGCGTTTTCTGGGCATTATGGGGATCCACACTGCCAAATTATCCCTGTAGATGGCGCATCGTCGATCCGGCCATGAAAATCTGTCATTTCAGACTTAAAATTGTCTTTATTAGACATATAGACATCCACAAAGGTCATTATTATTATTAGCCGTTTTATTTGGCTTCTTTAAACGTGTCTCCGCACATTAGTTCCGCCAATATCTTGTTTTAAGCGAAAAGACTCATAGGAAGGAAGATTACAGAGCTTTTTTTTTGTTTTTTTTTTCCCCCTAAACTTGAATTTTCAAGCGTGAAACTACAAACATAGAATGTAGTACACTTCTAAGTCTATGAGTACTTACAACAAAATAAATAAATATTAATATACTTAGGTAACAGTAATGAATACCAAATATACAGGGTGGAAAAAATTTAAGGGCCCTGGTTGGGAACTACCTTAAATCCTTTAGTTAGCTTATTTTACTGAAAGGAAACATTCCTTTATTTTTTAAGAAACAAAACTGCATTCAAAGATCTTCTAAAATTCGCTTGTCTCACCCGGGAATTGAACCAACAACTAAAGGATTTAAGGTAGCTCCCCTCCAGGGCCCTTAAATTTTTTCCACCCTGTATATATTATGTATATTAAAAAAAAAATATATATATTAAGATTATTACTCTAAGAAGCATATATTAAGTACAATTCTTTTTATAATAGGCGTTTCCAAGCTCCTTTATAAATGTTATATTTGTGACAGGCAGATAAACGTTAAATTAAAATCAATGAATTTTATCTATAAAGATGCCAAATTCCTTACCAATGATGAATTTCTTCTGCCTTATCCTCTCTTTGAGTGGTAATTTCGTAGCTACTTTACCTTCTACTTCCTACAACAAACAAAAGGGTTATCATTTGACACAGATAAACCAACAAATTTTTTACTGTCTTGTCATATATTACTCATAGACCAGCTGTCTGGTGATAGATAAGGGCAGTATTCTTACATTGTTAATTGCGATTTCTCCTTGTTTTCTCACTTTGTTCATAAGATAAGATAGATAACATAAGAATTCGTCTATTCATGAAAGTAGGTGATACAATAGGTCTTAGAAATAATTTTAAGTATGCTACAGTCTGCCAGAAGGCATATGAATATTTACAATAATTAAAAGTTGTTAAAATGCCATTCATTCATTCTGTTTTTTCAACATCAATGACCAATGACCTATGCTTATGACACTGACATTTAGGTACATCATCTCCTAGGTGCTGTTTTAATCTTTATCTATGCTAACAAGTTTTACTATGGTGCCAACACAGACATTTGAAACTGTGAATAAAAAATCTGCTATGCTATAGAAAACCTGACTGCCCAAAATTTATAGAACAGTTGCAGACAGTTGATTGGCTCCAAAGTAAAAGTTATTTATAAGTACTACCACCAGTCAGGAAATCAAGAAATATTGTGTACACTAGCAGCTGGCACCAATAAGTTTTTCGGAAATTATGCATACTATTTGTATACTTCCCCTTTACTGACAAAAATGCAAGTAAAGTTTACTTGTACACACCAACAAGGACAACTCCCTATTATGCTGGGCGTACAAAATTGCAAATAGTTTGTAACATAAATAACATGATATTTATTTGTAATCAACTTACATCTCCATCCAGTTTCACATTCTCCATACCATCATTGGGTGTATCAACTTTATCCTCCAAAGTTTCCATGGAAGCAAGGGTAGCTTCTGGATCCTTCTCCGGTTTTTTTTGGAATATCTTGGGATATTTCATGTTGAATATGCTAATGTTTCTGCGATTCTCTGGGTTTTCGGTTTCTGAGAAACATATTGAAAAGTACTTTTAATTACAGCCAAAGTTCAGTGTAACTTTAGGTGGAAATTTAAGGTATTTCCAGTTCAAACAATAAGATTTTAAATATAGTATTCTGTATAAAATTGATGGGAGTGCTAAAATCTAAGTAAGTATGAGCCTTAGCAGTGGAATTAAGATTTAATGAGATATTACTTTACGAATGCAAGTATTACATATCAAGAAGCAATGAGTTACCATTATCATTCTGTGGGTGGTGCATGAACTGGGTGAAAGGACAAGTGTGCAGGAACTGCAGTCGGTGCCGCAGACGAGACTTGGGTTTCTCATCCGTTTTATCATTGTCTCCATCTTTCTCTACATCATCTTCCTGCATCAATAATGCACATGTAATATACAAAAATATTTAAGATGTGGAAAGCACCTTAATGTAAATTCAACATTTTTAGTAGTTATAGGTTGAGTTTCAATACCTTGACAATAAAGCCGATTCTGAAGGCTTTAATTTTAGTTTTAGTACTGTCAAAACTTAAGTTTTCCCAAAGCAATTTAGCTTCTGTTCCTAACATTTAAGGACTATTCTGCAATGAACAAAATTTAGTTATGACAGCACTTAAATTAAACCCTTCAGAATCGCTTTATTATAGCTGATTCTGAAGGCTTTAATTTTAGTTTTAGTGCTGTCAAAGCTAAATTTTCTTTATTGTAAAATAGTTCTTAAATGATGGGAACAGAAGCTAAATTCCTTTTGAAAATTTTAGGTTTTGACAGCACTAAAACTAAAATTAAAGCTTTCAGAATCGGCTTTAATGTCAAGGTTATTGACACTTGTTAGAAAGTTACAACTTTTACTATTTGAAAACATAACTAAGGGAGACAGAAAAATATGTTTACATAGCAACCTCATAGCTTGACAACCAGCCTCACATCTATTTTCCCTTAGTACCCAACAAACCCTAATCTAGATCAGTGGCGTGCACAGAACTTTTCTCTGGAAAATCAATCAAAAGGTCAAGATTGACAATAAAAAAAAATATGAATAAATTTAAATAACACTTTGAAAAAATAAAGTTTGTATGAAACCCAGGGTAGGCACTGCCTACCCTAGAGTGGACATTTTCATACAAACTTTTTTGTTTCAAAGTGGTATTTAAATTTTTCATATTTTTTTTATTGTCATACTCGACCTTCTGATTGCTTTTCCGGAAAAAAGTTCTGTACATGCCACTGATCTAGATACCAGTCAGTGTCAAGGGGGGCACAACCTTCTGCACCAAAGGATTTCTAGGCTGTCATAAAAAAATATAGTTATGTATAGCAGGCGCAGAACTAGCCATACACAACTTCTCACCTAACCTACCGGCTCTTTTCTTTCTGAATCTAATCTGAAGGATTTTCTTTCTCTCTTTAAAGTCTTTTTTCCCATAATGCCCCCTTATGTACACCCCAACTTAGATACCTACTGACCTTAGACTTCTCTTTATCAGAGTTTTTGGTGAAGAAGCCTGGCATTTTGATGGCGCCTATGGGGATGAACTTGGGCTTCACCTCTCGCCCTTGTTCAGTGAACTCCGTCGACAAAGCGGTCTTCACGGGCCCCTCGTTCTCTACCGCCTTCTCTTCAGTTGCCGCATCGATCTTTTCGGCATCAGCTTTCAGCATAACTTCTTTCTCCTCTGCCTCGATTTGCTTTTTATCGGGGGTTTTGTTCTCCTCCTCATTTTCTATTTTATTTATTTCTATGGTACTCATGACTGCACATGTAAACAAAATTGCGATTTTAATGTTATAAAATAATCGGGCATGACGCTCGATGAGATGCGTGGTTTCAGTATTGAAAACATGTGAGAAATTTATAAAGCCATAGGCCATACTTACTTGTATATCCTTATTGTCCCATAAGCTATGAATAGCAGATTGATTTACAAGAAATCACGCAATAATTTCAACAAAAGCTCACAAATATTCCCCAACCCAAACAAAACGGATGCCGCTTCGGTCGATTGTTTTTTTTTTAACCGTGTTGCCTGAACCCTGAACTGAAATGGCCTGAACTCGCAGAGAGCCGGAGAGCCGGTGTGCCCGGTGTTCGTGTTGACACATCAAACAAAAGGACCTGAATCCAAAGCCGTTGAAATCTTTATAAAAAAATGAATGAACGATTGAATGAAAAAAGCAAATGAAAATCCTTGCGCGGTTCAATTTAAGCGTCGCCCAAACAGACGCGGGCTGCGGCTGGCGATGGCGGCCAATATACATTATACGAGTACTCTATGCGTGCTCTATGCTGCCGGCTGCGGTGGCGGACTGTTGTTATCGCTTGCGCTGACTATTGAAATAGACATGCGCAATTTAAATCTTTTCAAGGAACAGAGATTTATAAATCTTTTTGTTCAGAAGATTTAAATCACTCTTATAAATCTTTAAATCCCAAATAATTCACTGATCGAAAATAAATAAGGAATCACTACATCAATACATCACGTTCTACTGCCGGGCTGGTTCTCAAAATAATGAGTCCCGCACACATACAAGATCAATTCAAAAAAATATTTAAACAAACCAACGGATTTCATAAATGGTTACAAATTTACAATTGATTTTGCACTTTGTTACAATGACAGAATAAATAGTTCCCTATGCGGGCCGACGTAAATTCAACCGGTCATTGTACGCATGCACAAAGCCGCAAACTAACCAAATGATCGCCTGTCTCCTTTTGATTCATCTAAATCCGCAACAGTCGTTTGAACCTACGTCTTTTCATGCTTCCATCAATCTTAAATGAACCGTAGCGATAATGATTTAAAGATGTATTTGGAAAACGTATGATTTACTGATGGAATGATTCTTTTGGAAGGATGTACATCTTTTTTATGAGTCACTCCTGAGTTACACATGTCTATATTGAAACACACGCGGGCAGCCCGAGGGCAAATTCGCGGTCTCCTATGCTTGAAAATATTTAATAAAAAGGTTAAGTAACCAAACAATTTTTTTTGTGATAGGCTGCTGACGCTATTACAAACACCTTTTACTGATAAAGTTTTTCTGAAATATGCATTACTTTCTTTAAAAAAAATTGAATATTTTTTTGTATGGAGAAAACAATGATACTGTCAATTAAAGAAGAACTATCTGTCATTTTTTAGCTACAATATGGCAAATCTACTTATTTGCCATGGTGTATAGCTTTTATTTCAAAATATATTAAAACAAAATGTCAAAATGAAAACACCCGAATATTTTCCCAAACGGGTATTTTCACGGAACTTTCCCGCAATCGGTGGAAACCCATACAATAAATATGACTGTTTGTGTGTGGGTACCAGTTGGTTGCGGCGGTCGCCTTTATGATCGCAACCGTAGCTCGCGCCTGTTTCCCAACAAAGGCGGTGGCGTGGCGGTCACGGTATGGGACAACACATAATTTCGACAAGAGAAGGTCGTCGGTTGTGATAATTTACAACAAACAGCGACCGCCTACAACATAACCTCAGCTGAAGGAATTATTATTCCTAGATCATACCACTTCAATATTTTCATTCCTTTTCTCTTTTCGCGTGCTTTTTTGACAAATGAAAAACCACCACCATGTGCACAACTTGGTCCATGTTATGGAAAGAGTCCCAGAAACGTACAGGCAGACATTATGGTGCTATTCAGCACGATATTCCGCAATGTCCGTGGTTCTATAAATACCGTGATGTCCACATCGATTGTTTTTTTCTGATTGCGGCAATCTTCCCACGAATGGCAATATTGCCGGCAACGGCACATCTCTAGCCGAGCCCGCAGACTCTTTTGTTCTCCAAGACAGCGATCGTCTCGCGACTAATTCAATCTATGATATCATCGCAAACCTTGTTCTGTTTATTATATTTTCAACTAGCCTTTTGCCCACGTTTATGCAACTCTGCCCCGTTTTCGGCTTGGGCGTTATATTAACATTCTTTGTAGCCTATATGTTGGCCAGAATCACTACGATGATAACAGAGAAAATCGCATCCAAATCCGTTCAGTATTTTCTGAGATGTATGCGAACAGACAGAAAAGAATTCTAAAAATCGCAGATTCGTTTTCTATTACTCTTCTTAGTAACTCCTTTTCTATTTTTATTACTTTTCTCCGGGTTCTACTGTTTTATTATATGTTGATAATAAAAGGTTCCATCTCCCTAAAATCATTATACTTTTTTCGATTGAACTATTCAACAATATTTTGTTCACAAAAAAAAAAACTCTGAACTGCACTTGCAATTTATTTTCAATCAACAATAAAATAAAATTGTATATCCTAGTTTTTAACAATAACTATGACTAATATTTTTCTAAAGCTTTTTCTAACAGTTCATTTATGTGTGTAATCAGATTCCTTGGGTCCATGATGAGTCCAGCAGTAACCATTGCATTCGAGAACAGTTGTTGAGCTACCATGTTGGCCAAGTCCTTGTCAGTGGTCTGGAGTTTGTGGAGCTTCTTGATGATTGGATGTCTGAAAAATGGCAAGGCAAAATTATAGTTTTGGCTAAAGGACCAACTGGACAAAAAGGGCTTTAACGTTGGTATTCTGGTTAAGAAGCCGAGTTATTTCTAGGGGAGAAAATCGATTATCTTCTGCTAGAAGTGCAGTTATTTCTGGCTCAGAAAATTTGATATATATAACTTTAGAAGCTCAGTTATTCACGACTACTCTTCAAAACATCAACTTACTTGGCGTTAATCTCAAGTTGGGGCTGCAGTAAAGCGAATCTATTATCTTCAGTAATATCTTGGCCCTTCGTGCGGATGAAATGCCGGGCCGCCGCCATTTCTGGGACGATGATGACGCAGGGATGTGTGTCTAATCGCGAGGTCGTTCGAACATCGAAAACTTTGCCTTTTAGATTGCTCTTCAGGTATGAGACCAGTTCATCTATTTCAGTCTGCTGCAAACCATCGCTTCCTGCAACATAAAGTTTTATATTTATAACACTTTTTGCACATTTACACATATAACTTAAGAAAAAAAAAAAACCTTTAAACATGGTGTACAAAGGCGGCACTTGCTGCTAATAGCAATATCTTCCATGCAACCCTTGGTAGCTAACAGAAAGATGAACAAATTAACATGTGGAGGTGTAAATACTAATCAGAAAATAATAGGGAGATCAAGATTAAAACATAAACCTAAATATCTAAGACATACACTTACATATATAAATACATGAACATACTTAAATAAATGAATACATACCTATAAAATATATATAAAGATAAGGTACTTTACTGTTAGATAACAAAAATCGGATCAAGTTCTACCTATAATATTGTGTAGGTATTTTTTACCAATAACAGTATTAGGCCTGTCATTGTCGACAGAGCCGAGCGAGGGCTCGACCGGAGAACTCCTTCAGCTCAATAGTAGATTACATTATCTGTGATAGTACCCAGGGGCTCTACCGCGTAATTCTCATTTGTATCAACTTCAAGCAAATGCATGGGAAATTCAACGCGTGCAAAAGAGATGGCATGTCAGGCGGGCGTCGTCGCACGCACGTCAAATTTCAATCTCAAGTTGATGTTGATGAGAATGAGAATTACGCGGTAGACCCGCTGGTCGTCATACATGATGTAACATACCAATAACATTATCAGGCTTGTCATTGGGATCCTTCTGCATGTCGCTCTCGACAGAGACTAGAGCTCGACCAGAGAACTCCTTCAGCTCCAAAAGGACCAGTTCGTCATACATCTCGTAGCAGAACAGAACCTCCACGTCGCGCTTCTTAAGAGATTCGTAGTATGGCGAGGTTTCCGCCAGCTCGCGACTGAAATCATTACAAACCATTAGAGAGCCTTTAGGGAGCAAATAGGGTAGGCACAATATTTTGAGGATGAAACGAAACCAACACACGCAGATCCCAACTAGAAAAAAACATTTATTACATAAAGAAATTATAGTTTATGTCCTAATGTAGCCGTGATGTCAAAATAACTGAAGTTTTGCGTGCGTGGCATCTGAATAGAGCAGGATAGACAGTTAAAAAACAAAAGCGGTAGAGCAGGACTGAATTTTAGCGTTTGCAGCCCCTTAAAGCAAAGTGTCTGTCTATCAACAGCATAAAAGGGATAGAATCATTGTATTGTGACTACGACCTATCAGTATTCATCTGTATCATTGGTGGATACAGAGGGCCATGGCCACCCCCAAAACATCCTGAAATTCCATATATTTTACTCAACTTTTCGATTCGATTCGGTGGGTCTACCGCGTAATTCACATTTTCATCAACATCAACTTGAGATTGAAATTTGACGTGCGTGCGACGACGCCCGCCTAACATGCCATCTCTTTTGCACGCGTTGAATTTCGCATGCATTTGCTTGAAGTTGATACAAATGAGAATTACGCGGTAGAGCCCCGGGTGCACTTTTAAACAGCATAGGTACGAGGGTGAATCCAAAAGTTCTAAGCCCGACCGTGAAAATGAAAGAAAAGTGGGTTCAAAATTATTTTTAATTTTCGACATAGTCTCCATCTAGATCAACACACATCTTCCACCTGACCTGCAACTTGTTTATACCCTCGAAAAAAAATTATTCCGGAAGGTCGTCAAAATAGTCATTAACTGCGACTATCACTTCTTCTCTAGTCGAATATTTAGATCCCCCAAGTGTTTTTTTAAATTTGGAAAGAGATGATAGTCAGAGGGGGCTAAATCCGGCGAATAAGGTGGGTGGGGCAGCAACTCGTAACCATATGCATGGATCACAGCCATCGTTTCAACCGAAGTGTGAACTCGTGCATTGTCTTGATGAAAAAAAACTCTCTTACGCAACATCCCCGGCCGTTTTTCTTTTATTTCTTCGCGAAGTTTTCGTAATAGGTTACAATAATAGCGTGAATTTATAGTTTGACCATTAGGTAAATAATCCAATTAAATAACTCCATTCGAATCCCAAAAAACAGATGCCATGACTTTGTTGGCTGACAAAACGCACTTGGCCTTTTTCGGCGTGTGAGCCAGATCTTTTCCACTGTTTGGATTGCTGTTTTGTTTCAGGAGTATGGTGATAAACCCAGCTTTCATCCATGGTAACAAAACGAGACATAAAATCCTCAGCATCTGCCTCAAAAAGTTCCAAACAGTCACGCGAAATTGTGAATCGAACTCGTTTTTGGTCAGCTGAAAGCAATCTTGGGACCCAGCGAGCAGAAACCTTAAGGAACCCCAATTCTACAGTTATAATGTTTTGCACACGGCCATAACTGATGCCTGTGATCTCAGCTATCCTACTAATGGTCAATCGTCGGTCTCCTAGGATGAGATCACAAATTGTGTCAGTGTTTTCTTTAGTGGTAGACGTTGAAGGCCTTCCACTCCTTGGGTCATCTTCAATGGTCTCCCGACCGCGTTTAAATTCAGCTACCCACTTTTTGACAGCGGAATACGATGGAGCAGATTCCCCTAATGTTGTTTCCATATCTTCATGAATCTCTTTAGGTGAAAGACCTTTTTTATTGAGGTACTTAATCACAGCACGGTGTTAAATTTTCTCCATTGTGAAAAATCCCGTCAGACTGCATTAAACAAAATATCACAAAAAAATAATAGCTTGCAGTATCGAACTTCAACTTCACACAATCAATCACGAAAAAACATACTAACAAATGACGGTAGATTTACAAAGATTTGATACCTCTTTGTAGGTCGGGCTTAGAACTTTTGGATTCACCCTCGTATACAGATTTGCCGAAAGCGCCTGACGCTAAAAACTTTTTTTTACTTTGTAATAGATAAACCTTGCCAGAATCGAACTCTGGGTCCGCCCTTGATCTGTACGCGAGATATCGAATAAAGAAAGAACCATAACAATTTTAACCTGATTAGCGGAACTCTTCCATTGTGTACGAGACGTTCTCTTGAAGAACTTTGAAAGTAGGTACAAAGTTGAGTCCAAACATGTATAAGCCTTCCGGTTATGTATTCAGATCTGCGGGTCTACCGCGTAATTCTGATTTTCATCAACATCAACTTGAGATTGAAATTTGACGTGCGTGCGACGACGCCCGCCTAACATGCCATCTCTTTCGCACGCACGTCAAATTTCAATCTCAAGTTGATGTTGATAAAAATCAGAATTACGCGGTAGACCCGATGGTTACCTTGGAGCGGCCAAATAATAAATAGTTCTTTGGTCTTCTTTTTGCCGAGTTGCGTATTCCGCGAGCGATGTCCTCACGCCTCTACCTAACTTCGACGATTCAAAACGTAGCAATTTTGCTATCTCTTCCTGAAACAAAAACAGCTCTCGGTTGATATTTAGTTCTTGTTTTCGATAGGAGTCGTGAAATTTAAAAAATATTTACCCTTTCTAGATGACTATGGTTAGTTACAATTCCTTCCTTCAGGAATAAAGAATAATCCTTGTAGAAAGCGTCATATCCTACAGGATCTTTGACAGCCATATCATTCATAAACTTCAGGAAACGGTTTGTCAGCACTGTCTTTAGTTTACTAAAACAAAGGTATACATGTTAGCATGTTAGCTTAATAAAGATGATTCGTTGTCTCCAGATTTGCTAATGAATACTTACATAATCAAAGCACTGTTCTGCAGTAACTCCCTGCTAAGATTGAGGGGAATGTCTTCGGAATCCACAACACCTGAAACAATTTTAGATTTACACATAAGTAAATTAAGTAATTTGCATACCACACTTTAAGGTCTATTATTGGTAACTGCACATTATCATAAGACTTTTTACCTTTCACAAACCTAAGCCACTTTGGCAAGATATTCTCAGCCTTGCTCTTAATTAATATCTTCCTGGAGTACAAGGCTACCCCCACATCCGAGTCTCGTGAGAGCTCGAACAATCCCGGCTTGCCTTCGGGCACATACAGTATGGATCTGATGCTGAGTGGAGCGTCTGTCTTGTAGTGTAGAGTGAAGCGAGGGCTGTCATACGCGTTACTGATGAATCTGTAAAACTCTGTGTGCTGCTCGGGAGTCACTTCTTTAGGCTCCATTAGCCAAAGAGGCTGAAAAAAATGAAAGGGCGTTCAATCTACTGAATATGTTAAATAAGGTTAAGACATGGCGATTGAAAAAAAATATATATCAAAAAGAAAACTTTCATTTTAACAAACCTTGATAGAGTTTACTTGGTCTTCATTCAAAAATATGGGACTGCTGACAAAATTACTGTACTTTTTTATTATACCTGAAAAACAAATATTTTAAAAATGCATAATATACAACAACACACAATTACAAATACATATAATAAAAATACATTAAGGCGTTATATGCTGCGAAAGTGCTACTACTTTAGAAAAAATAACATTTCTTACTTACTAGAATAATAATTAAAAATATGCTCAATTAAAAGTGCCTTAAGACAAACTCATTAAAACTCACTTTTCACTGTGTCTCCATCTGCATATTCTCTGCAATCAGTCTTCAAATGTACAACTATCTTTGTACCAATTTGAACACCTTCTGCTTCCTGAATTTCATATGTACCAGATCTGAAACGAACAATCTGTTTATTTTATTTTATCATCTAATTTAAATGTTACAGTGATTATTTAATTATACAAAAGTTGGATTTAAGGAGCTATCAAACACACCCATCTGAACTCCACTTATAGCCTGGTTCCCCAGCTTTACTGCTCCTAGTGAATACTTCAATCTTGTCGGCTACCATGAAGGCTGAGTAGAAGCCCACCCCAAACTGGCCTATGATGGAGCTGGCTTGGTCTGAACCCTGCTTCTTGATCTCTTCTATGAAAGATTTGGATCCGGAACGAGCAATGGTACCTAAGTTATTTGTCAACTCTTCTTTTGTCATGCCTATGCCTGAATCCTGAAAAAAGATATTGTTGTTGAGATGGTAACTCAGTTGTATTCATATTAATTTGATAATTATAATTTGTGGTGATGAATCTTTTGAACTTTCTTATTCAAATGAGTTAAATAGAGGTACACTTTGTGCCAAATTTCTAGTCCGCTTTGAATGTAGAACATCCAATGCACTGCATGAAGGACTAGACGCGCGTCACTCAGGGCATAAAGGGATAACTGGGCAGAAATAACTTTACTTTCAATATTGTCTCGAAAGTTATCAGCAAGATGATACTTTTTGACTATCAGAACCAGAGTCATTGTTACTCAGAGAAAACCAAGCTGACGTGATGCTTAGAGCATATTGATATTATTCACAGAATGATGGCAGATACAATTATTATTATTATTGCTTTCCGTCGTCTTTGAGAAGAAAGGCGAAGGATGTAGTGGAGTCCCTATGCTCCCCAAGAAGTTAAACTTTCACACTACAATTTGGCAACTTAATATGCCACAAAAAACATCTCTTCTGTAACCAAAACCTATTCAAGTTCCCCAAAAAACTATTCAAGTCCATTTGCAGTTTCTTACTTGGAATGTGATAGTTCTATTTTGTTTGTCTGTGCTGAGTCGTATTTCAAGAGAGCGGTCTGTTTCCTGCAGCTGCGGTGCGTCTGCGGCAGAACTGACTGTCAGGTAGCGAAACTTCTCTAGAGCATCACTTGCATTTGATATAAGTTCTCTGATGAATACCTGTAAGCAATTGTATTGAGTTCGTTGTT
Source organism: Ypsolopha sequella (assembly GCA_934047225.1). Taxonomy (NCBI): domain Eukaryota; kingdom Metazoa; phylum Arthropoda; class Insecta; order Lepidoptera; family Ypsolophidae; genus Ypsolopha; species Ypsolopha sequella. Next base: position 12,714,484 of record OW203985.1, read on the forward strand.
ATATCTGGCATGTCTGATGTTTTGTCAAAGAATATAAATACAGTGTGTCCCTCGTAACAGTACACATCTAAAAAGGGGGTGGAACTAGACTCTATTTTATCGACAAAAAAAAGGGATTTTTTTTTAGAAAAATTCGTTATCATATAATTTGAAGTTTTAAAATTTTTGTTACTTACCTCAAATTTAAAAAATATGTCAAATCTTTTGATCAACGGCGAGTAATGCAATGAAATAAAATCTGTTATGATCGTTATGACTAGAGGTTGCATATCAAATCAAAAACAAACCATGACCAACTACCATACCATAAATATAATATCCTAAGTATTTTTATACGTCTTTTTTTCAGTTCAAAATAATGTCCCTTTTGTACCATATTTTTATTCCTATTTATCATTCCCCATATTAAATTGCAACATTCTATCATAAATACAATAATTTCTACAAGCGGTTAACAAAAGGCGCACGCGTCCCATACTTTAGGAGCGGTATAAAATAAGTAGTTACTTCCAGTATGATGGTTAGGTATGTAAGTAATATATATTGACGAAAGATGAATCCTTATTTATACTTAATTATACGTGATTATTTATATCTAAAAGGAATGCGGCAAACGTGTAGACGTGCCGCCATACATACAAATACGCTCAGGTGAAATATATTTCAATGAAAGAAAAAAAAAAAAAAAACTTTGTTTTTGTTGATATATTTTGATCCTGGGGGCTTGGCCCCTGAAAGCTATGGCTGATAACTGTATGATAAAGCATAATGTACTCAATAAAAGCTTATATCAGTTTTTCTTATATCACAGCCCACCCGGCCCCCCCTGAAAACCGGCAATGGTATAGGAATAACTGATTGAGAACACACCTTCTCTCCACCTGTCAGTAACTAATGACCACCATGAGCAATGATTTTGTATAGTCAGGCTTCTGTAGGCATATCAGTTGTACAAAAATTAAAATAGAAATATACATACTTCTTTGTCGGAGTATAATGACCTAGCTACAATATCCAGAAGCATTCTTGTTTCAGCTTGGAACTCCCTCTTCTCCGTGTTACCTTTTAGGGTTTCTGATTGTTTTTGTTCCGATACTGTTGTGCTGTACTGTCTCTGTACATTTGTGAAGGACCACTGCTGATCTGAAAATGGGAAGTAGGGTTATATGTATGATATACAATGCCGGATTAGCCTATAAGCAAATTAAGCAATTGCTTAGGGTATCCTGTCTCAGGGGGCAACATAAACAGCACTGAAAAAATATTTTCTAGCACATGAAAGGTTAGGCTTATTGAATTGACTAGAGTAATGAGATGTCGTTCCTTTGACCATGACCCCACATGAATAAAAAGTCAGGTATTAAAAACTAATGAAAAAGCTACAAGACAGGCTCGAGGCTTTATCAATATTGAATATAGACGCAAATGTGCATAAGGAAATTTGACATATGTGTCAATTTGGCGCAACACAACTTAACTTATTTGACAGGACTAACCTTATTTTGAGGGTCCTGTCTTTGTCTTTTCGATACAGAAAGAAAAAGTCAGAACGCTTAAATTAAGTTTACTCCCTGTCAAATAAGTTAAATTGTGTTACACCGAATCAACATCATTTTGTGTTGATTTGGTGCAACACAACTAAACTTATTTGACAGGACTAAGCTTATTTTTAGTGTCCTGTCTTTGTCTTTTTTACACAGAAAGACAGAATGTTTAAATTAAGAAAGTGTTCCAATACGCCCGGGTTAATTTAAAGTTGACTTCGTAAAAGTGAAAGAGATAAGACTGAAACAGAATCTCTTTACTAATTGTTTTGGAACCGCCACTTTGTAAAGGCAGTTTATTCATGTGACAAAGGATATTTATTTGTTTATAATATCATTATTACTGTAATTAAATGGCTTTACACTTTACAAGTCATTCCCAAGAATTCTATAACCCAGGGGTCGGCAACCTTATGATATACGAGGGCCACAAATGCTACCAGGGGATCAGCCAGGGCCACATGTCCATCTTTTAACCGAAAACAATACTTGCTTTTTAGATAGTTCAGAATGGAAAATGTCTGCTCACACAAATATGTACCACCAAATATAGTTATCATGCAGTGGTTGCGAACCATGCGGGCCACACCAAAGTGGTTCACGGGCCGCATGCGGCCCGCGGGCCGCCGGTTGCCGACCCCTGCTATAACCCATTAACTGTCAATAATAAATTTTACATTTCTGACAAAGTTTATGAAGAACTTCCAGAATTTTTTGTTTTCGAACTTCAAGAATTGTTTGTTTTCGAACTTCAAGAATTGTTTGTTTTCACTCAGGTGGTTGTGGAATAGGTGACAATAAAATTTTATATTTACCCGGCGTTTAGGAACACAACCTACATTTAGTCCTGTTAAATAAGTTGAATGGTATTATCATTCAGGAATTTGCTGTCCGTAAGTCACAAGTCCCATATCAATAAAAAATAAAAAAAATTTATGCTTTGGTTTTTATTTTATCTTTCATACATATTATAAATACATAACATTTTTGAAACACCAAGAGTGGTGTAGATTCGGCGCAACACAACTAACTTGTTTGACAGGACTAACCTTATTTCGAGCTTCCTGTCTTTGTCTTTTCGATAAAAAAAGAAAAAGACAGTATGCTTGACTTAAGTTTTAGTGCAGTCAAAAGTTGTGTTTTGTGTTGCGCCAAATTGACACAACTGTTTTACTACTGGAGGGGGCCCACAGACATGGATAATAGTGAGTGGTGTCGATTCCATGTAATACCACTTAACTTATTTGACAGGACTATTCTTATTTTAAACATCCTGTCTCTTTCTTTCTTTATCGAAAAAAAAGGACAGAACGTTTAAATAAAGTTATCTTTTCAAATAAGTTCAGATTACCCAAAGTTATAATGTGTGCTACAATGAAGGTGTGCTACACCACTGCTTTGGGCATCAAGTAGTCTTAATCCGGCCACTGATGATATTGATAGTAGGGTCGGAGTGTAGATAAGGGGGCGCGTTTTCTTAGTCTTTTTTCCCATAGTGCCCCCTTTTCTACACCCCAACCGATAGTAGCTTTAGATAAATATTATAAAAAGCTCTTAAAATAAAGATAAAATCCCTTCTTACCATATTGTTTAGTGATTGTAAGGAAAGATCCAGGAATTAACTTGGACTTCGTAACAGAATGATAATATAACCTGGCACATAATGACGAATATCCTAGTCTTGCACGCAAAGCAGACATTTTATAGTGTTATTATAGGCAAGCAAGTTTTTGTTTGCAAAATTTCAGGAAATGTCAAGAAAACGCGTAATACCGGCAGTTTTCATCTATTATTAAAATTAAAATTCGCACAACGACGGATACAGACGACAACGAACGAAGAAGAACGAACGATCTTATTTTTTTTTCTATGGACCCTGCGGTCCGAAATAGAATTACATCGCTAAAAGCCATGAGTGAATTAAACCCTGCGGTCCGAAATAGAATTACACCGCTAAAATTGATTACGAAAGTATGAAGTGAATGGCTTATGATCCATTGTAATTCTATTTCGGACCGCAGGGAGAGTATGAGCGATCAACGATGACTGGTACGTAATTTGTGTGCTAGTAAACGATGTGAAAGCCAGCTCATGATAAGGACCGCGTTAAGAATATACCTCTTTAGATTTTTTTATTCTAATATATTCTCTATCTCTAAGCATTAGTAATATAGTTCATTATAGGAAAAACAAAGGAATTTAAGTGTTTGTGTTGTGTACACAACTTTGTATCGCAGCCACGATGACTTGTTATATTTTTATTTATTTACTTGACAGACACGTTCACAAATATAAATTCTTCTATTCCAACGTTTATCTTTTAACTTTTGAAGAGTTCCACTAGAACGATGGAACGAAAATATTTTTTGACATTACATTCCGTTCAATGCTCACATCACCTCCCCTGCGGTCCGAAATACCCTGCGATCCGCAATAGAATTATATCGCTAAAATCGATTACGAAAGTATGAAGTGAATGACTTATGATCCATTGTAATTCTATTTCGGACCGCAGTGCTAGAATTACATCTCTAAAATCGATTACGAAAGTGTGAAGTGATTGGCTTATGTTATGATCCATTGTAATTCTATTTCGGACCGCAGGGCTCACCACTGACGCATGAGCCACAAAAGTCAAACGAATAAATTAAATCAGTTGCTTCACTCATGGCCTATTTGCCATTCATCTCATTCATTCGAAATCGGTTTAAGCGATGTAATTCTATTTCGGACCGCACGAGGACTATCTATGGAACCGGCCGATCTGGATCAATCCCATCCATCAATCAAGGCCTCAAGGGAGCGGTCAAGTAAACCAACAAGTTCATCACGCTCAGCTATCCTGGGAAGGTCGGCTACGTAAACAAAGTGGACTTGCTTGTCATCGTGACCGACTATTGATAGCTTAGCATAAATGATTAATTTCGTCAGGTTCCAACACCGACAGCAGACTCGAACAGAACACGTTTTTCAGAACTTTGGAAAGTACAATAACTTTAGCTGAAGGAATTATTATAAGCTGCAGTTGCCCCAGTTCCATACTGCTTCGATATTTTCATTCCTATTCTCTTTTCGCGTGCTTTTTCACAGATGACGAAAAACCACCACCAACCATCACAGTTTCTATCATGGTCGTTCGTAGTGGCCTGAAGCTAGGTGCACAACCGCGTTTGACAGCCAACTTTTCCCAACGATTTTTCTCGTTTGTTAATGTATCTACATGACCTGATCGTAAGTGTGTTTGGTGGAAAATAGTGGTTTATAGTCCCTGCGGTCCGAAATAGAATTACAATGGATAATATGTCATTCGCTTTATACTTTCGTAATCGATTTAGCGATGTAATTCTATTTCGGACCGCAGGAAGTGATTTCATCCCTGCGGTCCGTAATAGAATTACAATGGATCATAAGCCATTCACTTCATACTTTCGTAATCGATTTTAGCGATATAATTCTATTTCGGAACGCAGGGCATGACTCCCAAATCAATTCCAATCCCATTCGTTGAAGAAAAATCGAATGAACGAATTGGGCCTGAGTACCGTATTGCGTGTGACGCGTATGACGCGCCTTAAAATTATTCCGTATTGCGCATTAATTCTGTCTTTTTACTAGGGCAGTATTTCAGTTCCAATACTCCTGGGTAACATAAAATTGAAAGAGACACATAAGACTCATAGAATAATTTTTCTTTGATAAGTGGAACGGCCACTTTGTAAAAGTGGTTTATTTACGGGGTGAAATATAATTTTTGAAGGGAAAACTTCTGAAAGCACGTTGAGCAATTTTTGGTAGGGAAAAATCTTATGGGTTCGCGTCACCATCACCAACATATTATTTTAACAATTAAATTTTCACTTTTGTCGGCAGTTTCCATGATTGCCTATTTTTTTTTTGTTTATGTATCATTATTACTGTAATCAAATGCCTTAACAGCTAACAATTATTGCTATTACATAGTCACTCAAAATAATTATTTATCCCAGAAAACAAAAACTGCCGCGTCAGCACTCCAGTCTAGTTTTAAACTTCTTGGGTGCAACCCGAGTTGCAACCAAAGGTTTCCAACCCAACCTAGGCTTCGTACCGAATTGCGCATATAGTGCATCAGATTGTTGACGCGATTTGTTGGGCCCGTTTTATCAAAAGCGCATCGACGCGCGTTATGCACAGTAACAAATTGGAACAATTTTGAATGTCTTCCTTTTCTACGTAGGTACCTAGTTTTGAATACCTACGGCATATAATATAACTTCGGCAATCACGACCGTAAAGCTGGCTCGATTTTCCCACCTAAAATACATTGTTCTCACTTAAATTAAAACTTGCAAAAATTTCCAAAAAATATTCAACACAAATGACAGTTCTCAAATAGACGTTACTTCAGTCGCATGAAGTCTCATCAGCTCATGGACAGGAGCGGTTCATGTGGTTTGATGCGGTGAACGAATTTATTTATAATTCAGAAATAATAAAACTCTCGATACAGCACGGTACTTTGTGTTTAAAACAAAGTTTTCACAACGAGCGAAAATTGGAATAATTTGACATCAAAACGGTTAACAGTTTGTCAAAAGTAGTCAAAACAAAACAGTGTAAAATAATTGACGACAAGCAGATGCGATAGGTACGCAAAACGGAACACGATCTTTCTGAAAGGACGTGTGTTGCCACATTAAACAATTTTTCCGACTATGTGGTAAATTTCCTTCGTTGAGCGTCGCCCAAATAGACGCCACAATACGCATAGTCTAGAAAGGGGTAGAGCCTGCGGTTGCGGATGAACGTAAATTTCCTGTGCGCTGCCCACGTGGGTTTAAATACAAATACATGATATGCCATTATAACAGTCCACCACTGTGCTCGCTATCACAGCGCGCGTCTATTTAGGTGACGTTTTATAAATGGGTCGTATGAAATAGCCAACCTTTGAAGTTAATAACTGTTAAAGTTGTGGGTATTTTAAGATGAATAAGGATTTGGAATGGAATATTAGCTGTGCAATATATTTCATTTATCATGCTACAATGCTCGACACAAGACAAGTTGACAAGAGTACATATATATCTATGTTAGGCATAGATAACATGAAGAAGGTTTGATGCCTTAACAATAACATCAAAGATGGGGTACTAATTAATGAAGACATTAGATACTTGAGTTTATATCGAACGATTGAGGCCACTAGATAAAATGAGGCGTTTAAAAATGAACAATTTTCTTCTCGCGTCACGATATGGCGAAATAATCACTTGAATTCTTATGACAAAATAATATTATTTGCTTGATAAATGGAATTCATTAATCATAATTAGCCTTATATAACAAATATGGTAATTAAAGGGAAGTATTAGCTTTCTGATATAAATAATATTTTACTAGCTGAATTGAACCAGTGTCAGTCATATTAATCTAGTTTCACATTCACAAAAAACATTATGTATACCACTCTACTCGGCCCTGTACTGTTTTAAGTTATAACGGAACCATTATGGGACCGTCCATCTGTCTAATTTCATGAATTTATGTTTCATGAACTGTCATAAATTTAGCATGGTTATTTAGCCGTCAACGTATCACAACTAAGCTTTATTAAAAATTGTACCCTTGGAAAGAAATCACATCTATTATTTTTATTTAAAATCACGGTTTTAATTCATTCCATTCAGCGCCATCTTTTACCTAATGATAATACTCAACTAACAGATAACTAACAACTAACAAAGAAAACGCCTCATTAGCAAGCAAGCAAACAGGCCTTAAGAGGCAGGGCTATAAGAATCTTTTCACGAATAAAGTCCCTTGTCAAAGTATTTGTCGTGACAATAAATACGAAAATGCGGCCGCTTTTTGCAAAAATTATTCATGATCTCGTTGAAGACGTTATCTATGAAAACTAGCATTTAAAAACAGTTCAATACTATTTTTGGAAATATTATTCTGGTTAGTAAAAATGTTTTTTTTTTAAGTGAATACATCTTTGTTCGCGCCTCGTATGGAGCCATGAGGCCCAATTCAGATATTCCCCGCGTTCCGAAATAGAATTATTTCGCTAAAATCGATTACGAAAGTATGAAGTGAATGGCTTATGATCCATTGTAATTCTATTACGGACCGCAGGGATTGTATGTTACTTCCGTGATTGAATTTAGGAAATAATTCCCCAGATCAAGGCATTTTTGTATTTCGTGCTTGACAATAAGATTATTTTGACAGGGGTCTTATTTCGTGAAAAAAATTTAGGATAACCTTTATTTTTGACGAAGGGTTAATTAATTTCTTATTACAGATTAGTACGCTTTTTAATCGTTCATTATTTGTTATTAGTTATCAATAATTGTAAATTAATGTCTATATGATCGCAATAAAAAAAAATTACTCAGTAAGCTTAATGCGAGCACTGCTATCAGGAATTTAACAGAATTCTTTATGCTTTTCTCTTTGATTGACATCTTATGCCACAACATGCAATGTCGAATAATAATTACAAAAAATAGTACATTTAGTATTGTTTCAAGTAAGCAAGATCTTTATTAGTGAAATGAGAAGCATGTGGTGCAACGGACAGAGGCAAATTAAATGCCGGCAGCGCCCTAGGCAAGCGCCTTATTGGCGCCCCCACCTCTGGCGGCCATCCTATATGAATTCGAATATATTTTGCAAAATGATAGGCACGTAGATAAAACATTATTTTTTCTTTAGGTAAATTTTTTTTGTTTGCAAACTTCTGCGCGTGCCCTTTAGCACGTGCCTAGTTTGCCTAAGGATAATCCACCTCTGGCAACGGACCTAAATGGAAATAAGCTTTTGCAAAACTTATTGGTCCAAAACGGTAAACACAAAGAAAACAACAATGCTCTCCTAAAGCTGAACATGATGGCCGAAGGTACGAATATTCACTTAAATAAAATATATGGTTGTATCTCCGACACAATCTGCTGCTTTTTATTAATACAAATACATTATTATATTGATTTCAATTGTTTCACACAAAAGATAATTTAGACTCTGAACCCCAAAATTGTCGTTTTGTGGACAGTGTTTCTTTTTTGAAGTGGCAGCCCTTGCATATCACGTATTATGTACCTATTACTTATTATAAAATTTGTCGTTTTTTTCATGAAAAAAGTCACGTTACATGGAGGGAGAAGATGAACAAGAATATCAAATTTGTGTCACGTGATTTATGTACGCCCTTCATCACAGCCGTCTCTTTACTGAGGAATATTGTGAAAATTACATGGCAATAAAAAACGGTTTTGTTTCTGTTCATTCATTCGATTTGTTCATACTTCATTCACTCATACGTCAAAAAAGCGTCAGTTGATTTGATATTTGCTCCAAAGCGTAGTTGGTGTTCTTGTTTTTGTATTTTTTTACAGAAAACTTTGTATTTCTTTTACAAGAATTAGTATTTTACGATATCACTGTTTGAACTAGATGTCAAAGTGTCATTGTGTAAACTAAGGATAATAAATTAAACCTATACTTTCGATTTTTCAAAGTGAAACTGTGATGTTGACTTCGTAACTTCCAAAATATTTTGTCAATTCCACGTTATTAACAAGTCTTAAAAAACAACAAAAGCGCAGGCTTGTTGCAAAATTAATAAGACATTCTTACAAGGAAACGTTACACGGGCACAAGTGAAAATACTGACTAAAAAGTTGTGATTTCAAGTGGTGTCAAAAACTTTCAGTGTAAACATGAAAGACGTACTTAGAGGAGTGTTCAGGACGAACTGTGGTTACTTTTTAATAATTTTGTCGCATTTAAGGTGTAGTACTTGAACCATACACTTGTGGCAGTGCTGGACTTGTAAGGACTTTATGAGTAAGGGATGAAGGAGGAGAGGTGAAGAGTATTTGTGTAGAATCATCACCGTGGAGCACCTGGTGGGCGGTGGGGCGGGGGGCGCGGGTGGCCTGCTGCCTGGCACCGCGCCCGCCCAGCACCCGCCCAATATGCTGCAGCCTATGGATGAGACAATCCTGCCGCCCAAACACCAAGCTGTTGTGGACCGACTCAGGTCTGTTACCCTTTCTTTGTATTCTCTGTTTGCTACTCATCATACACCTTAGGGATTTTTATTCAGCCCACATACCCATAAGTTATAATAACTCAGGATATAAAGATTTGGTCAGTGTCAATAGGAGGTGGAACAAGAAGTTTAGATAGCAACGTAACGTCAACCTGGGGTCTTATTACTGTTCATCTTCAACATACATCACTACCGCTTTCAAAGGCTTTGTGATTGGCTAGAAACGATGCCACACAACCTATTTGATAAATGAAGTTAGCCCCTGGTTTGCTGGCCGCACACCTATAAATACATCAGTACCCCCTTTTTGTCCACAACCTAACTCAAAACCATTAAAGGTTTTTTATGTTCAAAGAGGTTCATGTTAGAATGTTGAGAAGTTTTATCAAAACCCATCTGATTTAAAAATCTCTTTATATAACATATAAACCTACATAGAGAGGTTTGTCTCTTTGTAGTAGATGTTTGAATCCTTCAGCACAAGTAAGTAGTTGCTAACTTGAGGTGAAAATATAATGGTAAGAAATATATATATAAGTATTATTTAACATAAAAGTTTGTTAATAAATTATCAAATGGAATCTATTTTTGACCCAGTATGTTTTGGCCTACATATATTTGTATATAAAGAGCTAATTCTACATGATAATTTTGTAAAAAACATCATGGAAGGAAAGAGATAACTAGAAATACCAATCCAATACCCTAATACCATTTGTGGTGATTTGTCATGTTAGAGCTTTTTCATAAAACTCTCATATACATTTATACACTTCATAGTCAGCTCAGTTCTCTGTATGCAATAATTATAGGTTTATTGTTCTATTTTTCTTTTAAATTCCTTGGTTTCCGAATTGCTTATAAAAAAGAGGAAGGAGGGTCTCGGCAAATATCATGTAAATTTTTTTTCCACAAGAAATATTGTAAAGTTGTGAGAAAACTGGGTTAAATTAAGTCATGTTGCTTATATCTTTCATACGTTTTTAATTAACAGCGGTTTTGCACCTGGACTGTGAAAAACCCACCTTTTTCTAATTAATTGAAACCGAACACTTAAATTCAAAATTCACTCAAAAGTTATTTAACAAAACTTTAGTACCTATGTATTGTGTGTGCTGCCATCGCAAAATTTCCATTGGTTCCTGTAAATTAGAATTCCAAATTATTTTTATTCAAAAACTTTGAAATTCTAATTTACAGAAACCAATGGAAACTTTGCGATGGGAGCATACACACTACATAGGTAATAAGGTTTTTTTGAGTAACTGTTGAGTGAATTTTGAATTTAATTGTTCTGTTTCAATTAATCAGAAAAGGCAGGTTTTTCACAATCCGGCTGCGAAACTGCTCTTAAGGAAATTATGATTTTTTTACACACAGATTACTGTATTTACACTTTTTGAAAAATCTGTGATTGTGAGGTGGCGAGGGGGTGTCAAAAAATCGCCAAAATCGCCTAACGTAATTAATAGATGCCCGCTTTAAATGGTAGCTGCTAAAAGTGCATTCAGCGGGCTTGGCAACCTGCACTGCTTTTGATATGCTTTCAGTTTACATTATAATTATTGAGGAGCTCTGGAACAAAAACGGATAAATCCACTTTTCAAAACCCAAAATTAGTCATGTTTTAAATTAATATGGCACGGAAACTATTAACACTTACTAGATTTTTTTATTATACCTATTTGAAAGCTCTCATATGAATATTTTAGTTTATCAAAAAGAATTCCTTTTAATGTTTTCTGTGACCTCCTCAATTTAGCACTGATCTTGTTAATATATAAAAAGGCAAACCGAATTATAACAAAAAAAAGGGTGGTCCTGCATTGAAATAACAATGTTGTAAGTAGAACAAAATAACTGATAAACATGCCTTCATGTTGTACACGAAATTTTAAATATTTTTTGTTTGGTTTCGAGTGGATTAAGGGGAAAGATGAGGCAAAAGATGATTTTGTTGCAATGATCAGTAAACCCACAGTCATTAAAAAAATATACATGTTTTAACGTTTATGAAGTTAGTTTGACAAAACTATGTTCACTGTAAATAAAATCTTTTGTAAACTTCTTTGTTTTAGACTTTATATTATTTTCTCTCAGGTATCGATTTCAGGATCTAGATAATTGTTTCTTTTTTATAAAATTTGTTTGAATGATATCTAGCTAGTTTAAACAAATCGTGTTTTTATTTTAACCAGAAGCGGAGTAATTTAATAAAAACGTATTTTTCCGAGAGCGCGTGATATTTTGGTTGTTGCAAAAGCCACGGCTCAGCGCGCGCTATTTTAAACAATAATGAAACGTCATTCTACACTTCTACTGCAAAATGAAGTGCTTAATCTCGGGTCACCCATACCCTTAAGATATGCTCCTCACCATATGCTTCATTTTCCCATTTCATAAGGTATAATTTTTCCCGAAAAAGTCCCAGTCCTGTTAGATAAAAGTGCGGAGGTACGGGTGCATATATTCGCGATGTTTTCGTAATCAGCGGGTCTACCTCGTAATTCTCATTTTCATCAACATCAACTTAAGAAGATGGCATACCCTAGCAACTTTTTTTATTACCCGTCCAGCACAATAAGTCCTACGGCAAAGACTTTACTTGCTTGTCATAGAGGCGATTATATGTTGGCTCTTTGGCCTCTTTTTCTTGAACGCGTAATACTAGTGATCACGCAGCGAAACAACAAATTGGTGTGTTTTAGCTAATACTGAAAAATTTTGTAGGGAAAAAAATATTGAATTTAGGTGATATACCTTCATATTTCTATTACCTATTTTATGAAAAAAAAATCAAGTTGATCTCTCAACCACGTTTTTGAAACGAACGTTTGATAACCAAAAAAAGACACCCTGCAAGTGTTTTGCACCCTGCAAAACATTTTTTTTTGACAAAAGTATAAATCTTAGTACATTGTTTATACGTAACATTCCTAAAGAAAAGATTAATAAACCAAAAATATTTTTTTCAATACAAGGAGAGTCCGAATTTCTTCAAATGAATCCTAGATAGACTAGAGTTGGTCATGCTCTAGGCTCAGGTACATGCTTAAGATTGAAATTTGACGTGCGTGCGACGACGCCCGCCTAACATGCCATCTTTTTTGCACGCGTTGAATTTCGCATGCATTTGCTTGAAGTTGATACAAATGAGAATTACGCGGTAGAGCCCCAGTTTATGGAGCAGCGAGCGAGTGGGATCGGAGCGTACTCCGTAGTGGGACCGCTAGACGCGCGCGGTGACGGAGGCGGGCGGCTCCTCGAGTCACGACATTGACCGCACGCGCCGCCCGACCAGGGTTGGATTCAGACCCTCGGAAAATTATTGTCTATGGGAATTTAAAATATACTACTTGGCTTAAATTATACTATGTTTCGTTTTTCATCGATTTTTGTTTTGAATTGAAATAAAATAGCGTATTTGTAAGTGAAATTTAAAAAAAATTTACTAAATATATTCATAATTTAATAAAATAGCCTATATGTTAGTGAAATTTTTAAAAAATTTACTAAAAGTTTTCATAACGCACAGAAATTCCCTATATTGTAGGGTAAATGTTAAAAAGCAAAACGTCTCAACCAATAAAACAAGTCGGTCGGCCTGAAGATAAAATTATGGTATTGTTACGTAGTATAGTTCCATTACAATACTACATACTACATCTACATGTTATGAAAATATGGTACAAATAGTATAATTATACTACAAAATCCAACTCTGCGCCCGACCCGGCCCGCCGCGCCGCCACCACCGCGCGCCGCCGCAACTGCACTCCATGACAATTATTTATTGTGTAATCTGTCGATCGATATATCGAAAAAATATTTACGTTCAGTGACATGACTAGGCGTTACCATACAATAGATAAGCCTCGAATGCTCATCTCGATTTACCAATGCTGTTACAAATCTTTCGAAACAACAGATAATGACAGCGGTTTCGCAGCCGGATTGTGAAAAACCCGAAAATTTTAAATTCTTATTTACAGAAACCAATAGAAACATTGCGATGGCAGCATACACAATACATAGGTAACAATGTTTTGTTGAATAACTATTGAGTAAATTTTTAATTTAAGTGTTCTGTTTCGATTAATTAAAAAAAGGCGGGTTTTTCACAATCCGGCTGTGAAACCGCTCTTAAGGGCCTTACTATTGCCAAATGGGTACTTTCTAAAGCCTACTCCTCGTTTATGGCCAAACCAAAAATAATGAAAAAATGTATTATGAATAATCAGCTCTTAGACAACATATGCAACATTTTTCTTTTTCATACCACCAAAACTTCTACATGAATTTTTTTTTTACTGAATGGTGTTTTTTCACCTTAAATTCCCTACTGCTCCTAAGTGGCTTGGCCGATTGAATTCATCTATGCTTTGATAAAAAGATAAACTTTATAGCTATAAACATAACATAAGATTATTCAATCGAGTAATCACGTCCAAGTGAAAAGTATAATTTTCTCCTATTTCGCCCTATCAAGGACGCAGCGAGCGTCGTAACAGCCACTACGCATTGCGCGCTGATATGAACGTTATTTCAATGTCGTTTCCGTTGATATTTGTAGTGACAAATATCGAGCTGCTAATTTGGCGATGGTAATCGCCTTAAATGCAATCTCCATTGAGTTGAATCAGACTAAACCCGAACACGGAAGACGACGAGTGGTTACGATACCGCGGTCGTCTCGGTTTTGTAACAGTACAGTGCTAGGTTCACAAACTGCGTTACGTATTATATTACGAGTAAAAAGGTAGAAACATGTCTAGTAATCCGTCCGCTGCGCTTATCACTCGCGCACTACCGCTACGTTCGCAAGGTGGATCTCGGAATCGCTTACTGATAAGCATCCGTCGATCGATCGTGAACCACGTCTGTTTGCTCGAACTGTGTACTTAGCTAGCTACAATTCGAGTTGTTATTTAAATGTTTACCCCTCAAAGTTGGCTGGTGGAAATGAACCTGTTGTAGGATCATGATATATATCAACTTGTCGTGCTCCTGTATTCTGGTCATCCTTACAGGATGAGGATCGATCTATGGAAAAATTTTATTATCCCACAATTTTGATTTGGAAAAAAGTCACCGAAATTAGAAGAAGCCGTACTGAAGGGCATGTTTCTTACCAAGGGCGGATCCAGGATTTGATTTGGGGGGGGGGGGGGGGGCATTTTAGGCAAATCTATCTATACCTTATACAATACAGGAACAAGTGCTTGACTTCTTATCACAGTAGATCAGTAGAGTCATAATGGTATATTCGGATATATCATGGAATAAAATATGTTAGCGCTAATCTGAGGGCAAGTGTTTTTCCTAAGAGCGGTTTCGCAGCCGGATTGTGAAAAACCCGCCGTTTTCTAAGTAATCGAAACAGAACACTTATATTCAAAATTCACTCAATAGTTATTGAACAAAACCTTATTAGTGATATATTGTGTATGCTGCCATCGCAAAGTTTCCATTGGTTTCTATAAATTAGAATTTCAACATTTTTGAATTTCTAATTTACAGAAACCAATGGAAACTTCCGGCTGCGAAACCGCTCGAGAGGTGTCAATGGCTTCGTTATAAATTGTAGAATAAGAATATCAATAGTGATATTTTTATCAATGGTGATAAAATCCAGGACTTAAACGCTTGTAAACTTTTGTATGTATTTTATTTTCGTAAATGTTTTAGGTTCATCTTGATTTTCAACACAAACACTCGTAAACGATGTTTCATAAATGTGTTGAAAATCAAAATGCTGTCTATGTTTCATTAAGCGCCGACAATCGCAAGTATAAGTTATTTTTCAAGTTCAAGTCATATTGTCGTGATAAAATTTAGGCAAATTCGAATAAATACGGATATTATCAGCGAACTGCGCTAGTATGGGAATTCGAACGAATATTGTGCTTGCTTACTGTATACAATGTAAATTTATTTTTGATGTCTTAAGATTTTGTTGTAGATAAGACACCCTCCTGGCTACGGGCCTGCCGCACATGTACAGTACTGGGCAGAAAATAATGCTCTTCGGCTTCGTACAGCGTCGCCTCTATCACCGGACTGTTTAGTGCTTCGTGCGACAGAGATGGCACTACGACACGATGTGCATTATTTTCTGCCCCGTACCGTACGTAGAATGACATAACGACTGTTGAGCGGCACGTTGCAGCCTCGGGTCTAACGGGACCGCGGCGGCGGCCTCGCGGCCGTTGCATAAACTGTGCTGTACCTACTATGTGTTTATTGTTATACCTAGCCTAAACTGTTCTTTTATTCTGTGATTTACCAAGAATATAACATGAAAATAATACGCTACGTCTGTATGTAAATGTTCGCTTAGAATTCGAGAACCACTAAAATGATTTTGATGTAGCTTCGATAGAGCTAGGCATTTCTGAAGAAAAAATTATACAAGGTGACTTTTTGATCATCGTCCAAATTCATACTGGAGGCGTGATAAGTGATCAGTATCTTGGATCAGTAACAATTTTTGTGAAATTCGTAAAATTAAATTTCTGCTTCCCATATAAATTCAGTTCCAGTCCCGAGTGAATCACTATGGGGAGTCGAAATTTCATTTTACGAATTTCACCAAAATTGTTATTGATGCATGATACTGATCACTTACCAAGCCGCCAGTATGAATTTGGACGATGATTAAAAAGTCACCTTGTATATTATTATACCTAATATAATATGGGGGCAAAGAAAATGTCCATTTTAGTGATCAAATCGGAGAAAAAGAGGCCGAGGGCAGTTTCTTGGGCAAAATCCTTGTAGCCGTCCGTATAAAAGATACTACGTGTAATAATATAGGTTAAGAGTATGACATAGCCAAAACAAAAACCAGTTCCGGGCGTGGCTTATTCTATTTTACGATAGCGCGCGGGGGGAAATTCGTCCCGGTCTCTAAGCTCGCGTTACCATAGCAAAAATACGAATAGAGTGGACGAGGCAGGGTCAAAAGTAATACGTATTTTATTTTATCTAATTTATTAGTGTATTTCGATCATCGTCACACGGCATTGATCCTACTTGCTATCACGTCGGGACGTAAATTTATTATGGTCGGCTAAAAGTGGTTTTTTGAGTGTTTGATTTATCAGTTGACCCTCGGAACATTTCAGACACTCCTTTAGAGATACATAATAATATTGTGACGGTTAATTGTCACCATTACCCATTCCTTAAATATTTTTCGCCCGTTGAGCTGGTTTTACACTTGCGGGAAAATAAATTGGACCAAAAATTTCTTTACAAAAAATTTTACTAAAGTTGTTATTACAAAAAGTGGAAACTAACAAATATTCTCAGAAGGAATGCACCACGTCACTATCTATCTCACTGTAGCCTATATCAATTTTGCCTCTCTCATTCAACCACGTTTAACTGCGTTACTATCTCATTCCAACTTATTTTAAATAGCGTCACTATTTATCTCACTCTAACGCGTGTTAAATGGCATTTCTAATAAACGTCAAATATTTTTACTGCCCGCCACTCTTTCATTCTAAATTCTAATTATTTTAAAAAATACTCCTTTGGTAGTAAAATAGCAATAACTTTTTTTTCAAAAGTAATGCACAGAAATTGCCAGATCATTTGAAAAACAATATTTGATGAGCCGTTATTTAAGACAATTTGCAAAACTAACATAGGACATTTTTTTTCAGGGTGTGGTATCGAACTAACCTAATTACTAAAAATTGCTCATAAATTGGGTTTTTATTTTTCTTCCTGATGTAACAGCATTTCAAGGTTTATTTTTGACTTTATCAATAGCATGACTATTCAGAGTTGTGCAACAAAAATTTTATTCTTAGAATTTAGAACTGGTTAGCTTTGACTCTCAAAAATCTATTCGAATTTATAAAAGTACCATCAACTCGAAGACTATCTATTTTTTGCTGAGGTCATAATTTGATATTCTGGTCAGTCATGAGCTGGCCTACCAGCCTTCCAAGAGAAAGCGTTGACTTTTGGGACACTTGTTTACCCTTGGGATAAATCGCCAAGTGTTTAAAATATAGAAATTTATTTGTATCATAGTTTGAAATGTTCAGGTCCCTTTACGCAAAATGAAAAAACAAAACTCTTTTAGGATTAATTTGTTGTCCCTATGTTTGTCTGTTTGTCCGTTTGTCTAGGCAATTTTTCAGGGTAAAATCAATAAATGCTTATATTTACAGCCCTGTAAAATATACATATTATAACGTTTTTATGGCCTTTTGTTTAACTTTTTCATACAAATTTTCTCCTTATGAAAATATAGAGATCAACACTTCACATAATATTTTGCATTTGAAAGAAAGCACAGAAAGGAACTGTAGAACAAATAATGTAAAAAATATAAAACCATATCTTTCTTTTCTAAAGGGATTAATTATTTACTGTTTGTTCAATGTGGCGATAGCTTTGTTTATTATTTTTTTTTCTTTGTTACAAAGATAACAAATATTTTCATACAAGGTTTTCCTTAAGGGCTATTTCTCCGAATTTGTAACAAAATATTAAGAAACAATTATAACGGTAAAGTACAACTTAAAAGTTAGCTAAGACAATTTATTGTTAAAAGTTTGCTATATGCATAAACATATTTTAATGATATTATGGTATCTTCAAAATAATTGGGTTTTCCATAAGCGTGATATCAGATTATTTAAGAAATTTACGGCTGGTATCACGACGACGGATAAGCCAATTATTTTATTACTATTGTAATATAATTAAAAATATGTTAATGCATACAGCAGACTTTTAACTATAAGTTTTCTTAACTAAAAGTTGTATTTTTACTTATTGAAATTGTATTTCTCATCAAGAAGTGCAAGATGACAAGATATTCAAAATAAGTTAATTGAATTTGTGAAATGGTTTCAGGTCAAAACAGTTTTCCATGAAACGGTAATTGTTTATACTTAGCAAAGTGTGTAAACTTAGTCATCTTAACATGAACGACGCCTGTATTTCTCTCTTTTTTATTTCCAGTATAGATAAAAATATACAAACTTGTTAAACTTTGCGTAAAAACGGGGCAATATTGACGATATCCTGACAGCTATTATGATGGTGTTTTATCAAATTTTGCTTTTTGGGCTGTATAGAGACGTAGTTAGATGTCACTAGAATATACTCATGAAAAAAGATATGAAGAAAATAAGCTGTAGACTTCACATTCGGTTTATACCTATTGTATGAATTTTAAGAAAAATACAGGGGTAAAGGGACCTCTTAAGGAAAACCTTGTATTAAACTATTTGTTATCTTTGAGTAAAAAATAATTCAAGGAAAAAAATAAACAAAGCTATCGCCACATTGAACAGTAGATAATTAATCCCTTTAGAATAGAACAACATGGTTTTCATATTTTTTACATTATTTGTTCAACAATTCCTTTCTGTGTTGACTTTTAAATGCAAAATATTATCTCAAGTGTTCATCCCTACATTTTCATAGTGAGAAAATTTTTATGAAAAACGTAAAAAAAAAAAACGTAAAAACCTAAAACGTAATATAAAAAAAAACGTCAAAAGTATGTTTTTACAGCTCTATAGAGGGCCGTTAATATTGGTATTTATTAATTTTATCCAGAAAAAATTGTCTAGACAAACGGACAGACAGACAAACATAGGGATAACAAATTAATCCTAAAAGAGTTTCATTGTTTTCATTTTGCGTAACAGAACCTGAACATGTACCGACAGGATTATCTACGATCTAATAATTTTGCCATGCACTGTAAATATTTCAAAATAACTTTTTATATTTTAAATGCTTGGCGATTTATCCCAAGTAAGTGTACCTATATAATTTGCAAAAAACTTCACTTATTGGACCTGAAATGGTGAGCCAATGTCATTGGTCATTGACCTTTGTTACAGATCTCAGTAAGTACAAGTAAATTAATTTGGGTTTCAATAACGATCACAAAATTATTCTTTTAGAGTAACATATATTATTTTCCCGCATAAAAGTATGAATTCAATCCAAATTCATTCAGTTTTGTTGTTATGACTATGGCACGATGTAGCTAAATCACTCATACGCATATTTTGTTGAGTTTTTAACGGCAGGAATATGATGCTCCTCGAAATATGACTTTATAAAATTAATTTCAATGTGTTTTGAAGTAGTTTTGGGAGATATTTATAGCTTGCAAAAAAGGGCACAGGTTCCACGTCTTACGGGCGCCAACGCTAGACGCAGACTGACAATATCTTGCTGCCGCTGACTGCATCAGTGGATTTACGTATTTTTGGAAAAAGGGGGTGCTTTTTTTGACCCGAATAACGTGGTATTTGGAAAATGAATAGATATCATTCACACTAATTTTATAAGAAAAAAAACCAACAAAATCGCGAAAGCGATACCTGAAACAAAATCGATAAGAAGTGTGCAATAGAGGGTTACAAAAAAATTCATTGACAGTACAAATATGAATCGATTAACGTGGTTTGTGGAAAATGAATACCTTAAAGTTCAACTAAAAACATGTATTTTTTTTATGGCTATACGTAACCTAATTATTGCAACAAAATCATCCGAAAGCTGACATTTTATTTCTGTTTGTATTTTCGTTTCCCTTGTTGACGAGTATTCCATCATCCATCAATATCGACTGGGAGAACCAGTATTCCCAACTTATTCAAAAATGTATCTTGAAATATTCATGAATCCTCGCCTACAATTTGTAGTAGGCTCGATGTCGGATAGCCAGAGAATCTCGCGATCGATATGGGCGGGTAGTCGGCGTGAGCCGTGAGCCCTGCCTGCCGAGGGGCTATCCCCGTGCTAATGGGATCATTTGTAGGGATACACCCCGACGACCTTTAACACTTGACGCGATCGCTTCATTTTCAATAGCGGCCAAACAAAAAAGACCAAGCTTTATCAATAAGCGCCCCATTTCACATATACACGTCGCTATGTGGCCGACCGTAAGTTTGTATGCGCACGTAACTGAGGCATGTAGGTGGGGAACCGTTGCATCATCAGCAAGAACTGGTGTGTGCTTGCGTCATCACAACAGTAAACAATTGCCGTCACTTTATCCTAAAACCTATGAGCTTCACTAATAAAACGTCGACATGGTTTCCTAACTTATCCGCTTCGATGTTCATAATGTATTTTTCAATGCAAATGCTCGTAAAGGCCCGCTTTTTATGCATCAAAACCGAACAGAAAGTCGATTGTTTTACCCTAGGGCTTTATTATTATTATTTTTTTTAATTTATTTACAATGGTTGGTTACTCGCTACGCTCGTGTTTTTACGTTACGTTACGTTACGTCCTCGTAATTTATTCCTTTTCGCCCTTGTAGCATAAACTACTATTATTTTCAAACTTGCTTGGTAAATTTAATCCAACCGTTGTACCTATATTTTACGTCTTCGAGTCATTGTAAATCTGGGCGATACCATATATCGATGTGTCATCTTCTAAAAATGGAGGTAACATTGGTCGTCCTTCCTTTGAAGCTCTGAAAGAGTATAACTTAAATGTATTCCTCCAACATTTCCAACGATTTTGAAGCTTACTACCGACTACCTACTGCATCAGTTAAACTCAGTTATCCACGACACAAAAGGTTTATCCATATCATTAGGAGTATCACGATCGCTCAATGAATACTTAAGTAGCCATTTATTGTGTGCAGTTGCTAAGTGCATGCGCAATGCGCTGTGTCGACATCGCTCGCTGCACGTTGCTCCACCAAGCGTATTTACCGTCGACTCAGACGAAAACAGCTCATATTACTGCGTGATAAGATTCATTAAACGTGTAATAATTTGAGAGAGAAGTTTGCTGCTCTCTAGTACCTTGACGTGGGCGATGTTTGTTTTACTTACAGATCGGCATTCTTGATAAATAGCGACATATGTAACATAGTTCGGTGCTTTACCGTACCTATTTCTGTACTCAAGGCATGATATCGCTGGTACGATACAAATACAGACCGACGACGCCGTGCTGATTCAATATCCACATCGATATGTATAACTTTATTATATCCAGATTGCTATAATCATGTTCATCTAAGAGAAGAGAGTGCGTGCTCTTCCTTTCATTGCGAGTTAATTGTATCTACTTCACACACTATTGATATAACTATTAGGTGAATACAAAATTGTAATTTTTTAAAATATTCCCATTACGACGTTGGTAACGTTACACTTGGTCTTGATCCCCCAGGTAGAGTTAGTTCATGCATATTATTAAATGGAATATTCTCAAAGAGAGCGCGAAGTATTATAGTGCCTATCCATGTTGCAGAGAAAGTCGTTAAATGTGGATTGCGATAACATCCGACGGTAGATGTAGTACTGTCCAATAGTTAATTCTGGGTCATCAGAAAGAGAAACAAAGAATACTCTCGTGCCCGCGTCATCCGAATCGTATCGGAAATTATCTCTGGCCTCATCATGGCCTGCTCGCATGGTGGAGGATTCGTCCTTTCAAATCAATTTCAGACGGTTCGCCCACGCGCGGCTCGTTTAACGTGTGAGACTCACACTCGTGTGTCGAACGAAATCATCATTCAGTGCTTAGTTAGACTATTTTATGTGTCTCATTGGGTACTCCGATTTATCGCTTGGAATCGAGGACGATTTTCTCGCGTCGCGCTACTCAAACGTCAGTCAACACATACTATCTACAAGTTAGAGAGATAAGTGGTTTAGGAGACCGATATAGAGTACTCTATGTCGCCGGTTTAGGATATTTTTGGCTCCATTGAGTTGAGTCGGTGCCGGGTAGGCGTCATCGTGTGAGGAGCGGTGTCAGTGACACACAATCGAGACTTTATCGGAGGTGTTGTTTGCGTAGCGCGACAACCGCGGCATGCTGGTCAATGAACTAAACAAAAACACCCACGAGAGTGCATGCATCGCGCCCCACAGCCTGCCCGAGGCGCAAGGAATTCTAGTCTCCGTTTTCACCCGCTCTTATCAGGCTATTCGAATTTTATTTTTGTCACTGTCACTCCAAGCGAAAAATCGCGCAGTGCGAGAGGGGCGGATTCAGGGCAAAAGGGAAAAAGTTGGTTTTATATTTTTATTAAAAAAATAATTAAAATAGCTAGCAAAATTTCAAATATCAAATCTCTAGACATTGTTAAAACGCACCTAATAAAATATGTTTGAGTTCTGTCTATGGTCCCTATTCGTCAAACGAGGAGAAAAAGTGTGATTGAAGACCTCATTTCAACAATTATTTCTATCGAGGGAAATTTATCCAAACATGTTTTTCAATTTCAAAACCCTAGATTACCTATATAGGTATATAGTCAAAATGCATGTACCAGAAATTTATTAAAATTTTCCGTGCATTTCATGAAATACACAGAAAAGAAACATATTTTTTTCGCATATCGCCTGAAGATAGGAATAGCAGCTATACTAGACTATTACTCATACAATGCTAATACAGGACTGTGTTACACGGACATAGACAATGCAATCTTCTATTAAATATCACACCATCCCTCACCTACACACACTTACTCACTTCCTTACTCTCACAAATGTTTTTGCTGCAGCACTAAACTTTGAATTTGTATAATTTGTATTTCATTTATATTATGTTTTGTTTTTTTATATTATTCTTTGATTGTATAATGTTAGTTTTTTAGTACTCTTATTCTTATATTACATAGTTGATACTAGAGTACACATATAGATATACGTGGAAGAGTGGGGTCTTCTGGCACAGGCTGCTCTCAGCTTAAAAGAAGACTCCGGTCACCACCTTTCTAATTTTTTAAGAGCTTAAACAACCAATAAACTATTTTCATTTTCATTTTCATCATGTTAAACGGCATATCCATTCGCGTGATCTGATAAATTGATAAGCCCACTTTCTATCCATGCGATTATGATGCCAATTTTCACGTAAACCAACTCAAACAAAAGTAGAAGAAGCAAGTAGATATCTGTAAAGATAAAGCAGCTCTACATCGTTAGATGGGTCTAGACTTTCATCGACGACAGGAGAAAGTGCGGTGGCAACGTCGCGCCTAATTAGCTGGTCCCGGGCGGAGTCGGGCGCGCTCGCTAGTTACTTGCTCACTGTTGCACTTGTTAGGGAAAGTGCAGTGCGATATGATAGACCTTCAATTTGACTTACAATGAACTGTGATAGAGCTCAAGCTAGACTAGCCTAATTCTGTAGTGTGTTTCGAATTATAGTGGTGGCTAGTTTTTGGAATACCGGGAAAAGTCAGGGAAAGTTCGCGCGTCAGGGAAATGTCAGGAAAAACTATATTATGAAATACAGTCCTGTATTAACAACCTAAGAATCCCCTGTTTGTTGCATTTTTTCCATATCTCTTCTAGTAACCGGTCAAGTGCGAGTCAGACTCGCGTACCTCTGGTTCCGTATTATGGATGAAAAATTTAATTTATAATTTTATTTCGTGAATTTCTCAACCGCCATATTTTTCCTGTAATCTTTACGCAAACACATATTACCATGATTTTTTTCTCTTTTTTCGGTCCACCAGTTTTGGAGATAAGGGAGGGCGCCAAAATTTTTTTGTGGTTTATCGAGGATTTCTCGAAATGTATGCAAGTAAATATAGCCAAACTATATATTTTTACTTATTATAAGTTTTTTATACCTACGATTTGTTACCCATATTGTATTTTTATAAAATATTTTATTATTTATTTTACTTTTTTTTAATTTCTCATTTGTGTTCAACTTTTTTTAAATTGCTATAGTTTTCCTGTAATTGGCCAGTTATGGTCTATAATCGACATTATTTTTCATATTTTACGGTCCACTAGTTTCGCAGATAAGGGGGGGACATACATTTTTTGTGGTTTTTCAAAGATTTCTAGAAACCTGTGCCAGTAAATATTGCAAAGGTACATATATTTTTACAATCAGCTCTTTAATATCTACAATTTGTTATCCATATTATATTTTTAGGATAATATTTTTTAATTTTCTCTCTTGTTTTGGAAATATTTTGAACAATTTAAAATTTTTATCTTTAACGCTCCTGAAGTTATGAGGCTGTGACATAGGGACGGATGGATAACGGAGTCTCACCATAAAAGTTCCTTTTGTACCTCTTAGGTACTACAGAACCCTAATAAAGACCCCGCCGTGCCGTGTATCTGTCCAAAATTTTTTCGAACATTACTGAACGCATTTTTACTGATGGGTAGTGTTTTACAAGGAAAGTTTAGGTGTAAGTTCACTTCGCCATATAAAATGATCAGCTGATTGAGCTGACTTGTGGGGCGGGGACATATAAACTTTTTGCAAAGTTTTTTCCGACTTCCGGCACAAATGCTAGATTGAAAGTTGTTCAATTTTATAAACTGAGTAGCTTCGTATCATACAGTTTTAGTAGAGCATCCCTTAAGGCCCCGTATGTTGTGTTATTATTAAAATTTGTAAACCTCACTTTCTATAACTTCATAGACTTGTTGCAAAATGCCTATATATTTACTGTTTGTAATGGTCTGGGAAAACCCTTAAAAAGTGTTTGGGAAACCGACAAAAGTCAGAGAAATAATTAATATTTAATTCATACAAATTAATAATTTGCCCACATAATGGGGCGTCCATTAATTATATGCGGCGATTTTGGTGATTTTTCGACCCCCGCTTTCCCCAGGTGAGATGTCGTGAGATTTGGCTCAACCCCCTCGCTCCCCCAAAATATCACGTAAGATTTTTCAAAATGCGTATTTTTAGTTGTAAATACCTGTGCTTGATTGCGTTGAATTTATTTAAAGCTACATAATTTGTTTAAGGAACGCCGATTTCATATGTAAGGACTTACTTTTGGTACTTGAAAAAAAAATGAAAAACGTTCTGCCAAAAGGAGGGGATACTGCATAGTCCCTCCTACCCCCCGGACCCGTAAAATGTCGTGAAATATCATTGAGGAATACCAACATCAAATTGTACGTACAGGAAAACCGGCCAGGCAAACTAGAGGATTTCATCAGGTCAAGGCCACAATAATACATTGGTTGCATGCTGGTACTCCATTCATTCCATTCATCAGTCTAGTTCGTGCACTGCTGGACATAAGCCTTTCCAGGACTTTGCCACTCCCGGCGTTCATCCTGGAAGAATTGCCCATACTCACACACGCTGGGCAGGCGGGTTGGTGAGCGCGGTGCCGGAACCCTCGCACCAGTGACGCCGCTGCCCGTCTCACCAGTCTGTTCCGTATAAGGCCCGGCTATTAGGGATGGATATACCGCCATCCATCGGTCCCAGGCATGGTGGGCCTCCTGGTTTTTTGCCTGTGAGCTGTCCTCTTACTCTCCGCCGAATTACTTCGAAGGGGTCTCCAAGTAAGATGGTGGTACCTTCACAAGTCGGAACCCTGATAAGATCACTTTGTTGTCCGTCTGTCTGTATAGACATACAAGACCCTTTTGCTCGGGCCCCGTATAAGTGATGATGTAAAAAAATCGGGCTTCTAACTCGACCCGAAAAAAGTTATTGCACTTTACATAATCAATTTCATACAAATTTTTGACACTCGCAAGGGAATCAAATCCTATACTTCCAGTTGACTTAGAAACTTGAAATTTCGTTTATAGGTAGGTCGCACGCACATAGAAAAAAAAAAACTGAAAATTACAAAAATTTAATTACTTAGGAACTTATTGTTACCAACTTAATTAGATCCTTTAGATACATAGTGCTTAATAGATCGTAGGTGTCAAGTAAAGTTGGTCTATCATAACTGGTAGTGGAATTATTTACCATTACGTTTTGGCCGGTTTTTTTTTGCAAAAGTAAACAGTTATTGCCAAGATTTTAAATACCATCTTCTTGATTTTCCTTGAAACGGACGAAATACGGAACCCTAGGCGCGCGAGTCTGACTCGCACATGACGCTGGTTTAATAATTATGTAGACAAGATAGGTACAAGAGTTGTTGGTGTTAAATGACATCGTTACTAAGCAGCATTCAAAGTATGTGTATGCTGTACATGGTCGCTGTTGCGAGTAGGTAGGTATGTATATTATATACACTATGTATCTCTGTTCACGATATCAAAGTGAGCTGGTGACGTCGTCGGCGAATGATTACGTAAACGGCACTAGTCTCGTATTGAAATAATACGATAAAATGTATTATGTATGATTTGCTGTTGTATGCAGCAAAAGTGTTTAATGCAGGAAAATATTGTCTGAACTCTTTAGAATCCGACGAAATGTAAATCCATTAGTGGCTTAGCGAATTGTTCTCAGTTAGTTGTCGTGTAACAAGCCTATTTGACAATAACCTTGAGTGTTACATCCTATGAAAACTATATAATGATTTTTTTAATGCTCGCGCAGACACTGGCTGCATTAGCATTTTACTCAAGGTGACCGCGCACTGGCGCGGCGCGCGGCGTCGCGCCTCATTGGGCCTAGGACATAGGTAAAGTTTATTTCACACCACCTCCCGCTCTTATGCTGTTGCAACATGCATTGGAGAAATAGGAACAACTTCACTAGATTTAGTTTGTAAACCTCGGCTCTTCCTCATTCAAAAAAAAGTATTATTATGTATTATACAAAACACGCCAGCAAATCTGTATAAATAAACAGTTTGTGTGCAGTAATAGACCTCGATAGAAGTAGTTTCGTCTCCTTATTGTAAATTAGTTACTTACATATTTTAAGGCCCGAGCTGGCTTTATGGGCAGAGTAAGCAAATGTCCGATGGGATGCCTCGGTGGGTTACTTGGGCTGCTCTGGTATTCCTCGCAGAAGTGTGGAAAAATTAAGCTAATTCAACAAAAAAGCCACAGAAAAAAAAACAAATTTCATAATTTTCTGCCATTCAGATAAGACTTCGTTTTGTATGGTAGGTGAACTTGTCAAAATTTTACAAGGGGGCAGTTTATCTTGAAAATGCCTGAACCGATTAGAGATACCAGTCCGGGCCTATTGTCTTTCAGATAATTAATAATTAGGACGTGTCTCTCTAAAAGATGCTTTTCAATCCTCCCTAGCTAGAAGTCTAGATCGTGGCTCGGATCCAACTTACAGATTAAACTTCGGTTTATTTGGCTACTTTCGGTAGCTAGTTAGCACAGATATGGTAGTTAAGGCTGTTGTAGCCGTCAACGACCTTGAGTCGACCTGTTTCGGTACAAATATCGACAGAAACTACATTGAAATGACGTTCATATCAGCGCGCACTGCATTCGCTGGGTCTCCGGATAGCGCAAAATAGGCGCTTATAAATACATGAAAAATGTATAAAAAAATTTTAGCTAAAATTCTTCAAAAATAATCAAATGAACTCATTTGTTTCTTTGCATACTTCATTAATTAAATCGGACCTTAGTATTAAATTGTACCCAATTTTGGAATTTATTTGGTTAAATTATAGATACAAATTTTAAATTCTAATCAAAGCAGTAGCAAATCATATATTTTTTTAATTTTTTTACTAAATTAACATCTTAGTAAAACACGTCTTTAAATAATAGTAAGTAATCGTATGGCCTTTGTAGTTGCCTGCGGGAAGACTTTATACCTATACGTTACAAATTTGATTTTAAATTCTGAAGCCAGCTTTTGGCATCGGGTGTATGTAACCCGTCCTTGATTGTGGCTTTTTTGGTCACCAGCTGTAAGAACCACCTTAATATAAATGTATTGTTCCAGACGCCGCATAGAGACGTACCGCCGCCGGCAGACGGAGTGTGTGCCGCGCTTCGACCAGTCGTTCACTGGGTCCTGTGAACAACAGAACCTGGAGACCAGCGCGCTGCAGAAGCGCTTCCTCGAGGGCAAGAACAAGCGGACCGCCAAGAAAAGCGAGCGCAAGCCGGACCTTCCCGCCATCAGTGGCAACTTGCATAGCAGTGTGCATGTGGTACGTTGCATACATTAGCATGTTAAAGAGACAGGGCCAAGAAAGGACCCTTGTTGTACGGAAAATAGCTAAGTAAAAAACCTCTTTGCAGCATATTATGGGGTCATAGATTTAAAATATAACTCTATTTCTCATCTATCATGATATTGATGTACAGGCTGTCGCTGTCGTTTTGGTTGTTGTCGTTTTCGGGCTGGTTTTGTCGCTGATAAGTCGAAAACTGGGGATAGTAGTTTTATCATCACAGTACTCGTCTCCACGAACAACTTTTACTCGTAGTACCTAAAAATCCAGATTTTATTAATGATAAAGTAGTAAAAAAGCCGTTTATACTGAGGCCAAAAGTAGAATTTTTACAATTTTTGTCTGTTTGTATGTCCCGTTTTGACTCAAAACCCAGTTACGGATTTGGATGCGGCTTTCTTCATTATCATCGTAGTGACCCTGGTCAACATACAAGGTGACTTTTTGATCATCGTCCAAATTCATACTTGAGGCTTGATAAGTGATCAGTGTCTTGGATCAGTAATATTTTTTGTGAAATTCGTAAAATGAAATTTCGGCTTGCCATATAAATTCAGTTCCACTCCTGAGTGAATCACTATGGGGAGTCGAAATTTAATTTTACGAATTTCCCCAAAATTGTTATTGATGCATGATACTGATCACTTACCAAGCCACCAGTATGAATTTGGACGATGATCAAAAAGTCACCTTGTATAGCCTAAAGGTGTTGATAAAATAACTGTCGATACGAAGCAAACGAAGCAAGAAAAGCTAGTCTAGGGCGAATGATTTCTCGGTAGTGCCAGCTAAAGAGCAAATCAAAGTCGAAGTTAAGCGAATGAACCATTTGAAAGGTGTTGCGTTTCCACCGAAACAATTAGTCTGGCTGGACGCGGCGCGCGGCGGGCTGGCCCGAGGGCGCAGTCACAGCGGGTCGCAGGGAACGGGCGACGACCCTGGCGTGGTGGCGCGCGCCGCTCGCATGCCTCACCTTGGAGCCTCGCGACCTCACATCCATACCTACTGCACTGCGCGCTCATCAGTGCTACTGTATATTGTTTGGTCCATCTACTACATTGTATTGTAGACTCCTAGTTTATTTATTTATTTGGTTTACCATCATAGTTTGTTACATCCAAACACATTATCATAACAAGATACATAATAGAGTGCAAATCCAATGACAGGCAAACACTGCATGCAATTACAAGCACCTGCGAGAGGGTCGTGCGTCGGTGACGGACAGAAGCCGAGACAAGCTCCCGTGACGTCATGACCCCTGCCAACAATGGTTGCTCACTAATACTATCTACTTAATTAAGGCGATATGCGAAAAAAATACGGGTGTTTCTTTTCTATGTACTTCAATAAAATACACGGAAAATTGTAATCAGTTTCTGGCACATGCATTTTGACTATATAATCTAGGGTTTTGAAATTGGAAAACATGTTTGAATACATTTTCCTCGATAGAAATATTTGACGAATAGGAACCATATACAGAACTCAAACATATTTTATTAGGTGTGTTTTAACAATATCTAGAGATTTGATATTTGAAATTTTGCTAGCTATTTTAGTTTTTTTAAATAAAAATATAAAACCAACTTTTTTCCCTTTTGCCCTGAATCCGCCCCTCTCACACTGCGCGATTTTTCGCTTGGAGTGACAATGACAAAAATAAAATTCGCATAGCCTCTTAAACATCAACTGCTTCAAACTAAACTATATGATTAAACAAACATAAAAAACACGATTATACAGTTTACAATAAAAAATTAAATAAGAAAAGAAAAAAATACATAGAAATATTAACAGAAAATATAGCCAAAAAGGGGAAAAACAAAAAGTTGTCGATTTTACTTCTGCAGGTACTGCTGCCGGGCCAATTACCTCAGTGGCAATACTCTAACAATAGCATTGGAATGTTCAATGTTCCAGCCGATTATTAATTCCACAATGTCATGAGAGTGAAAGCGCGATTTATTTTTATGTAAGACGCTCGCGCCGCGCCGTGCAGCCGACTCACCACTCGCCACGTACAGAATGACATGCATCGCAATGATCCAGCACCGGCTGGTTGCTGAAACGTTTCTTGTCTGGTCATATTTTCTTAAGGGCCTTACTATTGCCAAATGGGTACTTTCTAAAGCCTACCCCTCGTTTACGGCCAAACCAAAAATAATGAAAAAATGTATTATGAATAATCAGCTCTTAGACAACATATGCAACATTTTTCTTTTTCATACCACCAAAACTTCTAGATGAAAAAATGTATTAACTAAATGGTGTTTTTTGGCTTGAATTTCCTACTGCTCCTAAGTGGCTTGGCCGATTGAATTCATTTATGCTTTGATAAATAGATAAATTTGATAGCTAGAAACATAACATAGGATTATTCAATCGAACAATCACGTTCACGTGAAAAGTATAAATTTCTCTTATTTCGCCCTATCAAGGACGCAGCGAGCGTCGTAACAGCCACTATGCATTGCGCGCTGATATGAACGTTATTTCAATGTCGCTTCCGTTGATATTCGTTCTGACAAATATCGAGCTGCTAATTTGGCGATGGTAATCGCCTTAAGGGGCTCCACAATGCTAAACATCAGTTTTGCATTGGATTCAGTTCCGTCAATGCAGATCGTAAAATTCTGATAAAAATATGGCGTGTTTTTTGACTAACGACAATTATTAATTACACTTTATAAATAAACATACTTTCAATCTTCTTTTAATTATATTACTTTTAAAAAAGCATGAATTTCACAAAAAAAGCGATTTAGTTTCCACATTTCAAAACCGATTGAAACGAAACCAACACACGCAGATACTAACTAGAAAAAAGCATCTTTATTACATATATAAATTATAATTAATGTCCTTATGTAGCCGTGATTTCAAAATAACTGAAGTTTTGCGTGCGCGGTATCTGATTAAAGCAGGATAGACAGTTAAAAAACAAAAGCGTTAGAGCAGTACTGAATTTTAGCATTGTGCAGCCCCTTAATGCATTGTATCAGGTCTAAATTGAATAATTTTGTGAGATATTTTGTCTGTCTGTCTGTATGTTCCATTTTAACTCGGGAACCACTGAACGGATTTGGATGCGGTTTTCTTTATTCTCGTCGTAGTGACCGTAGTCAACATATAGGCTATAAGGGGTGTTGATAAAATAACCGTCAAGCCAAAAACTGTGCATAAGTACTACTCAAAGAATCGACATACATTTATTTTAAGCTCTAATAAAAAACTCATTGATTGAAAGATCCAATCTTCCACGCAATCGAATCCGCGGGCAAAAGTTCGTTTGCATCAGTATAATGCTTCCAGTAATTTCCATCACGAGGAAGTTTTTTTTTCTCAGAGATTTGAAAGGCGTTTGGAGGTTGAATTTCAAAGCTATCATTATACTTTATTCATTCTAGATTTTTTTGCGGCGAAATTTATAATTTTAATTTATTGCTGCTGTGTAATACCTATATACGAGTACGTTAAAATACACGAGTCTCCCGCCCCCCCCGCAACCCGCTTCACCCCTCCCCCCCTTGAAAAGTGTCCCGTTTTACAGATTTTCTCAATTTTCAGGAAAACTATACAAGCTAGGACAAAATAGTCTAACACTGAATTATTTGTCAATAAATTACCTACAAATAAATTCTAACATTCATTCTGATACGATTTATAGTTTCCAAGCTATGTAGCATCAAAGATTACTAAAAATGTGTGCTTAGCAGAAATAAAACATTTAATACACAAGTAACTATAATATTTATTATTTTTTACAAGAAATGCGTTTCTATAGTACTTATGATCTAAAATAAATCAGTATCGTCATCATTATCTTCTAAAGATTTGTTGAAGCAACTAAGGCCCTGGCACATGGTGGAACAACGCAATCCAGCTTTGACACATCCACATTCTTGCAGCTGCATGATACTATTTTCAGTATCGACTTAACACATTTTTTATGAAGTTCCCAATTTGCTGTTCTTTCCGCTTGAATGAAATGCAAAATGATGATTACAAATTCACAGTACTGTAACCATAGCTGTGAGGTTTTTCCGATATCTCGAAGCGAACAAATGAGGGCAATATATGCTGATTTCAGCTTGGTGACTTTTTCATCGTCTTGCAACAAATCATAATTGGGAGCATTAGAAAGAAATTCTGCCATATAATCTTTATCAGATTGTTCCACATCCATTTGTTCAAGAATGAGAACCGAAAGAGCTCGTAATGTTGTACAATGAGCTCTCACTGCCCTAGCATAGGCATGACCTGACATCATGTTTTACTGATGCAGGAGCGTACACTGTGGCCCATAAATCAGAGAGACCACTGCCTTCCATCAAGGTACCTACGGACCCCAAAAACGACATGAGCACGTGGAAACCTCCCAATCTGACTAGTACATTTGAAAGTGTACCACCAGGCTCGCAGCTATCAATGGCAACTACATCTTTGGCTTTCATGTATAAAGGATGATCGAACGTCACAAAACAAGTTTGTTGATTGTTTTTTTTTGCTTCTTCTGCTGCATAAGTTAAAACCGTAAGCACAGTGCTATAATCACTCGGCGGTTGATTGACAAATGGTAGTGGTAAAATTATGGATTTTATGTAAGGCATTTTGTTGGTCAATTTTTCCATAAATCCTTGCCATAAAGACATTCCTGGTATTTTCAAGAAGTGTCCAAACATCCATCCCATGTCTTGATTAGATGGTTGAGCCACTTCTTCAAAGACACCCGCAGAATACACGTCATTTAAAAGAATTTCTTCGATTCCTTTTCTATTGTACCTTTTGAAAAGTCAGTTGAGGTATTTTTCGCGCTTCAGAAATTTCATTAGCAGTTGGAATTTTAGACAGTTTTTCTATTGTTTGTGTCTTTATTGCACTACTAGGTGTAATCGTTCTGATTCCGCCCATAGGGTGGAAGGTTCCTGCCAGGCAAAGTAGCTATATTAGAATCGGCATTATCGAAAACAAATTGTGAAAAAGATTCGTTTTGTATTATTGGGTCTCAGGATTGAACGGCGGAAGACTCAAATAGTGTAACTTCTCTGTAACTGGAACAATACCCCAGACTTGAAACGATGTCTATTATGTTTTTGGAGCCTGCTTTGCGAAACAAGTAAACGGCAAGACCAAGCTGTAACGGAGACGAAAAAGAACGAGGCCTTGTTGCAGTTATAATAGAGTGAGCAATTGATGTACAAGTTTTCGCAACTTTTTCTTGTTTCGTCTTTTTGCCTTCAGCGATAACGGCATTCAAAAAAACATTCAATGTTTCAGGAACCATACTGTTGACGTCTTGTCAAAATTTGTAATATCTGGATAAACTGAATTATCATAAGGCATAGTTCTTATGTCTTCGCGAACTATTGCAGCAGCAGTTTCAACTATTCTTCGTCGTTCATCCTCTTCTGTGCTCGCTCGATTATCGTACCAATTTATTAGCTTTAAAGCAGATCCACGAAAACACGCTACTGTAAGTTTCTTGCTAAGACTTGCAAAGACTACACCGTCGCCATACTTTTCAAACAGTTCTCTTTTTAATGTTCGCATACTAATAGAAGCTTCAGAAGGTAAATATTCGTCAAGTTTTCTCATGAGCTCATTCAAACTAAATTGGCACTCATCAGAGGAGTCAATAAAACGAAATAGTTCTTAAAATGCGTTTACCAAACTTTCATTTTTAGGTCGTCCAGCACCTTTTCTCGCAGATACATTAGAAGAAAATTTTGCAAAGCAATCCTCGTGATAATGTGCTTCTTCAGCTACTAAACAAATCACGCCTTGGATTCGCGTAATAACTTCAGCACCCCAAGTGTCATTCCTAGCAGCCGCCTTTTCCAGTAAAGTAGTTTTCATCGTCAATGATTGAATTTGATGAAATTTTCGTTTGTTTTCGACTTTTTTCTTTTTTTCTGCCGCCAAGTCACATTTTAATGAGCACAAAAGACAATCTTTTTCGAAATCAAATTTATTGCTGGAGCGCAGTTTCACATCACTCGAGGTGCTCTGAGTTTCAGTACCATCGAGGTATTTCTGGATTTTGCGGTCTCGAGTATACACCCTTCTGCAAATCGTGTGTACTCCCTTCTGCAAATCGTATGTACTTTAATGGTCTTAATATTTTCAAGGCCAGCGTGTTTTCCATCTTTTCTTTTTAGACTTGCATTTATGAGATTTGTTATTTCTTTTGACACATTCACTGTTTCTCCTTGGTTTAGAGAGAGTTCACATATAAAACAGTTTTCCATGATAAAACACGTAACGTAACGAATTTAATGTATATAGCATTTATAGTTCAAGAAAGATCACAATAAAACACTTAATTATAGCGACGAATTTAAAGCTTGTAGTATTTAAAGTTCAAACTAATGTACTTTAACAGTGTTGACTACGGAGAATGAAGTAACAAACTGTCCGAATGGCGGTTACTAAGCGGCACGAGCGGGCGACGCTCTGCCAAGAACAGTAACGCCGCAAATTTTGAACGGAATTAGCGCGCGAGTATTTAAATTGTGATTAATTGCTGGTTATAAATTTTTAGTCCACTTGGATACACCATAGATTGTAAATTATAAATCGTATCAAAATGAATGTAAGAACTTATTTGTAGGTAATTTATTGACAAATAATTCAGTGTTAGACCATTTTGACCTAGCTTGTATAGTTTTCCTGAAAATTGAGAAAATCTGTAAAACGGGACACTTTTCAAGGGGGGGAGGGGTGAAGCGGGTTGCGGGGGGGGCGGGAGACTCGTGTATTTTAATGTACTCGTATATAGGTATAACACAGCAGCAATAAATTAAAATTATAAATTTTGCCGCTTTGCCGATACATTGCAATCTAGAATGAATACATTATTAGAACTAGCGATTCTTAGAGGTCTCTGGGTGCAACGACTGGATTCATAGTCCCTCTAGCTCGAGATCGGCGGTGCATGTGTCAAGTACAATAAATTTGTATAGAACTATCTCGGGTAAATTCGACTTCGATTCAATTCATTCGATTCAGGGTCACCTGGGAAACGTAACCACAGATTATCCAACATCTTGTGCCATGCCATCTTTTTGATGTAAAAACGTTCTATTTGAGCCCATGGACAGTTTGGTTTAATAAACACTATTCTCGGATTTTTTATAATGACAATATCACGACCGTAAGTTTGCCAGTTAGGCGAAAAACGTTGTGAGATGGCGGAGCGAATTGATCTTTTCGTGAGTCCTGATGTATAAACGCGCGCGACGCGGCTTAATTGAATCACAGGTGCGAAGAGCGTAACATACTGTTTAATCGCAAAAACATCGTGTCACGCTCCTCGCACCTGTGATTCAACTTATTTGCGTCGCGCGCGATTAAACGGTGCCTGGTGCTGCAAAGCAAGTAAATAAGGAGAAAAAATTGAAGATTTACATTTAGGAGTGGCGAGATGTGAGGAATTCTGGAAAGGAAAATCCAAGCAGAATAGGTTACACTTTGGCAGCGAAACTGCCCCCTGTACCTGGTAAGTGGTGAAATGTTTTAACAAAGATTGTGTGACAGCCAACATTATGTCTACCATTATTGCAACCAACGTTAGATGCAACGCTTTTCCATAAATTTAGGAATAGTTTTGTTTATTTTTCAGTGCTGAATTGCTTATTTGGTTATTGCTTTTTTATTTAAGGTTCAGTATTATAAACATAATCGTCGAAGTATTTTGTAATATACTCTATAATAAACAACTGAAATAACATTAAAAATGTTGTTTTCCTAAAAATTCCATTTTGTTACCTCTTCCAGGTGACCCATTCAATTGTTGATAAACTTTGGGACTCTGAATGTCAGCCTACCATCTCGATAAACGCTCATCATGAAGAAAAAATATTCAAATGCGATTTTATACGTAAATTCATAAAATTCCATTTGGTAGGCCATCTATAAAACCTTTCATTAATTGCCTTTAACTTGAGAATATCTGGAGCATTAGGTTAGACAAGTTTTATTGATTAGAAATTCAGGCTGCAGGGTCGCTATTTCTCTCCAGATTCCTCTTAGAGGAATAATTCCATTATGTGACCGAGTTGCGCTCGACTGTAACGACGACAACGCTTGTGAGTGTTGCCATATTGGAACAGAGCACGTGAATATATGTATTGAATACCTCGGATCGGCACGTGACACATTGTTCTGCGATCGACTTATATTTACAACAACATATGTAAACATTTACAGTGTTTTGTTTATAGCTACTCTACCATTATACAGTCGTTTAGAGCGCTTAAGGCGATATGTAAAAGTTTTAGCGTCCCTGTGCGAAAAAAACCTCAGTGCGAGAGGGACGGATTCGTGGAAAAGTAGCAAAAAGCCGGTTTTTTATTAATATAAAATGTACTAAAGTTGCTATCAAAATTTCGTTTAACCAGGTCCTAGATACTCTGAAAACCTATCTAATAAAATATAATTGCAGTCGATATGTCAATTGGAGAATTGGTGTCGAAAAAGACCTCATTTCTATATATATTTGTATTGAGCCTAATTTCTCCAATCGCGATTGTGTTTAACAGATACCTAGAAAAAGATTCTAAAAAAAATATACAATTTTATCAAAATAATACATTATTTACGGAAGTAGATATGCAAGTTCTAAAAGTGTCTATTTTTTTCCGTAGCGCCTTAAGGTGGGCCATGCTCAGCTGTCATATAAATGCTTTAGGTGTTTGTGACGTCCTGATAGCTTTGCTATCAATAAAACTTTGCACACATCTTAAGATCTGTTTCCCTTCCCCCCATACCGCACTCCGACCCATCTCTCATCAAGATGTGCAAGATGGCGAGATATTAAAAAAACGCTGATTTTGTTGAATGGTTTCAGGTAAAAACTGTTTTCCATGAAACGGTAACTGTTTATTTATAGAAAAGTGTATAAACTTAGTCTATTTTACATGAACGACGTCTGTATTTCTCTCTTTTTTCATTACCAGTATATATAAAAATTATACAACTTTCTAAACTTTGCGTTAAAACGAGGCAATATTCACGATATCCTGACAGCTATAAATTATGATGGTGTTTCATCAAATTTTGCTTTTTGGGCTGTATAGAGACGTAGTTAGGTGTCGCTAGATAATACTCATGAAAAAATATATGAAGAGAATAAGCTTCATTCAGTTTTTACCTTTTGTATGAATCTGAATGGACGAAAAAAATATGTTCCTTGTATTTTAGTGCAAGAACCATACAGAAGCCATTAGTGGTTTCAAAGTAATAACCAATTTTACTTAATTTGAGTCTAAAAACAGCTTGGCTTTGAACAATATTTTCATGCTGTTCCTTATACGCGAGAATAATTTCTGTTCTTATTGTTAAACTAACAATTTTTTTAAGAGAAATACATTTATCAATAGGGTCATTTCCGTATGCCGCTGGGAAGAGGCGCCTTAAATAAAAACTCGTCTCTACTGATTTCCGGGCACCCCCCCTGTTCTCTAACAACTCGAGTTAATTTCCGTACCGAACGCAGTTTGCACGTTATCAAGTTAGCGGCCCTCATTGTCAGCAGATATACATATGGAGTAGAGATGTGAATAATGGTTGAAATTGTTTATTGGTTAATAGTTAATTGATAATAAAAAAAAACTAAATTTTATTGGTTGAAAATATTCGTTAATATTTTTATTGAATGCGACCATTAAATAAAAATATTCACGAATATTTTCAACCAATAAAAAATACTCTATAATTTTTTTACCTACCGAAATGGTTCTAAGTAGGTAATTTTGCAAAACTACTTCACAATCTTCACATTTAACGTAAAACAACAACAACGCGACGACGCGTCTTTGTTTTTTAAGTAACACAACAAAACTAACCTAATAAATATGTGTAAAAAATATCAAATATAGTATCAAATATCTGCCGGAGATGTTGATATGATATTTTTATTCGATAATGTTAATTTTGTTTATTAAATATCATGGT
Organism: Ypsolopha sequella; assembly: GCA_934047225.1. Lineage (NCBI taxonomy): Eukaryota > Metazoa > Arthropoda > Insecta > Lepidoptera > Ypsolophidae > Ypsolopha > Ypsolopha sequella. Next base: position 12,752,903 of record OW203985.1, read on the forward strand.
TAATTTTCAATATTCGTTCAATTTAATGGTTAATGGTTATATTCATCATCTCTAATATGTAAGGAAGCATGCTCGAACGTATAATGGTATAATGAATGGTGTCGCACGCACGTGCTTCGCTTTGCTTGCTGTCTCATCACTGCTCTAGTCGACTCCCGCGCCGGATGCGCGATGCCAATTGACTTGACCCTCTGCCATCGCATCCCGTGCCGAGTACACCTAGCACACAGCACGCGACTCTTGCACTCTACCACTTCTCATTAAAACAAGAAAACATCTCGGAATTTGAATTAGAAGTGAACAGTGACCTTCGTATAAGAGAGCGAGCGTCAGACCACAGATAGCGCACAGCGAGTCCAGCGTAACGTGATCTGGCTGAGTTGAAGGCTTTTGTGGAGCCGCATGGCGATGGTAGTCGAGAGGTATATCACGTTAGAGTGGATTGATGGATGTACTTGCATTAGTACGGTAGGGCGGGTTGCGGTTGTGCAAACAGTTTCACAACGCGCGCCTCGCATTGTCTCGCGCCGCTCACTGCGACCGACGACGATGGCCTCCGACCGAGAGAGAGAGCCTTCTCTTCTGACTCGAACACGTAACTTCATGGTGGATTAGATCTAGACACTTTATAAATTACGCATGCCAATTTTAAAATTACTTATGTAGATCCTGTTAAGCAAAAGAAGCCGGATAGATTCTTACGAAATGCGATGTTGTTGCCGACTTTCTGATGCGTATGTAGAAGAGGTCATACCTATGTATGCGGTTGCTGTGTATTTTTAGATATCTGATTATTGCAAAAATTAAGTATAATATATTGTTACGACATAACCCCCGAGGGGGTGTCAGAGGTGTTCAGAGTGTGAACTGTGAAATGTAAGTCAGATTCCATATTCGGTACACCCGCGTTTCACCGACGATTATTACGTCCCAACGTGGTGGGTGGTGAGCCCTATTGCCGGACTTCGGGCACAAATACACGCTTTTTAGGGCATGTGTCAGTAAGTGGTAATTGAGAACATATGAGAGCCGATTTTGATTTCTGTTAAAACATACATTTTTCCAAAATAATTTAGCTTCTGTGCCTAACACTTATGAACTTTTTTGCAATGAAGAAAATTTAGTTTTGACAGCACTAAAACAAAAATTAAAGCCTTTACTATGCACATAAATTCCGAAAAACTCATTGGTGCATGCCCGACCAGGGGGTCGAACCTGGATCTCAAATTGAGAGGCCGGCGTTCTACTCCTGAGCTACCGCCACTTCATTTCAAGAAGCTTCCTGAGCTTCCATTTCATAGTACGAGAGAAACTTTTGTTTTCCGACCAGCGAAGAATACGTCGCAATAGCCAGGGGGCCTACTCCGAAGTAACAAAATTCGATCGAATATCGTTCGGTAGTATATCCATCTCCAATCACACTCTTTATGCGTGCCGGGCCAGATTCGGATTACGTTTCACTACGTCTCGCGTCGCGGTGTTGCAAAAATGTACAAATGATTCACTAACTTCATCCTAACTAAGACAAGTCATAGTCGAGTAAAATTAATTTCATTACTGAGAGATGCGTTTACGTAGGATACTCAGAAAATTTTGCGAAAGTAAAAAAAATGTTTTACGGTGTATATTATTAAATCTTTTCAAAAAACTCTCCACCAGCATCTATACAAAGTTTCTTGCGTGTAAATCAATTTTCGAATCACTTTCGAACGCTGTTAGTGCATCTTCCGGCGATGAAAACTGTATTCTTTTGAGAAAAAGAAGTCACACGGTGCTAAATCAGGGCTGTAAGGAAGGTGACCCAAAAGTTTTACCGGTGTGCTGACCAAGAAGTCCCTCGTTTTGAGCGCTGAGTGCGCTGGCGCGTTATGATGAAGCAGTAGCCCGCGGAGCTCAGAGTTCGGTCGCTTACTGCACACAGCAGTGAAAACTTCTGGCAAGCATTTGGTAGTATACATTCGGCATTGATTCTACTTTGATTTAGTAAACGAATTGACAACAAATACTCCGTCAAATTGAAAAAACTAGCGATCAAAATCTTCCCTGCGCTTTCCGATCGATTCACTTTGGTAGGAGTTGGTTCGTTTACAAACAGCCAAACAGTCGACTGGAGCTTCGTTTCTGGATCGTATTGATAAATCCAAGATTCATCACCTGTAATAATGTCGTAAACACGCCGAGACGAGCCTGCTTCATATTTAGTAATCATGTCACTACACCATTCCACGCAGGCCTGCTTTTGAGAGCGGTGATTGTGCGGCACCCAGCGCGAAACTATCCTCCGCGAAGGTGCTCATGTAGAATCTCATGAATGCTTCCCGATCCAATCTGCAATATGTGCTGAATCTCTCCATACGTAATTCGCCAATTCTCTTGAATTTAATTTTTCAGTGCCAGCATGTTTCCTTTATAATAGCAGTCAAAGAGCGACCACTTCTATCTTCATCGTTTAAGTTCATCGTTATTTTTACTTTTAAATAATTGTGTTTTCAAAATAAATTATAACTGGCCAGTGTCTCATACATAAAAACTTTTTTTCGCAAAACATATTGCGTGGCCTGGTATGTTTCTAGTTGTTTGTTTATATTATGTTTCGCATTCGCATTACATGTTCAACATATCACGGTCATCGTATCATGTATTTACAACGTGAACAGTCTTGATTGCTCCAACTCGAGAGTTTTCAATCATTTCCTCCCGCGACCCTCTACTAGAAAATACAAAAATTTGGTAAATACGCGAGAACTCCTAGAGTCTATACTAGAAGAGAGGTTTGGCTGAAACTAATTTGCCACCTATTGTATCATGTTTTTTTTTTTCATATTTGTTGGTCCTCTTGTTTCTTCGGAGAAGAGCGGAGACATGATAACCTTAGTTTTTAGGGTTCCGTACCTCTTAATTAAAAAAATGGAACCCTTATAGGTTCACTTTGTTGTACGTCTGTCTGTCTGTCCGTCTGTCAAGACCCTTTTGTTCGGGCCCCGTATGAGAAACCACGTTGAAACTGATATCAGCTATAGAAGTCTACGGCCCATGGTCCTGTAAAACATCAGGCTTCTATAACGCAACGCGAAAAAAGTATTGCACTTTACATACGTAATCAATTTCATACAAACTTGCTAACCATGAAAACCTATAGAGCATTTCTAGTTGACTTAGAAACTTGATATTTCGTTTACAGGTAGGTACTATAGCAAACGTATAGGAAACAATTTGGGAAGTTGTTCTTGACCATTGAATTAGACCTTTTAGATACATAGAGTTGAATAGTTCGTAAGTGTCAAGTTAAGTTGGTTCTATAACTACAAGTGAAATTATTTACCATTATGTTTTAAGAGTTCCATACCATCACACAATACACCACACGGTTTGTGCGCGAGTCCGACTCGCACTTGGCCGGTTATTTTGTATGGAGACTCCCCTCGTTATAGAGGCCAAACGTATTCTGTGAAAATTTCAACTGGTTAAGAAAGTTTAGATCGCCATATTGGATTTAGAATTACGCCACTTAGCTTATTGTATTCTCCTCGTCAAATCCTTTGTTTTAATACCCGTGGTATGGAGATAATAATTCGCCATCTTTGGGCGTCCGCCACATTGGATTTAGAAGACGTCACTTATCTTGCATATCTTATCATTATCATACATGTCACAAAAATCAAAGTACGTGCAATTTAAAAAAAAAAAGGAAAGATCTTAAATTGTTAACATCACTTTTACTTTTTTACTTTTTTATTTCATATACCTAACTTATCTGTCAATATTTTGTTGCTTTCGACTGATGACGGCCTCTTACCGTGGGCCGAAATATATCGAGTACCCATTTTTATTGTTTTATTATTAATAAATAAAGAACAAAAATAAATTTATATAAGCTTGTGAAAATATAGATAACGATTATCTGCTCAAGGCCGAGCTACGGAAATTGTTTCTTTACAGCGAACCTTAATTTTTTCAGAATATTTCAAAATATATCGTGATGTCTCATGCTCAAAAAAATTGTAATTGTAAATGTAACAGGGGTGGACCTAAAAGTACATTGAAAATTAATAATGATTAACTATTATTATTAATGTGAACTTACGTTTACGTTTTTTTGTGACTAAATTCTCAAATAGGCACTTGCTTAAATTTTCTTTTAGCATATTGTGCGTTACCTAAGTAAGACAGAGTTCGTCTCATTGCCTCCGCGACCCACCATTTGAAAATCTCTGCTCTAACTCAACCAATACAACCTTATCTCTCAAGGTAAAAGGTAGTTAGTTCACTTGTTTTGACGATGTTACCAGTACCAACAAAACTGAGAGGATATTGGCTTGCGTATGTCATCCTTTAAGAGTATGGCATATCCTAGCAATTTTTTTTATTACTTTATATGTTGGCTCATTGGTCTCTTTTTCTTGGACGGGTAATACTAATAATTACTAATAATTTTTAGCTAATACTGAAATATTTTGTAAGCAAAAAAATTCACTTCATATTTCTATTACATATTTGATAAAAAAAAGAAAAAAAAACATGTACCGCGTTCTTCTAAGAAATACTTAAAAAAAAATGGTTGGAAATGTATTTTTTTACACAAAAGTAAATACCTTTTTATGATATTTTATATACAAGGTGAATTTGTGAACATCGTCCAAATTCATACTTGAGCCTTGGTAAGTGATCAGTATCATGAACCAATAACGATTTTTGTAAAATTCATAAAATGAAATTTCGACTTCCCATAGTGATTCACCCAGGACTGCGAGTGAATTACTATGGGAAATCGAAATTTCATTATACGAAATTCACAATTATTATTATTGGTTTATGATGCTGATCACTTACCAAGCTTCCAGTATGAATTTGGACGATGATCAAAAAGTCACCTTAAACCAATTTATTTTTTTCAGTATTATGAGACACCTAATTTCTTCCAAATAACCCTCGAAAGTCTGACGTTTTTCATGTTCTAGGGTCAGGTCCAGCCTTAATAAGAAGAAATCGATGGCTGATTTTATTTAGGACAACCTCGAGCTCTCCGAAAACTCTCCTGTCTTAAGGGAATTGTAGATCATGTGTGAAGATGAGATTTATGGTTTTTGTGACCCCCCACGCCCCCAGTCCTACCCTGCGTTCGCCTGTAGTTACTTTCATAATGTACTGAGGTCGCCTCGTGTGGCAATAGTAGAAATGCTAATAGGATCTATGAGGAAAAAAAACATGTTTTATTTCGTGTAGCGACAATCGGCGACTTGTTGAATAATAAAATTGACTTTAATTACTCTTTTCAAGTATACTTGTAGGTAATTGAAGTTACCTAGAACGCTTTGTTTACTGCACACGTGACCAGGCAAAGGGATACTGACCAAGGTCCCGGTAAAGTACGCAGTAAACTATTGACTGAACGACGGAGTTGTCGCAAACAACTTTATCAAAGTTAAACCTATGGAATACAAAATTATAAAGCAGTGTTTGCAATGTTCTTACTTCTCTACCGTAAACATCATGTAGGTTGTGGCTAGAGTAGAGTGACATTATTCATAATTTGGTATTATGTACGTAACCTTAGAACTTTGTTGGTTTCGTAGAATCGCTGATCTGATTAATAAGAATAGTAGTTTATGCTACAAGGGCGCAAAGGAATAAATTACGAGGACGATTTAAAACACGAGCGTAGCGAGTGTTTTAAACGTAACCGAGTAATTTATTGCTCTTACGCCCGTGTATCATACTACGTTTTTCAATGCATAGTGTGAGGAAATAAAACAAATATAATTTTGTGAACTTTAAATTGTAATTGGCTCAAAAGGACTAGGTATCCAGAGCCGTTAAACAGTGGAAAAAAAGTATAACATCTATGGTACATAGGAAAGGCTGCAGGTTAGCCAACCATTGTAAATAAATTAAAAAAAATAATAATAATAAAGCCCTAGGGCAAAATAATCGACTTTTTGTTCGGTTTTGATGCATAAAAAGTGGGCCTTTACGAGCACATGCATTGAAAAACATATTACTGTCTTTTACAGATTGCAATAGGCATTTGAAATTTGAATGCGTATGAAATACATATTTATATTTCTTCTATCTAAGTTTTTCGTACATACTCGTGGCTAGGGTTGCCAGATTTTTCAGATCTGCAACAGTGGGTCTACCGCGTAATTCTCATTTTCATCAACATCAACTTGAGATTGAAATTTGTTGTGCGTGCGACGACGCCCGCCTAACATGCCATCTCTTTTGCACGCGTTGAATTTCGCATGCATTTGCTTGAAGTTGATACAAATGAGAATTACGCGGTAGAGCCCCAGTGCTGCAAACACCGACCTTCAAAAAGGAAGTATATTTAATAATAAAAAATTGTGAATTTGGTAAGGAGATATCACATCGGAGGCCTGCGGAGCAATCCTAGTTCATACAAACGAAATAACAAAATAATTTGTAAATTATATATATTCTTAGGATAGTGTGTGTTTATTCCGATTGGATTACTGAATATCTAGGTTCCCAAATATATATTTTGAAAAGACACTAATTCAAAGACGACATATAAGCAATTTAAAATTTCCATAGAAAGCTTATTTTTTTCATATTTCATGATTAAATCAGTGTCCTTATTTAATATACAATATTTGGGAACCTAGATATGTTGTAATGCAATCGGAATAAATACACACTACCTTAAGAATATCTATGATTTATAAATGGTTTTAGTATTACGTTTAGTATGAACTAGGATTGCTCCGCCGGCCTCTTAAGCGTGACTGTTGCCTCTAATGCTGACTAAAAGCCAAACCTTAAGGGTCGGTTGCGCCAAACATGCTCTCGCGTTTGGACAATTTAACATATTAAAACAAAATATTTTAACAAATAAAATTTGTGTAAGTAGTTAAGTAGTTGAACTACTTACATTATAATTTTTCAGATTTGACACAATTATCACATTCATCGAGAAAAAAAATCGGAAAGATCACTAAAATCACGAAAAAAATAATTTGGCGTAGCAAACAGAAAACAATTTTTTTTTGTTCCAAATTGAAATATTTTTTTTGCGTAAAGAGATCAAAGTACCTTATTCATATAATTTTTTAAAAAGAAATACACAAACATTCAAATTCTTTTTGCGTAATTTTTCTGTACAGGAAAAATGTAGAATGTTTGAGTAAGTATTTCTTTTAAAATAACAAAAGGAAATACAAAATAAAAAGAATCTGTAAAGGCTACTTTAATTTCTTTACTCTATATTTTTTTTTTATTTGGTAGTTAGAATAGTATACTGATCATACTGGTTCCAAAGCCAAATTACGTTTTTATCGGTGGTTGTGATACTTGTGTCAAATCTGAAAAATTATAATGTAGTTCAACTTCTTAACTACTTATACAAATTTTATTCGTTAAAATATTTTGTTTTAATAGGCTAAATTGTCCAAACGCGATAGTATGTTTGGCGCAACCGACCCTTAAATTGCGTCATTTGCAACCACCCGCCTTTGAAATTTTGAAGATTTTCCCGCACTAGCCATTGCTGTTGGTTGTTCCACACACAAGTTTTTATTTTAGTGATAAGATAAGCTAAAGTAAGCGCACATACAGCAATACAAAAAAAAAAACTAAAAGTTGTACAACAAATGTTACAGGTTTACAACTTGATAAAGACATATTAAAACTCACAACAACAAAATGACGATATAAACAAAATGAAATACGTTAATTGCTTGCTTATTCTTTAAACTCATGTTGTCTTTTACACACTTAACAGAAAACTATTATGCTGTGTCTCGTTCACTCATCTATATTCGAATTATCTTTTTTTGATTTGATGATTTCTTTTAGGGCTATCTTTATTGGTTGGAATTCGAATGGTGCGTTCCATTCTACGCAGATTGAAAAGAGATTTTTCTAGATCAGAAAATCCAGGAGATTTTCAAGAATATCTTACATAAGGAGGGAAGAAGAATTTCTGGGGGCACGGCAGTGCCCCCGCAAAGTCTCGCAGAAAAAACGCGGAACGGCCGTACCATCCTTTTCTCGAAGCAACTCACGGCACTTTCAACCCTCCTGTATCTTTGTTGTGGGTGAAGCTAGAAGTCTGAAATTTCAGGAACCAAGAGTACTTACTGATCCTACTTCTGACCCCAAATTACAACTTTGTACCTATATTGGATTACGAAATATCTCAAGTCAAAGTTCCCTTATTTTGTCACTGACTGACTGACACATCATCAAAAGTCTAAAGGTGTTCTAGCAGGCCTACAAACTTGAAATTTTGCATGCGGTTAGTGTTAAGTGTACATTAAAACAAAAAAATATAAAAATGTTATTTGCTGTTGGTAATTTAATATTTCCATACAAAGTCTATACAAAATGTATATTTCCAGCTGCATCTATAAATTTGTATGACACTAGATGACGTTGGTGGTATGCTGCTTTGAATTAAAGACGCCTAAAACGAAAAATTCTACGATAAAGTTAAAGTGCGAAAACTAAAAAATAAAACCGGTAAAGTGCGAATCTGACTCGTGCATAAAGAGTTCCGTACCCCTACACAATACGGGTACGGAACCCTAAACAACAGGAAACCAGAAATAAGCATAAACTGGCTATTCATGGTATGACATATTTCATGACATGGTATAAGATTTTACAATAAACTTCCAAAGGAGGTCCTTACTTTGTCAGAGAATAAGTTTAAACTGTATATTAAGCAGGGCCTATTGAAAAAAGCATATTATAAAATAAATGAATATTTGGATGATGGTGAAGCATGGTGTTACAGTGATAATGATAGCAGTAGCGTGCACAGAACTTTTTGCTGGAAAAGCAAGCAATTGGTCAATAATAACAATAAAAAAAATATGAAAAAATTTAAATATCACTTTGAAAAAAAAAAGTTTGTATAGGAAATTTTCACTCTAGGGTAGACATTGTCTACCCTGGCGTCATATAATTTTTTTTTTTCAAAGTGATATTTAAATTTTTTCATATTTTTTTTATTGTTGTTCTTGACCAATTGTTTGCTTTTCCAGTAAAAAGTTCTGTGCACGCCACTGAATGATAGTAAGTTATAATTTAATTAAATAGTATAATTTCTTAACTTATGATTCCTCTAAGGTGTAAACATTAATTGATTACAGACTGTAAAAGGAAAAGGACTATATGAGACAGGTAGACAAAGATATATATGTTTTTCTTTTTTTCATTAACCTGAATTCCTGCTGTCTTGTATTTTGTTATCCCTTGGTTAAAGTAGATATAAGTCATATTTTGTATAGTATAAGTTTTATGTTGAAAAAAAAATACATGATCTTGCTAAGTTTCTTGCCCTTCTTCTTAGCAAGACTAATCGAATGGGCGGAGGTAGGCATTATTATATATGTAACCTATTAGTATGTAGTATATAGGATGGGATTTGGTCGGCCGCCTGGATTCGTGCTGGGGGCTCGGTTGGTGATCATTGAACCTTGTTCCTCGTCCCTGGCCGGGTCTCCGGTGTGGATTCGGGCGGCTGATTGGATTTTACCTTGTATAATATATATTTTACCTATCATTTTAATCGTAAATATATTGCTACATAAATTAAATAAACCTTTAATTTAGTTCATGTACATTTATTATTTTATTACATATATTTTCTTTATTAGATTAAATTTGACGTGTAAAAAGTGTATATATCTATACCTGCTTTGCAAAATAAACTATTTGAATTTGAATTTGAATTTGAATAAAAGTAAATAACAACAATTAAGATGCCATAGCAACATTAAGGCGACAAAAAACAAAGCGATAAAACGGTAGCGCCTGACAAACAATTCGGTACCTTTTTATTACGGAACCCAAATTTTCATTATTTTACTTTAAAGTATTTACTACAGACTGCCCAAAGTTTCAACTTTTACTTGTATGTTGTATTACCGTTCTAAAGATAGAGCCTTTGTTAAAATAATCTTTTCCTTGGGTAAGGCACCCTAAAAAGGGTGGTTTATAATGTTCCACACATTCACAATATTAGTCTATTTAAGAAGAAAATATCAACATTTCGTAATTAAGTCACTAAAAAAACGGTAGTTTGCGAATCCGACTCGCGCATAAAGAGTTCCGTACCCCTACACAATACGGGTATGGAACCCTAAAAGTAAATTGCAACAACATAGATGCCATAGCACCATCAAGGCGACAAAAAACAAAGAGATAAAACGGTAGCGCCTGACAAACAATTCGGTACCTTTTTAGGAAGGAACCCTAATTTTTATTATTTCTTATTTTACTTTAAAGTAGTCTGCCTAAATTTTCAACTTGTATGTATAACCGTTCTAACGATAGAGCCTTTGTTATAATAATTTGTGCTTTGGGTAAGGAACCCTAAAACACATTTAGTCTATTTAAGAAGATAAATATCAACATTTCGTAATTAAGTCGCTATTAAACCGGCTAAGTACAAGTCAGACTCGCTCACGAAGGGTTCCGTACTACCATCACACAATATGGGTACGAAACCCCAAATAATTATGGTAAATACCAACAATAAAGATGACATAGCAACATCAAGGCGACAAAAAACAAGGCGTTAAAATGGTAGCGCCTGACAAACAAATCAGCAACTTTTGAATACGGAACTCTAATATTTATATGCCCAAAATTGTTGTTTTATAAAGATAGAGCTGAAACAAATAACATCGAATAATTGGACCCCCCTTGGATTTCCATTTATTGAACTTTTTATGCTTTGATAGGGGCCATATTATTATTTGCCGTGATAGAGGACAATGTAACATATATATTATTTGAAAATATTTACGCGCTACCTATAACGGCTGAAGCTGTAGACCCATGTGATAGATGGATAGACAGCGGAGGATTAGTAATAGGGTCACGGAACCTAATGATACGGAACCCTAAAAATCAAGGTAAAAGGTTATTTATCAAGTAAAGCTTTAAATATATTAAAGGAAAAATAAAGCGGCTAATGTTGTTTTATTTGTATATGCATCCTCTATGATGTAGGTATATTGAAATGTCTATGTACTCGTGTGTCATTCAAAAAAGACCAGGTTTAGCTCATTATTCTGAGAGGTTTAGACATAATAATGTACTCTGTGGTTTAGACTGACAAGCCTGCCTTTCACTTCATGGTCAAAAGAAATTTTAACCTGCCTGTTGCATCTAATTGTGGATAATAGTAATAATAACTTACAGTAAAAATTAATATTGCAATGGAACCTGAAATATTGTACATAAATGAAAATCCTTGTCCACACCTAGTTGTCCTTATACCTGGAGATGGTTTATGTTTGTTCCATTCTTTGTCATTCTCTATGTATGGGAACATTGAGTCGTCATATGACGTTAGGTGTGCGGTAGTCGTGTATGTGGTAGCGCATTGGGATGAAATGCAACTTTATACGTGTGACGAGCGTGGAGACACATGTACTCGACAGCAATGAGGAAAACTACCACCTACGGTTCCGTATCCGAACTTATGGCAGCCACCGCTTCGTATCCATTTACGTTCGAGGTTTACGAAAATGGCCGTTTGAGAGGATCATTCGGTGGCGATCCTGGGATGCCAGTGAAACGTTTACGATTCTCTGGTAGTTTCTTAGGTGGTCATTATGAAATGCTCCTTCCCGATACTAGTTTCTCAGGAGTATGTCCTAATGATCAGTTAAAGGGAGTGGGTTTTAAGAAAATCCGCAGCTGACATGCAAGAAATATTACCCGAGAAGAAAAAAAGGAGGACTACCTACAAAAAGAAATGAGATCCCATCAAAAACATACAATGTACAAAAATGGCAAGTCTCGCAACGCAATCCTTCCACCGTAAAAAGTTGTGAAATCTTATGTAAAGCAAAGTCTGCTATTATAGTTTTTATGGAAGCACCTTTTCATTTAAATTAGTATGGGAGCACCTATTTAACAAATTTATCATTAATTGTTTCCTATTTAGTTACCTACCAACATTAAGTGACTGTATTAATATTAGTCATCTTTATTTCCTAATAAAATATGGTGACTTTGCAATCGCAGAGCACAAATAAAGCACTGATGCGTAGAAATATCTTCTCAAATCGCTAATAAATTGGTATTAGGTAGCTGATATGTTGTATATGTTGCTGTGCGATTGCGAAGTCACTATATTTTATTAGGAAATAAAGATGACTAATATTAATACAGTCACTTAATGTTGGTAGGTAACTAAGTAGGAAACAATTAATGATAAATTTGTTAAATAGGTGCTCCCATACTAACTTAAATGAAAAGGTGCTTCCATAAAAACTATAATAGCAGACTTTGCTTTACATAAGATTTCACAACTTTTTACGGTGGAAGGATTGCGTTGCGAGACTTGCCATTTTTGTACATTGTATGTTTTTGATGGGATCATTTCTTGGAAAACCAGGAGAGTTTGCAGAACTTTTTACAAATTGTCCTCCTGTCTTACAGAATGTTCTTCTTTCTCAAAGTTAGCGCACGACACCGCCATGTAACACTTATAATATAAGACATTCAAATATCAGCATAAATTTCTTGCGTTTTGTTATGTGGCTAGTTCCGAAAAATATCTAAGACATTTGTATATTCCTTTATTTACGAATCCTTCGTTCTTCCTTTTTAGGGTTCCGTACCCAATGGGTAACAAACGGGGCCCTATTACTAAGCCTCCGTTGTCCGCCTGTCCGCTGCCGTGCCCGCTGGACTGACGATCTGAAGGACGTTGCCGGTGGCGGCTGGATGAGGATGACTGAGGACCGCCAAGAGTGGCGTAATATTGGGGAGGCCTATGTCCAGCATTGGACGAATACGGGCTGATGGATGGATGGATGGACGTGTTTTTTACTCTGCTATGGCCTCTAGCACAGCAAATAAAAAAATATTAAACCCAAAAGGGTTGGCAGTACTGAAGACAGAAAAGGGATACGAAGTTAGTTAACAAAACGAATATTGCAGATTCTCTAACTAGCTACAAACTTTTCTGGGCTGGACGGCGATACCGGTGCGTGCGCAAAAAATTGCGAAAGCCGAAAAATCAATCATTTCCGTAGAAAATCCCTTGTAAATTCACTCGAAATCTTCCGTAGCAATTTTTTTCGCACTTGCCAGTATCCCCGTTTATCGCATGGCGCTTTACTTTCATAATCTATATATCCTATTCAAAGAGCTCTCAAGGATGTAAGAATATATCTACCAAATTAAATAACACAAGAACAGTTACGAGACGTATATCACAAAAACTTGTACGAAGGTCGAGAAAACTTGTTTGACCAATTACCTATCCAAATCGTTGATTACTTGAGCCACACAATATGTACATTGCCTAATAATGTCATGCAAAAATTATAGAATCAACGATAATGGCACCAGCAGTTTCGGTTTAAATCGTCTTACCGCATATGCAAATACTTAGTGAATTTTAATTGTTTCTTTTTAGGCTTATTATTCCAATAGTGTCTAGTCGTCAGGTTGCAAGTTTCATTATTCCGCCACGAGTAGTGTTGCCAGATTAAATAATGGAAAAGGAGAGCAGTTTACAAAAAATAATTTAGACATGTGCGTGTCGGCCTCGCGCACAAAGGGTTCCGTACCACTACATAATACGGTACTGAACCCTAAAATGGTAAATAACATAAATATAGATGCCATAGCAACACCAAGGCGACAAGAATCAGGGCGCGAAAATGCAAATGTAAGACTGTACCAGAGCCTAGAGCATGAACAACGCCAAACCATCTAGGATTCGTTTGGGGAAATTCGGACTCTCCTTGTATTGAAAAAAGTATATTTTATTTATTGATCTTTTATCTAGGGATTCTACTTATAAACAATGTATTAAAATTTATACTTTTGTCAAAAAAAATGTTTTGCATCGTCTTTTTTTTTGGTTTTCAAACGTTCACAAGAACGCGGTTAAGAGATCAACTTGATTTTGTTTTTTATAAAATAGGTAATAGAAGTATGAAGGTATTCTACTTTTAATCCAGTATTTATTAATTGCGCATGACAAACGTTGGTACCGACTGAGTATGGAACACAATTTTTACTATTTGTTGTTTGACTAAATAGTATGAAAGAAGCGACGTATGAAAAGGTGTAATATCGAACCCTGTGAATGGGAAGCGCCCTAAATGTCGCGGGCTTGTACAAGAGGCTCTGACGTGATTTTGAGAAGCAGCGCAAAACCAAAGAATATAAAGTATTACTATGTAAAGAAGCGACACTCACCTCCCCGCGCGAATTTAACGTCCCCCGCGGTCCCCCGCAAGTTAGTGGCAAATCTGGAGGCAGGCAGAGCTCGAGTAGCACTCGTTCGCTGCGCGCGTATTTCGTTTTGTTTTCTTGATTTTGAACACAAACACTTGTACTATTTGTTTCATAACATTTATTTTATCAAGTGGCGACAATCGCAAGTATAAATATTGTTTTGTTTTATTACGATACTGATTTTTAATAAATATGGATCATTATTGTGGTATATATGAATGCCTAGAAAACGGAGCCACCAATAAAGAACGGAGATTTTTCAAATTTTCTTCCTTCCGGTGAACTAAGCCATTTTCTTTTATGTACGTAAAAACACCTTTGACTCCTCTGAAAGGATTTGTGTCGTGACGTGACCAGTCTGGGGAACCAGAACTAGGACCTAGGGATTAACCACTCTAAAATGTAGGAAGAGAATCATATAGTTGCTGACTATAAATGTTGTCCCTCTCGATTGACGACGCTCACACGCTTGCTGCCAGCCCTAGACTAACTCACGCACACACAAGCGTGTGCGGACAAGCCAGATGCGCGCGCGAGAGTGTAGGTAAATAACTTGAGCCGTGACTATGAAGTGTCGGGGGTCAAAACTGGCCGCGACGCCGAACGCGATAAGACGTGGACATGCACTTTAATTATGTGGACGGTATACTCACGTGCCCTCGGTGCGCTTGGGGGTTTACTATGAAGATATCGGCTACATTAGCCATCTACGGGCTCATGAGCGTCGTACCGACTAGGAGTCGAAGTTGTCGCCTTGACCTAAAACGGTCGGAGTGGATCATCATCATCATCACCATCATCATCATCATCATCACCATCATCATCATCATCATCATCATCACCACCATCATCATCATCATCATCATCATCATCACCATCATCATCATCATCACCACCATCATCATCATCATCATCATCATCAGCATCATCATCATCTTCATCATGTACATACAACCTTGACATTTGAAACTACAGTTTCTAAGACAGAGCTAAAACAAACACGTATCCTGTGAAAATTTCAACTATAGGTATATAACTATAATAGCTGAAGCTGTAGACGCCTGTGACAGACGGACAGACGGACAAACATACAGCGGAGGATTAGTAAATTACAATATGATATCTAATGGTAAATTTTAATTTATGCTATACTCAGATTGAACACTGTGTGAGGAGAGGCAAGTATAATAACAAACAAGACCTATTGTCTTAAAATTTGATAAATATTCTTTCGTTCAATGTTCAACCGTTGGTATAGGAAACCAAAATAAGAGTTTTCGAATAAAATTTTTCTCATCACAGCATATACGAGGGTGCGTTTTTAAGTTCGCGGAATGGAAAGTAAATAAAAATTTGCAAATATTTTTCTTTTCTATATATACACCCGGGGGCCTGTAGCATACGGTGTAACTACAAAACGGTGTTTAACTTTAGACAGTGTTTAAATCTGTTGCTGTCACTCTTTTACAATATGAAAGAAAAGGCGACAACACCAGATTTATACACTGTCTAAAGTTAAACACCGTTTTATAGTAACACGGACTGTGTTTAATCGCGCGCGACGCCACTAGTTGAATCACAAGTGCAAGGAGCGTGACGTACTGTTTAGTCGCAAAAACATCGTGTCACGCTCCTCGCACTTGTGATTCAACTAAGTCGCATCGCGCGCGATTAAACACTGTGCTACGGCTGCTGCTAGCCTTATACATTTTTCAGATCGTTCAATAAGCTTTTATGCATTCCATCGAAAAAAAAAAGGCATTTTTGTCCTCAAAATACGCTGTAACTGCTTTCACTTCTTCATCACTTGAAAATTTCTTGCCACAAACGAAGCTCTTTTTTCAAAATATAGATACGTATTCCGATTGCAATAAAGACTATTGTATAGTTGTGGCCCCAAGGTGACACTACTTACCAGTCGATACTTTACGATTTATGGTTAAACACGTATTATCTGTCAAAGTCCAAGTGCCAAAAAATTATGAAATAGAAGGTAAAATCATGCGTTTCTTGGAGTGTAAAGGCCAATTTTGGCCCTAAAATAACTTTTCACGAGTAGGTAATCAATAATCATTATTATTTTAAAACACTGTACTTAAAATATTTTGAAAAATGTTTACCAGTATATTTAAAACAGTATGTTTAGAATTTTCCCTAGATTTGGGAAATTTGTAACGTCATTGAAAATACGTGCGCAAAACGAAATTATGCCACAATTTAGACAGGTATAGAGGCAGACAGGTGGCTCACTGTAAAGTGGGTGGGTATCTATAAATATCATTGCAGTATGGGAAAGCACATCGGTAAATTCACGAGTTGTGTTGAGACTTGGATAGCTCAGTTGGTAGAGCAATCGCCCTGTAAGCAAGAGGTCCCGGGTTCGAATCCCCTTTCAGAGCTCCTCACATCTAGATTTACTTTTCTTTCTGCGTTTCTATACGGAAATGATATAATGTTAATTTAGACAGGTATTATGAAAAAAAAATCATTCTTTGTGGAGATTCCCTTGATGACCAGATTATTTTCACCCACTCGATCGTTTTTAGGGTTCCGTCCCCGAAGGGTGCCTGTACAAATAACCTCTACAAAAAAGCATTTTTAACGTTTAGTATTTGTGTCAGCTCTTTCTTAGAGACGGTAAAACATACAAGATTAAAATTTGGTCAAACTGGGGTTCTAAAAAGGCCGACTTGGGTGAATCATAAAATTATTTGAAAGTAGGATGGAGTCAGAGTTTTTTCCCGCGTGCAAAAGAGACGGCATTAGAACGGAATCATAATATGATTCATCCAAAGAGGCCTTTTTAGAGGACCTGGGGATCTAAAAAGGCCGACTTCGGTGAATCATAGAATGATTTGAAAGTCAGAGACTTTAAGGATTTTTCACGCGTGCAAAAGAGACGGCATTAGAACAGAATCATAATGTGATTCATACAAAACGGCCTTTTTAGAGGACCTGATCATACTCTAGTAATACAGTTTGATGTAAGAAGTTACTTACTTGCTTAGTACAGTAAGAAGCTATTTCTAATCAGATATTAACTATTTATTTGGTTGTTATTTACTATTTATTTTCCCATTTTGTTTTCTTTGTAGGTGAAACAAAATTGAAAAAATAATAAAGGTGTAGCAATAACATTCCCTAAAAATGAAGGCTATCTTTGTTTGATTTTAAAGTAGCCCAATTTATGACCAAAAAATCTGAATGAGACAAAGATATTTAATTTCGTTTGGCAATTTAATTTTGACAGCTCCATTGTCAAATCGTGTCACTGGTTACTAATTTAGAAAACCAGAATGTATGGAATTGCTTCTATACTCTATAGTATATAAAATCTCATTGGTGGTTAATTATTTCGAAGCCTGACTTGTGTAGGGCAGCCAGGGCAACACGGCCCTTGTGAACAGGCGCATTGAGCGAGCAAGACGCCTTTTGTCAATCTTCCTCGTCTTTTCTCTTTGATAGCTTCCCTCAAACGCTCCAGAATCGACGCGTAGTATTCTCCGGTTATATCAACGCCCTTGTCATTATAATAGATCAGCAGGATTCCTTCAGTATCCCAAAAAACAGTCGCCATGAGTTTTCCGGCCGACTGGGACACCTTGAACTTCTTAGGCAGTAGTGTGCCTTTTTATGCCACTGCATAGTCTTGTTTAGACTCAGGTTCATAATGATGAACCCAAGTTTCATCTCCAGTCACAATTCGACTCGAGATACTCTCTTGATTCTCGTTACAGAAGTCCAAAAACGCACGTGCACTCTCTACTCGCTGTTGTTTATTCTCCATTGTGAACGCTGTCTTCCCGATTAAATTCTTTGTTGATGATAGTTCAGAGACGAATAGGCCGATTGTAATAAAACTCGGTATTTATATTAATAGTGAATCACTCAACACTGAGGTACTAATGAGACCCCTCACTCCTCTCCCAACCCCGCCATTCCGCGAACTTTAAAACGTACCTTCGTACTTATCTTCAGTATGAATTTGGCTGTATCTTTACCTTATACTTGTATCATCGTGCGTGATAAGATAAGCTTTGCTCATCGACTTTTCTCTTATTGCCGAACAACAAAGTTCTGAGGTTTATGAGTAGAACTGTCCCCGATAGTGCCTCTAGAGCGGTGATCTGCTCTGTGTTGTTAATTCTTTAACGGAAGTGGAGCTGGCAGCCCTGTAGCCAGGATATTAACTGCTTTGCGACGCGACCGCCCCAGCTCGATACTCGAGCCTCCACTTGTGATCCCTCGATCTTTACATGCATCTGGAACAGGCAATAGTTTTATAATAATGTTAAATCTAAAACTTCCTTTCAAACTTCGTTAGCCTATACCTGTTCCGTGACGTATTGTATTTGTTGCAGCAACAAAAGTTCGGATGCGGCGATTACGAGCCCCCGGCGAAGCTGCAGTGCGGCGGCGGCGCGGGGAGCGGGGCGGGCGAGGCGCTCACCAAGTTCAGCGTGGAGATAGTGCAGCAGCTGGAGTTCACCACGTCGGCAGCGGACAGCCAGCCACAGCAGATCTCCACCAACGTCACCGTGAAGGCGCTCGCCAACGCCGTCAAGACGTCCGGCTCCCCGCCCCCGCCGCCGCAGCAACCGCACCCCCCGTCGCCCCTCGACTGCGAGCTCAAAACCGAGTGCAAATCGGAGACGAACGATGACGAGTTTGTCGGGTTGGAAGAGTGCGCGCTGGCGCTCGAGCGCGACGGACCGTCCGCCTTCACCGGGCTCGCAGACTACATCGACGAGGATGGCGAGGAACTCAAGTCCTTCGCGGACATCATTTCCGACCTCTCCGACTATCCGGAGCTGATCGACTTCGACCTGGGTGGGGGGAAGATGAACGGCGGGGGAGGGATGGAGCAGGAGCAGTCGCGGGGTTACGGTGCGGGGAGCGGGGAGCTGTCTCCGGCGGCGCAGACGCTGAAGCACATGGCGGAGCAGCACCAGGCGGCGACGACGGGCGCGGGTGGCGACTGGCGGTACCGTGGCTACGCGTACCGGCCTCGCGCGCCGCTTGAGCACCTGCAGATGCAGCAGCACCAGCAGATGCATCTGTCACAGCCGCACCATAACCTGCAGGTGTGTACCGCTTATTACAACATTGTCGATGTCACCATTCGTTAGTATTCTCGACGTCACCGTCGAAAGGACCGTGTCGATATTACCGTATACATATATATATATATTCTTCGGAATTGCCCATAAAAGACGAATCATTCAAGATCGAGAAAAAGTGACTGCCAATACAGCGTACCACTCCAAAATAGTAGTTTATGCTACAAGGGCGCAAAGGAATAAATTACGAGCGTAGCGAGTGTTTTAAACGTAACCGAGTAATTTATTGATTTTACGTCCGTGTATCAACTACGTTTTTCAATGCATTGTGTGAGGAAATAAAACAAATATAATTTTGTGAACTTTAAATTGTAATTGGCTCAAAAGGACTGTATCCAGAGCCGTTAAACAGTGGAAAAAAAAGCATGACATGTATGGTACACAGGAAAGGCTGCAGGTTAGCCAACCATTGCAAAAAAATAATAATAATAATAAAGCCCTAGGGCAAAATAATCGACTTTCTGTTCGGTTTTGATGCATAAAAAGTGGGCCTTTACGAGCACATGCATTGAAAAATATTTTTTTGTTCTTGCTTGTATCATTTCAATATTTTGAGTAATTTCGGATTTTCCTAATTTTTTATTCATCACATTTATGTGGGCAATTTTTGTGGTATATGTTGTCTTTATCGTTTCCGGTTCAAAAATAAAGATAAGACTTATTATTTTCTATGAGGTTCTGAATACCACCTGTTCTTTGGTAAATTTAGTTTTTAAATCGGAAGCTTAGTAAGAACGGTTTGTTCGCATGACATGTGCAGTTTCGCGCCAAAACTTCTCGTGCCTTTCCGCAGTTAGGGAGAACAATCTCATGCTTATTCATTCATAAAATACGACGGCGCAGCTTATAAATATTCATTGCGCTACTAGGCTACAAGTTGAATCGCTTCGTTGGCACCTCATAAAACTTAGTATTGCGTTTAGTAATTGGAAATCTTTATTGGGTAATTCGTGACGTGAAAGGACATAAAAAACATGGAGTCTGGTGTCGTATCGACCGGGTGTAGATGCGCGCGCCGCCTGCCGCCCTCCACTCGCCACTAGCGTTCGGAGACGAGCTGCAAGCTCCCATGCCCAGACGTATGTCGCTACTCATTACATTTATCCACACGTAATTACATTCGTCTTTTTCTTTACATACCACTACATTGGACATTGTGTATCTGTTTGGTTTTGATTTGACGCGTTACGTCAACGTTTACATTCCTTTGTCTTAGTACATTGATATGTTAAATACTTCGTTCGCGGGTTTTTCAAGTTTTAATTTTTTTTCATTTTGAAAACTTTCGTTTACGTCTCGTTGGGATTTTGCTTATAAAAGGCTAGATCAGATTCAGTTGTTGAAAAGCAGAAAACTGCTGAAAAAAAACAAAGTCAACAAATATATTTTGGTGAAGGAGGTGTACCTTTTTAGCGTTTCGAACACAAAGGTCAAAACGCACCCTTATTCATTTTTCAGTACAGTTCATGTACATGAAAAAGGAGACGAAAAAATATGTCAACGTTGTGGAACCCTCGGCGCGTGTCATACTTGCATTTGACCGTTTTTTTTTTTTTTGTTTTTGTGATTTCCGAGTTGTTTCAATTGTAAAAGTTTTTCTTATTGGACGAGTACTTGCTATCTGTAGTTTACCCAGCGAGTAAATCTGATGATCACACATGCTAATGTTATTGTGAAGTCGATCTGACCTTCCATCAACACGAGCTAGTGTTGTAGTTTTGCGATCGCAGATGTCTCTACAAAGCCATATGTTCGACCTTATTAAAAGATGCCCTTGTAAACGCGATTCATCCTCAGCAGGATAAACATAATGTACGCGTATTCGAGTACAATCGTTGAAGAAATGGCCCCACCGTGTACTGCCTTTGCTAACTAGTAGAAAAGAGGAAACTTTCGCCCTTGACTCCAATCTTCCGTTGGAGTTATTTTCCCGTCGACTGTACTTTGGAGCAATATTCTACGGAGTGCAGCTCTAATGTGTCATTAATGTCGCGCTGCCAGGAGATAATTAGTATAATTGGATTAATTAGGATATACTCTACCGGCCGTAAAATATAATTTTGTCTCAGCAACAGCCGCCTTTCGCGATGGCGTTGTTTAGTCGAGATAAACTGTAGAGCAGGTGTAAACGTTGATGTCATTGTTGAATTTATCCTGATAGGCTACCTGCGTTTCATAGTCGATTAAACAATCTCGGTCACATTCTTTTTGCTCTTACGCTTGTTGAAAAACGCGATATGCGTAACATTGCAAATAGAATAGATAGGTGCTGTATGACGGGCGTAAATAGATAGATAGACAGATAAAAACTTTATTCAATGCCTCTTACAAAAAAAAACACACAAAAAGTACAACACTAAGTTAGCTTAAAATATAACAAATACATTATAATCCTTAGAATGATTACAATCTTTGACACAGTCTGAAAGGGCGCTGGCTCAGCATACGCCACAGAATAAACGTGACACTGATATTCTGCCAGTACCATGCATTAAAAAGATCGACAGGTATCTTTAAATATATCGTTACGATATGAATCCCGAGGGGGTGTCGGAGGTGTTCCCGAGTGTGAACTGTGCAATGCATGTCATAGAGTCGTAAAACTTATCAGATTTTCACTTCTCTTAGTACAATAGGCCAAGCAACGAATTCTCAAAGAAAGGTATAGAGGGAAATGGTTGGAACACAATTTTTGACTTCGTAATGTTGTTTGGACTAGTTAGGAGGTAAACATATCAAAAGTCCCTGCTCCTAGCCCTAATGTTGGGGGGCGGGGGGGGGGGGGTTCGAAGGTCCCTTTTTTCGGTTTTGTGCATATATCTCGGAAAGTATGCATTATAGCGACATAAAACCTTAGACAAAATGAAAGCTGATTAAATTTTATACAAGTTTTATTCAGTTAAGTTTTTCGATATCTTGTATAGTTTTAGAGATATCTGCTCTTAAAAGTCTGTAAATTTGGAAAAAAAAATGTTTTTTTCATTTTTACTCTTTTTGACCAATCAACTATTCAACGATGCACTCAAAAATAAATGCCGGCCGTAGGGTTCTGCGCTATACAAACTATTGAACACTACGACCAAGGATATACATGTCACACAGCTACACATCGTATTTGACGGGGGGTTCCTGGTCCATAAAGTAATTTGGCAAAGAGGTGCCAAGATATCGACAATCTGCGAGAGCTACATCCACTTTACCACGAAGAACTACCACGGAAAGAGATGTACTGTAGTCTTTGACGGCTATTCCTCATCAACCTCAAGCACAAAAGTAGCAGAACAGCAAAGGCGCTATCGGCTCAGCAAGTCTGCTGACATCCATTTCACCGAAGACACCGAGATAAACGTTAAACAAGAAGATTTTCTGTCGAACAAGTTCAACAAAAGCAGGCTCATCAACATGCTTAAGGTGAAGCTTGAGGACAATGGGATCAGGACCCTTCAAGCAGAAAGTGATGCGGATGTTCTCATTGTGGATATGGCTGTGGAAATGTCGGAAACATCTGTCGGCATTGTAGGTGAAGATGTTGATCTCATAGTCCTCTTGATGGCTAAAGCTGATGTGCATAAGGACATTATTTTCATCAAGCCTGGACGTGGGTAGACAAGGAATTCCTTATTCTCGTCCCAAGAGCTGCAGCAACAAGGTTTCAAGGACGTACTGTTTTTGCACGCCTTTACTGGATGCGACACAACATCTTCCGCATTTTTAAAAAGCAAGGTCGCATTTGCGAAGTTGTATCTGAAGTCGCCAGAGGTTCAGAAGGCAGCAGCGGTCTTTTCAGACTCTTCCTCCACCACCACCCAATTACAAAAGGCAGGTGAAACCTGCATCTTGAGGTGGTATGGGGCTCCAGTGAAAGAAGTCTCTCTCAATGATTACAGGTACAAGTCATTCTTGAAATCGGTGGCCACCATCAAGCCTGATTTTTCTTGTCTTCCTCCCACCGAGGGAGCAGTAAAACAGCATTCCCTCCGAACATTCCGCCAAGTTCAGCTGTGGCTGGGAAATGACCTGCCTCCTCTGATGTACGGATGGAAGATTGAGAACGACTACCTGGTCCCAGTGCACAGTGAGTTAGCAGCTGCACCGGACGACATCTTGAAAATGATTTTCTGCTGATGCACGAAATACTGTGCCAGCTCAAAGTGTGGCTGCAAGAAAGCAAGCCTCAAATGTTCCCCAGCATGCCAAAATTGCTAGGGGAACTGCCTGAATGGGGTTCCTCAAGGTGACTGCGAAGATGAAGAAGAACAGGAGAATCCTCTGACCGTTTCATCATACCTTTTCATCGGTCCTTCATACCCCAAGAGAGCAAGAAAATGACTGAATGGTACCTACTGTTGTAATGTTTTTTGTAAATTTACGTAATAAACATCATTTCAACTTAATGGTTGTGTTTTATAAAACTAACCCAATGTCTTGAAGACACTCATATATGCACAAACAGGTCATAGCAAAACATTTTTCCATTCAAATGGTCTAAATCTTCTTTAATTAAGTGTGAGCCACCTGGTCAGCGGGCCTACAAATAAATATTCTAAAATGAACATCTGTGCTATTTATCCGAAACGAAGATAGCTGTCAGACATCGAAGGTGACCGACATAGCCTGCCGAATCAGTAAGTAGAAGTGGCAGTGGACTGGCCATATTTGTCGCCGACATGATAACCGTTGGGGCCGAAAGGCATTGAAATGAAAACCACGTACACCAAAGCGTAGCGTAGGCCGCCCTTGTGCGTGCCCATTGGGCTGACGATCTGAAGGACGTGGTGGACGGCAGCTGGATGAGGATGCTGGACCGCCAAGAGTGGCGTAATATTGGGGAAGCCTATGTCCAACAGTGGACAAATACAGGCTGATGCCTGTATTATGTATTAAAAAGAGCAAAAATTGTATGTATTAAAAAGAGTATGTATTAAAAAGAGCAAAAATGTGAAGCAAAAATGTTTTTTTTCAAAATGACAGACTTTCAAGAGCGGATATCTCTAAAACTATACAAGATATCGAAAAACTTGACTGAATAAAACTTGTATAAAATTTAATCAGCTTTTACGTTGTCTTAGGCTTTATGTCGCTATAACGCATACTTTGCGAGATATATGCACAAAACCGAAAAAAGGGACCTTCGAACCCCCCCCCCGCCCCCCAACATTAAGGCTAGGAGCAGGGACTTTTGATATGTTTACCTCCTAACTAATCCAAACAACGTTACGAAGTCAAAAATTGTGTTCCAACCATTTCCCTCTATACCTTTTCATTGCTTGGCCTACAAGTAGATATTACGATATTCAGGTGGTGTCGTAAAAACATGGCCGTTGACATTAGAAGTGTAGCGCGCAAATGGAGCACAAAGAATGTTGGATGCAGTAAGCTCTCAGGCCCGATTGCTTCCTGTACACCACGTGTCCCTCTCGAACACCCCTCTGTACTAACCCCTCTCCCCTCCCCTCCTGTCTACTCCCCTCTGTCACTTCTGTAATTAAATACTCTTCGTTCTAGCCTTACATGTGTTTGTACTATACACTTACTTCGCTTACCCCCAGGAATAAAGCTCGGTTTTAAAATGTATTAGTTTAAAGACTTTAAAATCTTAAAGTTAAGATATCTACGTATATAAGAAAGCATAATACGAGACACTGTATTGATTTCGTTAAGAGGCCTGCGGAGCAATCCTAGTTCATACAAACGAAATACCAAGACCATTTATAAATCATATATATTATTAAGGTAGTGTGTGTTTAATCCAAATGCATTACATAATATCTATGTTCCCAAATATATATTAAATAAGAACACAGCGGGTCTACCGCGTAATTCTCATTTTCATCAACATCAACTTGAGATTGAAATTTGACGTGCGTGCCACGACGACGCCCGCCTAACATGCCATCTCTTTTGCAAGCTTTGAATTTCGCATGCATTTGCTTGAAGTTGATACAAATGAGAATTACGCGGTAGAGCCCGTGATTTAAACATGAAATATGAGAAAAATAAGCTTTCTATGGAAATGTTAAATTGCTTACATGTCGTCTTTAAATTGGTGTCCTTTCAAAATACATATTTGGTGTTAGGATATAGGTATTCCAGTAAAATGCAGAGTTTATCGATCCAAATAATATACTATTTATTCATCGTTATTTCATCAGGAAAGGTGTGTCACGTATAGCTCGGCGCAGGCAGTAACTAAGAAACTATCCAAGGGACTTTAAGTCAAGTGGTTGAAGTGGCTTGTTCATAAAAACAAATATTAACAAGTAAGAAAGAGACAGAATATAGTGTTGAAATGATATTGATTTGTTTTTGTACATTCCAATATTTGGGAACCTAGATATTATGAAATCCAATCGGAATAAACACACACTATGCTAAGAATATCTATGATTTACAAAATGGTTTTTGTATATCGTTTGTATGAACTAGGGTTGCTCCGTCGGCCTCTAAGGCGATACGTAAAAGTTTTAGCGTCCCTGTTACTCCATATGCGGAAAAACCCTCAGTGCGAGTGGGACGGATTCGTGGAAAAGTAGCAAAAGGTCGGTTTTTTATTTATATAAAATGTACTAAGCTATTTTGTCAAAAAGATTTTCAAGCAGACTTTACAAATACATAATATTTTGAATGAAATTTCACAATGAAATTAGTTAGGATTTCAGAATTACAGGAAAAAATAAAACAATTTAGAGGTCTTTTCGGAATTAAATTCTATCAAGAAAATTTCATCCAATCGCGTTTTCCTTCAGTGAGAATCTTAATCAAATACTCAATAAACATATACCCAAAAGTGAAATACGTAGATGACGTCATAGATGAGTAAATGGGTTCGAAAAAGCCCCATTTTTTTGGTATCGCCTTAAGGTTTTGTACTTAAAAAGTTTCATTTAAATCACAGGAAACCCTAAAAATGTTGATGTTTCTATCCGCTCCGCCTTTTAGAGATTTAAATATACCGCGGACTAAAAGTGTATGTGTTCGGAAAGGCTAACAAATTTTCAAGTTTTGTTTTTATTATCTTTGAGATGAAAAAATAAGCATTGGTACCAGGGGTAAAACGCTGGCCTCTCAATCTTGAGACCCAGGTTCGATCCCCGGTCGGGCATGCACCAATGAGTTTTTCGTAATTTATGTGCATAGTATTTGCCTTACTTACCACTTGCTGAACGGTGAAAGAAAACACCGTAAATGCCCTAAAAAACGTGTATTTGTGCCCGAAGAACGGCGATAGACCACCCATCACGTTGGGATGTAATGATCGTCGGTGAAACGCGGGTGTACCGAGTGTGAGACTGTGACTTGCATTTCACAGTTCACACTCGGAACACCTCTGATACTTCCTCGGAGATTCATGTCGCGACGATATACTCATATATGAAAATCGTGAAATTTATTTCATGTTTCACAATAGCATGTTTTTTTATTATTTCCATTTCATCACCAGTCGGTCCATTAGTTACGAGCGAGGGGGACATACATTTTTGCACATTTTCGAAGAGTAAATTTAAAATTTAGGATAACAAAATAATAATAACGTTGTCAAAAAGTCGTGTCTGTCTGTAAATTGATTATTTTGGCGAAATTTTAAATTAAATGGGTCGGTCTGTTCCGTTTTAACTAGAGAAACACTCAACGGATTTGGATGCGGTTTTCTTTATTATCATCGTAGTGATCCAAATACCTGGTCAAAATAACGGCTATAAGGGGTGTAAATAAAATAACAGCCAACCCGAAAACTGCTGATGACCTACTTAATTAAATCATAGATGTCGATGATTTAATGAGCGAAGCCGTGGGAAAAACTAGTATTATATGTCTATTTTTATAATCTGACTCTTTAGTCAACACCGTCTGTCCCATTCTTCAGATTGTGTTGTCCCATGATTCGACAACTGGCACTATTTTGTCCCAGTAGTCCCACGGGACAAATGACCCAGTAGTTTGGTCTCAGATGTCCCATTAACTTCATCGCCATAGGTATACAATGATGAAACTGTTATGTTATGTATTATTTAATAAATAAATTTACTATTAGAGTGCATTACAAACTAGAAAATATCAATCAGAAACAAATCCAAAGACAAGAATTTGAAAAAAAATTAGTTTTAATATTAGTTTGTAATGCACTCTAATAATATTTAGAGTATTCATAGCGATGGATTTCACAAAATAAACATAATCTTAAATAAATTTACATTGCAGAACATTATATTGTATTATCTTTTGCCTCGGCTCCACCCGCGTGATGTTCGGTTTAACGTCATCCTTTTTCCCACACGGGAGCAGTGCTTTTTTCCGGGATAAAATGTAGCCTGTGTGTTAATTCAGGGTATAAGCTATTTTCACTCCTAATTTCATCCAAATCCGTCCATCTGTTTCAGCGTGACGAAGTAACAAACATACTAACTCACACATACACACAAACTTTCGCATTTATAATATTAGTGAGAAGTGGGATGGGATATTTGAAGTATAGTACAGTGCGCGCCAATCTTTTAGTCGCCTCTGAATGAGTTACGAGTGCAAGCTTGCGCAGGTACAGTCAAGGAAACAACAATATATCAACGGTTGATTATTAAATGTTTACTATAAGTGGGAAGGTGCATTTGTTGTACCTACCTATTGTATTATTTATTTATTCGTCGCCTCTTGAGGCTATCTTCAGAGGCGACTAAAAGATTGGCGCACTGTAAGGAAGGAACCCTCGGCGCGTGAGTTCACCTCGCACTTGACCTATAAAGTTTTTAACTTGATCAGCAAGGCAGCATTGGTAAGGTAGCTAATTGTTAATCCAAAGTTTCCAAAGAAGCCTCAGGACTTATTTTTACGAAGTACATTTGCTTGGGTACAACAAACGACACAACTTGTTTATGAAGGGGCACGTAAGGTTTCCTCGAGGTACTGTTGGAACGCTGGTGATGGTTGGACACTATCGAGGTGGGTTGAGCGGTGTGAATTTAAGACTGAAGGGGACGAAGCTTTTCATTTGCATGTGGAAAATATGGAACCACCCTTTCCTATGTGTTAAGGGTCCGTATAAGGTCAGATGCACAACTTCAAATAACCATTTCACATTATGTAACTTGGTCAATCGGTTTAATAAAAATAACATAGATAGTAAACTATAGGGCTGATTCATCTTGGAAAAATGTAAAAGATTCAAGTTCGCTCGATAAAAAAAAATACGAAGTTACCTCTAAATTTCATGTTTTTCGAGTGTTAAAGGGCCTTCCTTAAAACATGTAAGCTTGAAATTTGTATTAAAAATAAAACTATAACCCCATCTACTCGTGTTAAAATATTTTAATAATGTCATCTAAAAGTCGAGTTTTTAAATAAAAACTCAGTTTTTCATGAGCGCGTGTTTCTTGGTGGTCGTAACAGCCACGGCTGAGAGCGCGCTATTTTAAACTACAAGGAAACGTCATAGAGTTTAGTTCTGATTGATGCAAAATGAGGTGTTCTATCTGACTTTATATGCATCCTTAAGGGCACCGTGTTCGCCTTAACTCCTAATAAGCGCTGTTCAAGTACGGGATAAGTTACAGATTTCAAAATTTAGGAATATATTAATAAATAATTATATTATCAGCGCACAGCTAGGGAGTTCGGGCGAGCACAGTGCTCTTAAGTCTCCTTGCTAATTCCTATTTTTATGGGTATCTATTTATAGGTTATTATTATTTATTACTAGCTTCTGCCTGCGGCTTCGCTCGCCTGTAACAGGAAACAAATGACATAAGCGCTTTGACTCCCTCTCGTTTGAATATACAAACTGACAATATCTCCGTCCTCGCATGCTCGTTTTTCGGCCTCACTGATAGTCCCGGCTTCCGTGACGCTGCGAAGAACTTTTTAAACTAAAGTCGATCAATTAGTCAATTACTCACACATTCAGATGTTAGTGTGTAAAGTATTATAGCAAGTGTGTGCCTTGCCTGCAACCCCACCCGCGTTTATTCACCTCTGCCCTGTTTTTAGCTTGGGCGTTATTTTATTAACACCCCTTATAGCCTATATGTTGAACAGGGTCAATACGATAATAATAAAAAAAAAGTTCATTGGTTTCGGAGATGTGCGTGAACAAACAGACAGACAGAAAAGATTTCTAAAAAAAATCGCTGATTTGTATACTCTTCTTTAGTCACCCCTTTTCTATTTTATTACATTTCCTCAATGTTGTACAGACACACTGGGTTCTACTCTTTTATAATATGTATTGATATTGATGTATTATGTTATGTATTATTTGTAGTAACGTATACAGTAGTATGTAGGTATAGTGGATCGTGAACGGAACTGAATAAATTGTAGAAAAAAAAGTAATTGCTTAATTTTTGTTTTTCATATTCTATTAAGCGATTCAGTCAGGTCATTCAAAATTTACAGAAAAACGAAAAAAAGTTCGCATTAGAAATATCATATGTGATCTTGATCTATTACCGATACTCAAATCGCGTCTTATCTTGTTTCACTTTGAATTTTAGGTATTAGATTTGCTTAGAGTAGCTATTATTGGATTTATACAAGGTGACTTTTTGACCATCGTCCAAATTCATACTAGAGGCTTGGTAAGTGACCGGCATCATGAACCGATAAGGATTTTCGTGAAATTCGTATAACGAAATGTTGACTTCCCATAGTAATTCACTCCCACCCAGTCCTAAGTGAATCACTAATATCACTATGGGAAGTCGAAATTTCATTTTATGAATTTTACAAAAATTGTTACTGGTTCATGATGTTGATCACTTACCAAGGCTCAATATGAATTTGGACGATGTTCACAAATTCACCTTGTATATAGGTATGTATGCTATAAACTATAAGTAATAATGATGTATAGCAACTAGCAAGCGAGTAATAATATGCTGCACGTTTACGGTGCATAAATGGAGGCCGTGCAACAGGGCCGGCCGGTAGAGCTAACGGATTTCAAAGTAGGATTGCGGCTGCATGCGGCTCGCCAGCCACTTCCAATATTAGTTAGTTCAATGCAGTGTATGTAGCTCTATACTACGTACGCGTATGTTGGCCGTGTAGCGGTGTTATGGTATCCTCAGGCTTAGATAATGCTGCTATTGACAGACGGGAATAGAACTCAAGTAAACTTCCAAGTGCTTAAATAAACAACAATATGTTACACCGAGGGGTGTCAGTCCTAAGCGAGCAGTCAAACGCCCGTAGACACACTTTCACGGGTAATAGGAGACAGGCCTACCCCCGTACTTTGGGCACATACGTGTTTTCTTTTAACGTATATTATGCAAATACATTTTTACACTGTGCAAAAACTATGCACATCGATTTCCTATAGCGGCGGAAATCGAACCTGACCCTTTCATTAAAAGCGCCGTCCTACCGACTGTGCCAACGCTGTCGCTGAGTCGGGTTTTCACTATACGAGTACTCTTGGACCGAGTGCACTCGGATGACGTGTTTACATTGCACGAGTAGAGTCCCAGTATATCCGATCAGAGTGGACTCGGACGCGGCTCTATTTTTATGAGCTGACTCTGATAATTTTATAAAAACAAAGCGGAAGTCGAGAAAAAGTGGATAGCAGATACTCAAATTGTTCGCTGTTTAGTCTCAAATGATTTTTAAACTTCCTCTTCTACTTTCCGAATAAAATTATTTGTGGCATCCAGTTGGTCACGTCTTAAAATCCATTTCCGGGACCAAATTTTTCTCTTTCTTTGATTTCCTTCCACTTTATGATTTTGTACTTCAGCCATTAACATGTCTGCAGCAACTTCTATACCTCGCAGCAGCATATTAGTCGTTGTCAACTTGGCTTGAGAAGATAAAAAATGCTACTTGGATGCTGAAAAAGTTTTAACTGTGAAAACCGAATTCCAAGTCTATACAATTAGATCGTATGAGCGCACTGGTCAGAGAGTACTCGTATCGTGAAAAACCGGCTTTAATAATTCAAATATTAAGAGCCAAAATCATAATTATTTTTTAGGTGTCTTCTGTTAAGCTTTATGATTATTATTATGTAAAATAATCAGGTTGTTGCTACAATTTTCAGTGGATTCGAGGACTTAATCGTTCATAATCACGCGGAAATTGTAAAATTTCGTATCGAGCTATCTAGTAGATACACTATCAATCGCGGCATCAGACAAACTACGTCAGAGAATCAACCCCATTGAAATTAACCTTTGACCTAAGTTACTTTTACTCGGGAAATGTAGGTGGTGCTACTCTGTGGAGACTTTTCCCGAACGCTGCCACTTGCGTTGGCACCAGGGTTGCCAGGTCGTTCAGATAAAAAAACCGAACAATTTATATGTTTTTTTTTTTTACTATTTGTCGAAATATCAAAGAGGGGACCCCTTTGATTTTGGCCAGATCAAACTGAGAAAATTACCGAAAATAACCTGACGAAGGCAACAACCAATCTAGGTAACGGATACAGCACGGTGTGCGCCGTCTGTCAACAGCGCGCCAAATCTGTATGGATTTGATTTTGCGAACAGTAAATAAATGTGTGATATGATGATATGAATTGTCTTTCGCAAATACCGAACCACCCATACTTCGGTATTTTCTTCATACCGAACACCCAACACGGGGCTGAAATACCGAACAGTTCAGTAAAAAACCGAACACCTGGCAACTCTGGTTGGCACCCCTTATAACCTTTAAAAGTTAGAAATGATTTTCATTCTCATTCTCTGTCAAGTTTATTCATATTTCGTTCAGAAGAATTATGTAATCTATCGGTAGAAAAGAATGTAAACTAACAATAGGGTGCGTAACTTGTTTATGTAATATGCTACTGTAATTTTAATTATATAATGAACATTTCTAAGCTATTGTTCAATGGTGGTGTTTCAAACAACTAACAAATGTTTAAAATTTTGCAAGCATACAAAGAAAATGGTTTACTGTCGGATATTGTGAAATAACTGGCTGGTCAATGTAGAGACTAGTGGACGGCAGTGTTGATCTCATTACGTGCGAATTTCTCAAAATCCCTTTTTAGCTGATGTCTAAGTCATACAAGCGACCTATAGGCCAAATGCATCAAAGCCTAGGCGTTGATAGATTAACCAGTCAGTCAAGATATTCTTTGCAAGAGCGGTTTCCGCCTTTTTCTAATTAATCGAAAGATAACACTTGAATTCAAAATTTACGTAATAGTTATCAACAAAACCTTTTTACCTATGTATTGTGTATGTTGCCGTCGCAAATTTTCCATTGGTTTCTGTAAATTAGAATCTAAGAATTTAAATTTTTTTAAATTCTGATTTACAGAAACTAATGAGAATTTTGCGAAGGCAACATACACAATACAGAGGTAATAGTACCGATTCGGTGAAGCACATCTTTACTTATTTGACAGGACTAATAGTACATTACGCGCAGCGTGCGTAAAGCGGTCATTTTACGCACAGTGTGCTATAAACTTAATTTAAACGTTCTGTCCTTGTATTTTCGATAAAGAAAGAAAAAGACAGGACGCTTAAAATAAGGTTAGTCCTGTCAAATAAGTTAAGACGTGTTATGCCGAATCGATATCATTAAGGATTTTTTGAATAACTATTGAGTGAATTTTGAATTTAAGTGTTCTGTTTCGATTAGTTAGAAAAAGGCGGGTTTTTCACAATCTGGCTGCGAAACCGCTCTTAAATACAGATGTTATTCACATTAGCAGCTGCACATTAACGATTTATTTGCATCGGCCTTTCTTTTGATTTAGTGATTGTTCGAGCAGAGATTTTCCCGTTCGCCTGAGCTCGTGTCGCACTCTTGCATTTACTTGCGATACATGATTGAATACTGTCGCTATTCTATTCGCTGCCTTATAACTTTTGTTTACGAATGCGATTATTTGTTTTGCATGCAGCTAAATACGCTCTGTAGTTGATAATAATACAGACAGACCAAATGAAAATAAAATCTTGTTACATCGTTCCATTCGCGTGAATATCTAGTAATAGTAGTTTATGCTACAAGGGCGAAAAGGAATAAATTACGAGGACGATTTAAAAGACGAGCGTAGCGAGTGTTTTAAACGTAACCGAGTAATTTATTGCTCTTACGCCCGTGTATCATACTACGTTTTTCAATGCATAGTGTGAGGAAATAAAACAAATATAAACTTGTGAACTTTAAATTATGATTGGCTCAAAAGGACTGTATCCAGAGCCGTTAAACAGTTGAAAAAAAAGTATAACATTTATGATACACAGGAAAGGCTGCAGGTTAGCCAACCATTGTAAATAAATAAAAAAAATATACAATAAAGCCGTAGGGCCAAAGATTTAGGGCAAAATAATCGACTTTCTGTTCGGTTTTGATGCATAAAAAGTGGACCTTTACGAGCACTTGCATTGAAAAATGATTTAAACGGTCTCATTATTTTCTAGCGTCGCCCGCGACCTCGTCAGCGCTGAATACTAGTCATGAAGTAAATAAATAAACATGCCCCTTGCCGAGTGCGGGTTTCTATGAAATTCAAATTTCTATGAAAATCCAAGCAACAACTTTGGCTCCATAGTTACCGTAGCGTGATAAATGATAATTCATTGCCAGCGATGTACTAGCATACCCATAACATGTTGTCCATTGGACACTAATCTACAAAACAGTAAAAATACCATAACCATCAGTTCAGTAGTCTTGATCAATCTAGAAATATTTCATCTAGACCTAGATATAGTATAAACTAAATAGCAACAAACTAAAACTAAAATTTTACGGAAATCTATCTCAGTACATCCTTTCCTAGGATTATGGGCCCACGACACGGAGGTTGTGTGTGATTTTGAGTATACTATACGTACTTAGCTCACTACGATAATCGCAATATGATTGGCTAGTGATTATCACGACATTCCGATTCCAGACAATCATAGACTTGAGTCGGACCGAAAAGAATGGACCTAGTCTTAGTTTTTATATTATTGTATAAAAGACGAAAATGTAAAAAGTCCTTTACGTGGTAATGTGTCAGTCGTTTATAAGGTTATTTCGTTTTTAGAGTTTTTGGTTTTAAATTTATGAAAATTTCGAATACTTACGCATAAAAACTAATGCCATGACACTTGCAGTGTTTGCTTGAGTTGCTTATGCACCATTTCACGGTGCAACCCGGCATTTTGTTGTGCTCACTAGTGTGCAAGACTGATCAACGCAATACACATAAATATAAGCCTTGCCCACCTGGGCACATAAATTTTGTCAATTTGCGGCGTCAATTTTTAAGCGAGCTTCCATAAAATTTTAGTTCGGTGACTAAATATATGCATCTAGACATGACATGACGTCATTGCAACGTTGTTTTTATGTAAAGAAGATTTCAGAGTGCATGTACTAGGAAGATTTAATTAGATAAAATCGGTTCTTAATATGCAACATGCATGTATACGGTTGCCCGCATACCCAGCATAAATACCCATGAAATTATCATAAAGGTTAAAATTGTAGTAAAATTAGTAGCCTGCTTTATTATCTAAAATAAAACCTTTCGCTACTTCAACTTAAGATTTGTCTCATTCGACAGCGTCAGTCACACACAATCCAAACTTAAATCCTATTTATTTATTCGTGAAACTCTACGGAGTTTCTCTAACAGCTTGAACAGCAGGTACATATAGGTACACAAGTGATATACGTCATTGGGTTCGCTCGTCCTGAGTACATTACCCGGTCTCGAGGTTGACCGATAACAATAAATTGATACAGTTACAGAACATAATTTACGCTGAAATAGCCTGACATAAAGCAGTCCTCATTCGCACGATTTTATTAATTTGTTTGTTACTTTGCTTTTAACCATCTTCGATTTATATTCTTATTTGAAAGCTTCCATAAAGCAACTTGATTCTAATTACGGTAATTTTCGCAAGAAATTACATTGTTTATTTATAGAAAACGTTCTGCAGTAATGAACTGACATCAAGGAGTGAAATAGCGTGGGCGGGCGGCGGCGGGGCGGGCGGTCGATTTCCCTGCATCGTCCGACGCCCTACGCTATACACCACCAATACTATCTTTGTCTAGCTAGCCCTATCCCTACGTATTACTTGTTTCATATTGAAACTTGGAGATTATTTTTAGAATTACATTACTGGCAGGCAGAGACACGACAAACACTTGCGGGTTTACTACATATAGTTTAGGAGAATTGAGTGGAATGAGCGTTTTTCTTTGTGTAAAATTTAGTGTTCTATAAGGATCCTAGATGGCACTGTCGTAATTTAACAATTTAAAGCTTTTGATTTTGACATTGATTGCTACGTAACATATAACGTAACGTAACGTAACTGTAACGTATGTCTACAGTGAAATGCACACCGCCATCTAGAGAAATCTTAAGAACTATGAAAAAAAAAACTACGAAAAAAACGCTCATTCGAGTATTTTTTAGAAACAAAATTGTTTGTTTGACGTCACTAACAAAAGCTTACCAGTTTACGATCCGAGATTTTATCATGTATTATTTGATAAATCACAATTTCAATTCTAACGAATGAATAAATTATTTCTGAAAAAAGTCTTAATGAAGATTCTAAAGATTATATTGAACATAAATTAACCGTAATTTGCACGGTGTTTACGATCGGTTTTATCAGTTAGCGGTTCCGGTCTTAGTCTTGCCTGCTTTGAAACTAGCGAGCACTACAAGGCAGTGTCGGACGGATGCGGATGGGTCGCGATCAGGGTTGGATTTTGTAGTATAATTATACTATTTGTACCATATTTTCATGACATGTAGTATGTAGTATCGTAATGGACTACGTAAAAATACCATAATTTCATCTTCAGGCCGACCGACTTGTTTTATTGGTTGAGACGTTTTGTTTTTTAACATTTACCCTACAATATAGGGAATTTGCATCGAATTTATGCCGTCTGACGACATGTTACGTCGAGTCCATGCCAAGGACGAAGTTCCGATCGACGAATTGGCTGAGATAGAGATCCAGTTGCCTTAATTTTATTAAATTATGAATATTTTTAGTAAATTTTTTGAAATTTTCCCTAACAAATAGGTTATTTTATTTAAATTCAAAATAAAAATCGACGAAAAACGAAACGTAGTATAATTTTAGCCAAGTAGTATATTTTTATTTCCCATAGACAATAATTTTCCGAGGTTCTGAATCCAACCCTGGTCGCGATACCGCGGTGCCGTTAGTCCGTCTGGCTGGTGACAATACGGCCGTGTGGTTATCTCTTCGCAGCAGCGCATATTCACACGGAGCAATAAAACTCCACGCTCTGAGGAGGCGTACACCCTCGGAACAGGTTTGTGAGGCGCGACGGTGCGAGGACTCGGTGACTCACGTCACTCACTCCCGGCTCGACTGGCAGTGGCAGCTGTCACCGCAACACACGAGATGTATTACCCACCAAATATTTGACCGACGATGTCTCTTTGTTGGCCTCCTTACATCCTTTGTAGCAGCAATTTTCAAATTTTGTGCCCATTACACTTCGATGCATGTCCCGAGGTTTAATATTTTTAAATCTCAAGTTTCAGTTGCGGAAATTACACAATGTGGACACTAATCGATAATGTAATTCATAATTTTAAAAGAACACTAAAAATATTTAAAAAATATGTTAAATATTACTTTTTATTAGTGCATAAACATGAAGTTAAGATTTTTAGTTGTATGGAGAAGGGATTGTCCCCAAATCAGCTAAGCTTGTACAACATTAAATTTTACGAAAAATATGTACCATAGGAATGTGTGTGAATGATGTCAACCTTAAGACGTGATTAGGGGAAGCATTTTATTACATTTCTATACACTTTAAAGGGTAAATACCTTTATTATTAGTTTTAATAAATTGTCCCTGAAAGTGTCCTCATGGTTACTGTCTTTTCATTTACCAATGTTTTGATGCCAAATATTATAAAACTGAACGAAGTTTTCTGTGTTATTTTTATAATGACAACACCCAGCAATCAGACTAGCCGTCGCCATTTTGATTTATTCAGTCCAAAACAAGTTGCAAGGTCGTCTATTGTTTTGATGTGATATTTTAATTTTGTTGTTCTGTTCAGTTACCAACATATCTCGGTAAGTAAAAAATATTTCAATTACGACTATTTAGTATTTTGTAACAGTATTTACATTCCATAATTTTTTATAAGAAACTTTGTAGTTTTCCAATTTCATTGTACCAAAATAAATATTTAAATTTACCAAGGTACAGTTTAAGTTACGTCTCTTCAGTTATTTTTCTCTAGTAACTTATAAGGGGACGAGAAAGTAACTGAATGGATATCTTTAGGGCCTGTTTACGTTGTTTAAATGTGAAGTTTTGTTTTGTTTGTCTGTCTGTCTGTAGAAATAAAAAAATATATATCTTATTATAAGTATCATAAAAAAGTAATTAAAAAATTCAAAACATTTATTTTGTAATATAGATATAAAGCATACACATATTACACGTTCAAAGTAATTACATTATTACAATTACAATATGAAATTTGAAAAAAAAATGTATTTTCGACACACCCTAATGTACACTCATATGTTTACTGGTAATATATTTTGCAAATTTTTATAAAGTTTTTATAACGTTTATTCAGAAAATCTTTGTTCATAAGTTGTTTTTCTTTTTTTTTTCAGGTGTATCTAAAAAGAAACTTGACTACTTGATTAAATAAGAACATTAAAATTATTGTTTTTTATTCCATTGTAAATAAAGGTTTACAATGTCTTTTCAGTTACCACTGTGTCCATTCAGTTATTGTCCCCTTAAAAAGATGTTGTTTAAAATAGAATTAAAAATCAAATATTCAATATCATTCAAACAGAATAAGTAAAAAATATAAAAATTATATTCTTAGATCAAAATAAATTAATAATACACAATTTTTCCCACCAGTTAGAGTGAAAATGAAACTTTCCAAAACTAAAATTGTGGAAAGGTAACTGAATGATATATAATAAAAATTTCTCTAGAAATTTATTCTAAACATATCTTATTTTTTATTGTATCTTATTTAATTGTACATTTGGATGATATAATAAATTTCTGTTGAATAAATTTCAATTACTGAACCGATTTTTGGGTGTATGAAGATGGTAACTTAACGGAAAATAAATCTCTCCCTTTCCTGTAAAAAAATTTTTTTTTAATCAGTTCTGTTTATAATCATAATTTTAGACCACTTTTCAGAAAATATAAAATTAAAGTATCTCATTTCATCGAAGAAAATATAAAAAATAGACTATTTCTAAATTAACTAAATTTTTTAGAAGGTGGGCACAAAATTTGAAAATTGCTGGTAGATGTTTAATTGTATTAGAGATTTTATAGTGCTTATTGTATTTGGTGGCTGATTTGATAAATGTTTAGCGCTAGGTATGATAAAATGCAAATATTCAGGTTTAGATACATAACGCTGTCGATGTTAGCCACCTGCGAGCGCACTTGTCAGACTTGCAAGTATGGACTCGTTCTGTAAAATATTTTTCAATGCATGTGCTCGTAAAGGCCCACTTTTTATGCATCAAAACCTAACAGAAAGTCGATTATTTTGCCCTAGGGCTTTTATTATTATTTTTTTTTATTTGTTTGCAATGGTTGGCTAACCTGCAGCCTTTCCTGTCTACCATAGATGTTATACTTTTTTTCCCACTGTTTAACGGCTCTGGATAAAATCCTTTTGAGCCAATCATAATTGAAAGTTTACAAAATTATATTTGTTTTATTTCCTCACACTATGCGTTTAAAAACTTAGTATGATACACGGGCGTAAAAGCAATAAATTACTCGGTTACGTTTAAAACACTCGCTATGCTCGTGTTTTAAATCGTCCTCGTAATTTATTCCTTTGCGCCCTAGTAGCATAAACTACTATTGATTGTTTTGGTGACTACTTTCCATGTCATATAGCCACCGCAAAAGATCACTATAACAAAAAAATTCTAAAAGAATGTATGCAATCTTATTATGTTACCACTAAAGTCCACAAACAATCAACATTAGAACATTAATTCGTAATTGTTCTATTGTTTCAAGCTAAATGGTAGCTAGTTAGGTAAACGCCTTATAAAACTTGTATAAAACATGTTAGTTGCTGGTTTAACCAAATTAATGTCCGAATAAATTTTTGTGAAGTTTTTAATCCAGGAGAATCGTTACGTATTCTTATACTAGCTGTTGCCCGCGACTTCGTCCGCGTGGAACAAGATAATGCGGCCACAGTGGGAATCCCGCAATATAAAGTATCCCAGTTTTCAAGTTGGATAATAATAAGCTATCGGACAGTGATCTCCCTTCCTTCTTTCTTTGTAATCCATGTCTCACTGCTGAGGATCGTACAGTCGTTTTTGCATGATGCATGAAATACCGACAAAAAATCCGTTTTTGTTTTGTATTATTATCCTACACCGCATTTTTTTTTTAATATCATCTATGTACAGACAGACACAACTCTTTTCTTTTACAGTTTTTAAGAAAGAAAGAAGAAAAGAAGAAAGAAAAGTAATTTATTTTAAAATACCACAGACACGAGAAAGAACATAAAAACATACAAAATAACAAACAATACAAATTAACAAACAGTACGAGTAAATATAACATTAGGAAAACAGTGGTAAATAAAAAAGGATTTCAGCTCAGCTTAATGCTGTAGTAGGGGCTACAGCGCTGGTATTCTGCTGAACCCTGACTTAAAATTAATATTAAAACTTAATATACTTAACTTTACAATTTTCAGTCATTATTACCTATATTGCTTAGACAGTTTCATCAAAGAAAGTATTACCATCTGTTACACAATTGCTGCAACTAATTTTGCATTAAAACTTTTGGTTTACCAAAATAGATGACGCTATTTAAATGAAATAATTAAATATTTATTTATACGCGTTCTAATAATGAACAGCGCCATCTGTTGATATTCTTATGTCCTAAAATTTTATACGCTACATAATTCTAATCAAAGTTTTCTTGTCTTTTTCTTTTAAATAATCGTTTGTGACGCCAGGAATTATTTCATCGCCAGGAATTATTATTTGTTATGTAACTTCTAACAGTAGAAAAGTAAATTCCAAAAATCTTTAAATGACGATAACTTTTTTTTACAACACACGATTTTAATGGAACAAAACCTATATTCTAATCCAAATTAACCTCTGTCCACCTGTGAAAACTATATGAAAATCCGTTCAGTAGTTTCGGAGATGTGCGTGAGCAAACAGACAGACCGGCGGCAGAAAATAATTCTAAAAATCGCAGATTTATGTTCTATTCCTTAGTCAACCCTTTTCTATTTTTATTACTTCTCTTCAATGTACAGACACACCGGGTTCTACTCTTTTATTATAATGTATATTGATATTTGCTTGTACCAGATGATAGTGATTGTGATAGATTATTTTGAGATGGAATTCATCTAAATATTCTGAGAAGAATTGATCTTATCCAGATTAGAATCGCACAAAAAAAGGCTCGTGTTTTTTTAGTTCGTGTAACTGTTTGTGAATTTTATAAGAATGTAACTTGGCTTTTTAAATGTTTTAACAATCTGATAAAATCTCAGATGGTAAACAGGCGCTTAACATAAAGCTAAGCTTAAGAGCGGTTTCGAAGCCGGATTGCGAAAAACCGCCTTTTTCTAATTAATCGAAACAACACTTAAATTCAAAATTCACTCAATAGTTATTCAACAAAACCTTATTACGTATGTATTTGTGTATGCTGCCATCGCAAAGTTTCTATTGGTTTCTGTGAATTAAAATTTCTCACAAAGTTATTGAAATTTTAAATAACTATTGAGTGAATTTTGAATTTAAGTGTTATGTTTCGATTAATTAGAAAAAGGCGGGTTTTTCACAATCCGGCTGCGAAACAGCTCATAAAATTGAAGCCGACGTATGATTCATTGAATCTGAGTCCTCTAAATTGTTTAAATCTCAACCACGAGAAATACCGAAGTAGCTTAAATTAAATGGGTATAAAATCTTTCCGAACTCTAGTAATTGTCCCTGGCCTTATCAAAATTTAATTCCAGATGTTTCGCGAACCTAGTTTTATTAGATATTCAAGGTAGATTCAAGCTACAGTCGTCTTTGTACTGCTCCGGTCCGGACGGAAGGAAAGACCTTCGATCAAATAAATTCTAAATGCACCGCGCCACGTCATACAAATTGAGCTAAAAATCTTACCTCAAGGGCGACTATCATAAATAGAAAAAATACAGCAATATTTTCATTTTGTCAAAATCAGCTTTGTTGCATGAACATTTCCAAAACAATGGCATTTTATCAGCTCGGTCGTCAAAAGAATCACCGATGCAAATGCGTGCTTGAAATAAGTGTTTATAAGCATTCATTCGGCGAGGCCCTTTTTGTAGCGGCAGACAGTAAATCAAGAGTTGATTTTATCGAAGAGAAGGACTCATTATTACTAGTTTTTATGTATATTTATCTTAGAAAATTCGGAATTCGTGTTTTGATGCATCGAGAGCTTTACTTTTTACAATATTGCTAGTCAGTAAGAGTTGGGAGTCTTAGCATGTAAGATAGTCGTAGCATCAAACGTCGATAACCATCATTGATAGACCTGCACGTTTGTTTGGCAGGTGTCGGCGGCGCAGCACATGCAGGTGTCAGGCGGCGGTGGTCACGTGTCAGTGGCGGCGCAGCAGGGCATGTACGCTCACCAGGGTGCGCCTTCACCGCAGCATCATCAAGGTATGTCAACAATCACCAAACGTGATTTTTGGTTTGCTCGAAATTAGCATAAGGCTATGTAAATAAAACGGGGATTCTTTTTTCTGTGTATTTCAAATGCACAGAAAAAAGAATCCCCGAAATATTATGTATGAAATCCATACATAATATTCCTACACTATTGCCTAGATTACACGGTTAGAGTAAGGAGTCTAGTGCGAGGGTTAAAAAGTACCATTACATTACTAACCCAATGTAAACGATTGCAAGATGATTTGTAGCTGGGTATACAACGTGTAACACAAAGGTGTAACCATATTTGAAGAGCTTATTCAGTCAATGGTATAGAACAACTTTTACTATGGAACAAACCTTGTATCTCGAAAAAAAATTTTTACTGTTTCATAGAAAAATGCAATGCCGCTCGGCCGCAATGTATGGAAGGGCAGATTTTTGTTTTGAGATTTCAGGGTTGGCTCCATAGTAAAAGTTGTTCTATACCATTGACTGAATAAGCTCTTCAAATATGGTTACACCGTTCTGTTACACGTTGTATACAGGTAGATGTTTAAATATCAAAAGCGATAAAAGAAGACTTGTTAAATAAATAGTTACGCAAGTTACTAAAGCCAATTCAGAAGGCTTTAATTTTAGTTTTAGTGCTGTCAAAACTTCAAATGTCCCATGGTAATTTAGCTTCTAGAACTAACACTTAAGGACTATTTTGCATTGAAGAAAATTTAGCTTTGACAGCACTAAAACTAAAATTA
This sequence comes from Ypsolopha sequella, assembly GCA_934047225.1. Lineage (NCBI taxonomy): Eukaryota > Metazoa > Arthropoda > Insecta > Lepidoptera > Ypsolophidae > Ypsolopha > Ypsolopha sequella. The sequence goes on from OW203985.1 coordinate 12,795,689, forward strand.
AAGCCTTCAGAATCGGCCTTATTATCCTGGCTTATGAGCTCTACCTTCCTCTTGTGATATAGTCCCTTTTCGCGCATTCTCCCTGTGTCCAAACAATATCATATTCTACAAGTAGGTATATAATATATCATAAATTCATAATATACAAACTTCTTTTTACGTAAATGCACGTAAATGACTCGGGCGCTGAGGGTTCTGTACCTATATCGTTTAAAAAACAAACAAACTTATTCCATTTGCAGTTATGTTTGACCAACTTACGATCTGTTGTACGAACTCTATGTTGGACTGTACAGAATTCGCTTCGATTAAATTATGTTAAGGTGTGTTAATTCGAAAACCATTTCGAGATTTAGGTTTAATAAGCCGTATTTCCGAAGTTTTGGTCTAAAAAACCTCATGATGATGAATATTTTTACGAAAAGGCTGCAACTTCCATTTGCCCTCGTGTGACATGACTTGAGTAATGGCTGTTTAGAAATGTGTCTTTTGCTATCAAGATAAATTTATAATAATTTGCATCAGACTAATTTGACAGCTAGATGACAGATAGAGACAGACCACTTTTTTTATAAGCAATTGCACATCACAATCAGTATAATGTCTAAAATTCTCAAGTGACAAGGTCATCGGACAATTCTTTAAAAAATCATGAAAAAGTAATAATGAAAATAAAAAAAAAAAAAAACTTTTAGAAATTAAGCTATGGGAATTAAAAATATGTAAATTTTAGATTTTTCCCTATACGTGTCCTATAAGAACTATCTGTGAACGAAATTATCTACTGGAAGTGCCCTACATTTGTATGTCTGTATGAAATTGATTTATCTATAGGGCAATAACTTTAGAAGCCTAATTTTTTTTCAGCAACATGGGTCCCGGGGTATAAGGGTATTGACAGACGACAGACAGACGGACAACAAAGTGAACCTATAAGGGTTTCTTTTTTTTCACTTTGAGGTTCAATACAATTTATTTTAAGAGCTGCGCTCTTGTCGGTGGTCTCGGTGGAGTCCTCTCCATTCATTTCTGCACTCCGCCTTTTCTTTAACTTCTTGAAACGACACGACATTTACTGCCTCTTTCTCCTGATCTATGAATGTTGTCCTAGGCGTAAGGAACCCTAAAAAACGTTTCGTAAAGAAGTTACATAGTAACTATTAGCAATCGACGGGCGCCGCCGTGACGTTCTCTGTTTCTTATTTGTTGCATATTGTGTCGATTCGGTGTAACACAACGTAACTTATTTGACAGGACTAACCTCATTTTAAGCGTCCTGTCTTTGTCTTTTCGATACAGAAAGAAAAAGACAGAACGCTTAAATTAAGTCCTGTCAAATAAGTTAAATCATGCTACATTGAATCGAGTCTTGTTAATATGGAGGAGCAGATAAAGCGAAATCCGATTTAGGTACTCATTCCAATGAAACGTTTAGCTGATGACTCAAATTGACTCACTCAGCTCTGATCCGCAATCTTGCTTACTAAATCGGCAAATACATGTACCTTTATCTGGACAATACCTATAGACTTGTTAGAGTTAGATAATAATCGGTTCTAACTCGTTATTACCGATAATTGTTCGTTTCTGCCTTTGTCTTTGTTCTGTAGCTAGGGTTGCCAACTTTTTTTAGAAGAAATAAAGTATATCTGATTTCAGGGAAGGTAAATAAAAAGTACGGTCCTTTGGGATTTCAAAGATTTTTTGAAAAAAATGTCACGGTAGCTGCGGGCGGTAGGAACTAGGAAGGCCAGACTACATACTAACATCCTCAAATCCTTTTGTGAAACTGTATTTTTGTGCTATTTGCAAAAACACAAACGCATAACATAAAAATATCATCCACAATGAAGGAAGTCATACATTTTCCCTTGGATTTCTTTACGGCTCTGTTTTTGTTTTCAGTTTACGTCTAATTTTATGTAAAGACTGAAATTAAGTATTTTCACGTAGGTACTTTATTAGTATTCAAAAGTATAAAGTACAGGGACCCAAAATAACGTAAGATACTTTATTTTAAAGTACGGTTGGCAACCCTATCTGTAGCGTATCTGCTACGATAAAGTAACATTCTGTCTTCTTTATAAATTATTTAGCGGCTATGCAAAATGTGAGGGCTAAAACGACTAAAAACAAAGAATATCAACACACATTCTTTATTTCACTGCACATAACACATGCTCCGGTCGTGTGCCGCTGGGTGATGTGGATCGTTGTATTTTGGACCTTGTGTGGTGAACGTAAGGTGTAAAGTGTGATCACAACGAGCTGACGGTATTTGATAGTGAGGGTGATGCGAGGGGAGGCGACGCAAGGTTGACGATCTTCGAGAATGCGCCGGCCGCCTCGCTCCACACACGGGGATGATATGGATTGACGACGCGCCAGCGAATGATCGAAGCGTCTATGGATATGGAACTACTTGCGCTTCGTGCGATCACACTAATCGATTATGATCTCATGACGGGGATAACTTTTAGTTTTAAACAGAATAATTTATCGGCAGCCACCATTGTAAGGGCTTAACGTTATTAGGTATTCAGGAGATGACAAGGTTCGCGCAAGATTTGTTTCATTGGACTATGATGCACAGAATAAGCCGTTAGAAGTAAATTTAAAAAATATATAATAGGTCTTTACATATGAAATTGCCGTTTTGTATAGAGAATTTGAAGGAAACTCAATTTTCACTACTAACATTTTTGCATTTTTTTTAGTAATGACAAATCTATATTATGTAATTTCTTTTGTGTATGATAGAGACAATATTAAGTAGAGATGAAACGGATATCCGGTATCCGGCCTATCCGGCCATATTTTTGGTATCCGGTATCCGGCCGGATAGTAGCCAGTATCCGGCCGGCCAGTTCCAGCCCCGAGTGAATCACTATGGGGAGTCGAAATTTCATTTTACGAATTTCACCAAAATTGTTACTGATGCATGATACTGATCACTTACCAAGCCACCAGTATGAATTTGGACGATGATCAAAAAGTCACCTTGTATACAGTATACACCGCTGCAAGGAGGCAAAATATACAAATTTACGAATTTTGTTAGGATCGGAAATTGTTTCGCGTTTGCAAACCAGCATTTGTATGATTGTGATTGTGATTTAGAAAATACACAAATAATCTCGCCCAGTTGCACCCGCACGCACCTTGGACTTGCTCAATTAGTGCGAAACGCATATCTTGAGCCGGATATTCGGCCGCCGGATATCCGGCTATCCGGCCTAGAGCCTCGCCGGATATCCGGTATCCGGTATCCGGCCAAATCACTATCCGTTTCCTCTCTAATATTAAGCTAACAGCTACATTAATTTAATTTTTGAAAAGTGTCTGTCAGCTGTAAAAAATTATTACGAACCTTATCATGGAAATGGATGGCACTTAGGACGAACTGATTTTGAAGATTTAATTTTGGTTATCAAACTGACAATAAAAAAATTATACGTAGATGTAAAACCTTGAAATCAACTTTCAAACAAAAAACAAATAATGGAAATAGCTATTGAATTACAGGAATTATGAACTCATGAATCTGTAAGAAAATTTCGGCTATTTCATAAGTAAAGCCTATTATATATACTACCCGGTTATGATAACTTGAGACCTGACGAGCGAGAGGTACATACAAGGTGAATTTGTAAACATCGTCCAATTCATACTTGAGCCTTGGCAAGTGATCAGCATCATGAACCAATAACAATTTTTGTAAAATTCATAAAATAAAATTTCGACTCCTTATAGTGATTCACTCAGAACTGGGAGTGAATTACTATGGGAAGTCGAAATCTCATTATAAATACGAATTTCACAAAAATTGTTATCGATCCCTGATGCTGATCACTTACCAAGCCTCCAGTATGAATTTGGACGATGATCAAAAAGTCACCTTGTATATTCTGTAGTATGAGCAATTGCAGGCAGGATTAGGATAGCGGGATCTCAACAGGCGCGTGCCCAGGGAGGGGGAGTCCCCCCAAAAGCCTCGTCACGTTAAAAAAAAAAAATTTTTTCATGTAACATGTTTCCATGTGATGAATTCCGATGTTTTGAAAGCTGGGCACGCGCCTGAGTCTCAAGTTATCTTAAGGCGATATGCGAAAAAAATACGGGTATTTCTTTTCTGTGTATTTCATGAAATACACGGAAGATTATAGTCAGTTTCTGGTATATGCATTTTAACTATACAAGGTGACTTTTTGATCATCGTCCAAATTCATACTGGAGACTTGATAAGTGATCAGTATCTTGGATGAGTAACAATTTTTGTGAAATTCGTTAAATGAAATTTCAGGTTCCCATAGAAATTCAGTTCCAGTCCCGAGTGAATCACTATGGGCAGTCGAAATTTCATTTTACGAATTTCACCAAAATTGTTTTTGATCATGATACTGGTCACTTACCAAGCCACCAGCATGAATTTGGACGATGATCAAAAAGTCACCTTGTATAATCTAGGGTTTTGAAATTGGAAAACATGTTTGGATAAATTTTCCTCGATAGAAATAATTGTTGAAATAGGGTCTTCGAACACACTTTTTCTCCTCGTTTGACGAATAGGAACCATATACAGAATTCAAACATATTTTATTAGGTGTGTTTTAACAATATCTAGAGATTTGATATTTTGCTAGCTATTTTAGTTTTTTTAATAAAAATATAAAACCAACTTTTTTCCCTTTTGCCCTGAATCCGCCCCTCTCGCACTGCGCGATTTTTCGCTTGGAGTGACAAAAATAAAATTCGCATAGCCCCTTAACCGGGTTGTACTGTACTAGCGGACACCCCGCAGCATTGTTTACGTGGACGTAAGACGATGCCGTAGGAATTTCCTAAAATCTCTTGTTACCTATGTCATCCATCCATCCATCAGCCTAGTTCGTCCACTGCTGGACATATGCCTTTCCAGGACTTTGCCACTCCCTGCGGTCATCCTGGAAGAATTGCCCATACTCACACACGGTGGGTTGGTGAGCGCGGTGCCGGAACCCTCGAACCAGTGACGCCGCTGCCCGTCATCAGTCTGTTCCATATAAGGCCCGGCTATTAGGGATGGATATACCGCCATCCATCGGTCCCAGACATGGTGGGCCTCCTGGTTTTTTGCCTGTGAGCTGTCCTCTTACTCTCCGCCGAATTACTTCGAAGGGGTCTCCAAGTAAGATGGTGGTACCTCCACAGTCGAGCCCGGCATCAGCTCTACCACCGGTTACCTATGTCCAAAATATCATCTTCTTAGGTCCAACCGTTTGGTCTAGGCATATACATATTGTTCGCGCCACTTCTTGTGGCTCTCATACTGCGGGGTAGTTGTGAATTAATATTTTCAACTGTCATTTTCGCTGCATCTCCACCCGCTTAGTTTTGGACGCAAATCAATCAGTCGTCAATCAGAAGCCTTTCACGCCGGAGGTATACGCTGATTGTCATTCGACTAGGTCCTACCTCGACCCTACCGCCCGCCATTTTGAGATCGCACCCGCTGTGCGCCTCATTTTCATCTATTACTATTACGAAGAAAATTAGCCGAGAAGAGCGCAACCAGGCACGAAGAGGAAGAAGAAAACCATCTTGGAGAACACCAGAGACTTGGTGGCTCAGGCGAAGCGTGGTTTGTGGTGCATGCAGCTCCTTCCCAAGGTCAGATCTTTCATCTTCGTAATTATTTCTCTTCACTTCCCGCTATTTTTAAAACCTATGGTGATACAAAGCACTGCCGTCATATCGCGTGCTCATTTTTTGGTCCTTCGAACCGGATCTAGATCCATTTTAGGCCCTTTGATCTGCGATCTATAACCATTTTTTGGTATTTCCAACCGCTATCTTCATGTTCTTTGTCTAAAGAACACGTGAATTCCGCTCTAATTTTCACTCTGCCCGCAGTATTACCCCGCATTCCCGCTCTTATTTGCATTATCTATGCATTAAAACCCCGCATTCGTCAAAATATTAGTGATTCCATTTCCTATATACTGGAAATTATAAATTATCTACAGTGAAATACGCCATTCTGTTAATTTATCCGCTGCGATTATACCATTTGATCATTTCACAGAAAATATTATCTGCCTACCTGCTAATTCTTAATATTATCGAGAGGTACTCGTACACAGGTTCGTCCGCCGCCCGTGTTATCTCTAACTCATTAGCATTATTCTATGTTGTAGTCAGTATAAAACTTTCAATAGTTCTGGTACTTGCCTAACTTTGTACTATATAACATGCCAAATTCCGCAGAAGCTGCAAAATTAAAGATGTCGTATAGTTTAAAGAAGCTTAAAAATAAAAGGCAAGAATTGTTTAATCGCCTTCAGAGAGTTTATGACTTTTCTAAAACCGCTTTAGAGGATGTTTCTTCGGCAGAATTGTTTATGGCCAATGTCGAAACTTTGGATACTGTACGCTCAGAAATTCATGTAATCATAGATGAAATTAATGACACAGAGGTATTGATAAATCCTAATTTTGAACCAAATTATCAAAGTTGGTCAGCTTTTGAGGATCTTTACTCCCATTGCAAATACACCCGGGGGACCAGAAAAACCAACGAGTTCCAGTTTTGGAAGCTTGATAGTAGGTTTTTTGGGACATTCCATGTCAAGTGGAGCTTTAACTTTAGAGTCAGCCGATTTCGAAGAATGTGATAACTTCCGGTTGATGTATCGTCTTATAATTGCCGCCATTGTAATTGTAAACACCATTCGATGTTGTGCCGCAAACAAAATGTGATGAATACTCACACCGCGCTTGGTCAAAATATTACCGTGTCTCCACGCACACATACGCAATCTTCGAGGTTGGTGGATCCTGCCGTATCGGCGACTAACACAGAACATATGACTAATGATTCTCAATCCGTACCAACTGCGAGTAATAATATTTCTTTATGTAACTTACAGCCTAACTCGCAGCGTAATGAAACATGCCTTTTAGGTACAATTCAAGTGATCGTGAAAGATTCTAACGGTATGTCAGTCCGTCTACGTGCGCTCTGCGACCCTGCGTCACAATCCAGTTTTTCGACGGTTTCCTGTTGTGAGAAGCTTAACTTAAAATATGAGAAAATTCCCCGCGCTTTTGTTAAGGGCATCGGCTCTTCATCAAACCCAATTAAGGGTGCGACAAACCTTAAATTGTTTTCACGATTTGATGATTCGGTTTCAATTTCGCTTGACACTTATGTAATCGACCGTATTACCGACAACTTACCATCGGTGCAGGTCGATTTGTCTACGCTTTCATATTTAAAAGGTATCACACTTGCTGATGAAACCTTTTACTTACCGGGCGAGATTGATATTCTTATCGGTGCATCTTTATTCGCGGATATCTTGTTATCAGGCCGCGTCTCTGGTCCCCCGGGTACGCCGACGGGATTTCAGACCATCTTCGGTTTTACGCTAATTGGTAATACGCCTGTTTACCAAAATACCGCATGTTCAATTTCGTTATGCTCTTATATGGAGATTGAACCGCCAATAGATTTTATTTTACAAAAATTTTGGCAATTAGAAGAGGTGCATTGTGAACCTGCTTCTAGTCCCGCAAATGATGAATGTGAAAAATTATTTATTAACAATGTGTCACGTGACCCCGCTGGTCGCTATTCGGTTTCTTTACCGTTCGCACGGAATCCTAACATACTAGGAAACTCGTACCATCACGCAAAAAAGTGTTTTATGTCTCTTGAGCGTAGGTTTGTTTCTAACGCAGATTTACGTTCCGAGTATAACAATATAATAAATGAATACCTAACTAAAGGTTACATATCCCCGCTTCATAATGATGACCAATTATCTCTTGGTTATTATATTCCGCATCATCCCGTAGTGCGTGTTGATAAATCAACGACAAAGGTGCGTATTTGTATGAATGCCAGTACTAAGACTGACTCCGCTGATGGTACTCGTGTCTCATTAAATGACACGCTGCACACAGGTGCTAATTTGCAAAACGATTTGTTTTTAATTTTACTTGACTTCCGCTTGTATGAAATCGCTTTTACCTCGGATATCAAACAAATGTTCTTACAAGTTTTGGTTAACGCCGATGATCGCAAATTTCAAAAGTTTTTATACCGCTTTGACACGTGTTCACCGCTTATCGCTTATCAGTTCAATCGCGTCTGCTTTGGACTACGTAGTAGCCCTTTCCTTGCGATGAGAGTAGTCAGGAAACTCTGTGAGGATGGGAGTTCAGCGTACCCGCTCGCCGCTACTGTAGCCGCACGAAACTGTTACATGGACGACATCTGCTATAGCACGCCCACCGTGCAGGGCTCCTTACAGCTCAGAGATGAGCTGGTAGGATTGCTTAAGGCCGGTGGCTTTGAGCTCGTCAAGTGGTCTAGTAACTGTCAACAGTTACTTGATACACTGCCTGATACTCACCGCTTAAATTCTAGTAAGAATTTTGAAGAACAAACTCAAACTCTTAAAGTTCTTGGCTTACAGTGGTCGCCTGATTCTGACGAGTTCTCTTTTACTGTATCGCTAGATAGTCGCCCATGTACTAAACGCAATGTTTTGTCCGTGATAGCACGTCAGTACGACGTCCTCGGCTTTACCGCTCCTGTGATCTTGTACGCAAAATTACTCTTGCAGAAAATCTGTATTTTAAAATTAGACTGGGATGAAACACTACCCTCTGATATTGCGCAGATTTGGCAAAACTATTTGAAGGAGCTACCTGTTTTGCGGGATTTACGTATTAAACGCCACTTAGACGTGTTCCAAAATTCGAAAATTTCGATAATATCATTTGCAGACGCAAGTGAACGTGGATACGGATGTGTCGTATATATTAGAGTACAAGATGACTCAGACACTTGCACTAGCATTCGGCTGGTATGCGCAAAGTCAAAAGTCTGTCCGCTCAAGACCGTCAGTGTCGCCCGCCTTGAGCTTTGTGCCTCGTTACTCATGTCGAAATTAACTCGTCGTGTAGTTGACGCTTATAAAATACGTCACAATATTGAACGTATTTACTGTTTTACCGATTCTATGGTAACTTTACACTGGATACATTCCTCACCGCACAGGTTTAAAACCTTTGTCGCGACGCGTATAACAAAAATAATATCCGCTATTCCCGCTGAATGTTTTTACCATACAGCTGGTTCTCAAAACCCGAGCGACTGTCTTTCCCGTGGTCTCACTCCCACGCAGTTGATGAGTCACCCGCTCTGGTTCACTGGACCTGCTTGGCTTTATCTGGACGCTAAAGAGTGGCCAATCAAAACAATAGAATCAGCTTCTATTGAAGAAAACTTGCCGGAATCAAAAACAATTTCTCTTCCCGCTTTTAGTAATGAAGAACCGCATCCACTTCTTTCTCTTTCGGAAAGAATTTCGTCATGGCTTGTGCTTTTACACACAATCATTTACATCTACCGATTTTTACGTATTTTACCGCGCTCTAATATTTTTACCGCTACCGATATGGATTTCGCTGAAGTTGCATTGATTAAAGCTCTTCAAGCATTTTATTTTCTTGATGAAATAAAAAGATTAAAGTCAAATAAACTTTGTTCTCCCGCTTTAAATCGACTATCGCCATTTTTAGATAAAAATGGATTGTTACGCGTTGGTGGTCGACTTCGCAACACAGACATGACGTTCGATCAACAACACCCTGTGTTGTTACCTCGTAAAAATCATATTGTCGAATTGATTATCATTCATTATCATCGCAAAAATTGTCACACTGGACCAGTGGCTTTAATGTCAATAATCCGCCAAAAATTTTGGATACTTTCCTGTCGAAATATTGTTCGTCGCGTAATACATAGCTGCAATTATTGTTTTAAGGCGAAGCCGAGACAAACCTTCCCTTTCATGGCAGATTTACCATCATGCCGCGTTAATGAGGCTAAAGCTTTTGTCCACTGCGCTGTGGATTATTGTGGTCCTATCAGTATCACTCCGTATCGAAAACGTGGAGTCCGTCCCGTCAAATGTTACCTCTGCATATTTGTATGCCTGGTGACTCGTGCAGTTCACGTTGAATTGGCAACTGATCTTAGCACGAACACTTTTCTTTCCGCGTTCAAACGTTTTTTATCTAGACATGGAGCAGTGTCTTTCGTATATTCAGATAATGCTACGAACTTTGTAGGCGCTAGAAATGCCCTCTCAGAAATTTACAATTTGACAAACTCCGAAGAATTTAAAACGTCTTTCGCGAATGAACTTGCCGATCATAGAATACAATGGAAATTTAATATTCCACGTAGCCCACATTTTGGGGGACATTATGAGATATATGTCAAAGGATTTAAGACGCATTTGCATAGAGTAGTAGGTACTCAACTGTTGACCTACGAAGAATTATTAACTGTAGTTACGCAAATAGAATGTGTCATAAATTCTCGTCCGCTTACGCTGCTGAGTGAAGATCCATCTGAACTTAGCGCGTTAACTCCTGCACATTTTCTGATGTCAACTCCTTTAAAAGAATTACCCGCTTGTAAGGTGGCTGATGAGCCAGTTAATTTATTACGTCGCTACGCGTTGCTTGATCAAATGGTAGAATCGTTCGCAAGGCGATGGAAGAATGATTATCTCCATCTTCTCCAGTCTAGAGGAAAATGGAATACACCTTCCAACCCAATCAAAATTGGATCTGTTGTCGTTGTAGTTACCGATAACACTCCACCGCTTCAATGGCCGCTCGGTGTTATTGTAGCTGTATACCCTGGCAAAGATAATGTCATTAGGGTAGCTTCTGTCAAAACGACGACAGGTGTTTACAAACGACCTGTCGTGCGTCTTTGCCCTCTCCCATCTCAATAACTCCTTTCTTTGCCCCCGCTTCAAAATTTCGTTATTCTCTGTCTTATTTTTACTTTTCTATTCTTATTTTAAAACCAATGGTTTTAACGCCGGGGGCAAATGTTCGCGCCACTTCTTGTGGCTCTCATACTGCGGGGTAGTTGTGAATTAATATTTTCAACTGTCATTTTCGCTGCATCTCCACCCGCTTAGTTTTGGACGCAAATCAATCAGTCGTCAATCAGAAGCCTTTCACGCCGGAGGTATACGCTGATTGTCATTCGACTAGGTCCTACCTCGACCCTACCGCCCGCCATTTTGAGATCGCACCCGCTGTGCGCCTCATTTTCATCTATTACTATTACGAAGAAAATTAGCCGAGAAGAGCGCAACCAGGCACGAAGAGGAAGAAGAAAACCATCTTGGAGAACACCAGAGACTTGGTGGCTCAGGCGAAGCGTGGTTTGTGGTGCATGCAGCTCCTTCCCAAGGTCAGATCTTTCATCTTCGTAATTATTTCTCTTCACTTCCCGCTATTTTTAAAACCTATGGTGATACAAAGCACTGCCGTCATATCGCGTGCTCACATATATTATAGATACATATTGTAGCCGATTTTGAAGGTTTTAATTTTAGTTTTAGTGCTGTCAAACATAAAAATATTCCAAAGTAATTTAGATTCTGTTCCTAACTTTTAGGGACTATTTTGCAATGAATGAAATTTAGTTTTGACAACACTAAAACTAAAATTAAAGCCTTTAGAATCGGCTTTATTGTATATTATTATAATTACATAAGAAAACAGTTAAATTAAATTTTAGTGAGATATATTTCGGGCCACTCGGGCCCGGCATCAGTCACAAGAAACAGTTAAATTAAATTTTAGTGAGATATATTTCGGGCCACTCGGGCCCGGCATCAGTCACAATCTTGTGACTGATGCCGGGCCCGAGTGGCCCGAAATATATCTCACTAAAATTTAATTTAACTGTTTTCTTATGTCATTATAATAATTTTTTCAATGCATGTGCTCGTAAAGGCCCTCTTTTTATGCATCAAAACCGAACAGAAAGACGATTATTTTGCCCTAGGGCTTTATTATTATTATTTTTTTTAATTTATTTACAATGGTTGGCTAACCTGCAGCCTTTCTTGTGTACCATAAATGTCATACTATTTTTCTACTGTTTAACGGCTCTGGATACCTAGTCCTTTTGAGCCAATTACAATTTAAAGTTCACAAAATTATATTTGTTTTATTTCCTCACACTATGCATTGAAAAACGTAGTATGATACACGGGCGTAAGAGCAATAAATTACTCGGTTACGTTTAAAACACTCGCTACGCTCGTGTTTTAAATCGTCCTCGTAATTTATTCCTTTGCGCCCTTGTAGCATAAACTACTAAAAAGACTAAGGGTCAACTTTCAATATTTATTTACTTTATTGTATATGTAATTCGTATACTGCCGAAATTCGTAGGTAAGTGAAAGTTGTCGCCATTTACTTGATAGACTTTGTAATGAAGTAAACCGGTATTATACTGTTGACTTGTAACTCTACTTTTGAATTTGAATTTTGACTGGCTTATCAGAAATACGCTACATACATACACATACATATCTGCATTATTTACTGTACAATCTGTACATACCTATCCGTCTCACTTATAATCAACATCTATTGTTAGTACGAATGATGAAAGGAGTTGAGGAGTTACATATATGTATGTAGTAGTATGTACTAACATATACATATGTGCTCTGATATAAAGTCTGTCAACCACACAAATGGACAGGTTCCGTTTATACGTAATTTGGTTCAAAGGAAGCGTATGTCTGTTTTTAGGATTCCGTACCCAAAGGCTAATCAGCGGGACCCTATTACTAAGACTCCGCTGTCCGTCTGTCACCAGGCTGTATCTCATGAACTGTGATAGTTAGACAATTGAAATTTTCACAGATGATGTATTTCTGTTGCCGCTATAACAACAAATACTAAAAATCAGAATATTATAAATATTTAAGGGGCTCCCATACAACAGACATGTTTTTTTTGCCGTTTTTATAGATAATGGTAGGGAACCCTTCGTGCGCGAGTCCGAATCGCACTTGGCCGGTTTTTTCTGTAGTGCTGGCTCATATCTATGTACTTTTTGCACATACTGATTTGACAGTTTGATAACAGATGAGTAGACAGGCAGAGACAGACCACTTTTTTTATAAGAAATCTCACATCATAATCAGTATAATGTCTAAAATTCAGTGACGTCATATCGGACATATTCATAAAAAAGTAATGGTTAATTTATATACCAAAATAATGAGAAGTATGTCCTAAAATGACGTATATTCTCGGAAAAAATATTTAAAAAATCTTTTAGAAATTAAGCTATGGGAATTCTACGTTCTGCCCACGACATACAGGTACCAACAGTTCAATCCGACCAGCCATTTTTGTATCTACAGACGTGCAATACATAAACAAAGAAAGTATCAAGCTGACCCCCGGTTTCTGAAAGGCCAATCAATGTTAACAGTAGATTAAAAAATAATTATCTGCGGATTAAGCCAGAAAAAGTGGGAATTTTACATTGAAATCAAAAATTAACTAAGTTAATTATTGTTTCATCACTATTCAGACTTCATATATGCTTTATTTTCACCGTTATTTGTGGTTAAAGTTTTTTTAATCTACTGTTAACTTTGATTGGCCTTTCAGAAACCGGGGGTGAGATACGTACACTTTTGAACCGACCTGTAGCCTAAGCATGAAAACATCTCCGTATCGTTCCGTTTGACACTAAACTTAGGTTGCCAATGTTGCCATACGTAGCTGTTAGTTCCGCTACTGTCCGCTTGGATTTATAGATTCTATACGATTTTGATGTAGTTTGAAACGCAACTATACGGAGATGTTTTCATGCTTAGGCTACACCGATTATACGTCATTCATTACCAATAACACTCTACAAAGTTTTAGCTATATACAAGGTGACTTTTTGATCATCGTCCAAATTCATACTGGAGGCTTAATAAATGATCAGTATCTTGGATCAGTAACAATTTTTGTGAAATTAGTAAATTGAAATTTCGGCTTCCCGTAGAAATTCAGTTCCGCTCCCGAGTGAATCTCTATGGGGAGTCGAAATTTCATTTTACGAATTTCACCAAAATTGTTATTGATCCATGATACTGATCACTTACCAAGCCACCAGTATGAATTTGGACGATGATCAAAAATTCACCTTTGTATAAGAATAAGTATCAAGCATTGTTATTTAAAAACAAAAAACCAGCCTAGTGCGACTCAGACTCGCGTACCTAGGGTTTTGTATTGTGGATGATAAATTTAATTTTCTCATTTTTTTTTCGTGAATTTCTCAACCGCTTTATTTTTCCTGTAATCTTTACGTAAACACATATTACCATGATTTTTTTTCATATTTTTTGGTCCACCAGTTGTGGAGATAGGGGGAGGGGGACATACATATTTTTGAGGTTTTTTAAAGATTTCTCGAAACCAGTGCCAGTAAATATGTATAGTAAGTGGATATTTTTACAGTCAACTTTTTAATACGTACAATTTGATACCCATATTGTATTTTTATAAAATATTTTTTTATTTATTATACTTCTTTTTTTAAATTTCTCATTTGTGCAAAATTTTTTTTTAATCGCTATAGTTTTCCTGTAATTGGCCAGTTATGATCTATAATTGACATTTTTTTCAAATTTTTCGGTCTACCAGTTTCGGAGATAAGAGGGGGGACCTACATATTTTCGGGGTTTTTATAGATTTCTCGAAACCAGTGCCAGTAAATACAGTAAAAGTATATATTTTTACAATCAACATTTTAATATCTACAATTTGATACCCATATTGTGTTTTTAGGATAATATTTTTTATTTTTCTCACTTTTGCTTTGGAAATAATTTGAACAATTTCAAATTTTTCATATTTTTTTTTACACCGTGATATGTGGGAAAATTAATGCTATTTTTGTACCAAATTTCATGTATTTATCTTTACCGGTGCTAAAGTTATGAGGCTGTAACATACGGACGGACGGACGGACAACGGAGTCTCACCATAAGGTTCCTCTTGTACCTTTTAGGTACTACGGAACCCTAAAAACGACGCATATCAAATCGACTCGTTAAATTTGCAAGTAATTACAAGAAATCTTTGACCGTTTTTATTACAATTTGGTAGGTATGACTTGCTTGGTGCAGTATACCTACTGGATTCATGTTTGAAGTCAATGGAACTGTTTCATTATCAGCGTGCTTCTACTGACCGTTATTTTGGTACATGTCGGTTGCGCTCTTATCACGACAAAATGGCGAAAAGGCCAAAGTAGTTTTTCCTGGGGATTTAAAAAGGCCGACTTGGGTGAATCATAAAGTGATTTGAAAGTAGGATAGAGGCAGAGATTTTTCACGTGTGCAAAAGAGATGGCACTAGAACAGAATCATAATGTGATTCATACAAAACGGCCTTTTTGGAGGACCTGAAATCTGGTTTGGGCGGCAACATAATAATATATTCTTTATTGCATAAAAAACTTAAATAATACAACACACATGAATGAAAAAATTGTACAAAGGTGAGCTTATTTCTAAAGAAATTTCTTCCAGACAATCTTCAATGTGGTGAAAAGGTAGTGAGAATGGTGGGCAAATAATAATTATGCACAACTTTAAAAACAGAAAACTTAATAGAAAAAAAGAAATTTAATTAATAAGCAATAATACATGCAAATATACAAGGTGACTTTTTGATCATTGTCCAAATTCATACTGGAGGCTTGGTAAGCGATCAGCATCAGGGGTCTATAACAATTTTTGTGAAATTCGTATAATGAAATTTCGACCTCCCATAGAAATTCAGTTCCAGTCCCGAGTGAATCACTATGGGGAGTTGAAATTTCATTTTACGAATTTCAACAAAATTGTTATTGATGCATGATACTGATCACTTACCAAGTCATACATATTTATTAGGTTTATTTATTTATTTATTTAAAATACTATGTACACTTAATGTAAACCAATTGAAGGTTATGAACGGCAAACTACATGACCGTCAAACAGTTTTTTACTAGCACGGTGTGTAGTTTTCGACCCTTGATACCCGTAAATTATTATGTGCATTAATGTCTAATATATTTAAGTATATTATTTAGGATAGTAAATTAAATGTATATACATATAAGTAAGTTAAGATAGCCCTAAGTAATATAATAATGTAACGCACAAAAATACTACATTATGTACTTTCTTTCTGAAATAAATTCATTCATTCATTCATTCATTCATTCATTCATTCATTCAGTCACCAGTATGAATTTGGACGATGATCAAAAAGTCACCTTGTATGTATACTCGTACGTATATGTATATTTATCAGCCGGAATTCAATGGAAATTGAATACTTACAATACTTACATGTACTCAGCTCATATATGAAATTAATTTTAATTTAAACTTCATTAAAAATTCAAAATTCAAAAAGTTCATTTTGCAAAGTAGGTATATATAATACACGTTTCACAAGTCAAATTTTAATCTTATAAAAATATATGTAATAAAATAATAAATGTACATGAACTACTTAGATTAAATGTTTATTTAATTTATGTAGCAATGTATATACGGTTAAAATTATAGGTAAAATATTATTATACAAGGTGAAATCCAGTCAACCGCAATCAATATTCAATGAATTCAAGTATTTTTTTCTTAAAATTAATTAAAAAAGAAACGGTTATACACTCAGGTTATTGTATGCCAACTGTTTCTCCGATACAATTTTGGCATTTTCTAAGAGTGTCGCTTTTAGTTTTTATAAATAAAAAAAATATATCGTCACGATATGAATCCCCGAGGTGGTGTCAGAGGTGTTCCGGGTGTGTACTGTGAAATGCAAGTCACAGTACACACTCGGTACACCCGCGTTTCACCGACGATTATTACGCCCCAACGTGATGAGTGGTGCGCTCTATCGCCATACTTCGGGCACAAGTACACGCTTTTTAGGACATGCAGGTATCCTTACTATGTTTTCCTTCACCGTTCAGCAAGAGGTAACTAATAACAAATACTATGCACATAAATTCCGAAAAAACTCAATGGTGTATCTGCATGGCCGATCGGGGATCGAACCTGGATCTCAAGATTGAGAGGCCAGCGTTCTGTCCCTGAGCTACCGCCACTTTAGTTTTTGTACATGTTCTTAATGTTATTTTAACTACTGAATAATAAAACAATTATATTCATTATATGTATACCCAGCATAACACACGTAATAGTACATTACTGCTAAGACCAAGAAAGTGAGCTCTTCCTGGCTGAGTAAATTAAAAGTCCGATCCCGCAGGGTGAGGAGTTTTATATACGAGGCCAGGGAGGGCTAATTACGGTCGAAGCATTATAATGCTTTTCTCAAAAATAAAAGTAGACAATTTATAGTTGGTTAATGAGTTAAATAAAATGAAATGAACTTATTATATTTAAAGTAACGTTGCTCATTATTGGGCCAAATTTCGTGAAGGGGTATGAGAAAGCCCTATTTAAAATTACCTCAAAATGTTAAATACAAAAAAATATTCGTTTCGAATCCAGCATTTGTAGGCAGAAAATTCGATTCACGATGTAAACTACAAGTATTTGTAGGCGTTAGTGTAGGCTGCGTTCAGATTGATCGTCGGACGACGCCGACACCCGCCTTACACTGACAGCAGGATAGCATAATCAAATTTTAAGTGTTTAATGGTTTAAAATATATAAAATCAACAAAATCAACAAAATTAATCTATTTTCGTTATTATTATTGCAATTATAAAATAAAACAGATATCTCTACATTCTGAACACGAAATTGCAATTGATTTTATTTTTCTTTTTAAACTGGCCGCTTAGAAACTTATGATCACCATAATGGATTTTCACACGAATTTACTGGACGCCTATTCAGACACTTACTGGAGACCTGAAATAGCTCTCCAGGATGAAGTACTTACTTACTGGCTTGTTTTTACGGTATGAAATGATAACATTACAATGTATTTTCGAGAAAATGATTTTTACATAGCACTAATATAAAAAAAAATACTGTTGTCTATTAGGATTGCTGTAACAAACGTGTTGAAAATCTGATATCTGCAGCAAAGAATGTAGTACTCTTCTAGGGTCGACAATACACCAAAAAGACATTTATTTCGATCTACATATATTTTTTATTAAATAAAACCTAATCTATGTAATTGTTTGCAGGTGGAGGCTGTGAGTCGTACTCGATGTCTCAGTCACAGAGCATCAACTTCTCTCAGCAGATGCGACCGCGTCCGCAGCAGAACTCCACCTCTAGCCAGCCGGGGCAGGCCCCTCTCGGTAGGTCTTCGACATTTTTCGATGATTCCTCACGAATTACAGATTTGATAAGACAATGACTGAACTGAACATATCCACAACCTCCTAAACGCAGGTACTAAGGTACATACATTTTGATTGAAATTTGATCATCTTTGAAGCCACTAAAGCAGTTCACTGGTTGGTTAAATTGCAAGGGTTTGCTCTAATATCCACGCTAGGCAGACGGTTAGGCAATCGCAGTGCTCTTTTAGACTGTCTTTTGGAAAATAGTTTAGCCATATTGGTTGAATCGGCTAGGTGTTAGGGTACACCACGAACTGATGGAGTTGACAGTGTACACCACCTTCTCGCGTACACACTTTTGAGTATTTTGTGACTTATGAGTACCTAAAAATTAAAAACGCTCGTTTATTTGTCAGGTGTAGCCGCGGCCGGCATATCCCGCGAGCTGCAAGCGAAGATGCTGCAACAGCAGCAACAACAGATGCTGCGAGCGCAGCAGCACCAGATGCGGCCGCCGCCCCCCGAGTACAAGGCTCGGTTTGTGAACGCCGGGCCCCAGATGGGGGGCCCCGGGGTGCGCCGGCCGGCACCGCAGGGCCCCCCGGTAGGCGGGGCCCCGGCGGGTGGGATGCCGCGCGGGTTCTCTCCGCACGCGAGGGCCTACTCCCCGGAGTGGCGACATGTCATCTTGCAGCAGCAAGCGGCCAGGCATCAGTTCCCGCATCACCATCAAGGTATTTAACAGTTGCTTCACGTTTATTTCACGTAATTTTTTCTTTAAGATACGGGATTTCGAAGTAAAAGTGGAGATGAGCGGGATACTTGGCCGGACGGGGAGTAGCCCAAAACAGGACATCGGTTCAAGCTACTGGTCGACATAATGCATCGCCACAGAGACGAAAACGTACCAGTAGTAGGGCCAGTCTAGCGAAAGACCGATAAAATAGGTGTGATGTAGAATAGGCATAGGCCAAATCTTGGGCTTGCGGATGACCTTGTTCTGTTTATACTATTATTTGTTGCATTCATCACACGTGCAGATCATCGAGCGCTGTAGGTTTTGACAGCTCGTTGACTAATCGCAGCTGCTTAAAATTCGAGCGCTCGATGTGCAAAGCAGTTTAAGCTTTATAAACAGAGGACACGCGTAAAAATAATCCACATTATGTGTATATTTATGTGTTTCGTTTCAGGTGGTTTCGGTATGAACCAGATGGGCGGAGCCGGTGTTGCCATGTCGCAGCAACAACAGATGCAACTGCAACAGGCGCGGTTGCAGCAACAGCAGATGATGCAACAACACCAGTCGCAACAACGGTATGTGCAGTCTTATACGGTCTATATTATGTTCAGTTGCTGTTGGTTGATATTAGCAATAATTTCACGTAATATTCACATGATTTAATATGTGTTTCCATTTTTTAGGACACAAAGTCAGCAGCAGTCCCCGATGTCGCATCTACTTATGCAGCAGAACCAAATGATGAATGTGCAAGGACAGGTACTGACTAGATTTTTTTTCACGTTGAAATTCACATTGAATGTTTCCGTATAGCAAGTTGAATAGTCACACGTTAATGTTATCGCCGATAACAATTCACAAAACATCCGGTAGTTTGAGATATTGTATGAATCTATAAACCGACTCGTATTGCTGTAAACGTCATAAAACTATTAAGTGTGTAATAAATAACGAACGATAAATCGACTTGTAAACAATTTTTATCCTATAGTTGATCCAAAAGCGCATTCTAATTTATGTAAATTTTCCGTTACAGATGAACAATATCCACATGAGCCAATCCCAAAGCATGTCGATGCAGGGTATGGGTGGCATGAGCGGGCATCAGGGTAGCCCAATGCAAGGGCAGAACGGGCCCATGCAGGGGCAAAACAGCCACATGCAAGGGCAAAGCGGTCCCATGCACCCGAATAGTCAAATGCAGGGCTCCATGATGCCACAGAACGGGATGCAAAGTCAGAATAACAACCAGCAGCACAGTTTCCCCTCGCTCCACTCTACGTCTTCCTTCCCCGGCGCGGGGCAGATGCCTACCGACTTCAATCTCGACTTCCTGGACAACATGCCTTCCACCGACGCCTCCAACCTGACAGCGCAGGAGCTTCTCAACTCTTTAGAGAACTCCTTCCTGAACGACCTCATTTAAGCCGTAGTGTTCCATAAACGGTAGTGTTGTATTGGACAATTTTTATAGTCAATTAGCAGGTGTTCAACCTGACTTTTCTTGGGAGTAATTTTCTCTCGGAGGACTATTATAAATCGTGACCAATATTTAAAATGTATCCAAAAAGACCAAATTATTAAACAGGAATTAAGGTCCGAGTCTAACACGGATAGCGGACGCTTAGCTATAGCTTGACCGTAACCGCTTTGCCTCGCCTTAGGCGCAGCGCGGCGAGGCGGGGGAGGAAAGGACATAGCACGAGTTCACGTGATGTCGATATTATCGGATCTTACGAGATTGGTTTACAATATTTTTAAGGATTTAAGCTTTTTATATTTATTAGGAAATATGATAGTACTACAATAGTAAGAAATGGTAAATAAAATAAGTAACTAGGTACTTTATATTAAAATTATGATTTTTATTCAAATATTTTCCGTGCTACTACAAAACGGTGTTTAACTTTAGACAGTGTTTAAATCTGTTGTTGTCGCCTTTTCTTTCATACTGTAAAAGAGTGACAGCAACAGATTTAAACACTGTCTAAAGTTAAACACCGTTTTGTAGTTACACCGTTTATGTTTAATAAAAAAACTAAAGTTATAATTCAAATCAGAATCAAAACCAAACAAAATTTTATAAATAAAACAATCGATCTCATGTGAACCAATGCTATGTCCTTTCTTCCCCCCGCCTCGCCGCGCGGCGCCTAAGGCGGGGCACAGCGGTTACGGTGAAGCTATCTAGTAGGTACGTATCGTGTAGGGGTAGTTCAGAAGTATCAAGTATGCCATTTCTCTCTTCCTAGTGTCGATCCATAAGAGCGCGTTGTTTTATAATCCTATTTATTGTGAAAATATCCATTTCATAGTATTTATAGATTAATTGTTAATAATTCCTTGTAAATATTTTATTGTAGTTTTAAGGTGTTTGTATAATATTATGATTAATTAATAATGAATACAACGTTTGGGACAAATAATATGTCCACACTATAGACTTTTGATTTCTCGTTTTGGGAAAATAATTTTATTCTTTCATCGTGTCTTAAATATTATCTATATTTATTGAAATTAATTTGTTTTCTCCGTGAGCACAAAAGACATAAAACAATATAAACATTAAACACACAAATCATAATTTAAGTGCCGCTTACTTTTCGTATACTTACTATTCGATAAATAATGGCCATAAAAGCAAAGAGTTAAACCATGAACATTCTTGTATCCTCAACTTGCCTTGTTCAGTGAGGGTCGATCCGCCTAGGAATGGCCAAATGCGTTTACTTTATCATTTAACCCTATTCTGTTGGCACAAATCTCAAGTTTACTAATTATGCGTATAACCGAAGGGCTAAAGGTAAAAACAGAGTAAGTCACGCTTTTCGTGAAATTAGATTTTAATACGGTTAATTTTAAAAACAAGCAAAATTTAGCAACGACTCACATTTGCAGTCAGTGGACATGAATTTTTAAAGTTTTTAAATCTGTAGCTATAGCCCTTCAATACAACAAAGAGCACGAAATTAAGGTTAAACATCAGTCGCTCGGTACAAAGTGCATAATTTAACTTTGTTTTTCTTGTTAAGAAGTTTAATGTGAATAAGATATTGGTCTATGGCAGTTCACGCCAATAGTTCAGTATAAGTTAGGTTTATAAATCAACAGCTTGAAATTTAATGCACAATTAGCCATTATTTGGTCAAACAACTTAAGAGGCTATGCGAATTTTATTTTTGTCACTGTCAGTGCGAGACGGGCGGATTTAGGGCAAAAGGGAAACAAGTTGGTTTTACATTTTTATTAAAAAAACAGCAAAATTTCATATATCAAATCTCTAGATATTGTTAAAACACACCTAATAAAATATGTTCGAGTTATGTATATGGTTCCTATTCGTCAAACGAGGAAAAAAACTGTATTTGAAGACCTCATATTTATCCAAACATGTTTTCCAATTTCAAAACCCTAGACTATATAGTCAAAATGCATATACCAGAAATTTATTGAAATTTTCCGTGTATTTCATGAAATACACAGAAAAGAAACACCCGTATTTTTTTCGCATATCGCCTTAAAACAGCATTTCAAGCTTGTTTCGACAAAATCGTGACTAATTGTGCATTTAATTTCAAATTGTTGATTTGTAAATCTAACTTATACTGAACTTTTGGCGTGAATTGCCACAGACCAATATCTTTTTCACTTTTAGCTTCTTAACAAGAAAGACAAATTTAAGTTCTCTTTGTACCGAACGACCTTAAAGAGTTGTGCCTACAGAATAGATCATTTAGCAGTGCAAATGTATTTTTCTTTAGTTTAAGTTTACTGTAAGGTCATTCCTGTACCTAAGATATATTGTAGCATACTGTGATGTTGGTCTCAATCTTCAATAGGTAATATTATAGCATCAATTATTATTATACATAGATAGATTATTGTTGGCATTAGGTATTATAGTCAGGTCTAGAATCGTTATTGTTAAGGATCTCATATATTATCATTTAGGTTGGGATTGAGGGAATCTGGAATTTACACGACGATTGTTCTGCTTAAAAAAATATTACTATTCATATATGTATGTAATTCATAGCTTAATTTGAGCAGACCTGAGAGCAACTCGTACAGCACCCGGCAGTAAATAATGCACATCCGCTATCTTCGGCTTCGTAGAGCGCCGTCTTTGTCACCGGACTGTTAGTGCTTCGTGCGACAGAGATGACGCTATGATACGATGTGCATTATTTACTCCAGGGACCTGGAGCTGTATTTTTGAATCACTGGCCGTGAATCGTATATTCACGCACGAAAAAAAATCACGTGCGAAATTCAATTCGATTGGTCACCACTTTACGTATTTTTGAATCAGTAGAAATCAATGTAAACTGTTTTCATGTCACGCAGAAAAAATTAAAACCGGAAAGCAATATTTCGTTGATTTTAAAAACCAGTAATGAATGGAGGTGAACGGAACGTAAATTAAAAAGTTATAATGTCATGTCAGTCTCATCGATGCATCGACATCGACATTTTCTTGTCATTCTTGCATAGTTACTACCATAGAACACATAGTAACTACTAGTAGTTACTCGGAAAACGAGTGGGTCACACCACTCGTTGCAGAATTCACGGAGAGAATAATCAAAAATACTGATTTCAAGTTTTCGTATGCGGATTCATATGCGAATTGAAATTCGAATGATTCAAAAATACGGCACCTGTACTGTTTCTATTTAAATCCAGCTTCTTTATGTTTCGAAGTAAAATCGTTTGAGAGGAATTAGTTACGTTTTAGGTAGCAACTGGATGGAAGTAGCATTGTTTGAAAGATTTGATGAGTTTAATGAAGTGAAACTTCTGCGATGTTGTAATTGTAAAGTAAACCGAACTAGGATAGTTTTGATTTTGAAAGGAACTTAAAGGAGCTGCAACATTATTCAACATATATTTTAGTACCATTATTTCGTACCTTTTATATTTATATTTACAAGTTTTATTTGGTGAGAAGTGTTTACAAATTATGTCCATATTTTGTCAATAAGGAAATACGAAAAAATATAAGTAAATAAATTGAATGACGAATACTACAAAGAGAGCATCACTGTTAATGGGTGATGTTAAAATTACCTAAATAAATGATACCAAAAATCCCAGGTTTACTAAAATTTGGGATTTTACTGCAACATACGTTTTTGTTAAGTATGGATCATATTTGTATACACTACACAATAATGAGCCCGTCTCCTACATGAAGATTTTTATGAAAATCAATTGCGTTTAAAAAATTAAAAACAGTAGTAAAATAATTTTTTTGATATCTCAAAAAATTACGAAGTTATTGGCAATCAAAGTGAGCTTAACGGCATGTCTCGTGATGTCATCTGACACGATTATCTGAAAAGTGATAAATATCGCAAACTTCGGTAATAATAGGAATTTTCAGCAGTTCAAAAAGTTTTGTGCTTTGCTATAACTAATTAATCAGTTTCTATAAAAAGATATACTAATATTTCACTAGAGGAGACGCGTCCATTATAGAATATGTTTTAAAATTCATAGCCATATAATACGGACAATCATCCAGTACCTAAACATTTATGTATTTGTTAGTATAAATTATATAGATCAGCTAGCTCTCTGCGACAACAATACAAAGCCAACTGTGAATGAAAGGGACATTCCAGAGCCATTGTTAACAATGTTTTAACTTTAGGACCAATTTTTGAATGTTCTTTTGAAAATAATATTACATATTGAAACTTGTTGCGTTTGATTTTAAACTATTCTTACTAACTAGTGTTTACTTTGATCAAAAAATATGCTGTGAGCAAATGAAAACTTAAAACGATTTCTCGATTAAGAGCAGTTTCACAGCTGGCTTGTGAAAAACTCGCTCTTTTCTAATTAATCGAAACAGAACACTTAAATTCAAAATTGACTCAACAGTTATTCAACAAAACCTTATTACCTATGTACTGTATACGTTGCAATCGCATAGTTTCCATTGGTTTCTGTAAATTAGAAATTCTATTTTTTTTTCATTCAAAATTTACGTTACCATCGCAGTTTCCATTGGTTTCTGTAAATTAGAAATTATAATATTTTTTATTCAAAATTTTTTAAATTCTAATTTACAGAAACCAATGGAAACTTTGCGATGGCAACATACACAATACATAGGTAATAAGGTTTTGTTGAATAACCATTGTGTGAATTTTGAATTTAAGTGTTTTGTTTGGATTAATTAGAAAAAGGTGGGTTTCTCACAATCCGGCTGCGAAACCAGTCTTAACAATAAATTATGCTACGATGAAGACGGAGTAAATACTTTATAGAGCTTGTACATACTCCTTAATTGTGAGCATACATTTTTTTTAATTCGGAGATAACCAAAAATATTATTCCAGCAAATATTTTGTAACACGTCTGATTCGTAACTGTTTTATGGCACATTTGATATTGAGGGCTCCATCGAAATAATAGCGTGTAACCGAGTATCACAACGGCTGATTAAAGCCACACGTGCGATGGTTACCACATGATCGAGTCTGCCTGGTGCTTGTACAAATAGTCTGAGAACTTCTCGAGTTTCCTCTCTAAAGCATTTATCTCCGCCGCCAGCTCTCATACCATTTCATTGGGTTTGTTGTAAAAAATGCGCGGATTTCGCACGCGCGGGCTGTAGTAATTATTCGGTTGTATGTACTTGGCTGTGATCGGTTCGTCAGGCATCGATCCCATTTTACTTTCGTAGATGTTCTCGTTAGTATTGTTGTCGATTGATTTCATAATGTACGCGTGGATGTCCTTCCTTTGTTTCTTGAGGCGAATACACGAGAACACAGTGCTGAGGAGCAGGCCTAGCTTGAATAATGCCACCACAAAGAGGGCCATGAGGAAGATGATGTACTGCTCTTGATACCAGTCTTCCACTTTTCCCAAGCAACCCTGTAGGCAAGAGAAATATTGGTCAATTGAAGAGGCTCTCTTTTGCAGAAGTCAAAAACTTGTGAATAGATTGACAGATGCAATTAAAAATGCAAACCTAGGTAGAGGAGTTTGTTATACAAAATAATCTGTTTTTACAAAAGATCCTTAGAGCGTTGCTCCATTTCTACGGCCATCAGCGTCCAGCGATGTGGGAGATGCGAATAAGCGGATTTATAATAGTCCACGCCGGATGCGTCTTTAATTTCCCGTGTTTAATAGGAGGCAGTACTGGCCAGGAACCCGCACGGGTTTAAGCTACCTCCCTTCACAAACACGTGTT
Organism: Ypsolopha sequella; assembly: GCA_934047225.1. NCBI lineage: Eukaryota > Metazoa > Arthropoda > Insecta > Lepidoptera > Ypsolophidae > Ypsolopha > Ypsolopha sequella. Next base: position 12,821,804 of record OW203985.1, read on the forward strand.
CAATTCGAGACACGCGTCCTCATATCTCGCACGGGTTTGTAATTAGCATGCGTAATATGTGTATAGATTGAACGCTACAAAACCGTGTTCATTTGGAGGCATGTTCACAAGTTATGAATGGACAAGAAAACTTAAACAAATTTCGATAAGAATTTCTGAGTGGCCATTAAAAATTATCATGAAGGTTATGTCTGGCGTCGCGACTCTTAACCTTCTAAACTAACCTACCGTCTCTATCCTGCGCTTAAGGATTTCTGGGCGATTGCGCGCGACTCCATATGCATTGCCTCGAGTTGAACACGGTTTTGTAAAAATTGCAAACCCATGCACGATACGATAGGAAGACACGTGTCTCGAGTTGAACACGGGTTTGTGAAGGGAGTTTGCTCAACAAACCGGTGCGGGTTTCGAGGCAGTACTAGTCTCCTATTGAACACGGGAAAGTAAAGACGCGGACCGAATGCGTGGGTATATCAGACTATGTGATCAAACGCTCTTAGGCTACAAAATATAAAAAAATCTGATGTTATAGGATATATATGACGGGGTATGGTCAGAAACATCCCCCGGGTCGTCGGTAACAGTATCCATTATGAGTAGAGAACACGCAGAGCAATGTTCCCGGCGTGCACTCCCGTCGATCCGTTCACTCCGTGCTCCACAGTCCAATGACGGTCGCGCGCCGATTACATCCGACCGTAGCCGAGCCCGCCCGACAAACGGGTCCGTTCGCTACGATCGACGTCCCTCGACTCCGACATATAAATAAACCTATTAAATTTCCTAAACCTCCGAATTGTACACGAGTCTGAGCACCGAGAGCAACATTGTCACTATGTGGTAAAATTATCTCACCTGGACGTGTCTGAAGGTCGGGTTGGGCTGTATGTCCTGGCAGCGCGACTGGTTGAGTGGCAACGGGTTGAGATAGGAGCCGCTGTCCACGTGTTGCACGCAGCAGCTGAGTGGCACGGACAGCCCGCGCGGGCCCAGCCGCTGGAGCTGCCAGAGGGACATGTCGAAGTTGCGCGCGTCCGTCATGCCGCAGCATTCCAACTGCAACATGATAGATTAAGGCGATATGTAAAAGTTTTAGCGTCCCTGTTACTCCATATGCGAAAAAATACTCAGTGCGAGAGGGACGGATTCGTGGAAAAGTAGCAAATAGTCGGTTTTTTATTAATATAAAATGTACTAAAGTTGCTATCAAAATTTCGTTTAACCAGGTCCTAGATACTGTTAAAACCCACCTAATAAAATATAGTTGCAGTCTATATGTCATTCTAAATTGCAAACCAGGAGAATTGGTGTCGAAAAGGACCTCATTTCAATAAATATTTCTATCGAGCCAAATTTCTCCAATCGCGTTTCTGTTTTAACAGATCCCTAGAAAAATAACCCAAAAATAATATACTTTTTTATCAAAATAATACATTATTTACTGAAGTAGATATGCAAGTCCTTAAAATGTCGATTTTTTTCCGTAGCGCCTTAACTAATTACGTGTGGTTCAAAGTTTGATGATTCAATATTAAGTTTAATAATAATAGTATTTTGTGCAACTGTAACATAACGTGAGACATTGCGACCCAAAAATGAACGAAGTGGGTTTCGTTATAGTTTTGCACGAGTGTCCCAATGTCTAATGTTCAGTTGCGCACAATACTTTATCTACAACCATGAAAAACAATTTCATGAAAAATGACAAAAAGAACACTCTTCATGATTTTTCATGTTACGGTTTCCTAAGAGAGCGGTGCCGTAATAACGATCTACTATCTCTGTCTTTCTCATTACAAAAGATTGAGAGAACATAGATAACGGCCGCAATATTACGGCCACGGCTCTCTTAGGACACCGAACGCATGCTTTCACCGTGCCTAAGCCAAAGGAATTAGTACGTAGATGCCTGAGACCAATCAGAAGCGAGAACGAGTAAAGGGCGTAACTTAAGAAATTTAGACAGATCCACGGACGTATAAATTCCTACGTCCGTGGACAGACTGTTATTGCTTGTGATCGGTTCTTTAGCAGTGTTATAATAAATTTAGCCAATCACAGCGCAGAATTGCGGTGTTATTATGTAATATTATAACATCGGTCAAACAATGTAGGTAAAACCGCTTTTGATGTTGTAATTACCTTAGTAAGAGAGTAGATAAAAGTAGTTAACGGTCCGATCTCGAACATTTTGCAGCCCCAGAAAGCGAGGACACTGCAATGTGTACCTTACCTCAGTGTGCGCAAGGTCCAGAGCTGCAGTGAACTGCTCGTAGTCGGGTAAGTACTCAGTAGTACGCCTGCATCACACTGAAGGCTTCGCCTCGTACATTCTGCAGTCTCACACAGTGTGACCACAGCAATATGTACCTTACCTCAGTATGCGCAAGGTCTAGAGCTGCAGTGAACTGTTTGTAGTTGAGTTGGGTACTCAGTAGTACGCTTGCAGCACACTGGAGGTTCCGACTCGTACATTCTGCAGCTCCACGCAGCGTAGTCACAGCAATGTGTACCATACCTCAGTTTGCGCAAGGTCCAGAGCCGCAGTGAACTGCTCGTAGTCGGGTACACCGTAGTACGCCTGCAGCGCGCCGACAGCTCCACCTCGTACATTCTGCAACCCCACACAGCGAGGCCACAGCGCCGCTAGCACACCGCCCGCACACTCGCACAGTAGGAGCGCCAGCACTAGCAGGAAGTACTGGAAAAAGAAGAGCATAATTCATTTTATAAAAATAGAATAGCACGTGTTTTGTGTGTTAGTGATAGATAACACTTACTCATTGATATAGAGAAAAAAGAGCGAGTATTTAAGGCTTTATTATTATTATTTTTTAAATTTATTTACAATGTCATTTACAATGTTTATTATTATTTTTTTTTTAATTTATTTACAATGTTTGGCTAACCTGCAGCCTTTCCTGTATACCATAAATGTAATACTTTTATTCCACTGTTTAACGGATCTGGATACAGTCCTTTTGAGCCAATCATAATTTAAAGTTCATAAGATTATATTTGTTTTATTTCCTCACACTATGCATTGAAAAACGTAGTATGATACACGGGCGTAAGATAAATAAATTACTCGGTTACGTTTAAAACACGAGCGTCGTAATTTATTCCTTTTCGCCCTTGTAGCATAAACTACTATTATATATTTATTATGAAACTTACAACAGTGAGGATAGCGTATCCCGGCATATAGGTCGCCCAGCAGCCGAGCGCACCGACAGCGCAGATCGTGAGCCCAGCACCGAGTAGCCCCAGCGCCAGGTAGTAGAAGGGCGCCTGTGCCAGTCCGCCCTCCGGAGCCGCCAGCAGGCGAGACAGTAGCACGCGGCGAGTGTCGCACAGTAGCAGGAACCCACATATCACTTCTACAAATCCGCACGCCTGCGGACATCACACGTCTGGTTATATACAATGTGTAACAGAAAGGTGTTACCATATTTGAAGAGCTTATTCAGTCGATGGTATAGATTCTATACTATAGAACAACTTTTACTATGGACCTGATATCTCAAAAAAAAAATCTGCCTTCCATACATTTCGACCGAGCGGCATTGCATTTTTCTATGAAACAGTAACATTTTTTTTTCGAGATACAGTTTTTGTTCCATATTAAAAGTTGTTCTATACCATTGACTGAATAAGCTCTTCAAATATGGTTACACCTTGTATGTAACCAAATTCAAACTGTAAATAAATATAATTTAATGACTTCTTGGTCTTCTTATCATACTTAAATGTTATTTAAAAAGCATTATACGTACGTTAATCTACAAAATCATACTGGAGACTCAGTAAGTGGTCAGGACCAAGGTTCTATGACCCTTTTTTAAAAAACAATAGAAATATTACCTATTTGTGCTCCTATACTCGTATAGACAACCCTGAGTCAATTAGTATAGGACGCCTATATTTTATTTGGCGTTTTTCACAAGAGTCATTGTACCTTGGAACTGATCACTTACAAAGTCTTCAGTTTGAATAGACATATATCCTCGGTGTCAGAGAAGTTTCCGAGTCACTACAACAGTCAACACTCGTAACCACCCTCTTTTCACCGACAGTTTTAACATCCCAACGTGATGGCCTTTTTGCTGTATACACACTTCCTTCACAATTTTGTATCTAGTGGTTGAACTTCAGCTCACTAATACGGAGGTCGAGGGTTCAAATCCACTACGTAGACAATCAGTGTCCGTCCGTAATTAGAGCACGTATAAAATGTTCGCAGATTCCCCGCAAGTGTCCATTGAAAAGTACAGACCTGCCCCTCTATTATGTATCTTTGGTTGCCAACTGGACTAAGTGTCTATCATCAAAAACATAGATAAAAACTGAACTTTCAATATTGCCTTTAGTAGGTATTGAACTATTTACGAACTGTGTCGTCACTTCAAGTGCGAACATATCCTTAGAAAATCGGAATTCGATAGTGTATCTGTTTTGATGATATGCATCCAGTTCAGTTGGCAACTAAAGATACATAGGCCTGCTGCTTGCTGTACCTGTCTCTTTAGATTACTTACAAAACCAAAAAAATCCAAACGATACATAAAATAGTTAGTTATACAACAATGGAAATATTGACAAAGCAAATTATTATCACATGATATACTTACAAAGAAAATTGTATTGAAACATCCAAACAACACTTTAGCCGGAGCAACTTTTTTGCACTTCATCTTTATGTAAACAAAATAGTTTTATGCAAGACTTGTGTTAATTGATATCAGAAATTTTACATCAATGGATATGAATATGCGGCATATTATAGTTTTTTACGGACTGGACACAGTCCGAGCCGGCACTACACGGCATGTGAACGAAGTACCAACCGTGAATAGATTCACCAGTTTTAGGGAGATACGCTCTGCTGAACAGGTGGGGTGACTGATAATTAAGCCAGTTTTGTTTAAAACATATGCATGAGTAACTTTTTATGCGTAAATGTGATGGCCCTTCATTCTGTGGGACATTATGCTGGAATGCGAGTGACAAAGAGAAAGTTTTTTGATCAAAAATTCATATAATGTAAAAAATATTGGAACATCGATGATTTCATACGTTTTGGACATTATTTACATAAATGTGTCTTCAAAAATCTATATCTTTTTTCTTGAATCCTCCACAAGACATTGTCGGTGTCGCTGTGATGTCATCCTGTTCACGCTCACTTGATTGTTGAAGTTCTGAAATAAAAAGCAATTAAATAATAACGGTCCACATTTTTTTGCTCACCATACATTTCGGTGATTTATGCAATGATGCAGGTGTGAATGACCAGACCAGTTTAGATCACTAAATGTATCGCAGAAGAAGCATTACAGGTGTTTCAACAGTCAAACGCTCGTACTCTTAGCACCAATACTAATACATGCTTTTTGATAGGGTTCGAAGTGATCTTTGATAGGTTGATAATTATCTTTGATGAGTATAATCGATATTTTAGTCACGAAATAATGAACAAAAAATTAATAAAAGATTACCTTGATTGTAAAATGTGTATAATTTATACTTGCTTCTAACGTAAATATTGATAATAGGTTTTTACCTATGAAATTGCTGAAATTTTCTTACAGATTCATGAATTCATAATTCCTGTAATTCAATAGCTATTTCAATGATTTGTTTTTTGTTTGAAAGTTGATTTCGAGGTTTTATACCTAGGTATTAAATTTTGTTTTTATTTCCAGTTTTTTTATTATAAAAATTTTATTTTCAAAAACAGTTCGTCCTAAATGCTATTCATTTCCATTATAAGATTCGTAATAATTTTTTACAGTTTACAATTTTCAAAAATCAAATTAATGTTGCTGTTAGCTTAATGTTGTCTCATTCATACCTACACAAAAGAAATAACAATTTGGATTTGTCATTACTAAAAAAAATGAAAAAATGTTAGTACTGAAAATTGAGTTTCCTTCAAATTCTCTACAGAAAACAGCAATTTCATATTTAAAGACCTAATATGTAATACCAGTTAAAAAAGAATTGCTAGGCTTATATCTGTTTGATAATTGTCGGATAACTATCTGACATTTATCATGATATTCATCCCGACCCTTATCAACGGGCATATATATCTTGATAATTTTAAACCCTCCTGCTTTTTGAGTAAATAAGCAGGTCTTATTTACTTTAAATCTAATCATTAACACGCGGTTAAGCAACGTGTATATGTTACGGCTAAAGCCCGAAGTAGGCTAAAATCCGAAAAAATCTAAAATAGGTAGCGACGACGAGCGAAGCGAGGAGGAGCGGGTTAGGTTTACATGTTAATATACATTGGGCGCCGAGCGAAGAGCGAAGCGGAGCGAGGCGACCTCCGAAGTTTTGTATGACATTAGCCGGGTAAACCTAGGTTTAACCGCGCTTCGGGCTTTAGCCGTAACATATATACTACGAATATGTGTGATCTGTTGAATAATAGTACATTACGATACGAGAGCGATGAAACGTTTTCTGACGAGTGTGAGTTTGCGGCACGAGCCGAAGGCGAGTGCTGCAATCACACGAGTCGAGAAAAAGTTTCTCGCACGAGTTTCGTATAATTTTTTATAGCACAAGTGCGGAAAATGCCGACTTTACGGTCATTTTACGCACGGTGTGCCATAAAATTATTTTTGTTTAAGTAATAATCGAATAAGAACGACTGAAAATATAAATTACAACAATTTACCTGGTGGCAAATGCAATTTTTCAATAATGAACTTCTTTCTCCTGAGTTTGAAGGCCATGTCCAGGCTGGGTGGTACAAACTGTACCAACGAGTTGATGGCCGCTAGCTTTGTGATATGAAATAAGCCATGGTAGTCTTTGTACACGGGGTTGGTCTCTCTACTGGATCCAGCAAATGACTCCAGTCTGACTGCATTGTCAACTGAATAGAGAAGCCTCTTGAAGATACTGCTATCCTGCAACAGTAAAACAATTTTCAATAATGATTAGTATTAATTTTATGATATTGTCTAAAAAAAAAAAAAAACAATAAGCTACACTTATGGTAAAAAATCGTTAAATTTACGTTTTTCAGGGGTTTTTGTTTAAGATATGATTCAAATTACTCGATTTTTACGTGTAGATAACGTCAATGGACACAGTCCAAAATATTACAAAAATATTGCATAGACTTCTTACAATTTTGTATGTGCATGGGTTTGTATACATATGTACGCTGACCAAAGCTCCAAAATAAAAGTGGCGCAGAGGGCTATGGAGCGAGCCATGCTAGGCATCTCTTTTGTGGATCGTGTACCGAACGTCGAGATTCGACAACGAACTAGAGTCGAAGATGTCAGTAAACGAATCACGAGATTGGAGATGGGCGGGACATCTGGTTAGACGGGAAGACGGGCGGTTGACTAGGGCAGTTACAGAGTGGCAGCCGAGGTCAGGAAAGCTTTCAGTGGGTAGACGGATGGCCCCACCATCAGGGCTGTCGGTGAGCAATAGATGAGGCTGGCGAGAGACCAACGAATATGGCGTGGAGAAGAAGAGGCCTATGCCCAAGAGTGGGTGGATGTGGATGGATGATAATGCGTTTGTATGGAGGTTTGCGCGTGATTGATGGCTGGCAATTAATCTGCGAAAATAAACTAAACCATGCTTGAATCTCATGATACAAGCAACCTTACTGAAGTTGCTTTACTTTTTTTAACCGACTTCAAAAAAGGAGGAGGTTCTCAATTAGGCTGTATTTTTTTAGAGGTTTGATTCAAATTTCAGTCTATCTATAACTTGATAGCTATGCTCTTGTCGGTGGGGTAACCGCCATTCTTCTCTTTTTTCTGCTAATGATTTGACCTCTTGATATAACATTACATTAACTTCTTCCACTTGAGGTCTTGTCCCCTCAACCTTCCCTTCCATGATATTTTTCAAGTTTTTTTTTAATGATGTCTTGGTCGGTTTGTTTAAACAAATTAAAAGTCTCTTTCACCTTACACATGAAATTTAATATTTTTTCCCATACAGGATATTAATGTTTTTGTTTACAAGTCTTCCTGTTATTAGGGAAATTTTATTTACTGTATAAAAAATTAAACCTCAGCCCTGTAGTTAAGGCGCTGTACAATGCTGAAATTCAGTCCTGCTCTAACGCTTTTGTTTTTTAACTGTCTATCCAGCTCTAATCACATGCCGCGGACGCAAAACTTCAGGACATTAACTATAATTTCTTTATGTAATAAATGTTTTTTTTCTAGTTAGTATCTGCGTGTGTTGGTTTTGTTTCAATCGGTTTTGAAATATGGAAACTGAATCACTTTTTTCGTGAAATTCGAGCTTTTTAAAAGTAATATAATTAAAAGAAGATTTAAAATATGTTTATTTTGATAGTGTAATCAATAACTTTTTTGAGCTAAAAAACACGCCATATTTGTTTAAAATGTTTACCATCAACATTGACAGAACTGAATCCAATACAACACTGGTGTTTAGCATTGTGGAGCACCTTAAAAATGTTAAAGGTATCTGTGTATACTGTAAGTACCATTTCAGATTTCTGTGGTAGGTACTAAAAACATTTGACATAATTTGATGTCATCTATCCATCTATTAGCCCGTATTCGTCCACTGCTGGACATAGGCCTCCCCAATATTACGCCACTCTTGGCGGTCCTCAGTCATCCTCATCCAGCCGCCACCCGCAACGTCCTTCAGATCGTCAGTCCAGCGGGCACGAGGGCGGCCTACGCTGCTCTTTGCTGTACGTGGTCTCCATTCCAATGCCTTACGGCCCCAACAATTATCAATGTTATGGCCAGTCCACTGCAACTTCAACTTACTGATTCTGCAGGCTATGTCGGTCACCTTCGATCTCTGACGGATATCTTCATTTCGGATTTTATCCATCAAAGATATCCCAAGCATGCTAATTTGATGTATTTGTCAGAAAATGTGCTAAAAAAGTGAATTATTCAACATTTTGACCCATGCTGAAAATGCGCCCTTTAGCCAAATTCATACTGAAGGTACCCATAGAATGCTTCCGGTTCCAATTGCTTGCATTATAATTCTAAAATGACTTTATTTTTATTTCTTTGTAACAAGTTTCCAAAGGCTCTTACAATTTATGATTCGCCATTTTTTAGGTGGCTATAAAACTATTTTGTTTTCCCAAACAGATTTTTGAAATCTTAGCTACTAGAGAAACAAAATGTACATACATCAAACAAGTGTGTTGGCATCGTGATGTAGGCCACAGCATTAGTGTCCCTCAGGATAACTCTGAGGCAGTACATGAACTTGAGAAGATCTTTTCCGTAAGTCATTGAGTCATCTCCATTGTCATCAGCTGTCCAGACCGGGGAACCCAGGGAATGTATGCTGATCCTAAGCATGTTCTTGGTAGATTTAGAACTACTTTGATGCTCCTCTTTTGATACAATCTTCTGTATGCTTACCAGCAGGTCTCGATATAGTTCGTTGTTGAAACCTGAAATCAATTAATAAGGTTGGCATAAAATATGACAGCTTGAATTTTTTCGAGATTTTAGGATAGAGATTTTATGGTTTGGTTCCTAAATATTATAGAAGTACTCATTGATTAGATTGTTACTTACTACTTTTAATTTTATCTGAGTGCTCGGAAGGTCTCCAATAGGTAATGCCACTATTTTTAATTGTCTCCTCGTCCACATGTTTGCTTAAGTCAAAGTGATGACCAAAGTTTGATGTACTCCCAAATGAAGACTCCACTTGGCCAAGACCCTCGTACCGCCAGGCTATCTTCATCTTGTCCAGCCCTGCTGCAGGTGAGGGCATCTCATCATCTAGTGGAGCAGTGCAGGGGATTGGAAGTTCATTCACCTGAAAGATACATGGAAAAATATATTATTTAAAATTATAATTGCAAATAACCTGCTTCAAAATGAGTTACTGGTTCCCCTATGAATAATAGATATGAGCCACAATCTTGCCAGTTAAAAATGAATGACTCAACAGATGAACAATTTGGTTTCAATAAAACACTAATTTTTGAAATCTGGTGCTTTTGAACTACCTATCGCTTTTGTTGCATACCACTTTTGACATCTATCAATTTAGAAATCTGTCACTTTAAGGTTAAAAGTCAGTCGCTTAGCACAAAGTGCATAACTTAACTTTGTATTTCTTGTTAAGAAGTTAAAAATTGAAAAACATTTTAGTATGTGGCAGTTAACACCAATAGTTCAGTATTAGTGAGGTTTATAAAGCATGAGTTTAAAAATTTTATGCAAAATTAGTCAAGATCTGGACCAAACAAAGTTAAAACAGCATTTTAAGTTGGTTTTGAGAAGATCATGACTAACTGTATACACAATGTCAAACTCTTGCTTTAAAAACTTCACTAAACCTGAACTATTAGGCGTCAAATGGTACAGGGGGCTGCCCACAAGGAGGCGTCCTATCACCACTGCTCTGGAATATCGTGGCAGACGATCTAATCCGACGTCTCAATGATAGGTGCTTTCACACAATAGGCTATGATGACGACCTTGCGATTCTTATTAATGGAAAATTCGAAGGCACACTCTGTGAACTGATGCAGGGTGCATTCAAAGTCGTTGAAAAATGGTGCGAGGAGTACCAATTAACAGTGAACCCGAAAAAAACGGAACTAGTCCTGTTCACCAACAAGAGAAAATTGGCGAACATGGGACTACCGAAACTCTTCGGCACTGCATTAACCCTATCAACTGAAGTCAAATACCTGGGTATGACACTTGACAGTAAGTTGAATTGGACAAAACATATGAACATCAAACTGAAAAAGGGAACCATAGCATTATGGCAGTGCAAACGCCTATTGGGTAAGAAATGGGGACTACGCCCAAACATAATGCTCTGGCTTTACAAAGCAGTGATAAGACCAATGGTCTCGTACGGTGCCGTTGTCTGGTGGCCCAGGATGGACGCCGGTTACGTACAGAAAGAACTATTAAAGTTCCAAAGGCTTGCCTGTATGCTAACCACAAGTTGCATGCGAACCACTGCATCCGCAGCCCTCGAGATAATCCTGGACATCCCGCCGCTACATCTGTTTATACAACAGGAGGCGGCGGCTGCTACGTTCAGACTCAGGGCAGCCGGTAAGTGGAAAAGCGACGACAGGGCACCACACACGCGCATTCTTGGGCTGGCCTTGTCCCACCAGCCACTAATGGACGCGGCGTGTGACAGAATCCCTAGGAAACATGTATTTAATAGACATTACAACGTCCAATTATTTGAGGAACCAGCAGACCACTCTAATATCCACGAGGTAAGGATATATACAGATGGCTCCAAAACAGAGGAGGGTACTGGGGCCGGAGCGTACTCAGCCGAACTTAACATTTTCAAATCAACAGCCTTAGCTTTAGCCTTAGCCTAAGCACAATACGATTTTCCAAGCGGAATGCATGGGAATTATCCTGGCGACAAGCGCGGTACTCAGAAGGGAAGCTAGAGGCCTCAATATTAGGATACTTTCTGACAGCACGGCGGTACTACGAGCCCTTAGCAAGACCACGGTAAACTCTGGGCTAATACTACAATGTCTTAATCAACTGGAAGAGGTAAGTCGTCACAATAATGTAACCCTCCAGTGGATAAAAGGACACAGTGGATCGCTGGGCAACGACGCAGCAGATGAACTGGCGAAAAAAGGCGCAAGGTTAAAACCAGTAGGTGCTGAACCCCTGGTTCCCTTGCCCTTTAACCAGATACGAACATGGCTGCGTGAAAGAACCAGCTCTCAACATGCTGAGCAATGGGCAAGCATGACAGCCTGCAGACAGACGAAAGCGGTTTTCCCTACCGTGGACCGTAGTCTGACAAAGAAACTACTACGTCTTAATAGATCCAACCTTCGCATGATGGTAGGGCTAATCACAGGACACAGTAACCTTAACAGACACTTCTATACTATAGGTCTAACGGACAGCCCTCTATGCAGAGCTTGTATGGAGGTCTAAGAAACGCCGACCCACGTGACAGTGGATTGCGTAGGAGTCAGCACACAACGGGCTAAGATCCTCGGTGAACCGAGGACTCTCCGCCAGTCCTGTGGCGACCTAGGTCGCTTCTTGGGATTTTGGCGTGAGCTGGGCTGGCTAGAATAGACGGCCCCACACTTTTCCACGCACAAAGGCCCAAAAAAGAGACTAGTTGCGGAAACCGAGCCCTCCAAGAAGAAGATGGTACAGATCAAAATGCTTTTCAATTTTAAATTTCTAAACAAGAAAAACAAAGTTAAGTTATGCACTTTGCGCTAAGCTACTGACGTTAACCTTACGGTAGAGTTCCTAAACGCCTGGGTAAATGAAAAATTTAAACTGTCAAAAGTGAATTTTAGATTTCTGACAAGGTTTATGTACTTGTACCCTCAGAATAAGGAATATCTGAGCTTGTACCTTTTCACTCAGGCGGTTGACAGTTAAATTTTATATTTACCCCCGTGTTTAGGAACGCAACCTTATAATATAAAGTGCCATAAAAAAACGAATTTTCCCACGCATTCAAAGTCATAGGCGAAACATTTTTATATGGACATGACAATTTATTATTTTAAGTGCCAGTTCTTGCCAATGTAAGGTAAGATTCTGGCAATTTACAATATGGAGAACTGATTATGTTTTTCTACTACAGAAATACAAACGAAATGTAGAGAAATACTTACAATATCTTTTGGGTCATCATCAGCTGAAGCAATAAACAATGCATGCCTGCAAACAATTCCTTCTGCAAGAAAGTATTTATTCAGCACCCTACTGTAGTTGCCCAGAACATCTTCCTCTGAAATAAAGTTATTGTTTTTATTAGTGTAATTGACTCGTATTTATTTATTGGATTGTTGAAAAACAATAAAATGTATCTACCAACAATGAAGATGGATCCTGAAGGCAATCCTCCACCTAAAACAGATGATTATAACATTGATTTATATGCAACACCTATGTTCAGGGTTTCTTACTTCATAATGGAAAACATGCATGTTTATAGGACCACTTTTTTGTCTGCCAAGCATTTTTTAAATGCAAGAAATGGCTTGTGGTAACAAGTTGAAAAAAATCATCTACGAGGGGAGGCTGAAAAGTAACCTACCTAACTATGAAAGAAAAGACGTAACTGGATAGTTCTTTTTTATTTTTCTATATAGTCCTTTGCTAGTAAAATGCACTTATTAAATTTTTCAAATATTGAATTTAAGCCATTAAAAAAAAAAAAACGGTTTGTCGTCAAAATAGTCAGAAACCGCTGCCTTCATTTCGTCATCGGTCATAAATCTTCGTCGCCTGAGGTCTTTCTTGAGAAGTCTAAACAGAAAATAGTCACAGGGGGCTAGATCTAGACTATAAGGGGGGTGGTCAATGGTTTCGAAGCCATTGTCTTTAATTGCTAGCTTTGTTGTGCGTGCGGTATGCACTGGTGCGTTATCGTGCAAAATCAGAATTCCTTTGCTTAGTTTACCTCGCCGTTTTTCTTTTATTGTCTCTCTTAGTTGATATAATAAGTTTGAGTAATAATCAGCATTCATTGTAGTTTTTTTCGGTAAATAATCTATGAGCAAAATCCCTTCTGTGTCCCAAAAGATTGTAGCCATAAGTTTACCGGCCGATGGACAGACCTTAAATTTCCGAGGCGGCTTCTCATCCTTAAATTTCCACTGTAACGACTCTTGCTTACTTTCCGGGTCCCATTGTCGAATCCAAGTCTCATCACATGTTACAATTCTAGAAATTATTTCTTCCTCTTTCCCTCGACTCATGTCCAAAAACTCTTCGCAATATTTGACACGCCTCTCCATGTCAAATGCAGTCAACGTTCTAGGGACCCAACGTGCACTAACCTTGGACATGTTCAAATGCTCATGAATTATTTCATTGACTCGCTCTTTACTGATGCCCACATCTCTAGCTATCTCCCACTGCTTCACTCGTCGGTCCTCTAATAATTTTTTTTTCACCCTGGCTACATTTTCATCGGTGACGGCCGAAACTGGTCTTCCGCTACGAGGATCATCTTCGAGGCTCTCACGACCTAATTTAAACTGCCTTGACCAAAACTTTATAACAAATTCGGAAGATCACGAACTGCCAAACACACGTGACATACGCTGTCTGATCTCCGAAGGCGTATTCCCTTCTTTAGTCAAAAACTTAATCACCGCACGCTGCTCGATTTTATCCATTTTCACTTTTTCTACCGACATGTTCGAAACAATTGTAGGAGACAAATAAACGTGATGCAATAAACAAATGAATGTAATACATTTTGAAAATAGAATAACAAACGAATATAAATCCATACCAGCCAGCATTATTTTTGTATATATTTCTGACCAAGGAGATTACATATCAGCCGCCCTACGTATGTATATAACAAATTGAATGCAATAAAGAACTTGAAACTTGAAATTTTAATAACTAATACTAAGGTTTATAGCGTTATACTGCTGTACAAAATTCAAGCACTAGTTTATTGCTATATATATTTTTCTAATTCGACTGACGACAACCAGAAGTTGGTCGAAATATATCTCGAAAATAATTAATCCTTTTTTATTTATATTTATAATCTCTTTAAAATAATAAAAAGATACATATCAATAGGGTACTTCCCAGTGACCTACAATCTTGAAATTTTCAACAAAAGGGAGGTTCGCACAAGTAAAGGAATAGATCCTAAGATAGTTAATTTCAAATCCCATATGGAATTATTACTATATTATACCTGGTTTAGACCTGTAGAGACGGTAAACGAAAATAGAGTGACAAAAAAAATGTATGGTGTGCAAGTCGAAGGTAGAGCTCAACCAGGCCGTCCTAGAAGGATGTATGCTGACTAAATTAGTGACATACTAAAAGTACCCAGAATAGAAGAGCTTGTATCACTTGTATGACTAGATTGTGGAATGTGGAAGAGCTGAAGGAGGTGTGTCAGGATCGTAGCAGATGGAAATCCGTAGTCTCTGCCTACCCCTCTGAGAGGCAGGCGTGAGTATATGTATGGTATGCATCTATTTGCAATTAATTTATTTTTATTTTTTAAATCACACAGAATGAAAATGTAGCACCTAATAAGTACTCTTGGTGGATCCCAAATTTCCAGACCCCATTAGTTGCGAGACATATCATGTTTTATGTATATTATTTCGTATAGAAACTAAATCCAAATACTTCTTTTAAATGCAAATCGCCATAAGGAATTAATTTAAAACCCAACCTTTAAATCTATGCTAGCCTAATATAGGCCTCTATAAAAGTATAATACTTTTGAGGTTATGTAAACAAACAAGGGATTTTACTTTAAGTAAATATAAAACCAGTTAAATTGAGAGTATCTACACGCGGGTCTAACTTACCGATTATGTGATCCAGCGAAGGAATACCTGAAGAAACAATCGACAAATTGTTTTTAACTTTTGTCCCATCTATACTTACAGCAGTATCGATTGCTTTGTGAAAACTAGTCATTATGTATTACTTTTTATTTATTTATGACTGTTTAAACTCAACATTTTTCAAAAGAAACACAAAATATTTATTTCTTACAAAAAAAAATATTTTTTTCTCCTGTTCTGTCAAATCACTACATAGTATAAAACAAAATCGCTTCCCGCTGTCTGTCTGTCCCTATGGTATGCTTAGATCTTCAAAACTACGCAACGGATTTTGATCTCCAGAAGATTATTGAGATTCCTTGATTGGTTGTAGTTGTAGAACTATACTATACAGGGCGTCTAGTAAGTAGTACTTCAAACGAAAACCATAGATAGCTGCTACCATGCCCTGTCAGAATAACCCAACATAGGTCTTACGAATGTTGTATCGTTTTTGACATTTTTTGTAATTTCTAGTATTTGCTACCCTTAGTTCTTTTTTACAATTTCATTTGTAAAACTGAAACAAATTTCACTTTTTTTATTCTTGGTATTATTTTTAAATGAGTTCCTATGAAACTTATTTCACAGTTTTACAAAAACGGTAAAGGTTTTCCCTGGAAAAAAATTGAAAATATAAAACTTGACCATTTAAATATTTTCATCAACATTTAAAGGTAAAAAAAAAGTATCGTAAATGAAATTTAAAAAAAGAACTAAGCATAGCAAATACTAGAAATTTCATAAAACTTCAAAAATTTCGAAAACCATATGACATTCGTTAGACCTATGTTGGGTTATTATGACAGGGCATGGTCGCAGCTATCTATGGTTTTCGTTTGAAGCACTACTTACTGGACACTCTGTATAAGGTACTATCGTGATAAGTAAATAATAGTTTAAGGCATATCTAGGGATTATCCTGATGGATAAAAGGACCAAATGAATGAAGGTAATTTAAGAGTATACTAATAAATAGTCCCCTAAAAAAAAAGTTTCCTTTGGGTTAGGCAAAGGTATCTCTGCCATGCAGCCTCGAATGCTTCCACAGAACACTTCAATAAGAGTTAGCACGTAAATCACCTACAATTAGGCTGAACAGCTAAGGCCCTTCCCTAAGCTTAAATCACACAGAATGAAAATGTAGCACCTAATAAGTACTCTTGGTGGATCCCAAATTTCCAGACCCCATTAGTTGCGAGACATATCATGTTTTATGTATATTATTTCGTATAGAAACTAAATCCAAATACTTCTTTTAAATGCAAATCGCCATAAGGAATTAATTTAAAACCCAACCTTTAAATCTATGCTAGCCTAATATAGGCCTCTATAAAAGTATAATACTTTTGAGGTTATGTAAACAAACAAGGGATTTTACTTTAAGTAAATATAAAACCAGTTAAATTGAGAGTATCTACACGCGGGTCTAACTTACCGATTATGTGATCCAGCGAAGGAATACCTGAAGAAACAATCGACAAATTGTTTTTAACTTTTGTCCCATCTATACTTACAGCAGTATCGATTGCTTTGTGAAAACTAGTCATTATGTATTACTTTTTATTTATTTATGACTGTTTAAACTCAACATTTTTCAAAAGAAACACAAAATATTTATTTCTTACAAAAAAAAATATTTTTTTCTCCTGTTCTGTCAAATCACTACATAGTATAAAACAAAATCGCTTCCCGCTGTCTGTCTGTCCCTATGGTATGCTTAGATCTTCAAAACTACGCAACGGATTTTGATGCGTGTTTTTTTAAATAGATAGAGTGATTTAACAGGAAGGTTTATATGTATAATACATGCATATAGTATATAGTAGAGAAACACTGATAATTTTAGAGGTTTCTGAAGTGATGTCGTAAATAAACACATTTTTTTGCGCTTACATTGCAAACGCTGGCTGAACCCTACAAGATAGATCAAAATAATGTAATACAGTCAGTATTTTACACCTTAAAAAGGTCTACAAAAAAGTCTGCGATGGTATGTCTATCTCTTAGGGATAACCCACATTTTTTATCCTTTACTTTTTACGAGAAATAATAGCTTATTTATGAAGCCATTTTAAGCAATACAGCATTAATCCTTATCCAATTAAGTACCTTAAATACTGTAGTATATTTAGTATCAGCATTGCACCCGTGCGAAGCCGGGGCGGGTCGCTAGTAAATAAATAAATAGGAGTTTTTTTTCCCCACCAATTGGGAAGGCAAAAAGAACTTAGCCCATACAGCCTAGTCTGCCTTTTATAGGAAGTGCCACAGCTGCTGGATCCGACCCTTGGGACCGGTGCTGGAGCTGCAGACTATCAATATTTATTGAATAACTGTGGCTGGAGCAGGCACTTGGGACTAGGAATGGGTTTCCATCCGGGAAGATTCCCGATTGCGGGAAAATTCCCGGAAAGTTTCCGTGAAAACACCCGTTTGGGAAAATATTCGGGTGTTTTCATTTTGTTTTAATATATTTTGAAATAAAAGCTATCCACCATGGCAAGATTTTCCGTGTTGTAGCTAAATGACAGAAAGTTCTTCTTTAATTGACAGTGGACTCGATTCGGTAAAACACTGCACTAAAACTTAACCTACCCAAAAAGCAATTAAAATTTGTTAAGTTTTTTTGGTTTTGTCAACGAAATAAATTTGGATGCCCTGTTTATTTGATTTTGCGAGGATTAAATTGAATACACAGATTATTAAAAATAATGAACGATATTGTTTTTGAAAGCGGTCCACAGACCACAAAATGTTATAAAGTAATATCGGCTGCGTTTAGTTTGAAATCGGGCGAAGCCCGCGCAACACTGACAGCAGGATAGCATGATCAATTACAACGCGTGCAAAAGAAATAGCATGTAGTCCGTCCGACGTCGCATCGTTTGACGATCAAACTGAACGCAGCCCTTTATAACCTAGAATTTTGTGATTGTGTGAGTCGAAATCGAAAAAACGTGTTGTAACACGATGTTTTTGCGATTAAACATGGATTACACATTATGTCACGCTCCTCGCACTTGTGATTCAACTAAGTTACTTCGCGGGCTGTGCTACCAGCGGACAGGCGGGCGCCGCCAAACCTCAAATTAAACGTAGTTCTAATATTTGTAGTACCATAAAGCCGGCGCCAGACATGTGTCCACTTATTTGCACACTCGAGTGGACACACTGTGTGGCACGAGACTTTGTCTATGTGTTCCAAAGTTTGTACACAGATTTGCACTTTGCCGAGCGGTATCGGTTTTTTAGCGCACATCAAAGGAATGTGTTCAAATAAGTGCGTAGCCTGCCACACTATTTGCAAAGACCAGTTGCGCGAGCGCTGTTGTGCGGAATGGTTGTGTGAGACACTACGTGCTAGATCGTTCAAAATGGACTGGAGTAACGAATACGTCCTAGAATTTATTGAGTTGCTGCAAGGGGAACCATATATATATATTTTCGATATATTTTGTTGCTCATGTAAAAAATAATTTCATGCACATAAATAGTATAAGCTCACTGCGTCCACGAAATCGTCGTTCATCTCCTTTGTTGTCTACCAGCATACTGTGGAGAAAAGAGTTTGCGAAGCATGTGTGGCAGGTGCGCCAAATGTGTGTACAAAGTCGTCGAAGAAGTGTGCAAATAAGTGGACACATGTCTGGCGCCGGTATAATAGACAGTTACAATTTTTTTACTCTGTGAACATAGATTGTGGTGACTGGTGACGTTCCTTTGGGGTTGAATCCCGCTTGCATTCGACTTTTTGCACATGTATTTAGTCAATTATCCCGTATTTTTAACATTGTTTTCACTGAAGATATTGTCTGTGAGTTTGTACTAGTGAAGAACGATATTCAAGATGCAGGGGCCTGCCGTTTTTATGGAAATATCCCTAGAGGACCAGGTTTGTTGGACATAACCTATACCATCTTTTGAAATGTTATAGAAACAATTCTTATTTTGTTTGTTTGCCATCAGGCTCAAGAATTAAGGAAGTATTTCAAAAATCTTGGTGCTGAGATCTCCGAAGAAAAGTCTCCTAAAGGAATCGAGGATGATTTACACAAAATAGTGGGAGTTTGTGATGTTTGCTTCAAAGATGCAAATGAAACGGATATTGAAGCTATACTCAACAGTATTGTCTCCATCATGGTTTCGGTAAGTATTCTGTCGGTTAGAATGTCAAAAATCTGCCAAAAAAAGTTAACATTGCAGTCTAACCACTTAGCTTGTAACCACTCAGCTTGTCAGCCTTGTACATATTTCCTTCAGTGTAACCATTCTGTTAATTAGATAAGAACAAACGGTAGCTCATTAAAAATCTGATCCTAATTGAGCCTCTTGTTCCTAGATCCCTCTGGAGCGTGGAGAAAACCTTATCCTGGCCTTCAGTCAGAGACTCACAAAAGCACCAGGACCTAAACTTGGCATTGTAGCACTACAATCGTAAGTTGCATCTAAAACTTGTTGTCAACTACAAACATTTCTAACAGTTATAAATTTGTATTTTAAAATTTCAGCTTGTGGAGGTTATACAACAATTTAGAGGCTAACTCTCCTCTGCGCTACCATGTATACTACCACGTCATAGAGCTGGCAGCTCGCATTGGCTGTGTCACTGATGTGTTCTCGGGTGTTGAACAGCTACGGAAAGAGTTTGCAGCCTGCCCACCTTCAAATGAACAAATGCAGAAGCTCTACCGGTTGCTGCACCAGGTTCTTAAAGATCAAAACAGGTAGAAATCAATTTATATAAAAAGCAAAATACAACTTAATCACTCATCTCAAAATTTCTGGAACTAGAGAGCCTGTGAACTAGAAATTTTGATATTGTCATAACCTGTAAACTCAAGGCTTCAGTTTCTGCCTGTCTGGCCATTATTCAAGCTGAAATTTTGTTATTATTTTAAAATATCATTTTAGCAAATCATGTGTTTTTAATATTATTTTAATTTATATATTTAATGGAGCCCATTATAAAAAAAATTTGCCCATTGTTTCCAGTGAATTGGCAGCTAAAGTGATGATTGAACTCCTTGGCACATACACAGATGAAAATGCCTCATATGCCAGAGAAGATGCCATTAAATGTATTGTGACAGCCCTGGCTGACTCCAACACATTCCTGTTGGACCCACTTCTGTCGCTAAAGCCAGTCCGGTTCCTCGAAGGAGAACTCATCCATGATCTGTTGTCCATCTTTGTATCAGAGAAGTTGTCCAGCTATCAGGCTTTCTACAAGAATCATAAGGAGTTTGTACACTCACAAGGTAATTGTACTTATTGAAGCAATAAGGATTCTTCTAGTTTTTATATATTATTCTTCAAATTAAACATGAGCAAGGTTTCATTTACTTAGACCTAAGAAATGATAAGGACCAATTACTCCAGCTTATAATGATGGGTAATAATAAATAATAATAATAACTAATAATAACAAGAAACAGGCTCATAGAAAGAAAGTCCGAGAATAACAGAAATCTCACATTTGCATTATCCAAGCTTTTGTGGAAGATTGAATAATAGAAAAGGAAAGAATTATCAGACATGCTAATAGTAATAATGAACAATTTGTTGACCATAGATGCTTTTCTTTGGCTTTCTCTCACAGCACTGCAGTACTCAGATGTAGACATTAATGTTGCTAAATTTAAATTTCAGGTTTAAACCACGAGCAAAACGTAAAGAAGATGAGGATACTGTCGTTCATGCAAATGGCAGAGTCCAACCCTGAGATTACATTTGATGAGATCATCAGTGAGCTGCAGATTGAAGAGAAAGATGTTGAAGCATTCATCATTGAAGGTACATAAAATTGTCAAATACTAGTATATGGATTTCGTTTTTGTATGTTCTCCAGAGAACTGGCTGATTCACCAAGAAAAAATTTGTGTTTGTATTAGCCTGGGTTACAGTCTACTCCAGAAGATTATTGAGATTCCTTGATTGGTTGTAGTTGTAGAACTATACTATACAGGGCGTCTAGTAAGTAGTACTTCAAACGAAAACCATAGATAGCTGCTACCATGCCCTGTCAGAATAACCCAACATAGGTCTTACGAATGTTGTATCGTTTTTGACATTTTTTGTAATTTCTAGTATTTGCTACCCTTAGTTCTTTTTTACAATTTCATTTGTAAAACTGAAACAAATTTCACTTTTTTTATTCTTGGTATTATTTTTAAATGAGTTCCTATGAAACTTATTTCACAGTTTTACAAAAACGGTAAAGGTTTTCCCTGGAAAAAAATTGAAAATATAAAACTTGACCATTTAAATATTTTCATCAACATTTAAAGGTAAAAAAAAAGTATCGTAAATGAAATTTAAAAAAAGAACTAAGCATAGCAAATACTAGAAATTTCATAAAACTTCAAAAATTTCGAAAACCATATGACATTCGTTAGACCTATGTTGGGTTATTATGACAGGGCATGGTCGCAGCTATCTATGGTTTTCGTTTGAAGCACTACTTACTGGACACTCTGTATAAGGTACTATCGTGATAAGTAAATAATAGTTTAAGGCATATCTAGGGATTATCCTGATGGATAAAAGGACCAAATGAATGAAGGTAATTTAAGAGTATACTAATAAATAGTCCCCTAAAAAAAAAGTTTCCTTTGGGTTAGGCAAAGGTATCTCTGCCATGCAGCCTCGAATGCTTCCACAGAACACTTCAATAAGAGTTAGCACGTAAATCACCTACAATTAGGCTGAACAGCTAAGGCCCTTCCCTAAGCTTATAAAAAACCCGCGCTTTCTTTTTTTAATAAACAGTATCCACGCGTACAACGCTGCAGTAGGTCTGCTAGTCTCTTATACTTATAAGTTATGTAACATAATGATTCGTCTTCGTACTAATGCTGGATTTTTCCAACGTTTCCAGTGCTGAAGACGAAGCTGGTGCGAGCGCGCATGGACCAGAGCGCGCGCGCGGTTCGCGTGTCGAGCACGATGCACCGGACATTCGAACGCGCCCAGTGGCAGCAGCTGCGCGACGTGCTGCTTGCGTGGCGCGGGAACGTGCAGGCCGCACACGAGGCCATGAAGTCCGTCGCCTCCGCACAGTTGGAGTACACCGCGCAGGCGCAGAAGGCTCCCTAGTGCGACGCGCTGAGCTCACGCTACCGACAGCTTCACTTTACACATGTACCGAGTGTAAATAGGCAGGTGTTATTAAATGAAACCACATGATCTACTGATCATTCGCAACAACTGTTCCAAATAAACTAAAAATATTTTTCACTTTACCAGCTCAAAAAGTGCGCTTTTGTTGCCAAAAACCAGTGAAAAAAGTAATTTCAAATTATACACGGTGTATTGGCATTTCTGATTTCGTTTTTATACCGTTTCCCGCTCTGGATACTTGTTCTTTCCAGCCAGACAACATTTTTTTCATACAAAAAGAAGCGGGTTGAGTTGGGTTGAAACTTAACTGCGGGACTTCTTTTGTGACATGAACTCTAGAATCACTAGCGTAGCGATTCAATTATAGAATCCTTCGCTTGCTCAGGATTCAAACTCGACACTCGCAGTAAAAATTAACTTTGCTCTCTTGGTGCACAATTAACCATTCCCGTTTCCTTACTAATTTAATTTAAATGCACAATTTATTTTTCATTTATATGTTGCTTTTAGAAAGTTGTTCAGTATGATCAGCAGATTATGTGGTTTCACTTAAAGATACCTGAACATTGACACCTGGTACTATACAATAACAGTTTTTGCGTGTGTAAAGTTACCTCGTTGGTGCTTCGGAAATGCGTGACTCCGACGCCATCTGTGGCTATACTCACACCCACAAAATTAACTGCCGAGCTTTGGCGCAATATGTAGCAGTGAGTGAACATTCTAAATTACGTTTTATACATTATTGTATCTTCTATCTCGGTCTTCATATTTAGAACTCGAAAATGTACAGCGGTATTCAATGATTAGACTCCGGAAATTCTTTAAAAACTGTATTCCTTTATTCGATTGAATAAATTTTTATTTAAGTTCATAATTTTTGTTTTTATCTAATTTCCTATAATATAACGAAATAGATAACACATCTGAGACTCACTATTATTTATGTGAGAAAAACTCGAAGCCTGATGAAGGTCACTCTTAAGTTGACCGAAACGTCGAGTTTTTCTCGCATAAATAATAGTGAGTCTTAGCTGTGTTATCTATTTCGTTATGATGGACACTCACCCTAATTTTAGTTATATAATTCCTATAATATCTCTAGAGCAGCGTTTCTTAACCTGTGGTCCGCGGACCCCTGGGGGTCCCTGAGCATATATGAGAAGGTCCGCGGCCTAATCTATGGACTGAAACATTTACTGTTTTTCTCAACGACATACCTCTGTGAAAAGGCATTCTCTGCTCTTGTGTATACTAAAAACTATTATGAATATTTTATGCAGCAGAATAAAGACGAGGATTAAATAACAAAGTATTTTAATTTAGACCTTTTATAACACATACAGTAAAAGACATTTTCTTATCGAATATAAACAAGCTGTCAATGCTCCGGTAATAGCGTTGAGATGCCAGTAGTATTCCAAAAGGAGTCCCTCCTCCAATGAATCTCCTTTAACACTCCCTCTAACTCAAGGCTAGTTCGGAGCGCAGCCTTAAAAAATTGGCTCGCTGTAGACCCTTGGTCATAATATCAGCTACCTGGTCCACAGAGCTAATCCTTCTTACTATGATAGCTCCTTCAGCCACAAGTTCTCTAACATAGAAATGTCTGATTCTTATATGTTTTGTTCTCTTGTGGAACTCAGGGTTATGTGCCAATCGTACTGCCGCTTCGTTGTCGACACTGAGGCTAGGCACACACTTCTGCTTCGTAATGTCCTTAAATATCCTTATCAGCCACTGAAGCTCTCTAGCTCCTTCACTGGCAGCCACTAGCTCTGCTTCTGTTGTCGACAGGGCTACTGAAGCTTGTCTTTGGCTGAGCCATGATACTGGTGCTCCTGCATAGCGGCACACTACTCCAGTAGTAGATCTTCCAGTAGATGCGTCACCTCCATAATCTGCATCACTGAATCCTTCTAGGGCACCGGTCTGAGCACTGGGTTTGTACTGAATCCCCAATGACGCTGTACCTTTTAGGTAACGTAGTATGCGCTTCACTTTGTTCCAGTCAGCTCTTGTTGGGTTCTCCAGCTTACGAGATGCTACACCAACCGCGTGAGCTATATCTGGGCGAGTCGATACCATTAGGTATGATAAGGCTCCAACGGCCTCTCGGTAAGGAAACGAGGTCTTCTCTACTTCGTTTTCTTCTTCCTCTTCTTTAACGTATTTGCCAGATATTTCCGTGGGAGTCGACACGGGGTTGCACTTTGCCATACCGAATCGCTCCAGGATTTTCTCGGTATATGCCTTTTGGTTTATAACCAATGTGCCATCTATTAGGCGTTCAATCTGCATTCCCAAATAGAATGACGCGGGCTTCGTCGTAATTTTCAGCTTCATTCTCAGTTCTTTCAGGAATTGATCTGCTAACTGCTTGTCTGTTGCAGCTACCAATCCATCGTCCACATAAAGGGTGAGTATTATTTTCTTTCCTTCTACCTTCTTTGTGTATAGACATGGATCTGCGGTGCTTTGTTCAAATTTCATTTCCATCAGGACTTCATGAAATTTATAGTTCCAGCACCTGGGTGCTTGTTTTAGTCCGTAAAGGCTTCTCTTCAGACGACAAACTCTCTTTGTGCCATCTTCAAAACTTTCAGGTTGTTGTATGTAAATCTCTTCGTTCAGTTCTCCATACAGGAATGCCGTCGTGACATCAAACTGAGTGAGATACATCTTCTCAGTAGCAGCCACACTTATCAAGGATCTTATTGTGGCCATCCTTGCTACTGGACTGTAGGTGTCATCGTAGTCGATACCTTTTCGCTGCTTAAAGCCTTTTACTACTAGGCGAGCTTTGTATTTTTCGATAGAACCATCTGGGTTTCTCTTGAGCCTATACACCCATTTGCACGGTAATGCCTTCTTATCTTTGGGCAATTCACACATTTCCCAGACCTTGTTCTCTTTCAGTGATTCTATTTCACTCTTCATCGCTTTAGTCCATTCTTTACTATCTTTTCTACTCATAGCTTCTTTATATGTTTCAGGCGATTCGTCACAACCTGTTAGACAAACGTAGTCATCATATCTCTTCGGACGAGATAGAGTGCTTCTGTCCCTAAGATTGTATCTATTCTGTTCGATTTCTGGTTCACGAACTTCTACAGACTCTTCATCGTCTGATTCAACAATTTCTGGAGATTCTTCTGCGTCTTGAAACCCGTCTTCGTTGGTTTCTCTATGGACTTGACCTCTACTTATATCTCCCTCTAGGTCATGTTCATCGTCTCCCTGATCTCCATCTGGCTTTGACTCTTGATCATCACCTTCCCGCTCTGGTTCCTGATTATCGCCATCTTGCTCAGGTTCATGATCTTTATCGGCTCCCTCTACTTCAGGGGTTTGTTGGCTTGATATTGAAATCTTGTATTCAATATCAGTCTCAAATGTGATGTCCCTGGATCTAATTGTACCATTTGGAGTCCAGATGCGATATTCATCATCATTTTCGTAGCCAATAAGCTTTCCTTTTACGGCTTTCTTGCTCAACTTCTTTCGCTTTTGTTTTGGTACGTGGGCGTAGCATTCACTGCCAATTATTCTTAGGTGAGTGATCTTAGGCTTTTTGCCATGCCAAAGCTCAAACGGTACCTTATCTTTCTCTCTAGTAGGTCCTGTTCGGTTCAGCACGTACGTGGCTGTATTTATCAGCTCAGCCCATAAGAATTCTGGTAGCTCTTGTCTTACGTGCAGCATGGATCTCGCAGCTTCTACAAGAGTACGGTTCTCTCGCTCGCTGCAACCGTTTTGCTCCGGTGTATATGGCATAGTCAGTCTTTGTAGTATGCCACGACTGTTTAGTACTTTCCTCACGTCTTCGTTATCAAACTCTCCACCATTGTCGCTCAATAGGGTCTTCACTACGTGTCCAGTAGTCTTTGATTCATTGAGCATCTGAATGAGCTTGTCTTTGACTTCAGATTTCTGTCGCATGAAGTAGACATAGCGATAGCAGGAGAAGTCATCCTTGAATACGACGAAGTACCTGAACTTTGATCCACTTGGTGGGAATGGTCCACATACATCTGCATGTATAAGCTCACCAGGCTTAGTTGCTTTTTCCCTTGTCCCAAACTTGAGCCTATGCGCTTTTCCGTAAATGCATCCAACACACTTCTTCTTGTCAAGTGGTAACTCTACACCAAATTCTCGCTTGACTAGCTGTTGCACATGTCTCTTGTTTTGGTGTGCAAATCGCTCATGGTATAGTTGGAGCATGTCTGACTTACATGACAAAGCATTTACTTCCAAAGTCTTCACCTCCGGCTTGACTGTTTTCAACTCTAGCCTATACAGTCCACCCTTGAGGTCTCGTTTTCCAACTACAACAATGCTGCCATTGACTTCTAATTGGCATTCTTTTGGAGTTGACCTGAATACACTGTTCTGCATTCTATCTTGTGCAGAGAGTGTCGAAAACAGGCTTTTCGTAAGTGATGGTACTAGCCACACGTCTGCAAGTGTCATTTCTCTTTTCTGGCCATTGACATTTGATTCTACAATCACCGTGCCGCTACCTACAGCAGGAATGGTCGTTCCATCTGCAGTCGTCACGATGTGATCTGATTCAAACTCATGAAATGTTTGGAATATGTCACTTCTGTTCGTTACGTGTTTTGTAGCTCCACTATCGACATACCAGAATTCTGTATCTTTTGGTTGTCCTGTACTACAAGCATTTACCATTAGTGTCATGTTATGAAGCTGAGAAGTTGACGGTGAAATATCTGCTTTTGGCTTAGGTGGCTTTCCATCCTTTATCCACTTCTTGCAGTTTCTAACTCTGTGTCCAACTTTCATACAATAGTTGCACTTCAGGTGTTCATCCTTGCTCTTCTTTTGCTTCAAAACCTCTTTCGTGACTAGGACTTCTTTGCTCTCTTGACTATCTTCTTTACCTTTCAGTGACCTCTCGTAGGTGCAAAGATTGGTGGTCAAGTTCTCAATCGTCCTCTCAGCCTTGTTTAACAAAAGCCAGCTACATCTAAACGCGAAGTATCGTTCGTCGAGAGAATTTAAAATCTTACAGATCAGAAGCATCTCAGGTAGCTTGAAAAACGCATCTTCCTTCAGTATTTCAGCATTCAAGTCACTCCAGATATTTTTAAGCTTCGACAGGAGCGTCGACACACTTTCATCTTGGCTGTGCTTGAACCCAAAGAAATCGAGGCATAATTGGTAAGCTCTATTTTCTGATTCTCCGTCGTATAATCTGTGTAATTCTTCCCACACTTGTCTCGCTGTCTTAAATCTCATCACTTTTGTTAGAATATCTTCCTGCATGTTATTGGTGAGTATGAGGAGAGCGCTTCGATCTGCTTTCTTGAAACTAGCAAGAGCAGCAGCATTAGCGTCACCACCTCCTGGCTCCACCTCTGGCTCGCATACTTTGCCTTCACATACCTCCAGTGCTTGATCGACACTGCTGAGTAGTATAGAGACTTTGTACCTCCAGGTGGCCCAGTTACTTCCATCCAACAGTCCGATTTGAAACTTCGTACTTAACCCTTCCATTCTTATTGCGGGTCCTTAACCTATTATGAATATTTTATGCAGCAGAATAAAGACGAGGATTAAATAACAAAGTATTTTAATTTAGACCTTTTATAACACATACAGTAAAAGACATTTTCTTATCGAATATAAACAAGCTGTCAATGCTCCGGTAATAGCGTTGAGATGCCAGTAGTATTCCAAAAGGAGTCCCTCCTCCAATGAATCTCCTTTAACAAAAACAAATACAGAAATAGATTAAAAGTGGAATCCGATTTGAGACTAAACCCAAATATCACTAATTTAGTTGCAAAAAAGCAGCACCAACCTTCTCATTAACGTATTTTATATGAAAAAGTATATATTTTTTGTAATTTCTAGAACTAAAATAAATGGTCCGAAATTTATTGCTGCTTTTTTATTAAGGAGGTCCTTAAAATTGTGCATGATTTCCTAAGGGGTCCGTGGACAATCAAAAACAAAGAGGTTGCATTCACTTGAAATTAATTGCAATAAGTATCGTTGCCTGTGTAATTCTTGTCAGATCAACAGCTGTTTGACATCTAACCTTTACTTCGGATATTTGAACAAATCACCAACAAATTCTATGGAATACGAGTATGTAGGGCCCCGTCGTAGAAGCAGCGTCCTCCCGATGGTGTTCCGTACGTTTGTGTGTGTCTCGCTCGCGGCACTCCTCGGGATGCATCTGTACGCGTACTTGTGGGGAAGCAAGGGAGTCGACAGTTTCGACAGCGAGTTCTCCGATATCAAGTTCATAGTTATGCAGCTCACAAGGGGTTTGACTGAGGTAAGTCATTAATGACTCATTAATTAGGGTTTGGGCATTATAGAGATATGCGACGAAAGAAATATATTGTGCGCAAGTGGAAGGTAAAGCTCGACCAAGTATCGCAAAATAAAATATTTACTTCCCAATTGTCTTGGATGGAGCTGGACTTGCGTTTGTAGGGAATAGGAAAAAAAAATCGATATCTCAAAAAGGGTCATGAAACCTTGATACCGAGTACTTACCGCGTCTTGAGCATGAATTTGGCTGCATAAAATTGGCCAACTCAATCTTGTTATATAATTTTGTTTATAAATGTGTAAGACTGGCTGCCAACCCAATCTAAATACCTGGGCATCCGCTGAAAATGAGCGTCGTGGCTACAGCTGCGACATTATGCTGAGCGGAGACCTTTTTGGTATCATTTAGTTTTTAAGTAGTTAAAATGTTCCTAAAAATCCTCATTATTATGTATAACTAGTTATGAAGTTTTAAGTTTTGATACTAAATAAACATTTTTCTTTCTTTCTTTCCAAATGAATGTCACCTTGTATAACTCTACAATCAACCAAAATCTACAGATCATGACAAAACTTTTGCAGTGGGATAGATTGTGACTGTAAATCTGACTATCCATCAAAAATATGGTGACTTGAAAAAAAATATCTAAATGGTCGAGTCCAAGGGTTGAATATCTTGTTAAAAGAGACACAATAAAAATTAAACAGTAAAGACTTATTTGTCGTTATTAAGATTATAATATTTATATATATTTAGGTTTTATATATTATATTTATTATATTTTTTGTTATTATTTATATTCATATATATTTAAAAAACACATTTAGAGATATATTTCGAACTTTATTGTTCGGCATCAGTCTTGTAAATAATTATGTATATAATATTATAAATTATAAATTTTCATAGACATACGAGTAATTATTTACAAGACTGATGCCGAACGATAAAGTTCGAAATATATCTCTAAATGTGTTTTTTAAATATATATAAATAATAACAAAAAATATAATAAATATATATAAAACCTAAATATATATAAATATTATAATCTTGTTAAAAGAGAGCTATACAAGGTGATATTTATTTATACATCATACTGAGGACTCGGTAAGTGTTCAGTATCAAGGTTCTATTCTATGACTCCTTTTGTGAAATTGGTAAATTTTTTCGTGTTCCCTACAAACGCAAGCCCAGCGCCGAGTCAATTACCAAGGGAGGTCAAATGTTGCGAAATTAGCAAAATATGTTAGTGATCCGTGATACTGATCTTTACCAAGTCTCCAGCATGAATGTCGCTGCATAAATTAATGTCAGCCATACAATAACTGAAGTTACTCATCGAGGTGTCACGCAAGCACGAGCACCTGAGCTCCGAGCTGGAGCGGATATCAGACGTGCTGCCCGCGATGGCCGCCGCCGCCGGCCGCGCCAAGGACGCGCTCGAGCCCACCCGCAGGACCAGGGAGAGGGAAATCGATGTCTACAACTACGACAGAGAGGTAACCCATTACCATTTACTAAAGTCTCCTGCGCTTCCTGGCACCAAGGATTAGTCTGAGTAGCCATGTCCTTAAATAAGCACTTCAAGCACTATGTATTAAATTAGCCCACTCTAGCTGAAATCTTATTAGTTCAAGCTGTTAAAAACTATCTATAGAATCCGTAGATCTATAGTATAGATAAATAAAACCAGGTCTCGTAGCATAGTGTTTAATCGCGCGCGACGCCACTTAGTTGAGTTAGTTGAATCACAAGTGCGAAGAGCGTGGCATACTGACATCGTGTCACTCTTCTCGCACTTGTGATTCAACTAAGTGGCGACGCGACGCTACGACTGCTGGTAGGTTCTGCACTGGTAGCATAGTGTTTAATCGCACGCGACGCCACTAGTTGAATCACACGTACAAGGAGCGTGACGTACTGTTTAATCACAAAAACATCGTGTCACGCTCCTTGCACCTGTGTTTCAACTAAGCCGCGTCGCGCGCGATTAAACACTGTGCTACCGGGCCTGGTGACGTTAATTATCTAAACTAGACCCCTAATCTCCTAGGTCATTGATTATGCCCTGGGCTCGGCTGGCGCTCGCGTCCTCGACACTGGAGACACGGTAGACCACGTCCACCACGACTCTGTGGTCAGCTGGGGAGTGCACGTGTTGACGTCATGGCTGTGCCAAGAGTGTCTCGGAGCGCGCGCCATCTTGCACCCGGGCTCGCTGCCGGGCGAGTGCTGGGCCTTCAAGGGGTCGCGCGGGGAGGCGACGATTCTCCTGCTTGGCACGGTCTTCGTTACAGGAGTTAGCTTGGAGCATATTCCTGCGAATATCTCTCCCACAAGGTACGGTTGCTTGGATTTATGCCTTCCCTCTTGTCTTTATAATTAGGAAACTTTGTAACATTAAGAGCTGTAAGTTTCCTTAATAAATAAAACTAAAATTAGATAGAATGAATGACGGTCATAAGGATTTGTCAGTACGTTTCTCGTAACAGAAGTTACATGAACGAATAATAAAAATAGTACCTGGGTAATTCTTCTTAATTTTTAATGACCATAAATTTGTCCTTAACCTATATAAAATATGATTTGAAATATTTTTATATAATGAAAAATGACAACTTTCGCGAAATTTCTTTCTGAAATCATAACATATTTTTATTAATACTGTAAAACTGATGTTTCTGATATATTTTATTATTTATATTTATACTTTGCAAAAACCGTGACGCAAGAGCACTTCATCAGAATTTTGTATACTTCTTAGTTTATGCAAATAAAAAACAGTGTTTTTTAAATGTTCTTGTTCCTGGCTTAAATGCACAGATGATCTCTGCTTAAATGAAACTAACTAAGTAATATTAGATGTTGCACGAATGTACACCATGTAAATTAATAATCGTGACGCAGGTGCAAATAGGACAACGCTTTTCCGATTAAATAGGGAACAGAAACGAATATTAATTTTATTCCGATTGTTGCAGATTATTGCTGATAATTTCATGTAAATCTAGCTTTCATTTAAGCCAAGCTCATATATATTATAAATAAAAACACATCAAAACCTATAATAAAGTACAAAACTCTCCTTATTTCAAATTGGTCATTAAAAAAAAGAACTACCCACCTACCGACGACGTGGGGACGCGATGACTACAGCTACTCGGTATACCTATCTATGGTTTGGATGTTTCGTGCTTTTGTGTTTATTTATGAAAACTATATGATCGCCCTAACGCCCACGTGAGCCTCCAATATGTGCATTACTAGCTAGTGTATCAAGAAGTTACAAAAATTCGGTGAACACAAAGAGTACCTACTATACAAAGCGATGGATGTCGCTATAAAGCATATAATATTATATGATCGGTTGTACCTATCGATTCTATGAGATACATCCTATGAAAAAGTGAAACGGTTTCTTTTTGGGGTTAAATATCTGTCAAGTACGTACAACCCGCAAGAATTGACTTGAGACTTCGCTCGGATGACGTAAGCGCGCGGTGGTGACAGCAATAATTAGTCGATTTTTTTTACGGTTTATTAGATTGGAGGTGTTAAATAAAATAATAAAATCTAATAATCTTTTTAATTAGACATTTAAAAGTAGAAAAATCAAAAGTATTTTTTACATTCAAAAAGGAAGTTTGATCTAATCTGATAAAAAATGCTTTCTCGCATTCTATGACTCATAGAAACTGTAAAATTACGTGAAAATAATACGAGTAATATAACGCCACTAAACATTCACCGTGTGTTTCCTTTTAAAGTTCAAAGTTCTTTATTGCATTTGTCATATACATAGTTGTATTGTGTACAATGACACCCTGTTTGGGTACAGCAACATTTAGAGAGGCCTTATAAATTATATTTAACTGACATATTTATAATGTATTATATCTAAGTGTATTGACATTCATTTTTATCACAATTTAGGTTTTTATTGTACGATCTTAGAACAATCTTAATAATTAACAATCTTAAAACTTAGTTGCTTAGCTAAATAATAATAACATAAAATTAAATGGTACCGTAGCGTAGTAAAAATTTATCATTTCTACTATTCATTAATACTGTAGTAGCATTTGCAGATAAGAAATTGTTTTACTTCATTTACAAATTTTGTAATTTATTGTAAATTTTTATTGACATAACAAATGGACTATTGGAATGGCTGGTGAGGTTTGACGTAGGTAACATGAATAAATTTTTATGACGCAATGAATTCTTTACAGGTACGAGTATATCTGGACATGTTGTGTAAAAATTTGGGTGGTTTTTAACAAATTTACATACCTCCAATACAGGGTATGATCAAAATTTTTAGATTAATAAATTGTGGTTTGCAGCTATCGTTAATGTTAATTAGTATGTGAATGAGTTTTTTTTTGCTTTGTGAACAGAGATGGCATATATCTGTACTATTTCCCCACATGATTATTCCGTAGGTGAACCATGAGTAAGCGTATGTGTAGTGAGTTGTAAAGCAGATTATAAGTCGGTTGATTTTTTTATTTCTATGAGGGGGTATGTAAATCTAGCTATTTTATTCCAAATTTTTTGAATTTGTTGTTTCCAATTAGTATGCGTATCTATGTCTAAACCAAGTAAAGTAAAATTATTTACTGTTTCTATTTTAATTAAGTTAAATGAGAAATCTATTTCAAGGGGGGACTTTTGATGCGGATGAAAGTTATAATTTTTGTTTTATTAAAATTGAACTCTAGATTTTATGTTTGTTCATCCAATCATTTATATTATAGAATAATGAGTTCAGTTTTTGATCTTTGTTGATATTGTTATCACTTGACATTAGCACAGACATGTCATCAGCAAACAAAACACAAGTTTCATTGATAGTTTTTGGTAAGTCATTTATGTAGAGTATAAATAGGAAGCATCCAATAACACTTCTTTGGGGAATAGATGTATTAACTGTCTCATATTCTGATCGTACCTTTGTTGTTTCATTTGAGATATATTGTTATAATATTCTATTTCTACTATTTGCTGTCTGTTTTTAAATATGAACTGAACCATTTGTAGCAATTTCCGCGTATTCCTATTAAATGAAGTTTATTTAATAACTATTTATGTTGTAATTTTTTCTCAGAGTCGCAGTGTAATTTTGGCCTTACATGGTTTTTATTTTATAATTTCATCATCCTTAGAGTTTCCGTTTACTGACTGACCCTTGAATACATAATTTCTACCACCCAGAGAAACATCATCAGCGCCGCGTGTCTTCACCCTCGAAGGGCTCGAGAGCAAGACCGACAAGTATCCGCACGAGTTCGGTACCTTCGAGTACCAGATCTACGGCAAACCCATCCAATACTTCCCGGTGGAGACGCCTTCAACCAGGGGCTACAACATCGTGCGCCTCAAGTTCCTCTCCAACTGGGGAAACCAGATCTTCACCTGTGTCTACAGAGTGAGGGTCCATGGCACTCTCACGCCCGGGCATATCTCTAGCGCTTTTCCCATCGATGACGACGCACAGATTGAGACTGAATAACACTTTGATAGGTAAGTTTTATATTGTTTCTTTGATGCCATTTTATTGTGCAATGTTTATTGATTAGGTAAAAGTTATATTTGTGTTAAGATTTTACTTGTATCCGACAATAAATTCAACTTTTTTTAAAGTTTGATTTATTTACTTACACAATACCACGTCACGTCCGCAATTTATGTTAGCCTTTACCTGCATGTCGTTCCTTATACTCACAATGCGTTCTGCCAATCCTTTTTCAATAAAAATAGCCATTACTCCTGTCCTGACCATTAATGCCAGGTGCCCAGTAGTCAGCTCGTCGTCTATTGTGTCCTTGCACAAAACGAGAGAAAGCCAAAACCAAACAGTAGATGTTAATCTGGGTGTCCGGCAGGCGAATGCTATAAAAATGTGCTATTGTAGTGGACAAAAGGTACAAAGCACATAAATTAACATGAGCAAAGTGATCATGATCTCCCGCCGCGACGAGCGCACTAATGGGTTGTCCGACTAACTCGTATTACTTATTCTTTTGTACACAAATAGGATCAAAGCGCAAGGACATAATATGAAAGGATGCCATTTATTATGTCCTAAGTAAAAGGTGGCCCAATCATCTGAGATAATTGAATATTAACATACATCTTTCTTACTTCCTACTAGTAGGTATCATAATCGGCTGCTAATTTTATGTATGAAACAAAATACGAACTAGGTACATTTCTTACTTTCATATTCAGTTTACACTATATATTTCTATAAAAACACTTTTGTTATAATCATTTCCAGATATATTTCGACTTGTAAAGTCGGCGTCAGTGGAATTGAGTAAAATTAAAATTCATTTACAATTTACTTTCATAGTGATACATTTTCGTTCAGGTTCCGTAGTCGTATATCGTCGATACATCGTAGAATTGGCCTAGGCATATCATCATAATTCTGTTAAAAGTGTGACTAAACTTTACTAAACTAAACTTTGACCGTGTGTTTTCTTTCTCAGAGTCGCAGTGTAATTTTGCCCCTATATGGTTTTTGTTTTATCATTTCATCACCCTTAGGGTTTCCGTTAATTGACTGACCCTTGAATATATAATTTCTATCACCCAGAGTAACATCATCAGCCCCACGTCTCTTCACCCTCGAAGGGCTCGAGAGCAAGACCGACAAGATCATATAGTTTTCGTCTCGCTCGGCTCCCCAAAATTTACATGTAAACGTAACACGCTCCTCTTCGCTCCACTCTTCGTCACACCTGGGTTTGACTTTTTAGATTTCATAGTCCATGCCAACGACATATTAGAAAGAGTACAATTTGTCCCGATTATGTCCTCTTGTAGTGACGAGTCAATGTATCAGAAAGTCTTGTATAACAAGTACCTAATCTTGTTACGTAATGGAACATTTCAATAAGTTCAGGCATGACAACCGTAAAATTGCCACCGTCAGCGAGTGCTCCATATCAGTAACAAACCAGTTTTTTTTTTGCTGCTACTGTAGATACTTACTCTTAATAGAAAATTCAATGAGGAACCTTTCTCTGGTTAATAGATGTCAGTTATAAAGGGTGAAACCATTTCTCCATGAAATTTATCCTTTTCGTCTATCGCCGATCGCCGCCTTTGTGTAGTACTCTATATTATTAATGGCATCTTGATTCAGATGTCTCTTAGTTGCTTGACGTTTATTAATGATAATAACTAACAATTGTGCCCGGTCTCGTTTCCACGGTTACTTTACCTTGCCCTTAAAATTGCTGCTTCGAAGCAAAGATCACGCGTCTGTCCACGGTCCGATATTTGCCGGCTCCGATATCGGGCGTTGGATATCGGAACCGAATAACAGAAGCATCGCTGGAAGACATCTGTCCATTAGTCCGGTTTTTGTTTTCGATATATCAGATTTGGTACATGCTCTAAGTATCGGCTCATTCGTCTGAGGGATCGAGCAAAGCCATAGCCTTTACGTCTGAATATCTTTTTTGCTGCCAGCATCGCATCGTGACGAAATACAAAAATAAAACCTCCATGCCCAACAATATGACCTCTATGATTAGAGGCCGAGTACAAAAAGTATAATTAGAAAATGAGTTATTATACTGGACAATTTTTAGAAAAAACAAATCACTCGCGCCTGAAATGACGTCGTGTAGATTGCTTCTTCAGTCCGCCACATACCGGATGCCATGCCGGACCATGGACAAAAGACCTAAAATAGACAAAAGTAAAATACGTACTCGTAAATATACCTCTATGTATAATATAGATTTATTAATTATATATATATAAATAAATAACTAAACATTCATAAATATACCTACATACATATGTACACATACACACGACCGACCCATGACATTATGGATGTTTTCCCTCAAGTTTATTTGCGCAGATACATTTTCAGCTGTAAACTGTTTACCACAGAATTTTTGCAGTTAAGGGGGAACGAGTCGTATCTTCTACGAAACGCACAACTTAAGATGGTTCTTCTTATTTTTGAATTACAGATATTAAATAAATGTGATTTATGGCATTTCGCGAACATAGTTTAGTGTCAATTAGGATCCTCTGGCAAAATTTTGTTATTATATGCATTACGTTGCAAATAAATGGGCACACAAACTTAAAACACGCTTTTAAGTATGTGTGCCCGTATATTTACACGGTTATGCATAAAATAACAAAATTTTGCAGAAAAAGCCCAACTGACACTAAAATGTTCGCGAAATGCCATAAATGACATTTATTCAATATCTGTAATTCAAAAATAAGATGAACCATCTTAAGTTGTGCTTTTCGTAGAGGATACGACTCGTTTCCTCTTAACGGCGCGGACATTAAGACGTGCTACGTCGCGTCGCTACGCCGTAGCAAACGTAGCTACGCCGCGTCGTGTAATAGGCAATAATGCATAAACCTTCATTGACACTGCTCTATTTTTAGGGTTTCAGCCATAGACTTAGGATATACTAAGTCTATGGTTTCAGCTAAGAAAGGAATGTCTTCCGTAACTCAGTACTGTTTTCAGTAACGTATTATTTATTTCGGAAGTTCAGTATTTTATTCGGAGGATTGTAATGTGAACATGTAGTACCTCGCGTTAGCCTACTCTCGATTTTTTTTGTCCAGTTGATTGATACTTCAGCATAATTTTCGGAAGCCTATAGTTAGCATACAGTGTGGTGCACTTAGCTGGGGTTTTATTTGTTTTTCGGAACCTTAAGTATTTTATATTTTTAATATATAAAATATATATCGTCACGACATGAATCAGAGATGTTCCCAAGTGTGAACCGTGAAATGAAGGTTACAGTCCACACTCGGTACACCCACGTTTCACCGACGATTATTACGTCCCCACGTGATGGGTGCTGAGCCCTGTCGCCGTTTTTCGGGCACAAATACACGCTTTTTAGGGCACGCAGGTTCCCTCACTATGTTTTCCTTTACCGTTCAGCAAGTATACAAATACTATGCACGTAATTCCGAAAAACTTGCATTCCCGACCGGGGATCGAACCTGGGTCCCAAGATTGAGAGACCAGCGTTTTACCGCCTGAGTTACCGCCTTTACTCAGCATTTTTAAATACCTTCTAATTCTAACAGGTCCTGAAGGACCTGTTTTAACCTGATTGTTAAAACAAGTTTGAAGATAGTTTCGCTTTTATTACCTCTACCTAAAGACTATATCGTACTAAAATTAATAATTCAGGATCTGCTACAATGTATTACTTGTATCTAGCTAAGGCGCAACACTTAGAAGTATTCAGCCAGCGTTTAACTCCGCATCAATGAATCATAGAAGCACAGCGGATGTCAAATACAATGCATCGAGCTAAAATATTTGACAATATTTAATAAATAATGCCGCGCTGACGCTCTTGAATAGCGTGGGTTGGAAGGAGTGAGTGAGGGAGTCGGTAAAGGATTATTGTAATAGTTTTATAGTTGAATGTTGGATGTGCAGCCAAGCGTAGTGCGCGCTTCCTTGGTGATCGGTCCAAGGGGGAGACGAATAGCGGGCCTTACTTTTCAAGTTGAATTCGTTACTTATAGAAAGAGCTGGAAATGTGACCAATACATGGAAGGAAAACAAGAGTAAACTGGCGGGAGTGCGGGCGAGTACATACATGTCAGTATGAAATTCCTGTCGCGTAATATATATTGTATAGATTTATATTTTTTAGATTTATATTTCATATTGTTTTCTTATCCATTTGTACCATGGGTTGAGATCTTCCAGGCTAAGATACGTAAGAGATTAGCAGATGTCAGACTTTTGGAAGTAGGGGTTAGAATTGTATAGATATGGCTTTACAATGAGTAAATTAGTTTTAAATATTTAATTTGTGGTAAGATATGATACGCGTGGTGCAAAAATTTCTATCAAGGTCTTTGAACTTATAGTCATAAACAGATTACACTTACTACAATGTAAATGAAAAGGTTTGTAATCCCACTATCCCACTAATAATATTATAAATGCGAAAGTTTGGATAGATGTATGGATGTATGTTTGTCACTCCTTCACGCTGTATCTACAGAACCGATTGGGCTGAAACTTTGCACAAATGTAGTTCTAGACCTGGAATAGGATATAAGCTACTTTTTTTATCCTATATTTCATTCTCATGGGATGGCAATGGGGTGTCAAGTTACTATAAAAAAGTGATGTACTGTTACTCCTTCACGTCGCCGTACCTACAAAACCGATTGGGCTGAAGCTTTGCAAAAATGTAGTTCTAGACCTGGAATAGGACATAGACTACTTTTTATTCCATAAATTAGTTCTCATGGGAACAAGAAATAGTTTAGTTCAGAGACGCGGCTCGGCCTTCAGCCTCGCCAAACTTACTATAGTAGGGGATTATATCAGTAATCAAAGACCACCAAAGACACATTAGCAGAGGAGTAATTCAGAGAACAAAAAATAGTGTCGATCAGATAAGCGGCTCGGGCTTGGTTTTCGGCCTAAGTGGGGATCAAATTAGAAATTAGAGACATTAAAACCAAAAACACTTCAAATACTCCAAACCAGAGTTAGATCAACTACGTACTAAAAAATTAAGGACCTGAAAAATATTCACAGATTCGATACGACTATACAAAAACTTAATCAACGCAGGCGAAGCCGCGGGCAAAAGCTAGTACGTTATAAAACAGAGAATGATGGAACTTTCTTACGATCAAATCGCGAATATACATACAATTTCACTGTACGTTATAAAACAGAGAATGATGGAACTTTCTTACGATCAAATCGCGAATATACATACAATTTCACTGTACGTTATAAAACAGAGAATGATGGAACTTTCTTACGATCAAATCGCGAATATACATACAATTTCACTGTACGTTATAAAACAGAGAATGATGGAACTTTCTTACGATCAAATCGCGAATATACATACAATTTCACTGTACGTTATAAAACAGAGAATGATGGAACTTTCTTACGATCAAATCGCGAATATACATACAATTTCACTGTACGTTATAAAACAGAGAATGATGGAACTTTCTTACGATCAAATCGCGAATATACATACAATTTCACTGCACTTCTAAAAGTCTTAAGCGTTGGAAATAAGCGTGTTTTTGAATAATCTTTTTGTTATCAAACTTTAATTTTATGGAAAATTACACACTAAGCTTAAAAAAATTATAAGTATTATTCTATTAATGAGAAAAAAGTATGTCCTTTCAAAAAATGAGAAAGAAACCCTTTAAAAATTAGAAAAAATGAGAAGAAGGAACCCTTTAATAAGGCACCCTCTATAAGTGTTTGCCCATCGGATTGTCTGCTAATCACACTTTCTTCCGAGACAGCTTAAAAATCTTAGTTATCCGCACTTATTTCAGGGGTCCTTATAACAAAAATTTTTTACTACATTTTCTTTTTTACAATTAATTATATTAATGGATTCAAAGGGAGATGGGAATGGACGTTCAGGGAACTAGACGTTCAGGGAAGTAGACGTTCAGGGAACTGGACGTTTAGGGAAATATACCTGGACATTCCGGTAATAGGACGTAACGCCCCAAGAGGAAAGTAATATATGAAGGGAGCAGAAATATTCTATGGCTCCGGCAAGTGGGGTATTATTAGAAAGGATGATACAAAATAATTTTTACGTAAATTATTTGTATTCATATATTTTAGAATTCTTCGAGTATCCTTAAAAACTAGCTGTTCCCCGTGTAAAAGTAAGTGACAAAAAATCTGAATAGTATTTCTTTAAATTGAGACATGGTGAGGGCCATTGGGACAAGTTTCATAATAGGCTGCACGAGTGTCCCAATGACTGATTATGACTGATTATGTTGGATACAATACCTTATCTACGACCATATCACTTTGTCTTGACATTATTTATATCTTTTTGACTTGCGATTTCATGAAAAATTAGAAAAAGAAAGCGCCGTATTCTTTTTAGGGTTCCATATACAAAGGGCAAAACGGAGCCCTATTAATGTCACTCCGCTGTCCGTTTGTCTGTCTGTCCGTATGTCACGGGTCTCTAGCTGTTAGACGGAATGATTTAGAGACCTGAAATTTTTAAATGTTATGTAAAATTTTGACCCAAAACCGAATAATAAATTTAAAATAAAATAAAATAGTTTTTCAGGGGGGCCTCATACACGAAAATGGAACCGAAAGAATTTTTTTTTTCTTACCCCAAAATGTCGGGTGTCATTGTCAGCTCAGCAAAGTAGTTAGGAATTTAAAATTTATATATGTTATGTACCATATATTGTATTTAAACAAAAAATACTGAAAACACCGATTTATGATGTAGCTTTAGGGTTACGTCCCCGAATACTCAGCCAACTTAATTTTGCAGTTTTATTTCATACAATTTGTAGGTAGTGATCAGTTTGTAATTTCTGTTCAAATTATTTTGGTAAGTATATTAACCTATTTAAATGGCACGGAACCCTCAGGGCGCGAGTCCTACTCGCACTTGACCGTTTTTTTTTATTTGTCCCTTAAGTTTAGCCAAGATTTATTTAGCCTACTTGTCAGTGATTTACAGAATAACCCTAGCTTATTGAATTAAAGGTGTCCTATGAGCCTGTGAGGCAATGGCGTGCATAGAACTTTCTTCCGGAAAAGAAATCAGAAGCTCAAGTTCAACAATAAAAAAAATATAAAAATATATAAATAACACTTTGAAAAAAAAAAGTTTGTATGAAAATGTCCACTCTAGGGTAGGCAGTGCCTACGCTAGCGGCATACAAACTTTTTTTTTTCAAAGTGTTATTTAAATTTTTTCATATTTTTTTGATAGTCAATCTTGACCTTCTGATTGCTTTTCCGGAAAAAAGTTCTATGCACGCCACTGCTATGAGGGAATATTGAAAGAAGGAAATATTAGTCACTGATATACGGTATAACAGTATGGTCGTTATATGTTTGTTTGCGATAATGATAAACAACGTAGGTACTTGTAAAATTATTTTTGATATTTAATTATGTTTAATGTTTAATTTAGTAAGGGAGTAGATACAATTTTTTATTAATTTTGGAATTATTTTATAGTTATTATCTATTACATTATATTAAGTATAGGTAAGTAGTATTCCATAATAATAAAAGAGCATGTGCAAAATTAAAACAGGTTAGCTTTGCACATTTAAACCAGATGCAACCAAGCTTTTAATGTCTCGTTCAGATAAGCAAATCATGTATTTCATACATAACCGATTTATGGAACACTATTCTTGGTACCTACCGCTGCTTATTATTGTACACCGTGCATTGTTGTGCAGTGGTTCTACGTGCATAGGTAAATACAATATCGCCTTACGCTCATTCTTGAGCCACACTCTAAAGTTTCTATATCGGCGTAGGTGTCGCCTCGGGATTCTTTTCAAATGGTATCTGACTATTGTTTGTAGGACTTTGTGTCCCCAAGAACTTATTGGCAAATACTCTCATGAACGCTCCGCCGAGTTCGCTGAATGCGGACTTGAGAAATGCGATTCTAACAGCGAAAACATCAGAAGTACAAGTCATCGCGTCACGATCCATTGCCTTCGGGCAAAAGGGTTCCGTTGTCGTGCCTACCCTTTCACGTTTTTTACTGTTTTATCCTTAAGGCATTTTTATACGACGTCTCCTATTTTCTTGACTAGATAGTCTATTGATTTTGTTGCTTTGTAGTTACCTATTGTAACGAAGGTAACTAAGACGAGGAAATGGGCAGCAAATACAGATCTTTGAGAAAATCAGAAAAAAAATTGCGTAAGATGGAGATAGAAGAATCTAGCAGAATCTAGCAGAAACACGTATTCAATGTTAAGTTTCAATTTCCTAACAGGAACCTATAATTTTAAGTTGCAAAAGCGTTTATCTCATTAATTTGTACGACAAAGGGTGAGCGGCAGGTACATACGTCCATATGGCGCGAAAGGCCCTTCATAACTTAGAAAAAAGGCCATTTATTAAACAAGGGCCTTTAGCAATTATTGGATCTACAATCGGGCACATTCGCTACCTGCTGACAATTTGCCATTCGCCCTTTGTCTGGCGGCGTGGCGCCCTAAAGGGTTCTAATTGTAAATGCAGCGTGTAACGATTCCACCCTTTATTCCTAAATTTCTCTTTCGCGGTGGTTAGTCTGCTGGACGCAATATGGCGCATTTTTTGTGACGAGGATGGGTGAGCAATTAAGTGGATACAACAAGGCATAGCACGAGTTCGGGTTTGCGGCTTGTTACAATTTGAGTTTAATTAATTTTAACATTTGCCTCACAAATATCGAGCCATAACTACAATATACAAGATATGAGGACGATATAATTATGTATTGTGATAGTTTGTTTGGAGTCTGACCCTCGCTCTCGGCTCTCGGTGGCCATAACGTTATCGCATCGGTGGGTATAGAATTACGTCGGCGAGTGTCCAGCGAGTGGCTAGCGGCAGAGCAAACAGTCCATCTCGCCAGTTTGTCCGCAAACATGCGGATCAAATGAATACGGACAAGCGTGTTTGCGTCTGCAGATCGCGTTACAACAACAGATATCTTTGTTTATATCGTGTCAGCAATCAGCCGTGCAATGCGGCAGCCGTCCCCGGTAATGTGATGCAGTCGTCATGGCAACCACTGCACTCGCCCTAAGCAACTCACATACGAGAAACCATAAAAAACAAAAAAAAAAAGGAAAACAGAAAACTCAGACGCCTTCACCCCGGTTCCTGTCTGCGCGAATGTCCGAGAGTTCCCTTCTTTCAAACATAATTTATGGTCTTGGGGAAATAAAACATAAAAAATAGAAAAGGAAAAACGGCGGCACGCACGATAAAAAAGCTCGGCGTACTCGTAAAAGTGCGAGTGGAGTCGGGGGCTTCCCGCACCGCCCCGCGCCGGGCGGTAACCCTTCCGTAGCCGCCCTCGCAGCACCCCTTGCCCCCGCACACCCCTCACCCACTAAAGGGTTAGGGCGACTACTAGCTCTCGCTACATCTTTATATACTCGGAATACATGTGTGTAGCGAGGGACAAAGTAGATTGATGTGAGCACTGAAAAGATTTTACTACTGACTGAAAGAAAGTATGTAATCTGTTATTTCTATCCTGCAAGTTTATATTGTTATTTTTAAAACTGAATGTAGATTAATTGAATTAATATTAAGACGCCCTAGACAAAATAATCCCAAAAATATATGGTGAACGGTCAATATATTTCACCATCTCTCCTCAGGCGCCCCTCGTTACACAGCACGGATAATAAACGATGGTCAGGCAGGAGGGTCAGCATCAGCAGCACGGTTCGTTATCATTGTAGAACCAGAGGCTCCCGTAACGAGAGTTTAATGTAAATGCGTTGCTCTGGGGAGCGAGGAGTTGTGCAACTCACGCATGAGGCTGTGTAGCCGGCACCCCTTGCCGCCGGCGGCTCGGGCACCCGCCGCCTCCGCCGCCGAACGTCGACCGGCGTCCATACGTCTCGACAATCCCCCTGTCCTCTCCGCACTAAAACACATACAAATAGTTAAGTTTGGACTTTTTCTAGCTAGAGAGGGTCACAATGTTGTCGATATTGTAGCTAAAACCAACTCTGTACGCGCTAAGCTAGAGTCTACGGCAGTGCTACGAGGAAGCACGCAATTAAGATTTCGATCTTGTTCTTTTAATCGAATAGGGAAGTGATTTCTTATAATGAGCACATTATCTTTATCACGTTTGCTTCATTATTCTAATTGGAGGTGTAATTACAATAACATTGTTTATTTGAATTTGTATTTTTTTAATGGCTTGAATATGCAATTAAATCTGTTGAATTCTCATTACCGCTTAAACAATAGTAAAACAATGGATCGTAGTTCGGATCTATATTCAGTTAAGCTTTGTTATCGATATTCTTATCGATACTAGAAAAATAATCCCCCCACACATGTCCTGTCACTAGTGGCCATTTCTCCAGATGATTTTTTACTTTGTTTCCGCCCACGTCCACCGCCGCGCCGCGCCGCCCGCCGCCGCCGAACTCTGCTTTTTGCCAATCTTATTTATTGGTGATATCTCCCCCAACCCGGAGGAAAACTCGCATCATGTTAATTTCCTGTAGCGAGTTCGATCACACTGATTATTGAACCAGGAGATAATATTTATAAGAAAAATATGTTAGCAAATACGCACTATTTTTTTTACCAAGTGAAGAAATCATGCACCGACGGGTTGTTAAAATCTGGCC
Organism: Ypsolopha sequella; assembly: GCA_934047225.1. Classification (NCBI taxonomy): domain Eukaryota; kingdom Metazoa; phylum Arthropoda; class Insecta; order Lepidoptera; family Ypsolophidae; genus Ypsolopha; species Ypsolopha sequella. The sequence goes on from OW203985.1 coordinate 12,866,797, forward strand.
ATGTCAAATAGATTGACGGTTAAGAATGAGATTTTTGCGGATTCCAAGATTTCAAGAAATTATGATAATTAGCTAAACTACAAGCAAAACAGTTCCCTATAATTTACAAACGTTGCAGCCGTTTTTGTCATTGGAGGGGTTCGAGGGGAACTGGCTAGTTTTGTCCGGCATTATGCGAAGAGCTCTTTCTTAGGGTGGCTCACTCATTTAAATTCCCATTTTTATACTTTACATTAGATTCCACATGAGCTAACTGTCATGTCCCTTCTTGTGTTGTAAATCGGGGGTCACACAAAAACCGTTAAGATCGTCCCGAACCTATAACGTCCAGCCGGCTATGCCGATGAAAAAGTACGGTAATTCCTGCATTAACTTTTTTGCCTTTTGATGTCCGATCGATGAGAATAACAATTCGCATTTTTTCCCGACAATGTATTGATCACCAGCAGCCGGTGTACACCGTGGCCCGGTTTAAAATTTTGTTAAAAGTAGTAAAAATCGAGGGGACGTCGATTATAAACACATGCGCGAGCGCGTCAAATCTTCAGCCGGCGGCGCGCGGCGTGCGCGCCGTTCATAGCGCATTATGGCTTTTTTAAACCATCAGAAGCTCGAGTAAAAGCGTATTTTTTAAAATAAGTGTCTTTTTTTAGTTAAAAAAGTGTCCCTGCAGTCGAGTCCAATTGTTGCGTGTCGGATGAGCACGAGTTCAACTTTATGTGTGGAAGGGATTTTTTATTGCGTGGTGTGTGCCAAGCGTCGTCATACCTTAGGGGTGGCAGGGGTTGCGGGGAGGTATGTGATAAATTGACGACCTGGGCACACGTACAAACCCTTCTCCGTGAGCTATATTCGTCGCTGCACTCATCTTGCTGTTTTTTGTCCCTTAGCTTCGGGCGAACAGTAGTGTGTTTCGAGAGATGTTGAATGACACTCATCTTCTGTAAGGGTTACTTGTTTGCACAGGAGCCTATTCCATCTTAATGTCTCCAATATTATTTTTAGTATCTTTTAGTTGCATTTTTTGTATTTTCTGGAAATAGGATGTTTTCGTTGTTGTCAAATGTTTTCCTGTTCTTGTTTATATCCATAGTCCACATATATATACATAAATAAACGTACAATAACTAGTAAATTATTATTTTGATTAAAAGGGAATTATTATTTTAACGAGCGTTAGTTTGAAGTCCAAACGCTGGGGATATGAAAAATAACGTCACGTGAGGTTAATAAATAATCTTGTTTTCTTAAGTTAATGTTGCTTGTATCAAGTTGCGAGTAATATGTAAAGTTGCTTATTAACTGTCGATGTCGATTTACTGTCCCACATGCGCCGTGCCTGTGTTCTAATACCACATACGGAGAATACTTTGTAATTTCTAAACAAGAAAAACAAAGTTAAGTTATGCACTTTGCGCTAAGCTACTGACGAGTAAGCTTAAATACGAAATGCGCAATATGTTTGTAAAAATAACTTTTTAGCTACTTCCAAATAATAAAAAACCGGGCAAGTGTAATTTTTTATACTTATTGAAAAATTTCAACACAAATGAATGAAAGTTTTTGCAACTTTCAAAAAGTAAACCGGATTTTCATACGACATGCATTAATTATATCCGGTGGGAAATAAAGTGACATTTTGTACGTACACTCTATTTAGGTCAGTAATTTTATTATACCTATAATAATGTGGTAGTTAGAAGAACAAGTAATTTATTTATTGTGGCTTAGGTTTTTGTTTGAAATGTCAACATAAGTAAGCTTAAAGTAATTAATTCCCTAAGTAATATACCTAACAATACTAATATATAAAAAATCCCTGCGTCGTGGAGGCTAGCGTAGGGCGACACTGAAAGAGGTGAACAAGTCACATCACAACTACTTTTTACTCCCTTCGAAGGGAGGGCGTCCTACCCTCCCCCTCCCACCATTACATGCTCAGAGGGTCTCCAGAGATGAAACTTTTGTGGGGTTAGCGGAACTATACGAAACTAACTAACAACACTGAGGTTCAAACTCTCTGATATGCTCACCAATTTTAGTTCATATTGATCTGAGGGACAATATCAACATTATGAAATATGACGCTTAGCTACTAAATGTTTTGTCGCTTTAAAGTAGCAAATTTTTCATTACTATAAGGTCTACTTTAGAAAGTGTCAACGAACTCTGTTTCTTGGATACACAAACACAAAACTGCGTATGTGAACGTGTGTTACCTAACTCCAAGTTTAATTGTGTCTTTTGATTCAATCAATACTGGTTGAAAACCTGGACACATCCTCCATTTAGAAATGAAGCTCTTTGTGATTGTGAGTTGTGGGTATTTTTAAAGGACAATTTTGGTATGTTTAGGGAGTCAGGGAATCTCGTAAATTACATTGAATCTTTTTGTAAATAACGCGCGCCCGATTACGCGTACAAGGTGTAATTCGAAATTGAAACTACAACTTACACTGCGTTAGGACTTCATGCAAGCATGCTAGTGTATGTTATGTAGGACCAGGCCGCATCCACAATAGACACTTTTAATGTTTATCTTGATGTCATAGCCTATAACGTCTCGTATTAAACTGTCAAAGATGAAATGTCTATTTTATCGGCCCATATTCGGTCGGGGATATTATTAAAAACAACAAATAATGCTGATAATATTGTATTATAATATAGAGTAGGAATCCCAATCTATCTTAAATTTTTTTAGATATGTCATGTCTATATTTGTTTTTTTGTTACTTTAGGATTTAGAATGTATAACCAGAAATGCTTAAGGCTAGGCTGGAGGTATAGTAAATTAGGACGTATTAGGTTTAGAATTATTCTTATTTTCAGTAAAAGTACTCTAGTTACTTGACACGGTTCATAATGTAGTTTCTTTATAAACAGACAACTACTTGGCCGAATAGTGTAGATATGTATGTAAGTACGTAGGTAGGTAGGTTTAGATTCGGGTTGGGAGATAGGGTTTTAGGCTACAACAACTTGCTGTAACTTATAAATAATTCAAATAATATTTCAATACTTTTGTACTTAGCTACTGCCATGTTTCATATTTTTCATAAATGAGGAAGTTTTCGTTACGAACAAACGGTAACTAAATGCATTCTCTCTTCTACAATGCAACCCTTCGGAATGTTCGATAACACATGGGTTTAGTATCCCCCAGACGTTGTCGGTCACCCCTGGCGTCCCTTTCTCTAAAAATTGGACAATTGCATCTATCGGTCCTTTGCATAATCAATACAAACGGCGGCGGCCATTGCTAATGGCAAGGGGTATGCGTGCATAGGGTGCATGGTGCATTCGATATGTGAGCTATTTAATACATAACGTAGAAAAGCATTACCATAAATAAAACACTTTTTGAGATCTTCAACCTATGTATACACACCACAGCTCTATATTTCCTTAGAACTTTACACCTAATGTGAATTCCTAAAAGGATAAAATAAAATTGTACAAATTAAAGATATAGATCGGCCAGTACCTGCGTGCCCAACCCATACTACATCGATTCCTATATCGTAACAAGAGATGGTTTGTTCCAAGAACCTCGATCGGATGTTGAGATATCGCTCGAACCATTCAGACGATTAGAATTCAATCGAATCGTTTTAAGATTGATTTATTTCGTTGACAAGGAGCGATTTTTCTTAAAGTGTTAAATCAGATTGCGACCGGCTACTGAAAAATATTTCAAACAATGCTCTATTAAAGTAATGAATTCGTCGACTTGCAAACATTAACGCGATACTATCGACGACGCAGCTTTAGCATAATTTTATGAAAGAAGATGTTATCTCGTCCGATGGAAATAACAAATACCGATTTTTAAACTAAAACCCGTCAGTCATTCCACGATTGTGTGTTCTCCAAAAATACGGAAATCACCGGGCGGAATATTTAGTTTTGTCATCGATTACGCAAACTGTTTCAAGGGTGCGCTGCGCCCGGCCATTGTGAAAAAATATGAGAGCGCACATAAAAACCGATGCAGCTGCTGGGTCTCCACACATGCGAATTGTAGCGAGACGAGCACAGCTGAAGAAGGGCGTATGTGGTGCTCGCCGGCAGCGACGATGCGCCCTTGCGTGACGCGGCGGTGACGCCACATAAGGCTCGGAGGACCCTCGTTCACATAGCGTCTCCGGGGAAGGGTTCCTGCTTCAATCCGCTCCGAGAAGGGTTCACAGGCCCGCCAACGCGCACGCGCACGCTATTTTGCAAAAAAACGCTCGAACAATACACAACTCTGCTGTTTTTGTTGTTAATACAGTAGATTGTACGTGAATTTCGTTTTATTCACAAAAAAATGTAATATCATCAACTCGTTCACGCCCGGCTTTTGAAAAGAATCTTTTGAAGAGGGAACGGGAAAAAATTGGTAAAAACTGGTAAAAAGTGGGTCAGAAAGGGGTGCTTTTGAAACTAGTAATCAGTTGAGAATTTTGCTCGATCAATTGCCGTTATTATTTGGAAAAAGATCCTTTCGGTATCGACAGTTGTGAATTGGAGTCTTTTGTTGATATGAACAAAAAGAGAACTGTTTTTAGGATTAAATAATAAAAAGGAGTAAGTAATTTTGTAATTATCGTGCACGATTATTTTATTCTCGTTCATTGACGCGTAATGTAATATAACACTCGGGATAGTTATATATTTCATTGTGTAGCGTCTTTTACTTCAGAAAGGCAGTTTTATTTTCTGGATCTTTAAAAGCTCTTTAACTTACGAAGTGGGCCGGCATCAGACAGATCAAAGAGATTCGATCCTTTTCAACTTCCTAATTATCGGCCTAAATCTCATCGAGTCTTTTTGTTTTAATTACTCTGCGGTTCTTTCTTATGTATTTCGCAATGAACGATTCACCTCAAATGAATAAAGTCTTTGCCCCATATATTATACCAACAATACATACAATGGAATATTTATTATCGTTGGTATTGCGAACAAAAATTATATCGTTCCCGAAAAAAAAGTAAAAAATGAAATCTCAATCATTTATAAATTAGTTCCGCGGACAGCTACGCCGTTCATCCCTTTATCATCTCCACAATCAGCACCATAAAGGGTAGGGTTGCCAATGTGGAGCCAGGTTTTTTTGGGGAATTTTTGTTATTTATTGTGATTGCGCGATTTATTTCCTATATTTCAAAGCAACAACGGATACAATGAATTAAGATAATGGCCCTTGAAACCACTACGAAACCTATAATAATGCGAAAGATTTATATAAGTGTGTAGGTAGTAAGATAAGAACATATAATATGTAATACCTATATACATATCTTCAATTCAATCAATTCAGAATCCTTTGCACACAAGAATAAAACGTATTACAAGTATCAGTAATCTTACAGTTTTAGCAAAAGAAGATTTCTAACAGCAAACCCTTAGTGATAGAATCGATTAAACAAAAAGTGAGTATTTCGTAAGTACAACGACAAAAAACTCTCAAAAACTTACATTAAAAACTTACTATCTCAAAATGCATCCTTTAATTTGAAACAATTTAGTCCGAAGCTCATTAGATATCTAAAATAAAAAAGGTAGGTATGTCATCTTACACGATTAGTAGTAGGCTCCTGCAATATAAAAGGTAGGTATGTCATCTTACACGATTAGTAGTAGGCTCCTGCAATATAAAAGGTAGGTATGTCATCTTACACGATTAGTAGTAGGCTCCTGCAATATAAAAGGTAGGTATGTCATCTTACACGATTAGTAGTAGGCTCCTGCAATATAAAAGGTAGGTATGTCATCTTACACGATTAGTAGTAGGCTCCTGCAATATAAAAGGTAGGTATGTCATCTTACACGATTAGTAGTAGGCTCCTGCAATATAAAAGGTAGGTATGTCATCTTACACGATTAGTAGTAGGCTCCTGCAATATAAAAGGTAGGTATGTCATCTTACACGATTAGTAGTAGGCTCCTGCAATATAAAAGGTAGGTATGTCATCTTACACGATTAGTAGTAGGCTCCTGCAATATAAAAGGTAGGTATGTCATCTTACACGATTAGTAGTAGGCTCCTGCAATATAAAAGGTAGGTATGTCATCTTACACGATTAGTAGTAGGCTCCTGCAATATAAAAGGTAGGTATTATGTAATTAAATACCAATACACATTATCATTAACTCTTGTAAGTAGTTCCATTATTTAACAAAACATGAAAGTACATAATGCATGCACTTGTTCTCTCTGGTAGCAATTACACGATGTTTACACGGCCATTATTCCTTTTTTAACTCTTCCCAACCCTTCCATTGTGTCAGTTTTTCTATACAACACTTGTGCACCGGACGCGCTCGTAATTGAGCCATGAACGATGCGCCAGCGCAGACGACACCGTCACACAACCACACACACACACACGGAAGGGTTAAGTTTCACTTTTCATCCAACTATTCTTTATACCTCAACCCTTTTTTATGATTACCGAGCGCCATAAAAAGGATTATGCTATAAGAAAAGATATTAATATTTTTTATGAATATCTCGAGCAGTAACTTTTTATGGAGTGGAAAAAATATCAGATAGCAGTGACAGTTGAAGTAAACAACGTGGTCGCGGATACGGACTTGGTTTTTTGTGATGTCACCTGTTGAATAGGATTATTGAAATTGATAAAAGTAACATATTGCGTTTTAAATGAAAAAGTATTTTTTATAAATTTTATGTCAGGTTTTGGTCGGTATGAAAGTATTGGTAGGAGAAGCTACCCTGCAGGGTAGTCTTGGGTCTACATAAAAGATAAATATCGAACAGGATAACAGAAAACTTTTTTATATATTACTTATATATTTGAGTGTATTTGGATGTTATTGGGATGTTTATTTTAGGTATGTAAATTCCACACCAAATTAAATTCGTACACTATATACATATACATACGCCATGTACGATTACAAGCTAATTTTCTGTTGTTGGACACAAATTATATAATAATAAAAATAAAAATATTATTTTATTATAAGTATTTGTCATTGGTACTTTTCGAGTTAAGAAACGTCTCGAAGTGACTTGTAAGATAGTATTTTTTATATAATAAACAAGATTAACAGAGCAGAAAATCGTCACCCCTGTAAATAAAAACAAAAGCAATCGATTATTTATTAAGTCTACCTAAAGACAGATGCACACAGAAGATTATCGATTACCGTATGATCCAATTAATCGATATCGAAACAAACGGCCCGAAGCAACCTTAACGGCAACCGAATAGCTCTATCGGTTCCCGTCAAATTAGGGTTATACGATATCTACGTTTTTTTGAGACACGCGACTTTACCCCTTCTTTAATCGGATTTTTGGAGGCGCGTGCGTCGTGTTTTTTTCGTGTCTTGATTAGAAAAAACCACTATGCATCTATTGCAGCCGTTTGGGGTTAAAGTTTTTTGTATATTTTCCGTTGAGTCTAGGCGGGCGAATGGTTTAATTAGACAGTCCACTCGTCCTGTATCCGGGTTATTCCGGGACGTAATCATTGTGAATGTTCATTTATAACTTTGTTAGCATAATTTAACACGAGCCAGCGCGAGTAGATGTTATCTCCACGCGGGTGTAACGCGTCTCTTAACTTTTGGGTTTTTATTTGGATTTTCTGTTTTGCTTTGGTTCGGCGTGGTATTTTTATTTGCTACTAAATATAACGAGAGTTAATTTAAGCCATTAACTTTAACAACTATGTATAACTAAATATAGTGCTTGTTAAATTATCTGTTTACAAAAAAAAAAGAAAATATTAATTTCTATTTAATATATTAAAAGCACCGTATTCGTCGAACTCCCGTACAGTTCGCTGATAACATCCGTACAATATGCATGACTTGAACCTAAAACATTTACCCAAAATCTAATAGAAACAAAAGTTACAAGATTATAGTCCTGGATTTTACACCTATTTTGATGAATGTACGTATGTTTTCGTAGACGCGTTACAACTACAACAAATAACATAATTGTAAATTGTAAATATGTATAAGTTAGTTTAGATTTCATCTGAAACATTTGTTTTCTCGACGAGAATACCCTTAACTAAATAGAGTGTAATCCATCTTGATTTTAGGTATAGATATGTTTCAGAAATTATATGCGAAAAGGCGGAAAGCTTAGGAATCTCATTAATATTCAAAACAGTAACTATGGGAGAAATAATGGAGTATATTAGAGGACGGCTCCGACGTCGGCCAGTTCCGTCCGCCCCCGGCTCCTTACGGACGGAATGTCTTGATAAGGTATGCAATATGCATGAAAAAATGTCCCTCATACTTCCTTATTACATTTTCAAACTTGTTTCAATCATATTACGTAATCAACGAATAAATTACACAAAAATATACTCAAAATTGGAAGTACCAAATTTTAACGTTTTTATCATCGTAACCCCATCATTAAATTCGATTAAACTTTTTTTTCAGTATAGGGATGTCAACCACTGCAATTAGGCGCTTTGTAATTACGGCTTGTTAGTTTTCCCTTCCTTTTTTCGACCAGTAGAATAATTGTAACGAATGATGTAAATTAATTCTGCCTATTCCGTAATTTGAATTTGAAAAATAATTGCAACGCGTTCTTAACTATTTTAAATTATAATTACCTATATAAGAGGTTTAAGTAAAAAGTTAAGTTTTTGTAAAAAATGGTTACTACCTATATGTTTAAGTCTACAAGGATACAAAAAAGCAAGTAAAATAGAAGAAGTGCAATAAAGTGTTATAGTTACGTAAACTTCTGCGAATTTGAATATTGACGTCAAAGAATTTGTCCTTCGTTTATAAAGAAATGTAGAACTCTTTACACAAAGGGTACAATGAACAACGATCTCAAAAGGAGCATGCAATATTTAAATTTGCATTGTTGAAGGTCCATAAAATGGCCAACAAACATTTGGCAAGGCTTGCGAAAAATGTGAGACAATGAAAGTTAGGCCTTTTTTTATAGTACTGGAAAAAATCTAATTTTCAGGTAGCATTTGAAGGATAAAAAAAGACAATATAGATAATAAAACAAACTTGGGTAAGTTTCTAGCGATGTAACTTAAAAATATGCTCTATTTGAATGGGTTTTCCTTTACGAATCTTTTTAAGACAATTTTAGCACGAAACGTTGCCTTTTTCTTTGCTTGCATTAATTCTGATTTTTGCGCTAAGGCAATGCTAACGGAAGTTATTGTTGGTCATCAGCCTGTGTATCGCTGAGCTGATTTGTGAAGTAACTATCGATAAATTACTCTAGCCACTGTGAGAATTAAGTTACGAAAAACTCTTGAAGCATAAAATTGTAGAGCATAAAACATAACTAATACTTGTATTCTTCAAAAACCCATCATGATGGATATCAAATTAAAGAACCCAAACATCGATGTTACACGCAAAACACCACGCACTCACTCTCTCATCATCATAAAACCTCTGGAGTATAGAGTTTTATAAACTTGAAATTTGGTTCTAAAAGGATATATATACGAGTATTTTTAGAAATTCTAAATTTCAAGTTGAACGCATTTCAGCAAAAGGCTTTGTTTATAAAATAAAAACCAAAATCGTGTTAAAATAAGTCTAGTACTATTCTCACAGAACCCTAAACTTAAAATAATGTTGAGCCTGCGACCTCTACGTATCAACTATTTACAAACTCACATTTGCGAGTCTATCGCATTGATTGTATGAGACCGGATTATAGGTACAAAACAAAGCGCACTCATAAATATACCCGCCTAATAGTGATTTATTCAATTTAAGAGATTTTTGCGTGCCTTTAAGCCCATGTTTTAATAGTTTTTACGTAAAAACGTTGCAATTAAGCGTGTCTTTAAGGGCAATAAGGAAATGGTACTTTTTCTTGACAAACAAAGGTTTGTGGCCAAAACTGTGACGTGCACCAATTTTTTGTCCAAGGTTTAAACTACGTTTATTTGCACAATATAATACTAAGAAGTTCTTTATCTTTTACTGGAGTAGTAATTTTAGTTACACATTTTAAAAGCAAATTTTTATCACGGCTTGTACGGGCACCATCTTGCTTTGAGATTTCGGTAAATATTGATTTTACTGGCGAATTCAAAAACGATTTGTATTATTTTGGAAATAAAATTTAAGATTCTGTTAAAACTACAAGGTTTGCCTCGCTCCGCTCAGCTTCGCTCGGCTGCTCAAATTTATTAAAGTACTCATGTAAACTTTGTCAACCTATCAAAACGCTCCGCTCGTCGTCCTTAGAGTCCTTTTGGTAAGAGTCCTTTTGCCTAAACTAAATTTTTTGCAGGTATAATATCAATTAATCATGTATGAAGTAACACACGGGTATTATACAAGGTGACTTTTGTTTATATAGCTTTTTTTTACCAATTTATTATATGTATATATGCAGATTTTTATGATTATTTAGGTAGAAATTAAATAAAAAAGAAAACTTTGATATATATTTCGACCCACTTGGGGTCGTCGTCAGTCGAATAATATTTATATATATAAATTAGTAAAAAAAGCTTATATCAAGTAAAATTGTTTATATAGCCAAATACATACTGGAGACTCGGTAAGTGGTCAGGACCAAAATTCAATTAGCGATTTAGCGAAAAATTTGCGAAAAACGAAAAAAAAATAATTGTGCCCCTATACTAATTTACGAACTCCGAGTCAATTAGTAAGTACAGCACGCCTAAATTTTATTTGGCGTTTTTCACAGAAAGTGTCATTGAACCTTAGTCCTGACCACTTGCCGAGTCTCCATTATGAATCTGGCTACATAAACGCCTAGCACCATCCCTACAAAACCAAAAATTCCAACTTTTCACATTTTTCATAAACGCTTGAACTAAAATTACATATAATCAAAATTTCCTACAGAAGTGGATCAAAAGCAAAATCATCCCAGTCCTCAATAATCTTAAAAGCCATCCACTTTAATAAAGTTATAATAAGTGTTGCGGCTCTTATCTCCGGCGAAGTTTGGAGCAGTAGGCATTCGGGAGGCTGATCAATCATGGGAGCCCGCCAACCCCTTCTATCCCGCCCTCCGCGAAAACAAACCGTTGCTAGGCAACCGGGGGCGCCCCCTCCTCACATATCACTGACTGCACATATGACGCCGCCGCATGTGAGTCCAGCTTTTATTTATTGCGATAATTTTTGGGATGCATTAGCAAATTGTTTTGTTTGTGAGTAGGGTTAAGTACTGTCATGGACAATTTCTTCACATGACGGTATGGTTACTCATAGATGTCAAAAAGCAATATAAAATAGAAAAAATAAAAGTATGTTATATAATGGTTATATATATATATATGAATACATAAAAATCTAATAAATATGAGTTTAAATCTCGCGACAAGAGTTTTGTCAGTGCACTTAATTTTATAGTAAATTATTGCTACGAGTGAGCGTTTCCTAGACAACAGGACAACAGGAACTTTTGTGGAACTTTTTTAGTAGAATGAAGTTCCATCACGCATTACAATATAAATAATACGATTTATTGTTCTAGATATAATGAGAATTAAGGGTTAAGACTCTCATCACCGGTTAAGCTCATTTTTATAAAATATATTCTGATATAAAATTACATTCGGTCAAAAAATCACTTTTTCCATTTTATTTTTGTGTATTTTAATTATCCAATATGATGTGATGACAAATAACGATGTTAAATCAGACAGAATCAGACTGCTTGTTGCAACTCTCAGATAAAGAACCAGTTGCAAACAGTCACATCATGGCCCGAATAAAACATGGTCTGTTCCTTTGGTTTCCATTCCAAAACATAAGCTTACTACAATTTGAACACTGCCAACAGGATAGCATATAAATTTTTGTATGAGTGCGAATGAATAAGCACGAGAGCTTGTACGGCGACACTGATATTATTAAATATTTGGAACGCACCGGCCCAAGGTGACGCCATCTTACGTGCTTGCCATTTTATGTCATTATTTCATGATAAGGAAAATAGTTTTAAGTTATTTCGTTTACAAAATAATTATATTATTTATAAAATTGATAAGATTTTTTTGTTGTTGAAATTAAACATAAACAAATGTAATTTTGATTTTTTGCTTATTTTTGTGGAAAGATTTGCAGAAGTTGTGTGAAACGTTTGGGTAAAAATAAGCGCATAATACTGGCAATATCTAATGGCTTTTTTTTCCATTTGTTGTCTCCTTGTTGCACGAGAGTGAATCTAATACACTGGTGGACATAAAAATAGACTCAAGCATTGTTGTTCTACATTTAAGGAAATAACCCAATCATACAAACATAAACATATGAAATAAATAACATATCATTTTAAAGGTATAGGCCTCCACCTTTGATTAAATGCATTTTTGTCTTAAAGTATTTGCGATACAGGCTGTAATTTTTTTTTTAAGTGATGAATTAAGTTAAATTAAATATTGAAATAATCAAATAGCGAAAAATTCAAAAAAAAAAACCTTCTTTTACAAAATCATTCATTCGTGTTCCCCCCTCTAGCCTTTATAACTGCTTGCAGCCGGTTCTTCATTGACCTAATAAGTTTTTAATTAATTAAATGAATTTCACGTCCTGTATAGCCAATACTTTTAAACCAAAATGCATTTATTCAAAGGTGGAGGCCTATACCTTTAAAATAATATATATTTCATATGTTTATATTTGTATGATTGGGTTATTCCCTTGAATGTAGGACAACAATGTTTGAGTCGATTTTTATGTCCACCAGTATAGTTTGTTTCATTCTACACAGAGATTCCCAAAGGTTGAAGCGTGTTTCGAGTTGCATACGAGCTAAATAATTAATGATAATCCTAGGAAGCAAGAATGGGCGGTTGTTCGATCCGTAATTGTAAAAATCGCGCTGCAAAAGGCGGAATAATTAGACTTTTTTCTTTTCCCAAAAATGAATTGGTGGCTCAAGAGTGGCTTAGCTATTTTGGCCCAAAAGCCAGCATCAGAAATTGTAAGTCCTACTTACCCCATTTATCCAATATATTTGTATATTTACTTAAGTACATAGTTTTCTAAAAAACGTCTCCAAGGATTTTATAATGTGTATTTTTTGGGTATCCATTTTCCAAATATGATTATTGATAATCAAATATGATTTGATAAAATCGATAAAGTGCGAGTGTCACATGCTACCTCGTAATTTATTTCTAAGGACATAAAAATGTATTCATAAACAAAGACAAGTATTTTATGAAAAAGTTCCACGTGACAGGATTTGAAATAAACCTCTTGCTTATAAGGCTGCTTGCGGTCAAATTCTGGCCCAACTCAGCCCGGGGAACTTTTTCACAAAATATTTGTCTTTATACTTATAAAATTGTATCAAAACACTAAATCTAAAACTAATCCTTAAATGCGAACTATTTTATGACCTTAATAACTAGCTTTTGTCAATGTTAAATTTTTGATAGTACCGACAGTCTTCTGCTTGGCGGTTATTCTATCAATATATTTTATCAATATCAATATAACACTATACGATAATAACAAAGAAAACCGTATCCAGTAAGTGATTTTCAAGTTAAGAGTGCAGGGAGGGGGGTTTAATTGTTAAAGCTTCATTTTAACCATAAAAAAGGCAATTTGTTTCGTAAATGATGATATTACAAAATGACGTTCTCATAAAAATTCATGATTCAACATTGTAGAAACAGGTGAAACTTCAATAAATATCAAAAAATAAGCTACAGAGCGCTTTCAAGTTATGTTTTTAGAAAATATTGTGTAGCAAAAGTTTAGTGTTATTAATTCTTATGTATGTATACAATGACGTTTTTAATTTAGTTAAATTATAATTTTAAATTGAATCTAAAGTTAGCCCAAAATTTTAAAAAGGCGTGCTGGCGTTTTGTTAGTTTTAATAAGAGCGCATCGAGCTTTTTTTACACAAACACGTTTTATAAGCGTTGTTTGAAGTATTAAACAATTAAATTAAAATCTAGGGAAATATATATATTATTGGGGATATTTACTAGACAGTATACACGATGGCAACACGATTTGATAAAGTTGGCTCGATAGAATAAGTTCGTAAATTTACCTCTTTTCGAGTAATTTTTTCCTCCATTTTCCTACTTTTTTAAAATAAATAAGTAATTTTATATAATGATTCATTTACTAAAATCAATTTCATTGATGACTGTAGCAGTTATACATGATGTTTTTTTATTTAAGGGCGGGCGGTATGATGAAAATAACAACGAAAAACATTGAAAAAGGGCAAAAGTGTGGTTATTTTCTTTACTCTGTACACGTAAAGAAAAAGACAGAGACAAAGGCAAACGCTTGTTCAACCTCGAACAAAACAATTAAAGACGTATAAACTACAATTCAATCGACTCCCATCTAAAAAACTTTGCTTGATTATTGATTTGATGACTTACTTGATCACTGGATATTTTCAAAACGCGCCTCAAATCAATACTTATAGCCGCGCGGCATGCAATAACCACGACCACGATAAGAATCGACCATGTGAGTACAAGCGAGGTGTAGACAGACAGACAAAAAATCTATAAATTGTAGTTTTGGCCTCAGTACAACACTAATAACCATTTTATTTGAATTTGGATAATATATTCAATGTACAGACACAACCTTTTAACTACTTTATTATTAGTATTAGTAGATATCAAACTCTTTCCGTTTGCGTTTTGAAACGCAAGTAAAATAAAAAAAAACCAAGTGCGAGTCGGACTCGCGCACGAAGGGTTCCGTACCATTATCTCTCGTATAAAAACGGCAAAAAAAAACATGTCTGTTGTATGGAGGCTCCCTTAAATATTTATTTTATTCTGTTTTTTAGTATTTGCTGTTATAGCGGCAACAGAAATACACCATCTGTGAAAATTTCAACTGTCTAACTATCACGGTTCTTGAGATACAGCCTGGTGACAGACGGACAGACAGACGGACAGCGGAGTCTTAGTAATAGGGTCCGGTTGTTTATCCTTTAGGTACGGAACACTAAAAATAAGAACAAGGAAAATAAGCGGTCGGCAATGTTTTTTATTTACTAACGGATTTGAGAGAAATAATTCTATTCATGTAGTACCGTCTAAGTGTTGCTTTATTTTTCTGAAAACTTCAACTCTTAAGGCTCCAGTCCCCTAAAAATCAGTATTCTTGCAGAATTATCAGAAAGAAAAGATTTTATTTTAGTTAGTAAGAAAGCAATAAATAAAATACATTTTACGTTAATTTATAGTGTGGAATTTGAAGATTTCAAAACTTATTTTTTCGTTTACTTTAATGCTACTTTTAATAGGTTTTTTAGGCTTTTAACATACCTTTATTTATGTTCTACGCGTTGAGAGTCTCATTCATGCAAACGTCACGTAAAAATTATGACAAAAACAAGAAATTTATTCAGGTAACATTTATTCCCATATCTTCAACCATAATCTTACCTGGTTTCTTTTTTGGATAATACTTTAGTTTTCTTATTTCGAGTGCTTTAAGTAGTTGTGATTTTATGAATTCAACCACTGATAAAATATTTTTTTTCTACTAGAAAACTATCGTTTAGCGTAGTCAAATTTAAAACACGTAGAATAAAACTATTAATAAGTGAAATAACAAAAAACGGTGTTTAAAAAATTATTTTAAGAACATTTATCAAATCGAAACTTATCGAGAGTTTAAAACACAAAACGCGTCGATATTTCCCTTAGTTTCGCTGGGACATCGCAGCGATCAGACGTGTGTTGTGTAGCTCGACGTCATTTTACCTCCCGCTCGCACGGTTGCTCCCTTTCCCTCGCGTAGATTCTTATGGAGAGGCGAACTGTATCATGAAAGTTGCTCTACTTGAATATTGCACTTATCATTTAATAAGTAAATAACAATGGATAATATATTTTTTGAATATTTTAAGAAATCCCTCTTTCGATAAAATAAAGTCTAATCTACGTCCGTCCGTATTTCACAGCATCATAACTTTAGCACCGTAAAGATAAAGACATGAAATTTGGCACAAAAATAGCATTAATTTGCCTACATATTACTTAAATATGAAAAATTTGAAATTGTTTAAAATATTTTCAAAACAAAAGTGAGAAAAATAAAAAATATCCTAAAAATACAATATGGGTATCAAACTGTAGACACTAAAAAGGTGATTGTAAAAATATATACTTTTACTATATTTACTGGCACTGGTTTTGTGAAATCTTTAAAAAAACTACAATAATGTGTATGTCCGAAACTGGTAGACCGAAAAATATGAAAAAGATGTCCATTATAGATCATAACTGACCAACAACCGGGAAAACTATAGTGATTTAAAAATATAAAAAAAAAGTCAAATAAATAAAAAAATATATTTATAAAAATACAATATGGGTATCACATTGTAGGTATTAAAAAGCTTATTGTAATAATATATAGTTTGGCTATATTTAATTGCATCTATTTCGAGAAATCCTTGAAAATCTATAAAAAATGTATGTCCCCCCTCTTATCTCCAAAACTGGTGGACCGAAAAATATGAAAAAAATCATGGTGATATGTGTTTACGTAAGAATTACAGAAAAAATAAAGTGGTTCAGAAATTCACGAAAAAAAATGATAAAACTAAATTTATCATCCACAATACGGAACCCTAGGTTCTTACTAAAGTCTGACTCGCACCTGGCCGGTTTTTTTTTCAAGATGTTTGCGGTAGGCCGTTTTTTTGGGCGGTTTTAATTTAGTTTTCAGAGCTTTTATTACTACCCTTAATTTTTACCATAAGTATCCGGTTATCCGTTTAATACATTATCCGTTATTCGGATAGTAAAAATCTGCGAATAATTGCATGCCCTAATTCGCTTAGATTAAGTTATGTTAATGTGTGTTAATTCGAAAACCCGTAAAGCCATATTTTAGAAGTTGTGGTCTAAAAAACCCACGGGGATGGCGTGACACAAATTTTATACCAGCACCGCTGTCGCCACTTTTTGGAATAACTAAAGCCGAAGCTACATCCTTTTTATTACTTTACTTACTTTTATTTAAAATATCTTGAAAAGCTATCGAAGTCACTAAAACCGACAGTCGAGATAACAACGTGATATACAATAATGCATGAAAACAAAAGAACGTACGCAGCTGCGGTTCTTATCATTAAAACATCACATTTCTAAAACTAAATTTTTTACCTTTTTTATTGCACCTTAGTCATAATCATGGACACACAAACTGACAGACACTTAATTACCGTAAGAGTTTCTATTTTTAATATTATATTACTTAAAGAACTGATTGTAATATGTGTGTGAGTATTAGGAATACATAATTTTAAATGTTTTCATTGTTACGATTTGATTATTAATTTTCTACATTTCCAAATTTTATAAAGGAATTTTTTATGTCAGGCATTAGTTAAATGAAAATCTTGATGAATAAAGAAATTTTCGGGCACAACTACACGCTTTTTAGGGCATGCAGGTTTCCTTAGAGCGATAGGGCTCATCACGTTGAGACGTAATAATCGTCAGAGAAACGCAGGTGTACTTATAGGTACACGTATGGGTGGACTTATGACTTGCATCTCACAGTTCACACTCGGAACACCTCTTGACACCCCTTCGGTAAAAATCTGCAAATAATTGCATGACCTATAAAATGTATTGTGTCTAAATACTAATCACTCTTACTGCTACCAATAAGCCATCTATTCCAGATAGATTTACTTTTGTTTATTTTGCTTTTGCAAATTCATTTTGTTTGTTCCGATAAACAAACCAAACTTTGTAAATTACCGTTACTTGAAAAATTAAAAATCTTCACATGTCAAATTTTAAGTAATCGTACACTCATTTAACGAAGTAGAGCAACATTCAGGTGCGGTCTCTAACATCTTAATGCAGTGGGGGGAGCGCCACTTCTAAAGCCTCAGGTAAGATGAAAGCGAAATGTTGCAAAGAGAGTCTGGGGCCTTAAATACCGATAATTTAATGCGGTAAGTTTGTTTGTATAAACGAGTAGACAAATGTAATCTCGAGACGAAGTCGAGGGCTTACCATAGTCACGAGTTTGTAAAAAACAATTTCCGCAAGTGTGTTATATAAAGTTTTTCAACACATTTGCGAGAAAATAGTATAATAGGTAATGTAACAAACTTTTTCATTAGACTATTATTTAATAGCAAATAGGAAATTATACAGATAGGTAACTACTTTTGGAAATTAATGGTAAAATTTGGACAAGTATTCAAATACAGTGAAATTCGTTGACTGACTGACATTATTAATTTCACACGTATTTTGTTGAACGGGAGAATGTGACGTAAACGTTGGCGACGACGGCGGTGATGGCGGTGGTGGCGGAGCTTGCAGCGGTGACGGCGGTGGTGGCGGAGCTTGCAGCGGTGACGGCGGTGGTGGTGGAGCTGCAGCGGCGGCGGCGGTGGCTGGACGATTTCGCGTGAGGTAGAAGGGCGTGGTTCCACAACATTATTTATATTTAAAGACTTTGATATCTTATCACCTATTTAAATTTTATTGTGCACCGAGTCTTCAATATAATCCTCTGCTACGTTATTAGAGCGCCATCCTCCGTGGGTTTTCAATGTAATGATATCGGCTCCGGAATTCGCTAGTAATCTTGCGAGGTTCCGGTATAACTAGCCGGTTTTTCCAATTTCAAGAACGTAGCTATTTCTTTTGGTAAACTACCGATTTTGTTAACACCAACGACTTGCCGCATGCATTTACTGTTTTGGTACTTCTGAAAGAATCTGGTATTCTTTGCGTTTGTAATTATTAGAGTAAAACTCACCATGTATGGTGAACGTTCGAGGAATTTTGGTTTTTGTGTCAGGTATCTTGACAAGCAATACGTCCCCATAGTTTTTAATATCGCTCACATTTATGTTGGCTAATTGTTATCGTCTGCACGCCATCTGGGGCCAGGTTACCAAAAATTGCCTGTAATAAAAAACAAGTAATTTAAGTATGCTTATGTAGTTCTATACAGTTAAATGACCAAATTACCTATCAAATATAGGTATCCTATTATATTAAGCATTGCCTAAATAGGTAAGTACGTAAGTGCCTGCAAAAAAGTTTAAATAAAGAAAAGTTTTAAAACGTACTAAATATTTTTCATCTGACGCGTCATTAAGGAATTGTTCTACGTTAGCTGCAGTGAATACTTTTTATTTCTTGCTTGTATAGCCTATCGTTTTAACTATATATGTAGTTTTATATATTTTGTTAAATTTATGTAATTATTGATTTTTACAGTGCCTTTTAACATTGAATATATTGACCACATTGAGGACGGCTTCTCACGTAATTTATTGAAATAAGCCATCAAAACATTTTCAGATAATGAATGAGTATTTCTTTGAGCTCTTTTCTTCCATAATATAAAATTATTGTAAATCATTAAATAGCGCTCTCGCGATTTTGACGGCAAGAGACCATTTTCTGCGATTTGCGCCTCATTCATGATAGCAGGTGGAGTAGATTCCATATTAATATCGGATTCCTCGCTTGAATTCATGTTATTATTTTGTTTATAAATATCAGTCGGAAAGTCGCAACAATCTTTAACGTTTTTAATATCATGAAAAGGGCGCGCAATGCACATTTGCAAATGGCGCCATGTGCGCGTATCTCTTTTTTGGATATTAGATATAAGTCTATGCAACGGAGTATGCTACCGAGTATGCTACTGCATGGGGTAACAGCTATTTTACCGCATGTTCCGTTGTATGGTGCGTAATTTTTAATTTTCGAACAATGTATAGAGTATAGGTATACATCTTGAAAATAATGTTGAAAATAATTTTCACCTTATATACATTCAAAAGATATATCATTCTCATTGATAAAATGTTCACTCGATAAAATGTACGGTGACCATCGAAGATTATTAAAAATTAAAGGATTGAGCTTTCACTTTCAGTTCTATTTAGTTTCTTCTATTTCCTTTTTAACCGATAAATCAAATTTTCACCCTGTTCACCGATTAAAAGTCATCGTGTACCTAAGTTTAGTTTTGCTTTTCAGATATTGGAAGACAATAGTATAAATATGTTTTTATTTAGTTGATTTTATAAAGTAAGTTATTAACTTATTTTCCAAATATGTTTCGTAAAACCAACTTTACATTTAAGTTTAAACTGTATAGTACCGCATTGAAACATTACTTTTACAATTCCCCAAGTTCCAACCGGTCTTTCCACAATAAATTTTTTTTTGAAAAAAGTAGTACATTGTTTACGAGGGCCGGAAAGTAGGGTATTGCCTGACGAGGTGAGTTAGCAGATTGAAGCTAGCCTGCTATAATACAAGTCGAGCAATACCTGTTTCCACCGAGGCATATATATACCTATAATATATAGGTAAGTAAATAGTGCTTAAAGTGCTTTTCTCAAACAACGTGAGGCAATAAAAAATGCTTTTGCAAAAGACCAAGTAATTTAATGGAAATCGGTTATACTTTTCTAGCAGGAAGCAGGTTTTCTATGACCGAATTAAAATAAACTGTTATGGTAATCCCACCAAAAATATAAATAGGGCTGTCTTCAGTACAAAGGCAGTAAAAGATTTTCGAAAATCGGCAAATATCGATGACGTAATATATGGACAGCCCCTTAAGTCGTGTATCGGGAAAATGAGATATTTGGCATTATGGAAATTTTGATATCAATTTTTTTTTACAAATTTGCCAATTATTTACTATAACAAATCGCGTCTAATTTTTTCTTGAATGAACGATAGATAATTTATACCTACTGCAGTGTATAATACCTGTGGTTATATAATTGGATGCCCAATGTTAGATAGCTTTGACTCGATTTTGGCTGCAATTGCCTTTTTTGGCCGACGCCGCGCCGCATCTTTGATCAGACACTAATAGTGGTGCTCTATGGAACCTTGACATAACTATTAATTATAATAACACCTATACTAGTAATAAAATAGGAAAAAAGTCCAGTTTAAATAACACTTTTAAAAAAAAAAGTTTGTATGACGCCAGGGTAGGCACTGCGCCTACCCTAGAAAGACATTTTCATAAAAATTTTTTTTTTTCAAAGTGATATTTAGATTTTTTCATATTTTTTTTATTGTCGTACTTGACCTTCTGATTGCTTTTCCTGAAAAAAGTTCTGTGCACGCCACTGCCCTGGTCAACATATAGGCTATAAGGGATGTTGATAAAATGACCGCCAAGCCGAAAACTGTCGATGATTAAAATACATTTTCACGCGAGCGATGCCGTGGGCAAAAGCAAGTAAAGTAATATGTTAACATACTTATGAGACAGATAATAGTTTACTTTTTACATTTTATGTGAGCTTAGTCACGTGCGCTACGGGTGAACAATGCTTTTAAAACAAAATAACAGTATCTTTTCCAACCTAACACCATAATTTTATCCTCATCTGAAAATTGAGTCGTTATAGTTGTATATGTAATTGAGAAAAGAGAAGCCAAGGCGTTCGGGCTCTCAGTGATCCATCATCCCCCGCGCTGACCGCCGCCTGCCTGCCCCAACCCACCCCCGGATACACCCGCTCCTACTTTTCACTTTCTCTACATATTTTAAGGAGAATAAAACTTTCTTCTCGCCCCCATCGCTTTTAGTTTCACGAGTTGTAATAGACCCAAGTACCCTAGTGGGTTTCCGGGCCGACATTGTTGATAATAACCAAATTTTTTGCTGTCAACGAAAATTAGTTTTGGAGTGCAATGTCAAAACACTCAGGTTTAATTTCCAGTGGGAGCTGTGAATTACTTAGATATGTGTAAACGTGGGAATTGAACATCCATTTCTACTTACTCATGTCAACAGTTTCAGAACTACATTACAATTTGTTTTAGGAACACGGCTGAAGTGCTTGTCTATTTAAATCACAATTTCCTACATTAACTTTAGTAACTGTGTCCCCGACGCAAATTAAAACTGACCGCGTACTCGCAGCCATGTTTGGGTACCGTCGAGTATAATTTTACCCGCTCTACCAGTACAATACACATTAATTCTCAAGGCTAGCGGCTAGGGTTGCCAACTGAATGAATCAAAAATCCGGGAGTTATAATAAAAATCGAATAATTTTAATTGAAGTTATATTTTTTGACACTGCAAGCACCTTTTTATTAGAGACGACGAAAGCATAAATTTCTTCACAAGTGCATTCAAAATGCATGCACACTTGAGTTTTAGATTTTTCACATATTCTTGATTCAGCGGAATACGATTTTTTGACTAAAGTTTACAGAAATTTAATATTTTCGACAGAAATTTAAATAGACATAATAATTATGCCTTTGCCAGATTCATTATTTTCAAAAAATAATGCAACTTCACTCTTAGCGATGGAGCGAAATATACGGCAGATTTCAGTAGAATTACTGGAGCTGGAAGATAAAGAAAATTTGGAGCATTTTTCCGGGTGAATCCCGGAATTGCGGGAGGGTTGGCAAACCTACTAGCGGCCGCAGCATCACCGCTGTCTATAATAAATGAACGGGCGCAGGGAGACGCTGACCAATGGCTGCCCCTCCCTCAATCAATATGATGGACTCGGCGCGAGGGGACGATCGCTCACTGATTTTTTCCCTCGCTGACAGGGCTCGGGAGGACGTGTTTTTGCGCCCTTCCTCGCAGGACACGAAGGGACCGGGCAATTAATAAGAGCGCGAGGTTCTCCAGTGTCACATTGCTTGCCCCGTGGTCGCTATCACCCTGCTACACTCCTTTTCCTTGTTTACTTGATAACGTTTTATTGCTTGCATGGGTATTGCTTTCTAGGGTTGGAAATTGTAGTCCTTTATATTTCATATTAAATTGTAGATGGATATTTAATTTATATTCGGTAATCAAAGTACTTGTTCTACTTTAATTTATTCTCCAGTATCAAAGAGAAGCAGACGAAAATGTTTTATATTCATCGACAGAAAAGCTCTCACAAGTACTTTCTTCTTAGAAGTAATTAAAAAGTAATTATACTTGATTACTTAAAATTCATACTTACCTAAAAGCAAACTGCCAGATCCCCAAAACATCTTGAGAGTTTGGATGAAAATCTTAATCTAAGTTTAAAATTTTCTGCGAGAATCGGCAAATTTTGCACTAAGTCATTAAAGTACAAAACTTCGATCATTTCGCTGGCGTTGCTTAAAAGCCTTTTTAGGCGGAGAAAAGTAATCTTTCATTAGGGCGGGGAGGGGAAGGACCTAAAACGGAAGTTCTCTTTGAAAGGAAAATTAAACGTGGGATGTGCTCACGTTGAGTTGCGGTACCGTGGTTCTGTGACTCGACCATATCAAACTGTACTGCGGACTAGTGAAAGATTGCAACTCATAACTCATGAAGTAAAATAATGAAACAACTAATACAGAAATTAAATTTTAGATATGAGGCCATATCAGATAATAAAGCCGATACTGAAGGCTTTAATTTTAGTTTTAGTGCTGTCAAAACTAAATTTTGTTTATTGCAAAATAGTTCTTAAATGCTAGGAATAGAAGCTAAATTACTTTGGAATAATTTAGTTTTGACAGCATTAAAACCTTCAGAATCAGGTACAATGGTATCGATTCGGCATAACACGACTTAACTTATTTGACAGATTAACCTTATTTTTAGCGTCCTGTCTTTTTCTTTCTTTATCGAAAAGACAAGGATAGAACGCTTAAATTAAGTTTAGTCCTGTCAAATAAGTTAAGATGTGCTACACCGAATCGGTAGCAATGTCAGATATATCAGATAATTATAATGGTTTGTAAAATGGTGGCCTCGAAAATTTACTACCGTAGGAGTTGAATTTTGAAAAGGGAAATATTTAATTGCATACCTCAAAAATACTGACTTGCACCTTGCACACTAAAAAACCTTTCTGCATAACAAAGGTTAAGTAAGGTTAGAACATTCGTTTTTTAGTGTGCAATTCAGTATTTTTAGGTATAAAATTAAATAATGCCTTTTGAAAAATCCTAAATTTACTTTTACGTTCCCGTTGTTATTGATAAGGATAAGTTTTTCAGCAATAACCTTACTTTAAAACAAATGGCTTTTGACTAGAGTATTAGATATAACTCATAATTATAGCACTCTAATAACACGACATAATTTTCTTATCAATAGAAGAGTGAATGCGGGAAATAAAGTGAGTGAAGCCTACACTCCTTTATGAGCAGCCAAAATGTGACTGCAAAAGCACGATTGGCGGTTCATAATTGAGTGTTGGCTCCGACTCTTATGTATGGTGTTGAATATTGGGTATGGCAAGATAAACATCAAAGTAGAGTGAATGCAGTGGAAATGCGTTCCTTATGGAGTATGTGTGGTTTAACATTGAATTACAGTGAAAAATATCGACACACGGAATCGATGCGGCCTGAAAGAAGATGTAGTGATTAGAATAGAAAAAGGAATGCTTCGGTGGTTTGGACATGTAGAGAGTAGAGTGACGAAAAAAATTTATGGTGCGCAAGTGGAAGGTACAGCTCGACCAGGCCGCCCTGGAAGGACGTATATGCTGACCAAATTGGCGACATACTGAAGAAGGGCCATGTCAAAAGTACCCGGAATAGAAGAGCTTGTATGACGAGATTTATGGATGTGGAAGACGCGAAAGAGGTGTTACTGGATCGTAGCACATGGAAATCTGTAGTCTTTGCCTACCCCCCTGGGAGGCAGGCGTGAGTATATATGTATGTATGTATTTTTAGAGTTCGCTACCCAAAAGGAAAAACGGAGCCCTATTAATGTCAACCTGCTGTCTGTCTGTCCTTCTGAATGCTACGGGTCTCTATCTCTTAGACAGAATCAGATAAAGACCTGAAATTTTGATATGTTGTGTAGAATGTTGATCCAAAACCGAATATTGAATTAAAATTAAACTAAATAATTTTTAGGTGGGCAAGGTATTAAAATTAAACCACATGCCCTACTGTTTATACTGAACCCTTTCAAAGTAAAATATTTGAAATAACGAAAAAAATAAACTACTTCCCCATAGAATTTTTTAACACCTATTCGTAATTTTTTTTCGTCTTGTTTCAATAGTTTAACAATGGAAGTAGGTCTGTATAATCAATCAGTAAATCGTGTGGTAAATTTTTCATTATTACACGGTGAAAAAGGAGTCGATTTTTTTTATCTTACCCTGGCTTGTGATTTGTCATTGTCTTGAACTCCTTGAGTATTATATGAATTCTTTTCTTATCTTCATAAATACAGAAATGGAGAGCCGTCAATGTTGTCAGTTTTAGACAATTTTTGTTACGGGGTCTATTTCAAAGACCAAAGTAGTTAGGTATTTGGAATTACTGTATATCATGTACCATCTGGCTGGTATTTAAACAACAAATACCGAAAACGCTGATTTATAATGTAGTTTTACTCGACCAAATAAAATTTGTTTCATAAATTTTGTAGGTTTGTTATTTTTGGTAAAATTGTATATTTTATTAATATATTATTAAATATAATTACAGAATATAATTGCCTTTTTTATAGATTTAAGCATTAGATGATAATAATAAAAAAATAAACTTTATATTTTTCGATATATTTCGACATCATCAGTGAGGCCGTCAACTTTTTAACTTATTTAAATGCTACAGAACCGCCAGGGTGCGAGTCCTACTCGCACTTAATGGCTTAAAATTCTTCTAGCCCTTAAAAATAATTTCAACAGTTTTGTTCAGATATTTTCTACAATTGTCAAGATTTAAGTTAAGTAACTGCGCTTTTTTACTTGAATTATTGTAGTTGGCATCTTTATTACTTACCACGAATTACTTATGCTGTACAATTTATTTAAATAAATAAATAAAAATAAATACTTTAGGGGCTTAGTATCGCCGATTGGGTACGGAGGTAAAGCCTACATCTCCGCGTTTATGGCCAAACCAAAAATATTGAAAAAAATGTGTATGAATTATCTCTCTATATAAAAACTCTAAGACAACATATGCAACATTTCTTTTTTATCTGCTTATTTGGCGACACTAATCGCCTTAAGGCGATTACCGTCGCCAAATTAGCAGCTCGATGTTTGTCTGTACGAATATCAACGGAAATGACATTGAAATAACGTTCATATCAGTGCATAATGCGTGGTGGCTGTTACGACGCTCGCTGCGTCCTTGATAGGGCAAAATAGGAGAAAATAATACTTTTCACATGGACGTGATTATTCGATTGAATAATTCTATGTTGTATTTATAGCTATCAAGTTTATCTATTTATCAAAGTATAAATGAATTAAATCGCCTAAGCCGCTTAGGAGCAGTAGGGAATTCAAGCCAAAAAACACCATTTAGTTAAAATAATTTTTCATACTGAAGTTTTGGTGGTACGAAAAAAGAAAAATGTTGCATATGTTGTCCTAGAGTTGATAATCCATAATACATTTTTTCAATATTTTTGGTTTGGCCATAAAAGAGGAGTAGGCTTTAGAAAGTACCCATTTGGCGGTATTAAGGGCCTTAACAAATTCATACGATACATCGCGTAGCACTCACCAATATTGTTTAAATGACAAGTACTACGCGCGACTGCTACGCGTGTCTACGAACCACGGTAGTGCATACGGGGGTGGATTTTAATTACGTCAAACAAAGTTTGTAGGTACTAGTGAAAGTTGTCCGGTTGCCGTCGCCGGCAGCGGAGCGGCCATTACGGGTGCCGGCATGAGGATCAATCATACGTGTCGTCTACTCGTTATACAACTCGCTAATGATCACACGTACTTATGATGATGGAACATTTTACTTGCGAATACTTACTCGCTTTGTTACGTTCTTGTTTTTGAGACATGGGTATTCCTTATTAATTTCCTGTTTCTAATATACTATACGTAAGCTGAAAACTGGTATTAGTACTCGTCCATAAAAACAAATTTTACTATAGAACCAACACTGGAAACGTGAAAAAAAGATATCTATCTTCTGTTTCATAGAAAAGTTAGAAAGTAACCCGACCAAAATTTATGAAACAACAGTTTTTTTTTCTTGATTTTTCAGTTTATTGTTCCGTTTCCGGCTTCCGCAACTTTTCTTAACACTCTGTATAAGGTGACATTTATTTATACAATAGCCAAAATAATACTAGAGATTCGGTAAGTGGTTAGAACCAAGGTTCAACATTCCTTTTTGTGAAAAATAAAATTTAAGCTCCCTATACTAATTGACTCAGAGTTTTTCGTAAATTTGTATAAGGGTACATTATTTTTTCGTATTCTGCAAAAAAGGTTATTGAACCTTGGTCCTGACCACTTACCGGGTCTACAGTATGAATTTGGCTATATAAACAAAAGTCATCGTATATAAAGGTCAAGAAAACATAAACCTCGCAATTTCATTTAAACTTGTAATGCTAAAAGCGAAATAAAATAAAATTAAAATTGAAATTAACAGCTAGTTGGTTAATGAAATAAAATCATACATGATTATGTAAATATAAACACATTGATTTCAAGTATAAATAGTTTATTTGCTTATAACACTTTTTGTACATTTACTCAATAAAACTAAAGGTTAGATAATAGGTCTAATAAAACCTCCCTCATCATCACATATGAAACAAATGCAGGCCACTAAATAACCATTCAGAAAGCAAACAATACAACTACACAAGTACTTAGTTTAGTTATCTTCGTGCTACAAGTTTTTAGTGGCGAACAGCAGCATGTTAATTCGCCCAAAGGTGCTATAAATCGGGCGCGCCCGCGGCTTCGCCTTTAGAAATAGTCCTGGACCCATCCAAAGCTCGAAGTTGAACCTAAAGACTGTTGTTAACATTTCTGATATTTTTTGTAGTTTTATTTGTCTGAAGCAGTATTTGTTTTGAATTTTAATTTTGCATTAAATCCACCTCTTGCACATTTTATTTAATTAACTTTTGTACAATAATTTATTAAGAAAGAAAATAATTAACAGTAATTAGATATTTTCTGATAGTTATGAAATATATAAATTGCTATAACAATAAAAATCTTGAAGACGGGGGCGTGTCATTTCAAGAAAACAAACCCATCCCACTAATATTATAAATGCGAAAGTTTGTGTATGAATTTGTATGTTTGTTACTTCTTCACACTGAAATAGCTAGGCTACACTTAATCCCGGAAAAAGAGAACACTGTTGCTGCGGGAAAAAGGATGACGTAAAACCGAAATTAAGCGGGTGGAGCCGCGGGCAAAAGCTAGTTCTCTATATATTACAAAATCTTTACATCATTATTCAATTGCTCACATTTTAAACTCGTAAAAAATCAATCTTTAACTGGGGTAATAGACCAAAAATTCTGAAGAAACGTATCGTATTTGCATGCTAATCATACTATGCTTAAATAATGAAAATAAAAACGTATCCAATATTGGGTCCGGCAAGTCCAAATCTATATAAATATATTGCGATGCCGGCGCGTTAATCAGTGTTCAACCACCATTAATTTGATTAGGGTTAGTGTTGTGTCGGTAGCACTGGGCGCGGCGCGCTATCAATCCGCCGCATTAGCATGCCGGCCCGTGTTCGACCACTGTAGACTGTAGGGTTACCACGGAATCATAAGCTTATATTTATGGCTTGTCATGCTTACATTGTTAAGTATGTGCATGAAACACTAGTAAACAGAGGTCTTCTGATAGTATTGAAGACTGCCTTCTTTGCAGAGTCTGTCTAAATAAGGATGTTTAAGGCATATTTTGATTGTGAATTAGATTCTAGCTCTTACTATATTAAGTCCCTGTTTATTATTGCTATGATTGCTGGCCTATATATCCTACATACCAAACTACTGGTTTTTTCAAATATTTATGGCCTACCACCGAATGTGCTTTTATTGTTTTAGATAAAATAAAAAAATTAATACGAGTCAAACATCGATAATGTTATTTAGATTAATAATAATTAAAAATAATGTTTGAAAACATCCACAATCTTGCCAAAATCATGTTTGTCCTGAAACAAGTTTTCAATTTTGCACCCGTGACGAAATCGGCACGATTGTTTTGTCCTTGCAAGTTTCATGGAGCGTGGACGTTATAGCGAAATGAAACAGCATTAGCATTGTATTTGCCCACGTTTCAACTGAGTTGGTCGCGTCATGATGTCTGTTCTTATAACTCTTCGTCACCGAAGACATAAGCAGGAATGTAACGAGCCCATTTCTTGAATAGAATCAGTTTTTGTGAACCCCCCTGACTGAGTGCACCAATAAAATGCACAATTGTACAATAAATGCACAATAATACACAACAAATTAAACTCTTAGTACTCATATAACGTCATAAATGTACAACTGACAGTAAAAATAAACAAGGTGATCAAAGAGCGATGCCATATCGTTCTCTATAAAGATGCGTAATCTACCAATTTCTTTTAAGTATTTACAATTTAGATTAAGTAATCTAAATTAAAATTAAGTCCATACCTTTACAGAATATATTATTTTAGTATCAAAAAGCTTGACAGCCCTTGTCTAGTCGAGCAGTGATATAGTGATGAGTGAAACCGACCGATTCGTGTCGAGCACTTTTAGGTCAATTAGCTACGTCACCGGCCCAAAGCTGGGCCCACCGAGTCGACCTGGCCCAAACGGCTAATCAGCAGCGCCGCGCCAAACTTTACGTCGTGTTAATTTGACTAATGCGTCCGCCCCCGCCTCCACCCCGCCAAGCTTACATTCAGTTACACCTTCGTAAACTACAGCGACTAATTTTGACAATATAAACTGTAAGATACGATATAAAAAATATTAAAATACTAGCAAGCGGTAGTTCAGTTGGTAAGACGCCGCCGGACTCTTCATATAGAGACCCGGGTTTGAAACCTGTCGGTCGAGCACATGTACCAATGAAATTTCCGATGTGTATAGTATTTGTATATATCACTTGCTGAACAGTGAAGAAAAACACTGTGATATAAACATACATGCCCTAAAAAAGCGTGTAGGTATATCACCCTTATCATGTTGGAACGTAATAATCGTTGGTGAAAAGAGGGTGTCCGAGTGTTGACTGTTCCAGCAACAGTTCACACTCGAAAATACCTCTGACAATCCTTCCGGAATATATGTCGTGACGATATGTTATGTTTTGACGATATGTATATATATAATTTGAATTTGAATTTGAAAATTTGAATTTGTGTTTTGAAATACTGTTATACAGTGGCTTGGACAGAACTTAATAAAAAAAATATGAAAAAAATTCAATACCACTTAAAAAGAAATATTTGTATGTGGCCAGCGTAGACACTGTCTTGGAGTAAAATTTTTTATACAAACTTATTTTTTTTCGAAGTGGTATTTAAATTTTATATATTTTATTGTCAACCTTGACCTTCTCATTGCTTTTCCAGCAAAAAGTTCTATGTACGCCACTGCTATTATACGCAGGCATCCAAATAATCTCTTAGTACTGATTAAAATTTCGTAAAACCTAACTTTGATGTTCGTTAGAATTTTTTGTTTTTGAAATGAAATGATATGATTGACCAATTAATCGCTAATTAAAACGAGTTAAATGTGTATGTGTTTTACGGGTAAAAATTAATTATTTCTTGATAAATATCTCGAAATATATCTAACTAAAATTTTATTTAAATGTGTTTTATCTAGTTTTATTGTTTTAGACAGATTAAAATATATAAATAAAAAGTTATAAATACTTTTTTATTTAAATAATTATAAAACCAAAAAAAGGCTTAAAAACATTATTTATTCAATTATCTAGTTTTAATCATTTAAAAAGACAAAAAGTCAAAATTTAATATTTATTTACATAGATTATACTTAGTATACATAACAACATTCCCTAGCCCGCGAAAACAATGTATCTCGTCTCTATTCTTACTATTGTAAATATTGAATGGTCAACTGGAATTTAATTTACATTTGCGATGGTTTTTCTTTGGGATAGTTGTTCAGTATGATCAGTAGAGTACAAGGGCGTACGCAGGGTGGAGGGGGGCAGGTAGGGGCAACTGCCCCCCCCTGGGCAAAAGTAGCCCCCCCCCTGGAGTGTGAGACAAGCAAGTGTTATGTATTAAAATTAATATCTCGCTTTACACTGAAAACTAACTATTGTCTTAAAAACATACTGTAGGTAAGCTATATACTGAAAATCCCCGGAGACTAATTTTTCAAAGATAAATTTGGTATAGAAAATACATACGTAGTGTTTAATAATTTCTTTGTCTTTTTTGTTTTAGAACCTATGCCTATATTATTGAGTTTCTGCCCCCCCCCCCCTGAGTGAAATCCTGCGTACGCCCTTGGTAGAGTATGTGGTTTCATTTGAAGATAGGAGTATGTTAACACCGGTATAAGATGTAATAGCAACAGCAACACCACTTTCAGTTTTGTATCAGTGTTATTAACGGGAATAGGGAGGTGTGTCGCCACTGAAACTCTGAACTATAAAACTGATGTCATCTATCATCCATTTAGACATGAGGACGTCGGCTGCAAGGTTTATGACGGATTGTATACCTGGTGAATAGTAAAGCGGACTATTTGCATTTTAGTGGGGTTGCTCCAACTTAATTAGTTTGGTAGGTACTGTATTACAATTGAATAACGTGTTTATAGCTACAATACAAATGTATACTCATTATGTATACAAGTTTTTAGGATAGAGATCAGAGGGGCTATTCCGAAGTGACAAAATTCGATCGAATATCGTTCGGTCGTATGTCCATCTCTACCACCCTCTCTATGCGTGCGTCAGAGATGGACGTATGCTCGGACGATAAACGATCGACGGAATCTTTTTGGGAGTACTGGGCCAGGTCCTCTAAAAAGGCCGTTTTGCGTAAATCACATTATGATTCTGTTCTAATGCTGTTTCTTTTGCACGCGTGAAAAATCTCTGAAACTATTCTACTTTCAAATCATTTTATGATACAGCCAAGTCTGCCTTTTTAGATCTCCAGGACTTTGTACTGGAAATGAATTCATTAGAAAACAGTTAATCTAAATTAGTTGGAAGTTATTGGATAAAAATATGATTTACAGTAATCTTATCCGGCGGCGTGTGGCAGAAATATCGTGTCTGACCGCAATTAGGTCGAGCTACTTAACCAATTAGAGAGAGACAATCGCCCTCATGGCCCAGTGTGAATACGCCCCTATCATAGGTCTCTTTTTGTCCACTTTACGACATTTTAAAAGGCCTCTTCATTACGCCATCGATTATTTACAAAAAAATTGAAAACTCGTCCGAAACTCCATGTAGACACACAGTATAGGGGACAATTTACTTTGTTATTGTTGTTTTGAGAACGGCGTAACGTGTTGCTGGTTTATTATTTATCGCTTTGACGACGCCAGGCGTTTGAATAACGGTTATTCCTTTTCAATCATTCTGACATTGAGAACGGAATTATACTAATTTAGAATGTTACGTACAATACAAAAGTTTTATTCGTAACTTCCAATGGTACGATTTTCTCCAATGTATTTTCATTCTTTCTTCTTGGGTCCTCTGACTACACGCTAAATAAGCAACTCGATGTGTGTCGGTACAAATATCAACGGAAACGACATTGAAATAATGTTCATTTCAGCGTGCCTTGAAAAGTGGCTGTTACGACAACCACTGCGTCTCCGGCTAGCGCAAATAAGGAGAAAATAATACTTTTCTCATGGACGCCACGAACGGAAAACAAATTTTCAACTTGATTTTTTTAGATCTAAAAATTTCCCATAATTTGGTGAAATAATAATTAAAATCGCTTTAGGCGTTTGGAAGGAGGAAGAGAATTCTTGTGTTAATCATGTGAAACATTCGATGACTTTCGATTTTTTTTGTCAAAACTTACTATAAAAAACTGTTTATGAAACTTGAAATTTATTTATGACTCTATAATGACTATTATATATTTTTATGAAAGTTTTTGGACCACCCGTGTGGGAGAAGTAGGTCTTCAAAGACAGGTCCAAATTGCAGTTGGCGAATCCATTCGCCTTAATTAAAACTCTATGAAGAACTACGTGAAGTGAAGAACCGAAGCGCAAAGAGAGGCCACATTTTCAGATAAAATAAACGTTTAATTTATTTAAATGAGAAGCTTCGCCGGTTCGCTACAATGGCCATAAAATGTAAATTGTCGGTAACGGAACAAAGTGATAATTTGTTAATACTTGTGTGTAGTACATACCCTTAAATTGAACATACAGTTGCGTACATCAGTGTCTAGCAGAATTTTAATATTATACAACGTGTAACAGAAAGGTGTAACCATATTTGAAAAGCTTATTCAGTCAATGGTATAGAACAACTTTTACTATGGAGCCAAGACTGAAATCTCAAAAAAAAAATCTGTCCTTCCATACATTTCGGCCGCGCGGCATTGTATTTTTCTATGACGATGTAAGAATTACAGGTTTTGTTCCATAGTAAAAGTTGTTCTATACCATTGACTGAATAAGCTCTTCAAATATGGTTACACCTTTATGTTACACGTTGTATATATTAGATATAAATACATAATAGACATTAAAAAATGGGACATTTACTGTGTTCACTTTTAAGAGATACGTTACGCCTAAAACATATATAGGTATTTATAAAATTTAATACATTTATGGTAAAACTTCGTCCTGTCCTCCCATGGCCTCTAACTCAAGATAAACGTTCAGGTAGGGAAAATTGTGGATACAATTTTTTTAGAAAATCTTTTATATCGTATTTTTTTTCTGGGGTATGATAGTAAGCGAATTTTCAAGAAGATCATCATCTCATCCGCATCCCGTATCAAATCTTTTTACGTATACTTATATCATTGACATCTGAGTAGGTGAGTAGTTACAGTATAGGTAAAAGTTAGTTTTGTTTCTGTCCATACATCCATCAGCCTGTGTTCGTCCACTGCTGTTAGACCTTTCCAAGATTTCGTCACTTTGTCCTCCCCATCCAGCCACCACCCGCAATTTCCTTTATTAAGTTTAAGTTTTGTTAAAGTTCAACCATTTATTTTATCTACTATCATACTGAAATAAGATAGCAAAAGCGGTTTTATAAGCTAATGTAGGTAACATTGTTTGAACAATGTTATAATATTACATTATAACATC
Source organism: Ypsolopha sequella (assembly GCA_934047225.1). Classification (NCBI taxonomy): domain Eukaryota; kingdom Metazoa; phylum Arthropoda; class Insecta; order Lepidoptera; family Ypsolophidae; genus Ypsolopha; species Ypsolopha sequella. The sequence continues at coordinate 12,900,817 of OW203985.1, forward strand.
ACAATTCTGCGCTGTGGTTGGCCAAATTTTTTATAATACCGCTAGAGATCACAAGCGACAACTGTCTGTCTTCTCTTTACTCTCTCGCTTCTGATTGGTCTCAAGCATCTACATATATCCTATGGGCTCAGAGTATCATGTCGAGTATCACGAGTAATCACGACAGTATCATGACGAGTATCACGACAGTATCATGACGAGTGTTCTTTTTCTCATTTTTCGTGAAATTGTTTTTGATGGTCGTAGATAAAGTATTGTGTGTTTACTATTAAAATACTATTGTGTTTTTAAAACATATTTTCAAATACATATTTAATTTATCATTAGTGATGTGCTACATATAGAAAATAAAAAAGCTAGTTTGAACAACGTTATTTAAAAATAAAACATACATAGTAGTATGTACTAGTATATAGTTAGTAGTATATGCTAAAGTCATATTCTACGGGAAAACGAAATTTTTGTTTTGTGGAATTTACAGTCATGGAACCAAAGTTGTTCAGTATGACTATGTTGTTAAAGTTTGTAGCAGGTACACCTTGTACACTATACCCATGCCTTGTACCTATGTATCTAGTGTACAATGTACATAATCCTAAAATCGCGTTTGGTCGTAGAAATGTTGCTTGTGAGTGTACTCTTCAATTGAAGCAGAGAGGGTGGAGGCGGGTAGTTAATTCATGTGTGGTGAAGTGGCCGCCAGCCGCCGGCCGCAAGCCGCAAGCCGCATGCGGGACCATTTATATCGGACTCACAATCGATGACACTACTCCTGCGTTACGATGTAAGCGCTGACCACGTTTCACATTAAGAGGATGGCCTACCCTAGCAACTTTTTTTACCCGTCCATCACAATAAGCCCAATGACAAAGACCTTATTTGCTTTTGATAGAGACGATTATATGTTGGCTCAATGGCCTCTTTTTTTTGGACGCGTAATACTAATGATCACGCAGCGAAACAACAAATTGGTGTGTTTATACTGAAATATTTGTAGGAAAAAAAATATTGGATTTAAGTAGAATCCCTTCATATTTCTATTAAATATTTTGTAAAAAAAATCAAGTTGATCTCTTAACCGCGTTCTTGATACGAACGTTTGAAAATAAAAAAAAAGGTGGGTGGAAATCTTTTTTTTTTGATAAATTTTATAAATCTTAATACATTGTTTATAAATAGAATCCCTAGATAAAAGTTCAATAAATCAAATATATTTTTTTCAATACAAGGAGAGTCCGAATTTTTTCAATTGAATCCTCGAAAGTCTGGCGTTTTTCATGCTCTAGGGTCAGGTACAGTTTTAAACAGGCAAATTCAACCTTATCCTAGTAGGTAGGTACTGTAACATATAGCTAGGCAATATGTTAGGTTTAGGTAAGGCTAGGTTTTATAGGTAGATTAAAGGACTATTTGTTCGTGTTTAGTTGGCAATCGATAACCTTTATGGATCGACATACGTCGCATTGACTGAATTATTTCGTGTTTTCCAAAAATAAATACAGATCGAGTATAAAAGATCTTTCAGATAAAACACGAAAAAGATTCCTCAGAGAGTCCGATTAGTGCGGATGTGCTTCTCCATCCATAAATTATTGAAGAAATATAACAAGTGAGTGCTCTACCAGATTTAGAGCTCCCCTCCCTTAATGTATAATTGATAAATAGGCTACATCAAATGAAAAGAAAATATAAAAGAAGATAAACTAAAAATAATAAAGTGGTGTAATTATAATAAAATCCTCACGAGATCCCGAGTACACGGTGTGCACATCACAGTACATACATATTCCTGTCTACCATCAAAATAAGCAAAAACATTATTTTTGCCTATTGTGCATTGCAGGCTGTTAGCATTTCCTTTAGCAATGACAATGGTAATGAAAAGTTACATTATATAAGTGTTACTTGACTATACGAACAATATTTGTGTCGATTCGGTGCATCACGCTTTAAAAGGTTATGCGAATTTTATTTTTGTCACTGTCACTCCAAGCGAAAATACGCTCAGTGCGAGAGGGGCGGATTCAGGGCGAAAGCGAAAAATGTTAGTTTTATAATTTTTATAAAAAAACTAAAACAGCTAGCAAAATTTCAAATATGAAATCTCTAGATATTGTTGAAACACACCTAATAAAATATGTTTGAGTTATGTATATGGTTCCTATTCGTCAAACGTGGCGAAAAAGTTTGTTTGAAGACCTCATTTTAACAATTATTTCTATCGAGGAAAATTTATCCAAACATGTTTTCCAATTTCAAAATCCTAGATTATATAAACTGCTGCCGTTAATTCGAGAGAATGATGACAGATGGAGTGTGGCGATATCTCGAAAAAATACTACAAGTCAACAAGAGCTTCTTCACGACAAAAATAAATAAAGGCACGTTAAAAAAATATCAACGGTACAACAAATGGGACGAAATAAATCCAAATCATGATTATTTAAACTTTTTTTATAAATAAAAACCCTGGAATAGAATATATATACGATCTTATTATTTGGTAAGGTATATCAGTTTTATAATACGACAACACTGCCTTACACCGCAGATATTATAAACCTTTTTCTGAAATGTCGGTTCAAAAAGTCGAGGATTCATACTGCAGGCATTATGATTATGATTTGACAGAAATAATGAGCAGAAGGAAATTTTAGTTATAGCACGAGATCTTTGAAAGGTGACATTTATTTATACAGCCAAACTACCATATTGGCAAGTAATAATAATAAATCAGCAACACGGATCGTAATACTTTTTGCTTATTTTGCCAAATAAAATGTTGACTTCCTATAGTAACTGACTCGGAGCTGGACTCGGGAAAACGATAAAAACAAATTAAAGAGTTTCACAAAAAGGGTAATAGAACATTGATCACTTAGATACAGTCTTAATTCAATATGATTTCCGCTACATAAATAAAATGACAACCTCTATATAAGGTTCTTAAATTCAAGTGAACACAGTATCGCTAATAGACAACTTTTCGCCAAAAATAATATATATTTTGCGCTCTTTTTTAACTTTTACGTAGAAATTGAGTCAGCTGATTCATTCAGTTTTGTACTAGGAAGTGGAAAATATATACGACATAAATACTTTTTATTAACAAATGTGACCTTTTAACGATATACAATCTACCCTAAAATCATCATGATAAATATAAAATATTGAAATGCAAAACAGTAAAAAAAAGGTTTTATCCCCTGACATTTGCAAACGTCACCATTCTCTCGAATGAACGGCCGGAGTTTTAGTCAAAATGCATATACCAGGAATTTGTTAAAACTTTCCATGGATTCCATGAAATACACAAAAAAGAAGCACCTCTATTTTTTACATATCGCCTTAACTTATTTGACAGAACTAAACTTATTTTAAGCGTTCTGTCTTTTTCTTTCTTTATCGAAAAGACAAAGACAGAAATAAGGTTAGCCCTGTCAAATAAGTTAAATCGTGTTATACTTAATCGACACCATTTTGTCTATCGTCATGGGCTCAGAACATTGTAAGTCTCGAGGCTATATGAAATTCGCTGCTTCATCTCATATACAGATTGCTCCGATGAGATAATGGAAGAGATTTATCTATGTTTTGAATTACGACTATTATTTGTAATTAACTAATATAATTTTCTCTGTACATAAAATAAACATTTATTCGTTCTCTTCTCACAGCCAAAGTTCATGAATAATATTTTAAAAATCATAAGTGCGAAAGCGGCCTTTAATATTTAATTAACAATTACTTATATGTACAAACGCAAGGTAAGTATACGTGCGTATACGCAAGGTGCTTGTTTATTCAGTTCAGTATATTTAAATATATATTATATATATATTATTTTTATGTTATTATTTTGTTATATATTCAATTATTTTATGACTTTATTTAGAGTGAAGTATGATTACTTATTTTTATTATTGTAGTGTCCTCTCTCCCATTAGGGTTTGCTGGAAGAAATGTCTTACCAGAGATAAGCTCGCCTCTGTACGTACATGTTTTTTACTGCAAATAATTGTATTCAATGTCTCTGTGTACAATAAAGAGTAAAGTAAAAATGAACATATACAATTCACACATTTATAAGTATTTCATTTAGTCAATAAAAATAAGCATTTTAGAACAAGCGATATTCGTTTCTCTTAATTAACCTTTATGCCATAATAAGTCTAAAAAGCTCAAGTTCTAATTATGTATGCGCCCCGCCTCAGGATCCCATTGGCTGAGCTAACCCTTCCACAGCGAAAGGGTTATTATTAGACCCCTATCATATTCCCGCGCTGCGCCGCCGCCGCGCCGCGCCTCGAGGAGAGGTCTTTTACGTTTTTTAACCGTGCTTCTTGTTTATTTTTTACTCGGTTTCGAAGCATTTTGATTGGCTTAACTAAATGGTTATAAATCCGTTCCTTCCATTATTATTCCATCAAGTCATTTACTCTGTGAATATACCCTTTCACCCCTGTGATTAGAGTGAAAGGGTTGGTAATTGTTAACACTTTATGTAAAAAGGGTTTAATGCAGGGGTTGGGTCAAAGGGTAACGTGTTATGTATTTATGAATTATATACGTATGTAGGTATACGCAGACCCTTATATGATGATTCGGATATTTTTGCAATATGTTATTGTGCATCATGGGCATACCGAATATATCGCACGTACTCCACGCAATTTAGCGGTTTATGACGTTAAAAGGTAATCTGGTGACTTTTAAAATTAACCCATGTAGAGATTTGTGATTTCTGTGGATTGTTGGTCATAAAATTGCGAACGCGTGGCGTTGAGCGTGCCGCTAGCACGTAACTGCGGATTAACAAAGTATTACGAATGCGACACCTTGCTCGTTTAATTTACGTTCTCAACGCCTGTCAGCGGGTTAATGCTGACACATCTCCATTTAGAAGGATTAGTGTTGCGTCAACATAGCGACAATGGTCTTACGGACCCTTGCACTCGCCTTATAAAGAATTGCAAATATTATTGTATAATTTTAGTGGCCTTAATTTTTCCTGAACTGCAGATTTTTAAGATCTTACACTTCATATTGTTAGAGCACATTACAAAATAGACAATCAAAAGAAACCTTTACCTAAAATATTTTCTGATCGATTGAATATTTTATTATCGATTTTCTACCGTGTAATGGGTTCATGGGTAATTTTTTAAATGCCAATACGATGGATTTCGCTCAAAAACATAATATTTTATAAATATTTCTTTACGCTTGTTAATTTATAAAAAATACTGAATTGTTAAAATGTTTCTGCGTTCAGTGTGGTATCATTAAAAGGATAAAGCGCCACTTCAAAGGCATAAACGTCAAAAAAAGTATCTACCAAACTAAAAGTTATCAAAAAATATCCAGCGGCATACAAAAGCAAATTATCGTGCCAAATCTTTAGATAAAACGAAGACGTATAGCTATTCGCAAAACCCCAAACAAAGGTACCTCTAATTCCGTGGCGAGAACCCTAATATTTCAGAGTTCTCTCATTTTGGATTTGACATATTTTTACGGCCGCATCATAAATTATCTATTACGTGAACATCACTTGACGTTTCAACAAAAGGCTAATGTAAAGTTTTGTGCAACCGGACTGCGTTGGAGTCGGATCGGACAAAGGCTGCATGCACATCCTGACTGACTGGAGGTAGAACCCTTCCCCACCTGCATTCCCACGACGCTCCAACTATTAGAAAGTGCAATAATGCATCACGGTTTATTGAAAAAAAGTTTGCGCAAGTTGAATTTGCTGTCAAAAATTTTAATTTCACCCAAAAGGGTCTGGTATTTGAATAACATGTGAAGTTGCGTGGGAAAATAAGTTTAGTTGACTCGTGTGAATGATTGTGTAATTTACTATGATTATACCGATGTACGGGTAGGTATCTCCACAGTACTTTCAAAGAATAGAAAAGTGTGAAGGTGGTTAGATTAACTTGTGAATAAGTTATACACTTCTAGCCCTGTCATTTTAGTCGATAAATTACGTAATATTTACTAGATTTACCGAGTCAGACGTAAATAAAATATTATTTACATCCTTAAAAACGTCTACCTAACGTTTGACTCGGTAAAATTACTTAGTTAAGATTTGGCGCGAACTTGACATGTTTAAGACTGTATATAAGCCTAGAGCATGAACAACGCCAGACTTTCGAGGATTCGTTTGAAGAAATTCGGACTCTGCTTGCATTGAAAAAAATATATTTGATTTATTGATTTTTTATCTAGGGATTATACTTATAAACAATGTAATAAGAAGGTAAACCTTAGCAAAAAAAAAGTTTTCGACCCTCTTTTTTTTGGTTTTCAAACGTTCGTTTCAAGTACACGGTGAAGAGATCAACTTGATTTTTTTTTCATAAAATATAAATAAAGGGATTCTACTTATTTACAATATTTTTTCTCTACAAAATATTTCAGTATTAGCTAAAAACACACCAGTTTGTTTTTTCGCTGCGTGATCATTAATATTACGATTCCAAGAAAAAGAGGCCAATGTGCTAATATATAATTGCCTCTATCAAAAACAAATAAGGTCTTTGCCATTGGACTTATTGTGCTGGACGAGTAATAAAAAAAGTTGATAGGGTAGGCCATCCTTTTAAAATTGTGTAGACTACCTAAGGATGCTAAGAATGAAGAGTCACTGTTAGATTTTGGATTGTTGCGATATTGATTAAAATTTTGGCAATTTATTTAGTTCAGGTTCCATTAACCTGAATGGAACTTTATTTACTAACATTATTAATTTACTAGTTTGTCTTAAAGTGTAGTTAATATATATATATAACTTAAATTTTATTTTATTAAGTGTATATATATATTAACTACATTTATTTACTAACACAATTTTTGTAATAGAATCGTATATATGTTTGTAAGGTTTTATCTATGGGCCATAGAAGCCTGAAAATAAAGCATTTGATTTGATTTGATTATTATTTATAATGATTTGGCGAATTCGGAGCGCTCAAAGGGTAGCGTAGCACCACACTATAAGCATAGTAAAATGCTATAAGGATATGGAACCATAAAAACATAATGATAAAGAACAACAATATTGCAACATCAACATCAACATCATTACCATTGCAACATCAAGGCGGCTAAAATGGTTGCGCCTAACAAACAATTCGGCACCCTCTGTTGAGTATGAGCTATAATTTGATCTTTAAAACTTGTCCCTATGTATTAACGTCTTTAAACAAATGACGAAAAAAAAAAACAACTTTTTCTAGGTTTTTTGTATGTGGGTTATTTGCCTTGGTAAAGGCCATAGTAACATGTATTTTGTGAATATTTCAACTGGCTACCTATTACGGCTGAAGCTGTAGATCCCTGTGACAGACAGACAGACAGACAGTGGAGCCTTAGTAATAGGGTCCCGTTAGGTATCTTTTGGGTACGGAACCCTAAAAACAACGTAATCAAAACGGGCTCTCCTTGTCTCGGAATATGTAAGAAGGTAGCAGATACATCTGTAAACTGTTCCACAATGGACATGGTTCTTCGAACAGTGTGGAGATAAACATCTGACCAGTCGGATACAATCGAAGCCGAACCTCTACCCGAAGCCGAATATCTTTGCTGATTTGAATTTAAATATATTTGGTAGGATACCTAGATTTTATATGAAGCTGACTTTTCCATTTAATAGGTTACCTACTAGTCGGGAAAATTAACATGACACCCTGGCTAGGAATGTGACAACACCCCGCCCTCATATGCAAACTCATCTGAGCTTGGTGTCATGTTAATTGACGGTACTTGTATATTTTAAGTGATGCTGAGGTAATTAAGACTATTATTAAAGTGCATTACAAACTAGAAAAGATCAATCAGAAACAAATCCAAAGACAAGAATTTGAAAAAATTTGATATATTTTAGTTCGTAATGCACTCTAATAATATCTAGAGTAATTCATAGCGATGGATTTCGCAAAAATAAACATAATCTTAATTTAGACTATTTGATATACTAAGTAATACTAAGTAATTCTAAATGTTTTAATGTACATCAGATTGTTGATTTCTATGATGATTAAGAATTAAAAATGATGATGATTAAAAAACTGGTCAAGTGCGAGTAGGAGTTGCACTTGAGGGTTCCGTATCATTTAAATAAGTGAATATACCCACTTAAATAATTTAAACACAAATAACAAACTGCAAAATTAAGTAGTTGAGTATTCTGGGACGTAACTCTAAAATTACTATATAAATCGGCGTATTCAGTATTTGTTGAATTATAAAGAAATTACAAAGTTCTATAGACCCTGTAAAAATGGCACCCCCCATATTTATTATTTAAGACCCGTGACATACGAACGGATAGACAGACAGACAGAGATGGACAGCAGTCTCATTAATAGGGCTCCGTGTTGCCCTTTGGGTACGGAACCCTAAAAATAAAATATATAATTTTATTATATACCTATACGTACAGCTTATGTAATTAATAACTTAACAAAGACACAAATGACTTATAAATTTGGCCTTACAATTAAATACAAAACTTGTTACATACATAATAATTAATTAATTGACAACTAACAACGATATTTAGAAATAATTATACGTAAACGTTGTTTTGTAGAATAAATAAAAAATAGATCTTTAAATAATCGTATTAAAATAAGTTCATTCATTTGTGCTAGACAACGCTACTCTATAGAGAATTTCACTTATCAGTACGATCTAGCTACCCGATACAATATTCTCAACTAAACCGTACAATACAATATACAAACACATCGCTTGCAACGCAACAAAGATTTTACTTTTAAAATAAGGAGCTGGATGGAACGCAAATAATGCAATATCAGTACGATCTATGGAAAGGGCGGGTTCCCACGTGTCCCTACTTTACATTCGTTAAATCGGTTCCAATTGCAATCCGGTGACAAAAACCGCGGGAAGGTCAGTAAGGATCTCGGAGGAGACGAAATTGGGCTAGTTCTCGAATTGCATCGACCCTTTCACTCTCGACGTATACCTGCGCTTTTTCTGTATTCTCGGAATCTCTTTTCGGCCGACCGCGGTCTGAGATTTCCAATCTGTTGGAGCTTTACGGAAGCTTTGCATTTCTAAGTAACAATTTTTTATAAACTTTAATTAATGTTGAATCTTTTTACTACTACATGTTACAATTTACAAGACTGTCACCTCTATTCTATTTATAAACTTCTTCAGTTCAGTTCAGTTTTCAGTTCAAATAGTTTATTCAAATAAATAATATAGTATAAACTTAATCACTATACCGCCAAACTGCAAGGCAGTTTATTGGCAGTTTACGCTCTCACTCTAACAAGAACCGGTTCCTCCAATCAACAAGCAAACGCCGCGCCAGTATACAAGCAGATATGAGCACTGGAATTTATCTACTACATGTTATACCTATCCGACTGTTTATTTATTGATTGGAACCACCGTTTCGAAGTAAACTTAATCTTTATATAATCATTATATATTTATTGTATATTTGCATAATAATGCTTTTTGTAAGTAGGTAGGTTGATATCGACTGTTCACATACTCACACTAATCAATGAGGTGCCATTTATAAAATCAATAGGTAATATTTAACAGGTACGTTAGGTAATGAAGAAAATTTTCCTTTTAAAAAAATCTACCTTACTCTACCGTTTTAGAGTGGAGGAATCATAACACAAGCTACTATATAATCTGTGACACAAGCAGAGAATATAAATATACATATAAATCTCAAGATGGTATGCTACAAATAGTTTAAAGTTAAAATATTCTTGACCTCTTATGGCTATCTCAGCTCTCGCAATATAAGTTTATTTAACATGTAATCTTAATTTTAATATAACTATTTTTATATTTTCATTTCTTTCCTTTATATTCTCACAATGTTTTTGTATCATCAACATCAACATTTTGCTTCCATGATATTGTTTGAGAACCACAGTGTGCTGCACCGAATGGGCTGCAATATTTCGCAAATTCTTCTTTTACGAAAGGGCCCTAAAATAAATCAAATGTATATGGGATCGTCACAAAAAGAGGGTTAATTACTCGTCCTTCGGTTGATTCCTTGAAAGGATGTGCATTTAATTTTTTAGTTTAGTTTACTGGTCACGTGATCTGTATGCAGTGTGTGATCTGACTTCAGTTTCTGAAATTGTTGCAACATTAGAGTTATTTTCAAGGGTTCCGTCCAAAAAAGGGAAACCCCTAAAACGAAGCCTGCCAGTTTATCCACGTTAGTTATAACTAAATAAACCGTCATAAAACGGTAGTTCAGCCGAAAAGCATGTAGAACAACAGAATTACCCACTACCTACACATAAAAAGAAGGAAAATATTCAATGGCTATTTTGATGTTAAGGGTCGATTTTTCAGATTTGTAACTGAATCTTCAGAAATAATTATAACGCCCAAAAACTACCTTTAGCTGAAATAAAAATATAACAAACAGTTCCAAATATTTTCAGCGGCTAGTTTTCAATAATTTTTCTATTTTAATGATTTCTGCTCGTGTATGATTTAATTAGTATTCTCAGATGAGCAATGTATTTTTAGGCTTCGTGTCTGTTCAGCAGTCTCACACTTGACCTAAAATGTTCTAGTTTTAGACTAATCGTGATTGCACTGCACCTTAAATACAATCGCACCGACAATCGTTCAAACGCTTACATAACGTACACATTCTTGTATAAGGTCTTAAAAATGTTTCTGCCAAATAAATTTAAATCTTTCTTATCTTCAGGTAGATATCCTTTTCGATAATTTTATTAGATCTTAACAAAACGACATAAGGTTTGAATCTTTCGCTATATATGAAGGTTTTTTTTTACAAAATCGATATCTGAGCTTCGATCATTTATAACTAGCATTTGACGGGCAAACAAAGCTCAAGATGAAAGGGAGAAAAAATGGCCAAATGTGGCGGAGAAGAGTGGAAATGAAGTATTATTGCAACACTTGCACTTTCAATTGAATTGTGGCCTTTGTCAGATGGAATTGCAAGGAAACGACCCCGGTTTCTATACATACGAAATACATATACATACCTACATATATAGTTTCCTTTTGATTTGAATTATATAAGTTACGATATAGCCTACTATGATAACATTTTTTTTCGATATTTTTAGGTTAAGTAAACTAAATGTTTGATTAATAAATTGTAAAACTGCGGATTGAGTCAGAAAAAGTGAGTGAAAAAAAAACTTCACAGCTTGTTCATGAGTGCGGTCATCAGATCACAATAAAATAACTATTTTCCACTATAAAAACCCACGATTCGGTCACGACTCTCAACAAACGTCAAAAATCGTGGGGAAAATTGGCTGTCAAACGTGATTGTGCAGCTAACTTCAGGCCACTATAAACCATGGTTACCATGGTATGTACTATGGTGGTCGGTTTATTTGGTTTATTCTGTTTATTTACATAACCGACTTTCCAACGATGGTGATGAATCTGTTTAATTTGATGACCACACTCATTGTTTCAACTTTTTTGTACCATATCACTGTAGACAGACGTAAGTACCTGAGTACTTGTATACTTGTTGATGCATCTTTGTTGAAATTTAATGCTTGTATGACTTGTCTACAAAATTATAATGTGTACCACTCATCACACCTAACCGGGTTTGCTTATAAATAAGCATATGCAACGGTTTTTCTAATAATAAAAAAGCACAAGCTTTTTACACAATATTTTTTACATGTTTGAAATGAAGTACATTTATTTATGTAATATCAGATACACATATTACAAGTCGTATTTAATGTAATATAATTAAATAATTTATGTCTATAGGTAATAGTTTTAAATAATAATATGGGGAAATACACAAGGAAAAAATAAAAGTTAGGTTTATTTAAATTTAATAAAAAAATACACTTGAATAATAAACAAAATAAAGGAATAAGGAATAAATAACATTATAAATATAAGTAATACATATATTTAAATATATATTTAGGTATATATTTAAATATATATATAGGTGGAGTTAGGCATATGCCTAACTCCACCTATTCGATTAGTCTTGCTAAGAAGAAGGGCAAGAAATTTAGCAAGATCATGTCTTTTTATCTTAATATTAGTTACTTACAAACGACTAATGTAAAAAGTAAGCCTATACTATAATTAAACTAAGAGGTAAAAATACAAGACAAGAGAATATTATAACATAAAGGCAAAAAAATATATAATACTTTTACAGTCATTTCATTAATTCTAGAGGAATCATAACACTAGCAGAGAATATAAAGTATTACTAACACAAGTAAGGAAATTATATTAACTACTATTATGACAAAGATCACTGTCATAACCCTATGCTTTATTATCGTGTAAGTAATCATTTATTTTATAATATGCCTTCTTCAATAGGCCCTGCTTAATAAACAGTTTAAACTTATTCTCTGACAAAGTAAGTTTCATGCGTACGACATTAATCACAAATAGGTACAATCATTTTAAGAATGATGTATAATAAGTTCCACCAAGTGTCGACAATCAAAATCATCAACATTTTAAGGCGCTACGGAAAAAAATTGACACTTTAAGGACTTGCATATCTACTTCAGTAAATAATATGTTATTTTGATAAAATAGTATATTATTTTTGGATTCTTTTTCTAGTGATCTGTTAAAACAGAAACGCGATTGGAGAAATTCGGCTCGATAGAAATATTTATTGAAATGAGGTCTTTTTCGACACCAATTCTCCTGGTTTGACAATTTAGAATGACATATAGACTGCAACTATATTTTATTAGGTGGGTTTTAACAGTATCTAGGACCTGCCCCCCTATTCTGTATCTTTAGTTGCCAACTGCACGAGGTGCCTATCATCAAAAACATAGCTAAAAACTGAAATTTCAAAATTGCCTTTAGTGGGTATTGAACTATTAACAATCTGTGTCGTCACTTCAAGTGCGAAAATATCCTTAGGACATCGGAATTCGATAGCATATCTATGTTTTTGATGATAGACACCCAGTCCAGAAGGCAACTAGAGATACACAATAGGCCCGCTGGTTAAACGAAATTTTGATAGCAACTTTAGTACATTTTATATTAATAAAAAACCGACTTTTTGCTACTTTTCCACGAATCCGTCCCTCTCGCACTGAGGATTTTTTCGCATATGGAGTAACAGGGACACTAAAACTTTTACATATCGCTTTAATCATGCTTTTTTTTGCTATATGTCGTGTGCAGATCGTAAAGGATGAAATCGAAAATCTTTCAGCAAAAAACCAAAAAATACTCGTAGGTAGGTGTGACGACGACATGCGGAGCGGAGAGGAGCATATAAGGTTTACATGTAAATAAATTTGGGTAGCCGAGCGAAGTGGAGCGGAGCGAGGCGACTCTCCTAGTTTTAAGGCGATACGTAAAAGTTTTAGCGTCCCGTTACTCCATATGCGAAAAAACCCTCAGTGCGAGTATGACGGATTCGTGGAAAGTCGTTTTTTTATTAATATAAAATGTACTAAGCTATTTTGTCACAAAGATTTTCAAGGAGACTTTACAAATACATAATATCCACATTTTGAATGCAATTTCACAATTAAATTAGTTAGGATTTCAGAATTACAGGGAAAAATAAAACAATTTAGAGGTCTTCTCGGAACTAAATTCTATCGAGAAAATTTCATCTAATCGCGTTTTCCTTCAGTGAGAATCTTAATCAAATACTCAATAAACAATTACCCAAAACTGAAATACGTAGATGACGTTAAAGTGGAATAAATGGATTCGAAAAAAACCCATTTTTTTTTGTATTGCCTTAACAGAAATATGATAATGCATGCAGATCATGATATGCCCAATTCTGTAATATTTTATAAAAGAGTTATAAAATAGAGTCCTGCAGCACTTTTTACATATGCAAAGTAATTAATACAGTCATAGCACCTTTACTTTATCAATCCTTGTATGAGTTTTGAATCTTTCTTTTAATTTCTATGAGATCGGCAGCTTTGCTGAGCATGCTACCATTTGCCAGAAATGTGTTTTTTTTCTTCTATTTTAACTTATGTATAATTTTAATGTGTTTAGTTTTAAGTATTTTTTTGGCTTTATTGCCTTTTTTATTATTTTATTTTTATTATTATTAATTTTATGAAAATGATGGAAGGTACTTATTTGCAATTATGCCGGTTCAGACATAATATATATTAATTTTCACACTAAAGTTTGTGATCCCTTTTGCTCGTGCCAACTACAAAATTACCTTACCTTATGGCGATAAAATACGAAGTGAATTGTTTGGGACTGTACATTTAATAAGTAGAAAGTTCCCGACTTCCGCAAGTAGTATCCTCAATTATCCTCTGCAAACACGAAAACTACATCAATGGTTAGAAAAGGAAACAAATATTGTACTTGAATCATAATATTTGGGATTTAAATAAAGGATTCCGTTGATTTTGAGTGGTTAAAAGTCCAATTATGTATTTATCGATGCGGCTAGCCTTGTTGTATCGTGGAAGACCATTGAAGGTTGCCTGCTGTTTGTCGGTATCCTACATAAATTATAGTGTTACACTGATCTCATACATGGATGGATAAGGGTAATGTGCTCTTGGCTGGTTGTACTGAGTTACCGCGGAAAATTGCATTTGTATTACAACTTTAGAATTGATTGTACAATGTGCTAAAGGAGAGTCTTGGAGTAAACACTTCGCTGTCTTTCATCTCGTGATAGCTACTACGCAAACATCTTTCAATAGGTGCTCAACTAAGAAAACATAAAATGGTAGATCAAGGGATAATGCTGAGTTTGAAAACCTTTTGGAAATATGATCATTACGTCATATATTCTTATGCGGATTTTTTTTCCGATTCCTATGCTTTTCTTATCCATGCGGGACGCTAAATATCCCACTTTTCGAAATTCAAGCTACATTGCATCTATTCCATGTTCAAATACAGAAGCATAGATTTTCTCACTTTGTAATAATGCCTGGACCGACGCGCAATCGCCTTCACGTGAATTCTTATGGTGCAAACCTGCAATAAAAAATGAAAAATTTGATAAATAAAAATAGATAAATAATCATAATTGATTTTATTACTAAAATAAAAAGCTACAATTTTGCAAAATAGTATCAAAAGTGGCCAGCAGCCAGTGGCAGCAAGAAGTATTCGCTTATGTATACGGTTGTATCTCCGACACAACCTGCTGCCTTTTTCATATTTTTCGGTTCATTTGTTTCGGAGATAAGGGGGGTGACATGATAACGTTAGAAAAACGCTACTTTTTCGAGGTTTTTTGTAAAACTTATTCTGTGAACATTTCAACTAGCTACCTATAACCCCTGTGACAGACGGACAGACAGACATCTATATTGTTGTCATTTACCATAATATTTTTAAGCTTGAACGCTTTGTGCGCGAGTTCGCCCCGCATTGGCCAAATTGTTACTTGTAAAATTTGTGCAGATTAAGATAGGTATAGAATTAGAAGTCTTCCGGAAAAAATACCGTACAAAGGTGAACATTTGGCATTCTTCATTCCATAAAATTCCAATGTAAAAAAATCATTTATATACCTATATAGGCTACATAATTCATTATACTACTTTTACAAGTAAAAATACCAGTAAAGTGCGAGTCAGACTCGCGTACCTAGGGTACCGTAATTCGACAGTTTTGGAAATTTTGTCATTTTGTATTCGTGAATTTCACAAGCGCTATATTTTTCATGTAATCTTTACGTAAGCACATATTACCATGATTTTTTTTCATATTTGTCAGTCCACCAGTTTTGGAGATAAGGTAAGGGACATACATATTTTTGTGGTTTTTCGAGGATTTCTCGAAATAAATGCAAGTAAATATAGCCAACCTATATATTTTCATACCTACTTTTTAATACCTATAATTTATTTGTTATAATTTTCTTTTATATTTCTCACTTCAGTTCAAATTTTTGAAATCGCTATAGTTTTCCTGTAATTGGCCAGTTATAATCTATAACCAACATTTGTTAAATATTTTTCGGTGCACCAGTTTCAAAGATCACGGGGAGACATACATTTTTTTTGTGGTTTTTCAAATATTTCTCGAAATCAGTGCCAGTAAATATAAACCATAAAATAAACCATTTTTTTTAAACCAGCTTTAATGTCTATAATTTGATACCCATATTAGGATATTTTTTTCTTTTTCTTAATTTTGCATTGAAAATATTTTTAACAATTTTAAATTTTGAATTTTTTATACAATTTATAATTAAGGCAAATTAATGCTATTCTTGGGCCAAATTTCTAGTCTTTATCTTTAACGGTGCTAAAGTATGAGGCTGTGTCATACAGATGGATGGACCTTAAAAGTTCCTTTTGTACCTTTTAGGTACTAAGAACCCTAAAAACTAGTACGAATTGAAATAAAATGACAAAAATACTTGCAAGACTTGGTCATTACCAACAGCACTAACGAATGATGCCGATATACAGTTTTTTTTTTTTTTGCAATATGAGCAGTTTAATTCCCGGCTAAAATAAGTAATTTTTCAAAAATCTTTTGATGCAGTTTTAATTTTCTACAAAATCGATGACGTGAGTCCTTTGAGCAAAATTTTCTATGCCCTATAGTTTAGATTTTTCCCATACTAACCCATCTCAACACGCACGAACATCGCGCGTATTTGCGGAGCCATCCGCTGCCACGCGACGCGAGCACTTGCGCCCGCACCGGCTGCACTCGAGACTCACACACGTGCAGATTAGCCTCTTCAAAAGGATTTTTTTACAATAAAACATATGCCGCGTTTTGCTTAACCCACTTTCGGCTCGATCATAACCTTCTTACCTACATTCTGCTCTCTTTTGTGCAGATGAAGCCATCTGAAAAGTTTGTATCTGATATGTTACAGACATGTGCTGATGATTTCTAGCAAAAGGTTGTTAAAATGTAAAGCCATAGACGAGATAGCCATTTTTTTCCTCTATGTGTGCAATAGAATATTAATACAAATCAATACATATGTATAATAAAAGAGTAGAACCGGTATGTCTGTATATTGAAGAAAATTAATAAAAATAGAAAGGGGGTGACTAAAGAAGAGTAATAGAACACAAATCAGTGATTTTTAGAATTCTTTTCTGTCTGTCTGTTTGTTCACGCACGTCTCCGAAACCACTGAACGGAAATCCGTTCAAATTCCAAATGGATCCGGTTTGTTTATTATCATCGTAGTGATCGTAGTGACTCTGTTCAACATATAGGCTATATGGGGTGATAAAAAAATAACGCCCAAGCCGAAAACGGTGCGGAGTTGAATAAACGCGGATGGGGTCGTGGGCAAGGCACATACCTACTATAATACTTAACACATAATCTGAATCTATTCGTTCAGTAAGTAATTGTGCGCGCGGAAGCCGAGAGTATCTAGCGAGGCCGAAAAACGAGCATGCGAGGACGAACATGCAAGTTTTTTGGCCAAGCTAGCGTTGTTTGGGATATTGTCAGTTTTTATTTTCAATTGAGAGGGGGTGAGAGCGCTTACAATGTTTGTTTCAGAAAAAATATATGTCATTTGTTGCCTGTTGGCCACGCGGGCGAAACCGCAGACAGAAGCTAGTCGTTATATAAAGATGCTTTCTGAAATAGCTTATTTACTTGGTTTGCACTTATTGACGTAACTAACAGCGTTACTTAGATAGCGGTATAAAATCGGACTCTTAAGGCGATTACCGTCACCAAATTGGCAGCTCAATGTGTGTCGGTACGAATATCGACGAAAACGACATTGAAATAACGTTCATATTAGCGCACAATGCATGGTGGCTGTAACGACACTCGCTGCGTCCTTGATAGGGCGAAATGGGAGAAAATAATACTTTTCACATGGACGTGATTGTTCGATTGAATAATCCTATGTTAAGTTTATAGCTATCAAGTTTATCTATTGAATGAATTAAATCAAGCAGTAAGGAAAGAACGCAATTTGGTTGAATTTTTTTCATATAAAAGTTTTTGTGGTGTGAAAATAAAAATGTTGCATATTATGTTGTCAGAGTTGATAATTCATAATACATTTTTTAAATATTTTTGGTTTGGCCATAAACGAGGAGAGGAGTGTGTTGGCTTTAGAAAGTATCCATTTAACGTTGCTAAACCCTTTAAGGCGCCTCTTCACAGCGTCATCCAAAAATGACTCTATTGATAAATTTATTTATCTTAAAACTGTATGTTTAAAAATTATGAAAAAATATTTATTGGTTGTTAAACTATAAAAAACATTAATTAAAGGAAATTATTCTCGCGTATAAGAAACAGCATTAAAATAGTGTTCAAAGTCAAACTGTTTTAAGACTAAAATTATGTAAAATTGTTTATTTCTTTGAAACAACTATTGGTATTTGTAGGGTTCTTGCACTAAAATACAAGGAAAATATTGTTTAGAAAAATCATTTATGGAAATTTTTTCCGTCCCTCGCTTCCATGTGAAAAGAATTCGCATAGATTAAATTATGTCAAGGTGTGTTAATTCGAAAACCATTTTGAGATTTTGGTTTAATAAGCCGTATTCCTATCAGGTTGGGATGTCACCACCGTCGGTGAAAAGACGGTGTATTTAGGAGTGAACCATTTCCGTGACACTCAAAAACACCTATGACACCTCTTCAGGGACATACGTTGTGACGCTAAGTTTTATATGCTTACTGACGTATTATTTAATTTTATGTAAATCGTATAACATTGTATCTAACCGAAAGTAAAATTAAAAAAGTTAAACGCAGCGGTAGCTCAGGGGATCCAGGTTCGATTCCTGGTAGGGCATGATCCAAAGAGTTTTTCTGAATGTATTTGTATTTGTATTTGTATTTGTTCTTACCACTTGCTGAACGGAAAACATCGTAAGGAAACCTGCATGCCCTAAAAAGTGCGTATTTGTGCCCGAAGTATGGCGATAGGGTTACCACCCGTCACGTTCGGTCGTAATAATCGTCGGTGAAACGCGGATGTACCAAGTGTGGACAGTGACTTGCATTTCACAGTTCACACTCGGAACACCACTGACACCCCCTCGGGGATTCATGTCGTGACGATATATTCATAAAATTACATAGATCGTCGTCATCGTCATGAATCCCGAAAGGGTTGCAGAGGTGTTTCCCATGGATGTAGACTGAAATGTCATTCACAAGGACTCTCGTACTCCCAGCGTGATGGTTGGTGAATGGTGAGTGAGCCTTATCGCCGTAATTCGGGCACAAATGGACTCTGAAACACGTAGACCGAACACTAATGTATGAACTTGATACTTGTCGTTGTTGGTTCTTGATGGAAAATTTGTAACATATTATATAGTACATCATGATTCGTAGAGATATATAAATAAAAGCCTGACGATGTTATTATTTCGAAACCGGTCGCTAGTGTAGAATATATAAAAAGTGGAACAGGTACCAAGAATTTGTTTTATTTACAATATACTAATATATGAGATTTGAACCCGTGACCGATTAGCACGCTAGAGGCTCACTAGGCTATAGAGGAGGAAGTTAAAATGTAGTCAAATAACTTTCACTAAAACAGGCAAGCTCGGCCTAGACGGGATGGCATCAACATCATCACAAAATCAATGCAAAAAAACGGTCCTTCCTTTAGTTTTGGTCCTCAGTTTTTGTTTTTCATTCATTACACATGGGATGAGAGAGTGAGATGTAGTGAGATGAGACCCATATGGTCACAGGAAGACCTCGCTAAACACTTATGTTATGCAATATTTACGCAGAAACTAAATCTGTTAGGGCTGTGCACTTACTATGAATTCAACATATAAAGCAATATTTTGCTTCTGTATGCTTTGTTTATTTATATAAGTAGGCTAATATGATAAAACGCGTTTATTTATATAAATAGTAAAGTTATATAATAAAACGCTTTTTTTACTATACCATCATATATCGACATAAAACTCATACAAGTATCATACAATAAAATATAAAAAAAAAATTATACGTGTTAACAATTTTTCGAACTCTTTCCTAAATTAATAATAATAAAAGAAAAAAATTTTAGACACAAATGAAAGTGATATTATATACTTTTAATCTATTTACTACACGTATATATAATTATATGCAAGGTGACTTGATTGATACAGCCCAATTCTCACTAGAGACGTTATCGACCAGGTCCAAATAAATTCAAATCAATATTAAATCCTAATCAATTCCATCTTGAGCGAAATCCTTAGAATCTACGCGAGTTTTACTTTGTAACATGTCGTTATATGAACAAACCAATAAATATATACAAGGTGAATTTTTGATCATCGTCCAAATTCATAGTGGTGGCTTGGTAAGTGATAAGTATCATGGATCAATAAAAATTTTAGTGAAATTCGTAAAATGAAATTTCGACTCCCCATAGTGATTCACTCCGGGCTGGAACTGAATTTATATGGGAAGCCGAAATTTCATTTTACGCATTTCACAAAAATTGTTACTGATCCAAGATACTGATCACTTATCAAGCCTCCAGTATGAATTTGGACGATGATCAAAAAGTCACCTTGTATATATTTTATCTATGATTTTACCTCCTGACGGGTTTATTGGGAGAAAATGCTGTAGCATTAAGTATACCCATTGTATGTCTATAGTTTGTGCAATGAAGAGTTAAATAATAATAATAAATATTTACACACTTATTATGGGCAGTGTTTACAGTATGACACGTAGCGCACGTAGCGGTAAAACGAAAACTTTCTCGCTTGCTACGCGCCGTAGCAGTTGCTGTTTTAAGACCCGTTTAGCAGCTGGATTGTGAACCCACCTTTTTCTAATTATTTGAAACAGAACAACTAAATGATTAATTTGCTCAATAGTTATTCAACCTCATTATACGTACGTATCGTATTATAAAAAATACCTATATATTATTTTATTTTATTTTATTTTATTTTTATATTATTATTTTATTTTATTTATTTTATACCTATGTATTATTGTGTAAACTGTCATTGCGAATTTTAAAATTAACTTTATTTATTATTCAAAATCTGTGTAAAAAGTGCTTTTTATCCGCTAGCGTGGAAAAGGTTTTTAAAATTCGAATCTTCCTACTCCAAAAACTATACAGCCAGCCCACTGAAATTCATTAAAATATAATACTTATTTCATGTCAGTGTGCCAGCTCCATTTTTAGAACAAGCACACTGGCCAGCACAAAAACTTGCATAAAAAAAATAGTTTGTTTGTTTTTTTCTTGCACCACTGACCTCTAATAGTAAAAGTGCACTGGACTGGCTATTAACGACCCGATAATGAAGCAATTTGATTATCACTATTTTGGAGCTGATCGCTGCAGTGAGTGACATGAGCGACTCGGAACTTATGATAAAGATGAGACAATGAGGTTATCTTGTAAATTTTAGTTCCCAGTACGCTCGGTGGAGGCGCTTTGAATCGGCACAAAAAAGAACTATCATATTGTATGTACTTGTATTACTACATGTCAGTGTTTTGCTCCTAGCATTTTCCCCCTGTAGTGAGGCAAAAAATTATGTGTTTCGCTTGGCAGCAAAGTTATTTTGTGTCTTGTACCCTTGAAACCTTCGCTTCGCTTATCGCTCGTGGATCAATCCTAGAATTTTTCGGTTCTTCAGGTTTCAATACAAGTACGTATACCTTAGACAAGATAAGTAAGTACAGACAAGTACCCGCCCCAAATAACAACTTTGCAGCCTTGCATAACAAATAACTATTTCTGCCAGTAAATATAATATTAATAACGAAACACAGCCCTGCCAAGTTTGCTTAGGTCCCACGGTGGTGGTGCGGCGGTAACCCAAGTCGGGTGTCCTGCCAGCTTCCGTCCGGCTTTTAGCGCGCCCTCATCGGTCATCCGAACGATGCCGTACGACCCCGCCTACTGACGTTCCCAGTGTTGGTAGACATTATATAATATAGTTAAATAAAACCACTACTTTCTTATACATGTCCACATATATTAACCCTGACATACGAGCGTGTAAACAAGTAAGGCACATAAAAACTCGAAATAAAAACAACATAATATTTGAAAAATGAGTTGGAGCCGGAACGTAACAGGACGGAAAAGGGTAAACTGTTTATACAGTCTTGTAGGCTATTATATAAAGGTATTATTTCCTGAATTAATAATTTAATACTAATTTAAATAAATAATAGTAGTTTATGCTACAAGGGCGAAAATGAATAAATTACTAGGACGATTTAAACACGAGCGTATCGAGTGTTGTAAACGTAACCGAGTAATTTATTGCTCTTACGCCCGTGTATCATACTACGTTTTTAATGCATAGTGTGAGGAAATAAAACAAATATAATCTAATAAACTTTAAATTATGATTGGCTCAAAAGAACTGTATCCAGAGCCGTTAAACAGTGGTAAAAAAAGTATAACATTTATGGTGCACAGGAAAGGTTGCAGGTTAGCCAACTTTGCGTAAATAAATTTAAAAAATAATAATAATAAAGCCCTAGGGCAAAATAATCGACTTTCTGTTCGGTTTTGATGCATAAAAAGTGGGCCTTTAATAATAAAAAGAAAAAAATCACTTTTAAAAAGCTGTGTTAAGATGATGAAACTACTCGTATGTGCTTGGTATTTGTGACCACTCAGTGACGGTAAAGGAAAACACTGCCCTAAAAAGCATGTATTTATGCCTGAAGTATGATGATAGGGTCACCCTCTATAGCTTTGGGACGTAAAAATCGTCGGTGAAATGAGGGTGTTACGAGTGTTGTATATTCTAGTGACAGGCTGCATTCGGGGACACCTCTGACATCCTTGAAATACGTATGACGATGTGTGTGATTAAACTTGAATCCCCAGGAAACGCGAGGTTTATCTCTCCGTCCAATCCAACTCTTGCACCGCAGCCTCATCGGTTACCACGCTGTCTCCATCCCAACATACTTACATTTCTACCGAAAGTATACTTCACATACATTGGTGATGTATGGGAAATAGTGCTGATAACTCGACTTGCTAGCAGGCTATCTGAAACTAAATTTTTGTATCGCATTTTGTGGAAAACAAGAGACACCTAACAAGTTAAATGTTGAAACTACGTTTCTTAATTTGCTGACCAACGGAGAGCCGTGCAAAAATGTGACTATCAGAAGTGGCGAAAGAGCTACAATAAAGAATTATCAAATAAATTAAAGGAGCACAAAGGTAGCCGAGGTGTAAGTGCTAGATAAAGGAGCAGGACCGAGGGTCCTGGGCGCCACCGCCAGGGCTCTTCCCGAGTCAGGTCATTAATATTAATTAGGCGCGGTGTGCGTCTCAATGCGAATCTCCTTGCTTCTGACTCGCTAAGAAAATTAATTACTCGCAATCTTTATGTTCCAATTATAAAGGCCTTCGCAACAAATTAAATCTGTCCAGAGCAGGCCTCCTTTGAGAGCGGTTTCACTCTCTTTGTAGACTTGATAAATGTTCCTCGCAAATTTCTTTGAATTCTGCGAGATGTAGATTTTTTAGTTAATACGCGAAATTATGGCCGTTGGTATAAAAAGTAAAACCTTTAATTTAATGAAAAGAAATGAGAACTATTTCTTTTCGCAGCCCTTATTGCTTCGTTCTCAATAGAAAATGTAATTGTATGTTGGGCGCCCGATTATATTATTAAAAGCGAAACCGATTTTGAGAATCCAGCTTTTGCATAAGTGTACCGCGACTTCCGCGTTCAAGCAGCAAAAACTGATTTTGTTGTAAAAACTTCTATGAGGTTTCCCTTTCATCTAAAGCAAAATATTTAACGACCGTAACCGGATATCTCGGCGCTGCTCGGGGAAACAATGAAAAAACTACCAACGTGTTATTACATGAAACCAACATTTAATAAGCCCGTTTTTTATTTAACTTAGATTTTGGTTAGATCCATTAATTCTTTCGTTGTGCAAAAAATCCTCGGGTGTATGTTGGTACGCCTATATTTGAATAGTTCGATGGCGCGGTCATTGTTGTGGGAAGATGCGGAAATGGGATATTTTCTTTCAAGAAATATAATATTTGCGGCCTTTGTTCAAGGAGAGCAAAAAGTTGCGATTGAGTAAGTAATAATGATTGAGCAATTCTGCCTCGTTCTCAATAACTTTCAGTTCCAGTACGGTGAGTAGTAAAAGTACTAATGATTACATATTTTTCAGATATATAGTTACTGCTTTTCGACCAAGGTCGTAATCATTTTGGTTATATTTATGCTTTTTCTGTGGTTCTGTCTTTATATACGAGGTAAAATTGACTTACTAACCTGACCACGAAATAATTCTGCGCAATACTGTTTATGAATTATTCTTAAGATGCTCTTTTTGTACAAAAAGCTCTACTAATGTTGAGTGACGTACGCCCACACAAAGGAAAATCTGTATTTAATGCTCTTTTCTATAACTTTCGATTTAGTGTCACTTTGGACAGGATACGGTGTTATTAAAAACCCCAAATATCGACACGCGAATTTCATACAATATCACAGTATGTCCGACTACGAGAGGATTTTTTGTCAATTTAAATTTTTTGTACCGTATCGTTAATGTTTCTACTTAAAACAAGATACGACGATCTAACACTTTGCAAAGATTCTTTAATCGTTATACCAGATGATATCATTAGTTTCCAAGGTACTATAACTAAACAATAATAGGTCCCTTTTCCAGAATCACAAAAAACATATAATTTCCTGTCGACAACTGACCATGCACATCACAAGTGGTTCTCCAATACGATTGTAGGTGCGCCGGCGCAAGATTAATGAATTTTCAATTAGACACGTCCGAGATCAATACAAATTGGACTTTAGAATCGGAAGTGCAGAGTGCGTGTTCAATGGTGCAATTTGGAATAGGTTGTTGCAAAAAAACTCATTTGTTGCAAAAAGTGCGTCCTCGGACTGTCCCGCAGCTGGTTTGTATTGTCAGATGATATTTTACGTAATCCGATAAATATTTTTTTATTTTCCCTTGACGTGGCTGCCCTTGTAGATCGAAGGTATTGAACGTCAATCACATTACGTTACTTCAATAATAACCGCTCCTAAAAGTAATGCGACTGTATCCGACAGAAATTCTAAAGAATTTTGTTAAGGTACGAAATAAGGTCTGCGGCAAACCTAAAATGAAGCACTAGATGTTTGTAAGTACATAGGTTTATGACGAAACTCACTCATTCATGACTGACGCTTATAAATAAAAGACGCTTGCAGATAGTAGTTTATGAAACTGGTGCATAACAGGTGTTATTAAAATAAGAGTGTTAGTTTAAAAAGCGATGTAAAAACGAGTGTTTTAATACCTAGTTATGTGCAGTTTCATACACTAATTCATCTAAACTCATGTAATAGATAAACTACGCAACAGCCCGGATTGCGGGCGGTTTACATACTTACAGTATTATGTACTTGACCGCACTTCCGCCCTGTTGTCGCATACTACACTGGTGGACATAAAAATCGACTCAAGCATTGTTGTTCTACATTTAAGGAAATAACCCAATCATACAAACACAAACATATGAAATATATAACATATCATTTTAAAGATATAGGCCTCCACCTTTGATTAAATGCATTTTTGTCTTTAAGTATTTGCTATACAGGCTGTAATTTTTTTTAAGTGATGTATTAATAAATATTGAAATAATCGAATAGCGAAAAATTAAAAAAAAAACCTCTTTTTACAAAATCATTCATTTATTCATTAATTAAGTTTAACATTAGTACTTCGTGTTCCCCCCTCTAGCCCTTATAGCTGCTTGCAGCCGGTTCTTCATTGACCTATTAAGTTTTTAATTAATTAAATGAATTTCACGTCCTGTATAGCGAATACTTTTAAACCAAAATGCATTTATTCAAAGGTGGAGGCCTATACCTTTAAAATGATATATATTTCATATATTTATGTTTGTATGATTGGGTTATTCCCTTGAATGTAGGACAACAATGCTTGAGTCGATTTTTATGTCCACCAGTGTATTTATTTACCATTTTTGAATTCATAATCAGGATTTTACGATATGGGTGTGGATAAAGTAATTATAAAAATCATCTAGGTTATTCATTAATATACTCACGCCGGTCTAACAGAGGGGTAGACAGAGTCTAAAGATCTCCATTTGCTGCAATCTATATACTTATATATTCGAAACTAAACAAAAACTTGCCATTTTGTTTAAAAAATTCCAAATTACTTTATACAAAAGGAAAGCTATTTCGAATTTTCGATGTATGAAGTGACGCGAGGGCTATTTTTACGTTCACGTCAAAGGGCTGTCAAAGGCAGAAGGGTCTGTCCAAGGCGCACGCTCAAAGGTAGCCTGTCCACGTCTACGGCTACTGATTCTTGAACTTGTACGAGAAAAATCACCGTTTACTCCTGAATTTTCAAAGGAAAATGAAACAAAACAGTATGATATGAAAACGGAGGTTTTAGATTAGGGGTTCAACGAGACCAAGTCAAAACGTCTCGTAAAGGATTTAGTGTGTCTAGGGGTTATGATCACAGTAGTGAAAGAATTATTATTCTTATATAACTTTCAAATTATTGTCAAAAATATATAAAATACTTAGGTTAATAAAATAAAACTTGGGATATTTAATTAAATATTACACAAACATTAAATAAAATTTCATGCTTTCTTAAGAAAATAGGAAAGATTCATAAAATCATAATAGAGAAGATTTATATATACCTATCTATAAATAGCAAATAGAACTTGGATTCAAACGTCCACATTTTATATCATTTCATCATCATCATCATCATCATCATCATCGTCATCATCATCATCATTATCATTTTGCTATTTTATCATCATCATCATTCGGTTACTGGTTCCATGCTATTATTAAATCTTCGTACTATAAAATATCATAGTACTCTAAAATTATAATAATCGAAATTATAATATCGAAATTATAATAATAAAATGGTTTATTGCACAAAATACAATTATTTTACTGGGGCGAGCTTAATAATACTAATTAGTATTTATTTGTCTACCAGCTTTGATTATTTATCCTCTAATCAAAGTCCACCAGTTAACCTTTGGCAATGGGGATATTGTTGAGGGTAGCACCAATTATATAATATCTTTGGGTTATTGCCATAATATTTAAAAGAGATAAATCAAGACATAAAATAGTACTTAAATATTTTTTTATATATTTATTATATTAAGTATTTGAAATAACAAGACTATCCTAATAAACATTTAAAGAAAGACTGACTAGCTATAGTTTATAATAAAAGTACTTAAATTATTTTACTGATTATACTGAACCACTTCCGTAGAAAAACCTTTGAAACAAAGCGAAAAAGAAATCGCTTTTCTCATAAGATAGTGAGCTAAGGTTTAGGCACCGCAGGGCGCAAATTGCTTTAGCGCACCTCGCAGGGTGTAATAGCTTCATGTTGAGAAAACAGACGTTAAATCAAATAAGTTAAATGCTAAAAGAAAACGTTTCCAACTGACCAACCTCTTGTTTCAGACATTTCCAAGAAATCGCAACGAACTTATCTATCCTGTTTTATATCTATTGATGATCCAGGACGCGTGCCATTGATTTATTTTTTACAAAAAGTAATTATATTTCACAAAAACATAATATTAAATCTTTTTAAAAATGCAACAGTATTCATAATATCTTTTTGCGGAGTCGCACCTGGACCTTGCGTCGTTTTATATGATGTCCACAACAAAAAATGTTATTGAATAGAAATACTGGCATCGTTCAACGGATTCCCGTTAGATAATCGCTCTGTAGGTCACGTTTTGAGGAATTTTTTTTTCTTAAAAAAATGTCGTGACTTGTTGCTCGGCAAATTATGCATCTCGCTGCATCACAATGACGTATGGGCACGAGGGCACTACACGTTCTCTAAAAAATGGCAATTCGATGTCAAGACCCCCATTATGCTTGCGGTGAAGCGTCTTCTAGTCATCCAATTGTTATTTATTATTATTGATAATGATTACATTATGTTGCTATTATGATTACTTCTTTATTATTTTGATTTTGTCGACAAACTAGAGTTTGCCAAATCATCGTTTATTTATCTCGGTAAAAGGAGAATGGTAGTCATTCAGTCATTTGTTATTTCGTGTCCGCAAACAATATTGAATTCAAACTGCACTGAAAAAGAAGACGAATGTATAATTTTAGTTTATGTAAGTTAATACAAAAACGAAATTGATATTTAGATTTTGTTTTTGAGTGACATAAAGGTGAAGGTATAATCTAATGTTTATTCTTCTCCATTCACAAAGGTTTTATAGATAAGCAGCAGGACAGGACACGGCCCTTGTTTGCCTCAAACGAAGGTCCTAACTTATCTCAGTTTACTTCGCAAACGTTTGCACAGGAACGGAGCAAAAAACGTGTTATTTTAGAATTTGTGCAAGACGTCCGACGTGGAACACGTCGCGGATGTCAACGTTGCACCAACGTATCTTTGTACCTTGAAGAGGTAAACTATTTCTTATTTCATCCCGTGTAAGTATTTGTGATATTTCTAAACGTAAGTTGGCATGTCTGTATACAAAAGGTGACAGGCCTGGCTGTGGCGGTCGAAGGAGTGCTGCTTCGGTACAAAAGCTCTGGACGTTTGAAAGACGGCATGAATGGAGATGGAAAAAGGAGTGATCGGGACATGATGGAGTACTGACTATCAGTTCGCCGCTCGGTCAGCGGAAGACGTCCGTCCGCACAATATAAGGCGGTATAAATCCTTACGTGAAAGGAAATGCCGGAGAAAAGAACGTTGCGAAATATTCGCGGTCTATGATGAAAAATGTATAGTTAGAGCTAAAATTTATTGTACTCGTAAGTAATTACGGTCGGAAGTTTTCTTTAAGTTTATATGTACAGGGTGGCCCGTTTATAAATATATTTCGTTAAATATTAGTTTTCATTGTGACAAGCCATATAAATTGCTAGTCATTGTTATATGGCTGGCTACAGTAAGCTGTAGAGGCATGTGACAGACAGACAGACAGCGGAAGATTAGTAATAGGGCCCCGTTTGGTACACTTCGGGTACGGAACCCTAAAGACATAATTTTACAACTATACATTTTCGATGAAGTATTTTTATTTGGCTAGCTAGTCACAAGAGTTTATACTTGCGATTGTCGGCACTTGGTGACACTTGAAACACATATTGAGTTAAAAGCACTTGTACAGTAGTTTCACTATTTATTTATGTTTTCTTCCAACCGGTTTCGAGTTTTACACCATTTTCAAGGGAAGATGTTAATTAAAATACATTTCATTGATCATCAGTGAAATGTATTTTGATACACACTCTTCCTTTTCAACGATGATTAGTTAATTGATCATCAATGAAATGTATTTTAAATAATATCTCCCCTTGAAAATGGTGTAAAATCCGAAACCGATTGAGAGAAAACATAAATAAAGTGAAACTACTGTACAAGTAACATTCAGTAATCCCGGGATCCCGGTTCAGAACTCCTTACATCCAGATTTACTTTTCTTTCTGCGTTTCTATACTGCAATGATATAATGTTAATTTATATCTACTTGCGATGGATAAATCGCCAATTGTTCAAACATAGAAATTTATTTCTATCATAGTTACTGTAAAAGTGCTTTTAACTTAAGATGAGTCACATCAATAATCACAACACAACTTTTGATGAAACGGCCCACCTGTGTATTACAATGTCACAACAATGCTATAATATGACTGTTGTCGCTACTATATGCAAAATCTGGGACACTACGTCGGTCCAAATAACTAGATAGGCCTGAAGTTGGCGCGCGCGCGTTTTTGTTATTGCGCGGCTACTTAGGGCATCTAAAATGGCCGACTTGGGTGAATCATAAAATGATTTGAAAATAGGATGGAGTCAGAGATTTTTCACGCGTGCAAAAGAGATGGCATTAGAACAGAGACATAACATGATTCATCCAAAGCGGCCTTTTTAGAGGGCCAGGTCTTCTAAAAAGGCCGCTTTGGATGAATCATATTATGATTATGTTGTAATGCCGTCTCTTTTGCACGCATGAAGAAACTCTGACTCTATCCTACTTTCAAATCATTTCATGATTCACCCAAGTTGGCCTTTCTAGGTCCCCTGGCCTATCTAGTTGTTTGGACCGACCTGTATCATCATAGCAATTTGAAAATTTCACGACTAGAAATTTATTCTCGTCTTTAATTATATTATTTGCATATATTTATTAATATATTCTACAACTTGTTTATTTAAAAACAGAAAAATTTAAATAACAGGTAATAAAATTAAATCTAACTAAAATAAGAAAAATCTAAAAACCCTAAAAGAAAAACTTACCTCTAAATTAAACTCATTAAAAATATCTATAATAATTAAATTAATTATTGTATAAATGCCTATATTCTTAAAGTTATGTCTGTATATTAATTATTCTAATTTATTTAAAATATCTTTTTGTAAAGTTTAGATACTAATTTATATGTTTAGTATTTAACTACAAAACATATATATCAGTAAATAAATTATTTTTTTATTATTTTTTCTTATTTCCTAACTCTACTTTCTGACGCGTTGACTGGGAAAAAATGCTTTTAGCATTAAGTCCACCTGTTGTACATTTAACTGTTGTTTTGTGCAATAAAGAATTTAGAAAGAAAGACTTGAATCCCTGAAGGCGTGTCAGAAGTGTTTCCGAGTAGCAACTGTGAAATATAAGTCGTAGTCTACACTCGTACACCCTCGTACACACTGACGATTATTACATCCCAACGAGCCATCACCGTACTTCGGGCACAAATGTGGACCTACAGCTAACGTGCCTTCAGCAGGTCGAATACAAATGTGCCCCTACGGGATTTAAACCCTTGGCCTCCAGAGTTGTGGTTGAGACATTCCAACCACTAAACCACAGCGGCGAATAAATCTTCTTTAAAAGAAAATTGTTTCTTTTATCAAAAAGACTATATATTTTTTTCGTATTAATGATAAATATGCATATAAAATCAGATTGAGCACTTCATTTTGCATCAATTAGAACTGAACCATATGACGTTTCCTTTTAGTGTAAAATAGCGCGCCCTCAGCCGTGGCTGCTACAATTTTTATAACCACCAAGGACCACATGCTCAGTTGCTCACGATTCACGAAAAACTGCGTTAACTCGGCTTTTAGATGAAATTATTAGAACGTTGTAAATTGTTTGTCGGAGTTATTTTTCATTTATTTTTAAGAAGGCCCTTTAACACTCGAAAAACATGAAATTTACAGGTAACTTTGTAATTTTTTTCTATCTAGCGAACTTGAAGCTTTTGCGTTTTTTCAATAAAAATCATATGCACTGAAGGGAGGGAGATTGTCCGAGTGTTGTTTGTCGAGTACACAGTCTTCCTTTTCACCGATGATTAATTTTGAAGTACTCATATTACTATTTCAAATATTAACCAAATTTAAGAATTTCTATACGTAACGTAAGTACCTCCGTAATTCGAAAGGAAAAGAGGACTTGGGGAAAGTTGCGAAATTACCCTTAGTATATATAGCCAGTGCGAGTAATTCAAGTAAAGTTACAATCATACCGATATATCACATTTATACGGACGACCGACAGTGCGTATCGAGTCGGGATAGTTCGCAAGGACAATACTGTCCCCGAGAAAAAAGGAATTATTCATCACACCCGGAAGGGGAGAGCCGTGACGCAAGCACCGAGATAGCCACCTGCTACCCACCAAACGACCTAAGCACCGCCATGTATACCAAAGAAAAATGAACTTTAGGTCAGCGCCTTTAGAGTTTGTTTTTGGTTTGGGTGATTTTGGTGTGGGACAATTTCGAGGGTCCAGTTGACTGTTGCCAGTTGCAGAATCAAAAGTTTAAACGGCCGCTCGAGAACAAAGGAAGGACAGGGCGAGAGAGGCCGGGGATAAATATTCAATGCGAATCCTTTTGAGGTGATATTTTATATTCTCTTGCAATTTTATATTGTTGCGTTGCGTATCTCTCACCTGCGCGACGTATCGGAACGTTCTCGCATCACCTGATAACTTAGAGTTGCAGTTATAGGTATCCATACAATAAATACAGCCCTATTTCGTTTTTTTTTCTGTTTGTCTCTACATTATGAAAGAATTGTATTATAGAGAGTTGGGATTTTCAAAAGCTTCTGATTTCAAAGGCTAGCAAAATTGATCTTAATTTTCTTTGCAGCTTTAATTAATGGCTATTGAGAGATGAGATGTCTCGTTTTCAAGTTGATATGTAGGTAAGTACGAATGCTACTGTAATTAAAAATTCCGTATTTTTTTATACAAAAAAAAAACAATAATTAAAGCAACCGTCACATCGTATATTTGTTACAAAAACGTCAAACGGCTCAAACAAGTTTGCAATCAATCAAAAGATTGTTATAAAACGGTATTGATTCCTGATCAACCGCCCTTTCCGAATAATAATGCGAAACCAGAACTTGGCGCGTTTACCCAAAATTTACATTAAAATCTCACACAAATAAAAAAAAACTGGCTGAAACTCGAGTCCATTGTGTGATCGATTCGTAACGGCCGAGTGAGTAATAATGCGGATGGGATATTCACGATTTTTGTAATTCCGGCATGATCGGCGCGGTGGCGCGGCGCTTGCGCAGCACATCTGTCGCTCGCGCGCGGGGGGATCTCACCACTGGCGATTGTACGAAAAAAAAACAATTAAAAACAACTATATAATAGGACTTTTTGCAAATTGTACCCAATTATTTACTTAAAGCTTATAACTACAGTGTTTGTAATTATACGTAGTTAAGAAGTTGAACTACATTATGTATTTTTCAGATATGTATCACAATCATCGAGAAAAAAAATCGGAAAGATTATACAATTCACGGAAAATGTTATTTGACGTTGGAACTAGTAAGATCAGTCTACAGATCTAACTACAAAATAAAATATTTTTTTATAGAGTGAAGAAATGAAAGTAGCGTTTTCAGATTTTATTATTTTTCATTTCCTATTTAACATTTTTCCTGTATAGAAAAATCACACAGTAAAAATTAAAATGTTTGCGTATTTCTTTTAATATTGAAATATTATATGGATAAGATAATTTGATCACTTAAGGAAAAAAAAATTGATGAAAAAAAATTTGATAAAAAAAAAATTTTTTTTCTACTTGCAACGCCAAATTACGTTTTTCGTGATTTTTGTGATCGTTCAGGATGTTTTTCTTGAAAATTGTGTCAAATTTTAAAAATACATATGATTTCTTAGCACAAATTTTACTTCTTAAAAATATTCTTTTTTAATATGCTAAATTGTCCAAACACGAGAGCATGTTTGGCGGAAGTCAGCGGAACCAACCCTTAAATAAATGTGATTTATGGCATTAGGCGACCATAACTTAATGTCAATTAGGCTTTTCTAGCAAAGTTGTGTTATTTTATGCATTACTTTGAAAATTATCCTGCACAACAACTTTAAACCGTGTTTATATTTGTTAGGATCATTTCAAACATAAAGTATAAACAAAAGAACACAACTTAGCTAAAAAATCCTTATAATAACATGAAACTATGGTCGCCATAAATCACATGTATTTATTCCTTTTTATTCAAAAAATAAGTCAAACAATCACAAGTTTTGCGTTTGCGTCACATCCACCTTGTTATGCTCTACCGGTTCATTATTATTATACAAAATTCTCGTAAGAAACAGCATATTGCGGCCTCGTTTTTTACGACGACTTCGACCGTCGACCATCTATCCGCAGTATCCATTGTCGCTATTGCTTACTACAAAAACTTTTGCAAGGATTTATCTGATTTCAAACAATAGCGTCTAGTCGGCAGTTAAAGCGGGTTGTGCCCCAATTTGCGAAAATGGCCTAAACAAGCTTTGTTTTTTAGAGCAGGAACAAAAGTGTCATTTGCGCATGTCGGGCCTTCTTTGATCCGGACCATTCCGGGCTATCCTTTCAAAACTCTCGCTTTTGCTATTGTGTGACGCTACGTACACATAAACAGATGGACATTATTTTCAACTGTGTTATTTTGGCACGACCATGAAATTTTATGCATTATTGCAACTTAAACAGCAAAAACTACAAAATAAAATGACCACCTTGACATAAATATTATACTTGTGGTACTAAGAGTCGAGCCTAAAACTGGCGATAGTACTAGTAGATACGATACTCCGTGAAAAAAAATTTGAAAAATCGAGGAAAAGAAATCTGTTGTTTCATACATG
Source organism: Ypsolopha sequella (assembly GCA_934047225.1). Lineage (NCBI taxonomy): Eukaryota > Metazoa > Arthropoda > Insecta > Lepidoptera > Ypsolophidae > Ypsolopha > Ypsolopha sequella. The sequence continues at coordinate 12,935,045 of OW203985.1, forward strand.
TTGGTCGGGTAGCTATGTAACTTTTCTATGGAACAGCAGATTTTTTTTTCACAATTTGAGGTTTGGCTCTATAGTAAAAGTTGGTCGTATGGACGAGTACTATCGCCAGTTTCCGGCTTCCGCAAACTAATACAAAACAAGTAGAAAATAATTATGTAAATAGCAGAGTGAAACAAAAATTATTTCCATAGTTATATGTATATACAAATATGTAATTAATTATACTGTGTTGTTATCACTACTGTACTTAATCCAATCCATCAGCCAATATCAGTCCACTGCAGGACATAGGCCTCTCCAAGGGCACGCCACATTTTTCTGTCCTCGGCCATCCTCATCCAGCCACTACCGGCAATCTTTTTTAGATTGTCAGTCCAGCGAGCTGGCGGGCGTCCTCACAGAACAATTTAAATGTTCTGAGGGCGTCCTACACTGCGTCTGCCGGTTCGTGGTCTCCATTCGAAAACCTTTCTCCCCCATCGATCGGTTGTCGGTTCTTCGGCTGATGTGGCCAGCCCATTGCCACTTCAGCTTGTTTATCTTAGAGGCTATGTCGATGACTTTGGTTCTTTGACGAATCACCTCATTTCTGATATGATCCATCAAAGAAACCTTTGAATCGGTGAACTAGTCCAACCGTCAGTGTCAACGTTTCGGCACCCTAAGTCATGACCGGCAGAACGCACTGGTTGAAGACTTTTGTCTTTAAACACTGAGGAATGGCCGAGGAGAATACCTGACGTAATTTCACAAACGCAGCCCATCCCAGCCGGATCCTCCTTGCAGCCTTTTTTTCGAAGTTGCCCCTTCCTAATTGAATTCTTCTTGCCTTAGGTAGACATATTCCTGGACAACTTCGAGGGTCGCCTCACCGACAGTAACTGGTCCCGGTACGATTCGGTCGTTGAACATGACCTTAGTCATGTCCAAATTCATACCGAGACCTACTCGTCTAGAGGCAGTGTTGAGGTCGTGGAGCATCCCACTGAGATCCTGATATTTAAATTTGTGGATATATTAATAATTTGCAATATTCCGCTAAACACTCTTACCATGCTATTCAAAATGCAGACTCAAGCACCGCCCGTCCTCCCGCATAAAACATGCACAAGCAAAGCAAGCAGTACGAGCACAAAATAAAGCAATCTTAAATAATAAGCAAGAAAACTTATCGACACGTGTTTCGCCTCTAAACGAGGCATCCTCGGGATGTGTAGTCCGCCCGACCGCTGCAGAGTCTGCATTTTGAATAGCATGGTAAGAGTGTTTAGCGGAATATTGCAAATTATTAATATATCCACAAATTTATAATGGACTTCCGCAAAGTAACGCCTTTTTCAATAAATTTTATCCTGATATTTATTTTACTGTGCTTAATACTGAATAATAATCAATTGATTATGACAATGTAACATTTTACTTGTCATTGTTAATTATTAACATCATTAAAGGTACTTAAACGGAAAGTAATTATAAAAATTGCTTTTGCTTTTGTTCGGACTTCTTCAAACATATCACTATCTCCCGGCTGCAGTGCAAAAAGAGAAAGGGTGGTATTAACTCTTTAGAACAAAGCATTCGCAACGTGAAAGGGTTCCCTTCCTTTTCTGTTTGTATCGAGAGTCAATGCGATGTAAACAATCCGCAAATCTTTGCGAACAGCCATCGCGCAATAAAGCGAGAATGAGAGTGTTAGGCAAATTTTACGAGTTTCTTTCACTCGAGAACAAAAAGGACGTCCTTGAATTCTCTTCGGGAAGGCTTAATTGTGGTTTCGCGTCTTCAAAGAGTTGGCTCCTTTGATGGTGAGGTTCGAGCGACCACTCTTGTGAATGTTCTACACAAAACAAAGGAACTACTTTACTTTCACTGCGTTGTCGCGTAGACTGTAGTGAGGATATCATTTCTGTGATCTTTTTAGGACTATGACTTTAGACTAACGTAACAAAGTATTTATGGTATTTCAGTCTAACAGTACATATTTGGCTATTCACAGTATTTAGGCAAGGTGTAGTCATATTTAAAAAGCTCATTTAGGTAATTTTATAGAACATCTTTTACTACGGAGTCAATTCTTGAAATCGCAAAATAACAAAACAGCTTTTACATAATATAAGTGCAAATACCAAAGACTATTTATTACTTGAAATGTAGAAGAGCTGATTTTAAGGGTTCTGTACCCAAAGGGCAAAACGTGTCATTCCGCTGTCTGTCTGTCTGTCCGTATTCACGGGTCTAACCCCCGGTTTCTGAAAGGCCAATCAATGTTAACAGTAGATTAAAAAATAATTATCTGCGGATTAAGCCAGAAAAAGTGGGAATTTTACATTGAAATCAAAAATTAACTAAGTTAATTATTGATTCATCACTATTCAGACTTCATATATGCATTATTTTCACCGTTATTTGCGGTTAAAGTTTTTTTAATCTACTGTTAACTTTGATTGGCCTTTCAGAAACCGGGGGTAAGTCTTTAGTGTAAAATATTGAGCGAAAACCGAATATTGAATTGAAAACGTAATTGAATAATTTTTCATACATGAAAATGGTGGCGGAAAATTTTTTTTTTTATATGTAGAGTTTTATTGAGTAAAGTATAAATATATTTTGTATTCTATTTATTTTCAAAAATAAAGAAATGCGGTGCTATCAATGTAATCATTTGTAGACCATTTTTGTTACGGGGTCTATCTTAAAGAATAGAGTAATTAGGAATTTGTAATTTCTGTGCATTATGTACCATATGCTGTATTTAAACAAAAAATATTGAATACGGCGATTTATGATGTAGTGTTAAGGCTAGGTCCCCGAATACGCAACCAACCTAATTTTGCAGTTTTGTTTCATACAATATGTGATTATTTTAGTATTTAATTATATTAACCTATTTAAATGGTATGAATGGTGTGGGTACACGGTGCGGCCGCGAGTCCTACTCGCACTTGACCGGTTTTCATAGTAAACTTTGATTCACCATCAAGTATATGACTACAACTTTCTGTTACACATTAATAAGTAAGTACGTACCTGTTATATTTTTCTTCACATAAAAAAATATGTTTACCTATTATATATATAAAATACTATTGATACTGTTAAATATTCGTTAAAACATGGGGCAGTTTTTTCTGAAACCTTAAGTAAAATTATTATTTATTTAACTTACATGCTAAGATGGATTTACAATGAAAAATATTTTGGACACATAGTCTCCGGACCTTACTGCTCCAGTTTAACTTTCACTTGTAGACCATATTTTTGTGGCTATAACTCAATATACGGTGATTTTATAAAAAATGCAAAATAAAATGTAGGCTTCCTGCAGTAATTGACTCGGAGCTGTTCGTAAATTAGTAACCCACCAAAAAAAAATCGTGTAGAGCAGGTTGCCAAGTCTCACAAGCTCATAATCCTTTCATAAGTTAATAAGTTAAAAAGTTATCAGATCTCATATAGAGCCAAGCCTCTAACTCTACAAGGCCTAACTCTACAAGCCTTAACTCTACAAACCCTACATCATGGTCAATATGTATGGCTTGGCCGTTTCGCGGCTGACGTCGGCTGTCACACAAATATACCCATAGACTTATGGTAAGAAATGAAGTCACTTTAATATTGTGCAGGGTTTCCAATTATCAAAAAAAACATATTTCTTGATAATTATCGTGATTATCATGATAATGATCAGATAATTTCCGCTAATTATCAAACATATATAAGCCTAGCAATCCTTTTTTAACTAATATTACATATCAACATTTACGTTAGAAGCAAGTAGTGTAGATGAATTATTAGGCCTTGTAGAGTTAGAGGCTTTGCTCTACATGAGATCTGGTAATTTTTTGTTTGTGAGTCTTGGCAACCTACTTTGAAATGTTTTTGGTTGGATTTCATTTCTTTTTGTAAGGAAAACTCACTCACTCCTCCTTATGAGAGGACGAAGGACGTAACTTGCAGACTTTTAATTTTTTCTTTGTTTTTGTGCAAATCTTAGGCAGCATACTAAATTTCAGCCTTTTAGGACTTTTGGAAGTTTATTGGGATATAAATTGTTATATAATACATAACCAGACCCCCTTTATTAGTGGTTGGAGCGTGAACCAGGCCGAAGTTATGAGGGTTTAAAAATACGACGAAACTATTCGAAAAAAGGTACGTGAGGTACGTGAAAAAGGCCCTGTTTTCTTTGGCTCGTCTTGGCGGAAGCACTGCCGTGCCCCCAGTTAGGGGCACGATTTTTTTTTCGTATTTTCTTAAATAATTAATTGAACCTTCCTGACTACTTAACGAGTCAACAGTATGAATTTGGCTATATATAAAGGCACCTCATATTACACTTTTTGCTACATCCGAAGTTAAAAAGTTAAAAGATGCATAATTAATATACTCGTATACGTTCTTTAAGATGTATTGAGACAAACGATCAAGATCTGCCAAATTGAAAGAAATATCTGTCGAGTTTTGATCTAATTATAGTTAAGATAAAAATATAACTCGAGCACCTGCCAGTAGAAAACCTTGCTGTTTATCTGCCTTGGCCGACCTAACAAGGGCCTTATTGTAAATATGTATCGTCGTTGTCTAATTTATAAGTAGATAGGCTGTTAAAACACAGGATGATGGAAGCTTCTGAAGTGAGGCAAGGTGCTTGGCGTGTGCCAGATAACACAACCAAACATTTTGACTGACAAGGACGCACCTCTATAATGAAAAGAGTAAGCAACAAACTTTTTATCGTAAAAGACTTTTTTCTTACCACTATTACTAAACAAAACAGAGTCTTAATAGTTGGGTATAAGGAATATATTACGATGGTTTTTGAAGGCACGCGCTTACAGCAGGTGGTAGCTAAAAAAGCTTTAAAAACTTAAAATATTTCGTCCTGCGGAGAGCATTGTGCAAAGAACAGTGCTGTTTTCTTCTCTAATAAAATTTTATATCTTGTTTGATTTGCGATAACAATGGTAAACATTCTGGAGCGGTTGTTTAAGTTTTTAATTATCTATAAAGTAGGATTCGTTTATTCATAATGAATGACACTAATAAAATAGTCACATAAACACGGTTTAATTTTCCGTTTAAATAAAGACTACCCACAGCCTCTTTTTTTGAATTTTTTACTAAAGCTGTTTCTACGCAGTTTATAGATAGGTTAATGCAATATTACTACCTTTATATATATACTTATACATATATACTTCTACTTAATATATACCTTCGTTTCAATCCCATTATCCGTGTAGGTTAGTAAGAAAAATATCAAAACTCATGTTTTGATTTTCAAGTGACCGACCACGCATATTATACACAAGTATGTATTTACGAAATTAACGAGAATATTTACGTATATATTATATAAATATAACGACAAAATTATTTTATACTTGCAAAAATATTTTTATTTCACATTGTTTTTACAAGCTTTTTGTAACTTCACCTGTTTGTAAGTCCGGGTCAAATCTTGCATCTGAATTTTAAACCAGTTGAAAAACCAACCGATTGAGCTGAAAATTTGCACAGGCACACACATTTGGTTTTGGTAACAATGATAAATAAGTTATATATAAATTAAATAAGTTAGATTTGACAAGGGAAATACGATAAGCTAAGTGACGTCATTCTAAATCCAATATGGCGGACGCCCAAAGATGGCGATTTATTATTTCCATACCAACTCTATTAACATGAGTATAAAAAAAGGATTTGACAAAGAGAATACGATAAGCTAAGCGACATAATCCTTAATCTAATATGGTAGACTCCCAAAATAGCGGACTAAATTGATTTAATCACCTCCATGATAATTGACATGGGTATCAAAATCAAATGAAAGGATATATATTGTATGCCAAGCAAAATACGTGACGTCATTCTAAATTCAATATAATGGATCTCTTGACATGGTTATCAAATTAAAGGTTTTGTCGTGCAAAATAACGTTATTCACTAAAAAGCACAAATAAGTAATAAATGAAAAACCTTTTTAAAAACAAGGTTTTATTTAAGACTACGACTGAAACCGATAAAATTAGTTCAGATCGCTAAAACTGATTTATATTTTATGTTAAATTATTTGTTTTTATAAAACTTGTCGCGGGAAATTTGCACCAAAGTAGTAACCAATTACTTAATTGGAGAGTAAGTAAGAAAATTATTATTACATACGGCTTGAACACTCACGTGTGATTGTCTATATGCCAATATTTTAACGACTTTTTTACTTCTTTAATTAGTAGTAGATATTGTTATGGATGTCGTCGACACATTGTATAGTTGGGCATATCATGATCTGCCTGGGCATATCATATTTCTGTAAAAACTAGGAGTGTCCCTTTACTCCGCTCCGCTTCGCTCGGCTCCCCAAATGTATTTGCATGTAAACCTAACACGCTCCTCCTCGCTCAGCTCGTCGTCGCACCTATTTTTTAATTTTCTTAAAGGTTTTCGATTTCATTCTTTACGATTTGCCCAATTCTACGATCTGCCCACTGCCAATCGTAGAATTGGGCAGATCGTAAAGTATTAGATATATTTGTTTCATTTTTGCTTTCTTTGCATTTAATAAGTAAATATGGAAATTTTACATCTAAACCAACAACAACGCAAAAAAAATGTTGATGCTTTAAAATCCTGCAAACTAAGCAACATTAAGTTTTTCATAACAATGTTCACAATTTACATATTTTATTCGTGCTCGTATAGTGATTTCATATTCATACTCGTTAAATGAAACGTTCTTACAACTTCGATTTTCTTCGAATCTATTACATAGCAGGTTAAAGTAACACCGGGCGTCTTGTATGTGTTTCGTGATGGGATAAAGTCGACAGAGGGGTGGCGCGTGCTACACTAAAAATGGTAAAAATAGCAGTCTTCCAGCCCGGGGACAATAAAAACGCTTAATTTACGCGATCTGCCGTCGGAGGGACACTTATGCTTTTTATGCATGTTTGTCTATTGAGCTAATAATTGTTTGCCGTTGGTTACGTGTTCCCAAGATAGCATCGGCTAGGAATTTGAACGGAGGTACCTCTATAAATCAGATGTACTACCTAATGATTTACTGTCACTCGTTTTGAGACGTTCATGAGATTGTATTTATTGTAATTATATGACGCTTTAAATAAACAATTTTACCTTATTTTAGTCCAAAAACAGCTTGACTTTAATCAATATTTTCATGCTGTTTCTTATACGCGAGAATAATTTCTTGAAATAAGGTTGTTCTTTACAGTATTTATTATATTGATTTTTTATGATTGATTAATATATTGATTTTAGAAAAGCAAAGAATGCTCTCTCTATTGAGTGAGCATTAACTCTATTGAGTGTCAGAAGTCTGCTTTTGGTATTAGACCGAACAGTTTTCTATTTTTGTATTTTACTAACCATAGTCTAATTTCTTTTAAATACTTTATTCAGAAAACAATTCTCATTCTTGACAAAAAAAAAACAAATTACTTATATAAACTCTTACTGTAAAGCGTCATTAAATTACAATAAATACAATCTCACGAACGTCCTAAAACGAGTGAGAGTAACACTTATGCTTTTTATGCATGTTTGTCTATTGAGCTAATAATTGTTTGCCGTTGGGTACGTGTTCCCAAGATAGCATTGGTTAGGAATTTGAACGGAGGTACCTCTATAAATCAGATGTACTACCTAATGATTTACTCGCACTCGGTTTAGGACGTTCATGAGATTGTATTTATTGTAATTATATGACGCTTTACAGTAAGAGTTTATATAAGTAATTTGTTTTCTTTTTTCAAGAATTTGAATTGTTGTCTGAATATAGTATTTAAAAAAAATTTGACTATGGTTAGCAAAATACAAAAATAGAAAACCGCTCGGTCTAATACTAAAAGCAGGCTTCTGACACTCAATAGAAGCATTCTTTGCTTTTGTAAAACCAACATTTTGTAACACCTTCCCAGCGTCATCCGAAAATGACTCTATTAATAAAGTTATTTCTTTTAAACGGTATTATTAAAATTATGAATAAATATATATATATTGTTAGTTAAACTGTAAAGAACAACTTCGTTTCAGGAAATTATTCTTGCGTATACGAAATAGCATGAAAATATTTTTTAAAGTCAAGCTGTTTTTAGACTAAAATTAAGTTAAATTGTTTATTTCTTTGACACCACTAACGAAACCACTATCTTCTTTTTCAAAAGATGTGATGTGAATTTAAAAAGTGACATCTTTTGAATAAGAAGACGGCGGTTACATTAGTGGTTTTAAAGAAATAAACAATATTATCTAACTTTAGTATAAAAACAGCTTAACTTTAAGCACTAGTATTCGACTGATGACGACTCAACACAAGGAGTCGAAATATATCATGTTTATTTATTGTTCTTGTTTAATTGTGTAATAATTAAATAATTAAAACCATTAAAAGGCAAAAAATGCAAAATAAAATTATTTAAATAATGGTATCTGTATGGTTCTTGCACTAAAATACCAGGAAAATATTGCTTAAAAGTATTTTTTATGGAAATCTTTTTCTCCTATTTTGCGCTATCTGGAGACCCGGCTACGTCGTAATGCAGTACGCGCTGATATGAACGTTATTTCAATATAGTTTCTGTCGATATTTGTACCAACACAGGTCAACTCAAGGTCGTTAGTACCTGCCCCTTAAATACTAGAGTTCTCCTTAAGAGCGGTACGCAGCCGGATTGTGAAAAACCCGCCTTTTTCTAATTAATCGACACAGAACACTTAAATTCAAAATTCACTCAATAGTAATTCAACAAAACCTTATTACCTATTCTGTATACTGCATTCGCAAAGTTGGTTTCTGCAAATTGGAATTTTAAATTTTTTAAACTCGAAATTTTTGTAATACTAATTTTACAGTAACAAATGGAAACTTTGCGATGGCAACATACACAATACATAGGTAATAAGCTTTTGTTGTATAACTATTGAGTGAATTTTGAATTTAAGTGTTCTGTTTCGATTAATTAGAAAAATGCGGGTTTTTCACAAGCCGGCTGCGATACTGCTCATAACACGGAAGCGCTATGAAGATATTTTCGCCAATATGCGTCCAGTGCTATAATTTTCAAGTTGTTTGTACAGTTAGTTCTTGGTATAAAAATACGATTAAGTGTATAAATGGGAAATTATTAGTTATTGGAGGAAGTAATAAATCAAATTTAAATGTATGTTAAATCACTAGGAAAAATACAGACATTACAAACATACATACATTAGTAGTGTAAGTAGATAGAACATTATACTTGTAGTAACTCGTTTAATGTGACCGCAAATGATCTCCTCGTGTTAATCAGTTCCTAATCGATAATTAATCCTTGGTAACAGGTAACACCCGCGCCCATTGAAATGTAGTATTTTGTGCAATTGTGACATAATGTGAGACTTATAAAAAAAAACATAATGTATTAAACTATACATCGTTTCAAAGGTTACAGTGAGACCCTGTTATAAGTTAAGGCGCTCTTATCCCAAAATCAGTAATTTCAAAGTCAAATAGAACTTTCAAATATCGTCTAAAACTTCCAAAAAAAAATTACGCAATATAGTTCGAACCTTTATCTAGGTCTTCCACGCATGTGTTACACGATCAGATAAACTTTACTCGATAGAAATAATTCACGAACACAGCATGTAATAAGATCATTCAAATCATGCCATTTCCATAATTCCACTATTTTATTAACGAAACATATCTGGTAAAATTGCTCTTTAAATTTTCTAGGTCGACCACGTAAGTGGGTTTTAATAAACATATCCCTTATTTTTAAACAATTTAAAAACCGACAAAAACAACGAAAAAGTACAAAAGTCTGGTTATTCTCTCTACTCCTTACACGTAAAGAAAAAGACAGAGAGTCACTCTTCTCGGATAAGAGCGCCTTAATTATAACCTGAGGTTCAGGGATCTCGCGCTTCTTCTTGGAAGTTACGATGTTATTTACACGTTTAATTAAATAGTTAAACAAATAAAAGTATAGATCCAATAGAGAGGCTATCGGACATCAGTACAGCAAATATATAAAAAATAAATAAAAATAAATAAATTATAAGTAAATGTTAGTGTGATATGTGTTTGTGTTGGTGAGGGTGTGTGTGTGTGAGAGTGGGTGATTTGGAGATTTATATTTCAAGATATTCTTTTAAGCAAAGCTTCTGTTTCCTCGTAATTTAATTTTTTTTGCCGTTAAACTATGGTCGATTTACACATGTAATTAGGTCAGGCGGTAAATTTTTAGAATTCTGTTTGCAAAATTGTAAATTGTATATATAAATATGAAGATTGATTTTTAAATTGACTTCTAAGAAAACTGGTATTAACTTTGGATGTATATAGCTTACAATATCGAAACGGCGTTTTTTTAGTAGGGACGGATCATAGAATAGACTTCCATGCCGTGAACGAAGTGTGTGTCGTAATAGACTGCACGAGTGTCTCAATGTCTAATTATGTCCAGTTGCAAACATTACTTTAATTACAACCATCAAAAGCAATTTAACGAAAAAATGAGAAAAAGAATCATGATATTGTCGTGATACTCGTCATGATACCTAAGTCCATGGAATTAGTATGTAGATGCCTGAGACCAATCAGAAGCAAGAAGAGTAAAGAGGGCGTGGCTTAAGAAATTAAGACAGACCGTTATCCCTTGTGATTGGTTCTCTAGCGATGTCATAATAAATTTGGTCTATCACAGCGCAGAATTGCATTGTTATAATATAATATAAAAACATCGGTCGAACAATGTATTAGGTACTTATAATACCGATTTTGATGTTGTAATTATGTACTTTATTTGAGTATGGAAGGAGATAAAATATTATGTGACACTCTTTGTTTCATTTTTATACATTAATTTTAGAAGTATGTACTGTTTACAAAATGAAACAAAACAATATCAATATAAACCAATGTTCTTGATTAATACTTGCCTAAATGGTTTTTTAATAAAATAAGGAACTGCTAAAAAAACTTTTTTATTGTATTTATTCACAATAACTAATGCTCATATATTTTATTGTTCTGTAAAGTTATGTAAGCAATATTGACTTGTACGAATAAGCCATGATCTCTAAATCTAAGTTTAATGAGAAGATTAACAATATATGACGCACTCTGTTGTCATTCATTACTTTTTAAATGCATCTAATCTCTAAAAAGCTATTCTTACAATGGCTATTTTGGAAATTTGTCTTAATCGCCGCCGCCCCTCTCGGGAGCGACCGAAAACATAAAAAGTGGTTATGTGTCGCTCCCTGGCTGCTGGCTGCTGGCCCGCGCTAAAAAACAACATCGTCAGGAAGGAACATAATGTAGTAGCGGTCGTAAAAAGTGAATGCGTTGCGTGCACGTGGAGTGCAGTGGGGGTGCGCGGGGTCTGCGGGGCGGGTTGCAGCGCGGGAGGGGGGAGGGGCGTGGGGTGTGTTTACGCGGAGAGGCGGTCGCAGCCGCCGCCGCCGGTCGCCAGTGTTGTGGTAGGTCACACGCCGCGCGCTCGCGTCCGTCCGCACCATCATTCCACATCGCGACGCAGACCCGAGCGAACATGCCCATGGTCTCCTATGCCTGAGTGGAACGATCTCGGTACGAGCACACAGAACGAGTTTCCCGGAATACCTACGAAAGACTTTAACCGAAAAGAAAGCGAATGCATTTTCCATGAAACAGTTGTGAGATGGCCTTATCGCTGCGGTCCACGCAGAATCCGAGAGGTTCGTGAAGTCTTTATCCGAGTGCCCGTTGCCGCTGCTTGGTTTGCTGAATCTTGTGAAAGTGCATGTGTGTCAGAAAGTTTCAAAAGTTTCCGCCACGCGACATGCGTGTGAGGAGCGCCGCGATTGGCCGCTTCGCACACATGTTTATTTGCATCCGAGGCGAGCTTTTTGTAGATTCAGTGAACCGTAGGCGGCAGCGAGCGTGTAGCGGCGCGCTACGAGCTACGAGACCGCTACGAACGTAGTAATCGCTACGAGCGCGTCGCTACGAAACGTTTAATATTAGCACGCTTTTGTTTTTTCTCTATCTTTTAATAAGTTCGGTGTACAAAAAGTGATAGAATAGTTGTTTTAAATAAAAATATAAACAGAAAACGCATAACCGTACAAGGAGAACCGCAAGGATAAGGTATAAAAACAATTTACTCAAATTATCTGCTTTAAAACTTTTTATATTTTGATCTTTCACGTTGGTAATTTTTGATTACACTACTGCATTCTTAACTTATAGAAACCATGAATTACATTTTCACTAGGATATTTGTATTATCTTAGAATGCCAGTAATTAATTTGTTCTGATAATCAGCAGCTGTGTAACAAGTAGAGTACAAGTAGTAAGAAGTAACAGCGTTAATATTTTTATTTTTTATTTTTTTTTTAATCATTTAATGCTATGGAATGCCATTGAGTAAAATAACACATTACCATTACTTAGCTCCTTTTTGTCACTGTACTTTATAAGATTTCATATATTTAGGTTGTTTGTTATAATTTCCATTACCTAATCAACGCAAATGATGCAGAAATATCCGTAAATAGCATTAATTAGCTTAAATACCTCATGTATCATTACCCTTTCAATCACGAGCATTCGTCATAGATAAGAAAATTCTTCGTTTGTATAATAATGTAGAGATATAATAATGTCTTTCTTTGTATATCAACCTTCTGTTTTTAACTAGGACAATCTTTCCAAAATTAATACGCTTTTAAGATATTTTGTAGAGTATTTCACTTTTTATGTTATCGATATTAAATACTTCTTTCCAATTAAGTATTGACCGTATTTGAAACCTAAATTATTCGTTTTATTGTACTACAGATACGAAAAAAAGGTAACATTAAATATAACTTTGAAGAATCTAGGTAACAAAACAGAAAAACTAGGCACGGCCAAAGAAAACATTGTAGGTCACCAAGAATTAGTCCTAATTACAAATTAAGACTGGCACACACGGACGAAGCCGCAAAACGTCCGTATGTATCCACCTTTACTTAACCCTAAACTAACGAAACCTTAGTTAGAGCTCCTCGTGAATATTCCGACTTTACTTGAGACTTGGGACGACCCCTATCACTAGGCAATTAGGTTTCTTTTTCCAGTATTCAAGTGTTGATACCATGGCAGGTATATAATCTGTACGTGGAAGTAGTCAGTACTTACGCGGTGGACAGTTAATCCCATTATAGACAAATTTAGGAAATTGGGACACGCCGCTCAGTATTGAATTATAGCATGTAACTTCATACTTAGTTGTTGTATGTAGTCACTATGTTGGCATTTATTATGAATGCTTCGTCCTCTATAAAGTATTAATCTTTTCTTTTTTCTTTGCAACAGTCGATTATATTTAACTCTTAACCTCATAAATGGCACATATCTATTATTCCTTAAGGCGCTACGGAAAAAAAATCAACACTTTAAGGACTTGCATATCTACCTTAGTAAATAATGTATTATTTTGATAAAATAGTATATTATTTTTGGATTCTTTTTCTAGGGATCTGTTAAAACAGAAACGCGATTAGAGAAATTCGGCTCGATAGAAATATTTATTGAAATTAGGTCCTTTTTGACACCAATTCTCCTTGTTTGACAATTTAGAATGACAAATAGACTGCAACTATATTTTATTAGATGGGTTTTAACGGTATCTAAGACCTGGTTAAACGAAATTTTGATAGCAACTGTAGTACATTTTTTATTAATATAAAACCGACTTTTTGCTTCTTTTCCACGAATCCGTCCCTGTCGCACTGAGGATTTTTTTGCATATGGAGTAACAGGGACGCTAAAACTTTTACATATCGCCTTAATTGTTATTTTTGATTGTGTTGATCTTCATATTCATATAATAAAATTGACATTTAGTGACAATTATTTAAACTGCCACCACATGCAGCCAGCAAAATCACATCAGTATATTAATAGTGGATAATCAGGTTACATATTTTCTACTGATAACCTGATTTATATTACAGTAACATTGCATAACAACTGTTTAAACTACCATCACAGCGACCAAAGATGTGAACTACATCAACATGTTATTGTTGTTATTTATTAAAATAGAAACATTCAATAAATTTAGAGAGAAAAAAACTAATTTTTGAAACTATAAGTTGATAACTTAAACAAAAACAAATGAAACAAAAACAACATCAGATTTATTTTATTTATTTATTAGGTTTGCCAATAGATATTACACTATGACATATGTATAAAAATAGCTTTAACAATTTAAATTAGAGTGCATACCCAATAACAGGCAGACACAACATACTTAATTAAACAATAATAGTATTTTTGCTACATAAGTGAAACATGTTTCGCAAAACGTAAAACTGTTAAAAACTAATTAAAATTAAGGTTAAAAAAAAAACAAAACAATACAATGAGAAAAGAAATAATACTAAAACAAAATCTTAACAAAAAAGTACAAAATTAAATTATTTCTATCAGAGATTTAAAAAAATAACAAACGCAAGCACTTTTGCCTTTAGTATAAGGATGTAGTCACGTTATCGGTGGCCCTGGAACCCTTGCGCAATATTGAGTTATGGACTCTCCACCGCAGCGGAGTCCATAAATGTATTGACAACGCATTATTGACAAATATTTATGGCGTATAAAGAGGGGATAATTACAACTCTTTAGCACATAAAAAGCGGCCTACGGAAGGGTGCGCCGTTGTAAAAATGTATCACCGATATTGTCCCGACGGCTCGCCTCATACAATGTGGCGCTATTACATCGACCCTTTTGAGCCGTTCTTCTCTCAGTTAGCAAATAAAGTTCCGATGTGTTTATGATTCTCTTTCTTTACATTTTATACTTTAATAATTTGGATTCTATGCAATTTGTGGAAACTTATGCAACCAGTCGTCTAAAACGACAAACTAAATCAACGAAACAAAATACATACTAAGTCCTGACTTGTAAGTCACTAGAGAGGAAAAACGAAAAATTCCGTTTTAAAATTTAGTTAAAATTAATCATTTAACAAAATTTTGTAATTTCGCAACTAAACTCTGACTGTCATCAAACCGTCAGATATTAACATAAAATGATAATTGACTTCTTGTCTTTTATTTGAATAATTATATACATATATAATTATACACTTTTACGAAAACACAAAATATAATGATAGTTTAGTAAGTAAAATATATTTCGACCACTAGTTGTGGTCGGCATCAGTTGCATATTTACAATAATATAGCTATAAAAGGTAAAAATTTATAATTGTAAATTATGGGTAAGTATACTATTGAATATTTTACTGATTTGTGTATTCTTAGCTATTATAAGGTTTGGGTCTGGAATAAATTTGTACGACGCCAGAATTCAGATGGATACGTCACAATAGGAGAGACTTTAGTCTAAATAGAGGCGGGGAAATCGCGATCGATCGTTAACTGCAACAATTTTAATTACGGTCAATCGCGGTCATACTTACAAAAATTTAAAATTACGGGTACATTCAAAATTCAAAACAATTCGCCTGTACAATAAATTATGTTTAATAAAAAAAAATATCTATGTACTTACTAGTCTAGTGCTAGTCGATGGTTAGCCGCACGTTAGCTGTTAGCTGTAGACCGCCGTATAAGTTTGCCCATCATCAGTCAATGAAAACGTGTCCATAGTATATTCGTACTCGTATGCATAGGTTTTTTCTGCTCCTCCAAAGCCTGACTACGAAACCGGAGAGAGTAATAAAAGCTGTAAATTACAAGAACACAGCCCATTCCGGGCTCATCACGAGTGCGGCACTCGGGTCTCGGGACATCCTGTATAATGTTATTAAAAAGTTATGGGATAAGCCGCAGCTACGTGCCGGCTCCAGCCTCCGTCTAATCACAAACTTTAAAATTATCTTATACTTTTAATACGAGTACCAGTCGTGCCGTGAATATGTAATTATGCTTATCAAAAACATTTCAGTGCCTAAATCAACATTGAGCTTCGTGTCGAACTTTCAGATTAATTTTGAGGCTAAGTTTTTAGAGTAAATATCCTTGAGGTCGAGCGTAGTCGAGAAGTCCCAAAATGATGCGTAGTTGAAAGAAAGTGATCTGTCTACGTGGGTAGCATCGTACTCGTATAATAGGTATATCGTACTAGTAGTATAAAGGTTTAGTGAATTATTCCATTATTTATCTATCTAGGCTGTAATCGACTGTATAACGGTAGAAGTATTGATTTTGATTTCCAATCTATATCCGGCAAGATCATGGCTAAGGAAATTTCACGGGTCATACATATAAAACAGTTCCGTGACTGTCTGAAAAACAGAGTGTAAACTGCTGAAGATTTAGTAGCATATGTTCCTCAAGGGGGGAATCTTCAAAATCGACGCTTTTTAAAGTTATTTATCTGCTGCCGAAAACAAGTCGCAAGTTAAATAAACTAGTATAACAATTTTGGGCCCTTTTTCTAGATTTAGGAATATCAGAAACGCGATAGGAGGAATTTCACTCGATAGACATAATTATGGATTAGAGGTTTAAATTTACACTTTTTTTGATATTCTGACAAGTTGGGATAGAATACTTTAAAAATATTTCTTTGGATGGGTTTTAACAATACTTAAATTACTGATTATGGAAATTTTCATAACTATTTTAGTTAATTTTGTATTGATTTAAAACCGACGTTTTGTAAATTTTCCCCATTTTCGTCTCTCGTCACGGGGACCTTTGCACTACAGCCACAGGTGACCGAGAAAGCCACAATTAAGGCTGGTCGTCATGACGCGACCAACTCAGTTGTGGGCGTGGCCAAATTTCATGCTGTTTCATTTCGCTATAAGGTGCACGCTACATGAAACTTGCGAGGACAATACAATCGTGCCGATTTCGTCGCCGGCGCAAAATTGAAAACTTGTTTCAGGAGAAACCACTTTTGGCAAGACTGTTGACGTTTTCAAACATTATTTTTGGTCATTATTAATCTAGATAACATTTTCGGTGTTTGGCCTGTATTCGTTTTTGATTTTATCTAAAACAATAAAAGCACATTCGTCTACACTTTTGGTAAAAAACCGTTAAATTTACGTATTTTAGGGGTTTGTTGTTAAGTTATTACTTCAATTTCAAGGTTTTTATTTTGACTTACACATAGATCTAAATAATGTTAATGGACTCAGCCTAAAATATTATAATAACATTCCATAGACACCCTAGAATGTGGTGACAGTGTTTGTATGGAGGTTTGGGCGTAACGTGTCTACTCAGATGTCTACTAGTAAAAAATTTGGAAAATACGGAATATGTGGAATGATGTGTTTTGATTGGAATTTTAAATTTTTATCTATGATTTGACAAACCAAAACAGGCTAAGGTCTGATTTAATTAATTAAGCATGTAAAGAAACAAATTGAAACTTAGTCAAATTGACGATATTATATAACAACAAATGAGTTCCTTTGATTATTTTTGAAGAATTTTAGTAATATTTTTTTTTATAAATTTTTTAAGTAATTTTAAGCGCCTATTTTGCGCTATCCGAGGACCTAGCGACTTAATACAGTGCGCGCTGATATAAACGTTATTTTAATAAAGTTTCTGTCGATATTTGTACCGGCACAGGTCGATTCAAGGTCATTGGCAGCTATAATAGCCTTAAGGGGTTTAAAGGTGCTCAAAGAATGGATTTTTGATAGAAGGGGTGAAACGGAGTGTAAACTTTTGTGTCGAAAAAGCGTTCTTAACAGGCACAACAGGCTGTTATATCCCACGTAGACGAAGGTGCGGGCGTCCTCTTGATAAAATCACAGAATATAAAGTAGTGTCCGTATGCATGTAGGTATATCACAGATTCAAAACTTTTGAATCGTTTGATGCAATCGAATTAAAAGTTGGGACAAAAATTGCATATTTACCTGGTCACACAGAGGTGAAACAATTTAGTGAAAAAAACGTTTTGTAGTTTTTGTACAGATAGCAAAATAATATTTCTTTTTATTAAAAATTATATTCGTATCAAATTGTACTCGATGAGTTAATTATTTTAATAATTCTCACTTTTCATTGGCTTAATGCATCTCATGCAGTTGTCTTTATAAAAAAATATTACTTTAAATATAATTAATAAATATATTTTTGTTTAACTTGAAATATATTTCGGCCCTTAGTGGGCCGTCATCAGTCAAGTATGATCTATTATCTATCAACTATTATCACTAAGGGCCGAAATATATTTCAAGTTAAAAAATTTATTTTATTTATTAATTATATCTATTTAAAGTAATATATGTATAATTGCAAATAAAAGGCCAATAGAGGCAATATTATATATTTATTACTTTATAAAAAAACTAACTAATAAACTATTCTGTAAAGATTCCAAAAAGTATGGAGAATGAGAAACTTTCGGTTTAAAGCATGAAAATTTGTGAGCTTCATGAAGATGCGGCCGGCGGGCTACTACATATAATCGTCGACACTAGCGTTATTATTATAATATACAATCAATTTAATTCAACTGTACACATGACCGGTATTTTTATGGTAATTTATATTAAAAAAATATCCCATTATAGGGTTCTTTAAAAAAAAACGAAAACCCTTAAACTAGGCTAGTTTCGCTAGTTTGTTACGGTTTTTTTAGTCTGTTTGTCCATCTACTGATTGAGCTAATTTTTACGTGTTGGTATATAAAATTCATCTGTGGTCCCATGAAAATATGGCCGTTCTTTGATGATGTAAAATTTTGAATATATTTTGGGTATTTGTGTGAAGTGTGAAGCGAATTTTCAAACATCGATCGATCGACAGTTCGCATCCACGTTGATGGGATCCGTACATTACATAAGTTGGGATTATAATGAGACTGATTTGTATTTTTATACATTTTATTGGTATTAGATTATATGAATTCCTAAAGTTTTTTATTCGCTTACAAAACAACGAAGTTACGTAACTCTAATTTTCAAGAATAATCAAGAGAGCTACCGTTCTTTGTACGTTGACAACGAAACTCCTGCTAATTCCATTTTGCCTCCTTCAATTAAGCGCCGCGGCGTCCGGGCCTGTGAATTAATTCTTCGCTTAAGTAGATAATGTAAGCATCCCCCCTCGCTTCTCTACGCCTCGAGGAGAACTTTCAATTATGATTTTAGTCTAATTTTAATTAAGTGCTCTCAAAAAGGCTTTTCTTCGTCGAAATTAATATTTGAATATAATTTGGAAGGAGCGGGGCAGGCGGAGTTTGCTGCGCGAGGAATTAGTATATTTCATTACGAGTGCGGAAAGCCTGTCATTGCAAAGAGTTCCGACAAATGTCTACCCGAGCCGAGGCGCAGCCGAAGGTGAGGGTTGACAGTCGGAACAAGTTGCAATGACGGTTCCGCACGTGTAATGAACAACTATTTTTAATACAGTTGCGAAAAAATGAAGCAATTTAATAAAATAATTAAAACACAATAAACTCAACTAACTAATACTCCACGCAATAAATTCGTCGTATGTAGATATGTAGCGACTTTTTGACTTTTCCGGTAAAATGTTCTCCGAAGCATTTTGTGCAATTATACTGAGTTCCGGTGGTGTTAATTCAAATAAAATATCGTCGAAATTACTCATTTTGTGTAACAAACTAAACCCGCAAAAAAAATTTTTGGAAAATGGCGCCAACCGTAAAAGAATATAAGCAGAGATTTTTTTTGTTTTCTTCACCCATTCTGGATAGGTAAAGGGAACTATGCCCATACAGCCAAGTCTTCAGTAGAATTTTTTTATTGATATGAAATGAAAATGAAATTCAATGAGATGAAATGAAATGAAACCTAACCTAACTCATTGAATCAAATCATTAAATCTGATATTGAAACAAATTAGTAGCTTCTTTTTAGAAATATTTGCATGAATCATAAAAACTTCAATGAATTTTTTTTTTTGTAAAAACTTCGTGGTTGGTTTTTTCTTTTTATTAGACGTTATTTTGACAGTTGGGAAAGAGAACGCACGAGTTCGGAAAAGGTAAAGAAAAAGCTCGAGTATGTAATAGCCCACATCCCGAACGTTATACGTCCCTGCAATACGCCACTTTTTGAGCAACTGTATTAAAAAATTAATTTCGTTACGAGTGGCCCGGTGCCCCCGCTTCGTCGACCACCAACCATCTGCACATCCTTCACTGCTCCTCATTTGTGCATACTTTGCTTTATAAGTAGTTGTTGCTGAAAACAAAGTTCACACATGTGTAGGTGCGAGCTGAAACTGAATCCATATGAGGAAGGAGTTGCAGTAGAGAAGCTAATTTGCGCAACAGGTCGGGGCGGAAGTGACCTGCAGCGTCGCGAGATTGCGACCAAATGTTTCCTCCAGACATTGCCTTACAGTTTTTGCTCTGTTTTTTGTCTGCTCTCGCTGATAAGTACACTATCTATAGGTTCGGCTGCATGTTTGTTTAGGCCATAAACTAACGAGTGACGGAAGTGATCGCGGTGAGAGGGTTCTCCATTTCACAACTCGGTTTATGAATGACAGACAACCATGCAATATAGACAACATTACTTTTAGTAATAATGTGTATTTTGTTATCAGGTGTATCAGTGAGGTCGCTGTCAAGCATGCGGCAGGAGTCATTGCCGATGTTGGCGGAGCGGCTGCTGGCGACGCGAGCGGCGGCGCTGGTGGCAGGGCTGCCAGCTGAGCTCTACTCGGGCGCGCTGCTTGCCGCGTGGCCACCCTCCCCGCCCGCACCACTGCTGCCGCCGCCAGAGACGGAGCGTGCTCGCAAGCGACGCCGCACACCCAAGCTGGATGACGCTACTGCGCCCCCGTCGCCCCCCTCCTCGACTGGCTCCTCACCTGGAGCTACCGAAGCGCCGCGCGACAAGCTCTTCACCTGCAAGGTTTGCTCTCGCTCCTTTGGCTACAAACACGTGCTGCAGAACCACGAGCGCACGCACACCGGCGAGAAACCTTTCGAGTGCGGAGAGTGCCACAAGCGGTTCACGCGCGACCACCACCTTAAAACACATCTCCGACTGCACACGGGCGAGAAGCCGTACAGTTGTCCTCACTGTCCGCGCCACTTCGTGCAGGTCGCCAACCTACGCCGACACCTGCGCGTGCACACCGGTGAGCGACCGTACGCCTGCGCTCGGTGTCCTGCGCGTTTTTCAGATTCAAACCAGTTGAAGGCGCACGCACTGGTACACGAAGGCGACGCACCATTCGCATGTCGTTGTGGAGCGCGGTTCCGTCGGCGGCAGGCTGCGGCACTGCACCGCTGCACGGGCACCCCAGGCGGCTGCACCCCGGACACGCCTAGCCCGCCCGTCGTCCCCGCAGGACCGGACTGGCGCTGGGATGAGTGGCCCGAGCAGACGGAGCCGGAGGACCTGTCGCTGCCGCGGCGGCCGGCCACGCCGGACTCGCCCGCCGACCTGCGCATGCACGCCGCGTAGTCACCCCGCACACGCGCCTCCCGCGCCCGAGCGCCGGTATACGAG
Source organism: Ypsolopha sequella (assembly GCA_934047225.1). Classification (NCBI taxonomy): domain Eukaryota; kingdom Metazoa; phylum Arthropoda; class Insecta; order Lepidoptera; family Ypsolophidae; genus Ypsolopha; species Ypsolopha sequella. The sequence continues at coordinate 12,956,522 of OW203985.1, forward strand.
TTCCTCCCGCGTAGAGCCCTGCGCCCCACACGCTCCACTCCGACGCCTCTCAGCCTCTTTACTTTTATAATACAATAATAGTACAATAGTACTTAGTTCCGGGATTCCACAATGAGCTCTTTTTACGCGCAGCGTCCAAATTATGAGTAAAAAATATGTATTATTCGCGACTCTCTAACGGTCAGTTTTTTGCTTTCCGATGGAGGCTACCGACGTAGTCTAGTTAGGTAGTCTTCTATTCATTCAGTTTTTATGAGTTTGCATTTGCTCTTCATAAAACACTTTTTTCAACCGTGTTACAGTTTGAAACTTTATTGTCGTACCATTTGCATAATCGCAAGGCGAGGTGAAGCAAAAAAGTTCACGGCGAGAAGTCGTCCGTCTTTTGTTCTATTGTGCTTTACCCATTTGCAAATTCTTTGAAAAAGCATTGCAAAAGTAGATTTATGATTTATCGTTTTCCGGAATTGTTTCTGCCGCACAGAAAAATTCTATATTATGCGCGTTAAACTATCTAGTGCTATCCACTATTGTGCGTCACGTTTGACTCATAATAATCAGTCTCCAGTTAGAGTGACGAAGGAGAACCGGAATTCTCTACAAGTCTGAGACGGAAAGGTCGCGACATTGACTTTATTATTTTCGGCGACAATGGCTATGTCACAATCGGTGATTACTATGTATTGATTTGGGGTTGTTCCGCGCCGGCAGCTTGTTGGACAATGCCGGGCCATTGTGCGCGCCCTGAGAATCTAAGCTCGCGACAACCGGTTCACGATCACCGTTATTAACTTCGATTCTCATTTTTTGTAAAGGAGCTTTTCAAATTTTTGTTGGTTCTAATTTGGCTTTTTTACTCAAAGATCAATAAACGGAAACCAATACCAGTTTTTAATACGCATGGGGGTAGCTTGTGTGGAATCGACGGAGCTCGAAGGTCCCGAAGCGAGAGGCGCCGGCAAGGATGGCGTAACGTGGGCGCATTCAGCTTCTGTATATATGCTGTCACATAATAAATTATTTATTATTTGTATTAATTAATAGTCATGTTGAATATTCGCTGTATAGAGCTGACGGTTACCAGACACAGTGTTGGACATTCGATACTGTTGCCACTGTGTGAGTAACGCAAGCTTGTACAGTGGGCTGTGTGATGATTATCTAACGATGATCTATATTCTGTCTAATATCGATCAAGATATTTTAAATATTTGTTACTGATTTAGAACCATATGCATTTAGAATTCTTGTTTCGTAGATAAATATTTTTCGTGAAATTATAATAATACAGTCTAATTTAAGTGGATAAATTTGTACATAGCTAGCTTAGACGTAAAACATTTAATTCAAATACATATGGTTCTTGTTATCTTGAAGATACGTATTTAGGTACGAGGATGTATATGTTATATGCAAGTCCACCACGTGGCACCTTCTCTATACATGTAGCTAGATATAACAATATGTAGAGATGGTTTATAAACATATTGTAAATGCAATCTGTTCTACGGGTATTAGTTTCCTACTAGGTGTAGCGCGTTTATTTTGTCGATTAAGTTTTTTGTGGAGAAGTTTTTGGAACGTGTTTTCAACGTTTTGACGCACAGGATGTGATTGATGTATTTAACTTTTCTGATTGTTGATTATTATTATTTTATTCAATATTTAGTCGTAAGATCTCTCGGGATTTAGGGTTTAAGGGTAGGACGAGGAGTAAAGATACGAGATGTTTTATCCAAAGAAATTATTGGTACAAAATATAAATATGTGTACAAATTAAAATGTTTTCGATTAGAGTTCGTAAATCCATGTTGCGATGTTGTCAAACTATGGTAGTTAGTGTAACAGTAAGGAATGGGTGCCATTATCTACCTCGTTCGTGTAAGTTGCCCGGCCAGGGTACAGAGCCAAACTTCTTGGAATATTTCTATAGTGTTTATCTCACTCACTCGTGGAGATAACGTACAAACGTAAAGATTATTATACGTAATAGCAGAACGGTGACGTCACTCGCCAATATTACTGAGACTGATTTTGTAAACATTCTTTCAAGTTAATTTAGAGAATAATTTTTTCTCATAATTACCATTTTTGGGGATAATTATGTCTTTCTTTAGGGAAAATACAGCTAATTCTTCGAAAAGGAAGACATAATTGTCAATTACTATGTCCTATTGTGTTATGTTGTAGTCTGTAATTTTAATACATTTCGCAATCTATTTGAGTTCCTATTTTTAATTGTTGATTTCAAATTTGTTTTATGTTCATTAGTTAGTATATCCGTTAAAGATCTGTGCCATCCGTACACTCAAGATTTCATTGGCTGTAATATTGATATATAGGTATGTAAGATGTGATTTTAAAATACTTTGAATTTTATTGAAGTAACAGAACTGCCGTTTTAACGCATCTACCTCATGATAGTCGAAATACAGTAACATTGTTATAAATATAGATCCAACATCCTCCCATGATGGACGGGTTCACTGTACAAATTATTATAAGACATAAATGTGACATAATTATTGTACGACGAATATATGTATTACTTTATTAGTATCCAGTACATAATTATTATAATAAAGAGATGTTTGTTATTTAAAACCGTTTAATTTTATAAACTCCTGTTTAATTAAATCAGTCGGCCTATACATGTAATGTGAAATTTATTTATGCAGCCAAATTCCTACTGAGAGTCTGGAAGTGCTCAGTATCAAAGTTCGATGATCCATTTTGTGAGATTCGTTTTTTTTTTTCGTGCTCCTTATAAACGCAAGCCCAATCCTGTGTCAATTCCTATGGGACTAAGAGCATCTATGGGAGGTCAACGTTTTATTTTGCGATATTACCAAAAAGTGTTATCGATCCATGACACTGATCACTTACTAAGCCTCCGGCATGAATTTGTCTGTATAAATTAATATCATCTTATATACTGCCTTTAGGCCACACATAAGACTCCAACCAAGGGGTATTCATCTTAATCTGTAAAGGTCTTATTATCGCTAAAACAATAGTGAAATAATAGATTGCAGTCGAAATCGTGGCCTGGATCTACGAGTACCTTATGGGTTCAACATAATAAATGTATATTAAATATGTATTATTTTCCTAGAAAGCATCACATTTCCACATATTACTACATACTCGTATAATGTGAGATACGACCACAATATCTATAACAGAACTTTACGTAAGAACCATCTGAATTAGTATTAAAGAAACTTTGAAACTAGATAAATAATTCTAGGGCCGTCTGAAGGATGTACTAATGGGTTTAAGTAGCAGCAGCAAAGTGGAATTTATCCAACATCGGCTTGAGTAATGAGTTGAGGCACCACTACACGAGGGAACAATAAGCCCTCATGTGTATACACGCACACACTGAACGGGGCACCCTTATTCTGTAAGAGCAATAAAGCTTGAATTAGCAGTCTTAGGAAATTGAAACATGCTACGCGACCCAGCCTACGCGCGTCGGTTGTGGTTTCTACAATGTACACTTTGCTACGCCTCCGCCACCGTAGCAAGCCATTCATAAGTATTCAGTATGTGGAATATCGCAATACCTATAGTATTCATTGAACTCTAAGTTACGTCTGTGATATAAAAAACGTTGTAATATAAAGTAGATCCGAGCTCAGCAGTGAGGTTTGTTTGAAGATTTAAAAAAATATGTATCAAAGTCACCAAAGTTTACAATTCTATTTCTATTTCTATCATTCCTACTCGTATAATAAAGCTGATAAGAAAACATTTAACTAACTAAATCTATGCTGTCAAAATATGCTATTCGCTTATAATGTGCAACGTGTTCTGGAACAAAGAAGACAGATGGTTTTGTCTCACTCACACATCCACCGGTATAACATGCTACGGCAACAGCACGGTGGGTTATTTAGAGGCCATTTGTGTTTAGTTCAGAATAGGTACATGTTTTCTTTTAAATACGAAGAAAATTAATACCAGTTAATTTTGCGCCTTTATTGCAACTGTAGTAAAAGCGAAAATTGGACTAGCTACATTTTCTTTGATAGTACGCCAGCCCAGTGCCCAAAAATATACAAAGATTACTGCAAAAAATACTTCTTTTATAATAAGTCTTCTAGGTATATGTAGTATGCTATGTACCTACTGATAGGTATAAATAGGTGTAGATGACTCCCTTCGGTCGTCGTAATTCAACAAACGCCGCGCGGCGCATAGCTCCGGAGACAAATGCTTCGGAATCCGGTTGGTATTTATTAAATTAATCGCTCCCCCCCTGCCCGAAGCACCCCTCACCTTGTCCACCCCTGGGTTTGACCTAACTTATCTAACTGAAATATCCATGGCAATGATATATTGCAAAATTTACAAACGAAACACTCGGGCTTTTCAGGTTCAAAAAATAATAATTTCGCAGGTGTTTAGTTATTTTAGTTGGTATAACATCAGATTCGCAATCACAGGGTGGGGTTTGATACCTTTCGCTAATAATATTTTTCTGAATTTCATGCATTCTTATCATTTTATGAACAGTGAAGGAAAACGCCACGAGGTAAACTTCTAGGCTTTAGAGAGACAGGACGAAATATACGCTGTGAAAGTGGGCTAACAACAGTTTACTGTGCACTTGACACTCGAAACACAATTAACACCCATAATTCGTTAATTTTTTTCCCTAAATTTTCGAGTAGTACTGTAGAAAATTGCAAGACATCGTACATTAACCAAAAATAAAAAGCTATAGAAGTTACTAAATATAATGTCCATAAATTTCAAATTCAAATTCAAATAGTTTATTTTGCAAAGTAGGTATATAAAATACACGTTTTACAAGTCAAAATTTAATCTTGTAAAAAATATAGGTGCATGTTTTGGATGTATATGTACATGAACTAGATTAAAGGTTTATTTAATTTATGTAGCAATATATATACGATTAAAATTATAGATAAAATATATATTATACAAGGTGAAATCCAATCAACCGCCCAAACCCACACCGGAGACCCGGCCAGGGACCAGGCTCAATGATCACCAACCGAGCCCCCAGCACGAATCTAGGCGTCCGACCAAATCCTATCCTATATACTACATACTAATAAGGTTACATATATAAATACAAGCCTACCTCCAGGTATAAAATCAATCAAATCATTGGAAACAATAACAATGTAGAAAATAATCATACCACATCCATATATTATTTTAACTGTTTTAAATTACATATTTAGAATTTAGCTTGATTAAGATAATGCTTCACCTCTCGAATACTCTCGATCGTGGTACAATTTTGCCGAAAAACGAATATGAAAACATGTACGATTCCGTGCATTATTTCCTTGTAGTACTTCGATTCGATTGCCAAGCTTTACGTTTACTGCGGTTGTAGAGTGGTTCTCGAAATATCAAAACGTTGATCAAAACAATTAAAATCCAAGTAAAATTTTAGGTATAATTTTTGTTTAAAAAAACACTTAACTGAACCTCAACTTAAATAATTAAAATCTAAACAACATTCATAAACTTTTCAGCAGAGGCGGTAGCGGTGGCTGTAGCGTTGGCGGTAGCGTGCACGGCAGGAGCGGTGGGCACGAGCGAGCGAGTGGGCGAATTATAATTTATTTGGAGAAGTGGCAAAGAGTCCCCCCGCGAGTCCGCCCGCCCTACCCTTTGCTTTCGCCCTTCGTTACGGGCTCAGTCGCACAACGTTGTAGCTCTGGAATTTCTTTTTGTTTTTTTATCTATTTGGTAATTTAAATTCGCTGAAATATATTTAAAGTTAATACTCTGCCGTTTATGTGAAAGATAAATAATTTAAAATGTAAAATATTGTGTAGTTGATTTTCCTGCTTCGATAATTTTTTTCTCGGTTTCGTTTTAATTTTGTTTTAGCTACAAAGCAAAATATATAATATCACCGTAAAATAGAAACTGAACAAAAAAATTTGGATTTTATTTATAGCGATAATGAAAATATTGTTGTCATTTTGTACATCAGATAGAAGGGCGTTATCACGCGCAAACCCTTAAAAAAACGCTATCATAAAATTGTGACGTGTCTCATTCTATTGACATTAACTAGATCTATGTTTGAGAGTAACTAAAAATCGTGAAATTTGAGTAATATCTTAACAACAAACCCCTAAAATACTTAAATTTAACGGTTTTTTACCAAAAGCGTGCTTTTATTGTTTAAGATGAAATCGAAAAATTAATGCAATTCAAACATCAAAAATTTCATCTAGATTGACAACCAAAAAATATGTTTGAAAACATCCACAATCTGGCCAAAATCAGTTTCTCCTGAAACAAGTTTTCAATTTTGCGCCCGCATCGATCTCGGCACAATTGTATTGTCTTCGCAAGTTTCATGGAGCGTGCGTGCATATGAAACAACATGACATTTGGCCGCGCTCACAACTGAGTTAGTTGCGTCATAATGTTTGCTTCTCTTTCCATAGAGGTGAATACTGCATCAAACAATGCCGACTTGGTGCCCATGCGCGTTTCTGCCTCAGTAAAGAGTGACATTGAAGGTTGCAAGCATGGATGCGAGGGTTATTACTTTATCTTTTCGTTTCGGCTTCACAGTAGAGGTACTTAGATACCATAATTCCATTAAATATTGTGCAAAATGGAAAACAAATAGCGAAAACAAGCCTTTCTAAATTTTTTTTCGATTTTGAACTTTTTCTTAACTCTGTATCTCAGTACATATACAGCCTAAAAATAATTTTGAAAAATGAAAATGAAAAGAAATTTAATTCTCTACAAGCTACTAATTTAAACTTTTCCGCTGAAATCAACCGTTTTCAAAATTACTGAAAAAAGCTACAAAATTTTGCGATTATTCACCCCCACTTCTTTTTCCACGGCGTTTTTTTTGTTCGAATAGTTTGGTGTAACACTACTTGACAAACAACATCCAAAAGTTTTGTTAAATTCGTATTTTTGGCGTATTTAAAAGTGGCCAATGAGCCAACATAATTATAATCGCCTCTATCAATAGCTAATAAAGTCTTTGCCATCGGATTGATTGTACTGGACGGGTAATAAAAAAATTGCTAGGGTAGGCCACATACTCTTATGTAAAATATGTACCAAAAGTTGTTTAAACCTAATTAAATACATATAGCAGTAAATTCAAATGATTTTATTTCATTTTAACAGATTATCCTGTTGTTCAAATTGATAGATAGTTGCAAGTCCTAGGTAGGTTTATTTACTTTAGTTTTTGGTAGGGTTTGAGATAAGGTCTTGCCGATTTTTATTTAAATCAAATTGTGCCAAACGCTATCCAGATTAGCAAATTTGGAGGTGGTCAATTAAAATTATCAAAATCAAATCATGGAATATGATCAAACATTCCAAAATATCAAACAAAAAAGTTATTTACAAAACAATGACGGCAAATTTTTGGAAAAACTTGCTAAGTTGCTACGCTTGTAGATAATGATAAAAATATAACGACAAACCATTGAATACATTAATGTAGCTTTTATCTAGGATAGTTAAAAAATCAAATTCATAATATTATATTAATTAAGCTACAACCCTTCGCCTCTCAACTTTATACTTTCTGTTTTTTCTCTAGGTACGGTGGTGTTCAAAGGAGAGCGCGGGTCGCGGGGTGCGCGGGCTGAGGCCGGAATTAAGAGGGAACGGGGGGGGAGGGCCCGCCCTGGATACTGAGAGGAGTTTTAACCAATTAATTTTGTTCCTCAACGCAAACTTCGCTATATAATAAGGTATAAGTAGGCATTAACCGAGGCGCGCCGATAGCTAGCTGGGCCGCGCCGCCGGCCGGGGGCGCAGCGCCTACTCCTAGCCTCTTATAACGATGTTTTAATTCTTGTTAAGCTCTCCGTTTCTCCAGTTTTAATATTTAATGGCATTTTCATGGATGTTTTATGGCGCCCTTACGAATTCTCTACATTATTGACGTTGTTTTGTAGGGTCCGTTGTTTTGAAGGCTTCTTGTCCAGTCTTATTGTTTCTGGCTATTAATTTTACTTTGGACATAATTTCACCCCAATACCCCAACGAATTGAAAATTTTGAGCCTTTTTTCGGACTTGAAAAGCAGCATCGTAACTAATAAGTTAATAACTAATGTCAATCAGTGCACTTGTTCATGTCCCAGCATCGCTGACAGATGCATAATGTACTTCCACCCTCTCGCGGGGCGTCTTGTGCCCATCACCTGCCACCCGACAAACATGAGCTTTGTCTAACGAACCATATGTCTCGCCTGCTTTACCTATGTCGTGCCAGATATAAATACAAAGCAAGACGCAACAATAAAAAACAACCATCTTCCCCTTTACCGATCCGTGACTAAACACCGAAAAAGTTTCATCTCCCATTTACCCGAGGCGCGGAGATTTAAAAATAAGATTCTTTACAAAAACACTAGCGATCGCGCCTCGCGCCCGTAAGCCGCGCGTCAATGTGACGCTCTTAAAAAACTGTTCTTAACAACGGTATTGTGTTGTTAAAAAACAGAAACGCGCCCGAAAAAACAAACCGCAGAATACGGTTAAAAAACAAAGTGCAGCACGCGAGCCGAGCGAGACACCCTTTCCCTTTTACGCGACGCGAGCTACGTTTTTTTACTTATCTAAGTGAGGGTTGAATTTTTTACCGCGATGCTACGTATAAATTAATAACTGAACGTGCTCATAATCTGCTGTTCGAACACTTTCGGCTTTGTTATTTTTTATAAATTGGTATTCATTTGTTTTTGTGGGCCGGCGGGAACCGAGTCGGGTCTATTGATTACGATACTGCGCGACAGGTGCCGGACATTGTATTTGCACGTTAAAACGGTCGCGCGAACTTCAACAACTGCCGTGTAATCATATGGATTACACACTTCACTCTGTTAAATTTGTGTACTATTGGGATAATTTCGCTGACCCACTTTTCATATATAATGGTAATAAGAGAAAAAATTAGGATAAACGGAACTTTAGCGGTGTTACTACAAAACAGTGTTTAACTTTAGACAGTGTTTAAATCCACCTTTTTTTTCATATTGTAAAAGAGTGACAGCAACAGATTTAAACACTGTCTAAAGTTAAACACAGTTTTGTGGTAAGACCGTAGTAGTTTAGTAACGTACGTACATTTATACCTTTATTTTATCTGCATGAAAATTATTCTTTGAATAGTTTTTAGTTTTTAGGGTTCTGTACCCTAAGGGGACAATAAGAACCATTATGGTGAGACGTCGCTGTTCGTCTGTCCGTCAGTATGTTTGTTACAGCCTCATACATAACATTTTATTTGCCCAGGCAATGTGATAACAAAATTCGAAAGCTCAAATTGCTCAACCAAAGAGTAAATTTTATGTCAACATTTGGCATCGTAACTGACGGAGAAAGAAAGCATGGGTATTTAATCGTAGGCATTAGAAAGTGAATATATCAATTATAAAATTATATAATAATTCTGCTATATTAACTTGTATAGACTTCGAGGAATCTAAAATTACAAAAATATAATCCCCTCTTTCTCCAAAACTAATTACGAAACAAATTATGGCACTGGCTGTAATGTATTTTTTTAAAGTAAAACCCTCGGCGCGTTAGTACCACATGCACTTGACCGGTACTTTATTATTTTATTCCAGATTAATCCAAATGTTTTTTTCGAATAAAATTGAGAAGTGCAATACATATTAATCAAACTAGTTTTTAGTGCAACAGATAGAACCACAAACGACCGGAAGATGCACCAGGAAACGGGTGTATGGTCCTAATACGAAGATGGTAGTTTTTGCCCGCATTCTGCCATCAGTTGCGTTACGGGCTCATCCGCACGCACTACGCAGGGTTAGACTGACAACCATCAGTTCGCAAACCTAAATTATTTTCTGTTTCATCTACGCAATATGTTGTTTTCGTTTTTAATCGACTAAAAATACTCAGGGACACATAAACTGAATCAAACTATTGAATGACTTTCAAACTAAAATATATTTTGTGAATATGCAAACTGTGGATAATATATTGATTTATTCTACTGGAGAAGTAAAAAAAAGGATATAGTTTTATAGTTTGCATATTCACAAAATATATTTTAATTTAGTTTAAGTTTTCAGTATTTATAGGAACATAAAATTATAATTGACTTCTTGTCTTTTACTTTAATAATTGTATATGTTGCCGCCCATACAAATCAACGGTCGAAATGATGGTTTTGGAATGACAGGGACGTCGGTGAAAAGTGGAATTTGGTTTCAGTAGTTGGTAAAGATGGTCTCTACCGGTCGGACTTGTTTATTATACAAAATACATAAATATTATTATATATATATATATATATATATATATATATATATATACATATAAATACGAAAACAGATAATAATAATAATGATTAGGTTAGTAAGATATATTTTGACCACTTTGTGGTCGGCATTGGTTACATACATATTATCATATAGTATTTACAATGATATAGTTATAAAAAGGTAAAAATTTATAATTACAAAATTATAAGTAATGATATTAAATAAATAAATAAATAATTAATGACATTTGATTTTGTTTGTTTGTTACGTAATTAATTACTTGTGACAATTTCATGTGAAAGTCATTCAGCACTTTGATGCAGTTTATGTTACCGTGAGTGTACAGTTCCTCAACTCATCGAGTAACATGTAATGTGTTTTCGCTCGTGTATCGGAAATGTGAATTTAATAAGATAAGTAATGTCATTTTGTGTGAAACCTTATCACGTGACTATTACGTCTGCAAAATAATCAAGGTAAAAACTAATTTTACAGTAGGCTTAAATAGGAACAAAATATTTTTGGCCGACTTGTTTTTTGTTTCATGCAAATCTCCAGAAATCGTTTTCAATCTTCAATCTAAACAAAGTAGGTTTTAACTAACAACAAAGTTTAAATACTTCATACTTTGTTATTGTTGTCGTTTGCCATTATTGATGATGGTACTTAATGTTGATGTGATGTGTTGTGACGTCACATGCCATTTCACCTTGCAAGCTGATTTTAAAGGTATTTTTATTTGGTTTTGTCAAGACTAAAAATTCTTCATTGCAAAATAATGGAATTAAACTAAATTACATTGCAAAAATTTTAGTTCTGACAGCGCTAAACTTAAAACTAAAAGCTTTTAAAATCAGCTTTATTATTTTTCTAAATAAAAGAAACAAAATATGCTACTCAATTTAGCCCACATTTTCACAAAAATAAATAAATTAATAGCTATTAAAATTTTAATTAAATCTTATTTATTTTGTTTCAACTAACTTTGTATGAAAATACATTAAGGTACCCCTTCCCAGCGTAGTCCGAAAATGACCCTATAAATAAAGTTATTTCTCTTAAACGGTATGTTTAAAAATTATGAAAAATAAACATATTGTTAGTTAAACTATAAAAAACTACTTAATTTTAGCAAATTATTCTCGCGTATAATGAAAATATTGTTCAAAGTCAAGCTGTTTTTAGACTAAAATTAAGTTGTAAACTTTAAACTTTCGCGATTTTCACACATTATGGGTATGTTGTATGTTTACGCGATTGAGACCCGAATCTTATACTGATGAAATTAAGTTGTATTTGTATGATACTTGCACTAAAAATACAAGGAAAATATTGCTTAGAAAAATCATTTATGGAATTTTTTTTCCGTCCATCGCGTCGATGTAAAAAGTATTATTTTCTCTTATTTTGCGCTATCCGAAAACCCAGCGACGTCGTAATACCATAATAATAATAATAATAAACGTTATTTAAATATAGTTTATGTCGATATTTTTACCGACACAAGTCGACTCAAGGTCGTTGGCGGCTACCTGTCCCTTAAGGGCCTTACTATTGCCAAATGGGTACTTTCTAAAGCATACTCCTCGTTTATGGCCAAACCAAAAATAATGAAAAAATGTATTATGAATAATCCACTCTTAGACAACATATGCAACAGTTTTCTTTTTCATACCACCAAAACTTCTAAATGAATTTTTTTTTTACTGAATGGTGTTTTTTGACCTCAAATTCCCTACTGCTCCTGAGTTGCTTGGCCGATTGAATTCATCTATGGTTTGATAAATAGATAAACATAACATAAGATTATTCAATCGAGTAATCACGTCCAAGTGAAAAGTATAATTTTCCCTTATTTCGCTCTATCAAGGATGCAGCGAGCGTCGTAACAGGCACTATGCATTGCGCGCTGATATGATCGTTATTTCAATGTCGTTTCCGTTGATATTTGTAGTGACAAATATCGAGCTGCTAATTTGGCGATGGTAATCACCTTAAGAATCTATTATTAAACGGACCTACAGCAGCAGACAGCAAGCTGCTGTACCTACATGCCGTAAGTATGGAATTACTAAAAGTAATCCTAAGTATGCGAATTAAATATTCAATTTCTTCTTATTTACCTAACCCGTATTTGATATTTTACACGCTTTTTCAACAATTGCAGCCTGTCACAGAAAACTAACAAAGATGGTGTACAAATGGCGCAAAAGCGTCAATCCCCATCAATAATTCTCGGAACTCTCTTGAGATCAGTAAATATGTTATGTTGAATGCATTTGTAACGCTTACGAAAAGACTTTCTGTCAGAATGGAAGTGCACGTGTGCGGCATCGCAGTAGGTAAAAGGTTAGTATGTCGCGGTGCATACAGGATCACTCGGTATTCAATGCATTATCGCGGTCTGCTTACCCTTTTGCGAGACTCTTCAAGTGTTTGGAGATTTTTTGTAGACGATAAATACGTAATTTTCTCGTCGTTGCAGGGTGCACCGAGTATGTGTGATTTGTGATACATATCTTAATGCCTAAATGCTTGGTAGGTAGATGTAAAATACAGACAACTGAGACTGCTCTTCTTTAAGAAAAAGCTTAAAGAACACTACCTGTCACAATCTGAATAGGTAAATATTCTATACAAGGTGACTTTTTGATCATCGTCCAAATTCGTACTGGAGGCTTGATAAGTGATCAGTATCTTGGATCAATTACAATTTTTGTGAAATTAGTAAAATGAAATGTCGGCTTCCCATAGAAATTCACTTCCAGTTCCGAATGAATCACTATGGGGAGTCGAAATTTCATTTTACGTATTTTACAAAAATTGTTATTGATCCATGATACTGATCATTTACCAAGCCACCAGTATGAATTTGGACGATGATCAAAAAGTCACCTTGTATATTTATGTGTACACACTATGTACGTTTATAATATTTTATATATTGTATTTATAGTAAGTATTGATATAAATTTTTATTTTGTCATTAAACTTGTATAATTCTTTGTATGTTCTTCTTCTCTGTGTACACGTGTATGATTACTCCGTTTATGTTACTTTTTCCTATTGTGATGGTTTTGCTGTCAGAAATCTCTGTTTAGAGATAAGCTCGCCAATGTGCATCTTTTTCACTGTAATTTTGTTTATGTTTATATTTGCGTGTGTGTACAATAAAGAATAAAGACTATGTAACGGTGTAGTACTACTTTTTCTTCTGTGGTAATGGTAAGATCCAGAGAGCTAAAGCTGCAGGACTAGAAACTCTAGTATACACTTATTTAGCACTTCAGAACGCTGAAGAGAGGGTTGTGAATCCCAACCTAATAAAGGACATTATTATGTTATGGGGCGTAGCCAGGTTTTAGTTTCGGGGGGGATTCAAGAAAATAAAACGACAAAAAGTGCATGAAATTAAATTAATATTCATTATGTTTGTGAAACATGTTTTGCAAACGCAAAACGCTTCTGAAGCTGCTAGCAGAAGTGGAACTTGACCCGGAAAACGTCAAAGCAGGGATAGGGTTGTAATATTTTTAGGCTTTTCGGGGTTTAATTAAACCCCTAAAACCCCCCCTGGCTACCAGTGGCGTGCATTGAACTTTTTTTTGGAAAAGCAACCAGAAGTTTGACAATTAAAAAAATATGAAAAGATTTAAATAACACTTTGAAAAAAGAAAACTTGTATGACGCCAGGGTAGGCACCGCCTACCCTAGAGTGAACATTTTCATTTTTCATACACACTTTTTTTTTTCAAAGTGTTATTTAGAATGTTTTCATATTTTTTTATTGTCAAACTTGACCTTCTGATTGCTTTTCCGGAAAAAAGTTACTTATGTTATGACTTATGATGACTAATATAATAAAAGTCAACATTTGTAATATTAGAACAATCGTTTTCTTGGTTTACAATTCTGCGTATGCATAAAAATAAAACTAAAATTTTAGTTGTGTTTTATAGAAACGGTATTGTTGATCTAATAAAATGGAAGAACATTCCTCAAGTTTTCTCAAGTGTTTGTGACTTTGCAATTTCGTCTACCACTTTATATTTAGTTCGAGGTAATAATTTTAATGCAATAAAAAATGCTCCACCCGCGCCGCGTCACGCAGTATCTTATTTTGATAGTGAATTCGGTTACCCTTGGGCTATTGTCAGGAAACCGTTTGATTATTGATTTTTACGCCAAATAGTCCCTTTTATAAAATTTCTATTCATCGTAATTATGATTTCTTTTATCATCTTGATGCATGGTTGGCTCAAAAGGATGATCCCACACAATGTCATTAATAACCAGTATAAGACTTGTCGTGATTCAGAATCACATGAGATCACCACAAAACTTTATACTTATTTATTTATCTGACTTGAATATTTTGTTATTTGCCAGTCATTATGATGTTTTGCAATAATTTTCATTTTAGCTGAGAATTTTGTGGTTTTCTTAGTTCTAGACAGAGACAAAATAAAGTACCAAGCATTATATTCAAAATAAATGGATTTTCAACAGTCATAAATTACCAATTTTTTACGAATTTCCAGCTGAATTCACGACTTTGGTAAATTTAACTATTTGGTGGCTATAATATATCAAAAAAATTGTTTTGCATGTTTGCATTATTTGAATACATTTAGCTTGTAACAATTTTTTTCCGCGACTCGCTATACCTATTCTTCTACCTTTATGCCTATTCTTCTATCGCCATACCTGCTCTTTTCTGTGCTGAAGGATATCTGATGGCAAATTTAGTGTACAAAATACTATTTTTGATGTGCAAATAAAAACATCCCGTAACATTTCTCTAGCTGTCCAAGACAATTAGGCCAATGAGCCAACCAATAAACGCCTTTATCGAAAGCTAATAAACTCTTGGACGGATAAACGGGCGTGTATATAGCTGTCACATGGGGGGATCACTAAAACAATTTTAATATCGACACAATATGATTGATGCTTAATTTAAAAATTGATCAAAACTACAGAGAAAAGCATTCCTAGTAGCTTGATCAAAAGAACTGGCAAACAGAACTACTGTTCCCACTAGTTCGGTCAACAAAACTAGTTGCCACAGAACTACTGGGAACAAAGGTATTGTGGCAGCAGAGGGACTTAGAGTGCTTGCTTATAGTTATTAAAACCTTTTACAAAATATTTGAAGGTTTTTTCTATTTAAATTAGACCCAGGGGCCCTTCACCTAACACCCTTTTTATATACGCCCATGGACGGATAGTATACATACCGTTCCAAATCGGAAGAATCTATTATTACAAAGATAAAATACTTGTATTAGCGATAAAATTAGTAATAATAATGGCTTGGTTATTCTTCAACAAAGAAGTATCGTAGGAAAGTAGTTATGTATATTTAAAAGTAAGGACGGCAAAACTTTGATTTAAATGAAGATATATACTATAGTGCGGCAAAATATAAACAAGCGCTCATGGCAAAATAATCCAAGAAAGGAGTAATACATCTAAGAATATTTAGTTGTTTACTATAGACCATCTAATCCGATAATCCTGCAAGTATCGCTACCGTTTACTTGGGCGGCAGCTTTATACTTCACAGACTAATTGTCGCAAGAATACTATACCCCCTTTTCTTGTCTGCGGTCGCGTCACCGAAAGAGAAATAACAAAGTAGTTTGTTTGTGTCCGCTTCGCAACAGTTGTTTATGTAACACGAGGTACAAAGATCTGGGTACTGGGTTTGTTTGCATTTAATCCATTTGTAATGTCCATTCTTCCATGTTTAGATAATAGGAACAAAGTTTCCGCGGCACGTTAAATGCCGATTACTTTCCTTTTCTTCGTCTTTGGTGCTGTTTTCTTAGAAGGTGGGAGAGATTACACGTGAGAACTCTTTTTGTGTTTGATATTAGCTTCCGATAGAGATATGTATACTAATAATAAAGTAGTAAAAAAGTCGTGTCGCTACATGGATGTATATGTGTCGCTACAGTCAACAACATTAAAAAATATATACAGTGTGTCCCTCGTACAAGTGCACATCCGAAAGTGGGTGAAACTAGATCTAAATATATCGACAAAAACAAAGTTTTATTTTTTTCATTTTTTTTTATTTTTGGAAAAGTACTCCACCTGGGTATCTTTGTATGGGACGCGAGCGCAGTGCCTTTGGTTAACCGCTCGTAGAAAATATTTTATTTATGATAGAACGTTGTATTTTTTTTTTGTTAGAAAGATAATAGAATAGGCAATGATAAATAGAAATAAAAGTATAGTGCAACGGGGAACATTTTTTTGAAAAAATTTACTATTACTGAAAAAAAAGACAGCAAAATTAAAGAAATAATCTTTTAGGATATTATTTTTATGGTAATGGTAGTTGATTATGTTTTGTTTTTGATTTGGTATGCAACGTCTTTAAGGATTATAACAGTTTTATTTCATTGCATTACTCGCGATGGATCAAAAGTTATAACATATTTTATACATAGTCTCCATGGAGGGGAAAAAAAATTTAAAACATAAATTTATATAACAAAAATTTTCTAAAAAAAAAACATTTTTTTGTCGATTAAATAAGGTCAGTTTCACCCCTTTTCGGATGTGCACTTGTACGAGGGACACACTGTATAGTGCCTTTATCAGCTTGTTTCTTTTGTTTTTTATAAATAATTATGTAGGTAAATACACATAAATGAGACAACATTATTAAGTATAGGATAACATAATAGAGTCCAAGATATATTTCGGGCCCTCGCCCGGCATCAGTTGGAGTAAATTTATTATTAAGTGGGGCCCGAAATATATCTTGGACTCTATTGTGTTATACTATAATAATTGTGTCTCATTTACATGTGTATTTACTTATATAATATATTTAAAAAACAAAAGATACAGTCAACAAAAGAAATAAGTAACCAGGCCCAGTGGAAACATTAAGTTAAGACCACAGAACTATTAATAAGGAAAAGAAATGCCATGAAAGCCGTGACTGCGACGCACCGATTTGATCAATACGTCAAGACATAACCCGCGGGCCTCTCATTTCTCAACCGAACGCGTTAGAACAAACATATTGTAAAAATAGTGTATTGCAGCGTGGCAAATTGTTCTAACTCTTCAAATAACGCAAATAAGACATCCAAAGGAATTTCATTTCACTCGTAAGTAACGTGTATTTACTGTGATATTTACAGAATAAACCTTGCGGTAAATAAAATTTTAACCGTACCATGAAATATTTATAGCGTAGCGTATATTAGCGTAGAAATTAGACAATATTTTGTCCATTGCAGGTTATAAAGAGTGTCACACATTGAGTTAGAATATTAACGCCGCAATGTATATTTTTCAAACATTTTCAACACGGATCTAACTATGTCATAGTACGGCCGCTGGTAAATAACCGCCGCCGCTTTAAATACATATGTGTAATAGCTTGGCACAGTGCCATGACGTGTTTGGTATTTTACATCTAAGCTTCATAGAAATATGGTGTTATTTTGGCTGTATGAAGACGGGTGAATCTATGTCTGTGCCGCGTATGTTTACTAACTAGGTAATACTACGTTATTCCAAAAAGTGGCGACAGCGTTGCTAGTATAATATTTGTGTCACGCCATCCCCGTGGTTAAAACCCACAGAAGAGTGATAGATGAGATGAGAAATATACGGTCAATAAATAAATACACGCACTATAGATCAAGTATTCTTCATTTTATCTATCACATTTTTGTGGATCAAAGTGTTTGTGCTGGGCCTGGTTACTTATTTCTTTTGTTGACCGTACATTTAACATTTTTGCAAATTTTTAATGGAATGTGTTATTAGACTTATTAGCATTGTACTGAGGAAAAAATTTTAATTTTTGGAATTTTTGTCTGTCTGTCTGTGTGTAAGTATGTATGTATGTATGTTCCGTTTTAACTCGAGAACAAATCAACAGATTTGGGTGCGGTTATCTTACTATCATCGTAGTGACCCTGGTTTACATATTTTACAGTCTATATTGATTGTTGTCATAATAAAAGCCAAGCCGAAAACGGGGCGGAATAAATAAACGCGTACAGAGCCGCGGGCGAAAGGCTAGTGTATACATAATATTATCAATCATTGAAGTATAATGTAGAGCTACTGGTATTCTCAAGAAGAGAATGATTATGTGTATAATTTTTATATATTTGTTTATGTAAGTTTTATTTGATATGTATTACAGTTAATTTATTTGTAGACTAGTATTTGATTGTTATTATTTTTTTTAACTCATGTGTCTTAAACAGTTTTTTGTCTTTGTGTGCACTTATGAAATATTCACTTTTTGTTAATCGATTCTATCACCTAGAGTTTGCTGGTAGAAATCTCTTTTTATTACTGATACTTACTGATTTTATTACTGATAATATAAAGATTACTGATACTGGTAATACGTTTTATTTGTGTGTGCAATGAAGGATTTTGAATTGAATTGAATTGAGGTAAGTAGTAATACCAAATTAATAACACAATGCCTTTTACCGAAGAATTGTATTATTTTTTCATAGGGAGGCACTAGTTTTACTAACTCCCGATACACAGGCAAACCATCTTGGCACTATCCACTAATTAGCACGTAATTTCAATTTTATTATGTTTATTAAATTTATTTCTTGATCTTTATTACAGACTCCGGGAGCTTTGATATACATACATAGGTATGTTTACTTAAATTGATGATCACAACAACGCTTCGGGTCATCTTTACAAATCGTAGACAAAAGAAGTAAAAGGAAAATAAGTCACCCGAGCCGCGGCCTGTTTTGCCAAAAGCAGATATAATTAAAAAGAACTCGTAGGAACGTTTTGTCTACTGGTGAAACTCTATCTTCGCGAAATCAGATCTCGGCCAGCCCACTCCCGAATTGTGTAGAAAAAACCTCGTTTTTTTCTTTTTCCGAGTAAAAAGTAAGGTGTAGGTAGGTGGGTAAAATGTAGGCGGCCTCAACAGCTGCCACTAATTTTAGAGTCGCAAATGCTGTTGCTTGGATGGGTTATACATTTATAATAATATTCCTTAGTTAGGTATGTCCTTAGACGATTATTCGTCTATGGTATGTCTAAGTCTGTAGCTTTCATAAAGGTTAACGAATATAAAGCCTTGTTACTTTTATTCGATCGTACTGCACATAGGTACTAATACATCAATCAATCAATATACATCAATATATCAATATGCATATAATAAAAGAGTAGCTCCCGGTGTGTCTGTACATTTAAGAAAAATAATAAAAATAGAAAGGGGATGAACAAAAAAGAGTAATAGAACACAAATCAGCGATTTTTAGAATTCTTTTCTGTATGTATGTCTGTTTGTTTGTTTGTTCGCGCACATCTCCGAAACCACTGAACAGATTTGGAAACGGTGTTTTTATTATCATCGTAGTGGCCCTGTTCAACTAATAGGCTATAAGGGGTGTTAATAAAATAACGCCCAAACTGAAAACGGGGTAGAGATATAACCGCGAGTGGAGCCGCAGCCAAAAGGCTATATAATATATGCAACATTTATCTCTCCTGTCCGTCTGTCCATTCTAGGCTTATGACGATGTTGATGATGACGGAACTGGAAGGTGAATAAGGGATCTCCTCAACTTATAACAGCAGACCTTATTTCGAGTTTCGTCGGACCTTCTCCGTCCTCGCATGCTCGTTTTTTGGCCTCGCCGGCTTTGTTTGGGATATTGTCAGTTTTTCAATTGAGACTTGAGAGGGAATGAGAGAGCTTACCTATAATGTTTGTTTCTGAAAAAAAAAATGCCATTTGTTTCCTGTATGCGACGCGGGTGAAGGTGAAATAAAATAGGTAGTATATAGAATTCAAGTATTGCCCAAATCAAAATAGTACCTACATTATTATTAATCACCTGTTTTTTTTTTTATTCAAATTAGGTATACCTCCAAATTAAATAAATATTAAAGATAACTTATTTGTTTTTTTATTCAGTTTACATTATATATTTATATAAAAACACTTATTAAAATAATTATTTCCAGATATATTTCGACATTTATAGTCGGCGTCAGTCATTAAGTGTTTTTATATAAATATGTAATGTAAACTGAACAAATTAAATTAAAGTAGTTTAAGTTTAAAAATTAATAAAAACATGACACTGCAAAAAATAATTGGTTGATTTGAACAAAATTTTAATTATTTGATCAAGCTTAATAAACGCATATGAGCTTGATAAGCAGTTAATTATATTACCTGAGGCATACTTGTTTGTTTAAAGTTGTTCAGCTTGAACAAGTGGACTATAATTACCATTACTACTATGTAAGCCTACATTTTCAACTAAGATACTTGTTAGGTCGACAAACGTTCAGTTGAATATGAATACTAAGATGCTTTTTGATTTGAATTTTATCTTAGTTGTAGTTATCATATTAGCTTTATTGAATCATATAAGTTCTATTAATTACGAATAATGCAATGTTGTTTAATTTGAACCCTATCTTCGTTGAAGTTGTCATATTAGCTTTATTAAATTGGCTAAGTGATTAATAAATATAATAAAAATCGATTATAGACACAAAAGAAAAATAAGGTACAAAAATGTTTTACAACTTATTAAAAACATTTTAAAAGCAATTTAAATAGATTATTGATACCTAAACAAAGTTTAGTTAAAAACCTGTGCGGTAGACATCAATTAGTCCATTACATTGGTCCATACAAAGGTGTAAAGTTGTTTACTTTACCTTTCGGACTTCATTATTTCAACTTAAAATATTATGGTACTAAATAAGAGCTCTTGCTCAATGATACTAATACCATAAATCACACTAACTAAATATTCTTAGTAGGTACATATACCTTATACGGATTGGTGACTTTTTTTCATTAACTAAGTAGCTTTAGTTCAAACATACAAAGAAAAAATATACATTTACTTCTTTTATTTTGTTACAAAAATATAAATAAGTTATTTAATTTTAGCTCAAAGCTACATTAATAATGTAAAGTCATCAATTAAGATAAGTCATTTGTACCTGCTAAAAAATGTGATAGTCTGTAATTATGTTTTATGTGTTTATGCATTTTATTTTGTGCAATTGAGGATTTTGTATTGTTGGTAGACAGATATTGAAGACATAAATAATACGACAAAAAATATAATAACAATTAAACTTTATTCCGTCATTTCTTTTTAAATGTGAGTAGTTTATATTACACAACTTTATCTAAGGCGAATAATTAAATGCGCATCTAATAAGTTTCTTTGTTATGGACACATTTTATTCTTAATGAGCCTCTTTGAAATATTCCGTCCTTTTTAATAATTACTCTTAATTAGGACATAAAAGCTTAACTTGCAACTCTTTTTGGAACAACATTACCAACCTATGAAGCACAGATCTTTTAATTACACCTACAGGTCACTTGCTGCGCAAGAAAAGTTGATTTAATCAAAATTATGTTCACCTAAGTGTCTTATTTCTTATTAGATGTAATTGTAAAAAATAATCATACAGACTATTATAATTATTCAAATCCGCGAACAACCAACAACCAATAAATGAATAATTAAAACAACGTTATCTAGCTATGGAAACATTTTTAACGTTGTTGTTTTAAATACTTATATTCTTTATTGATGCAATTATTCATCATAACTACAGCAATAATAAAGTAATAATTTAAACAAAGTTGAGTTACAATCGAAATATTTTATATCATTGTTACTTTAAAAATTTATATATTTTATTGATGTAATTATGAGTCTTTAAATTAAGTCAACTTTAACTAATTAAAAGCAACAAATTAATTTGTCAAATCAATTAATTGGCGCATTGCTCTTTCAATCATTACTCACTTAAGTGCATTTACCAAGTTAATTTTCGTTATTTTATTTAATAGTGTGCTTGGTTTTCTCAAAATAAGGCGAACTAAGAGAAAATCCTTCTTAGTTGGCTTACATTTTTTAGAGTGTGGATATGAACTGAATATTAAGTTTAATTTTCCTGGTGAACGTGACGAATTACTGCTACTGCTAGCAATTATACTGAAAACGATGATAGACAAGCTCGGTTTCAAGCAACTGATACTTTCCAATTTCTCTAGCTAGTCCACTACTTCTCCACGAGGTCGCTCGACCACACACACCACATCGGACCGGTCTAAAATTACAGGAGCTTCGATTGAAAACTTTCCGTCAACCGCTTAGAATAATTATTCTAAGGTCACCCGTAACAAGACTTTGCTACTACTGATTCCTTTTTTTATTGGGACTTGGATTCATTTTTAGAAGGTTTTTATTATGACAAGGCTTCCTAAAAGTGTTTTTCCATAAATATATTGAGTCAACTACATATCTGATCAATGTAAAACTTAAATATGTGTTTTTTTCTCAAACAAGCGTATAATACGATCATAATTTAAATAATAATAAAAATAATAATACAATTCTTTATAGCACAAAAATACAATTAATGTACAAAGGCGA
The DNA here is from genome assembly GCA_934047225.1 of Ypsolopha sequella. Taxonomy (NCBI): domain Eukaryota; kingdom Metazoa; phylum Arthropoda; class Insecta; order Lepidoptera; family Ypsolophidae; genus Ypsolopha; species Ypsolopha sequella. The sequence continues at coordinate 12,979,258 of OW203985.1, forward strand.
GCTGTATTTTCTACCAGTTAACCTTCGGCAAATGGGGAAATTGTTGAGGGAAGTGCCAAAACCTTTTATTTTAAATTTTAAAGAACCTTGTTCGAGATAAATCGAACTTCTAGTAGTGGTGAAAAACAAGCCATCGTCGTCGGCAATATTAGTATGAAAATCCATATCTGTCGTGTTATCACGCCGGAAATTTTACTATGAAAAGTCATAACTGTCGTGTTATTTGATTATAGAATCAGTTTTTGAACGTTTACTCACCAGCAATTTTAATGTTCAAAGAGGTTTTATTAATGTTAATGGCTGAATACAAAATGAGGTGACGTAAAAAACATAGCGCGCGAAATGTAAAAATTGTATTAGTGTTTTATTGAAATAAGTCTGATAAAAATATTTTGAATAAAGCACCAGACAGTGAATATCTGGATGTCAATGTAAGTGTTAGTCTAGTAGAAACGTTTCATACTAAATGAACATAGTGTAAAAAGTAAAAACGTATTTACCAATTGTTTGAATATCCGCGCATTGTTTGAGGAAAGTACTATTGCCTTGGTGGCAATTGGGCATTGATGGACTCACATATATGTGCTTCGGCTGCGCCTCGGTTCACATTATCACGTTCGACCATGAATGCCTAACTTGCCAGCCGCTGCAGTAATGTACCAGACCTTTATCTTTGCGTTACAAAGCCATTACCTAATTGGATAATTTTCACTCGATAGATTAAATTTTTAAATGATGCGTTTTGGTTTAATTTTTTACTTTTCCTCTAAAAAGGTCTTGCTTTGTATGCCTAAAATAAATAACTACCGCAAGAAAAAATACTTAATTAAGATCTGGGTGAAAAAAAAAACTAAATATTTTATTGTAATTTTTATCAATTTTATATTTGAAATTAGACTTATTCTGAAACATTTCGCGCGTATTTTGGCGCACGCGATTTTCAACTTTGTTAGAGCCAGTCTTCGGGTTATAAATAGCAAAGCCACTGTGCGCCGAAGGATGGCCTCCTCTTAACACCGCCTCATTGGTAACAAAACACATTTATCGATTACCATCCCCAGTATTACTGTAATATATGGCAAAAGTGCATTGACAATACTGGTCAATTAAAAACGATAAACTTTTCATTTAAAATGTTTGAATTTTTCTATAAACTGTAGGTAAAGAATTAAATCCTGACAAACTTTGCAATTTTCGTTTAAATTGTTTAAACGAATTGTTTAAATTGTTTGTTAAATTCAATACCTCAGTACATAATCAAATTCGCATAATACAACAGTTACGTACATACACCTTTAATGAAAGATTTCAAAAGTAAAGATAAGCCCTTTCCGTATTATGGCAAAACCAAAATGTTTCCACCTTTAAATGGGTGACGCTCACACATTTGGAATCAGTGCTCATCTGAACACAGTGATAGTTGGACGCCTTAGTGAACTTTTACGAGAAAAGGGTCTCAATATGCCGTCGTGTGGATTTTGCATTTTGCAAGTGCACTAACATTTCAAGAAATATGAATCAAGCCAAAAGTGTGACATTTCACATTCAAAACACATTCAAAAACAATGCAATAGATTTTAGCTGCCCGGGCTCATCTAAACTTTTGAAATCTTTGCCTTTAATTTAATACTTAACAACTATGTTATCATAAAGACAATTCGATAAACATCTGAATTGCATCGGACTATCTAAAAGAATCGGTCTAAAAAGCGTCAGGTGTGAGCCACTCAAAGCCATCGCCTCGCACAAAAACTTAACGGGTGCGAAATGCGAAAGGCTTTTTATAGCAACTTCTAAAAAAAGAAGTTATAAAAGGTGTATGTGTTCTATATAACGGGGTGGAAACCTGATAACCCTTCACACCTTGATCAATGTGGGTTACTGGGATGCGAATTACAAACCCGTTGCGTTGCAGTTTCTATCCTTTTTACTTGAATTGCCAAAAAATGTGCGGCTGTTGTCATTGTGCAACAGTACACCATCCGGTTATATTACTGCTATGTCACCCACTATGCTGGGCTAAAGTAGACGTACAGAATTAAAGGATCTTTTAAATTTCGTTGTATTTTGTTATAACTTATTTCTCTCCAAAAGTGTCGGAAGGCAAAAATTTGAAGTCTCCTTCGCAATCATGTTTTCAAAATTTATGATGGACAGTTTTTGAAAATGACAAGACGTAGGTGTATGGTTGAAACAAATTTGTGACGATAAATCGATACTTTTCAGGTTCCTAAAATTTTCATTTCTGGAAGTTTTATTCATATTTTTCGATTTTATTTAAGCGAGTGAGTGAGTATCTGCACTTTTGCGACGTACTTATAATATCTTTAAAGTTTATAATATCGTTAAACTAGGACCATATGTTATTCAGTATATGTTTGCTTTATCCAAGGTGCTGCTCTAGCGAAGTGTTTATGATCTGATGATGGAATCAAATTGATGATGACGATTGGAATTACAACTCCTTACTAAACAATACATAGGCTTTAGTTTGTTTCCTGTGGACAGGTGGTTCTCTATGGACATAGACATAGGGTTAGATATATACGAGTACAATAATTTCATGGAAACTAAAACTCAAAGTCACGTACTGTAATATTATTGATTCGATAAATATTAAAAGATTCGATAGGACCACCCAAAAACTAAATCGACGCGGGCGAAGCCGCGTGCAAAAGCTAGAATTAAACTTTTAAATTGGCATTTATAGCCAGACTTCTTTTTTAGTGATATTCTCCATACATATCTTCGTATTTCACAGTCAGATCTATTCTTATGCACTGTCAGATGGCACTACCAGCGGGTACCCGGTCTTTCCACCGGTCATGCAACTGGACAAGATAAAACTAAACAGTGACCCAATTGTAACCTAATAGTTGTTAAAAGGTTCTGAAGAAAACTTCGAGGTACTATACAATTAAGTTTATTTAATTTTATCAAAACTAAAATCTAACATTCACAAGTTAAGGAAAGGTGTTAACGGAAAAATTTATCTTAGTTACAAGTGTTTAGCCAAGACCTTCATTTGGCAAGTTCCTGCCAAGACATTACTAAGACCTTAAGTACCTTAATATAGTTGTGTTAGGTACCGCCTTAACATCTGGTAGTAATATTACATTGGAATTAGTATTGCCAAGACATAAATGAACATTTAAGTGATAACTAGGTGGAATTGTTACCGCCTTATCCACAGGTAACTAGATTACATGGAATCTTGTGAAAATTACATTAAATAAAAAAAAACTTTAAAAGTAACAAAACTTGTAAACAAACAAGGGAAATAATTTTCTAAATAAAATCTAGCTCAGGGAAGCCGTAGATCCTACAAACAATAATTTTTGTCGAACATACTCTTAAACCAAATCGTCTGGTACACCAATCAGTTCTACCAGGAAAGAAAAATATTACAGAACATTAAATTTTACAGTTTGGGTTATTCGGTGAAACAGGAAGAAGAATTTAACCTTGAATACTAATAGGACACATAACTAAGTGTCCAGAAAACAATACCGTCCTAGGTATCTCCATTGTGTGTGGATAAAAGTAAAAAAATTCCAACACCTACTTGTATTATTCCATTAAACTCCACGGAAATGACACGCCGTCCGCTGCCCCCTTCAAGGTCAACGATCCACGTCCACGCAGACAAAAAGAACTGCTTACTGCGTACACCACGCGGCGGTCATTACTCTGCCAGCTGGTAAATCACGAAACTGGTAAACTCGGAACAAGAAGATCTTGTAAACACGAAGATCTTGAAAACAAAACACCCTGGAATTAGAAGAGAAAAGACAATATTAAAACCTTTACCACACGGAACAATGAGAACAAAATTCCGGTGACTCAAAATACAAAGAAAGCAATACATACCATGATCTGACGATTTCAGAACTCCCACCAACCCGACGAAAAAATTCCTTTTCTAAATTGTCCGAAAATAATCTTCCTGAAATACAAAACAAAATTATAAAACTATTCCACACAAATGAATAATTAACCAAATTTAAACACAAAAAACCCACCTAATATATCAAAAACACTACTCCTGTTGGCACCTCCGCCATTTTCATTCGCCGTTGAACGCCAACAAATAAGGAAAACAACCAACACGGGTTTACTGCTACAAACCCGGCCGACAAATGAACGAGAAACTCTCGGGCATCGCAGCAGTCGCGCGATTATCTCCATGTCTATAAAAGAGGGTAAAACGCAATTTACCATCAAGCCAAACTTCGACGCGTAACTTTTTGTGATAACCAACCCTACAAAATTTGCAATGCTACAGCACATATATGGCTTGTAGAGATTTAATGTTATCTAAGTATTGTTACCTATGAGTATTTCACAATATATACAAAAATGGAATACAACTGTTTGCAAGAGCTGTTCGTCATACATAAACTTAGAAAACAAGTTTACTCAGGAGACACGAAAGTCTATTTTGTCTCTCGGCACTTTTTTGAATGGTACAGATACCAGCATGACAGGCTATCCTATTGGCAGTTCTTACTGTAGCGTCAAAGATGTTAAGGCGAATGGATACGCCAACTGCAATTTGGACCTGTCTTTGAAGGCCTACTCCTCCCACACGGGTGGTCCAAAAACTTTCATAAAAATATGTGATAGGCATTATAGAGTCAAAAACAAATTTCAAGTTTCATAAACTGTTTCTCTATTGTAAGTTTTGACAAAAAAAATCGAAAGTCATCGAAAGTTTCACATGATTAACACAAGAATTCTCTTACTCCTTCCAAACGCCTAAAACGATTTTAATCATTATTTCACCAAATTATAGGAAATTATTAGATGTAAAAAATTCAAATAGGGGAAAATAATACTTTTCACATGGAAAAAAAATCTATAGATTATTTTTCTAAGCAATATTTTCCTTGTATTCTAGTGCAAGAACCATACAAATACCATTAGTGGTTTCAGAGAAATAACCAATTTTACTTAATTTTAGTCTAAAAACAACTTGACTTTGAACAATATTGAAATTTTTTTTTTTTACACTTTAAATGACATTATATATTTTTGTCATAATTATATCGTTATCAGTAAGAGTAATTTTCGGATGACGCTAGAATTTGTTCCCATAGCAGGAGTTTATCTAATACAATGCGTTAAGATGCGTTATTATTGGAAATATGTGAACAATATTTTTAAAAGAAACGGAGAGTCGTAAATTTTATTCAAAGCTCTTGGCTGCAGTCTTCTACATACAAAATTTAAGTTCGTAGATTTAGTAATGTGTTAGTAATGTTTAGTAATGTAAATAGTCATTTAACATTGAAACAGACGATCAAAACATGAACTAAAATCTTATCAATAACTTTTACAAACTTGACCCGTAATCTATCTAAATATCTAAATATATAAAAGAAGAACCTGACTGACTGATTGACTGACTGACTGACTGACTGACTGACATATCAACGCACAGCCCAAACCGTTGGGTCTAGAGATTCCAAATTTGGCAAGTAGGTTCCTTTACAGGTCTAGGGGTGCACTAAGAAAGGATTTTTCAAAATTCACCCCCTAAGAGGGTGAAACGGGGGACCAAAGTTTGTATGGGGAAACAAGAATAGTTAGACAATTTTATTCGAAACTTCACAGGAGTACTCTTATCAATAAATGAGTAAATACGTGTTTCAGGTTTTTTCAGAATTCAACCCCTAAAAGGGGGAAATGGGGTAACAAATTCTAAAATCAACATAGGTATCGTTTGTATGGTTTATCGGGTCGCTGATCACGAAAACGACTACGATTTTAAAATACAACGTAGTGGACGTGAAATACCATCATCCCCTGTGGGGTGCGATGGGGTTTAAATGTTGAAATTTGTAAATATAAATATGGGTGTCGTTTTTATGGTTTGTTGGGACGTTTATTATGAAAATGGCATCGATTTTGCAATTTAATATAGTGGACATGAAAATTCTTGAAAGTATGTGTGCCAGAGAAAATCGGCTGTAACCGACGGACAGACAGACAGCCACACAAGTGATCCTATTAGGGTTCCATTTTTTCCTTTTGAGATATCTGTCGATCTATATATCCACAATCTATCTATCTGTCTATCTATCTATCTATCTATATCTATCTATATCCAAGCAAAATATCTTTTAAGGCGCTCTTATCCCAGAAGAGTGACTCTCTGTCTTTTTCTTTACGTGTAAGGAGTAAAGAAAATAACCACACTTTTGTACTTTTTCGTTGTTTTATCGGTTTTTAAATTGTTTAAAAATAAGGGATATGTTTATTAAAACCCACTTACGTGGTCGACCTAGAAAATTTAAAGAGCAATATTACCAGATATGTTTCGTTAATAAAAGAGTGGCATTATGGAAATGGCATGATTTGAAAGGTCTTATTACATGCTGTGTTCGTGAATTATTTGTAAGTTGTCTTCGGAAAGTCCTTCAATTTCAAAGTAAAATGACTAAATTTGTTATTTAGGCTGTCCGTCTGTCCGTCCGTATAAACGGGAGACTCGGTAAGTGGTCAAGACTCTCAAGTTATTAATTTCGTTACTAACAATCATATCGGGTCTAGCAAATCTAATTTCTAGAGCATTAATCACATCATCAGGATTTTCCGATAACAACATGAGACTACAAACAGTCTCTCTAGGCTCTCCCTTTAAATTAAAGCATTGAGTAGTCTATTCATATTTTCAACAGGCGTGTAGAAACTTTTTGAACGTTCATAGTTTCTCTTGAACAATAACCATTCCGAGACGCTTCCACTAAAGGGTGTTAATTTGGTAGGCTTACCTCCACTAGGTTTGTTAGCGAGGTCAATCACGCCTTGTACAAGGCAAGAAAAATCATAAGCACTCACCGTTGGACTTCCATTACCGTTACCAGGTGACAGTTCTTGGGTCGCTCTCTCCACATCCAAATAGTCGCGCTTTTTTGCGCTCCGTTTACCAGAAGCTCCGCAGCAGGGCTCCGCGGTGATTTGCGTTGATCTCTGGATGACGGTATCTGCTGGTGTGGTATTTTGCAAATCCTTAGGTTTGTTAATTTGGAAAGCAGTAGGGTTCCTAGCTGCTTCCTCTGTCAAAACCTGTGAATTCGATAACGAAGTTTCTTTTACCCACGAAACCACTCGTTCATCAACGGCCTGACTTGGAGTCCGCTCTCCCGTACAGTCGACGGTAATGAACTCTTCATCTTCCGCTTCCATAAGGCTATCTCTGCATCTAAAGCGGCTTGCGCTGCGATACGTTCTGCCTCGATGGCTCGATGTTCAAGGTCTGCCAAATGTCGAGCATATCTAGCTTTGACAGCCTTAATGCGAGCGGCCGCTGTCGACGAAATAGATCTCGTGGATGATCTAGAAGATATTACACTCCTGGTTTTCCCAGGTCCTGCCCCCTCCTTGCCACTCATGGCAAGGTTGTCTCCCGACTGCAACACGGGGACCTCCGACATTTAGGCGAAAGTAGGTGGACTGTAAATAGAATTGTCGCTAGTAAAAACACGGATCAATAGGACCACTATGTTGGCGACGGCAGTAAAAGACAGGTTTTTAAGTTTAAAACAGATAAAAATGTATTAAATTCCGAAAAATATTGTGTTTAAAAATAATGCCAAACGATGAGTGAAGTAATTTTGAATTTGCTTATGTCTAGAATACAACCATAAACATGTATTTACAAAACATAATGGCCAGCATCGCCGACAAACTGATTTATACCCCTAGTATAGCATGTTTGGCGAGGCTGAAAGCCGAGCCGCATTTCCAGTCGACACTATCTTTTGTTTTCTAATTAATTTTATTAATTTTAAGTATCATTGGTATCATATAAGTATCATATAATTAAGTATCATTGGAGGTCTTTGGCGAAGAAGAAGGCCGGGCTGCGTTTCCGAAAGACACCATTTTTTGTTCTCTGAATTAATCCTCTGCTAAAAGGTCTTTGGCGAGACCAAAAGCCATGCCGCGTTTCCAAACGAAAAATTTTTTTTGGTTAATGATTTGATATAAAGTAGCGTATGTCTTATTTCAGGTCTAGAACTACATTTAAAGCAGTTTCAGCCCTATCAGTTCGGGAGGTACGGTGTGAAGATGTGTATCACTTTTCTATGGGAACTTGACACCCAATTGCCTCTGAACTGATTAATGGGATAAAAAGTGGTCTACTATGTCCTATTCCAGGTCTAGAACTACATTTGTGCAAAGTTGAGCTTAATCGGTTTAGTAGGTACCTATGGCGTGAAGGAGTAACAGTACATCACTTTTCTATAGGACCTTGACAACCCATTGCCATCCTATGGGAACTAATTTATCGGACATAAAATAGCTTTTGTCCTACTCCAGGTTTGGAACAACATTTGTGTAAAGTTTCAACTCAATCGGTTCATCAGTTACGGCGTGAAAGAGTAACAAACATACCAACTTTATACAACTCTAACAACTTTATATCCATCCCAACTTTCACATTTATAATATTAGTTGGATGTACTTTACATGAGAAGAGTGCATTCGCAAGACGAAAGAACATGAACTCATCCCTTAAATTTTTATGGACATCAAAACACTCATTTTCTATTCCTTTTATTGGATTTAGAAAGTACTTGCGAAACACACTCCTAATACTTGCAATATTTGTGAGATACATACATTAGGTCACTTCTAATTATATAGCCAAAAATACATACTCAAGCCTCGGTAAGTGGTCAGTGAGCCTTTTTGAGAAAAAACACAATAAAAACAATAGGTTTCCTATACTAATTGATTGGGAGTTATTCTTTAAATTAGTATAGGCCACAAATTTTATTTTGTGTTTTTCGCTAAAAGGGTCATTGCGCCTTGGTCTTGACCACTTACCGAGTCTCCCGTTTATACGGACGGACAGACGGACAGCCTAAATAACAAATTTAGTCATTTTACTTTGAAATTGAAGGACTTTCCGAAGACAACTTACAAATAATTCACGAACACAGCATGTAATAAGACCTTTCAAATCATGCCATTTCCATAATGCCACTCTTTTATTAACGAAACATATCTGGTAATATTGCTCTTTAAATTTTCTAGGTCGACCACGTAAGTGGGTTTTAATAAACATATCCCTTATTTTTAAACAATTTAAAAACCGATAAAACAACGAAAAAGTACAAAAGTGTGGTTATTTTCTTTACTCCTTACACGTAAAGAAAAAGACAGAGAGTCACTCTTCTGGGATAAGAGCGCCTTAAAAGATATTTTGCTTGGATATAGATAGATATAGATAGATAGATAGATAGACAGATAGATAGATTGTGGATATATAGATCGACAGATATCTCAAAAGGAAAAAATGGAACCCTAATAGGATCACTTGTGTGGCTGTCTGTCTGTCCGTCGGTTACAGCCGATTTTCTCTGGCACACATACTTTCAAGAATTTTCATGTCCACTATATTAAATTGCAAAATCGATGCCATTTTCATAATAAACGTCCCAACAAACCATAAAAACGACACCCATATTTATATTTACACATTTCAACATTTAAACCCCATCGCACCCCACAGGGGATGATGGTATTTCACGTCCACTACGTTGTATTTTAAAATCGTAGTCGTTTTCGTGATCAGCGACCCGATAAACCATACATACGATACCTATGTTGATTTTCAGAATTTGTTACCCCATTTCCCCCTTTTAGGGGTTGAATTCTGAAAAAACCTGAAACACGTATTTACTCATTTATTGATAAGAGTACTCCTGTGAAGTTTCGAATAAAATTGTCTAACTATTCTTGTTTCCCCATACAAACTTTGGTCCCCCGTTTCACCCTCCAAATCCAGAAAGGATTTTTCAAAATTCACCCCCTAGAATTTTGAAAAATCCTTTCTTAGTGCACCCCTAGACCTGTAAAGGAACCTACTTGCCAAATTTGGAATCTCTAGACCCAACGGTTTGGGCTGTGCGTTGATATGTCAGTCAGTCAGTCAGTTAGTCAGTCAGTCAATCAGTCAGTCAGGTTCTTCTTTTATATATTTAGATATAATATAAACTGAATAAAAAAACAAATAAGTTATGAAAGAAGGTAACAATTGGCGGCCTTATCACTTACAGCGACTTCTTCCAGACAACTTTTGGGTGGAAATTAATTGTTGAAAAAAATAACGCGAAGATGGTGCACAAAATAAATAATATTAATTAAATGGATAGCAAATACCTAAAATAAATCCAGATCGAAATGGTGACAGGAGTGAAGCGTTCTGTTGCTACAGTCAGTGCGAAGAACAACTCTGCATACCCTAAAAATCCCCTTCATGGTTGTGATGAAAAAACCGTCTTTGAAACGTAGGTGTATGAGTTTTGACTGTTAGAGTGACCTCTGACACCCTTTTGGTGTTATATGTTGCGAGGATATATTTAATATTATATATTTTATTACATTACATAACAGACCTAAAACTGAAAACAGTAACAATAAAGGGCGGAACACATATGCATAGATAAATATAAAATAACAACAGAAAAATATTAACAAATGGACCTACCTAAATAAAAACTATTATAACATTAAATTTCGACCTTAACTTAAATCGAAGAATAATAAATTCACACTTTTTTACTTGTTCTTCAAGACTTTCAAAACATAATGCATATTTAACTAAACTATCTTCAAAAATTTCATAAAAACAGTAAACACTAGACAAACAGAACTAATAGTATATATCGTCACGACATGAATCCCCGAAGGGGTGCCAGAATAAAAAAAAACATCTCAATATTAAAACAAAATAAAGATGAAAAAGACATTCTAGTACCCTGTAGTAAATATTGATCATTAAATTGTGAAATTATAGAATGTAACGGATAACAAAGATAACAAAAATCAAACCTATAAGCCCGGTAAGTCAAAAGTTACTGGTCAAGCGCATTTGACTGTATAACATGCACTGTGTTACAGTGTGTTACGACGCTACGACGGCGTAGCTATTTTCTTATTTTTCCATCACGCATTTTTTTCACAGTCGTATATTGACGTATAATATATATAATATATACGTAGGGGTATAAAATGAGTAAAGCTACGAATAGATGATATTCTTGTACAAAACCCAGAAAATTACGACTTGAGTTTTTAGAAAAGAACTCTTCTTTTCTTTTTTTTTTATTGTTACGCACTTGATCCCCTATAAAACAGTAATCACTCTTCATGTGTCAATAACCCTTCTGTGATTTAACAGTATTTGTTCACAATGACCTTGAATGCTGCCAAAAATCAATAGTGCAGTTCCACAAGTGCACCATTATAGAGTCAGCTGATCTTGAGAGTTCAATGCACTTTTTATTATTCTCGAAGCGAACTTCATAGAGAAAAAACACAAAAGCCATGATGGTGCATACAAAAAAAATCCAACCCTTCCGTGCGTGGCAGGTACCCCGTCCCCACACAACCCTTTACAAAAACGCTTACAAAAAACACTCGGGGAGGCGAAAGGGTAAAAAAGGGTTGATATTACGCATGCGTCTCGTCGGATCAGTGCTCTCGTTTCTCATTTTAAAATTTGTACTTAGCATATTTGAGATTAACAATAGCTGTATTAAATCGATCGTTAGCGAACTTATTTAATTTGATAAAATATTCGGAATATTGTACATTTTTACTCGATATATAGCCAAAATCATTTTTTATTGTTTTATATTATAAATCTACTAAATAAATTAATAAAAATAAATGTTTCAAAATAAACGTTTAAGTATTTAAAAATAGTTGGAAGGAATTGGTTCTGAGATATTATTGGGATGATATTTAAAATTTATTTGTGTTAATTTCAGTTACATAAATTTTAACTCGACAGTTATATTAATTCGTGTTAATAGCAGATGTGTTTAATGTTGTACTTACATAAAATCGACATCACTCAATAAATATATAAATTGATGTAAGGTAGAGAAACGATTCTTGGAAGTACTTAAAAAGAATTAATATAAAAACGGGAGAAAATCTAACGACAAATACACGTAATTCGATAATAACACAAACATTTGAGGCAAAAACACGAACAGGGCTACCAAAACGCGGAATGAAACTATAATTAAGAAAGATAAATATGGTTTATTACTGTTAGGCGAGTCGATTAGAAAAAACTACCCCTTTCACCCCACAATTTGTAACCCGTACAGTCAGCCGCGGCCCTACGGACATAAAAACGATAGGAGCTGTGCCCACCACTGTGGAATACACTTTATATTATATTGTTAATAAATATATTATATTTTGCTTTTATAAGCTTTATTTATTTCTTTTGTTTATTTATTAGTATTGAAACAATAAAAAATTAAAAAATTGTTACTCGATATATTTTGACCCTCGGTATGGGGCCGTCATCAGTCGAAGGCAAAAAAATATTTTTATAGTAATACATTTTTTATTTATATAAGGTCTTTCAATTTAAATTGAAAGTAATTTGGGAGCAGATTCAGTATCGTTAATACATCACATTCCACTGCAAAGTACTTTTTTTTGCGCGAACTTTTTCTTCACTTGTCCATACAAACTAAGTCGGACCACTTTGTACTGAGAAGTGAAAAAAAAGTTCGCGCAAATAAAAGTGCTTTGCAGTGGAATGTGATGTACTAACGATACTGAATCACCTCCTAAATTACTTTCCATTTAAATTGAAAGACCAATATAAGAGCAATATATGGATGGATGCATGGATATATATTTTAACTCCTTCATATTTTTGCACAGCATAAAAAGTGGAGGTATAAAAACTAAACACTTGAATTAGGTAGAAAAGTAAATAATTTGAAAAATAAATTGATTGAATGTATTTAAGTTTATATACCCAGCTTAGATACCTTTTTGTTGCAAGTATGTATAATATGTATACTCATCTATTTAAAAAAATCGTTTAATGAACTTTAGTATTGTTTATTCTATATCATAGAAAAATTTAAAATAATTAAACGAAGACGGATTAATAATCTGGTTGATCGCTTGATAAAATTTGAACCAAAAACATTGGTACGGCGTAGCTTTTGCATTTTATTAAATGTAATAGAAATTACTTGTAATTATGACCTGCCAACAAGAATCGTAAAAAGATATTCTGAAGACATGAAGACAAGCTGAAGCCGAGCTCGACTGAGGAGGTACCCCCCCCCCCCCCCATCTTACTCGCAAACCACCCCGAAGTTATTCGGAGGAGAGTAAGAGGAGAGCTCTCAGCCCTCAGGCACAACCAGGTAGCCCACCATGCCAGGGACCGATTGATGGCGGTATATCCATCCCCAAATGCCGGTCTTTTTATAAAACAGACTGGTGACGGGCAACGGCGTCACTGGTGCGAGGGTTTGGGCACCGCGCTCACCAACCCGCCTGCCCAGTGTGTGTGAGTATGGGCATTTCTTCCAGGAGCACCGCCAAGAGTGGCGAAATCTTGGAAAGACCTATGTCCAGCAGTGGACGAAGACAGGCTGATGGATGGATGGAAACTTGTTCGTAGCAACAACAGTGCTACGACACGGAAAAAACAAGAGAGCATTAGTATAATACGAGTACCTGCATACATCAATAGTGTATATGTTACGGGTGATGCTAGAAAAATAAGTTAACTCGGGTAAGCTTAGATTTACCATGCTCCTTGAGTAAAATCCGAAAATTCAGCGTTTATAGATAATGATTAGATAATGTTATAGGTGTTAAGGGGTCGATTCGTTCCGTTTCGCTCGGCTACCGAATTTATATGTCAAAGCAAAGACGTCGCACTAATTTTTGACTCATCCAGTTTTTTTTTTATATCCATACTGTTGATGTTGTGGCGTTTATGATCGCCTTCGTAAAGGCAACATTGTCAATGGATTTGACATAAAAGTTTTTTGTCGTTGACGTCGGAGAATTGACTGTTTGTTTTGTTGATAAAATTTTATTATAAAAAGCACATGCATATGAGCAATCTGGTATTTCATTTTGGGACTGGAGGCCCATATAAAACACTCCAAAGTGGTGACCCAGCGACAGTGAACTGCAGATTGCCCCGTTATCGTCCATCGACGCTGGCTCAGTTGGTTTCCCTGTAGCGACCATCGGCAGTAAAATTGCGTACGGGAAGGAGTTGTGAAAGATAAAAAGTATAATTTCTGTGATATAATGGTGCATCTTCGTCATAAGTGAGCATATATTGTGAAAATGCGAAAAACATAACTCAAGTCAGCCAACCAAACGAAATCGTGTTCGATTCAAACAAAAATTTGGACTCTCAAAAAAAATCGTTCCCGATTCAACCACTACAGTCCGAATTACATTCCAACCCTGATTTGTGAACACGATTGTTTGGAACTCTGCACTATCTCGTGTTATCGAAAAAAGCCTCGAACGACAGTGTACCAATTCAGCTATCACAATTTAATTTGCATATTTTCTGCGTGTAATGTGATCTTAATTTTTTCGTTTGTTCAGTTGTTTTGTCTTGTTTATATTTTATGTACTAATGCTTACTGATTTACTGCCGTTGATTAATCATACTAACATTTTATGGGTCAGTTCTTAACTATTTTAGCCTAATAGCTGTGTGATTACCAATGTTTTGCTAAACTTGTAGGAATACTCTTGCAACTTTAACATCTAACATGTGTCTTAGTGCATCTTAGTACCTAATTATGTAATTTTAATTTTATTGAGTTTGTCTTAGTTGCTTAAAATAATCTTTTCGGATACTTTTACATAATTCTCTGGTGATTGTTGTTAAGTTCTTTTAATACCTTGTTTTGTGTTTTTGCGAACGTCACACCCTTACCCCAAGGATTTAATTTAATCGGCATACGGTTTCTTGATTATTCTGCCTAAACTGTGTTGTCTGTGGTTTCGTTTAACAATTAACACATAATCTAACTAGTTACCATGACCGAAGAACTTCAAGCACAAGTAAAAATGCTACTTGCTCAAAATACAGCATTGCAATCGCAATTGAGCCAGATTACGTCTGAGCCAAAAATGGAGCAACAACCTCAGGTTCACAAAGTATCAGTTAAACTACCCCCATTCTGGTCTGACCGCCCAGCTGTTTGGTTTGCCCAAGCAGAAGCAAATTTTGATTTAGCTGGAGTAACAACTGATGCCACCAAATACAACTACATAGTAGGAAATCTATCCGAACGCATCGCAGGGGAAATTGAGGATATCATCGCTAACCCACCTACTCATGACAAATATAAATATTTAAAATCTGAACTTATACGCAGATTGTCTTTATGCGAGGAGAAGCGGGTCAGCCAGCTGCTTAGCGAGGAGGAGCTTGGAGGAAGGAAACCTTCACAATTCCTCCGTCACCTTCGGTCCTTAGCCGGTTCCAACCTGCGGGATGATTCGATTCTTCGGCAGTTATGGCTGAGGCGGCTACCTGAGCACATCCAGGCAATCCTAACTGCTCACCCTGATCTTACTTTAGAGAAGATAGCAGACCTGGCCGATCGTATCATTGAGATCTCGCCTGGCTCCAGAGCTGTCTGTTCTGCAAACGTACCACAGTTTCAAGAGGATCCAATCCAGGTACTTACCCGACAAGTCGCTCAGCTGTCCCGACAAGTAGCAGCATTGTCCAGGACTGATAGCCGCCGTTCGTCACGCAGCCGCTCCACCTCAGTATCACGTGGAAGGAGCCCTACACTGGAAGGACAGTCGAAGGAGTGCTGGTATCACAAGAGGTTTGGTGCCAAAGCATCCAAATGCGTTAGCCCATGTAACTGGCATACGGAAAACCCTGCCAGCAATCAATAGCGGCGGCAACTGATTGCTCCTCCTACGGCTGCCGCCTATTCATTACAGAACAAAGTTCCAAATGTCGTTTTCTCATAGACACTGGATCGGACTTATGTTGCTACCCTCACCGCTGGCTCCCAGATCGGAAACGAACCTCTGATTTTGAGCTTAGTGCTGCTAACGGGAGCAGTATAAAGACGTTTGGAACTATTAACATGACCTTGAAGCTGGGGCTGCGCCGTGCCTTTGTTTGGCAGTTTGTGATTGCTGATGTTGATACTGCAATAATAGGATCAGATTTTTTAGCACATTACCATCTTTTACCTGATTGCCGCAACAAGAAATTGGTTGATGGGACAACTGGTTTGTTTTCGCCAGCCTCCGCTGCTGACATTGGACAAGCGAGTGTCAAGGCTGTTTTTGCTGGAAATTCAGTTTATGCACAGGTGCTTGCTGAGTTTCCTGAGATAACACGACCACCTGGCCTTCCCAGAGTAATTAAGCACAACACTCTGCATTATATTAAGACCACGGATGGACCCCCAGTTTCCTGTCGTCCTAGACGCCTGGCGCCTCAGAAATTGATCTCAGCGAAGAAAGAGTTTGAAGATATGGTGAGATGTGGTACTGCAAGACCATCTAAGAGCGCTTGGTCATCCCCACTGCATATGACACCGAAGAAAGACAACGCCTGGCGCCCTTGCGGCGATTACCGCGCCCTGAACGCCAGAACAGTACCTGACCGTTACCCGGTTCGTCACATTAATGACTTTGCTCATGGCCTTGCTGGTTCCACAGTATTTAGCACAATAGATTTGGTAAAGGCATATCATCAGATCCCTGTATGTGAAGAGGATATCCCGAAGACAGCCATTGTCACCCCGTTTGGCCTCTTCGAATTTCCTTTTATGCCCTTCGGTTTGCGAAATGCTGGACAAACCTTCCAGCGCTTCATCGATGA
This sequence comes from Ypsolopha sequella, assembly GCA_934047225.1. Taxonomy (NCBI): domain Eukaryota; kingdom Metazoa; phylum Arthropoda; class Insecta; order Lepidoptera; family Ypsolophidae; genus Ypsolopha; species Ypsolopha sequella. Next base: position 12,995,936 of record OW203985.1, read on the forward strand.
GGTCACGCGGGGTCTCGATTTCTGTTTTCCATACGTCGATGATATACTGGTCTATTCAGAAAACGAAGCTCGTCACGTGGAACACCTGAGGATCCTATTCAAGCGACTACAAGACTATGGAGTTGTTATTAACTCATCCAAGTGCATCCTAGGTGCTAGAGAGGTCGTGTTCTTAGGCTATCATATTAGTGCCGAAGGTACTCGACCCCCTCAGGACCGTATCCAAACACTGCTGGATTTCCCTCCACCCAAGACTGTGCAAGGCATGCGTCGATTTCTTGGCATGTTAAATTATTATCGCCGTTTTGTGCCAAATGCTGCGCGGTTTCAGGCACCATTAATCGATGCCTTGGTTTTGATAAACGGAAAAGGGGCAAAGCCATTTCCTTGGACACCCGAGCTGCTGCAAGAATTCGAAGCCTGTAAGATGAGCCTATCTGACGCCACGCTACTGCAACATCCTGTTAGCAACACGCCTTTGGGCCTTTTCACCGACGCTTCGAGTGTGCACGTGGGTTCCTGCTTACAACAACAGCAAGCAAACGGAGAATGGTCGCCTCTTGCATTTTTCAGTAAGAAGCTGACCCCACAGCAGGCTCAGTGGCCAGCTTATTACAGAGAACTACTTGCGGTGTACGAAAACATTCAGCATTTTCGTTACATCTTGGAAGTCCAACATGCTACTGTGTACACAGATCACAAACCGTTACTATACGCTTTTGTACAGCGACGAGAAAAACTACCACCTCCTCAGTTAAATCAACTGTCCTTTATAAGCCAATTCACTACTGACATTAGGTACATTAAAGGTGAAACGAACGTAGTAGCGGACACTATGTCGCGGATTGAAGCGATCTCGTTAGAACAAGATTACGAGGCTCTCACTAAGTCACAAGAGACTGATCAGGAACTTTCCAGCTTCCTAATCTCTGACTCTGAATCTGGCCTGAAGTTATCGAAAATTAACATTCCAGGCACAAACATATCTGTAACTTGTGACGTTTCCACTGGCAAGTCCCGCCCGTTTTTGACCCATCCTTTCCGCCGTACGGTGTTCGACAAACTACATAATTTGAGCCACCCCGGCGCACGAGCTACAACTCGCCTCGTGACAGATCGTTACATATGGCCTTCTGTCAAAAAAGACTGCAGAGACTGGTCTCGCACTTGCCAAGCGTGTCAACGCAGCAAAGTCTCGAGACATATCTCGGCTCCTATAGGCAAGTTTGGCCATCCATCTGGTCGATTTATGCATGTCCACATTGACATTATCGGACCTCTACCTGTCTGTAACGAATATCGTTACTGCCTGACAGCGATAGATAGAGTGAGCAGATGGCCCGAGGTTTGGCCTATGCGATCGATCACAGCAGAAGAGGTAGCCGAAACTTTTACCAGAGAATGGATCTCACGTTATGGTGTACCCTCGACCATAACAACCGACCAGGGCACGCAATTTGAGTCCGACCTGTTTAGCCGACTGATGCTTCAGTACGCCACGAAGCGCATAAGGACGACTGCATATCATCCATGCGCGAATGGCATGATTGAACGTGTTCACCGGCAACTCAAGGCTGCACTGATGTGTCATAATGATTCATGGACTAGGGCGCTTCCGTTAGTGTTATTTGGGATGCGTACTGCCTTTAAGGAGGATTTGAAGGCCACGGTGGCTGAAATGCTTTATGGTGAGCCTCTTCGACTTCCTGGAGAGTTACTGGTACCAGCACCCATCCTTCACAAACTCGAAGACCCTACCGATTTCGTTATACAGCTGAAACGTAAAATTTCGAAAATCCGACCCGTTCCAGCATCTCGACACTCGGAACCAGTACCTTTCATATTTAAGGACCTTCCATCCGCGTCTCACGTATTTTTACGCGACGATTCTGTGCGTCGACCACTTCAGCCTCCGTATACGGGCCCCTACAAAGTGATAGATCGCGCCAGTGATGGCAAGACCCTCAGCATTGATTACAAGGGTAAGAAGATAGTAGTCAGCGTCGACCGCGTGAAGCCAGCCTTCGTCGAACATTCCGAACTTTTACAACCGGATAAGCAGAAGTCTGCTCAGGATAACATTGTTGATCAACAGGCGACTCTGACTCTGCCCGTGACTCCTGCTGCGGGTGCAGATCCTGCCAGTTCGACTAAACAACCATATACCACACGGTCTGGTAGGCTCGTCAGATTCAAAATTTACGACTAACTGCCGCTCTCCGTGGGGGGGTGGTGTGGCGTTTATGATCGCCTTCGTAAAGGCAACATTGTCAATGGATTTGAGATAAAAGTTTTTTGTCGTTGACGTCGGAGAATTGACTGTTTGTTTTGTTGATAAAATTTTATTATAAAAAGCACACGCATATGAGCAATCTGGTATTTCATTTTGGGACTGGAGGCCCATATAAAACACTCCAAAATGTTAAGTAAACGTGTATTTACGATATATCACGATATATTCGTGGGTAATGTTAGAGGAATATGACTTAAAAATAATAATATGTGGACATGAAATTAGAATGATAAAAAGTAGCTTCCACTTTTTCTTAGCGCCAAGGAAAAAATGTTACAGTTATACAACGCTTTTCCATAATAATAGAATCATTATCGAAAACAGAAGAGTGGGCAGCTGATTTATTGGACGATAATGGTCGCTGTCATAAATAGGGTTTTTTTAATGAATGTTTTTTTGTTTCTTATTTTTTGAAACACGCGTGCTGCTGGCACACCGGGCTCTACGCAGCTTTTTATTAATGCACTGTTTCAAATTAATGTATGCATACGGAGCTTTTTATATTGTTATAATGCATTGTAAAAAGTTACGATAACAAAGTCTAGTGTGAGTTTTGTTAGTAAAAAAAATAATGACTCGGGAATTAGTTTCACTTTTTTTTTTGTATGATGCTATTACCATCTATTCTGCATGTTTTGTATTATTTTAAGCATTGTATTCTGTTAGGCAGATACAACTATGTAATGGCTTTTTCAATACAAAAAGCTACCCAGATACTCGTATATTTCAATAAAATTATACCGTCACTAATCAACACGTTAGCATCATAAAACACCCACGTGTTATTACCAAGATTGAACAAACTTATAATAATTGTCGGCTTATCGATGTCAGCCACACATGCCGCACCGACCTTGACAAATGCATCCTGAATCGACCCTGAACCTCAGGGCCTCTCCGTGATTTATAGTTCCGTCAATTGTTTGTTATTGCCAGCCAGGACGTGCACTATCGACGATATGTTCCACGTTCCAGTTTCAAATCACGCATAATTTTCCCAACCGCTTCACCGTCACACTTAAAAATTCACAATTCCTCGTTGAAAAAAAGAGTTAATATTGATCGTAGATTTCTCGTCGTGGGGTGCACCGGCCGGCTGAGTCACCCCACGGTTTTTTACTCACCCTAAGTTATATTTTTTGTAGAACCCCCCCCTCGCCTACCCTGGGCCCGCTTTAAAGGATGAGTAGTCTCTATGGAAACGGCCCGATCTAATTTATAGGCGGGAGAAAGTACGGATTACTTAATTAAGAATTTAAAATGTGTCTGCCAGTAATTAATTACGATTTTTCAGTCCGCGTATTCAGAGCTTTGCGATAAGATACGCCTCTTTTCGAAAGGTACTAAAAGAATTTAATTAACTTTTTCTCAGAATTGTAATTAATTGCTACAAAATTTCTTTGTCATGAAAATGTTTCATATTTCCCAATCGTAATTAATTTCTGAACTTAAAACGAAACAAAATCTACTCTATTCGTAATAAAGTTTAATCCTTAGCTCTACGCACAGCGAGGTATGACGTATCGTTTTATGAATACGCAAGGGTTGTTTAATTCCCACCCTGCGACCCGCGCGGGCACGCGTCTCGTAAAAAAAGTAAAAAACTGTGTGCCACAGGGCGGCCGTCAGTTGGCGCCTTTTTGTGAACCAGCACGCGCGTCTCGGCGCCGGCGCAGCCTCGAGACTTGACGACCAGGTGCGTGGACACTTTCTCTCTTGTTATATCATACCTGTTACTTATATTTTTATTGAAATTGATTTCCTTTTATAATTGTTTTTGGAAGAGGCTATTCGTATCTGAAATTGAATGCACCGCCTTGATACTTCTTCATACGTACTACGTAGGGTAGTATCAAAGTTAATAAGTCGCATTATTAAGAAGGTAATAAATAGGTAGATTTATTATTTACGTAAATATTGTATGCATGTTGCCATGATTTTACTTATAGATCGGACCACATCCAAATATTTCGTTAGGTAAGGCCACTATTAATTTACTTATAGATCGGACCACATCCAAATATTTCGTTAGGTAAGGCCACTATTAATTTACTTATAGATCGGACCACATCCAAATATTTCGTTAGGTAAGGCCACTATTAATTTACTTATAGATCGGACCACATCCAAATATTTCGTTAGGTAAGGCCACTATTAATTTACTTATAGATCGGACCACATCCAAATATTTCGTTAGGTAAGGCCACTATTAATTTACTTATAGATCGGACCACATCCAAATATTTCGTTAGGTAAGGCCACTATTAATTTACTTATAGATCGGACCACATCCAAATATTTCGTTAGGTAAGGCCACTATTAATTTGCTGATCATAATAATTAGATCCAGTGGGTAAGACGAAAGAAAAACAATGGCGACAATGTTACCTAATGAGCCATAAAGAAGAAAACGATACGTAGAGCAAGGCGTAGACAAAAGAGGGTGCGGCGGGGTTGCGGGAGCCGCGCGGGCGGGGGCGAGGAAATGGCGGGAGAGCTAAATTAATTTGCGCGCTCCCGCCAAACAAAGGCACGCTAATGGAACGCGCCGAATGGAAAAAATGCCACCGTCCGCTCTCTCCGACGACTTATTTTTTTGCAAATACAACCTTTGACTTTCCAGAATGAATAACATTACACCCGTCCGAGCTCGCCAACGGCCGCTTTGTTCAGAATTAATGAGGAGGAGAGGACGATATACTCGCGCAGCTACGTGCGGCCCGTGATTGTTCATTCAACGTAAACTTAAGTTTTGTTCTTGCTTGGGGAACAATAAATTAAAAATAACATTTACTTCTCAGTAGATTCAATTCAATACATATTTATTTTAGGAGTTCCGCTCTCCTAAAAGAGAAAATGGAACCCTCATTATGAGACTCGTGCGTTGTCTAATTATTAGTTGTAATTTTGGTTATTTAACAAACTTTTGTGATATTTAGATGTAGGTATATGTTATATTACAATAAATATAACTCGATATATAAAAAAAAAACTCGTTACTAAGAACCGGGTAAACTAAACGTGCGCGCTGGCGTGCTACGCGGGTGCTACGCAGCTGAACAAGTTTCGTAGCGCTCTCGTAGCCTCTGTGTAGGCATCTAATAGTTTATTGGAAAATAAACAATCTTAGCTAAGTAATTAGCATTTTCTTTCCCCAAATTATAAAGTTGACCGTTGTTAAATTTGAGATAGTTTATTTTGAGCAAAAACCATTTAGGTATTATCGAAACCCATCCACTTAAAACTTTTACTTTTTGGTTAATTTTCTGTTTGCGATATGTCCTAATAGTACTTATTAAATCTGCTGGCTGATTGTAAGAAAAAATAAAACGGGTTAGTCCCAATCAGTACATATAGTCAAGCCAGCATGTTGATAAAGGTATGTTCGAATGTTGTGATATTTCCATTTTTACAGACAGCGTCAATGAAAATGTGTTATATCAGCACAATTTGTCGAATTCTGGAGGTTAGTCTTCATTTTCGTTTTCAATACAGTATGATGGATGAAAAACCATCAAAAGAAGTTTGAATGAAGCGATGCAAGTTCATCAAATCAGTGAATGAGGCAGATTATCGCTACTAGAGATACCGTTGCCGGAAAGAATGAATGATGCTTATCTAAACGTACAGAGTGGAGACTCGCGACGAGCGGCCATTTTGTCGCGAGATGAAATTAATGCCTCGTCCATTACGCGAGCAGGATTTATGCGTGCCCAATTAAAAGTTCCAGCTCTGAAGACTCGAAATTAGTGGAAGTCGCTCGCATTTATCAAGACATCAACGTTGCCTCGCGCACACCGAAACTTCCCAAATTTAAATTAGAGACGATTTTTACAGCTGCCTCCCGAAGGGGGATGGGGGGGACGCTACCCTTTCCTTATAACGAGGAAGGCCTCATGCATTTTTATGTGCTTCTTTTTTCGCCGGCGTTTTAAACAAGGGGGTGAGCGAGGGTGGCTGAGGGTGAACTTTTTTATTCGCGTCTTGATAAGTTAGGGTTGAAATTAGACGTTCGAGTTTCGCTCGCGGAATTCATAATGACGAAAATTAATAAGTTTTCTTTTGAGGGTCCTGGAACTCTTCGGCGCTCGTCGAATACATTTCCATTTTAACCGTGCCGCAGATAAATAGTAGGTATACTTATACTTTTTGGTATTTTTTGTGACAGTCACGCATAATGTTAATTCTGATTTGAATAAAGTAGTTTAACATTTATTGTTTTGAGTAGGAGAGTTCCTTAAAACATCTGTATCTGTTTTAAGTGAATACTTAAATATTCCTTATAATACTTAAATATTACTTAAATATTCCTATAAAAATTACAATATAGGGAAAATATAACATAAAATTTTATTCATACATTTAAATTACTTTACTATTCTGGTATATTAAGTTCTACCCCCCTCACATTAAATTACGCAAGATGCATGCATTAATACATATATTTTTTTATAAATTTGCTCAAGAAGATATTTTACCAAAATGTTCATTCACCTTGCTGAAAAATCGAATGTAAATAGCTTAGAATTTTAAACATTGTAAACAACCAACGAAAAACATTTTAGTTTGTAACTTTGCATGTTTTATTTTTGAAGAGTGCAAAAAGGTAGGTATGCGTATGTAGTTCGGTTCGCACATGGTCGCACTTGTTGCTCGAGTGTGGGCATGCGCGATACACGACCGGACATGTGAGATGCTCACATGTTTTCCTGTTTTTGAGACGAGAGTGTTTGTGGTGTTGGCGGGAGATGTATCGTTTCGTCGCATTCGATTATGTTAGTGTGATGGCCTGACACTCAATCGAATAGTTCGCATTCGGTTTCCCCTTTTGGTTTACAGATCGTTGATTTTTAATTCGAGTTACTATGTAGCGTAGCAGTATTATTTGTAATTCGAGTTATACTATGTAGAATAGTAGTATTATTTGTAATTGAAGGGTGTTTTGGAAAAACAACCAATGTCACTTTTCCGACAGCCCACATCTACCCACTGTTGGGCATAGGTAAATAAAACCTCATAAAATTCGTTACATGGAAAAATCCTTATTTATGTTTTTTATTATTAAACTTGGATATATAAAATAGTTAATTTTGTAAATAAAAAGTAAAAAAAAAATGTTCATTTATTGTCTATTCTTCATAGAAACGTTACTGACATTGGTGGTTTTTCCGGAAGCACTCTGTTTTGTAGCTACATTTTAAATGTACTTTGGTTGTTTTTGCTGATTCTAATACTACCAGATTATTAAATGTACAATAGAGAATTCATAGAGCAAAAACAAACAAATTCGAAAAAATTGGACATTGGTTATTTTTCCAAAACAGCCTTCATTGGAGCAACACTATGCAGCGTAGAGTTATACTATAAGTTATAGTGTAAGCAGGAGAATGATGGTAATAAATCATTGCTCTACTAAAAAGAAACTAAAACACAGTTACTCGATTACTAAGTAGCTTCCTTATGATGAAATATAACTCCTAATGAATGACTGTTATATTTTGTCAAAGTTATAATTGTAACGAATCAGCGTCCAAAGCGAGGAAGTCGGATTTCTGCAATTATACGAATAAAAGAAAGCCATTATCTCAATCAATTCCGGAGTGGAGAGCGGGCCTTGTATTATAATTCGCGTTTAATAACGTCGTTAACAACGCACATTAAAACAAAACAAACAGCGTCGACGGCTCGGGAGCCGGCGGGGGGAAGGACGCGGGTGCGGGCGGCGCCATCCTTCCTCGAATCCGTGTCATTAATTTACGTAATGCGTAGGTACGCGCTATCCCCAAATATTTAAGAAGCCTCCTTCGGGAGCGCCCGCTCCTCCACTATCCTCCTCCCCCCGCCGCGGACCTGACCCCCACACCCGCTCCACCCGCCTGCCGAGAATTATGGCGGCCGCCTTGTAATTATATTTTTTAATTTATCTTCCTTAGCGAATACAATGGAGGCGCCACCCCGCCACCGGAACGCTTCCTTCTCATACTGAATATTGTATCAGGCCGCTGAAAAAAGGAAAGAACGCTTTAATTACAAGCGGGGCGGGCGGGCCTCCGGCATTACGCGCTAAATATTTGATGGAGCCTTCTTCTTGGATTCACCATAGTCGTCGGTGTCCTGCCTTCTGTCCTCAATAATTAAAACGTCTATTAACTCATTCCTCCTCTCCTCACACAAATGAACCTACTCTACTACAACCAATGTCTATATAGGTATACAACGTGTAACAGAAAGGTGTAACCATATTTGAAGAGCTTATTCAGTCAATGGTATAAACCCTGTATCTCGAAAAAAAAATTCAACTGTTTCATAGAAAAATGCAATGCCGCTCGGCCGAAATGTATGGAAAGGCAGATTTTGTTTTTTTTATTTCGGCGTTGGTTCCATAGTAAAAGTTGTTCTATACCATTGACTGAAAAAGCTCTTCAAATATGGTTACACCTTTCTGTTACACATTGTATAGCAGGCAGGTAAGATACAAAAATATACATCCTCAGACGAAGAGCTATCGTACGTACATCAAACGCTGCAATTACACGTCGGTAATTTAATATGTATTAGTTTAATTGGAGGAGGATATACGATTGTCGAGAGCGTTTTATTGTTGTACATGTGCCACAATCTACTTTCTTGCTTGACCAAGGTACAATAATTCTAAGATAAATCAGATTCAGTAAGGATTGAATCAGGGATGATTGAATGGCATGCCAATGTCCATGTTATTTTGACCCGTAAGCTTTGGACAATTTTTTTCCCGACAATTTTATTTTTGGCTATATCTCCTAAAGTAGTTGTCAAAATCTAATGCGGTTTATTATAAGTAAAAAAAAAAAAAGTATTTTTTATGTATGGGAGAAAGTATATAGAAAGAAAGTTTTGGTTATATATATAAATATATATCTCTAAAGGACTGCAAAAGAAAAACAAATTATACACAAAATGAATATTTCAGCTAGGTAAGAAAAAAAAAAAAAAACTGAAATTGTTTATTTAAAGAATAATGAAATAAATTTTAATGTACAAGAAACTTAAATAACATAAAATTATACTATACTAACTAAAATAACAAATTAAACTAACAACCTAATAGTCCTAAAAGAAAAACTAAACTATAAATAACACGCCTAAACAACAAATATATATATGTTATTATTCATATATTATAATATTATAAGAAAATATAAAGAAAAAAATTTATATATTTTTAATGTAGAACTATAACCATAAATTTTAAAAAAGAATGAAAGGGCGTAAAATTAAGGTCAAAAACAACTACCCACAACTTTTTTTTTTATTACTCTGGTATTTATTTTTTATTTTTTTTATTGTTGTTCGTCTTTCTAGCATTCCAACGACACTCATATTGTATATAATATAATATAAATACTGCTCATACTGAACGTTTGGGATGACCTTGACTGACCTGTATCGATCGGTACAGTTAAGAGCTTACGGGTTAATCTTAGTGTTGTTGTGTATATCATCATTGTATGGTAAGAGCCCAGTCACGGGTTTGATTCCTGCTGGGACTCAAAAAGTTTGGAAATCGGAAAGTCGCTAAAATAAAATAATTACTTTTGTAAACCAGCAAACGCAACCAAAATAAATTGTTATAGCAAATGGACGCCTCATCGAATTTTTCACATACACGTTATGAGTATCCAATGCATTTACGGTAGTGCAAAACATAAAGCCGGAGTTGACCTGCCGTGAGACTTTGGACATTCGTCAGGTCAAACAGGGGGCGGCAATCTACACTACATCTGTCCTCAGGACTCAGGAGATCTCAAAATTCTCAAAATACTTACAGATATTATATCTAACAAAGATGATTGTAGCAGAGCGTATACACGCACTTTTTCATAGTGTGCAAACGTGCTTATTTGTACACATCAGTACTACAACCATAGCCAAACGAACTTCGTGAGATATACGAGTAATATCTGTACCGCTATATTACACAGTTTTCTAAAATTTATCTCGCAAAAAAATCTTTGAAATCTAGCATTTTTTTTAATGATATCTGTGCAATGGAGCTCGTGGGTGTTGATGATTATGATGATAAATAAAATTATCTGTAAGAGGTTAATGGAGCTAGAGATGAAAACTAGACTATAAATGTGCTTTGTAAAATGTTATCTAGTGGTTCAAACGTCTGCTCCGAAGGTCCAAATTAGCGGAGCACATTTGTGTTCGGCTTGCGTGCTTCATTAGCGGATAAGGCGGGGGGGGGGGGGGGCATGCCAGGGATTCCACATATTTGCCACTCGACTTTTTGATTCGATTTGGGTGCACTTTTACACATCATAAGTATATATTACTTGTATAGTATATGTTACACATCATAAGTATATATGACTTGATGGCTGGTTACTGAATTTTACTGTCTTGTTGATGAACGTAACTAAATACCAATAATTGTTTTTATGTTTATGTCTTTAGGTATGTTTGTGTTTTGTGTTTACATAAATTTTATGTTTGCATGGCCTACATTTTTCTAGCTTTATTCTGTAATAGAAAATATAAAACTACTAGTGTACGCCATTGCATGGCAGAACATAGAAGAAACAAAATTTATATTAACAACATTTACACCTATGTTCAACAAATACCTGAGATGATTTGATTTGATGTGATATTATTATATTATAATATAAGTTATGGATAGGTTTGTCAAAAGCACCTTAACGCTCAAGGCGCCTAAAACTTCCATTTTTTTTCTTTGCGATAATCCTTGTTATAATGCCTCCCCCCAAAATCAAATCCTGAATCCACCCTTGGCGTGCTTCGGGTCCATAGTTGTACCCAACGTACAGCGTACATAACTCACCGCCGTTCACGCTGAGATTTTAATCGTTGCTGAAACGGATATACGAGTATGGACTGTGACTTTTCTATATCACAGATCATATTCCGAAACACTCCTGACATCCCATCGGGGTTTTATGCCAATACGAAGTTTTTTTTTTTTTGGTTTGCCTATACAAATGTAAAATGAAATTTTCAAGGCATGCAATTATTATTATTACTTATTGCTCTTCCATCTGTTATTGTAGGGCTGAGACTTCCTTGGTTTGTGAGATCCCGCAAATACCAAGATCTTGTGACATCAGAATCCTTTCATCTCGCTAATACCGAGATATAATTTTTCCGGCAAGATTGCATCGCATTTCTTAGCGCTTACTACTTTTAGAATTGCATAATTAAATATTCTGCTTTGGAATTTTAATCACATTACTTCAGAGTCTGAAGTTCAGACCGATATACCCTATTGTTCGTTACTTGCTAGTTAGTTAACACTGAAAATCGCGCCGTTCTTGTCAGGCATCTTCGACTCAAAGATTGTTTTAAAACAGACGCGTATCTGCAACCGCTTCGTAAATAATTAAAAACAGCCGAGCCCGTTGCAAGCGCGCCCATGTGCCACCTGAACAAATATAAATTACCAAACAAAGATACGCACAACACGTTGATTTATTACTCAAAAACAGTCGCAAATTAAGGCGGATTCCTTCGCGGACACCCGAGCCTGCAGTACTTAGCAAGAGGAGACAAAGTATAAAGTAGCGACCCCAACCACCCACTGAAAAACGTCTCTAATATTCTTTTAGAAACGGTGGCATTTACGGGCTATATTTTATCCTGAATTTGCATACGCTCCTTTTTTCTTACCCGTCCTCTATTTTATCGGGGTGAGTATTTTTTTCGTTCGGGGGTTAAGATACAAAAGGGTAAAGCGCGGGAGCTACTCGCTTTGATAATTAAATTGCACCGCGCCACCCAGAGGAAAAAGAAGCTCAACTGCTTTGGGAAACATTGTGACGCACACATTTGCGTATTTCGTTGCCACCCCACGGTCTGATTGCGTTGCGACGCTTTTGTTATTGTTACACGATACATTAATCGCGACAATTAAACGATTTATCTTGCTCTTAAATTCCTGTTGTGCATTTTAGTGATATTTTTGTTAAGTCGCTGTATTAGACTTTCATTGTAAATATGAAAATCTGATAAGTTTCGTTTGTCGTAACGGAATTTAGCTGCTGAAATGAAATGGCTACAAAATCACACGAATTTGCCGGAAATGATAAGAAAATTTAAAAATTCGTCTAAATACAGAACTCTAATCCGCCGCTTGTTTATCAGACAACTACTGTTATCCACCGTTTTTTGTGAGTCTGGAATTATCTAGTTGAAAATTTTCATACATCTCTTGACATGTCAGAAAAACTATAATAAAATGTACCTGTCAATTTTGATATCTGTCAGAAAACCTATAAAAAATGTATCTGTTAATTTTGACATCTGAAAAATTTTTCATCTGCAAGAAAAAAAAATATTGTCATGTTTAACATCTATCAAAAAATCTTTTTAATTTTAGTTGTTTTGTTAGAAGTAAACTTTTAATAAATTAAGTATCTGAACTACCAGTTGGTTTGATTAAATAAAAAAAATGTAATACTTCATTGATGATAGTGGTGTACTACTTGTTTCGGTAATTTTTTTTCGATTTGAATGTTGCTTTATTGTGCAATAGAATTCGTATAGAATAAAAGATTTTTTTTCTTAGAAAAAAAGTTTCTCATTTTTTATAGGTCGTGTTTGAGGTCGCCAAGTTGCGCAATAATATTTAATTAAAAACAAAACAATGACGATGTTAAACTAAACATTTGTCATTTTTATTATTATAATGAATGTAATGTCTGATGTTGAGTAAACTCAAACTTGATTTTTATTTTTAACCGAAATTTGAAATGTACCTCATCACTAGATGCAGATGTTATAAGTGCCATCACTCTGTGGCCCTACTTTAAGCGTTAGATCTTTAGTTGTTTGTAAGGAGCGTTCATTATATCATTATCAAATGAGGTACAAACTCTTTGGAACCAAAATAAGTAAATACTGGCTGCTAAAGAAATATTGATCAAATTTTAAAAAAGGAAATAATTTGGTTATCTTTTGTTTTTTAAAATTTTATAATTTGTGTTTGGGAGACTGCCATGGGGAGACTTTTGTCCACACCACAGAACACTTTCTTTTGTCTCTGCAGTCTGTTGTTGAAAATGGAATAAATTTAATTGCGCGCGGTTAATATGTGCTTGAAAAATGTAACTACGGAACGAGTTAATCAAGACTTACAGGATACTTTAGGAGCAAACGCTCCACCGTATTCTACAGTTGCACGTTGCGTTGGTGCGCCGAATTTAAACGTGGAAGAACATCCACTAAAGCTGACCCTCACTCGGGTCGCCAATTTTAGTGACCGAAGAAATGGTTAAAAAAGTCGAAAAAATTGTTTTAGCAGAACGTCGTGTTACGGTACGGCATAGCATTTTACACGAACACTTGGGAATGAAAAAAGTATGCACGCATTGAGTCCCCAGTATGCTTACCGATGCACAAAAACAAATCAGACTAAACATTTCTCGAGCTTTTTTGGAACTGTTACAACAAGATTCTGATCGCTTTTTGGCTCGATTTACAACCTTGGATGAAATGTGGTAATGGTGAATTACTATCCAGAAATAAAATTACAGTCCATGACTTGGAAAAGACCATCATCTCCAACCCTTAAGAAATTTTAGGCAATTCGTTCCGCCGGAAAGATCATGGGCTCTTTTTTCTGGGATGGTGAAGGGGTGGTCAACGGTCATGATAGAATATTTCGACCATGGTGCCACTGCTACGGGCTCTTTGTATTCAGAACAAATAAAAAATTGCGTAACGAAATTCGCGAGAAAATGCGAGGCAAACTAGCAACAATTGTTTTGTTCCATCAATGCTATGGCTCACAGCCTCACAGGTCCGCCGCGCCGTTGCTAAGGCTGCAATACGAGATGCTGGCTTCGAAATACTTGAGCTTCCTCCATATTCACCCGACCTTGCCCTTAGTGATTTTTATCTATTTCCAAGGTTGAAGGAGTATCTGAGAGTACAGAGATTCGAAAATGATGAAGCGGTCGCTGCAGTCAGGCATTTTTAGGTGCTTAGGACGAAAAGTTTTTTAAGAAAGGGATTTTAAGCTTAGAAAACAGATATTTCAAGTCTATTATACTAAAAAGTATAATAGACTTGAACTATACAGGGTGGAAAAAATGTAAGGGCCCTGGAGGGGAACTACCTTAAATCCTTTAGTTAGCTCATTTTACTGAAAGAAAACATTCCTTTATTTTTTAAAAGAAACAAAACTGCATTCAAAGATCTTCTAAAATTTGCTTGTCTCACCCGGGAACTGAACGAACTAAAAATTAAAAAAATAAACCCTCGCTATTTTATTATACGAATCGGTAGGATTATTTTTCAGGATAAAAATTTTCTAATTAACTAAAGTCTTACACTCATCTGTTGTACGAGATACCCATGACATTGAATATTTATTACAAGTTCTTTATTAACAATACCTAGTACTGTTCATTTGTACAGTAATAATGATACGCCATTATTACACAATGACAGCACGGAATGAAAGCAAAACGAAACAAAATTTGAAATTCGAACGAATACTTTTATCGATTTTAAAAATGTTGAAAGTTATCGTTCGAACTTCAAATTTGTTGCTCCGCGTTGCAAAAAAAATACGTTCCTTTTTTAGTATTTTCGTCAGTACGCCTACTGCAAGAAGGAATTGTGCTGTGCATAGATTTATTATTACCATTTAACGATTTTCTTATTGAAGTTTTCAACAAGGTACTTAAGATAAATAACATTAGCAAGCTTGTACTTCATACGATGTCTTTGGATGTAAGAGAGATAAGAAAATTATAACGTGTCATTTACTTGTTACAAGTGAACAGTACTAGGTATTGTTAACAAAGAACTTGTAATAAATATTTAATTTCATGAGTATCTCGTACAACAGATGAGTGTAAGACCAAATGTTTCTTAGACAAATTTTATTCTGAACAATAATCCTACCGATTCGTATAATAAAATAGCGAGGGTTTATTTTTTTAATTTTTAGTTGGTTGGTGAGACAAGCGAATTTCAGAATATCTTTGAATGCAGTTTTGTTTCTTTTAAAAAATAAAGTAATGTTTCCTTTCAGTAAAATGAGCTAACTAAAGGATAGTAGTTAGGATAGTAGTAGTAGTTCCAGGGCCCTTAAATTTGTTCCACCCTGTATATCGAAAAATAAAATAACATTTAATAAACGTTACCGGCAACATACTCATTCTCAATTTTTATTTTAGATCATTTTTAATTAAGTTTTTGAATGTTATTTAAGTTTCTTGTTTATCTTGTTAAAATTGTATTTATTATTATTTTTTATTTATTTATTTAAAGATGTTTGCAATTCTTATTACATGGTTTACTAAAACAAAGTAAATGATTATGAATATTTGTATCGTAATATAAGATTTATTAGTGTAGCAAGAACACAATTTCAATTTGTGATCTTCAGACTTAAAGAGGAGAGGTAAATATGTATTACATTATTTAAATATATACTTAATGTGAAAACAAAAACTTACATTTTTTTTTTTATAAATAACTACATTTATGATATCCTACTAACATCGAAATCATAAAATAAGACCACATCACTCTACCCTCTCATGAATTCCTTTAAATTTTGTATATAATAAATATATACAAGTATTTATATATAAGATGTTTTTATTTAGCTTTAGAATTATTTGTATTTATTTTTAATTGTTACTTGTAAATCAGAAAAGTCCCTCTATTACCCGTGGTCCCTTCAGTAGTCCCTGGAAGGTACCACTACTGTTATTACCAAATTACCATGTAATAAAAGTGATTATCATGAGATACTTTTTAGGGTTCCGTACTCAAAGTGTAACCAACGGGACCCTATTTCTAAGACTCCACTGTCCGTCTGTCACCAGGCTTCTCATGAACCGTGATAGTTACACAGTTGAAATTTTCACAAATGATGTATTTCTGTTGCCGCTATAACAACAACAAAAAACAGAATAAAATAGATATTTAAGAGGGTTCCCATACAACAGACATGTTTTTTGCCATTTTTATAGATAATGGTACGGAACCCTTCGTGCGCGAGTCCGACTCGCACTTGGCCGGGTTTTTTTTTTGTGTCTTGGCGACGGCTGCTGTGTTAAGCGCCACTTTTTAAGAGCCATAAAACATAATAAATTTTAATGTTATTTGATAGCATAAATTTTGGTATACAGATATTTTTTTTGTCGGATTAGGTAATAAATATGACATATTAACGGAAATGAAGGCATTAGATTAAATAAGACTGGGATAGATAGGAGGACAGTTAACATTTAGGGACATACAGGGTATATTTGTAATTCAATAACTTATATAACTCTTTTTTAATTTAATAAACGTATTTGTATTTTTGTAATAGCCTCAATAGTGAGGCCAATCATCCCTGTCTAACTCCCCGAAAAGACGATAAACCATTCAGTATGCCTTGTTAATCCTGGTGCAAGCACTGGAATTCCAGGCTTGCACCTCACTCACCTACGGCTACTCATTTCATACATGGACAACATTGTCCACAAGTCATCCTTCACCTTTCTTACAAAACATTCCTTCGATTTTAACGTTATTGACGACTCCATAATCAGTATTTATTAAGTAGGTTTTAGCAAGAAAAGTTAAGTTTTTCAAAAAGCTCATACCGCCCCATGGCTATGCAGACTCTTGCCAAAACAGTTAAAAAACCGACCAAGTGCGAGTCAGACTCGTGTACCTATGGTTCCATATTGTGGATGATAAATTTAATTTAGTCATTTTTTTTCGTGAATTTCTCAACCGCTTTATTTTTCCTGTAATCTTTACGTGAACACATATTACCATGATTATTTTTCGGTCCACCAATTTTGGAGATAAGGGGGAGACATAATTTTTTTTATGATATTTGAAGGATTTCTCGAAATAGATGCAATTAAATATAGCCAAACCACTATATACTTTTACAGTTAGCTTTTTAATACCTACAAATTGATATGCATATTGTATTTTTATTTATATTTTTTTTTCATTTCAATTATTTGTTTTATTTCTCATTTGTGCTCACCTTTTTTTAAATCGCTATAGTTTTTCTGTAATTGGCCAGTTATGATCTATAATCGCCATTTTTTTATATTTTTCGGTTTACCAGTTTCGGAGAAAAGGGGGGGGTATAAGATAAATATAGTAAAAGTATTTTTAAATCAGCTTTTTAATATCTACAATTTGATGTCCATATTGTAGTTTTAGGATAATATTTTTATTTCTTTCACTTTTGTTTTGGAAATATTTTGAACAATTTTAAACTCTTCATAATTTTTTAAACACCGTGATATGTGGGCAAATTAATGCTATTTTTGTGCCAAATTTCATGTCTTTATCATTAACGGTGCTAAAGTTATGAGGCTAGGCGCAGTAATGTTCCTTACACTTGTGTCCTTTATGTATGATTTTCAGTCACTTTTTCCAATCCCACTGTTCCTTCCTGTACTCCTGTATAGGTAGTTACTACATATCTCCAAAAAATTACTCGGCTGGCTTCGGTAAGGCTAAGGGTTGCTTTTATTTTTCATCACGGGGCAAACTAGAACAAACGACATTGGTCTCAGGTAGTTACTTGATCACGTAGGGTCAGCAACGGAGCGCTCCTAGTCCATAGCTTTTTTAGCCGGGAACTGCTTTACCCGCATGGCTGTTGTTTTCTGCTGACTAGAGAACCTGTTGATTTTTTTTGGAAAAAAGTACTTGTTATAAGGTTATATTTATTATGCTATAGTTACTATGGGTCTAGTACAATCTATCTGTCTAGAAGTTTTATCTAAATCCGGTTTGCTCCAGATTTACAAACTAAAAACCAAACCAGTTTTCAGATTAAAATAGTAGTATAGGACCGAAAGGATATTTCGTTGACTTCTATATGTAGAGAATAAATTGCTAGGAATATTACATATGTAAGTACTTCTATAAAATTCTAGTCTATATCTGCAAATTTCACCATTTTCTCATAATAAAATGCTACAGCTAATTAAGAATGGATTTGTCGAAAATATGTTAAATATTCAACCTAATTAATAACGTTGACTAATGAGAATTTTATAACAGACCAAATTCCCAATTTAACGGCAGTTTTATGTTTCGGCCGTGACGATAATAATTATTTAACTAACAAATTAGGAGGAATCTTGGTGCGCGTACCCTGCTCTAAGTCGAATTACCATAATTGCTAATCAAACGTAGGAGTGAGCTTCGGACTAATTAGAAATTCTAATTCGCCCTCTTGTTCTGTGGACCTTTTGAATTTGTAAATTATGGTCCTTACAATCAGGCCATCAAATGAATTCTGATCTGGCTTCGGAAAACGGAAAACTCATATTTTTATAAAATAACTTTTTAAATCAAAGTAACCATGTTTTTTAGAACATGTTTTTATTTTGATAAAGTTGGTAGGTATTGAAAGAATTATACATATAGGTGAGAAATAGCAATAATAAAATAATTAAGTGCTCAGAATACGTTTGTAGCAATCCGAGTCCCATTTCTTTTGATATCCATTTAAAGCCTATTTATTAAAAATCAGATTAGTAAAGTAATAAATACATTTCAAAGCGACAAGCATTCGTCCCTGTATGAGAGCTTTAGAACGTAGTAAATTTGTTTGATGTCTCACAAAGACGATTTTTCTGAAAAGGAAAATTCATCAACAATCTTAATAATATTAAAACATTTCCAGTATTCAAGAGCGACGTAGCGCGCGATTTTAATTCTCTCACAAGTCTACTTATAAATAACTCCGGTTCCAATTAAAAGCGTGCGACAGGTCTGAGAAGCGGAATGGAGGAAAGTGTAAGCAGGAGAGCGCAGGGGATGGCAGGCTCTAGGCGGCCGTGTTTACAGAAACCTCCTCCGGCAAATATTATCGCGAACGGCGAAGACTTGCGATCAAATATTCAGCTGGCGCGCCGCGCAACCCTCTCTCGCTTTCAAGCCCTTCCCTTTGCACGCCCTACACTAATTACGTTTAGAGTTCTTAAGCGAAATTACTTAGGCTCCTTCCACCCTTACCCCCCTCGGCACCCTCCCAACCCCTCCCCTCGAGCCCGGAAATGAGGCGCGCTGGAAAAACAAGAAAGAGGAAAGATTATATAGACGCTGTCTTTCTAAACGTCTTAAATCTGGACAAACTCTAAGAAATGTTGATGTACCAATGATTTTTTCTTCATTTTCGCAAGCGCTTTCTGTTCATGAGCGGTTGCTAAGTGAAAAGCAATTAAAGCACGGGTGAGTGATCCTCCACCCCCGGCGAAGTGGGGGGGGGGGGCTCCACCTCACAGGAGTACTTTATCAACAAAAAATAAATTATAAACACGATGTTGGTGCATTTAACGATTTAAATAGGGTATAGGTATCGTGTGATTCCTATCCCTCTTTGAAAAGTTTATTACCTATACATTTCAGGAATACTTAACAGAATTTTTTTACGTTCTATTAGGTCTATTTAGGAAAATTGTGTATTTATAATAACAGAAAGGTGTACACAAATAAAAGTAAAATAACTTCTGGCGGTAAAAAAATATGTAGTTGACTCATTAGTTCTTACTTATTTATTTTTGAAGTAAATCTGTCTCCTTAAAGATAAGGTGTACACAGGACACCTATTTACTCCAGCGGTGCAGAATTTCACTAAAGAAACCCCTACATAATTAATTCCCGTTACACTGAAGGAAAGAGCGTTGTCAACGGCAGCCACCTCGGCGCGCAACCTCCAAATTAAAAGAGCCAGTGATGAAATTATACTATTTTAAAACGAATATCCGGAAAGTGTTCCGAATCTGTATTTAAAATATTATAACTTCTACGAGTAGTTTTGCGGAGAGCCCACCACTTTTTTGAAATTCAAAATGTTTATTGAAATTAACTCTTAATTGTTGGTCTTTGTTTTCTACTTTTTAGCGTTACCTATAAAAAATGTTGACTTTTACTATATTAGTCATCATAAGTCATAACAATGGGTGTAACCAGGGGGGGTTTGGGGGTGAAAACCCCCCCAAAAAAGTTCAAAATATTACAACCCTACCCCTGCTTTGACGTTTTCTGCGTCAAGTGCCACTTCTGTTAGCAGTTGCGGGAAGCGTTTTGCGTTTGCAAACAATTGTTCACAAACATAATGAATATTAATTTTATTTCATGTAATTTTTGTTGTTTTATTTTCTTGACCTCCCCCCCCTCCCTCGAAACTAAAACCTGGCTCCGCCCAGTCAAGACCTCATCAAGTCATACACTACATTAGTCCCTATAGTGAAGATTATAAGTACAAAATCCAATGTGAATAGCTTCATGTGATCTTGACTGTACATTAAAATAATAATAGTTTATTTAATTTGAATACATATCCATTTAGTGTTAATAACCATTTACTTATATCTATATTATAGTGGCACAAACTATTTACAAAATTTATTTAGCCACCCTGTTAGAGGGCAACACATGCATGGCGGTGAAATGCGTGATGAAAGGTCCGTCCATCGTTCCTGCAACACTGACCAGAAGGCTGTTGGCGCTGGCGCGTACCCGCTGCATAAGAGAAACGATTCGTTTTCTCATGATTATGGTTTCATAAGACGAATAGTATTTATATATAGATGAACAGTATTTAACGAAATAAAGACTCGTGCCCCCAAACTCTATTCAAAAAGAAACGTACCCTGATGCCGCGCTGTGTCGCGCGCCTCAGCCTGCTTCCGCACCTTTCATGTGCCGAGCGCGGCACAGTTTAATTTCCTAATTTTCAAATACTTCGCAGAGACAAGACACTTTGCGAAGACTTTATCATCCAATCGGAAGTCACCGCCCGCGTCGCCAACATTGACGACGTCTATGCTGAGGTTCTTCTTTGGCTAAAATAATTTCCTGTTCGCTAAAATTGCTTTGAGTCTGCTAAACAATTTTGACAGTTACTTACTTAAGACTCCCGTGGCTGTTTTTTATTACGTTACGCACAAAAATATACAGGCACAAATACCTTGGCTGGCCTTATCTTTTTTTCGCCAATATTTACGATTCGAAAACCGTTTCGAGGAATCTTGTAGTCAGATTTTAAAATAAGCGTGAATATCCTTCATTAAATGAAAAAGGGGTGTCTTTCATTTGACCTTCAGTGACGTCATCATCACACATTTCAATACGAAAAATTATATTTCTTGAACGCATCCTAAAGTCTAACAAGAATGCGACCGACTCAACCTAATTGACGTTGACGTCACTTCCTGTAAATACTAAAATAAATGAAAAAATGTGCTACTAAAATAGTTTTTTTTTTTTTATTAATTTTTGAGTTTAAAAAACCGGCCAAGTGCGTGTCAGGCCACGCGCAGTTTAGGGTTCCGTAGTTGCCCTGCACAATATGCGGACTTCTTCTCCAAGTACATTTTATAAGTTTGTCAACTAATACAGATCGCGCCAACTTCTAGTACACTCGGAAGTTGCTCTTCCCAAGAACGGCCCATACATTTTGTTCCTGCTGATGCGAATCGCCCCGTGTTTAAAGGGGACTAAAAGTTTGGCGCGATCTGTAGTCGTTAACTTGTAAAGCCTACTTAGCTGTGATAGTTTTCCTTTTAATTTCGTTATGTATACTACTGCCGTGATATTTTTCACGTCTCCAAATACAACCGTTTTGCTGGCAGGGGGGGATACTTGACTCTAACAAAAATTAACACTTTTAAGCTTAATATTTCGCAAACGGAACACTGGATCGAAAAATTGTCTTCTCACACCCCCAAAATTTTTAAATTACCTAGCCAACGACATTCCACACTAGGGGATAGACGAGAAAAGAAAATCATCCCCACTTTACGTGTAGGGGAAGTACCCTAAAAAAATCTTATTCAAAATTTTACTGTACCACTTTATCAGCGTGATAGATATGTACTATACCCATGCCAAATTACAGCTTTCTAGTACTAATAGTCTCTAAGCTAAGCCGCGGACAGACAGACAGACAGACAGACAGACAGACATGGCGAAACTACAAAGGTTCCTTGTTGTTGGCTACGGAACCCTACAAATTACCGAATTTGTAAAGATAAAAAATAATACTCACACGAGCTGCGATGAAAAGCCGTACACCGGTTTCATGGTAATGTTATTCTACATATTATACAGGTAAGATGTTTAATTTGAGATTTGACACAAATTAACAAAATGTGTTTATTTAAATTTATTTCTTCATACTACAGGCTAAAATCGGCCCAGCCATTTTCGAGATATGCCACGGACAAACGGACAGGCAGACAGCTACGGCGACGTGCCATAAAAAAGCTTTTTCTGCCCGAGTGCTACGACTCAGAAGAATGAAACTTACGACATGCTACAGATGTTTAAAATTGTGCTACGTTCGTTTTAATATTCAACTCGAACCCAATAATAATAAACTAGCCTACTGCCCACGGCTCCGTTCGTGTTGAAACTTGAACTTTTTGTAACACACCTTTCCGAAAAATCCTTCCTTAGTGAGTGCCGAGGCATTAAAAATTTGTAGGAAAGTTCGCAATGAGTGCATGAGTGACAGATGTGAGTGGTATTTTGTTTTATACAGTACGCAAAACTTTGTTTTCATGTTTATTATTTGACCACAACATAAAGTCTAAGCGGGCTGGTATTGGACTTTTCACCCATCCATCACTGCTGGACATAGGCCTCCCCAATATTACGCCACTCTTGGCGGTCCTCACTCATCCTCATCCAGCCGCCACCCGCAACGTCCTTCAGATCGTCAGTCCAGCGGGCACGAGAGCGGCCTACGCTGTGCTTTGCTGTACGTGGTCTTCATTCCAATGCCTTACGGCCCCAACGGTTATCACGTCGGCGACAGATATGGCCAGTCCACTGCCACTTCAACTTACTGATTCGGCAGGCTATGTCGGTCACCTTCGATCTCTGACGGATATCTTCGTTTCGGATTTTATCCATCAGAGATATTCCAAGCATAACCCGCTCCATAGCTCGTTGAGCGACCTTAAATCGGTGGATCAAGCCTTTGGTAAGAGACCACGTCTCAGAGCCGTACGTCGTCACTGGAAGGACCCGGTATTGGCGACGTAAATATGTGATGCAACTTCCCGAATGCTGCCCACCCCAAGCATATTCTTCTGTCATCCTCGGAGTCGAAGTTGTTTTTATACAGCTGTAAAAATTGGACTTTTACTAGACATTAATAAAGCTCTCTTGACACACATTATCTAAAGTGATTAGTTTATGTAATACCTGTGTTTTGTACATGATATACTCGTCGTAACTGTTACTTTATTTAATTTATTACCAAAATAAAATTTATTATTCTGTAACGGCTTGAATTACGACCATGGTATCCAGATTACAGAGCAAGAGAGAGGCAACTTGTGGCTACTTAATGAGATTTAAATAATTAATGAGCGTGCAAAATTGGTTTCTTTTTTCAGCAGCAATAGCTCAGTTGCTGGGAGGGTAGCCAGCGATAAAAAAATACGCAATAATTGCGACGCCGCGCTTGCCCGACATGGGAACGGTTCGAAATTTGACTACGTAGGTACTTACCAGTTAAGAGGGGCTGACTTCTGCTATATCACTATTATTCATAAAAAGCTTCCTCCCTATTATGCATCGTTTCATTACGAAGCGGCATACGAGGACAGAATTTATAAAAATACTCCAAATATTTGAAAAATTACATGATACTTAATTTGTGATCCTTAAGTTGATGTAAGTAACTAATTATTTACGTAAATATTTATGACGAAGGCCTAAAGCCAAACATATTTATTTTCTACTTATTTACATTCGCATGCACTAAGGTGGGCCATCCTGCACAGCTGACACAGAAAAAACTTCAAGTGTTTGTAATGTCTCGATGTGTTTGATCCAGGGACTAGGATATATTGATGAATATATTCTCAATATTGATGAAGTTTAATTATTCAACTTTGCACACATCTTATAAGAATCTTTAGGAACTATGAACCTGAATTTCAGAATAATACCTATACTACATTCAAAATTATAACTTTTTTTATAATAATTTAGTTATTTTAGCCTTTTTTTAAATATGATCGTACGCACTTTTATATGTCCAAGCAATGAACACGTTAAAAAAAATGTATAAAGATCAGCCTAGACACAACATCACAAACATAATTTCAGTCGTACATACTGCTCTTGAGAATAATTTTACTACTCTCAATAAGTTTCTCGAAAGATTATGAAAAATGATTAGGATCTAAGTAATATAAAAAATCCAAATTGAACGACAGAAGTCCGTTACGGCAGCTAAAAAAAACAACAATTCGGTTGATAATTAAAATATTTAGATTTGACGCAAAGAACTCAATGGTAAAACCGTTAAAACTAAATTCCGCTTGGTCGCTCGTGAATTTTAGCTTTTTGACATATTCATCAAAAGACGTTCGCATAAATAGAGCTTTTTACCTAAATCGCAACTTTTACTTGGTTGCACACGATAAACTGAAATTGTATTATCGCAACATCTCCTGCTGCTGTTACTGCCTTTCTTGTACATACATGATGGGCAACCAACTTCCGATTTAAAGCTCTTTGAGCTTGAACTGTCCTTAAAGCAACGTCAGAAAGCACGTTTTGCAACACAATATGTGCAAAATTGTACATCATAGAATGAGAGCAAATTTAAATACCCCATGCATATGATTGACATCTCACCGGGCGGTCAACCGCTACCGCCGCCGGTTCACTCAGGAATCGGCAAGATTTGTCCCCCTTCGGTTTCCGGATTCATTGTTAACTTTGACCACGGATCAAAGCGTTTTAGATGAAATCCTGAACCTATTTAAATTAATCGTCAGTCGGATAAGTCATTCTTAACGGTTAACTTTAATGGGGAATATCTTTGGGAATTTCCGTTAGTTTGTGACAGTTTGATTTGACAGCAAGATAAAGATAACAGACGTACTGGCCTCAGTAGGCCCACCGTGAGTTTTGCATCCGATACATGTTAACGTCTGCGTTAAATGTTTATATGAGAAATGGTACACTGCCCCTAGCGGTAAGGCTCCGGAACGGAAGGTTCCTATTGAATTTATGCAGAACGATTATAATTATAAAAAATAATATTTTTTATGACAGGTAAAACAGCCTGCCTTGCAATTTACATTTACGAAACTTGACATGTAAGATCCTGGCTACATATACTTGACAGTTCATAGCATATCGTAACATTGGATTATTATAGAGGATGGGAATTATGCTGTAGTGAGTCAATAAATTGAGAATAGAAATGGCCACCCGCTCTTGCTGTACAGTTGGCCTACCATGGGTTTTGGACTCAATACACGTTAGCAACTGCGTAAAATAAGTATTTTGTATTAGAAATTCTGGTTACTTCCTGTCGTAAACCACTAGGGGCTAATTTGTCGCTAATGTGTGTCCAAAACTCATGGTAGGTAGGCCTACCATCTTCTGTCAGCATCAACCAAAGTCCAAACGTACACCTGAAATATTTCCGTCACAGTATAGGATTTTAACGATCGACACTTACGTCGTTTCAGTGTAACACGACTTAACTTATTTGACAGGACTAAACTTATTTTGAGCGTCCTGTCTTTGTTTTTTCGGTATAGAAAGAAAAAAACAGAGCGCTTAAATTAAGTTAAGTCCTGTCAAATGAGTTGAATCGTTTTAGACCGAATTGACACAAATATTATATACTCTACTACATATATAATATACTGACTGCTATTGTTTTTATTGCGAAATCCATCGCTTTGAATACTCTAATCATTATTAGAGTGCATTACCAGCTAGAAATCAATCAGAAACAAATTTAAAAGCACAATTTTTTTTTTTTTGGTAATAATTAGAGTATTCAAAGCGATGGATTTCGCAATAAAAACATATAAAATACAAGTACCTTGAATTTTCATCAAAAATCTTCTTATCAACGCAGTTCACTCAGCCCGTAGCGCGGTCCCGACCGATATCACATTGAGTAATTGTGTTACTGACGCTATCAGAGGTCAACGACCAGCGAGGGTGTCCAAATGATTAGTGTATTTTAAGTTTAACAAATCGTGTTGTTGTGTGATACTGGTAAATAATGTATTTAAAGTTGCGGCAATTTTTTTTAAAACTCTATATTAATTACTAACATCTTTGATTTTACACCCAGTATGGACGGAGATAGTGTGCAAGTGAGCGGTGGATAGAACGGTCGCCATTTTAACTCCCAAGGTCTATTGACTCGACCAATACCTTAATTTTTATTTAAGAGATGTGCTCTATGTGATTCACTTCTGCATTCTACTTTTTCTTTTCTTTATGTTAGAGAATAGGCGACTAATAAAGGAAAGTTACCAAATGTGGAACAGAATCCCTAATATGAAATACCACCATTTCTCTAAAACTAACACTTCAAGATGCAATTCAAAGTAATTTTAGTGTCGTACTTATTTTGTCTGAACATTCAGTTGCGCGGTGTGACTATGGCAGGCGTTTTTTTGTTTTCTCACGATACTCAAGGAAAAACAAGGGTCAAAAGTTTAAGTAATGTCTTCTTTCTGGGTTCATAATGTCTGTGTAGGTACAGAGTTTGATACTCGAATTTGTGATTTTTGTAACAAGATTTAGTTCCTCGTTATTTTTTTCCAAAATGTTCTTACTTTTTTGTTTTTTTTTTTTTCGAGATAGGAATCACGTGTATTTTTCTAACATTCCATATTTGGGTAGCTATTCTATAAATAGCTACCATTTTGATAACTTTATTTTTGAAAAATAAAAAATTGTTTATTAATATTAAAAACAAAAAACGAATACTACGTCAAGAAAAAATGTGTGACTCATTATAATTACTAATAAACGTCTTTAATTTTTGTTTTTTTTTTTAAACAAAATATGAAAATGATAATCCATATTTGGTTACTTTCCTCTACCTAGCAAAGACAATTAATTGTTCTGGCGAAATATCGAAATGCTTCTTCCAGCCGCATGCATTTAATTACCGTCTTCCCAATAATAAAGGTATGCTTCACTTCAATATGTTGCAGATGCAGTTAAACACATCACGGCAGCACGCCGTGGCACGTACAAGGCACAAGCCACCCTTCTTTATTGTCGATTACACTTAAAAAACGCTCCCTGCTTGTTTACCCCACTTTTTACCTTTTTTATACCTTTTTACGTATTTGCGGCGCGGCGCACGCGGCGACGGCTTCTATAGATATCTCATTGAAGCGTGATGGGATTCTATTGTCATGATTCATGATCATCGGCGAAGTAATTTATTTTTAATGTTTAGTTAAATGTTCGAATCCGCGGATTTGTCGAACAGCCCTCCCTTTTATATAGCTTAATTTGTTAACATAGACATGTTACGTAATAATTCATCAACAATAATAAAGATTATAATCATAATGTAAAAATTATTTGAGAATAATAAAACACACAACTTCTTTTTAAATTTATTTATTTAAAGAAATGTATTTTTTACAAGAATAAAGCAATAAGATGTAATGAAATCATATAATGACATGAAACTTGATAGCTACTGCAAATGTCTAGGTATACAGTTGATCTTCGGGGGTTGTATTGACTTTTTATAAAACAAAGCAAAACTATAACTATATACTTTTTTATACATTTCTTAAAGTATACATAAATAGTTATCTAAAAAGTATTCACCGTGATCAATACACATTCAGCTCTCCTAGTGTTCGAGGTTGTGACTTCTGCAAATGTTCAAGTAGAATTCCTTCATATTTCTTTTACCTAGTTGATGAAAAAAAAGTTACAACGTACGTTTGATAACAAACATAGGGGATGGGAAAACTTTTTTTTACAAAAGTATAAATCTTAATACATTGTTTATAAGTAGAATCCCTAGATAAAGGGTCAATAAATCAAATATATTTTTTCAATACTAGGAGAGTCCGAATTTCTTCAAACGAATCCTCGAAAGTCTGGCGTTGTTCATGCTCTATGCTCATATACAGTCTTAACGAACCTAATCGTGCTATTAATACTTATTATTTTATATAAGTAGGTATAAAATTTGCTACAATTGGTATCAAATCTACGAGTTTTTGTTTGTAACGTACATAAATAAAGACGACTCTGAGACACCTTGTTTAGTTATTTAAGTAAAAACGTCAAATGCTAAGTAAAAAAACACGGAAATATAAAAAAGTAAATGCTTTAACTTAGAGATATAAATAAGCATATATTATATAATTAATTCCTACAACAAAGAGTTAACATTTTTCGGGACATATTTCCATGAATACGGTCAGCAAGCAGTATTGATCGAAGCTAAGTAGTCGTTAAATTTCTTCTCCTGAGCTTGTTGCAATTTCTGTAGTTTCTTGATCTGCCCTTTGCTGATCTCCTTACCGTCGTGATCGTGTGTGGGCAAACCCTGGAACAGCAACCAAGCGGCTCGAATAATAATGTAAAAAAAATATATATTGTCACGACATATAACCTCGATTGGGTGTCAGAGGTGTTTCCGAGTGAGAATCTTTACTGGAACAGTCAACACTCGTACACCCTCTTTTCACCGACAAATTCTACGTCCCGACGTGATATCGCCATACTGAATGAAATAAAATGATTTATTTCTGCAATATAAGAATATGACATAGATAAAAGTATACCATAAACACTTATTAATTAAACGTCAATTTTAATGTAAAAAAACAAACATTTAAATGAAATACAATACGGCGAAATACATTATAAAATAACATGAAACTAAGGCTCACTTAAATACCATAGTCGCTCTGCAATAGTAAGGCAGCCTTTTGATAAAATGCTCACGCAGTTTTTCAATAACACCCCTTTAGACAGTATTTGAAACATGTAGTTTTACTTTTTTTTAATCGTTTATTCCGTCCTTGTAAACTCAGTTGTTTTGATTTTTTGTTAAGAAGGAATACATAATGAATGAGAGTAAAAAACACTCAAAATATTATCATAAGCTAAGTTTCCTTGAAAAAAATTTGTCTTCATAAAATACATATCATAAGTACACATATAATATAATAAAATATAAATATATCGTCACAACATGAATCCCCGAGGGGGTGTCAAAGGAGATCCGAGTGTGAACTGAGAAATGCAAGTCCACAGTCCACACTCAGTACACCCGCGTTTCACCGACGATTATTACGTCCCAACGTGATGGGTGGTGAGCCCTATCGCCATACTTCGGGCACAAATACACGGTTTTTTTAGGGCATGCAGGTTTACTTACGATGTTTTCCTTCACCGTTCAGCAAGTGGTAAGTAAGAACACATACTATGCACATAGATGATTGAGAGGCCAGCGTTCTACCCCTGAGCTACCGCTGCTTTTTATACATTAATTAATATTTTCTTATTCAGACAGCGAAAGGTTTTCAGCTTTTTCTCGAATGAACTGATAGTACGACAGTCAAGAATACAATGAGGAAGAGCATTCCAAAGTCGGACTGCTTGAACATTAAAAGAATTACGATAAGCACCAATATTGTTTACTGGAGTTTTAAGGAGCGACATAGTTCTAGGCCGTAGGGGTCTGTCTCTGATTAAAAATTCAAAACGCTCACGAAGGTAAGCGGGGGAAAGTGGATTCTTAAGTATGTTAAATAGGTAGGATAAAATATGAAAATTTCGGCGAAGACGGATTGACAACCATTTTAACTCTTTGCGAAAATGAGAGACGTGATCAAATTTACAAAGACCAAAGATAAATCGGGTAGCTTAATTTTGAAGACGTTCAAGTTTATTTAACAATTCCTCGTTGATATGAGGAAGACAAACATCACTATACTCGATAATGGGCGTTCATAGAATAGAGTCACGAACATTTACAGTTTGTTTATTACAAAAATGTATTGAAAAGATATCAATTCGAGTAGGCAAATTATTAATCGGGCGAATAAAAATATAATTAGCGACTTCAAGTGTCCGGAATAAATAACAAAGCGTGCGACTAAAAATACTGAGTGGGCGAAATTAAAAGTATGAAATAGAAAATGTTTCACCAAAAGTCAGAAAATAGGTGCTACGGCGAGCGAAGCGAGAAGGTAATATAAGGTAATATAAGGAGCCGAGCGGAGCGGAGCGGAGCGGAGCGGAGCAAAGCGACCTTCCTAGTTTTAACACTTAAAATTAAATTGTCACTAAAATGGAAAATTGTTCGCCTGACAATTATTCAACTCAACTCAAATTTGTATTTTCAAGTCGCCGTTTTCAACATTTTTATCCGGCTACAGTCTGTCGCCCACTTAATAATTTAGTACGCTATATTCAGTATTTTTGACACCTTAAATTTGAATTCATATTCGCTCGTTTAAATACTACCCATTCGATTATATACGAGTACGTCGATGTGTTAATATACAGCAAACAGTTAATGAGATCATAAGCTCTATGTACTGATCATAATCTCATAAAAAAATCCTTTCCTTTAATCCTTTAAACTCGGCACTTTTCAATGGTATTTTGGTAATATTGGGAACGTGCCGGACCTATATAACACTCGGAAAATTAATGCAATCAATCAACGTGTTTATTATTGTTTTATGCGACCATTTTATATTAAATCATATATGAATCTGATAAGAAATTTATTCCAAAATATATCTGTTTATGTTAGATAAAATCTATTTTCTTCAGTTTTTAAGGAATCTGCAGTTTCGCTCAATATAACGAACTCGCTCCTGTCAAAGGGAAGAAAAGTAGTAATGTTAGTTGTCTATGTATTTTTTAATAATATGGCTAATGTAAATATGTAGTTTTAAAATGTATATTGTGACTGATGCCGGGCCCGAATGGCCCGAAATACATCTCACAAAAAATTTCGTTTAACTGTTTTTTTATGTAATTATAATAATTTAGAAAGACAAAAAGTCAATATTCAATATTTATTTATAAAATATATACCGATAGACGGACAGAGAGAAAGACGGACCAACATCGAGGTCTCATCATGAATGAATGAATGAATGAATGAATGACTGAATACGGATACGGATTCCTAAAAATGACACTGAAATTATGCACAATTTTGCGTTTTAAATCTGCGTAGATACTTTAATATTTTCTGATTAATAATGTAGCTTCTCCATAATATGAAATGAGCGCTGATCTATCAGAACTATTTCCTACATCTATAAGTTTTATAAAAAGTAAATCTTTCATTTCTAAATGAAGATTCTGGCACTAATAGGCATTTAATTCTTATCGTCACTAAATCTGCAAGCTTTTCGAAAATATAATTCTTGATAAAATAATCGCGTAAAGTTGACATTTTCGCTCCATTTCCAATCCAATAGCGGAACAAGAATATCGAAAATTTGCTTACCTTATCATCAAACTTGGAATACTTGTCGGTCTCCTTCTTGAACATCTCCGTGGGCGGGATCTTCTTTTGTTCTTCTTTCGCCTTTTGTGCTTCTACAAGTTCCTGCTTCTTTCTCGCTTTCTCCGCTTCGATACGCTTCTTTTCCTCACGCTCTTTCAACAGCTCTTCTTTACTGACCAGCTTTACAACTGTCCTGTCTGCGTACAATAGAAATAAGTGAATGAATCTTAGATTTGGATTTGGAATCTTAGATTGGTTGTCTGCAGACAACCAATGACATTCAATTTGTTCATTTTAACATTTATATCACATTAGAGACATCACATTAGTAAACAATACATATAAATTAATATTACTTGAAAATAAAACCAAGAATGTAAAGAGAACAAAGATGTATTTTTAATTTAAGCAGACTTTACAAGCGAGACAGCCCCATGTATGCGAATAAATATTTATGAAATCAGAACACTGTTTTATTATCGACCGTGTGGAATTAGATTTCTGGAGATCACGTTTCATGAAGTTAATTACTTGTACTAGCGCGGAACTTGCTCAGCGCTCCGAGGTATATAGTACGAGGCTTGTATTCAAGTCGCATACCTAACTCCTGCAGCACCTCGTCTCTCAACTGATCGCACAACTTGAGGACGTCACTAGCGCTAACAGACCTCGCAGCGTGGCAGACACTAGCGCGGAACTTGCTCAGCGCTCCGAGGTATATAGTACGAGGCTTGTATTCAAGTCGCATACCTAACTCCGGCAGCACCTCGTCTCTCAACTGATCGCACAACTTGAGGACGTCACTAGCGCTAACAGACCTCGCAGCGTGGCAGACACTAGCGCGGAACTTGCTCAGCGCTCCGAGGTATATAGTACGAGGCTTGTATTCAAGTCGCATACCTAACTCCGGCAGCACCTCGTCTCTCAACTGATCGCACAACTTGAGCACGTCACTAGCGCTGACCGACCTCGCAGCGTGGCAGACACTAGCGCGGAACTTGCTCAGCGCTTCGAGGTATATAGTACAAGTGTTACTTACCAGGCTTGTCTTCAAGTCGCACACCTAACTCCGGCAGCACCTCGTCTCTCAACTGATCGCACAACTTGAGGACGTCACTAGCGCTGACAGACCTCGCAGCGTCGCGGACACTAGCGCGGAACTTGCTAAGCGCTTCGAGGTAGGGCATCACTGTCGCCTCCAACTGGGGAACCAAATGAAAAGTTAATAAACTGTGAACATTTATTTTCAAAAAACACTCTTGTCTCCTTGTAGTGTAGCATACGTCAAATTAGCTGCATTCATTTTCAAATTATGGTGCAGAAAGATTTATAGCTATTTGGCCATTTCAAAATGTCTAATAAACCTAGAAATACGGACTGTAGGTGGTCAACTTCGTGCTTACCGCGCCCACGGGGTACAGGGGCTGGATACACCACACCGCCCCGCCCGCATCCTCTCCGATACTGACCCCCTGCACTCCGTGGGCGTGGTAAGCACGATGTTGACAATTTTAGATCCGACCAGCCAATACAAATAATCAAAACCTAGTTTCCGAACGCACGACCAATTTTGTTGTTTTTTGTGACTTTTATTTTCTACCTATCCACATTTTATAAAATTGAAAATATATAGTTAAATTTCAAAATAACTGAAGTTTTACGTGCGCGGTGTATATGTGTGCTCATCGAAACCGTCTAAAGCAAAGCAAGGTCAAACAAGGAACTGATAAGCTTGAGAAGGACCTGGTAACCGCATTATAAGGCGTAATAGACAGAAAATAAAACTTACGCAATCTGAACCAGCCTCTCCAACCGGGAACCCAATCCCCCCTCGCGGCCCTTCAATAGCTCCAAATATGTGCAGAATATCGGTCACATATCTAGCGGCAGATGCTAATATCGGTGAGCTGTGAGGTTTGGTGTTCCGGAGGTATTGGTGTGTCGCTCCTACCAGCTCCCGCAGGGCGTCTATTGCGCTTCTTGTGTCGATGTTATCTGTTAGACAATCAACAAGTTTTCATTTCATGTTAGGTAAGACAATAAAAAATCCATTGAGATGTCTTTAAATGCTTATTAGTATTACACATTTCAATACATTTTTATATTCATTCGTTTTAGAGATATTTTGAAAAAAATCAAAGAGTAAGGATATGGGCTGAAGAGCTACACAATACTTTTGCCTAAGTATATGGGCTGAATAGCTACAATACCTTTGCCTAGCAAAAAATTAAAAAATACGAACTGTTAATGTTAAGTGTCACTGACATTTGATATATCATGCTCTATAGTCACGCCCCATCTTGTTTTTTTTTTTAATACAAACATAAATAATTACTAGCAAGTACAAGAGCAATTATGCCCACAATAAAGCCGATTTTGAAGGTTTTAGTTTTAAGATAAGAAACCTACTAAAAAACTTAATTTT
Organism: Ypsolopha sequella; assembly: GCA_934047225.1. Taxonomy (NCBI): domain Eukaryota; kingdom Metazoa; phylum Arthropoda; class Insecta; order Lepidoptera; family Ypsolophidae; genus Ypsolopha; species Ypsolopha sequella. The sequence goes on from OW203985.1 coordinate 13,029,941, forward strand.
AAATGACAGCACTATTTTTTGCTATTTTGAAGGGCACACTAACTAAAATTAACAAGCTTTTAGGACGCTCCTAAGTTTAATTCACAGATAACGGACCACAGATGAGAATGGACCATTAATCAACAATAATATTGACAATAATCAACATTACGGGTGATTCCATTCGGTCAGTATGGCAAGCAATCAGTATTTCTACTTCTTGGTAGAATTACGACCATGTTGTAAATGATTTCATTTTAATATTTTAGTATTTTCCCGGGGTTTCACTAACTGGAACATTGTTTTTGGAAAACCTACTAATAAAATTATTAAAAAAAGATTACCAGAATTGATCATTATCAAAATTAAATAATTTTATCTGTCACATTCATGGTTATTTTAGTTATGTAAGTTATTTTTAAGATTATTATGCTGGCAAAACTTAACAACTTTGACAGACGATAGATTATTTTCTTTGGAATTTGTTTTATTTCTTGTTTACGTCGTAAAACTTTACGAAACGACCATGAGTAACAGCAGGAGAAGGTCGAACAAGAGAGACAGACGAAGCTCATGTTAACTACATACATGCTCATATGATTATAGTGCGTGGTAAGTTTTGATCTAGATAAAATCAAAAATACTTTTAAAAAACTTCCAATGGCCTTGCTGCTAATAGTCTATCTACTTTTCTAGGAAACGGGGATATCCTCAGGTGGCGCAGATATGGAGAGACCTCGCCCTTCAAAATAGTTGGGACGTGCCAGAGATATACTTAACGGAGCAAGCAAGTATGTATCTTTGTTTTTTTTTTCTTTCAAAGCCTAAAACAGAGATACTTTGAGGCCAGAAATCAACCGACATCACTTAACATTTTAGATACCACCAGCATGCCTAAGCTGTGGCAAGATTTTTCTCCTATAACTTAATTACATATGATTACTCGGAACAAATGCTTTTGATGCAATTTCCCCTTCAGCTTACTGAGGAGATTCCTTGCAGAAGTAAGCTCAAGGCTGTGAGCTGAGCAATAACCATCTTAGCCTGTATCTGCTCACATCCCTGACTAATATGAAATCACATTCAGTTCCTAAGGGACCATCTTACTATATTCTTTGTGACGGCCTGGATCTGTACACTTACAAAGCTATGGCGGTCAAGGAGAAGGTGTTTTGTGTTTGGCCCCAAATAGTTTCTTTAAAAATCTCTTACATTATTAAACATGATATATTTATTTACAGTCCAGCGCATGGTTCCGAGGCCACTCGTGCAACGATACATGAAAATGCAAGTTCCAGTGAAGATGGTGTAATCTAAGTGAATGAAAGATCACTTTATAAATACCCTAAATGGCTTGGCTGATGCAGTTCTGAGCATGGGCGAAAACATTTCCAGTGCATTGCGGAATGCTGCTGTTATCTACGAGCAGAGATCATGAGTGACAACCAAATTGACTCCTACTCAGTATGGGGCTGGTATGCCCGAAGATGGCAGGACCCTATAGAAACCATAAGTAACATAGATCTGAGCCCCGATCCGGACCGCGATGTATTATTTTACTATTTTGTGTTTTAGTGCTATGAATTAAATCTAATTTATAAAATGTTTATTTTATTAATTTGTCAAATCCTATTAGTAAAATGAAAGAGTTTCCATGACCCGGCAACATGTTGCTTGTCCTTAAGATGAAGAGATGATATGTTCGACATCAAGCTGTTCTACCTCGGCTTGCATTCAATGAACATGTTGTGCAGGGCACAGCAGGCCAAAAAAATTGTTGCTGCTGTCTCACGAGTTTGGTGCTTAAACAAGCAATGAAATTTATTATTCGGGTAGCACCTCACAGCATGGAAAGGTTGAACGACACGTCACTAATAAGGTAATAAGCCGTCTGGCTTCAGCAGAATCAGCAGATGAATGGAGGAACATTGAGGGCTGTCGACAGTCGAAAATGTTTCTCTCGATTATCATCTACAAAAAAGTAAGGTACACTCTTAATCTAAGTAGAATCAATCTAGGTACGTTGGTGGGTATTCTAACTGGCCACTGTAGGCTAAACAGACATCTGTCAATAATGAAGGTACAGGAGGACTCCTCTTACCCGCACTGCGGCGAGGAGAAAACGAGTAAGCACTACTTAGGTGAATGCTTTATATATTCTAGCCTAAGATGGGAAGTATTTGGTAATGATTACATCAAAGAAGAAGACCTCAAGTGCCTTGGGTACTCAGACATATTAAGATATATTAAGAGAAGTGGAAGATTTGAGAAGGGAATGCAACTGGGACAATAGGATACCAAAGCTCCAAGCAATGGGAACTGGATGGAATAGCTCCAACTGGAGAGCGGACCATCCGCCTGTGCCCAGCAGGCGTCCCACCTCTAAATCATCATCATTAGTAAAATGAAAGAGTTTCCATGACCCGGCAACATGTTGCTTGTCCTTGAGATGAAGAGATGATATGTTCGACATCAAGCTGTTCTACCTCGGCTTGCTATCAATGAACATGTTGTGCAGGGCACAGTAGGCCAAAAAAATTGTTGCTGCTGTCTCACTAGAGTTTGGTGCTTTAACAAGCAATGAAATTTATTATTCGGGTAGCACCTCATAGCACGGAAAGGTTGAACGACACCACAGATGCTAGTGCTCCCATAAACCTTAGTATGTGTTTCTTATAGTTTTTGTATACAAGAGCAATTACGATGTTGTCCCTCATCATACCTTACCATCATACAAGGCTCGCAAGGTGTATGTAAGTGGACAAATTTTGGAAAAACTGCAATTTAAAAAAATGTTTGATTGAAGTGTGTACTTGTCGAGAGCAACTACGATGTTGTCCCTCATCATACCTTACCATCATACAAGGGTCGCAAGCTGTATGTAAGCGGACAAATCTACTCTTTTCAATAGAAATAAAACGTAGATGTGGCGTCAGGTTATAACACAAATTTGGGCAAAACTGCAATTTAAAAATGTATTCGATTGAAGTGTGTACGTGTCGAAGAATGTTTTCAATACGGTACACATCTATTTCTATCACAAAACTGTAAAATACTACAGGAAAAGTCGTCGGAAAATTAAGTCAGTTTTTATGAGGGACCTTATGAGCAGCTGATTAAAATCCAACTAAAAATACTAAATTTACTCAAGTGACAGCTCTAAACTGTGCCCTGAAAATACCAAAACACGTAAGTTGAGTAAATTAGTGCTGTCAAACATAAATTTAGTGGATTTTAGGTTTGACGTTTATAAATTCGTGACTTGAAAATGGCTCTTCGTTTTAATCACCACTTAGTGTAAATTTAGATACGTCAAACTAAAACTAAAACCTTCAAAATCAGCTTTAATGCTTTTGTTTGAAAATCCAAGGTTAAAATTAATTTATGTATGTAAGAATTTAAATTTTGGGAAAGGATCAAATCCCTTAGCTTTTTACCTACTTAGTTTGAAATGTTGTGGATTGTGCTGATATTATACTTGTATGGTACGCGACATGGCGGAGTGTGGGCGACTACATACAATGTCAGTATGAAATGTAATATAGGAAGAAGCCAAAGTGTTAGAAACTAGGCTGTGGTGAATCTGGTGGTATAGTTGTGTAGTCGATGAAAACATGTGTATAATGAATGCAGATTGATAAGAAACCTAGAAATTATTATTCAGGTAGCAGTTTTGAAGCGTAACTAAATTACCATGTTAATAATTCATATAACAACTTGAGAAATTTGGAATTGATATGGCTAGAAATTGCATGTGAGGTAAAGTTGAAGTCATGATCAAACATTCAAATTACCAGAATTCCAAGGTGGAAAGGTCATGCAGATCAGCACTGTTTGTTTATTCACAAAACAAAAAGTTCCTTTACTTTCATTTACAAAGAGTTGGTTGACACAAAGGTAGAAAAGTAAAAAAAAAATGCCCAAATTTTTTTTGTCGCTTCACTAACTCTTGAATCTGTTTCACTTTCAATTTCGGATCTTATATTTCAAGGACCTCCCCTTCTTTGATTGAGGATCACGTTGGATATATCATCTACGCAACAGCTGCTGCCACGTACGCACCCCAGCATGACAGACTACCTATTGGCCAGTTTTTATTGCGGTATCATAGCCATCAAAATCGTTTACAAATAGGAAACTGCAGGCGACTGTACTTTGTATGCGGTGTTGAATCTGAAGCTCAGGTACTGACCACAAAGCGCGGCATGAACTTGTTCTCTGACAGCTGTCAGTTTGTTGGTCAGCTGTTGCTCCTCAAGACTCCACGCGCCGCCGCAGCCTTCTTCATAACCGCTGCGGAGCGCGTCCTTCACTGTCAGGAAAAATTCCTGAAAGTAAGTATTCCAGTTAGTATTGGGGAACTTTTAAAATTGCGAAGGAATCGAAGAGATATGAAAAAGATTGAGTATAAAGATAGATCAATCCAAAAAAGGTCTCTTTTCTCTTATTTAAAAATTACGTAAACAAAAATGAAGTAATCGTTAATACCAAAAGGGTCCTAACAAAACAAATTTCTACACTTTGTCATAGATAAACTTACATAGGTACTAAAAGTGGACTGTTGTAATAATAACCATTAATTGGGTTTGATTGATAACTGACAACAAGCTGACAACCAAACTTCCCTACTTCAAAATCAAGAATGTTGTGGCTGAATGTGAGTTTGGGTGCTCTGTGGATATTCGAAGCTCACATTGAACACTCTCTCAGTCTATAGTGCCATCGCCATGGCCATGGTGTCCTTCCAGGAGTGTAGCAGGAAGGCGAGTCGCAGCTGGCGCGCCGCGTGCCGCTGCAGGGCGTCCTGTATCATGACGTCATTGTAAGATAAACTCACATTGAACAACTTCTCGGTCTGTATCGCCATCTCCATGGTGTTATCGGAGTAGTCCAGGGTATCCTTCCAAGAGTGCAGCAGGAAGGCGAGTCGCAGCTGGCGTGCTGTGTGACGCTGCAGGGCGTCCTGTATCGTGACGAAGTTCTTAAGAGACTTGGACATCTTGCAGCCAGCAATTGTGAGGTGGCCAGTGTGGAGGAAGTAGTTCACCCAGCCTGGCATGTCGTAGTGCGCCTGAAAATATAAGGATCGCGTCAACAAACATGAAACGCATGCAGGAGCAGAATGAGCACACGTGGACAAGAGAAGATTCGATAACGCAACAGAGTTGCGGCAACACGTAGTAGTACCATATTAATAATTTACGTAGGATACTTCGCCACTCTTCGGCAAAGGTCGTATTTCCGATCTTTTTATATACAATTCATGACAGATAGTGGACGTCTGGTTGGCTATATCGATAGAGAATCGAAATGACAACTTCAATTGATAATATGCTTTTAGTAACACATTTTAGGATGGCCTTAGTCTGCCTCTCTGGTGTAGTGGTTCGTGTACTTTAATACTATTTCAAAGGTTAAGCGTTCAAATACCGTAGTGGCACATTTGAGTTCGGTCTGCTTACCTAGGAACCTCGGGGATTCATGACGATGTATTTACACATTTTAGCATAACACAGTTCAACATACCTATTTTGTTTTCTTCTGAAAATCCCAACCTCTGTCATCTATTACACAATTCACATACCAGCTAAGTGCTCAATAGTTTTTGAGTGGTGGCGCGCAAAAGACTCACAAAATCATGAAATTTATGCTAAACGAACCTACCTCACTTTGCGCCAGTTCATTGTCATGATGCGGAAACTTAAGATCGACGCCTCCAGTGTGTATATCTAACTTGGAGCCGCAGATGTCCGAGGCCATGGCAGAGCACTCGATGTGCCAGCCCGGCCGGCCGAGGCCCCACGGTGACGACCACGAAGGTTCGCCGCTCTTGCTGCGCTTCCATAGGGCAAAGTCATTAGGAGACTGCTTCTCAGCTGTATCATCAGTTAAGTCTCCTGAAAACTCAAGTATGTATCGAAATATTCTTTTTTATATAAAACCCAAGCAAGCACTCAAGTTCCGGGCCGAAACCTTTATTCTTATTAGTTCATACAGTTCGAAATCTGTCCTGTAGGTATAATTTGCCTTACAGAAATTAATAGGCCACATAGTCTATGCCACGAAAAAATTTCAATTAAATGTGATTTACCACCCTCATAGCTATGCAGCCTGGAATATTAAAATACCAGACATTACACATGTCGGCCAATATTCTTTTTATTTTTACCTGGTACTTGAAATAATTGTTAAATACTCTATTCTCTAGTGAACTTGTATTGTATGGAACGATGGGTCTAACCCAACCAGCAAATATATGCACTTATAAACCCTCCCTCTTTTGCAAGGTATCTTATTGCCTAAGAATGAAATTATAAGAGCACAGATATGTTGGTCGGAAAATAAGACGAAAGTAGGAAACAAGATAATAACAGTTTGAATGTTGTTCAAACCTTTACAAGAGGTATATTGATACCCAGTATTATTATAAACCATATACTCGTAATTGAAATTATAGTTTAAATACATTAGCGTCCTCTAGGTGCCGAATGGCTCACTGTAAAGTGGGTATCTATAAATATTATTGCAGTATAGGAAAGCACATCGGTAAATTCACGAGTTGTGTTGAGACCTCCTGGATAGCTCAGTTGGTAGAGCAATCGCCCGGTAAGCGAGAGGTCCCGGGTTCGAATTCCGGTACAGAGCTCCTCACATCTCGATTTACTTTTCTTTCTGCATTTCTATACTGCAATGATATAATGTTAATTGAAATTATAGTGACTTGACATTCTAAATGTTTAATAACTCACTTATACTCTTTTAAAGTGTAATAATCTCATCGAAAGCTTGACTGATAATTTAAATATACAGATTAAAAGTGAATAAATCGATTTACTAATCATTTACAATTTGTTATGTTAATTCTTATGTAGATACAGTTGGTTAATCAAGGCAATATAAGAAAATGTTACCTTCCCCCTCTTGCAATGACTTGGTATCCCCATATGCTTCTGGTACAAGTCTCGCATAGTGGTGCTTGTCTCTACCATCAAACTCACCAACGCTGAAGTAAACTGACCCGTTTGACTCATAGGCGAGGCCATTCTCTATGATTTTCTCTATAAACTTAATAATTTGTGGTATATATTCACTGACTCTAGTGAGGACATCCGGTGGGAGGACCTAAAAATAAGTGGATTTTAATGCAAAATTATATTTCTAAAAGTACTTCTAGGCGTAATTTTGTTTTAGGTTTGTGACAAAATTTATAATATCTCTATATATTTTATTTGATTTTACCTTTTATATTTCACAATTATGATTAATGACACAATTTTTTTATATTTTCCATTATATATATATATATATATATATATATATATATATATATATTCTATATATATATATATAGAATATACTGTTTCTGTGCTCGTGTATCAAAAGCAGGCCCTAGCAGAATATAAGCATTGCAGGATGTTACTGGTAACGACCGTAGCATAATTATGCTGAGTTGGGGTGGGGTCCTTCCTTTTTATTGCCACAACACATGACATTCCATGTTTATATATTGGTGTTTATATGCATCATTTTATTATTAGTTATGTACATATTTTATAATTTAAAATGGTTTTCTTTTTTTGTGTGTGTTATGGCACTTAAATAAATGATTCTATAACTTATCTTAATTATGATGATATACATTCCTGCATGAGGAAGTCTGGATTTACATATTCATCAATCACATTTATTTCTGTGAACTGTGAGCAAACTGGCAATTCTCTTTTTTCCTTAGGTACCATCGGACTATCCTTATAAGTTAAATTATTGATTACCAAAAATTTCTGCATCATGTAGATCAGGCATGTCAAACTCAAAGTTATTGGTGGGCCAAACGCATAAAGACCGTAGAATCAGTGGGCCGCAAAACGCAACCATAAAGAAAAAGAACTCATTGCATATAGATAGAATAGTACATGTAATTTAATAATTAACAGTAAAATAATATAAAAATATATTAAAATCCTTTCCAAGTTTGTCTTTAAATAAATTATCAATTTGAGGGGTAATTCTATCTGCGGACACGCTCACGGGCCGCATCAGATAGCCTTCTTAAATTTGGATCGGGCCGCCGGTAAATGCGTAGAGGGCCGCAAGTTTGACATGCTTGATGTAGATACTTATATAAGGATAACATTTGTAATCATTTAAGGAATGCTAGATGAATTTTTATCTTTTATATTTTAAATGAATAAGGTATTATTATTTTCTTTCTTTCAAACACTACATTTTTTTCATCTATTTTAGACATACACCCTTATTTTAAATTTTAGTTTATAAAAAAAATCCTTAATAAATTAATTTTTTGTGTTTTCAGTAAAAATGTGAAAATCGATGAATTTATCGGTTTTTGTTGTAGAATTCTTCAAATACTAATATTTTATTTGTAATATTATAACATTCATTAAATTAGAATTCTATATTATACTAACTGGATGGGGAAAAAAGATAACAGGGATCTGGCCAGATTATAAATAGACAGATTCGCTTTCAAAGGCATTGTGATTGGCTAAATATTATGTGTGATGTCATTTCTAACCAATCACTATAAATTTCTTAAAAGCAATAGTGATAGATGTTAAAGCTAGACAATGGTATTGATTCGGCATAACACGTCTTAACTTATTTGACAGGACAAACCTTATTTTAAGCGTCCTGTCTTTTTCTTTCTTTATCGAAAAGACAAGGACAGAACGCTTAAATTAAGTTTAGTCCTGTCAAATAAGTTAAGATGTGCTTCACCGAATCGGTACCAATAAGGCCAAGGGATTAAAATGATCATATTTTCGTAAAGAAACTTACATTGAGTGCTTTCATATCTTTATGGAACTCATTTTCCCAATACCTGGGCAATGTAGTAAAAATAGCATTGTCTGTAACTGTAGAACCATATTTACTATCCAACCAGTCTGAGAGTGGATCTTTTGCTGAAGACAACAAGTCACATTTTGCTTTGACTATTTTCTCTTCATTTTTAAGTTCCAATGCAGCCTTAAGATTTTTAACTGCTGTTGCTACACTGCAATAATAAAAGAGTCTTTACTACTAATAATATTATTCAGGTCAATAGTTTTACTACATCATGGTGCTTACTCAAGCAATAAGCATATTTTGTCTTGTCAATAAAACACAATCTTGGTAACTGTTCCACTTTTATATGTATATTACACTAGCGACCGGTTTCGTTTTAATAACATTGTCAGGCTATTGGATACGAATTGGATTCGAATTGGATTCGTATCCAATAGCCTGACGATGTTATTATAACGAAACCGGTCGCTAGTGTAATATACATATAAAAGTGGAACAGTTACCAAGAATGTGTTTTATTGACAAGATGTTTCAAATGTTCCATCAAGAACCAACAATGACAAGTATCAATTTAATAAGCATATTAATTAAAATTTTTATCCATCTTCTTTTGCAAAAATAAAAAAAAAATTAAAATATATATTATATTTACTCACTTGTCTAACATTTTCTGCATGGCATTCTTCTTGTCAGGATCTGTGGTATTCTTCACAACTTCTTCATAGTAATTTATGACTGCTGTTGCATCATCCACAGTGTCATTTAAAGTCCTCTGTTCTTTGGCATATTTCTCATACAGATGGTTCTGTCTGGCCCTCTTGATGATTTTGTCATCAATATCTGTGATGTTCATCACATAGAGAATGTCATAGCCAAAGTAACTGGTCATTATCCGTCTTAGAATATCAAATGAAATGTATGATCTGGAAAATATCATTACCTTACTTATATCTTATTTATGTATTATCCCTTCACGTGCTAGAGCGAAATGCTACGAGCGCTACTGGATTTTAGCAAACGAGAATAAAAGAATAATAAAAATGACATTCACGGTATTGGTTCTTGTACAACGATATGTACATAAATAAAAATATTTCATGATCTAATGATTTAGGACTTTTTGAAAATTTTAATACTGTAAAATCCTATTACTACTAGGTATGTATAGGAAATTAAACTTTTAGGATTTTATATTTTACACTTAACTATATAAACTTATGTGAAGCAGAAAGTACCGACCTTGCATGTCCCATGTGAGAAGCATCGTACACGGTGGGCCCGCAGCTGTACCAGTTGACTCTATTGCCCTCCGAGCACAGAAACTGTTCCTTCTGTCGCGTTAGACTATTGTACAACTTCAGTACAGGCCGCTGCTTTGACCGCAGTGGCGGCGACCAACTTGGTTGATTTCTTTTGGACATTCTACTCTTAATAACTTACTTTATTTAGGATTCACTCAATCACCACATAACCTTAAAATTAAAACTCCGATGAAGCTGAAATGGACAGATCGATTAGTTAATTTAGAAAATATTACAGGTTATTGGACTTTAGAATTAAAAGGTGGTCGATCTATTATCCTTACAGATTTAAATTGCCACGTATTTTTTTACCACCGCAGCAGGTTATTAACCAACACAGCCACAAATTATAGAGGCCAGAGGGATAACTGATAACAGCTTTTTGTTTTGACATTTGTGGATTTTGTGGATATTGTTTTTTTTTATATAGTTTTACGGCTATGGATACACATCCTTTTGAGAAAATTGTTTTTATTATTTTCACTTTGTGAGCACTTTATATAAACATCGTTTTGTCACTTTTACAATAATATGTTCATTTAATTTACAGTTTATTCAATGTGTTTTTAATATATTTTAAGAGAGGCATAAAGAATTTTGATTCAGTTACAAATAACAGTGGTAGTCAGTTTCGTAGTAGCAGTCTTACCAGATCCGTAGGTTAAGAATAAGAATTATCCTAGATTTACTGCAAAATCATCTTGTTTTTATCGCATCGCCAACGTCAGAATAAGGAATACTTATTCTGAGTCTCCATCCTTATTTTGAGTCTCCAACACACAAAATGAGCGTTTTTCCTTATGTTAAATTTAGTGTTAAATAAGATTCCTAGATGGCACTGTCGTATTAACAGAATCAAAGACAAAATTGCACCGATTCCAAACAAACTTTGACATTGATTGCTACGAAACCTCAGAATAAGGAATACAAATTTGTATTCCTTATTCTGAGTACGAAACACATTTTATCTATGGTGACCATGGATGTATAATAGTTCCATGATGGTGACATGGACAGCGCCATCTCGAGGAAACCTAAGAACAAAGAAAAAAAAAACAACGAGAAAAACGCTCATTAATTTGTGTTAGACAAGTTAATTTTTGAATGGCTCCTAAAGACATTCGGTCGTTCAGTGGGTGGTTTGAATGAGCTCTACCTCAGAATAATTCTGAGAGCTCTACGCTCATTACGTCATACTGTTTATCCTTAGTCTATGTTTAGCCCCGATTTCCGTTGAGTCCATAGACATAAGATTCGCTGCGCTTAAAATACGTCCATAGCATATTAAAGGGAGAAAGAGATGCACAACAAAGAACCGCTATGCTATGTCAATGTTTTTCGAGTAAGAGGCCATAGCGTCCCGCTTGCTTGCGGATTTTGTAATAATATTCAAATAATACGTAACTAAATTGATAAATAGTGATTGGTTTAGACATGGTTTCTTGTGGAGTGACAAGGAGAAATAACCCAAATAGTTACAAATTTCACAGGTAAATATGATTTTGTCATTAGAATGTTTTGAACCACATTTTGCCGAATTTATCGTATCGGCCCAAAAAAAAAGTTTTTACAATAACGTATTGATTTGCTTTGTTGTAGATAGCTATATTAAGTAGTTATAATATGCAGGATTGTCCAAAATATTTAGTAAAATAGTAAGTGTAATATTTTTTGTATCATTTTCTCTACTACATTGTTTATCTTGTACATTCTAAATCTATGTTTGAGTCTGTCTATGCCTTTTGACACTCCTACGCCGCGTTCAGTTTGAAGTCAGACAACGCCTGTGTAAATTTTGACAGTAGGATAGCGTATACAAATTTGACGCGAGCAAAAGAGATGGCATGTTAAGTGGGCATCGTCTGACTTCAAATTGAACGTGTCCCAAACGAACACAAGTTAACACAACAAAGAAACAACATTGTGCTACTTGCTTGCATCTGTTTCTTTTTCTCCAATAGGAAAATGTATTTTTGTGAGAGAGATGCAACAATCAGCTGCTCCGCATTTTACTGTATTTGTGTGTGAGAATCTGTGTATCGGTATATAAATAACTACACTCAAACGTTTATATAAATCTACTTTGTACAATTTACATACATTCTTGTGTATTTTTATACTATTTTGACCAGTTAGATCAATCGCATTTCAACTGAAAATGGCTTTCTGTGTCTGTAAATGCCTAAACCTAACTTTGGAAAGTGATAAAGTCGAGCCTAATGTGGATGTTACAAAGTTGGACCTGATACCTTCGGAACAAAGGGACATTTTTTTCAGCGAGGTACTGTATCGTCTGTAAACATGTCTTGACCTTGACTTGTATGAGGGGCTGTTATTATGAATCCACAACTATCAATTGACCAAAAAAATACATTCTAATGCCATAATTGATCAGAATCACCTAATTTACTTGTTTTATGTGCGTATCACACGATGTACAGGTTACATATTTTTACTACCCTTAGTATATACTTCATCATTACACATCACAGAAATGATCTTTTGTATAATTAAAAGACCATTTATCTGGCAAAATAAATTCACAAACTTGCTGAAAATACTTAAGTCATATTTTCCATGTTGCAGAAGCTTCTGTTATCGCTGGGCAGCTTGAAGACATCAGTAGCCCAGCCAGCTCTGACCGGACAGCGGGTGGTGGGAAGCTGGACCGTGCACTCCTGCCTTGCCTGTGGACAGACCACGCATGCTATACTGCAAGACAGACCCAACACTGTGCTTATTTGTAAAGCCCTCCAGGTGAGTTTTAAGCCTTAAATGTGTATGATTTTCAGTAAAGGTGATTCTGAAGGCTTTAATGGTAAATATTTAGCAAAAGACATCTTCGTAGGGGGTTCAGTACTTTGTACTTCTGTGTGAAGCGAGACGTATCGGGACAATAAAGAGCATATGACTGTGGCTGGCTAATCTAAACAAGTGCCTCACGCCTCTCTCTTTGCTATTCAAACATTGCTGATTGAACCTTGCCTTTTCCGTTGAAAATAATTATTATTTTGATAATTTAGAAATTGATGATATTTCCTAGGTGTATGTGCTTACGTTGCTTGTTATGTAAACAAGTCACTTAATGAAGTCTTGTAAAAGTACTCGATTTTAGGGTACTGCCTGAAATTTGTTTCATTATTTTTTTTCTCTTTCGCGTTATATTTCGGAACAGGATCTTACATAATAAGACACCTGATCATAAGAATATTGCTTTGAGAAATGATCTAATAAAAGTGGTTATGAATATTTACAATATACTTGTATTTAACATACTTTATACTCTTATAAGAGCTGAGCCACTATACATGATCTCTTTCTCGTATCAGACTATGAGATTCTTCGCTCTGCTCCACTTCGCTCAGCTCTGACTTGTTTCACAACGTTGAAAAGTAACCTAACCTAGTTTTTTTAAATATATTTCGACCAATACATTATGTATATACACCTTTGTTGTAAAAGACTAGGCGATGCCTCTCTCTGCTCCGCTTCGTTCGGCTCTGAATTGTTTCATTAAGTAGGTAAGGTCATTGACTAAGTATTACATGTGTAATACTGGTAAGGTAGTACAATAAAATAAATGCTCATGGCATTAAGGTTACCATCCATCTGGATTTGTCCAGACTTTCGGCCTTCAGTCTGGCTTTTTTATTTGTCTGGATTATTTACTTAGATGGTATGAATGTTTAATTTAAGTATTAAATTACTTAAAATAATAAAGCCACCAACATTTAAAGTCTTCAATATTTTTTACACTAAATACAATAAAATAGGGTGTAGGCAGGTTTTAGTATCAGGGAGGTAAACAACAAAAAAGTGCATTAAAGTGAGGCATCGAGTTTTCAACGGGCAGTGTCACTCCAAGCAGAAAAACGCGCAGTGCGAGAGGGACCGATTCAGGGAAAAAGATAAAAAAAATATTTTCTATTTATATAAAAAGAACTAAAATGACTAAAAAAATTTCCAATTACCAAAATGTAGATATTGTTAAAACCTATGTTATAAAATGTGTTTGGGGTTTGTAAACTATGAGAAAGCGTGTGTTTGAAGACCACATTTTAATAATTATTTCTATCGAGTGAAAGATTTTTAATCGCGTTTCTTACAGATATCTAGAAAAAGGTTCCGAAAATGTTATACTAATTTATCAAACTAGTAGCTTCATATTGAACGTAGTAAAACGACTCCAAAACGTGCCAATTCATCGCGACCTCGCATTGTAAAAAAATTATGTTTATTGTGTTTGTGAAAAATGTATTGCAAATGAAAAATGCTTCTAGTGGCTGCTAGTATAAGTGGCACTTTACCCGGAAAACGTCAAAGCAAGGGAAGGTTTGTGATATTTTAACCTTTTTTTATTGCATTTAATTTTTTGAACTTTTTGCTGATTTCTCAAAAAAGTTCTACCTATACTATACAAATGAATACCAGAAATAAATGCTACACCACTGATTTATACGAAAATGATACTAAACTCAATATCATAACTATACAACAGCTATAAATTGGCGGCCATAATTAATCTACCTTCCCCCCATGGAAAATATGATAACATCTTGTCAATAAAACACATTCTTGGTAACTGTTCCACTTTTATATCTATATTACACTAGCGCTAGTGTAATATAAATATAAAAGTGGAACAGTTACCAAGAATGTGTTTTATTGACAAGATGTTTCAAATGTTCCATCAAGAACCAACAACGACAAGTATCAAAATATGATAAGTTCATATATTTTCAGTAATCTCTCATCAGCCTCCATCTGCGTAGCTATCGCTTTTTCGTCTTGATTATCACAGCTTTCGAGCCCGCTGAACTCCTCTACCAATACATTTTTTTCAAAGATTTCAAAAGTTTAGATGAGCCCTGGCACCTAAAATCTATTGCATTGTTTTTGAATGCGTGCGTTAACATAAAGCCGACGCGCGCACACTTATGAGTGCGCAATCTGCCTACCTACGGTCAGCAAACTGATCAGACTACTAAAGTTGTTAAAATGATTGACTTTAAGTGCACTTAAGGCGTCCAACTATCACTGTGTTTAGATGGGCACTGATTCCAAACGTGTGAGCGTCACCCATCTAAAGGTGGAAACATTTTGGTGCTGTCATAGTATGGTAAGGGCTTATCTTTACTTTTGAAATCTTTGTTTTTTTTTCCTATTGAAAAAGTTCAAGCACATGCAGCAAGATAAAACATAAGATTTCTATAATAACATGGAACAATTTTAAATTTTGTTATTTTGTATGTGGAAGAAGTGACAGTTCTATCGGAATCGTACGTAGCAGATGGAGATCTGTAATCTCAGCCAATCCCACTGGGAAACAGGCATTCAACTTCCAATTACGTTAATTTTTCTCACAGCAAAGAGCACGGGAATTATACAAACCACACAGTTTTTAGGCATCAGTTACATTATAGTAGGTAGCTCGATAAATATTATTTTTGATACCTTCTAAAGCATTTTATTTTTGTTGATGGATATATGTTATGATTATTGTTGACTATACTGATGACGGCCCCATAACATAGGCCAAAATATATCTAGTGAAAATATTTTTATTGTTTTAATAATAACAGCTACATTAATAAAAAAATATGCTTAAAAAAAGCATATCATATATTTATTCACATTTTAATTGCACATACGAATGCTTCTATGAAGAAAACCTAATAAATATATCAACAAAAATCATATAGTATATAGGTACCCATTCATTTGAGTGTGTCAGAATAGCATGGATTTTAGTTCTCAAAAGAACTTCCTTTCCAGACCACAGAAGACCGGATCAACAGCCTGAAAAAATCAAGTAATTTCTCACCAGTCTTCAACTTACTAGTACCGGAAGTGACAGGCGACGTCGAGATGAAAGAGAACATTGACACCAGTAACATGTTAGTGAGCGACAGAAGAGTGTGTGCGCCGGCGCAGCAGGCTCTCGGCAGTCTCAACAAGCAGCTGAACCAGACGCTGCAGTCGCAGCTCGAAGCTGTCGAGGAGAGCATCAGGCAGTTTAGAGACCAGAAATATGCAGAGTTTGAAGCTTACAGAGAGAGAGCACAAAGGGAACACAAGATTTTAGTCAGGTAACACTGTTTTAATTATTCATACTGATTGTTAAAATAATTTGCTATTTACTATCATGAGAATTGAACGTGTCTATTTCTTGAAGAAGATTAGAATGTATAAAAACAACAGAGAGTGACGATGCCGAGCCAACTTGAAAACTCCATTAACAGAAATTTTGCTCATAGATAAACTGAATTTTCTGTCCATCTTTCCCAGTATTGTGAACAAAGCGCGCGCCACCGTTGACGTGGATGGATGGCGCATGGATACGAGCCTTCACAATGGCCCCCCTTCACCGCAATTACCTCCTCTACAGAGACGAAGACTGTCCTCCATTAAAGATGCCAAAAAAATACAGCAAAATCTAGTAAAGGTGAGTAATCCTGTTATATTTATTACATCTGAAGATCTCCAAAATTGAGAAGTGAGACTTGTGACTTGGGGTTGTGAAGTCAAAAAAATAAACCGGTCAAGTTTGAGTGCAACTCGCGCACCGAGGTTTCCGTACAATGATTTAAAAATAGCCATCTATACTACTGGAATTGAAATGCGCAGTGTACTTTGTTTTGTGAAGGAGACAGTCTATATTGGGATATAATTTAGTATGGATTACTTAGCAATCATATTTTCTAATAACTAAAAGAATGTAAAAAATTCAAACATGACTATATTGCATATTTTTAGGGATTGATATGGACAAGTAAGCTTTATAATTATTTCAAAATGGTAGCTTTATCTGTCTCAGAGAAAAGTGTCTGTAATAGACAGACAGACAAACGTACAACGTCTTAAAAAATATCGAACAGACATACTTTGACTCCATTCTTGGTCGGTGAAAATCCCTTGAAAATGAATACAGATTTCAAACTACATTTCAAATTAATTAACTAACTTAGTTGAAATGATTTAGCAAACAAACCGAAGCCTGCCCCCTGAAGAAGACTCCCTCGACTTGGAGGACATCTTCGACCTTGAAGGCATGGACTCCCACCACGACATGGGCTCCGACCAAGACGACTATGACTCAGACAGTGAGTGCACTCTGTTTACTCTTCCTATTTGCGCACCTGCTACATTTTTGTTTATTTCATTGATTCAGCTTTGGATGGCACGCGATCGCACAATCCTGTTGTCACTTTTGTCTACTCTCTTCTTTATGCATGGATAGTGTTCATCATATAAAATTTCTTATTCGAAGCAAAATTTCCTCCTTTATGAACACTAGTATAGGGGTAAAGTTTGTGTGCTAGGGTTACCAATGTTAAAATAGTATTTTGTGCAACTGTAAAATAATTTGAGACATATTTTTGATGGTCGTAGATAAAGTATTGTGTTCAACTGAACATAATTATACATTGGGGCACTCGTGTGGTCTATTAATTACGCCCGTGTCCCAATTGTATCAATTCGGCGTAACACAACTTAACTTATTTGACAAGACTAACCTTATTTTAAGCGTCTTCTTTTTTTATCGAAAAGACAAGGACAGAAGACTTAAATTAAGTTTAGTCCTGTCAAATAAGTTAAGATGTGCTTCACCGAATCTGTACCATTGTCTCACTTTATGTTACAGTTACACAAAATACAATTTTCTGATGTATTAGGTCATACTTCATTAACAAAACACTACACCAAGCGGGTAAAACAAAACCAATTAACTATTCGCCGCTTGGAAAATATTAGTACATTGTTCACCGAGGGAAGAAAGGGGAAGATTACCAACGAGGGTGTAGTTTGAGGCCCGAGGCGAAGCCAAGGGCCTCAATACACACGAGTTGGGAATCGCACTTTCTCCCGAGTGATACATAGTGCTTTATACTACACCTGCGAGGAAATAGTATCATTTTACTTTTAATCAAGATACAATAAAAGAAACCGACTGACTCGCGTGCGATTGTCACTTTTTTTTTTTTCATTTTCCCACTAAGTCGAAAGGCAAAGGGATCTTAGCCCATACAGCCATGTTTGACGTTATAGTTTTTTATGTTTATATGCACTATCCTCTTCTGTTGAGGATCATCTGAAAGGTCTGTCCTGTCTAAGTCACTGTCCTGTCGTTTCCGCTATAATGATAGCCTTGTAACGCAAATACAACAGGGTTAGAAAAAACACACGAAAAGGCACAGCCCGCACTTTTGTTCCATTGAACAACACACTACACAGGTTACGGCGATTTTAATTCACAATATCCTATCACTATTGTTGATCAAAACACCCAAAATGCAATATTTTTTCAATAAAACAAAAAAACGACGCCATCACGTCTTCGCGCCTTTTTTCCAACCTTTTATTTCCTTCTTATTTTTTATTATGTGTAGGAAAAGCAAGTGGCCAGTATCATTTTTCGAGTTTTATGTACGAGTTCACAAAATAATACTGGCCACTTGGCCACTTGCTCATTCTTTAAGTTATTTAAAAAAAAAAAAAGCACGTTAACAATGGATTTGCATATACTTTTTCTGCCCGCTCAAGCACGTTAACAATGAATTTTCATACACTTTTGCCGCCCGCATATTTGTATGACAGTAATGACGTACTTTCTGCATCGTTTTCAACAAAGAAAGAAGGTACTTTCCGAGCAGGTGTAGTATAAACTTATTTATATCTTAGGCATTAGCCCAAACCTCTTTCCGTGCGGAACAAATCACAAAAATCATACCCTTTGTTTGAAGTTTATTAAATATATTGTAATATACATTCTGATCCTAATATCATTGAATAATTCCATAGATTCGGGCAGCCGCGACGAAGGCATCCACATTTCTCGCGCCCGTGGCCACGTGGACACTGCCGCGGACATGGCTCGCTCGCTGCCCATCAACATGCCCTTCCCGCTGGAACGAGCCCAGCATAGGGACCTGCACGATGATGTGAGTATCTCTGGTGTACTTGTTATTATTATATGTTTTTTTCCCAGTAAACCTTAAATATTATAATCTACATTATAACCCACCCATATTAAGAACAACGATGTCCATTGTCACGGTTCCGTACACCCGAAGGGTGCCAAATGGGACCCTGTTAAAGCCTTCGCTGTATGTCTGTCTGTCCATTCGTCTGTCTGTCCGTCTGTCACATTGGTCTACAGCTTCAGCCGTTAGGTAGCCAGTTGAAATTTTTCCAGAATACGTTTTACTGTGACCGCTATTACAGCAAATAATAAAAATAAAATTTAAACCAAGGGGGGTCCCCATAAAAAAAGAACTCGACAAAATGCGATCTTTTTCGTTATCAGCCCCTCTATTACGTATTTTTGGTTGCCAACTGGACTGGGTGCCTATCATCAAAAACATTGATAAAAACTGAACTTCAAAAATACCTTCAGTGGGTATTGAACTGTGTCGTCACTTCAAGTGCGAACATATTCTTAGACAATCGGAATTCGATAGTATATTTGATGATAGGCACCCCGGTTGGCAACTGAATAGACCCTCTGTTCCCCTTAGGGGGGGCGGGACCCTTAGAAACAAGAGGTAAAAAAAGTATGAAAAAAAATCTCGATCTATGTTTAATTCGAACTAAAAATTGTGAAATTTGAGTAATCTTAACATAAATAACTTAATAATCTTAACAAAAATACATAAATTTAACGGTTTTTTACAAAAAGTGTAGCCGAGTGTGCTTTTATTGTTTTAGATAAAATCAAAAACTGACTACGAGTCAAACGTCGAAAATGTTATCTAGTTTAATAACCAAAAATAAAGTTTGAAAATGTCCAAAGTCTTGCCACAAGGTTTCAATTTTGCATCTGCGACGAAATCGGCACGATTGTATTGTCCTCGCAAATTTCATGGAGCGTGCATCTTATAGCGAAATGAAACAGCATGACATTTGGCCACGCCCACAACTGATCACTCTTTTTTCCGTCTGTCTGTCTGTCCGTGTGTTAAGCCTCATTTTTCTTAAGCATGCCATGAGATATCAATTTGAAATGAATATTAAATATCTATAGCTTCAGGCTGATGCAAGTAACTCAAGTTTCCAGATTAACGCAATAAAAGGATAAGACCTTTCGAAGCGTATTTTCATACAAAAAATCCCACTCACTGACTGATCATGATCATCCAAACGTATAGGTTCCTTATTTACAATCTTGAAATTTGTTATTGTGGCCCAAGTAAAATAATAAATACGAAAATAATTAATTTCCAGTTCTATGTGGAATAATACTTGACAAATTTAATTTTGTAGTTTTGTGTAATATTCATTTGGTACTAATGACTGATTGTATTTTTTTTTCAAATTATTCGTCTACTAACTCATTTGAGATAACGGTATGGTTTTATCTCGAAAACTCTGTAACGTAGGATTTTGAAATTTGGCATAATATTACGTCTTGATAACGCGCATATAATTAATGCTAGTCAACGATAAGAACAATTGTAATTTTAGATTAAAACAGGGTTTGCTAGGTTAAAATGAAACAAAACTTTTACAGTACGATATGTCTCAGATGTTCCATTTCAACTAATGTGCCTGCTCACTAAACCAATAGAAATAAACGCATTTCCTGCCTCAGCGTCTATTTGTTGCCGCTTCGAGAGCGACAGCTGTTTTTGTGATAGTGTTGTAGTCGCTCTTAATTCGGTACAGTTCGGTTTGACGAACAAATATATCGCGTGAGGTATCATTTGTAAAAGCTATCTCTAAGGGTACAAATGTATTTTTTTCATAATTTTTGGTCCAGTGGTCTTAATGATTCAAATTTTTCTATAATAACTATTCCTACCCTAATCTCCAGTAGGTTTCTGAAGTTAAAATTTAGATTTGTAGATATTGAGTCATTCAATCATTTGAATCGTCTGACGTTAATGTCTTGTTGAATACCCTGTAAGATTTCCGAACATAATTCAATAAAAATAAAAAAGCTTGCGCGGTCACGTTTAATCTAGCGCGGATTTAGTTTCCAATCGAAACCGCAACAATTTTACAATGTGGTATACTGAGCGATATATTCCCTTGTTCCACAGGAGGAGCCGTCCCAAGACATAGCGGCGAGCATCAAAGCGCTGGCTAAGTCAGTGCATGGGGACGTGTTCGAGCTGCCGAGACCTCGCTTCTCCACCCAGATCTAGCGCACTAGCTCGTGAGATCACTCCATTTAAATAAAACTTATTGTTTAGGAGCGGGTGTACTCGCCCGCGACACCGAGTGAAGCCATCACTTTCTGTCTCCGAAGTGTGAAGTGTGCTCGAGTTAGAAGCCACGGTGCTCGTAACGTCACAGATTCAGATAACCATGACACTTTATTACTCCATAGAACTGATTTTGGAACCAAAGTTTGCGCGGTTAATTCTGGATGTAGGCGACGTAATATTGCTGTGATCAGCCGGTCTTGATGACGGCTGTTCACATAAATGAGGCTATTATGAAGAGTTGTTATTCCATATAGTTATTCTATCCCAAAGCAGCATGTTTTCTATGTCTCTTTGCATGCGAAAAGATTCTTGCATAGAAGGAAAACGAGAATCTTTTGCATGTATTTACCAGGTTTGTTTACACACCGCGTGGCTTATATAAGTAGGGGTTATGAATGTGTCTCGCCATCATTAAATCTTGTTAAATGTAAATACAAATTATGTGAATGACATGTCAAGTTTATGAACATTATTGAATTGTTAACATCTAAGTCATATCTCCGTTAATAGAGACCATAAAGTTTTCTATTACTTATGTTTATCTGGTGTTATCTTAATGATAAGTGAAAAGTGTACAAACATATTAATACTTGCATTTCTTACTAGTCTTTTAGGGTCACGAAATATAATTTTTTCATTTTATTATCTTTAATAATTTTTCGGATGTATTTTATTAATGTTTAAATCGCGGTCGGCCGTACAATCGTTTTGCTGACAAATAACGTCTCTGTGTAAATTACATAAAAATTGTAAATAGAATCGTTACTCAAGACGAGGATGTGAAAATCTTTTGGACGAACTTTATTTTTATATCTAATATTTTGGAAGATGTATGGTGTTCTCGAATTTTGGTCAGGAAAAGGTATCGAATGAAGGGATATTAAAAGTTTATCTTAAAGCAAGATCTTAACAACAAATGGATATAATGTATCTGTATCTATATTTAAGTTTCTATCACAAGTAAGCTGACCTACCACTACTTTCACTGTCTTCCAAATAGTCCTACCTATGATACAAACACAACTGGTATTTCTTTGATGTATATTTTTCAGTCATTTTCGTTAGCCATGTTCAGTAAGCGTTTAATTTCATTGGCGCGTTGAGGTTTAAGGAGGAAAGACCTAGAATGTAATGAATATTAGAGATCATACAATAAATATTGACTGTGAAATTGACTTCTTATTTTAATAAACCCTTTATTTGCTTTAGAGAAAGCTGTAATCAAATCACAGGTTTGCTCAGAGTGATGCAATACAAAACAAACGATGTTTATCGGTTCATTGGTTGATAAAATGCATTTTCGTAATCAAAACAAGTCAACGACCGACCGAGTTGACGAAACAAAAGTTTATCAAAGGTACGACGTCTCTTTATTAGGACTAATCAGAGATTCATTGAAATTCCGTACCTATAATTTTAAAGGATCTGTTAAAAACAGAAGAAAACCTTCAGTAATAAAGGCACAGCAATAGTCCACATAACTAATAATAAAATTCATACGATGCAATAATCGTAATAAAAAAAAATACATTTAACCTCCATAGCGATTGACGTGGCGCGGAAACCTGCGTTGCTATGGCAACGGCGGCGTCACAACATAGTGACTCTCGCTATTTCCACGGCCAAAAGTTGTTAATTAATAGCCCATTGCTACTTGTTTCTCACATAAACTTTGAGTGATGATAAGCTCGCGGTACTACTCCGCGTCCCGGCTGGGTACGGATGCTAAGCCGCGTACCGCCATCGTCATGGATGACGATGAGGAGTTGTACGCGGGATTCAACGAGGTTACTCCTGCCCTGGACACTCGGGCCCTGAGGGAAGACCAGGAGTTTCAGAACGCAATGAAAACCGCTGGTATCGGGAGGAAGCTGCCCAGTCGGATGGGTACGGGGGTAAGAATTCTTTACGATTGCTTAATTTTGATTTCATAATCTTAACGAGGATAGAAAATTTAAAGTATTTATTATGTATTTATTATAATTAAGTGTGCATTACTTGGTTTGGGTAATTAAGATGGACAAAATCCATGAAGGGTATGTTACCAACTAACGGTCACCCTTACTCTATGCTACTTCATATTCGACTTCATTTCAATAGATATTTCTATCGAGCGAAATTTCTGCAATCGCGTTTCTGTACTACAAGAAAGTTGATAATTTTTCCTTAATACAGGAAATGAATAATTTCTTATTTTAATGTAACCCCGATAATTTGATAGATTATAGAAAAATAAAACTGGTTTTATAATAACCATCCAAATTTCATTTCATTTAAAAAAGGTTATAGACACTCAAAGATTTCCGTAAAATCCAAAGAAATCATGGTTACCTGAAGAGAAAAGATAATTAGATCATGCGAAGTAATTTTTATTGCTGATCCCACTATTTTGAACTTGTTCCGTAGGGGAATGGCTTGGATAACCATTTATTATATTTCATAGTTACATTTGTTTATATATTTTTTTACTTCTAATTTCAATTGTTTTTACATTTTTAAATGTGATCTAGTAACGTTTCGTAATAACCTCTTAAGTTATCGGGATTTGGTTAAAAGTATACCAATTTATCAAATTAGTAGCTAGATAAGTAGGTAATGAACTTCGACATATAACGGATTTAATCTAAATAGTCCCTTGTTCCAGTTGTTCCGGCAAGGCACCGTGAACCTCCGCGTAGCTAGCTCTCGAGCGGGCACGGCGGGCGCGAGGCCCATGACCGCGGTCAGGGCTGCTGGGTATACCTCCACCGCCAGGAGTACGCCCAGCCTTGAGGATAAGAAGGAAGACAGGTAACGACACCGAGTTTCTAATTATGTTTATTTAACACACGGCAAAAACTATTTTAAGTTCCGTCAAAGCAATAGTAATTAGTCTAAAAGTTTGTAAAGCGTTCGTCGTGGTCTATCTAAAATATTTTTCTAATGTAACGTCATCGAATATTTTTTCCGGAATCCTGCTTCATTCCACGCTTACATGCTTAATTTCATCTCAGTTCTGATGGAACTATAAAAAAGATGAATATTCTAGCCAACATTTTCAAAATGATTTATATATTAATGCCTTTTTCAATTGCCTGCTACTTCACGAATAGCCTCCTCGCTAAAGCACAGACATTTTTTTCTAAAAAAAAAGGGCTAGCGACCTAACGTCCTTTTAAAAGGACTTCAAGTTGTTAGTATTATATATTTTGGTACTTTTAAAAGATACCTTTATCATAGGAAACAATAAAACAGTATGTCGAAAAAATTTCTCTCTGTAGGTACCACTTGAACTTAAGGTCTTTTTAAAAATCTTTTGGGCGTTATAAAGATGGAGTTTCCATTTTATGAAGAAGCTATTAGTACCATGAAACTTGTCGTAATGCTCTTTCAGACTCTTAAAATAGACTTTTAAAGGACCTTTAAATGAAAAAAAAAAAATAAGTAATAAACTTTTACAGAGGTTGGGTACTCTCTGTCCTCCTCTTCAAGGTAAAGCTGAAAAGGCCAGAAGGCCGACAGCAAAAAAGATCAACTCAAAAAAAAAAAACATGCGCTAATGTCGGTACATTCGCGCCGATTCAATTACTCTACGCGCGTAAGTAGCTTGTCCACAGACGCTTGTGCACGCAGCACGCGATCGTGCACCTGATTTGTGATTTGCGGGCGACGATAAACTAGCGGGGGGAGGTGAGTGTCGCTTCATTATGGAGTAATAGTTTATATTTTGGTTCCAGCGTGGAGGACAAAATAAAACAAATGGAAGCGCGCATCATGACCTCGGTAGAAGAGTCGTGCATGTTGAGCGCTCGGGGCGATCCCGACGACGATTCGCATGTCAAGAGGGAGTTCGATCTGGCCAAGGTAATGATACGTTAAGACGCTTCAGTAAGTTAAATTAGCAGCTCGAAATAGGTCTGTACAAATATCGACAATAACGAAATAGAAATAACGTTCATGTCAGAGTGCATTACCAAGTGGCTGTTACGACGATCGCTGTGTCGCCGGGTAGCGCAAAATAGAGAAAATAATGCTTTTCACATGTGTTAAGTTTGATATTTAAAAGTTTTAAACAATTAGATTAGTTAGATTTTTGTATTGCTCGTGTGTGTGTATAAGTTTTAACCTTGTCTCATTTGAATTTAAAAAGTTTAAACCATTTATCAGTTTTTTAAAGCATTTGAAAGGTTATGTAGCCGCTGGCTACAGAAATGCAGAGATGATGAAAGAGGATGGATGGGTTGACACGAGAGAAGAAAAGATTGTGGGGAACAATGTGGGTGCGCTGACCTGGTTGGAATGTTTCGATGTGCCGGCTGAAATGTGCCGCGTGTCGTCTCCTCTCGTTGGGCTGATTGATGACAGGGCTGATCTTGAACAGGGATGTGCAGAATGTCTTGAAGTAATACACAGCACTTATATGTTCACAAGACACGGTGAATACGCGAGATTGTTTGTATCGGCGGCACGAATGTGTACACATGTGTCGTTCTCTAGAGAGTTCAGACGAAACAGCCCGGCCGCGCGAGCGCAGACGTGCGCCTGCGGAGGCGTCTCGAGCCGAAGAGAGTGAGTGAACCGCGGGTTGGCAGCACGCGAGTCTATTGTGTCGCCAGGTGGCGCCAGCGCAGCGCCGCGATATTAGTCATGCACATGTCATGTTCGAACGTCACGCTGGTAACGTAGTGTAGCGTGAACATCCTGGGGGGGCCGGGGCTGCGGCTCCTCTTGAGCTGAGTCCAACGGCAGCCTGGCTATCTTGAACACAGGTCGTCGCAGATTTCCATGAGCTGTGTCCAGATCCACAACTTGGATCACTCCATCCTTGCCAGGCATTGTGCGGAGAATTCTCCCCAACTTCCATTGGAGCGGAGGCAGGTCATCCTCTTTGATGAGGACCAGTTCACCCACTTGAGGAGGGGAAGAAGGGGAGAGCCATTTGGAGCGGGTTTGCAGGGTATGGAGTTAGGATCTGGACCAGAGAGTCCAAAAGCGCTGAGAGAGCGCTTGAATGAGTTGAAACCGTTTAAGAGCAGATATGGGTCTGTCGTCAAAAGACTGCTCAGGTAGAGCGGTGAGCGGACGACCAATAATGAAATGTCCGGCCGTGAGAGGTTCAAAGTCCGTAGAGTCGGATGAAATCGGGCAGAGGGGTCTTGAGTTGAGTATTATTTCGTGCAGAGCGCCGAACCAAGTTATGTGCTGATTCGCGAGCTTGTGAGTGATTGCATCATTGTTTGTGCCGCAGTCTGAGCGAATGAGAACTGGAGTACCGCGACGTGAGATAAAACCTAACAGGGCTCGTGCTGAGTGAAATTGAGTGTGATTGAGTGAATGTACGTCTGCTATTTCAAGTGATACGGTTGGCAACAAAATTGGTGTGTTAGTGACGTTCACTACACGTTGTGCGGAGTTACAAGAATTCTCTGTTGGAGTTGAAGTCATTGAGTGAAAATGAACTGAGTGTGTATGTGATGAGTGTGTGTGTGATGAATGTGCTGAGTGCGCTGAGTGCTGGTTTCATTGAGTGAAAATGAGCTGAATGTGTATGTGATGAGTGAATGTGTGAGTGAAAATGAGCTGAGTGTGTATGTGCTGATTGAATGTGTGAGTGAAAATGAGCTGAGTGTGTATGTGCTGATTGAATGTGTGATGAGTGTGACTATATGTGAAAATGAGTTATTAAAACTTGAGCGCTACCAACTCCAACGTGCGGATAGCTTGTAACTTGCGCGGGCCGAAAAAACAAAGGCTATGTTCAAACGGAACACGGAAAATAAACACGACAGAGAGAAAGAAAAAAAAAAAAAAAAAAAGAAAAATTTAAAAAAAAAAAAAAAAAAAACAACCTGTATATGAGCTGAACCAACGTGGAACACCCTATATGTGTACCATTAACAATAAGATCAGAGATGAGAAGAGAAGAAAAAAAAAAATTGTTTACTATATTTGTACTATATATACCCGGTTAAAACAGCAGACAATAACACGAGATTACCGTAACATTAAATATCAAAAAGGGCTGATCAACTTGTTCACCAAAATGTCATAACAGTATATTTACAACAAAACATCAGTCGTCGAAAATTCTATTTATAGAATAAAATACCTACCTACTGCCTCGAACGCGTAAACAAACAAAGAATGTATTTACCTCGCAGAAATCGGATCTAAATGAGCGGACAATCCAATGATGCAATGTATACGTATGTACTCAAAATAAAACGAAATAAAACGAAATAAAACTCGCACCAAAAAAAATATCTCGCAAAATACGTGGGAAAACTATATGTATGGGCCGGTTCTATACCGATAAATGGAATGTTCCAGGCGGCGGTTCTAATTACCTACCCGCAATAGGTATTCGAGACCACAAAATATTTTTTGCCGGGAAAGGGGGCAAAATATTTAACCGAGTAAAAATGGACTGTAAATCGACGGGGGCTGGTTCAAACAAAGTTACGGGCCGGCGGGGGGGAGACGGGGGGTGATATTAACCAAAAATTTTCCGCTCGACGGACCAAAATTTTTCTTGGATTGAAAATGGACTGTAATAAATCGACGGGGGCTGGTTCAGTAACGGTTCGAAGGGCCAAAAATGGTCACTACCGGCTCGAAGGTCCAAAAATGTAGCCGCTGGCTACAGAAATGCAGAGATGATGAAAGAGGATGGATGGGTTGACACGAGAGAAGAAAAGATTGTGGGGAACAATGTGGGTGCGCTGACCTGGTTGGAATGTTTCGATGTGCCGGCTGAAATGTGCCGCGTGTCGTCTCCTCTCGTTGGGCTGATTGATGACAGGGCTGATCTTGAACAGGGATGTGCAGAATGTCTTGAAGTAATACACAGCACTTATATGTTCACAAGACACGGTGAATACGCGAGATTGTTTGTATCGGCGGCACGAATGTGTACACATGTGTCGTTCTCTAGAGAGTTCAGACGAAACAGCCCGGCCGCGCGAGCGCAGACGTGCGCCTGCGGAGGCGTCTCGAGCCGAAGAGAGTGAGTGAACCGCGGGTTGGCAGCACGCGAGTCTATTGTGTCGCCAGGTGGCGCCAGCGCAGCGCCGCGATATTAGTCATGCACATGTCATGTTCGAACGTCACGCTGGTAACGTAGTGTAGCGTGAACAGGTTACCTTTAAGTATTTATTTTCTTGTTTTAAGATTTTAAAACATCAGAATTACGGGACATGGGTCAATATGTGTGATATATTTTTTTCAAAGTTTTGTAATATTCATATAGAAAATTTAAACCAATTTAAAAACGTCTGTAAACGAAGTTTTGCTTCTGAAGCCCCTTAAGAGCGGATTGCACGCGCTGCATATGTTTGTGACGTCCAGGCTGATCTTTATAATTGTAACGTGTTCTTTAATTTACTATTTATACCTCCATGATGATCTTACGAATAAGACTACATGTAGGACCTCGCGAAAATAAAGTAGATTTACCGTCCCACTCAAATGTATTACATTTGTACATTTTGACACATTTGTATTATTCAACACAGTAAAAAGTAGATAGGACTTACTGATTCCCATTCAAAACTGAAAATGAATATTTTTCTTTTATAATTGAGTGTTTACCTAAATTATAAAAGATTATAATATTTATATATATTTAGGTTTTGTATATATTTATTATTATTTACACATTTATATTTATATATATTTAAAAATAGTTCGAAATACATCTCTCATGTGTTGTTTAAATATATATAAATATAAATGTTTAAATAATAATAAATATATATAAAACCTAAATATATATATAAATATTATAATCTTAATAACGACAAATAAGTCTTTACTCTTTAATTTAAATTATAAAAGACAATAATTTATTTTCAGTATGTGAATTAGTAAGTCCTACTTTTTACTGTGTTGAATTATGCAAATGTGTACATAGTATCACAGATAAAACTTATCAAGACGTCACAAACACTTTTTCTATGACATTTGAGCGGGATGGTCTATCCACTTTAATCCCGAGGTCAGAAACTTTGTAATTGACTATTTGTGGCGAATTTACCACTAGACAGGTAGGCACTGCCTACCGAGTCCGACTCGCACTTGGCCGGTTTTTTTTAATCTGTACATCATAACATCAATATCATGCAATGTTTGTATTTACGAATAAACGTTTAAAACTTCTAGACATTCATGTGGCTTTCACTGGCGCAGTGTTTGTTTTAGTAAAACGAGAAAAGAAAAAAAACCGGCCAAGTGCGAGTCGGACTCACGCACAAAGGGTTCCGTACAATTATCTATAAAAACGGCAAAAAAAAAACATGTCTGTTGTATGGAAGCTCCCTTAAATATTTATTTTATTCTGTTTTTTAGTATTTGTTGTTATAGCGGCAACAGAAATAGGTACATCATCAGTGAAAATATCAACTGTCTAACTATCACGGTTCATGAGATACAGCCTGGTGACAGACGGACAGCGGAGTTTTAGTAACCTTTGGGTACAGAACCCTAAAAACAGTCAAAGTTAGATTCTGCTTCAATGTAGCCGGGCTGCATGTTAATGAATACTACATTTTATAAAATGTTACATACTCATACTCCGATCTCTGGTTTCTGCAGGCGCTGGCAAAGGCACAAGAAGCATCCACATTAGAAAGACAGTTGATTAAAATGCAGGAACAAGCAAATCTCGGCGATTCACACAATCTTGACCTTACTTTTGCTGTACGTACATAGGTTATTGGTAATTCGATACAGTCCTTTGAAGGTGTAATAGAAGTAGTAAAGTACCTATGGTCGCTGACATAGTTCCAGTACACCCGCACCCTATTTTGGATATCTACTATGTGAAAATAAATAACTATCTGGGCAAATAGCTGCGGTGCAGCCAAACGGAATAATTTCATTTTTCAAAGGTATGTGAGCGAAAAGACTTTAAGTAACTTATTTAATATAATGGCCAATTTAAATATTAACCGTTATTCAATTTTGAAAAAGGAATTTTTATAAAAAAAAATCTGCAGCCTATTTTTTTTGTCAACAACATGCCAACACCTTGTTATGGGAGGAACCAAGTAGCAAGTACAAAAAAAAAACGAAAAAAACTTGATATATCTTAAGAATGGTTAACATTTGGAATGATCATTATATAGGGTTAAATAAGTTACTTACTACCTCTACTATTACACCTTCAAAGAACTCTATCGAATTTCTAATAACTTTTCATCTTAATATTAATTACGAAAATACACAGACTAATTTAAAGTGACTGTGTAATATTGCAGGTACTATGTAATTTAGCAGGACAATACGCTCTCAATGAAATGTACACAGAGGCACTAAATACGTATCAATTGTTAACAAGGAATAAATTATTTCCGCATGCAAATCGTCTCAAGGTAATATTATTATTATTTCACACGGCCATGCTAAAGTGAGTTATATAAACTATAAGTAGCTACATCTCCATATTGATACAATTTTCTGAAAATAGAATTATTTTCATAAAACATCGCAAGAATGTATTTTAATTAGAAAATTTGTTATATGTATCAGTTCGAAAGCCATACAAATATGTTGGCCATCATCGTAAAACTCTCAGTGGCGAATACATATTGGGGCCGACCTTGGAGCTACTTACACGATGAACTCCTTCAAGGGCGGATCCAGCCTGTGAACCAGGAGGGGGGGTCACAGGCTCGGAATTAGTCCAAATATATAATACAATTTTGTGTAATTATAGGTAAATTTAGCGTGTATGTATAGAAAAAACTAGGCCCTGGGTGGGTCATGACCCCCATGACCCCTCCCCCCGTGGATCCGCCGTTGAACTCCTTTTACTTAATACATAAGTGACTTCCACGATGATGATAGTAATAGACTCTGATTTATTTATAACAATTTTAATAAAAAAACATTGCTGGTTTTTTATTTATTGGGTGCTTACCTATGAAATTAGCGAAATTTTCTTACAGATCTATGAGTTCATAACTCCTGCAATTCAGTAGCTATTTCCATTATTTGTTTGAAAGTTGATTTCAAGGTTTTACATCTACGAATTTAATTTTGTTTTTATTTTCAGTTTGATAACTAAAATTAAATCTTCAAAAACAGTTCGTCCTAATTGCCATCCATTTCCATGATAATATTCGTAATATTATTTTCCAGCTGACATTTTTCAAAAATTCAATTAATGTTGCTGTTAGCTTAATGTTGTCTTATTCATACCCAAAAAAATATATAAAATTTGGATGTCATTCTTTAAAAAAATGCAAAAATGTTAGTACTGAAAATATAGTTTCCTTCAAATTCTCCATACAAAACGCCAATTTCATATTTAAGGACCTAATACACGCCCATAGATAGCTCCAGATGTCTATCAGCCCCCCTTTGATTTTTTTCTGTATCCGCCCTCTACTGCTTAGGGCATCACGTCTCGGGGGGCACCACAATCAGCATCGACAAAATATTTTCTAGCTCATTATTGAAAACCCGCGTGTACCTAATCAAATTGACTAGCTTGAGTAATGTGATATCGTTGCATGCACCCCACGTGAATTTGCAAATCATCCGAAAAGTCAGGTATTAAAACGAACGAAAATGCTACAAGAGAGGCCCGAGGCTTTATCAATATTGGATATAGAGGCAGATGTGCATATAGCACTTCGACACTATCGTTCGTGAATTTGCTGTCGGTAAAAGTCGCAAGTCGCATTTCAATAAACAATGAAAAAATGGTATGCTTTGGTTTTTTATTATAAATACACTTGTCTCTTTCGTGCTTATTCTAAGAAAAGTATAAGAGTATTATATTCTTTGTACGAAATGATTGATCTTTTGAAAGAACGACACTTTTCTATCAGTGGATAGAGGGGCCCATAGGCGCGGATTGCTTAGGGCATCAAGTATTCTTAATCCGGCACTGGTGACCAGCAGGCGATTCATACAGCTCTTTGCTATCTCCCGTCGCCGCGTCGCTTGCACACCATGGGGGTATCGAGAATGATCTTATCAATTCTGGAACCGGAATAAACTCTCTTAGGCACATCTGGATCATTCTGCAGAGCAATTAGGTACTATACACGATTTTAATAAATTCCAGGTGAACATGGGAAATATTTATTTCAAAATGGGAGAACACCCGAAGGCACTTAAGCTGTACAGAATGGCGTTGGACCAAACACCTACGGCTGAAAAAGACCTCAGGTAGAAGCTTTTTTACATGTTTTCTATGATCTAAAAGAAATCTTTTGAATAACCTTTTCCCCAGAAGAATCCAATTCTAATATGAAGTGGGAACATAGTTTTTATATCCGACTGTTATACACAGTGACGTATTTTAAGATTCGGCGCCCTAGGCCTGTTAGGTTTGCCGCCCCATAAATTAACGTGAAAAAGCTAAAATATTTCAATAATAAAATAAAATCCAGCAGTGTGTTGTTTTAGGCTGAGAATGATGATAATGAATAAAAAAACTAAGTGCATACTAAGTAAGAAACACCATTTATTCAATTTTTTTTTATAAAGGACAGTATAATGTCAAGAAGTCATAAATTAAAAGATAGTTTATTTTTTTATTTATTTATTTATTACACTTTTTGTACCTTTACAAACATAATTTACTACACATTTTCACATAAAGGACAGACATTGTGTACAAAGGTGGCACTTATTGCTAATAGCAATATCTTCCAGGCAACCTTTGAGTGGAATGAAAAAGATGTTAACGATAAAAAGGGTAGCGTTAATGCTAACAAAAAAGCAACGTCCTAATTTTAACCAAAATGTAGTATTAATAACATAATAATCTAACATAAAAAAATACATACATATAAAAAAATTCAAATAAACGTAAATAAATAAATACGTATACATAATTACATACTTATATAAAAGTAAAGATAGGTAACGAACGATTAATTATAAAAGGCGCCCAAAGCTGAGCGCCAGGTGCAGCTTGCGCCGCGCCGCCCCAGCCTGCCACCCCGGGCCATGGCCCTTTTGGCCCTAGGGTAAATATGCCACTGGTTATACAGTTTTCATATCAGTGCTGAGTTTAAATTTTAAACTGTATCAATTATTACGTGAATGTTATCAATGCGTAATATATTATTAAAATATATTGCAAATGGAATCCGTACACTGTACGACTTAGTCTAGATTTTTAAAAATTCCCTTCAAATCTGTTTTACAGAATGAAAGTGATGCACAATATCGGCCTCTTGCTCGTACGTATGGGCAAGTTCCGAGACGCTGTCACCAACTTCCAACACATCATGCATGAACAAGGAGACTTTCAAACTGGTATGTTGTCTCCGAACAAGTATTAACTTTATTTCAATAGTTATAATGTCGTTTTTAGTGTTCCGTACCCGAAGGGTGCCAAACGGAACCCTATTTCTAAGCCTCTGTCCGTCCGTCTGTCTGTCACAGGGATTTATATTACGCGACAGGCGGGAGTGTGTGCGATTTCATACTGACAATATGTACTCGCCCACACTCCCGCTATGTCGCGAACTATACAGCTTCAGCCGTTATAGGTAGCCAGCCTTGGCATGAGGTCAATGGTAGCCAGTTGAAATTTTCACACAATACGTATTACTATGGCCTCTATAACGGCAAATAATAATTGTAAAAAATTAAACCCATACAAAAAACCTCGAAAACGGAATGATTTTTTTAATGTTACCATGCCCCCCCCCTCGTCTCCGAAACAAGAGGACCGAAAAATATGAAAAAATTCGTGTTAATAAGTGATTGCGTAAGGATTACAGGAAAAATAATGCGGTTAAGATATTAAGGTTCCGTACTCAGCGGGAGCCGCGAATCGCTTACCAGGCGCTACCATTATAGCGGCTTGTTTGTGTCGCCTTAATGTTGCTACGACATCAATATTGTTATGATTTATAGTGTTTTTAGGGTTTCGTGGATACGGGTGTATTGTGTGGTGATACGGAACCCTTTGTGCGCGAATCCGATTGGCACTTGGCCAAATTATTGCTAATCCATGTCGATTTTTTTTAGGTCTGCATTTAGTGTTATGTTCAGTGGCATTAAATGACGCTGAAGGAGGGAAGGCCGCGTTCCATGCGATGCTCGACGTCGAACCACCGACCTATCATCAAGATATAGCTGTTGATGATGTAAGTTATATTCGCATTCACTGTGCTTTTTTGTGCTATACTAAAAGCTATAAGGTTTACCCCGCTTCGCTGTCAAGAATAAAACATGAACGTTCCACGACTTTTCTTTGACACTGATTAGAAACTACAAAAGTTAGCTGTGACCAGCGGGCCTATTATGTATCTCTAGTTGCCTTTTGGACTGGGTGTCTATCATCAAAAACATAGATATACTATCGAATTCCGATTTCCTAAGGGCATGTTCGCACTCGAAGTGACGACACAGATTGTTAATAGTTCAATACCCACTAAAGGCAATTTTGAAATTTCAGTATTTATCTATGTTTTTGATGATAGGCACCTAGTTCAGTTGGCAACTAAAGATACAGAATAGGGGGGCAGGGGATCTAAAATGGCCAACTTGGGTGAATCATACAATTATTTGAAAGTAGGATAGGGTCAGAGTTTTTTCATGCGTGCAAAAGAGACGACATTAGAACAGAATCATAATGTGATTCATGCAAAATGGCCTTTTTAGAAGATCTGTGGTTCTGCGCGCTCCTCATTCCTCGTTGAATCTCCAAAAATGACCTTTAAGGTTAAACGCCAGTCGCTTAGCGCAAAATGCATAACTTAACTTTGTTTTTCTTGTTTAGATGTTAAAAATTGAAAAACCTTTTGGTATGTGGCAAATGACGCCAATAGCTCAGTATTAGTGAGGTTTATAAAGCATCAGTTTGAAATTTAATACACAATTAGTTATGCTCTTATCCAGATAATGTTAAAACAGCATTTTAAGTTGGTTTTGAAAAAAATATGACTAATCGTGTATAAAATTTCAAACTCTTGCTTTATAAACCTCACTAATACTGAACTATTGGCGTCAATTGCCACAGACCAGAATGCGTTTCAATTTTTTATTTCTTAACTAGAAAAACAAAGTTAAGTTATGCACTTCGCGCTAAGTAACTGACGTTTAGTCTTAAGCCTCTCTTTCTTCAGTACTGACTGTAAAGGCATTTAGGGGAAGGGTGATATTTTAAATAATCCTGCTGAAATTTGAAAGAACAGACTGAGGACCTGCACCATTTGTGCACTAATAGGCCGGCGACGTTGATGAAAAATAGTTGTGCAAGTGTTTGACGATTTAATCGACACTTGATTACCTTTTACATCAATGCTTTCATGTAATTATTTTTTTTGTAAAAAAATTTAACCTTGAGAAAGAAAAGCATTTGCTAGGAAAACGACGCAATCGAAGCTGTAATCCGTGACGTGGCTCGTGGGGACCGTCTGTCGAAGTGGTCGCGACGTAACGCAGCTGACGCCGAGCGCTGTCTCGCTCTAGCGGCCGCCGCTCTCACTCACACCACGCAACAGAGGGACTCTGACTCGAGGTAACTTTACTGCAAAGACATTAATACAGAGAGACATTATACATTAATTCAACTACATTAGATTTTATTGTCTTACAAATAAGGTTGTTATTGTTATGATAGCATATTCAAGCTAAAAACGAGCCGAGCGAGAGGAACACTCGCCACTCGTATGTCCTTGTTTAGCAGTTGCCAGTATATAAATAATAAATATATCATCAAGTGCCATACGTGTGGTCATATTAGTAAAAAAAAACGGCCAAGTGCGAGTCGGACTCGCGCACGGTGGGTTCCGTACCATTGTCTATAATAATACAGATCGCGCCAAACTTCTAGTCCGCTCGGAAGTTGCTCTTCCCAAGAACGGCCCATACATTTTGTTCCTGCTGATGCGAATCGCCCCGTGTTTAGAGGGGACTAAAATTTTGGCGCGATCTGTACTCGTTAACTTGTAA
Source organism: Ypsolopha sequella (assembly GCA_934047225.1). Classification (NCBI taxonomy): domain Eukaryota; kingdom Metazoa; phylum Arthropoda; class Insecta; order Lepidoptera; family Ypsolophidae; genus Ypsolopha; species Ypsolopha sequella. Next base: position 13,066,143 of record OW203985.1, read on the forward strand.
AGCCTACTTAGCTGTGATAGTTTTCCTTTGAAACACACACTTGACTCTAACAAAAATTAACACTTTTAAGTTTAATATTTCGCAAACGGAACCCTGGATCGAAAAATAGTCTTCTCACACCCCCAATATTTTTAAATTACCTATCCAATGACACCCCACACTAGGGGATAGACGAGAAAAAAAATCATCCCCACGTTACGTGTAGGGGAGGCACCATGAAATTTTTTTTTTCAAAATTTTACTATACCACTTTATTGGCGTGATAAATGTATATACTCATGCCAAATTACAGCTTTCTAGTACTAATAGTCTCTAAGCTAAGCCGCGGACAGACAGACAGGCGGACATGGCGAAACTATAAGGGTTCCTTGTTGTTGACTACGGAACCCTAAAAAGGGACAAACGAGTGCTTGCGCCCTTCTTGCTTGGCTCGTTTTTCGTGTCGTAGTGCACAGTATAGTTCTCTGTACGTATGTCTTTGCTTTACTGTTGATTATGTCAAAAAGTTCCGAATACATTTAACATGTTATTATGATTTCTGCACTCTGTATTTATTCATTGTAGGAAATCCATTGCTTAGAAACTCCAAATATTTAGAGTACAAGATGGAAAAATCTATTAGGAAAAACATTTTCTATGAAAAATAAATCCGTCAGATTGGGCTCGAACCGAACCAGTATGTCTTCATATTGGTAGCCAGCTAAGTAGTGGATATTCCATCTTGTAAAGCAGCAAAATATATGTTATTACGGACCATATCATAAATTTAAGGTGGATGCGATGTAACGCGTTCCCAAACGCAAAACGATTTTCTTATTTTTGAATAAAAAGTATTATATAAATGTGATAAATGGCATCTGGGCGACCATAGTTTAATGCCAATTATGCTTTTCTAGCGAAGTTGTGTTATTTAATGCATTAAACTGTGTTTAAAGTTGTTGTGATCATTAAAAAAATAAAGCATAAAATAACACCGCTTTGCTAGAAAAGCCTAATTGACATTAAACTATGGTCGCCTATTATTAACATTTATATAATACCTTTCATTCAAACATTACAAAAACTGTCATAGGTTTCGCGTTTGGGAACGCGTTCCGTCGCATCAACTTTAATGTTACATTGCAGTATGTCTTGGTGCGTGGAAGCGTTGCGCGGCTACGAGGCGGGTGGGGTTAGCGGCGCGGGCGCTAGATTAGAACTGAGCGCTGCGTTAGCGTCGCTACGTCCCGGTGGAATGCGGGCGGCTAATGGAGTGAAAGCGCTGCAGCGGCTGAAGGCGGTGGCGCGTGCGCATCCCAATGACAGGGTAGTGGTGGCCGAAGCAAACGCTGATGCTGCGTTTGTGGCTTACGCTGTGAGTTCCTCACTTTTACAACATATAAAAATGTATATAACCTTATAGCTAATTAATGTAACCTACTTAACACATAAAAAATAAAAAGATTTTGGTTGCAAGAAAAGCCATATTGCGGGCTTAGATTAGATTATTAATGTAGGTTTATGTTTTTATGTCATCTCATTACTGTACAAATTATGTCATCTGTATCATTTGTCATTCATCGGACTGGGCCGAAATATATCTCCGAAATATCTATTTTATTGTGTATATTTTATTTGATTTAATGAAAAGCTTGTTATAGCACAATATATATATTTATTTCAAGTATATTAAAATGTAGTCCTAAAATACCAACACCATACTTAATCTTGACTAAATAGTCTAATGTGGATAGACCACCACCTCAGCGTTGTTTTAGAAAGAAGTCAACGCGAATATAGCTACAACAATAAAAGCCGACTTTCGATTGATATAATATGAGAAAAGACAGCCACAGCCAAATGTGTCTTCGAACTTTTGTTCAACCAATAAAATAATGAACAAAAGATAAGGATATTACCAAAAATAACCTGCGAGATTTGAACCTTTAACCCCCAGATTGATGAAAGTAGACCACGTCCAGTCGTCAAACACCTGAATTAAAATAAATATTCCAGTTAGGCAACTACTCGGAAGCGCTATCGCTCGCTACGACCGCGTGCGGTCACGACGCGTACTCGTGCGCAGCTCGCGTGACGTCAGCGCTGTCTGCGACGCGCGAAGGCGGCGAAGGCGGGTCGTGGCGCGAAGCCGCCGAGCAACTCGCGCAAGCGACGCATCTCCATCCCGCTGACACCGTGCCCATACACGACCTCGGTACCACTTCTAAGTTTTCCTGTGTAAAAAATATATCGTCACGACACGAATCAACGAGGGGGTGTCAAAGGCGGTTCGATTGTGAACTATGAAATGTAAGCCACAGTCCACACTCGGTACACTCGGTACACTCGGTTTCACAGACGATTATTACTTCCCAACGTGACGAGGAGGGAGCTCTATCGCTGTACTTCGGGCGTAATTACACACTTTTTAGGGCATGCAGGTTTCCTTACGATATTTTCCTTCACCGTTCAGCAAGTGGTAAATAAGAATACATACTAATTACTATGCACATAAATTCCGAAAAACTCATTGGTGCATGCCCAACCGGAGATCGAACCTTAATCTCAAGGCCAGCGTTTTACCCCTGAGCTATCGCCGCTTACTTGTGCTTACTTATTCTCACTGAAGGAAAACGCGATTGGATGAAATTTTCTTGATAGAATTTAATTCCGAAAAGACCTCTAAATTGTTTTATTTTTTTTTACTGTAATTCTGAATTCTTAACTAACTTAATTGTGAAATTGCATTAAAAATGTGGATATTATGTATTTGTGAAGTCTCCTTGAAAATCTTTTTGACAAAATAGCTTAGTACATTTTATATTAATAAAAAACCGACTTTTTGCTACTTTTCCATGAATCCGTCCTACTCGCACTGAGGGTTTTTTCGCATATGGAGTAACAGGGACGCTAAAACTTTTATGTATCGTCTTAAGGTCTCGCCGGACAGCAAGCTGGGCTTTGTTAGGGCGAGCTGATAGTGTGTTGTTGGCGAGTGAATTAATAAAGTGGCGTCTTTCAAACACTTCTTTAGTAAATCCACCCCCAACAACATCGTCTCGCCCTGACAACGCCAAGCTTTCTCTCTGCCGAGGCCTTTATGTAGATGCTAAATAAAAACACAAACTCAGTCGTGTTACGCAGTACTATTTTGCATGACAAAGATACTAAATAACTATACAGATATTTTTTCGCTGCGCGCCGCCGCTGAATTCTTAAAATAATTGATCACACAATTTCCAGCTTTAGCCTTAGAGCAATGCGGTGGGGATGAGCTAGAAGGCGCAATGGCACGGTGGTCGCGCATCCAGGGCCTGCAGTCCGCGGGGCCCACGCTGCGTGGTTTCGCGGCGGCCGGCCTCGCGCGGTACCATCACACCCAAGCCGACCCCAACACCGCCGAACATTGGTGTGTACGCAGACAACACGTATAGTTATTCCATATATATATATTCCATTTTAGAAATTTGTGCAGGAATAAAGCGTTAAGTACATTTCTAAATCGATTAGATTTACGTCCATCGTAAGTCTGAATCGGACCACAGAAATAAGGCGATACCAAAAAATATTTTTTTCGAATCCATTTACTCCACTATACAGGGTGGAAAAAATTTAAGGGCCCTAGAGGGGAACTACTTGTAATAAATATTCAATTTCATGGGTATCTCGTACAACAGATGAGTGTAAGACTTTAGTTTAGTAGACAAATTTTATCCTGAACAATAATCCTACCGATTCGTATAATAAAATAGCGAGAGTTATTTTTTTAAATTTTTAGTTGGTTCAGTTCCCGGGTGAGACAAGCAAATTTTAGAAGATCTTTGAATGCAGTTTTGTTTCTTTTAAAAAATAAAGGAATGTTTCCTTTCAGTAAAATGAGCTAACTAAAGGATTTAATGTAGTTCCTCTCCAGGGCCCTTACATTTTTTCCAACCTGTATAACGTCATCTACGTATTTCATTTTTGGGTAAATGTTTATTGAGTATTTGATTAAGATTCTCACTGAAGAAAAACGCGATTGGATGAAATTTTCTCGATAGAATTTAATTCCGAAAAGACCTCTTAATTGTTTTATTTTTTCCTGTAATTCTGAAATCCCAACTCATTTCATTGTGAAATTGCATTCAAAATGTGGATATTATGTATTTGTAAAGTCTCGTTGAAAATCTTTTTGGCAAAATAGCTTAGTACATTTTATATTAATAAACAACCGACTTTTTGCTACTTTTCCACGAATCCGTCCCACTCGCACTGCGGTTTTTTCGCATATGGAGTATATGGAGTTGAACACAATATTACTTGATTTCTTTTGATTCTTATATTATATAATATGTTATGAGTAATTAATGAATTTTGATCAATATACATTTATATATTTGTGTAAACTGTTTATGTAGTTTATGTATTTCATTATATACTATACCTTTGCATTAAATGTTTATTAGGATGTAGTCTAGTTATTTATTATTTAAGTACTATTTTCAATATTATCCCTTTTAAATAGTATGGCACTACACGCAACAATTTCCTCATTGCCAAAGGTTAGTTGATAGAAAATACGAATTAGTATTAAGCTCGCCTTTGTACAATAATTTTATTCTGTGCAATAAAGAATTTTATTATTATTATTATTAACAGGGATGCTAAAACTTTTACATATCGCCTTAAATGAAATATCCAGGTACAGCACAATAGGCAGCTGGGACGCGGGAGTGACGTGCGCTCTAGCTCAACTGCACAGCGAGATGGGAGACGCGCAGACCGCCAAACATCACTACCAGGACGTGAGTTATATATATTAGGTCTTTACATATGACATTGACGTTTACTATAGAGAATTTGAAGGAAACTTAATTTTCAGTACATTAGTACTAAATTAATTTATTTGCCTTTACTTATTTTTGTAACAACTTCTATTGTATAATTATAATATGTATGCAGGTAGCTATCAGTATCAGTATTTATTTGTTTCTACTTTTGTGGGCATAATCTCATGCACGAATATGAGTATTATTCACGAATTGTAGTATTAGGACAAACTCATGTGAGTCTATTGATACTATTCACCATGTAATAAAATAGTGTAAAATTATGAATAAATAAATAAAAAGTAAAAAAAAAACATTTTTATATAGTATTTTTGCATTTGTTTAGGCATGACAAATCCAAATTTTGTGGTTTCTTTTCTGTATGAATGAGACAACATTAAGCTAGCAGCAACTATAATTTAATTTTTGAAAAGAGTCAGCTGTTAAAAATTATTACGAATCATATCATGGAAATGAATGGCATTTAGGACGATCTGTTTTTGAAATTTTAATTTTGGTTATCAAACTGACAATAAAAACAACATTTAATACGTAGATGTAAAACCTTGAAATCAACTTTGGAAATAGCTATTGAATTATAGGAACTCATGAATCTGTAAGAAATTTCGGCAATTTCATATGTAAAGACCTATACGGAACAAGGTCAAACCGCACTAGAGCGGCGTGGCAGTGGGTTGGCGGGGCGGCCAAAACAATATGATTTCCATCGATTTATATGACGCAAAGCGCGCTACAAAGATACGGCAGTGGAGAGCGCAGCGCAGCACGGCAGAGTTTCCGCCAGGAGAATATTTGGCCGCGCTGCGCCGCGCCGCTCTAGTGCGGTTCAAGAGCGGGTCCAGCCTGAGTGCCAGGGGGGGGTCACAGGTTCCGAAGTAGTACAAATATACAAGGTGACATTTTGATCATCGTCCAAATTCAAACTGGAGGCTTGGTAAGTGATCAGCATCATAAATCGATAAAAAAGTTTGTGAAATTCGTATAATGAAATTTCGACTTCCCATAGTAATTCACTCCCAGTCCAGACAGGGGAGTCGAAATTTCATTTTATGAATTTTACAAAAAACGTTATTGGTTAATGATGCTGAACACTTACCAAGGCTCAAGTATGAATTTGGACGATGTTCACAAATTCACCTTGTATATTAAATTATTTTAGGTAAATTTAACGTCTCTGTATAGCAAAAAAAAGTTAAACTAGGCCCAGGGGGGGGGGGTCATGACCCCACTGGATCCGCCGTTGGTGCGGTTTGACCTTTACTATATATCACTCTAGTTATGCCACTGACTTGTTGAGCCGAAATTTTGTAAGTAAAATAGAAAGGGAATTGAAAAACTACCGTTTTAAAAACCTTCAGGTGCTACAATTCTGATTATACCTCTTATTATACGCTTCTTATGCATTCATCATTACAGTAATTATCGAGTGCTTTTGACGCGACCTTTCTTCAGTATGTCACTTATTTGGTTATACGGCAGGAAGGTCGGGCTCTGTCTTAAACTTGCGCTCCACATAAATTCTTTGGTTATTCTTCTTCCATCCATCAATTTATGCCCAAAACTACCGAAGCATCTTTTTTGATTGCTAGTCATTCATTACATTACCTGAAAAGACAGCAGCGATCCTTTATCCCTTAAATGCATCTTGGGTCGAAAACGGCACAAAGGAATTTTTATTTATTATTTACATAATTTTATGTAAAAATTTATAATTATATGATTGTATAAGCTAAAAATATGTTTGGCAACGATTTTAATTTTTTTTTTAATTTAAAGTTCATTCATTTATTTTCCTTTGTTTTTTTTTATTCTCTCGCATTTTGGCGCGAAAATCGTTGAAGAGAGCTTTTGGAAAAAAAAATCTAATAAATATTCTGCTTACATGTATTTTTATATTTTTTTTTAATTAAAATCACAAAGAGTTCAGCTTTACAAGTACCCAATGAAAAAAAGAAAAACTAAAAAATTTAATTTTTATCGCAAATTAAATTTGTTTTTTTTTCTTGTTTTTACTTGTAAAACCCCCCTTTCAATCAAGAAATATTTTTTTAATTATTTTTTTCATATTATTTTGGTATTTTTCTATCACTGTTTTCAATTTCATACAAAAATAAAATCTCATGCATTTAAGGGTTATATTGTTATATCGATATTTCTGATCTTCCTTACATTTATTTTTGTTATTATTGCTCTATTATTTCCGGCGTTAGGGCTCACAGCACATCACGCTGGTACGTAATAATCGTCGGTGGAACGTGGGTGGGTGTACGAGAGTGAACTGCGACTCGCATAGTTCACACTCTATCTTGGAAACACGTATATCGAGTATTCATGTCTTGCGTGATGATGCATGTATATACAGGGTGTTAAGATGAAGTTGCGGAAGCCGGAAAGTGGCGATAGTACTCACCCATACGACCAATAATTTGTGGAAAAATTGGGAATTCGAGAAAAAAAATCTGTTGTTTCATACATTTTGGTCGGGTAGCTATACTACCTTTGTAACTTAACTATGGAACAGCAGAAAAAAAAATCGCGTTTTGAGTGTTGTCTCCATAGTAAAAGTTGTTTGTATGGACGAGTACAATCGCCAGTTTTCGGCTTCCGCAACTCCATTTCAACACCCAGTATTTGTCAGGTGGAGGCGGTATGGCCATGTGAACTATCAGCGCTGGAATGGCTCGGAGCTGAAGCGCGCAGCAACGACCCTGAGACGGCCCTGCAGTACTACAGGCGAGCACAGAAGTTACAACCTAGTAATGTAAGTTCTCCGGATCTCAACCCGATCGACTATTTAATTTGGGTTTACTCAATTAGTTTTATTTTGTCTCTTCTGTTACTTTTTAGTATTTTATAAATTTGTTATCGTCAGACTCACCAGGAAGGGTCTAATTTCCCACAACCCAGGGAATCCTAATGTGGGGATTAGAGTTTTATAAACGACACACTTGTCAAACAACATAGTAATAGTGCATAAAATATTTTTGTTTATCTTTTTGGTTGCAAATAAACATATTTTTTTTTTTATTTTTTTTTTATTATTATTGTCTACGCTAGAGAGGCTACATCTAAAAAAGAAATATATTTTACTAGTAAAACATAGGTCCAGATCGTGGCTCGACGAGCTAAAGGAAGCGGGACACTACGTACCTTTTCTCGAAGCGTTTCGTCATATATTTTAGTCTAAAACTACTTATGCAGAAAAAAAAGAAAATGAAAAGTTTATTTGTATAAATATGGGTACCGATACAGATATTAAAAACATATCTACAGTTTGGCCTCTACATATTTTACTGTACTATACAGTATACAAATATTAAAATATACATGCAAAAAAAGTAAATTTACGTTATCTATGTACATTGTTATATTATGAAACTAAAATATTCTAAATTGTTATTTATTATATTGTTTCAAATGATTATGTATGTCATATTATTATTAATATTTCATGTCATCAGGTCGTAGGATTTAAATACTCTCTAATATCATAAAAACATTTGTTTAGTAGCCAGACATTTATTAGAAGAGCGAGGTCATTGGTTGATATTCTACAAGCACTAACCTGTGTTGGGTTCCGCGAGGTGTCCTGCGGGATATCTGGCACTTCAGCACAAGTTAGGGAACACAATTATATATATTTTTTATTATTTTCTCCGGAGCGTGCGGATATCGATCGCATAGATTTTAGCGGAAGTGGTAGGGAGGGCATAGGAAAATGGTCGATGCTTGCGTCTACCAATCAAACCTGATCTCGGCGTAAGATATCTTTGGCGTGCAGATTTGAAAACCATTTTGCTTCGTATACCTAACAGTCATTTCAAATTTCTTTTTTGAAATTTAAGATTTAAATGATTTTTCCTCCCACAACGGACCTAAAGCCAGAACAGAACTTTGTAGGAGCATAATAAAAATATTTCATTAACATTTTAGCCTCAATGGGGTCTGCTCATGGGCGGATGTCTTCGAGCCAGCGGACGTTATCAAGAAGCTCTGACGTTGTATAAAAAAATGAATTTGCGGTTTCCAGATAATGTGCAATGTAAGAAAAACTTTGATGTTTTACTAATGGCCATTCATCACCTTCCTCGCAATTTCCTATTTAGGGTCGGCTCTATAATGACTCGCCATTTCTATCTGTCCAGTGCCGTAGCGTTGTACACGTCAACCTCCTGCATATCCGCTGTGACGCAATCCATCCATCGTTTCTTAGGTCTTCCTCTTCCTCTTCGCTTTCCTCTATTAATCATTAATATTATTTAAGTCTAATTTAGAGTCGGGTTTATACGTCGAATGTGCCTTCCGAAGCACGCACACCGAACACAAATGTGCCTCTACGAGAATTGAACCTGCGACTAAACGTAATGGACTAGCTAGGCTCGGAGGTAACGGGATTTTTCACAACAATCATGAATCCATCCATCCATCCATCAGCCTTTTTTTTTTCGTCCACTGTTGGACATAGGCCTTTCCAAGATTTCGCCACTCTTGGCGGTCGTCTTGGAAGTAATGCCCATACTCACACACGCTGGGCAGGTGGGTTAGTGAGCGCGGTGCCGCAACCCTCGCACCAGTGACGCCGCTGCCCGTCACGAGTCCGTTTTATATTAGGCCCGGCTGTTGTGAATGGATATACCGCCATTAATCGGTCCCAGGCATGGTGGGCCACCTGGTTTTATGCCTGTTCGAGAGCATGTCCTCTTACTCTCCTCCGAATAACTTCGAGGGATTTTCCAAGTAAGATGGTGATACCTCCACAGTCGAGCCCGGCATCAGCTCTACCACCTATATCTCATTAGTCGCCTTTTACGACACCCCTAAGAGTATTGGGTTGGTGCTATTCCACTCTACCGGTCATCACACGGCTTCATGGATACGGGTAGATATTTTTATGGGTTGTAGAGTTGCCATCTGATGTGAATTATGTCGGTCTGGCTGCTCGTAGTGCCCGCTCGAGAAATACCGCAAGAAAGAGTTCAGTTGAGTTGTTCATAAAAAATAACGAGAAGGGAAATAAATAATAAAATTATTAATATATTTTTTATTCGGAAACGCAATAGTCAATTACAGTAAGCTTATTTAAAAAACATTGTTATTTTAATAGTGGTAAAATATAATAAAATTACAGAGACACCAACCAACAAATCCAAAAATCAGTCAGTCATTATCAGTGCCCGTTAAAGTATGTACATCTCTACCGCTTCACAATTCATATGAACAGATATCGCGATAGAAGTTGTAAACAACTCGAGCAATGAAATTGTCAGTTATAGTACTTAATCAAAGTATCACATCGCCGCAGGTGAAACAAGTTGGTCTGGCTGCTATAAGGTGGTTGCATCTTCGAGAAATAGCGCATGAAATAGTTCAGTTGAGTTGTACAGAAAAAATAACGATAATGGAAATTGTCAGTTATAGTACTTAATCAAAGTATCACATCGCCGCAGGTGAAACAAGTCGGTCTGGCTGCTATAAGGTGGTTGCATCTTCGAGAAATAGCGCATGAAATAGTTCAGTTGAGTTGTACAGAAAAAATAACGATAATGGAAATTGTTAGTTACAGTACTTAATCAAAGTATCACATCGCCGCAGGTGAAACAAGTCGGTTTGGCTGCTATAAGGTGGTTGCATCTTCGAGAAATAGCGCATGAAATAGTTCAGTTGAGTTGTACAGAAAAAATAACGATAATGGAAATTGTTAGTTACAGTACTTAATCAAAGTATCACATCGCCGCAGGTGAAACTAGTCGGTCTGGCTGCTATAAGGTGGTTGCATCTTCGAGAAATAGCGCATGAAATAGTTCAGTTGAGTTGTACAGAAAAAATAACGATAATGGAAATTGTTAGTTACAGTACTTAATCAAAGTATCACATCGCCGCAGGTGAAACAAGTCGGTCTGGCTGCTATAAGGTGGTTGCATCTTCGAGAAATAACGCTTGAAAGTGGCTTCATAATGGAACTGAGTTGCGATTTCGTTTTCATTTTTCGCAATTTCTCCACTGGGACCAGCCAAACCGACTCGTTTTACCTGCGGAGACGCCATACTTCGATTAAGTGCCAAGTAATCGTTTCCCATATTGCTTTTTTCTGAACTATGAAGCCATTCATGCGTTATTTCTCGAACATGCAACCACTGAGAGCAGACAGATCGGTGTACTTCACATTAGGGGACCAATCTACAACCCATCAAAACGAATATTTCCGTATCCATGATCTTTTTGAAAAATCCTGTCACCTCTTATATTATAAAAGAACACAAACTTCGCATGTGGATGTCTCGTTTGATAAAACCGTACCTATTTGTGCCGTGTAAATTTATTGAAGTTATTAAAACAGTATTCCGTTGTGTGCTGTCAGGTTTGAAGTTGATAGTGAAGCTGTGCGGCGACCAGGGACTGTCTGAGACGGCGGCCTGGAGTCGCGAGCTGCAACGCGCGCAGGCCAGGGTCAAGCAGCAAGAGAGGGGTACCCAACCATTTTGTTACCATATCCACATCTGATACAACCATTGATTACTACGAATAAGTACGATTGGCGCACCTTGGACAGTTGGTCTAATAAACAAGTGCCTGACGAATCATTTCACTTCAACTGGGGTAGGCTTTGGCGATGGCTTGTCGAAATAAAGCTGCTAAGGGACTATGTAGTATATATATGCATGGTGATATGATAAGGTAAAAAAGATATTTAAGAAATATGAGGTGTGAAGAGGATGAGAAGGCGAGTAAATGTGTAAATACCTATATTTATGATATCAATTTATTTGCAGTACTTGATTTGAGTTTGAAATTTAATGCACAAATAATCATGATCTGGTCCAAATAAAGTTAAAATAGCATTTTAAGTTGGTTTTGAGAAGATCATGACTAATTGTGTATACAATTTCAAACACTTGCTTTATAGACCTCACTAAAACTGAACTATGGGCGTCAAATGGCATAGATCAAAATGTGTTTCAATTTTAAAGTTCTAAACAAAAAAAAAAAAAGTTAAGTTATTCACTTTGCGCTAAGCTGCTGACGTTTAACCTTTCTCCGGATTCGTAACAAAATATTCAGAAATAATTATGACACCAAAAATACAACTTTTAGCTAAGAAAAGTTTCTGTTAAAAGTTTGCTATATTTAAGAATAAGAATAAGAATAAGAAGGCATTTATTCGCTGCAATGACAAGTAAAAAATAAAATAAAGTAGATTAAAAAATTAACAATCACAACACTAACATACACATATATATATGCATAAACATATTTTCAATGATATTACAATAGCTATAAAACGATTGGCTTTTCCATAGTCGTGATATTCCTAAAATAATCTGGTGTCACGCTTATGGAAAATACAATTATTTTGAATCTACCATGACATCATTAAAAATATGTTTATGCATATAGCAAACTTTTAAGAATAAGTTGTCGTAGCTAAAAGTTGTATTTTGGCCGTTGTAATTATTTCTTAATATTTTGTAACAGAATCGGAGAATCGACCCTTAACGACTATGACGCCGCAATAAGAACCATCAAGATGGCGTCCGTTCATTCTTAAAAATATTTAATATATTAAAATATAAAAATGAATGATATATTTGTTTCGATTCGGTGTAACACCACTTAACTTATTGGACAAGACTAACCAAATTCAAATTCAAATAGTTTATTTTGCTAAGTAGGTATATACTTTTTACAAGTCAAATTTAATATTATAAAAATATATGTAATAAAATAACTAAATTAAATATTTATTTAATTTATATAGCAATATATATACGATTAAAATGATAGGTAAAATATATATTATACAAGGTGAAATCCAATCAAACGCCCGAATCCATACCGGAGACCCGGCCAGAGACCAGGAACAAGGTTCAACCAACCGAGCCCCCACCTTATTTTAAGCGTACTGTATTTGTATTTTAGATACATAGATAAAGACAGAATGCTTAAATTAAGTTTAGTCCTGTCAAATAAATTAAATCCTGTTACACCGAAGCGACACTATTGTCTATTTAATTTACAGCCTCGGTGCCGTCAGCAGGGAGCAGTTCTTCAGGGCACAGTCAATCACCCATAGACCAAATCAAAGGTGAGTGTACAATGGTGTTGAAGAGGCGGAATTCCTTTTTAGGGTTCCATAAACAACAAGGAACCCTTATAGTTTCACCATGTACGTTTGTCTGTCTGTCCGCAGCTTAGCTAAGATTCTCTTAGTACTAGAAAACTGTAATTTAGCATGGGTATACATATAAATCACGCCGAAAGAGGTAAAAAAAAAATTTGGAAAAAAAGAACCTGCCCGCACCTGCTCAATGTGCTAAATTATGTGCCTGTATAGCATGTGCAAAGTTAGATATATTAAACTACTTTTTTAATTTTTAACCACTAGCGCCATCGAGGGGATGGCATTGACACTGCTTAAGTAAGCAATCTGTGGATTAAATTTACATGTCGTTATGTTGGTATTTCTGGAAGTAACCGGATAAACTTAAAAAGCTGTTTATTCTTATTTTTAAACTTTTCTACCATTAAATATATGTTAAATTGTAAAAGATGTTTTGTAAATTTATAACGATTTTAGACGTTTTCAATATGTTACATGAGCAAGACGCTGTGATCGTCTGCGCCTCGTACAATGTAAAACCTCACTTTTTCACAACAGTATATTTGCCATGGCACCTTCTATATACAATAAAATACCTAAATTTATTCGGGATTTCAATAATATGAATGATTTTATAAATCTCAAGACTTTTTTAATAGACAAAGCGTACTATTCAGTTAATGAATTTTTGAATGATAAATCTATGACAGGTTAATATTTTTATTATTTTGAATCAGGACATATTATTTTATTGTGTTGAATTTGTAAACAAGTTTGTGTAACTTAACATTATAATATTATAAGTGTAATATAATGAATGGCATGCCTACTTATAATTATTTCTTAGGTGAGGTTAGTTAACCGTTGAGATTTATATCAAATACTGTCATTTTTTAAATATTTGTAATTTTAGCATTTGTGTGTTTATTTGTTTCAATTTTCATTTCGTATTTTGTATTTTGTTTGTTGTTTTATATTTGTATGTCAAATGACAGATTATAAAGGACTTTATATTATGTTTGAACACCATTTGTAAACTTATAATCACAAATAAATTAAATTTGAATTTGAATTTAAAACTTAGAAGTTTGTTTTGTTTTGTAACATTGGTAATAGTGTCAGACTGACAGACAGTTCAGACTTGGCACAAAAAAGTTTTCTTGTGTATGTAATGTTAGCTTGTAATTTCGTTTTTCATTGTTTCATGTCATTTTTCGCATATGTATTAAAAAACGTCGTTTTATACACGTGCGAGTGTCGATATTTCTCGTCCCTAATGTATTTGCCTCGACTACGCCTCACCAAAAAAATCAGGCGTGACTTGAAATACTGGTCATCTCACACTAGAATCAAAATCTACTATTTTAGTTAGGGTACCTGCCCTACACGTAAAGTGGGGATGATTATTTTTTTCTCGTCAATATGGGTGTGGGGTATCGTTGGATAGATCTTTGAAAAATATTGTGGGTGTGTCAAAACCATTTTTCGATATAGGTAACCGTTCGCGAAATATTAAGCTTTAAAGTGCTAATTTTTGTTAGAGTCAAGGGTCCTCCCCTGCCAGTTAAACGTTTGTTTTTAGATATGTGAAAAAATTCACGGCAGTAACATATATAACGAAGTTAAAAGGAAAACTATCACAACTAAGTAGGCTTTACAAGTTAACGAGTAATAGTCGACCAACTTAAAACGAAAATTTCGTATAAATTCCATTGAAAATTACTTAGATGAAGTTGTTAGTTATGTAAAACAGGTAGTAAATATAAGTTTATGAACCTTCTAATTCCGCATATCGTGACGGGCAACTACGGAACCCTACACTGCGCATGGCCCGAGCCGCACTTGGCCGGTTTTTTCTAAATAATATATTTTTTAATAAGTATAAGTAGGAAATGTAGACAATTTTGCATTCAAAGAACAAAATCACATTATTTTACCCTAAGTATTTTTCAGCGTCCCGCAAAGACAGCGCCAGTATGGTAGCTAGCCGCAGCCAGTTGTCGACAGCCAGCTCGGGCGTTCCCACTCCCGCGCCGCGCCGCAGCTCCGAGGCTCGCTCAGACCAAGCTGTCAACGATAGGTATGTGAATGCTGCTCACTAAACATAGACAGCAACATGGTAGCTAGCCGCAGCCAGTTCGGGCGTTCCCACTCCCGCGCCGCACCTCCAACACTCGCTCAGACCAACCACTAAACATACTTACTAAATATTGACAGCAACATTGTCGACAGCCAGGTCAAAATAGCTATTGTTATTTATCTATTTATTATTGAAGAGGTATATTGTGCACGTATAAAAAGTTTCGTCGAAGATAAAAAGTTATCTCTGTAAATGATATTTCACGTTGACCAATCAGCAAGTTATACATACAATGCATTGTATTTTTACATGACACGTGCATTGTATTTGTGAACAATTTCAACGGCTGACGCCGCAATAACAACTGCCAATAGAGAACATTTCATGCTGGCATCCGTACAAAATGGATTGGAGATGTGAGATCTACTTTGATACATCATAACTGTTTCCATTGGTCAAAATTGGATTTTGTATCCCATAAAAAAATTATGTCAGTCAGAATTCTGGACGACACGGTATTCATTGACAAATACAGGCGGGGGGGACATGGGGACCATGGCCTCCCTAAAACAACCAGGAATTCCATACGTTAGACTCAACTTTTCGATTCGCTTCGAGTGCACTTCGGGCACACCGCATAGATATATAAGTTATAGATAGGTTTGGCAAAAGCACCTCAGGGCTTAAGGAGCCTTAAACCTTACTTTTCGTGATAAACCTTGTCAGAATGCCTCCCGCTCCCCCCAAATAAAATCCTAGATCCGCCCTTGACGGTGTTCTAGCTAGAGAATTGGCCTCTTATTTTTTTCGATAATATTTACGATTCGAAAACAGTTTCGAAGAACAGCTTTCCTTAACAGTTTCTGGTATACAGATATTAAATTAAGTCTTTATTAAATGAAAAAAAATTCATGAATGAATCATCAGACATTTCAATACGAAATAATATATTTCTTGCACGCATCTTTAAGTCTGACAATGATTCGACCATTCAACCTAATATGATTACGTCACTTCCTGTAAATACTAAAATACTTGCAAAGTTTAACAGAACGAAAATATGTAATATTGAAATTACATACCTAAATTGATCTATTTATTCCAAAAAGCAGACAAAAAATGCTCATTAAAGTTAAAAAACGATTTAATTCCTATAGCTTAATTTCTTTTTTATTTTTTTCAGTGTATATACGCCATTTTAAGACATAGTTTTCATTATTTTGGTATATAAAGTAACCATTATTTTTTTTTAATTTTTAAAGAATTGTCCGATATGACATCACTTGAGAATTTTAGACATAATGATTTTGATGTGTGATTTCTTATAAAAAAGTGGTCTGTCTACTTATCTGTCATCCATCTTTCAAATCAGTCGGAAGCAAATTATTATAAATTTATCTTGTTAGCAAAGGACACACTTCTAAATAGCCATTTCTCAAGTCACGTCACACGAAGGCAAATTGAAGTTGCAGCTTTTTCGTAAAAATATTCATGAGACCACAAGTTCTAAAATACGGCTTATTAAACCTAAATTTCGAAATGCTTTTCGAATTAACACACCTTAACAATAATTAATCAAAGCGAATTGTGAAAATCCCGTTGGAAGTCTTGGAAGCAAACTAGTACTTTGACTTATGCCTACTGCGCGTAACACCACTATTAGGTCAACCGTCGGTATATTTATTCGAGGGAGTTCGCTAGCAGTTAACCTTCATGCATATTGATGATCTTTGTGGGTGAAATTGCGCAGATAGCGTTTCCTCGTTAATTCAATCATTCTACTTTTTGTTAGTCTAAACTAAATTATTTTACGTTATAATGTTTATGCAACGTAATGCTTGTATCTATACCCAAATCTATCCTAAGCTTTTTTAGGACGCACACTGATTCTATTCTGAAAAACCTTGGACCCTAAGTCCCACATTGTGGGACGGCGACGTAAGTAATCAAATCATCACAATAATCTTGTTTCAAGAAAGAATTCGGTTATTTTTTTAACTTCGGTGTGCTATTTTGGTCTGCTTTATGGAATAATGAAAATGTTTAATGAAAAATAAATGAAAAGAATGAAAGAATAAATAGATCAATTTAGGAATGCAATTACAAAACTACATCTTTTCGTGCATAAAACCGATTTTATTAGTATTTACAGGAAATGACGTCAGTAGTTTGAATGATCGGATCCTTGTTAAACTTTAGGATGCGTTCAAAATAAATATGCCTATAGAAATGTGTGATGATGACGTCACTGAAGGTCAATTGAAAGACATAGTTTTTTTTTTCATTTATTAAAGGGGATATGTACGCTTATTTTTAAATCTGTCTGCTAAAATCAGTTATTTCTCGGAACGGTTTTCGAAACAAATTTTAATATAAAAAGAAGAGGCCAATTGTTAACGAAATCCAGTAAATTAAATAAAAATAGTTTTCTGGCTTGTTATAGGTATTCAGGAGATTTAGTAAGTCAAGAAAGAAAACCGTTGAGTCGATCTATACAGCGCGCTGACAGCAGAAAAACTAAAATTGATGAATTCGACGATGACCTCCCTTTGCCGCCTGAATAGAATATGAACTGGTGTTCGGTACGTCAATCTGAATACACAACATGTTTTTTTTTTACTGAATTGGATTTGTGTACCACGTAGGTTTTGTACATTTAGATACAATAAATAATTTGCAAGTTACGTCATGTTTATCATTCACGTGTCCGAATTAAAATAACAATCGTATTGTTATAAAACTTACATATATTTATAAATATTTAATGTTTTTTTACAGATTCATTGATACAAGACTAGAACAATGTAAACTAAGTACTTAACAATATTTACACAATACATTATCTAAAACACATTAATGGATATTATCTATAAGTTTTCCATCTGTTTCATTTGAGTTTCTTTTGAGCCGTTTTGAATTAGGTAGTCCCAAATCATTATGACGCTAGTTACTTCCACATTTATTTTGATTCCTAGCAAAATTATCTCACAACTCAAAATATTCCAATTTACAATACATATTGAATTTTGAACATATAGGTAGATACAATATTTATAAATTACATGAAAATAATTAGAAAAAAGCTTTATTGTGCATCGATATTTTATTGTAAAATTTTTAGCTGCAAAATGCCATACGAATGAATACAATATTTTCAAAATGTTAATTAATAAATATAGTGCTTTTTTAAGCATTTTTTTTTTCTTTGGTTTACTTTTTAATATTAAAACAATAAAAATACGTTTTTACTCGATATATTTTGGCCCACGATGACGGCCCCATACCTTGGGCCGAAATATATCGAGTAAAAACGTATTTTTATTGTTTTAATATTAATAAGTAAACCAAAGAAATATTTTCAAAATTCACTTTAATTTTAAACTTTAAGAATTGCACAGAAAAGTGTATTTTTTAGGCGGTGACGTCAGTTTCTGTGCCGAGAACATGATTATTGTATTCAATATGTTCACAAATATAATTTTAGGGCATTTATGGTAATTTTTACGACTTTTACTAAAATAAATACGAGCTTAAAAATATTTCACTTCAATAGTTTACTTTTACCTACATCTTATTAACATTTATCTCAGTCCGTATGACTTGCTATTTGACGAGATAATATATATTTTACAAAAATATGTACAAAGTGATAACATTAACAGATAACACACACGGTCACAAAGCATTTGTTTTAAAATTTTATGTTAATTTTTGATAAAGTGCGCAAAATGTTGACGCGCAAGAGTCTTTGTCATATCCATTCGTTAACTGTAGCAGAAACTGAAACGTTACGTAACTCGACTTTCCGTTCTGTCTGTAATTAACGTAACTATACTTGCTGTAAACATACTGCCATCATTCATTAACTGAAGCGACCAATGAATGATATAATATAGTAGTTATACAACGTGTAACAGAAAGGTGTAACCATGTTTGAAGAGCTTATTCAGTCAATGGTATAGAACAACTTTTACTACGGAACAAATCCTGTATTTCGAGAAAAAAATCATTTTTTTTCATAGAAAAATGCAATGCCGCTCGGCTGAAATGTATGGGAGGGCAGATTTTTTTTTTGAGATTTCAGGGTTGGCTCCACAGTAAAAGTTGTCTATACCATTGACTGAAGAAGCTC
Source organism: Ypsolopha sequella (assembly GCA_934047225.1). Lineage (NCBI taxonomy): Eukaryota > Metazoa > Arthropoda > Insecta > Lepidoptera > Ypsolophidae > Ypsolopha > Ypsolopha sequella. The sequence continues at coordinate 13,085,261 of OW203985.1, forward strand.
TGCAAATATGGTTACACCTTTCTGTTACACCTTATATATCATTGGAAACAACATCATTATTGAACAATATTCCTCAGGAACACAATAAGCAGAAGTTATTTGAAATAATTCAATTCCGCTTAAACTTAGTGTTTGTGTAGTCCCTAAGAAACTTGGTGATTTTCTGGAATAAAAAGTATCCTTTGTTTTAGCTCGAGTCACATTCTATCCCGCTACAGATGTTTTATCGTGATCCGTTAGTTGGTTCCAGAGACATAAATTAACAACCACAAAACAACAAGTCTAACAGCCTATTTAGAACCATGTTCTTTTTGATAAAAGTGGTTATAAAATCGAAACCGATTCGATATATCAGAATCAATCGTAACTATTTTTCCAATAGTTTTTGGGTAGTTAATTTGGTTTGTTTTGGATAATTGACAAATCCTAAAAACATAGTCTTTGCCTACCCCTTTGGGAAATAGGCGTGAGTATTATGTATATTTTAAATATTTTTAAAAACTTTAATAAGCTAAAAATCATAACTCCTCTTTTGATTGAAGCGTTTTAGTTGTGTTGATGGCATTATATAATACTTTTTAAATATGTAATTCTATTTTACATAATAAATGTTGTTTCTCTTTCAATCAACTATTTATAACGTTCGTTCCTAAACCAATATCGGCGACATTGAACTACTACTTTTAGTATCGTATCGACAAAACTGCGAACCGTTACATCCCTACTATAGTGCGCCCATTATTTATTTTCACACACGATATTTTACAATCGATTTTGGCCTTCATGTGGCTGTACCAACAAAATTTCTATGTATGGTGAGTGACAATAAAGAATAGAACCCATCATATAAATAAATGACACTTAGAATAAAACTTGCCAGAGCAAAAAAGTCCTTAATTTGTTATTATTTCACGCAGTGAAATTAATTATCCACTTGAAGTTCTGTCTTTTCACTTCATTCACAGAATGTAAAGCACTTCGGCATGCAGCCTTTATAAGTCACTCACTATGAAATAATCGTAGTAAACGGATGTTCTATGTGGCCATACTGAATCGCGCGCAACGTGTCTTTGATTCGCTGGTAGAGCGGCCGTGACTGCTTCATGGTAGGGATGTTAATGTCTTGGTCCAAGAAACCGATCCGACTGATGGGGCTGATCCCTACTGCTGTACCGGCCCCGAACATCTCCAACAACTGTGCCAAGGGGAGCAATGATTAAGTTATTGATACAAATAGAGTTAGTATTATTTTAAATATTAAAGATCATAACTTATTTTTTTTTATTCGGTTTACATTATATATTTATATAAAAACACTTATTAAAATAATTATTTCCAGATATATTTTGACATTTATAGTCGGCGTCAGTGGAATGAATGAATGAATGTACCTAATTCCACTGACGCCGACTATAAATGTCGAAATATATTTGGAAATAATTATTTTAATAAGTGTTTTATATATATATAATGTAAACTGAATAATATTATTTTAGGTATCTTGAAATGACAGTGGGCAAATTCGGCCAAAGCGCTGCCAAGATCAAGTCATATTTTTAATGAAACGACTTAATATAGACCTCAAGCAATCAGAACCCCATCAAAATCTATCCGAGAGATTTCAAGATATTACTAATTATGTTTTACAAGCTCCGGTACTTCAGTTCTTGTAATTAACACGGGGCCCTGACGAAAGGTTTGCAAATGTAAAAATCTTAACGAATGCATGTTATTTTATTTTTATGTGGTTCTGCTTGCTTGAGGACTACATTATATCCTTTTATTTAACATACATCTTAATCTTGGCGGCGCGGCGCTGCTGCGCTGGGATCAACTACCATACAAGTTTGCCCACTGTCATTTTATTGACAAATTTATTATGAAAGTATGTTGATCAATTGATTATGAAAGTAAGTATGTGTTTCGGTTATAGTTTGGGAAATATTGATTTTATAATTCAATCAAAATGTTGATTTCTTGTAATTGCTATTATCTAACGTCTAAGAGCTGCTCAGTTTGATTAGCCTTAAGTAGATGCAATTTGTGTTCGATATATTATAAGCAGGCTTTGTTTTTTATGGACGATCGACAAAACGCGCTAGCGGCGGCATGTATAAAGTATTGAAAAGCAAAGTTTAGTATAAAAAATGGCGGTATCTGATCATTACTTACCCGACCCTCCTTGTTTAGTCGTATGACGTTGTCCATAGTAATAACTTCTTCTGTCACGATGTAGTCCTCCCATTCGCTAGCTAACTCTAAGATGGATCGACGTGTGATTCCGGGTAGTATGAGCCCATTTAATGGCGGTGTCGACAGCACTCTCTCTGAAGAAGAAAAATTATAAAGTTAGATCGGAAAAATAACGATTAAAAGCGAGTCCATAGATTTCTTCCTTTCATTAATAATGAGTAAATAGATTTCTTCCTTTCATTTATTAAGGAAACAAAATAAATATTCTCATACTGCACCAAACGCACAGAACGGAACGGGGCTCCTAATGATATTGGTAGAACATTTAAGTAAATAAGCATATTATTTTTGTACAATACAAAGTAACTATAATTTTAATTGATGCGAGACCAAGTTAATACGGTAATTTGTTTAACAAAATAAGTCATCGACCAAAAAGAACTGCGTGCATTAAAGTGTTAATTTGAATAATTCGATTTTACTTTTATTAGTTACTAGCCTTTCACCCGCGCGAATTTAATTAAGGACTATGATGTCCCTGGGAACTGCCCAGTGCCCATTCTCAGGGAAAAAACTATAGCCTATGTCCAAGTGAATAATAATAAGAACAGTGAAAGAATTTTCCAAATAGGTTCAGTAGTCAGTCAGACACGGTGAACGCCGCGTCGTCGGCTTAAGAACGACACTCGCCTTGATAATGCCGAAATTGTATCGGTGAAACGGTTGGCATATAGTCAACAACAAGCGCACGTGAGATTACCTACATATGTATACAAACCAATTAATAAGGATACAAACAAACAAATTTTATCTCTATAATATTGTAGACAAAAACTGTAAATCGAACATTGCACACAAGTACAGGTTCGCATATAGATGTGTTTTATTTGAAAAGGTGCAGAAATTAGTATACCTACCTATATGATATGCAAGTAAATATAGATTTTATTACCAGTTAATAGCTTTTATTTAAAGGTAATTAAACGAAAATATCCCATAATTATCCCACTTCCAAAATAATACTTCACCACCCCAAGGTTGATTTGTGATAAGTCCGCCCAAGTACAACTCTATACCCAATTTTTTATTTAATTGTGTACAATAAAGTATGTATTCATTCATTCGGTGACTGAGGTCGTAGACTGAGAGACAGGCTTTGCCACAAAGAAAACCATGATAGAAATAAATTTCTATGTTTGAACACTTGGCGATTTACCCATCGCAAGGAGATATAAATTAACATTATATGATTGCAGTATAGAAACGCAGAAAGAAAAGTAAATCTGGATGTGAGGAGCTATGAACCGGGATTCGAACGAGATTAAGCGAGATCCCGGGTTCGAATCCCGGTTCAGAGCTCCTCACATCCAGATTTACTTTTCTTTCTGCGTTTCTATACTGCAATGATATAATGTTAATTCGCTACAAAGGTCTTATATTTACGATGGTACCCTAAAATAGGTAGGTAAACACTCTCTTGTTATTTTCACTGAGAACGTGCACAAAAAAACGTGTACCGATAACGTGTTTCTAACAGGTGACAACGTTAGGAATTACAAATGCTGATGTAACATTATAAATTAAAATGTCAGCTTTAATCGTGCCAATGCGCGCACGTCTGGACATTATCATGATGTTACTGACCTCTACTCTTGCCTCAGATATTAGACGAGAATTTGCCGGTCAGGGGTTGAAGCCATAGATATCATAATAATTATTATTCTAATGAAGCGGTATCGCCAGAGATAACCGGTAATCGTATTTTAAACGCGGATAAGTGCCCGATATGCGCACCAAACACCACACGTTCTTCAAAAATAGCCATGTTCCAACACTGACAGAAGGACAGCGTATAAAATTTTCAACGCGTGCGATAGAGATAGCAATAGATCCCGTGTCACCTACCCTAGTTTATGAACGCAGCCCTGAGGCGTGCATGAGTTAACAGATCGCGCATGGAACTATGGGTAGTATTTGTACATCATAACAATGAGGTAAACAAAAATAACTATCTACACATTTTTTTTTATTTATAAACAAAAGTTACATCAAAACTTGTCTAAGCGTCTGTATACAAGGTAACATTTAATCAACCGCGAATTCATACTGAAGACTCGGTTAGTTAAGGAAGTTTTCCATGCCAACAAACTGCTCCCGAATCCATCACCGGGGGTGCACTTTAAAATCTAAGAACGAATTTCTTATTTTCTGGAATGTCTATCCTTGCTGCCCACATCCGATTTTAAGCATTATGAGGAATCTCTTAACAGAGTTTCTCGTCAGAAAACACAAACTCAACCCCAGCGTTCCAGGAAAGTACAGTACCCGGCAGAAAATAATGCATATCGGCTATCTTCGGCTCTGTAAAGCGTCGTCTCTGTCACCGGACTGTTTGGGCTTCGTGCGACAGAGATGACACTGCGATACGATGTGCATTATTTACTGCCGCGACCTGAATGCATTTGAACTATCTAGCCTCTTCTACTTAGTCGCATCCGAAACAAGATGAACTCTTAAAGTCTTATGTACGTGCGATTCCCCTAGAAATATTCAAATCGGCAGCTAACTTTTTTTGTCGAATTCGCTCTCTTACCATTTTCATCACTCGTTCTGTTGTCGCTGGATATGAGAAGCTCTCCTTGTAATGTTTATACTATTGATTGTTGGCACTTGGTGGAACTTGGAATACATTATGAACAGAAAATCACTTGTGCTATCCCACAACTTTATTTAGAACTTCCTGACCTTTTTCGCCTTAATGGCATTATCAAAGAAAATATTATAAGATCTTAATTAAACAAATAGTTTCCATCAGTCAGTGCATCAATAACACATTTTCTCCTTGTATATTTTTATTGTATTATAAAACGTTTGATTGTGAAAGCTCTCAACGACTTTAAAATTTCAACTGGGCACACGCCATTGAGAAGCTTTGTAATAATTACTTCTCGAAATTGTTGATCGTGCAAACATATATATGTAAAAAGAAAATGTTGTCTAGGGATTCATATGTCTACAATATCAGTGGGAGAAAAAAAATGCATGTGTGTGTAAATGATACAGCCTCATCTTTTAATTAGGCCACGCAATTTGACGTTGTGTTTTTTTTTATTATTCGCGTGTAAATAAAATGTTGTAGCAAACTCAGACCAAATACTCCGAATTCAAGACGGAGCGCTGTCAACAGTGAAGTGAGGCCGGTTTTGTAACATGTGTGCGCTTAGTGAGTGTTGCCACGTAGTAAAAACGGAGACAATCGCCCATGTTTGAGTTTCAAGTCGTGAACGAACGCGAAACTGTCTCACTTTTGGCCTGCTTCACCCGTTATAAGGAGTGCACTCCGTCTTGATTTTTTATTTGTCTGAGGTAGCAAGATGGTTGCGAATAAAATTTGATTAGAATTATTTGGGGTGTTATTTTGGTAATAAACCTGTTAATTCGACAAAAGACAATGTTAAAGAACGTATATTTCTTACCTCCTCGCTCGTTAATGTAAACCATGAAGACGTTCATGGCACCGACTTCGGTGAGCTCGTGGTCGGGACCGAACAGCCACAGCACTTGGTGGTAGCCCAGCTTGGCTGCTCGAGCCGCTACCTCTGTGAACATACATTATATTTACTTCAGAGAAGTGGGGAGGGTTTGGGGAATCCTATACTTTATAGGTGCAACGTCATCTGTAAAATCTACCTACTATGTTAAGTAAAAAATTAAATTCTCGTTCTAGAAAACACTTTCTAATAATTGTTCAAGAAAAACATTATGATAATGGGCAATTATGGAATTTTTGATGAAGTATGGTCACCCATCACATTAATTCCTATTGATAAGACAACTTGATATGGGTATTGTATGACGGTTACCAAATTTCGTAGGAACGCACGCGTTAATTTAAAATGTATCAGGGATCTTCGTCTTTAATTGGACAAGAATAAGGTACAGCTCGACCAGGCCGCCCTAAAATGGGCGCTTCTTCATTGCACGACACGGTCACGGCCCGGCAACGACATCAACGGCACGACACCGGCAGCTACATTCTTCATTAGAACGGCACGACGCCAGCAGCAGCGCGCGCCGATGATTTTATAACAGTCAGTACGTGAGATGTAGGCAAGATGGCAGCGTATAATAATAATAATATTCCATTTATTTCAGATATCAATAACTTCAGTCCAACATTCAGGCTGGGTGCGGGCGCTGTCACTGGATCGCGCCACTCGCACGCACACATGGAAGGTTGCATGCGTACACAACACATGCATAACGATGCCGGCACGACACCAGTGGGAGCCTTGCCACCGAAGACATGTCGTTGTCGGGCCGTCGCAGTGAGACAGCGTGCAGTACAAGTTCATACAAAAATGCTCCCACTGGTGTCGTCGGCCGAGTCGTGCCGTGGCCGTGTCGTGCCATGAAAAAGTGCTCAATGACGTTTGCTGACCAAATTGGCGACATAATGAAGAAGGGCCATATCAAAAGTACCCGGAATAATCTAAATATATTGAAATAAACGAAAGCGTTGAAATTATATTGAAAATCGTCATAAGATAACCCTTACAAATAATACAAACTCCTTAAAACGAGCGTAAGTTGTGTTTCGTGTGCAGATCAAACAGACGCAATAGTCGCCCAAAAGCTTACATGCTTGTTCTTGCGCAACTTGTTATGGCAAACATTTAAATTATAATTGACACGTTTCTAAGAAAATGTTTCCAGGTGTGATAGATAACGATAAGATAAAACATATACATGTGTTTCCTTCTATAAACGTAGGTGATGTGAAAAAACAAACTTTAATTCATTTAAAGATAGTTGTCATGTCAACCTATATTCCAATAAATCATTGTATAGCATTTCTATCAATACTAAACTATGTAATCATAGGTAGTACATACGACGTTGATCAGCAATATCGCCTTTTAATATAAGATAAACAGTAATTTAATTGATAATTTAGTTCGTAGGGGTCTATGTTTATCATTCTTCGGAAGTTATATAATTAGTACTTAGAAGGCGTCATGTACATGAAATGTATATAGGCGGTGGACAGAATAAATTACACACTTTAAAATATATTGATAAATTAAATAAATAAACTATATACATATATAAATAATACAAATTACGTATATAAATTATATATATATACACAATCTATATACTTTACACAAATAAATATGTATTAATATAGAAACAAATAGAAATACATACAACTTTAAGACCAAAGAGGAAGATAATGCTGTTTGACGAATGTTTTAAATGACTGAAATAACTTAAGCTCGTCTCATTGTGAGAGGAAGGGCTTCAACAGCTTCAACAGTAAAGGAGTTCTCATAAAAACACGTTGTTTGAACTAGCACTGCTAAGCGAAGATTTTTAGATGACCTCACATTATGGCTGTTCTTAGTATGAAGAAATACAAAGCGATTAAATAAAACAGAGTAAAGAAGAAAAAGAATATCGGTGTAATCTAGGTACACCCTTCAGATCAATTGTAACATTTCTTACATCACATTAAGTGTCATAATGGATCTGAAGGTGCGTTGTATTTGCTGTCTTCTTCTATATGACGGCTAGTTAAGAGCTTTGCAGAAAGTTTCTAATTAGATACAACGAATAAGTGAAATTTAAGGTCACGTCATAATCAGAATACAATAACTAAATTAAAAATAAATTATAGGTACGTATAATATAAAGTTAATCTATTCGCTTGAATCAAAATAATAAGCCAAACTAGATTGACAAACAATAAAGTTGTTATCTCTATTTGATTTTAGTAAAATAATTTTTACATTTTGTGCCAATCAAATAGTAGCGAAACTTATTGCTATATTCTTTTGCGATAGGCAGTTTTTAGCTTAATTGTTTTGCATGTCAATCAACTATGCCATCTAGATACCAAGATTTGTCATTAACTCTACCATCTAGCATTAAAGTAAATAACAAAGTTGTATGTATACCTATAGTAGGTCCGTAGTTAGATCCAACTTTCCTGTTGCCGACGCCGCCGGGGAACGATCGCACCACGTTGGGATCCGCATACATGGCGACGGCGCCGTCGTTGCCTGTCTTAAAGTAGACACTGACTGGACTCAGGATCACGAACAGTAATGCTGATTCTGGAGCCATCACCCCGAACGTTGGCTGGTGGAGAATAGTCGATCTTAGTCTTAGTTATACTTGCAATCAATGTATATAGTTGGCTGTTACCAAAATATGAGTTTTATTTATATAGTTTCTTTAATAAAACTCACTTGTACAATATTTCACACATTTAATTTATAATTATACACCCAACCGGTTTCGAATAATTAATTCATTTTCAAGGGTTTTATTTATTTATCTCCGAACTACTGCAACTACGTGCTGTAAAAACCAATATTATTTTTTATTTTTTATTTAAAAAAATAGTGTACACGTGAGTTTTATTAAAGATGCTTCCCAAGTTTCACCAAGTGCCGACAATCGCAAGTGTAAATTATATTTATATAGTTTATAAAGTACAAAACAAAAACATAAATGAAAAAAAAAACAAAGATCGCTTGCTGTTGCTCTCTAAAAATCTTCAAATTATAAAACCCTTGACACCTTATGTACGGTGAACAAAACAAGTCACGTTAGCATTACAGTTGGGCTAAAGTTTTGACGACATGTACCTTTTTTTTATATCATTTTATATTATTGTTGACGTTTTGATCTTTACAACTTAGCCTTAATTAGAGGGGAACAGAGAGTACCCAGCCTCATTTAACAGTCTTAACAGTCTTTAACAGTACTTTGATCTCTTTACGCTACAAAAAAATATTGCAATTTGGAACAAAAAAAATATTTTTTTTACTGCTTGCAACGCCAAATTGCATTTTTCGTGATTTTAGTGATCTTTCCGATTTTTTTTCTCAAAAATTGTGATAGGTACGTGTGTCAAATCTGAAAAATTATAATGTAGTTCAACTTCTCAACTACTTACAAAATTTTATTCGTTAAAAATATTTTGTTTTAATAAGGTAAATTGTCCAAACGCGAGAGCATGTTTGGCGCAACCGATCCTTAACCTTAGATGTTGAGGAAAGTTACATCGCAAACATGAATTTATAGTTTGATGGTTTATATTAATGTAGCTGTTAACAAATATTTATACTAGACATCAGGGATTTTCCAAACAATATTTTGTAGTGTACAACCTTATCCAATACATAACAAATGTTGCTTCATCCAAGCTATTATTACGCATTTCAAAAAAGGCCTGAAACAAATGTGTTTTGAAGGGACTTGTGTTGTTTAGGCTCACACTGATATAAATCTCATGTATAAAAATAATTAAATGATAAAACTGTATAGATTTTATCAGAATGTTGGCTTTAAGAGGCACGTTTTTGATAAAATAAACTTTTACGTCAAGCACAACAATAGCGTGACGTGTAAGTATTCCAGAATATGGTATATAGATGTCAAGTTAAATATGCACCAATGCTTTGATGATAACCTTATTCGATGCGTGCATGCATAATATTAATGCACATGCTATCATCATGTCATACACGTGTACATACATATCTACGTATATCATTATCTGATTGAGCTCCTGATCTTCGAATTCGAATGTTCTTGTGTGCAGTGGCGTATTTTAAGATTTAGCGACCTGGGCCTGTAAGATTTGCCGCCCCATAAAATAACGAGAAGAAAGCAAAAATAATTCAATTATAAAATAAAATGAAATGGGTGATAATGAATGAAAAAACTAAAAATGCCTTGCATTTATTCAATATTTACATTTTTTCTGATGGCCAAATTAGTAACAAAATTCTTCAATGACACTGTCATAATTAACGGATTTTGTCAAGACAACTTCTATAGGTATTAAGAATAGCTAATTCTTAATTGCTTGTGCCGGCCCTTGCAGCTTACCGCCCCGGGCCATGGCCCTTTTGGCCCTAGGGAAATACGCCACTGCTTGTGTGTATGAGAAACGTGGTGTGTCAGAAAATATGTCTGCCAAATGCTCCAATAAATGGATTCGTCCGAGACGAATACTGAATATACTCTTGTCCCAAACGATTTGGATCGTAAAGCTTTGGCGACAGATCAACCAAAAATTGATAGCGAAGAAAGACGCATAGGATCAGACACTATTAAAAGATCTAGTTTATCTTGTTTCTCTTTTAAGGTGAAGTGAGATCCAAAGCAACCTTGCATATTGCATACCTCTCGATGAGACCGAAAACGATTTTGTCTCTTTTCGCACTTATCATAAACCGTGAAATTGTGATAATTCCCATGGCTTGATTTTTAAATGATTTCTTTTTTTTTTTTTTCAGAGGTTTTAGGTCATTTTAGAACATAGTTTTCATTATTTTGGTATATAAATTAACCATTATTTTTTGATGATTTTTTTAAAGAATTGTCCGGTGGCCTTGTCACTTGAGAATTTTAGACATTGTTGACAAGAATTTTAGACAATCACACATACTGATTGTGATGTGTGATTGCTTATAAAATAAAGTGGTCTGTCTCTGTCTGTCTACTCATCTGTCATCTAGCTGTCAAATTAGTCTGAAGCCAATTATTATAAATTTATCTTGATAGCAAAGGACACATTTCTAAACAGCCATTACTCAAGTGACGTCACACGAGGGCAAATGGAAGTTGCAGCCTTTTCGTAAAAATATTCATCATCATGAGGTTTTTTAGACCAAAACTTCGAAAATACGGCTTATTAAACCTAAATCTCGAAATGATTTTCGAATTAACACACCTTAACATAAGTAATTTAATCTAAGCGAATTGAATTTTGAAAAAAATATATCTCATATTTCACTTTTTGATCTTAATATTTCGGCCGTTCGATACGCGATTACTTGCATTTCGCTGCATCAAATAAAATCGCAAAGGTAAGTCTAAACTATGATCTAAATATCATTCCATTTGAATTAGGTTTTTGACAATAAAACTTACACCAAAATAAACGTCATACAAAATGGGATATAAAACGTCTGTTATATTAAAAACACATCATTCTCATTCCTAAATAATAAATAAAAAATACCTTGAAATCGCAAGATTTCTGATCGATAGACGAGTGTAAAATGAAGGCGTTGGAAAAGGACCGATTTCTCCGCATACACACTGGTCGAATATCGTGTGGCACACGTTAGGGCGCTTGTGATGAAGATGACATTTTGCAGGTAATTCGTACTTTTACGGAAAACTGAGGCGGTTTCGGTTTTGCTTAAACCCTTATTTCCTGACGTATCTATTATGGAACACGGCAAGAAAATTTCATTGAAATATCTCAAGTAACAGTCTAATTAAACTGGTTTTTGCCTAAAAATATTGCGATTTTATGTTTGAGGAAACTGTGTGATAGAATAACTTTCAAGCTGAAAACGGGGCAAAAAGATTGAATAAACGCAAGTGGAGCAGCGGGCGAAAGGTCCTTTTTACGACTATGGAAGGTTTTGTTCTTTTTAAATTTACCCTAAAACACTGGTATAAAAGATATGGCTCACCTCAGTTCCTATAAACGTAGGCCTGATGTAGAGTGTGGAGGCCTCTGAATGCGGAACCCACTCTTGGTCTATCTGCATCAGTCTGATCATGCACTTAATGAGTTCGTTGCCATCGAACAAGGGAAGGCCTGACCGCTGGGCTGACTGTTTCATGCGCTGCATATTCAAGTCCGGTCGAAACAACCGGATTTTGTCGTCTACTCCTCGGTACGCTTTCATACCTTCGAATAACTGGAAATAAAACATAATTCATTGAAATAGGCGTTATTTCGCGGAATATATTAATAATTGCAATATATTAAGTTTTGTATTGCTTGCTATGTGCATGTTTTATAAGGGACGGCGCGGCGAGTGGTGCTCGAGTCTGCATTTTGAATAGCATAGTAAGTTTGTTTAGCGGAATATTGCAAATTATTAATATACAACGTGTAACAGAAAGGTGTAAATTAATGAAAAATTGTATCTAAAATAAAAAAATGGTATCAATAATATCATAGTTCATCCCTTGAATAAAGACTTTCTCCTCAAAATAATAGATTCATTCCTAAATAGTTAACAGTTTCGTCCTCAAAATATTGTCAGCAAATAAATCGTATAATCGTAAAAATCTAATAAAATAAATGTAGTTGAGACGACGAGCAAAGCGAGGAGGAGCGTCTTAGATTGACATGTAAACAAATTCGGGAGCAGAGCGAAGTGGAACAGAGCGAGGCGCCCCTGCTAGTTTTTAACGGAAAGATTAATTTCTTGGTCAAGATGATAGTTTTCAATTAATTTGATCAACAGTTATTATGGAAAACCTATTACAATAAATACTAACCCTTTTATTTGATACTTGACAATACAGAATGACTTTGAATGTAAACCCGATAATTTGATAGATTGTAGAAGACTATAAACTGGCTTCATAATAAACATAATTTTATAATAAAATCTTTTAAAAAAAATGTGTTCATTATGTGTATTAAAATTTATAATAAGCTGCCAGAAGAATTCAAGAACATGCCTTTAAAAATTATGAAAAGGAAACTAGATGTCCGGCTACTTAACAAATATTTTTATGACATTAGAGAATATTTAAATCCTACAACCATCAGACATGAAATAATAATAATAATAATATGACATGCATAAATTGCATAATCATTTGACATAATATAATAAATAACAATTTAGAATGTCTTAGTTTCATAATATATTATAATAATGTACATAGGTACCGTAAATTAACGTTTTTGCATATATATTTTAATATTTGTACACTGTATTCTAAGACTGTATTGTATAGTACATTAAAATATGAAGAGGCCAAACTGTACACATATTTTTAAGATCTGTATCGGTACCCATATTTATACAAATAAACTTTTCATTTCATCCAAAATTAATTTCTTTAATTAAAAAAAAGTTAGGGCCACTTAAAGATTTCCGTAAAATCCAAAGATATCATGGTCACCTGAAGAGAAAAGACAATTAATGAGTACGCGAAGTTATTTTTTTTTTGTTGATCTCACTATTGTCAGAGAATATAAAGTATTACTGGACTATTTTGAATTGGAATGGCTAGGATAACCATAACATATATTTCCAAGTTACGTTCTTTAAATTGTTTTAACTTCAAATTTTCATTGTTTTTACATTTAAAATGTATGCTACTAACGCTTCTTAATACCCTCTAAAATTATCGGGGTTTGGTTAAAAGTCATCCTGTATAGGTATATCCCGATGATTATATACATGAGTAATAATTAAATAATTCAAGGAATTGGTTTTATACTGTTTAGTGACTACATATTGCTGACAGAATAATTATTTATTATATATAAATTGGCGATAGCTTAAATCATACCCATTTAATATTGTTTATATTAATAACAAAGTTAATAACTTAAATAACCAAAGCAAATAAACTAAGCTAATCCAGTTATTACCAGAAAATAAGTAGATACGTATTAAGGTATAATACCAGATAGGATATGACTGAAGGCTCATTAATACTATTTTTGTAACGAAGTCGATTGTCCACACAAAAGCAAACAATTTATGTGATAGATAACACAAGCACGTTATTTTAATCGCATCAACATGATTCTGGTTATTTCCAGAAAACGCAATTTGACCCAGATAGTAAAGAGTAAATACGTACTTGTATTGCGTAATGGAGAGCTTTGGCTGCGGGATGTATACTGAGGTTCTCCATGGGTACTATCTCAGGTTTCTGCCAACCACCCAGGTGTTTGTGGTAGTGTACTCGGAGCATGTGGTCGGTGAAGTATTTGCCGAAGCCGAGGTCTTCAGCTTCGGGCTTCGGTTGTAGCTGGTAAGGGGCTGCTAGCTTCACTTGTAGATCTTCATACTGCACATACATTCATATTTGCTTTTAATAAATCTGTAGCGCAGTCCGTACATTAAATATTTTCAAAACAATAGTAAATTAATGGCTTAATGAATAAACTCTTTATTGCACAAAAAAAGACGTTTACATAATACAAAAAGAGACAGAAGGCAAGGGGGGGGGGGGGGACTTACTCCTACAAGAAAACTAACTTTAGCTAACTTTTAATTGGTGCGAGTGCATACATTTTAACAAAGGCCAGAATATTATTCTAACAACACGTGGGCCAACACCACCAGTGAACCACCACTACAGAACTTTTTGCTGGAAAAGCAAGCAATTGGTCAAGAATAACAATAAAAAATATTAAAAAATTTAAATACCTATCACTTTGAAAAAAATAAGTTTGATTCTTTTGATGGAAAATTCTTTGGATTTTTTAACTGAAAGGCCTTTGGTTTTCTACTGTTTTAAAGCTTTTATACACATTTCCAGCCACATATTGAGACTAAAATATATTTTCTCTATATGCTGAAATAAAGATAATGTTTGGTTTTCTTAGAAGAAATATAAAAATTAATACAAATTTATTAATAAATATACTGATACCCCCTCAACCTGATACTGTAATAAGGTTTAAATTAATGGTTTAATTAATTATTTCATACTTAAAAAAATATTGGTGCCAACGCTAGTTAATTATTTTTCCCGAGATCCCAATATTATATAGATCCTACAACTTCAGCTTCAGCGGTTATTGATTGAGACATCTCGAAGAAAACTGACTTGTACACTGTTTCACACTTTATTTACTACTTTACATTACACCCAACCGGTTTCGAATATCAATTTATCTTAAAGGGTTTTTAGATCTCTTTAACGCAAACTATGTGATGCAAACAAATATCCATTTTGTTGTGATTTGTAGAGATTCCGTTTCTGGGCGGAACCCTATTATATTTCTTTCTCCATTTACGTCACGTGTGCAGTGGCATGGTCTACAGTCAATAAATCACGTAACGCATCGATAAGGCAACTATTCAAGTAAATAAGCATACGCCTCCGAGCACCGCCGACACAAACATGATAAAAGTTCATCTGGCTCCCATAGGTCACTAATATTGTACAGAAACTTCCATTAAGTGTTCTAATTAATATTAGGTATACAGACTAACCGATTTATAATACATTTAACATGAGTTTTTTTATCGTCTTCAAATAGATATTGTTATGGGAACAGGGGGCGCAAGGGGGTGCACTTGCACCCCCCTGCCTCTGAGAAATCCTCAATCATTGCGGTCCGGAGACCTAAAGGTTCTCGTGTCGAACTTAGAAGAGTAAATAATGATGGGCACTTTTGTATAAAACCTGGCCAGACCACCAATACAAATTTTGTACCTATGTGTTACTTTATTGATACCTAAAAATATATTATATCCTTCAGACCGATGGGGTATAAAAAATGGTCCCTCAAGAATAAAATGAAAAATTGAAACCCAAATCCAGAAAGGAAATGCTGCCAGCATTCTGGGAACCCTGCCACAAGACGGCAGCGATCTGGCAAATATTTTCTTCTTAGTTTAATTTTAAATAAATAGGTAAATTTGTAAGGTTTAATTTTAGTTTTATTTCATGTTATTTAAGTTTTTATGTTTCTGTTAATAAAAAATATGTATTAAAGTAATTATAAATGAATTATTAATTTTTTCCATAGAAACCGAGGTGAGTATTTATTTCGGGTAGTTAAGAGTCTCGGGTTGTTAAAATACAGATTGTTGTCATGCAGTTTAGTTTGGCAATTTGTTGGTTTGATTTGCCTGAAGTAGATTTTACTCAGTTTGTTTAAGATAATTTTGTAAACTGGCTTGTATAAAGATATTATTATTATATTATTATTACTATAATTTGAATGAATAAATTATCATTTGTATACTTAATATGTAATTATATAATTATTATTCATAAAATTCCTCTACATCACTATGAATTCGCCACGTCTTGTTACACGATGACGTAGGGTTACCGACGTAGCGCTCTTAGACTATTGCGTTCTATCTTATTAGGGTGACGTGTTCCTTTTAATACCTACTGTTAAAAAATGTTTTTTTTTTAGTATATTAGACCATGGTTAGGAACAATGTTCGTGAAATCAAGGGTATAATATTATTTTAGTACTTATACTGTAACAACAAATACAAAATACTAGCTTCTGCCCGCGGCTTCGCCCGCGTGGCCTACAGGAAACAAATAACATTTTTTTCAGAAACAAACATTTTAAGTGCTCTCACTCCCTCTGCGAGTCAAGGTGTAGTGCTCGGCCGAAAAATTCGCATGCTCGTTTTTCGGCCTCGTGGAACTTCGCTCCAAATACGGGGACTCACCGATCAAAGTTTTTCCGAAAAGTGTCAAAATCCCTATCAGTTTTCGAAAAATGTCAAACTTGAATACGGCAGCGTAATTGGCGACCTTAAATACCCCTTGATACCGAGTTTCATGCAAATCGGAATACTTTTTTGGACATGTCAAAAAATTGTCAAAACCTGTCAAATTCAATTTTTTTTAATTAATGTGGCTCCCGCTTGACCGATTACTATAGTTGAAACCCAAACTCCTTACAATTAGCCGTTCGGGAGATATGGCCAATCAAAGTTTGGCAATTTTTTTTTACCGTCATCTAGATGTCGCCGAGCCCTTTTCTTAGAGTACCATGAACATGGTTCTAGCATCAGCCGTTTAAGAGATACGGGCCTGTAAAGTTTTGACACTTTCGGCAGGTAGATTTCGTCAAGACGTTTTCCTAGACATCCATCAACATGGGTCTAACTCCAGCCGTTTGGGAGATACAGGCCGTCAATGTTTTGACAATAAAAAAATCTTTTTTTGGCACCCCATGGTCCAACCCCTAGGGTTGTACTATCTTCCGTTCCAAAGATATTTTGCTGGGATATAGATAGATAGATATATTGTGGATATACAACGTGTAACAGAAAGGTGTAACCAACTTTTACTATGGAGCCAACCCTGAAATCTCAAAAAAAAATCTGCCCTTCCATACATTTCGGCCGAGCGGCATTGCATTTTTCTATGAAACAGTAAAATATTTTTTTCGAGATACAGGTTTTGTTTCATAGTAAAAGTTGTTCTATAACATTGACTGAATAAGCTCTTCAAATATGGTTACACCTTTCTTTTACATGTTGTATAGATAGATTCCTCAAAAGGAAAAAAATGGAACCCTAATAGGATCACTTGTGTGGCTGTATGTCTGTCCGTCTGTTACAGACGATTTGCTCTGGCATACATACTTTCAAGAATTTTCATGTCTACTATACTTATTAAATTTCAAAATCGATGCTATTTTCGTAATTAACGTCCCAAAAAACAATAAAAACGACACCCATATTGATGTTTACACATTTGAACATTTCAACCCCATCGCACCCCAACAGGGGATGATGGTATTTCACGTCAACTACGTTGGATTTAGAAATCGTTGTTGTTTTCTTAATCAGCGACCCGATAAACCATACAAACGATACCCATGTCGATTTTCAGAATTTGTCACCCCATTTCCCCCTTTTAGGGGTTGAATTCTGAAAAAAACCTGAAATACATGTTTACTTAATTATATAAGTACTCCTGTGAAGTCTCGAATAAAATAGTCTAACTAATCTTGTTTCCCCATACAAACTTTGGACACCTGTTTTTGAAAAATCCTTTCTTAGTGGATGCTTACACTATATAAGGTATCTTTATGCAAAATTTCAAGTCTATAGGTTTAGGCTGATATATCAGTCAGTCAGTCAGTCAGGACTTTGAATTTTATATATACAGATTACGTCACATCCCACAACCTTAGACCCTTGCAATAACAAGATTTGAAACATACAGTAAAAGCTTTCATTTGGTATGCATGCAGTCTAAAAGCCCAAAACAAAAGAGCCCATAATTTTTAGGGTTCCGTAGTACCTAAAAGGTACAAAAGGAACTTTATGGTGAGATTCCGTTGTCCGTCCGTCCGTATGTCACAGCCTCATAACTTTAGCACCGTTAAAGATAAATACATGAAATTTGGCACAAAAATAGCATTAATTTGCCCACATATTACGGTGTAAAAAAATATATATAAAATTTGAAATTGTTCAAAATATTTCCAACACAAAAGTGAGAAAAATAAAAAAACATTATCCTAAAAATACAATATGGGTATCAAATTGTAGATATTAAAAAGCTGATTGTAAACATATATACGTTTACTGTATTTACTGGCACTGGTTTCGAGAAATCTTTAAAAAACCACAAAATTATGTATATCCCCCACCATTATCTCCGAAACTGGTAGACCGAAAAATATGAAAAAAAATTTGATTATAGATCATAACTGGCCAATTACAGGAAAATCATAGCAATTTAAAAAAAAATTTGCGCAAATGAGAAATATAAAAAACCGGCCATGTGCGGGTCGGAGTCGCGCACGAAGGGTTCCGTACCATTATCTATAAAATCGGCAAAAAAAACATGTCTGTTGTATGGGAGCCTCCTTAAATATTTATTTTATTGTGTTTTTAGTATTTGTTGTTATAGCGGCAACAGAAATACATCATCTGTGAAAATTTCAACTGTCTAACTATCACGGATCATGAGATACAGCCTGGTGACAGACGGACAGACAGACGGACAGCGGAGTCTTAGTAGTAGGGTCTCGTTGGTTACCCTTTGAGTACGGAACTCTAAAAAGAAGTAAAATAAATAAAAATATTTTATAAAAATACAATATGGGTATCAAATTGTAGGTATTAAAAAGCTGATTGTAAAAATATGTAGTTTGGCTATATTTAATTGCATGTATTTCGAGAAATCCTTGAAAAACCATAAAAATGTATTAAATTTATCCTTATCTACAAAACTGGTGGACCGAAATATATGAAAAAAATCATGGTAATGTGTTTACGTAAAGATTACAGGAAAAATAAAGGTGGGGGCTCCTTATCTCCAAAACTGGTGGATCGAAAAATATGAAAAAAATCATGGTAATATGTGTTTACGTAAAGATTACAGGAAAAATAAAGCGGTCGATAAATTCACAAAAAAAAATTACAAAATTAAATTTATCGTGCACAATACGGAACCCTAGGTACGCGAGTCTGACTCGCACTTGGCTGGTTTTAATTCAAAATTGTGGTTGTGGAATATTCTATTAGACTATTCTACAACCAATTTTGAATTTTTTATGTTGAATGTACTTTTCATAACTTAAACTTCGGCACAAGTTTCACTGTTATGCGATAATAGAAATATGATCTGCCCAGACAGACCATGATATGCCCAATTCTACGCTGTGCCGAAAGCATTTATACCAAGCAGGCGCGTGCCCAGGGGAGAGGGTCAGGGTCATGACCTCCCAAAAAGATTAAGCAAGTCCCAAAAAAAAAACTTTATTTTTTTATTGAAATACAACATATTTCCATATACAAGGTGAATTTGTGAACATCGTCCAAATTCATACTTGAGCCTTGGTAAGTGATCAGCATCATGAACCAATAACGATTTTAGTAAAATTCATAAAATTAAATTTCGACTCCCCATAGTGATTGACTCAGGACTGGGAGTGAATTACTATGGGAAGTCGAAATTTCATGATACGAATTTCACAAAAATTGATATCGATTGATGATACTGATCACTTACCAAGCCTCTAGTATGAATTTGGACGATGATCAAAAACTCAGCTTGTATAATTAATTATTTAAAACAGATCGACTTACGTGAATTATCTCGCGATACGCGATATGTTTCGAATTCATTCTCAGTGCAGTGACTCCGCCGTCCGCTCGCTTAAGGGGCTGCACAATGCTAAAATTCAGTCCTACTCTAACGCTTTTGTTTTTTAACTGTCTATCCTGCTCTAATCAAATGCCGCGCACGCAAAACTTCAGTTATTTTGAAATCGCGGCTACATTAGGACATTAACTATAATTTCTTTATGTAATAAAGATGGTTTTTTATAGTAAGTCTGCGTGTGTCGGTTTCGTTTCAATCAGTTTTGACATACGGAAACTGAATCGATTTTTCCGTGAAATTCATGCTTTTTTAAAAGTATTACAATTAATAGTATATTACGATACGAGAGCGAAGTTTCTCGCACGAGTTTTGTATAATTTGTCATAGCACAAGTGCGGAAAATGCCGACTTTACGCACGCGCAGAGAAGATTGATTATTTATGTTTATTTATAAAGTGTAATTAATAATTGTCTTGAGTCAAAAAATATGCCAGTTTTTTTTAAATTTTTACCATCTACAATGACGGAACTGAATCCAATGCAAAACTGATGTTTAGCATTGTGGAGCCCCTTAAGAACGAATTCGGAAAGAATTCGAAACATGTCGCGTATCGCGAGATAATTCACATACGTCGATCCGTTTTAAATAATTAATTATGAACTCAACTTACAGTAGTTACAAATCTTAAAGAAATATTCCCCCGATGACCCCCCCTGTTTTAAAAGCTGGGCACGCGCCTGATACCAACACCGATCGGATATCAATAAAGCTTGCCTACATTCTCGTTTTCAGGCTTTCTCGTGTATTTAGTTCTCGGCGAGAGTGTACCAGCTGCTTCAGAAGAGGGGCTTGAAGTTAGTCACAGAAAGCGTCTCAATCTCTCTGGAAGGGTGTGCGCGAAGGGATACTGCGCAGGTGAAAGCTAGCTTCACGCACGCCTTCTGTACTGTACGCGGTAGAAGAGTACTATATTCTTTGACTGTACGTATTTACTTACCCTAAAAGAGAGATCAGGCGTGAGGTCAGGTCTGGGTTTGTGTTGGTACGCAGAGGGCGCCACTGGATCCTGTGCCTGGAGGGGAGCTTGGCTGTCTTCCAGCTCCTTGTAACGCAACGAGGAGCTGCAAGTTCGCACCGTCTGGAACTTGTGCTGGTTCTCGAATATCCACTTCACTAAGGCCTAGAAACGTTGCTCTATTTTATTGGAAATTCACGGTGATGGTTATAGGATAGGCGTAAATGGAGGAAGGGGGGGGGGGTCGTAATGTTATCGTAAATGTTCTGAACTTATTTGCAACAACATTTCAAGGCTCGGCTTCAAACTTCACATGTATAATCTCTACCACCTACTGAACCTCCCATAGGAAGTTCGGGCGGTTGATTAAATTTCATCTTATATAATACTGGCCGTAGCTGTTTGTGGTTTTGAAAAAAAATAGTTAAGATCTAAAGATTCTAGAACTAACAAAGATCATTTATAAACAGAGATTTTATGGACGAGATGGCAATTTATGTTTTATTAAATTAAGTAGATACCATATAAGCTAAACATAATATCCTTATCTATGATGTCAGGTAGAGACTAGAGCCAAGTTTACACCAAATGAAAGTTATTATAGGAATTAGTGTCTGTAAACTGTGAAATCTTTATGATATTCTTATGTAAAATCGCCAGCCCAATAATTAAAAAAAAGCCTTACCTTGCTGCGACGCAGAGGCATTTTGATGTCGCTGGTTTTACAAAATTCACAACACAAGAAAATAACACAAGAAAGTAGTTTTCAGTCTATAAAACACTTTCACTATTTTTTCCTAAACGCGCAATAAACTGCCGTTTGAATTCACCGATACGAAAATTAATGATTAACACAAATATGAATTATTATAAAAATGTTAATTATCATCACAGGCTCTGAGCTGACTGACTTCACTCAATCTAAAGCACAAACATTTAAAGAGCAAATGATAAGATTGTGAGCTGACCTATGACGTACACATTTGTTATCAACACAAATTATAAACATCACTTGATACTGCAACGAAATTTTATCAAAACAAGGATTACGCACATAGACAAATACTTAGCTGTTAATTTTTGAACATGTGTATCGAACTTGTAGAGCTAAATGTCGCGCAACTTTGTTAGCGGTGCTGTAAGGTCGAGTGAAAGGTATTAACTGTATTAGGTCACAGAGGACCCACGTTAATACACATTTAAATGAATATGTTAATGCCACTGGCAAATCGGCGTTTATTTACGCACAACGCCACCAATTTACATTGAGAATTATTCCGCATAATAACAATATGCTTTAAGCAGAAGAAAAGGTTATTTCGTCACTGAATCTACACTCCCTTCCTGTAAGTAAATTGAAGGAACACCGTGCCCCTAAGTTGCAATTCCTACCTAAAGGTAGACTTAAAATAGGTCTTAATGCTTTGTCGACGAAAGTATACGTATCACCTTGGTCTTGATACTTGATTATACAAAACAAATGAAAATATTTCATGTTGAATTAAACAGGATCAACAGTATCATTAACAGGATTTAAAAGTTACTGTCTGTACATCTTAAATCCATCCATCTATCAGCCCGTATTCGTCCACTGCTGGACATAGGCCTCCCCAATATTACGCCACTCTTGGCGGTCCTCAGTCATCCTCATCCAGCCGCCACCCGAAACGTCCTTCAGATCGTCAGGCCTGCGGGCTATGCTTGGGACATCTCTGATGGATAAAATCCGAAACGAAGATATCCGTCAGAGATCGAAGGTGACCGGCATAGCCTGCCGAATCAGTAAGGTGAAGTGGCAGTGGACTGGCCATATTTGTCGCCGACGTGATAACCGTTGGGGCCGTAAGACATTGGAATGGAGACAACGTACAGCAAAGCGCAACGTAGGCCGCCATCGTGCCCGCTGGACATCTTAAATAATAATAAGTAAATATATTTGTTTATTCTAGCTCAGAGCCGTATTCCAGACACAGCAAGATTTAAAAAATTCAAAACCTTTGGCAAATATATTTATAGAATTCTAATTAGACATATGTTAATTTCGTACTGATTGTACCGATAACCGCTGTCTACGTCTTGACCTACAATTGTGTCGCTTTCTACAAAAATTAGACGCACATAATAAAATACCTATTTCGGGTGTAATTGGACTGGTATCTTTAAATGAAATCAAATGCTCCACTGATCATACCAAACAACTTTCCCAAAGAAACATAAAAGCGCAAAAAACATATGCCCATATCAGGCTCTCAGTTGATTTTCAAAATTGATACAAAGGAAAACTGTAAATATTTTTTTAATTTCCGCAGTTATGTTTCTTTGGGAAATTTATTCATTATGATCACGAGTATGAGGTTTCATTATAGTAGTTTATGAAACTGGCACATAATACCTAGTTATGTGCAGTTTCATACACTACATTATCTACACTCATGCAATAGGTTACCTACCTATTCTCCAATCTATAAGATCTTTATAACATTTGTCGTAAGCTTTTCTTGATTTTGCTGGTTCGTTTTGATTGTTCATCATTTTTGTTGCTCAGTATTACTGCTGTCAGACATTTTTGCCCAGAATAAAACTTTTAACAAACAAAAAAGCAGTAAAATATTAAATTACTAAATAACACACAAAATCCAGTAGTTCACCGCTCATGTGAAACAAGGGTCCGGTCACAAGTTCTACCATAATTAAAATCAATCGCAATCCACCGCGCATGAGTTTGGTCACAAGTATGACCATCATTCGAACCATTCCCTATTAAAACCTCAGACATGGCTGTATGGGCTAAGTTCCCTTTGCCTTCCTACTTTGATAATGAGCGTTTTTCTCGTTTTTTTTTTCTTAGTTCTTAGCATTCCTCCGGATGTCGGTGTCCATGTTACCATAGATAAAACGTGTTTCGTAGCAATTAATGTCGAAGTCGTTGCTTTTCAATTTTGCCTTTGATTCTGTTGCTAAAGAATACCACAGTATCTAGAAATCTTATTTAACACTAAATTTGACACAAGGAAAAACGCCCATTATACTTTTATAACAGAAAAAGTTATTTAAAAGCATAACTTTGCCAAGAAAACTGTACAGTGCTACAAGGATCTTACGGCGCGTGGGTTGGTTGTGTCCAAAATCGGAACTAACGCCGCTACCATACTCCTTGTTTTACAGCTGCGCCCCCCTGTCACTGTCATCCACGCACCATCAGATCATTGTAGCACTGTACCTACTTTTATTTTAAAAAAAAACACGTTATAGCGACGTTTTCGTAAAAAAAATGACATTATGCACTATTTCATAATCAGAATTTTACGATATGAATGTAGATAAAAAAAGATACCAGTCCATTATCACCCGGTATATAGTACCTGGGAGTAAAAGAACAAACCGTCAATTACACTAAATAGTAAATGCACATCTTTATTAGGTATGCCTTTCCATTTCTATAATTTTAACATTTAATAATAAATAACTACACTGTAATACTTTATAATAATTGTTAATAACTTTCTTTCTTTTAACAGGTTGAAAGACAGAGATTGCCTTCATACAAGTTGTGTTGTGACACATGGTAGTAGAGCGGAAGGCGAAAGGGGAAACGGACATTTAGGCCCATTGGGTTGACAGTAGATCTCGTTTGAATGTTCACTTTGTGACACAATATACTACACTTGTACTGGTTTGTAGAGAAATCTCGACGCTGCTAGCCGTTCCGGCACAATTCTACAGGGAATCGATGACGCCATACGGCGTCGTGTTTAAATTGGTATATCTAATAGTACGCTGAAGGACGCTGTCCAGCGTCTCTGTCCTTCAACGTGTTAACGTACCTACCTTGCCTTACTATAAATAAAAGATCTTCAACTTGATAGTCATAGAGTATCAGTAGGAGTTAGGCGCAAACCATAGTATTTCATGTCAAAAGAAAATCCATATACAATATTAAGCTCAATAAAGTTCAGGTTGCTTAAGCAGCACTCTATCTTCGTTCTTGGCGTGTTTTTGGAGCATGGACATGATCTCGTTGTCGAACTCCTGGGGCGTCGGTTTCTTGCCCACGATCCAGTAGAAGATGTCCCAGTCGTTGCTGGGCGAGTTAATGAGACGGTCGTACATCATGGTTTGCTCTTCGGAGAAGCTGTCGAGGTACTTCTTGGCGAACGTGCTCAGTAGCAGGTCGTTTTCCAGCATTCCTCGTTTGCGGGACTGGTACTGCAGTCTGGAAAGACGTACGATAGACCATTTAAGTGCTTGTGCGCATGTTAACGGCGGCATTTTTCAGCATAAGTAGTCATGAACACACTTATGCGTTAGAGGGATTCCTAACTAGCGCCCGACGACACTCCAACACTAACATATAAACACTACCAGCCCTACGTATATATATATATTTTCCTTGCTGTACAGATGTTTTTTAGTATAGATTTTGTGACAGATGTCAAAGTGACACTAAATCCAGGACAAGAAATTCAAACAGGCAAATACGCGGCTGGTAAAACGTGGTGCAGTCTCAGTGCAACTTAGTATGCCTACTTTAGGTTCCGAAAATTTCATCCCCCCCCCCCCCCGAATACGAGTCCTGGCTACGGGCCTGCCGCCAACGTAAAAACCTAGATTTAAAACGCATAAACAACTGATATCACGAAATTACTCATTCTCTTGAGGCCATAGGCATAAACAACATGGCCAACATTAATTTTATCTTATTTGACTTGTAAAATTAGAACTTGTTAAAATTATATTGAATATTCTGGGAAATTAAGTAAAATCAGCCCATCCTGTTGCATACATACCTACGAGTAGTATAAATCCAAAATTTGTTGGTTTTATTCAAAATCGCACAAAAATGTGTCCTGCAAGATCAAAAGCTGCCATCCTCACTTTTGATGTTTTCGAGATCTGTTTTTATTAATTCCTATACCCAAGCGCTTTTAATACTATTTTATTATTTTATGAAATTTGTTGTTGTTTTTTATTATCATGAACTGAGATATACACGATATCTATGAGAAAAATAGTGTGAGGCGTAACGTCGTCGCGTAAACGTCTTCACTCGCCCAGGTGAAGGCAGTCTAAATCTGCTGAAACTGGTCGGCTTTCCAAATTCAAATTCAAATAGTTTATTTTGCAAAGCAGGTATATATATATTACACTTTTTACACGTCAAATTTAATCTAATTAAATTAAAGGTTTATTTAATTTATGTCGCAATATATATATATATACGATTAAAATGATAGGTAAAATATATATCATACAAGGTGAAATCCAATCGACTGCCCGAACCCATACCGAAAACCCGGCCAGGGACCAGGAACAAGGTTCACTGATCACCAACCAGCCCCCAGCACGAATCCAGGCGGCCAACCAAATCCCATCCTATATACTACATACTAATAGGTCACATATAAAAACATGCCTACTTCCGCCCATTCGATTAGTCTTGCTAAGAAGAAGGGCAAGAAACTTAGCAAGATCATGTCTTTTTTTTTCAACATAAAACTTATACTATACAATAAAGCCGATTCTGAAGGCTTTAATTTTCGTTTTAGTGCTGTCAAAACTAGATTTTCTTCATTGCAAAACAGTTCATAAGTTTTAAGAATAGAAACTTTGTAAAAATTTAAGTTTCGACAGCACTAAAACTAAAATTAAAGTCTTCAGAATTGGCTTTACTATGGGTATAAATTTGTAGGTATTAAAAAGATGATTGTAAAAATATATACTTTTACTATATTTACTGGCACTGGTTTCGAGAAATCTTTAGAAAACCCCAAAAATATGTATGTCCCCCGCCGCCTTATCTCCGAAACTGGATGTGCAAAAAATATGAAAAAAATGACAATTATAGATCATAACTGGCCAATTACAGGAAAACCATAGAGATTAAACAAAAATTGAGCATAAATGAGAAATATAAAAAAGAAGTAAAATAAATAAAAATAATATTTTATAAAAATACAATACGGGTATCAAATTGTAGGTATTAAAAAAGTGATTGTAAAAATATATACTTTTACTATATTTACTGGCACTGGTTTCGAGAAATCTTTAAAAATCAAAAAAATATGTATGGCCCCCCCCCCCCCTTATCTCCAAAACTGGTGGACCGAAAAATATGAAAAAAATCATGGTAATATGTTTTTACGTAAAGATTACAGGTAAAATAAAGTGGTTGAGAAATTCACAAAAAAAAATACAAAATTAAATTTATCATCCACAATACGGAACCCTAGGTACGCGAGTCTGACTCGCACTTGGCCGGTTTTTTTATTCTAGACACTACATCTTCTTCAGGCCTCACTGATCCCGCATAGATATTTTTACTCTATCAGACAATGTTAAACCACACCATACTCCATAATTCACTACTTTGTGGTTTATCTTATTACTTATACCTAATACCTATTATACTTTGAAAATTGTAAGAAATGCTTACCTAGCCTTGCGTGTCTCCAGTGACTGGGGTTTCTCCACTGGATAAACAGGGATCTCCATATAAGTTGTATCCATAGATTTCACTGAGTCACTCATGCATGCTGCCCTCGGCAATTTAGTCAGCAATATTGCAACCTGAAAAATAATAACAAACTCATACTTATCATATAGTAGTGCATAATGGCAATTTATTGATAGGGTAGGAATGAAATGTTGGTATCATGTTTGTCTATAACAACAGATTTAGTTTAAATATCGTTCTGGGTTAGGAATGGCTCACATGAATAAGAAATAGAAGCAAATTAAAGCAAGGTGAGGTACACAATACATAGGTAATAAGGTTTTGTTGAATTGAGTGAATTTTGGATTTAAGTGTTCTGATTGATTAGAAAAAGGCGGGTTTTTCACCATCCAGTTGCGAAACTGCTCTTAAGATATAGGTATCTACTTTTTCTAATCTGGAGGGGAGGTTCACCTTTTTCCCTCCACCCTCCTATTTTCAACAAGCTTAAATTGTAATTGTTAAAACCAACATAAAATCTAAAACAGAAAAAAATACATTAAAAAAACTCAGAGCTAACGTTATTAAACCTAAATTTATAAACAAATAATAATTACAGGCTTTATTCGCATCATTTTGAGACCAAGAAGTTGCTGCAGATTCTGGATTCACAAGTTTTTCACAAAATCCAAAAATATATTACGCAAGTGGTTTGTTTTGATTTTTGACTAATTTTTGCGCACTGGCTAAATACACCTAGGGTACGTTTCGTAACGTGCGATTATCACTCGGAGCGATGCGAATTTTACCCTGCATCGTTCAAAAATCGACCCGAGTGAAACCGAGGGTAAACGAACTGTTACCTGACAGTTGCGCTAAGGCTACGTTTCAGAACGTGTGATCTTCGTGCGAAATTTCACTCGTTTTTAAGAAAGAGACAAAGCTATATACTAGAAAGAGAATGAAAGATCTGGTTTTGAAACGCTTGCGAGTGATTCCCGTGAGAAAAGCGTTTTGAAACGGTCTGGAGTGACACACGTCAAGTAAATACATAACCTCAAATCAAAATAAATAAATTAAGTAAAGTACCTAAATACCTATTGCTTTTAATATGGATGGCATTGCAACCTTTGCATTTGCAAGCCATAATCCTGTCGAAGCAGTTTCGAAACATTTTCCCGTATTCGTACGGAAATGTTGAATTCTATTTTCAAAAATTGTCCGAATCCCGAGAAAACTCCGAAATGACAACTGTCAGGCGAATTTTAACGGTACCCAAACAGAGTTAGAAATCGCACTTGTCAGTGCGATATTCACATTTCCCGAAAGCGTTTCTAAACACATATCGCAACTGTCAGGTAACAGTTCGTTTACCCTCGGTTTCACTCGGGTCGATTTTTGAACGATGCAGGGTAAAATTCGCATCGCTCCGAGTGATAATCACACGTTACGAAACGTACCCTTAGTGAACAAGAATAAGAAATAAAATGTATTATTTTGTAACATGAAATTCTAATATTAATATAAAAACTTTCCCTTTTATATTATTTACTGCTGCGGCTCGACTTTACCACTATCTTACCGGCAAACCTACCCGAGTTAAGTTATTCAGGGAGAGTAAGAGGACAGCTCTCAAACAGGCACAACCAGCTGTTTAAGACTGTTATAGCCGGGCGTTAAACCAAACAGACTGGTGACGGGCAGTGGCGTCACTGATGCGAGGGTTTTGGCACCATGCTCACCAACCCGCCTGCCCAGCGTGCGTGAGTATGATGGGCATCACTTCCAAGAGAGGCGAAATCTTGGAAAGGCCTATGTTCAGCAGTGTAAAAAGACAGGCTGATGGATAGATGGACTGCTGCTGATTGATTAACACATGGAAAATGACCAAATCATCATATTAATTTGATGAATTGCATTACACATGAAATCATCGTCTTTTTTTTGGTCGTAGACATTCGAAGAAGAAAATCTAAACAGAAAACGAAATAGTTTTCAACTTTCTTTCTACACGGGCATCTACCTAAACCATTATTCATCCAACGCACAAATTATATGATCCAACGTTAAGCCAACAGCTGGCTATAGTCAAGTCATAATACTGCTAAAGCAACGTTTTAAAATAAACCAAAAGATTACATTGAAATTTTTGCCAACTCTATTGTAATATTTTCGTCGAAAATTCCACTGAATTTTGTTCTTACCTATAGAAAATATAAAAATTTATGTTTACGAACATGAAATCCGGTGGAATAGTGCAAATACATTATAATTTCTACTAAACAGTTCGTCAATCTTATAAGAAACGTTTGTATAATTTTACATTTGCTGTCAATGTTACAAGCAATGACTTTATTTATTCCTTACAATGTCGGGAAAAAATGTAAGGGCAACACTATTGAAAAAGGAAAATTAAAAAAAGTGGCCATTTTTTTTAATATTAGGTGTATTTAGACATGGCCTAATTTTTGACAGAAAAAAAAGAATAGTGCGTTCCGAGTCATGACATAAGGTGTGGTTATCAAAACAATCAGATTCAGCACGCTCAGCTACCGTTGGTGAGTTGGTTAGGTAAACAAAACACATACAGACATCGTGACCGACCATTGAAGTGTCAAATTGATGGAAACCCATCTCTAGCTGTGATGGACACCTTTTTCCATTCGGAACGACTTGGGGCGTGAGTGGTGTGATGGTAGCTTTATTACTGTTAGCGCTATTCGGAACCTAGTGGTTGTTATGGCAACAAGTGGTCAAACTTCATAAACTGTCAATCTTAACCAGTGTGGTCAACATAGTGAAATTTCCACTAAAACTGGTGAATTAGAAATCCCTTCTAGCGGTAAAATATTGTTTTTTGTGGCTGACGATTTTTTTAGTGAATTCGTCTACTTTAGTTAGTTATAAAACAAGACACTAAAACATTATCTATCATGTTTCCATTTTCTTTTCGATAATAGTTTAAGTAATTTATTTACGTTTAAACAAAGAATTAGGTACTTAGTGGAAATTTATTTATTCATACAAACTTTTAAGAAAAAATAATTTAGATCTAAACTAAGTAAAAATAAATAAATTACCTAAAACAAATTAAATTAAATTAAATAAAAAACTTTTTCCAAATCGCTGCCAGATGGGAGGGCACCCAAGACACTGGCAGCGTTACCTCGTTGGATGGCTAAGCTTATCCGTTGTTCGAGGTACGCGCCAGCCCTCGGTACTTAGTTACTTTTGCTATTTCATTATTGATTTTTCTAGATTCTAACGCTTATCTCTCTATTCAATTTAAGTATGGGCTTTTTACATTTATTTGTTTGTAACTAATATTATGAAAAACAAGAAAGATCTTACTAAGTTGTGTTTTAGGTGCTACATGTATTAATTCTTCCACTATATGTATTAATTACCGGTTCCTCGTCCTCCACGTAACTTCCCACTATTTTGTTCTATCTATCATGTGGCGTGGCGTCTTCTGACCAATGAAAATTCCTTTCAAAATATCAACGTACTATATAATCCAAACGCTTCGTATATCGAATTTTGAGTGTTCGGATTATCGAGGTCCTACGTTATTTCAAAGTACGGTTCTACATTTATTAGAATTGGATTTTCTTTCCTATTTTATTAATCTTTGTATGGTTCGTACATCTTATACTGCCAAGATCACGCCAAGTTATTCACTTGTAGTACTACATTAGCCCTTATTAGGGAAGCTGTAATAAGTGTATCTGATATACCTACATTACATAAATAAATATATTTCATTTCATTTCATATTATATTGAAGTCTTAATTACACATAATTTATGTATATTACGACTATGAATTTTTCCTATGAAAAAAAGTATCCTACGTTGTTTTCCGCCCCTAGCTTTGTGCTGAATTTTAGCGAAATTATTTCAGTAGCTTCAGAGTGAAAAGTAACAAATAGTTATACACGCAGAATGATAAATTTCAGTGAAATCGTTTTCTAGTTTCAGAGTGAAAAAGTAATAAACAGTTTCTACTTACCTACTCGTATATTAATAGGGAAATAGGTCAGAGTGTCGACTGTTGATAAGGGGGCACGATACTGATGTCTTATTTTCTGGAATATATATTTGTCTGCAATAGGTAAAAAATCAAAGAAAATTAGTTATCTAGTGGTTTGCTGGTGGTTTGTTTGAAAAACAATTTTTAGTGGGCTTAGGAAATAAAAAAGTTGGCAACACTTTAATCAAAAAAAACGGGCAAGCTTTGTAAACTTGTGAATTGTGATGATGAAATGAAAACTTAAATATTTCTATAACTTGGCTTAGCTATAATGAAAACTCATTGCAAATAATTTCCATTAACAATGGCCGATATTAGAATCTTTATTCTCAGTACAATTGGTAAGATCTTATTGTTTATCTATTGTTTTGTGTTTGTGATATATGCCTGCTTCACGACAATAATTTGTTTCAGAGCACTACTTTAATGTTAATAATGTGAAAATAAACGAAGAATCTGAAAATTCGGTGGCGCAATTCATACATAACCCACAACAGCTTCATTTGCAAAGTTTTGTGATTAAGGAGAATGTTTTGCAGGTGTTTACTGAAGTAAGAATTTGATTATTTATTAAGGCCAGGGAATTCAGAGAAATCACTCCAACTTCAACGCTTTGATTTTACACCAGTCTATCCTACTAGTGAAAGCGGGCCGCTAAAAAAACTCGCGATTTTGAGGTGTTTTTATTTATTATTTTGGAATTAGAGGGTTGGGTTTTTGAAATGACGGCCGTTTTATATAAAAAAAAATTGCCTTAAAGAAATGATTATTTAGTGAGTTTATCCATTAACCCAACAGTCAGGATGTCCACTCGCTATAGTTTCAATGATATACCTACATAACTTGCAATATTAAATTCATTCTATTGGTAATACTTTGTCTGAACTCACTGTTAGGTTACAATAAGAGATGGGTGAGGGCTCATAAGCCAGGTTTACATTTAGGCTAATTAGTAGTAGAGTAACTTGCGTAACAATTTATTTATTCAATATTTTTTTTATTGCTTTTGTATTTCAACCATTTACATACCCAGCAAAAAATTTTAGTACCATATAGTAGCCGATTCTGAAGGCTTTAACTTTAGTTTTAGTGCTGTCAAAACTAAATTTTCATTGTTGCAAAATAGTTCATAAGTGTGAAGAACAGAAGCTAAATTACTTAGGAAAAATTTAAGTCTTGACAGCACTAAAACTAAAGTTAAAGCCTTCAGAATCGGCTTTAATGTTTATATTTAGAGTGTAATGTAAATTATACTTTTAACCCTCACACTCAACTCTCTACTCTACCTGTGTAAACTAGGCTATAGAATTAGTCTACTAAGCAGTGGCGTGCACAGAACTTTTTGCTGGAAAAGCAAACAATTGGTCAAGAACAACGATAAAAAAAATATGAAAAAATTTAAATATCACTTTGAAAAAAAAAGTTTGTATAGGAAATTTTCACTCTAAGGTAGACATTGTCTACCCTGGCGTCATACAAAATTTTTTTTTTCAATGTGATATTTAAATTTTTTCATATTTTTTTTATTGTTGTTCTTGACCAATTGTTTGCTTTTCCAGCAAAAAGTTCTGTGCACGCCACTGCTACTAAGGCTTACATTATAAATCTGTGGTGTTATTTAATATATTTTTTTGCTATGATACAGTATAGATAGTTTATACACAATAGATAATATCATTGCAGATCCAAAATATCACACACAAGTCCCTCGTATTCTATAAAACTTCTGCCCAAGTCTTGACCTCAGAAAATGCTGAAAAACTTGTGAATATCGTAACTTTGTCAGAGGCTCCGGCGGAGTCACTGTATCATGAATTGAAACAAGTTTATGCGCCTTTACTTGTATTGGTAAGAAATAGTTCAGACATTTATTTAATTTACTTAGATACCTGTTATAATACACAATCTAGAACTTAACCTTTTTAAATAAAACTTTAGGTTTAGTGTTGTCAAAACTTTAATTTTTCCAAAGTAATTTAGCTTCTGTACTTGATGTTTAAGGACTATTTTGCAATGAAGTATAATTAGTTTTGACAGCACTAAAACTAAAGATAAACGGTGTTACTACAAAACGGTGTTTAACTTTAGACAGTGTTTAAATCTGTTGCTGTCACTTTTTTACGATGTGAAAGAAAAGGCGACAACGACAGATTTAAACACTGTCTAAAGTTAAACACCGTTTTGTAGTAACACAGAAAGCCTTCAGAATCGGCTATAATAGATTCCTTATATGGGTTAAGCAGGTTTTATATTTAATAACATATACTCAATATTTTTCCACAGGAAAATGATTTAGTTTCAAGTAAACTTCAACAGAATCTAACAGACTTAGAAACTAATTTAAGAATACTAACACATAATAAGCATGATTTACTAAGTTTTAATGGTAAGTACATATAAACGGATTTCATAGTATAAACCCTAATGTTGCAATATAACATTGTCTTTCTGTTCTCAGTGATTCTTTCAATCAATGATGAGATAGACTATTGGAAAAATGTTACGCAGAAGAAAGATGCCAGTAAAAAAGAGAGAGAGGCTGCTTCATCTTTTAGTGAACTGTTTGAAGATATCAATGAAGAAATAAGGTTTGTTTCAGGAACAAGTTTACCAGATGCCTATCATAAATTTACAACTTGCCCCTGTTTTTCAGACTATGATAACATGATAACACAGAAACCCATAGTTGCTACAATAAAATATGGGAGTTTTTCACATTTGCCTCAGAATAAAGAGTTTTTGAAAGTGGTTTCTTCAAATTTAATTGATATTTAACTTAAAAAAAATCTGTTTCAAGGATGGCAGGTGGCAACCCTAATAACAATAATATTTCTTTAAATTGTTGACTTATGTCGCTCCACTAAGGGCCGAAACATATTTCAAATCCTAAATATTCTACTTTTATTTATGTATATTTTAAATTATATCTATCCTACTTAAACAATTTAGTAATGCATTCGACTGATGACAGCCCAATACCGTGGGCCGAAGTATATCGAGTACCTATTTTTAATGTTTTACTATTAATAAATAAAGAACAGAAATAAATAAAGCTTAAAAAGCTCAATATAATATTATTAACTACTTACATAATAAAATAACAATGAAATGTTCAGAATGCTATCATCAAATATCTATTTTTATTATACGACTGACGACGACCACTAGTGGGTCGAAATATATATCGATAATATATTCATAATTTGTTTTTAAATTAGTAAAACAATAAAAATAGGAACCTGATATACTTCGGCCCACAGTATTGAGCCGTCATCAGTCTAATGCATTACCTACCTAATTATTTAAGTAGTTTTTAATAACTTTTGTATAAAAGTTAACAAATTTAATGTTTTTTTTAACAGATCTTTGCAAACTACAGCTGTTTCTGATATTAGAGAAGGAGCTGAAAATATTGGAGGTCTTTTAGATGATGTGTGGAGACTCACAGTTTTCCCTTATTCACAGGAGCGAATGAAGCATGTGTTGGATATCATTGGTAAGTAGAGCATAAATAAGATTTCTCGTATTAAAGTATGTATGCTTTCCATTAATAAGTTATAAATTTCAGGCCATTTTATATGTTCAGTAATTCAAAAGATTCTAATAAATAACAACATCTGGAAAGTTCATGCTGGAACTAAGGACAACGAAATACTCACCGTGTTGTCTGAAAGCCTCAGGGTTGTGCACACATGGACAAGTGCCTGCCAATCTCTTACAGAAAATTATTGGCCTAACTACGCGCTTCATCCTTGGAATGGGAAGTCTTATGTGCCAAAATTCTGTTTGAATTTTGAAGCTAGAATGAAGGAGGTATGTTAACTATACTTTGTTAATTATAGATTGATTCGAATGACAGGTCTTATCAGTTCATATAATTTAAGCTTTTTAATCCAATTTTTGTGGTTTTAAATTCCAGTGCGTGTAAATCGATGAACTAACGTTAACTGTCATTCTGATCAAGCTATATGAACAAAGTATATACTATATTTATCTAAACCCTAAGCATGTGAGTTTTTATCAGCTGTACGAGACTTAATTTCAAATTTAATATTACAGATCCATGACATCAGATCTACTCACAATCAGCTAAATAAGCTTCTTAGCCATTCAGAAAGACGAGAACTACAAACTGACCAAATGTTTGAACCATTTCAGAGTAAGTTGAAATTATATAGAGGGCTTCGAGCTAAAAGGGTGTATTTACAAATACAAAGTATCCACTAGTTATTTATCAATATTTTTCTAACGCTTTTTCACGTCGTAGACTTAGGCATAATAGTACGTTACGTTCAGTACATCATAGAACTAATAAATATGGAGATTCGCGAAAAAAAGTTGGAAGTTTTGGGATTCAGAAAATCTGTAGGTACACCTTTTCAGTTTGATGCCCTCGGTATAGACATCGAAAAAGCGTTTGCTACCTTCTAGCATGATGGTCTACTTCATAAACTTATCTCAAATGAAGTGCTATTGGAGATTGAATGTTGACCGTACCAGGTTTATTATATACTAGCTGGTGCCCGCGACTTCGTCCGCGTGGAAGAAGATAATGCGGCCACAGTGGGATTCCCGCAGTATAAAGTATCCAGTTTTTATTTAAATAATAAAGCCGATTCTGAAGGCTGTAATTTTAGTTTTAGTGCTGTCAAAACTAAATTTTCTTCGAAACAAAATGGTCCTAAAGAGTAAGGATTAGAAGATTTCTTTGGAAAATTTTAAGCTTTGACAGCACTAAAACTAAAATTAAAGCCTTCAGAATTGGCTTTATTAAGTTATTGAACAGTGATCTTCCTTCCTTCTTTAATTGTAATTAATGCCTCACTGCTGAGGATCCAACAGGGATAACCATACCAATGATGCATGAAATACCGACAAAAGTACCGTATTTTTTTTTGTATTTGTATCCTACACAGTAATTTTTTTTTTGGAATATAATCGATGTACAGTCAGATAGACACGGTTCTATTACAGTTTTTAATAATATTTTAAATACTTTTCAGTTATGATAGTGGTAAAAAATATATATATTTATAATAACTGTCGCCCGCGACTTCGTCCGCGTAGAATTTAGTGTTATCTTGCACCACTTGGAATTTTGAATATTGTAATTTGACAGTAGGGGACAGTCGTAGTAGTTTTCTTATGCTCACAAATGATAACCTTCCCTTCTATTTCAAGCTTTGCTATGAAAATAGGTTAAAGTTAATCTATCTTTTGGGCGAATAAGCATCTAGTTTCAATTTTAATATATTTAAGCCACATAAAAGAATTTCTTTTTACACAGCATTTACCGTTTTTCCATCTTGTGCTAGCATGAAAAGATTGTTTGCTTTACTGACCTGCGAGCAAGCCACATACAGTTGGCCGTGAGAAAAACAATCAGACCTTAAGTCGACACCAGCAGCCTTAAGGGCCTGACCCTGGGACTTGTTTATAGTCATCGCAAAGCAAACGGCTACTGGAAACTGCGCTTGAAATCGAACGGGAAGTTATTGGGGATGAGTGGTATATGCGGTATAAAAACAGTTTCACCTGAGCCACATCCAGTAAGAATCTCAGCTTCAATAATTTTTCGTTGTAAAGCAGTTAGTTCCATTGCACAAATTTTATGCTCGAATCAAATAATTGCGCGATGTAATTTATTTTTCAATTCCAGAACTAACCATAATAATTCAGATCTTAGAGGTAAGACTAAAAAAATATCGATTATAGATCATAACTGGCCAATTACAGGAAATCTACAGCGATTAAAAAAAAGTTGAGCACAAATGATAAATATAAAAAAAGAAGAAAAATAAATTAAAAACATATTTTATAAAAATGCAATGTGGGTATCAAATTGTATGTAGGTATCTATTAAAAATCTGATTGTAAACATATATAGTTTGGCTATATTTAATTGCTTCTATTTCAAGAAATCCTTGAAAAACCATAAAAAATGTAGGTCCCTCCCTAATCTTGCCTCCTTATCTCCAAAACTGGTGGACTAAAAAATATGAAAAAAATCATGGTAATATATTTACGTGAAGATTACAGGATTAAATAAAACGGTTGATATATTCACGAAAAAAATTACAAAATTAAATTTATCATCCACAATACGGAACCCTAGGTATGCGTGTCTGACTCGCAATTGGCCGGTTTTTTCCTATACATATGCTATAAGATCTATTTGTGAACGGAATTTCAAATTTATAAGAAAGCTGGAAGTGCTGGATAGCTTTCCATGGTAAGTCAATTTGCAAATTGACTACGTATAACACTCATTCGTGACATCTATAGGCCTTTAACGCTAGACATTATTATTTGCTATGTAACTTCTAACAGTAAAAAAGTAAATTCCTAGAATCGATAAATGACGATAACTTGTTTCCGTCGTTCGATTTTAATGAAATAAAACCTATATTCTGCTCCAAATTAAGCCCCGTCCACCTGTGAAAACTACATCAAAATCCATTCAGTAGTTTCGGAGATGTGCGCGAACAAACAAACAGACAGACAGAAAGGAATTCTAAAAATCACTGATTTGTGTTCTGTTACTTAGTCACCCCCTTTCTATTTTTAGAAACTTACTTTTCTCCAATGTTCAGACACAGCGGGTTCTACTCTTTTATTATATGTATTGATGATATTGATGATGATTGATTTAAACTTTGTTACAAGATATGTTTCAAGGTAACAACTGATTTTTGTTACAGATATAAATGTTTGGATTTGTAATGGACCTAATCAAGTTTGGGAAACAGCAGTTGCAAGGTTTACAGGGAACATTAAACCAGCAGAAGCTAAGATTGCAGAAAAACTAAAACCTAGATTACACAACACTTCTACTAAACAGGTATAACTCTCGCATGGGGGAAATTGCTTAACATTTTGGTCCCACAACAGAGAACTAAAAACATAATTATGTTATATTTTTTTGATTGCATATATTCTGAAAAACCTTGCAACCGTGTGCGAGTGGAATTCACGCACCGAGGGTTTCGTATTGTAGAAGTCTTTATGTTTACCGACGTATTTTATTGCTAGCACCAACTACATTATAGTTTTTATATATACAAAGCAATTATGTTTTATGTTTATCCAGATGACTAGCAATTTGTAAAAAAAATAGGCTTGCTTTATTTGGCATTTCTACTGCATTCACTCTATTTTTGTATGTATCTTGCCATACCCAACATTTATCTTACCATAAACACCAATCGTGCCTTTAAAGTTTGACATTTTGACTGCCCATAAAGGAGTGCAGGTCTCCGTTCGCATTATTTCCCGCGTTCATTTTTCTTGCAACGTCGCCGTCGCGCTTTTCATCGCGCGTAAATATACAACCTAGATAGATAATTAAACCTATACTTACATAGATAAACAATATAGGAATCAAAAATATTACATATACATACATAATGCAATAAATACAACAAAGTTGATAGATATAGCTATAAATAAATATATGCCTAACTCCGCCCATTCGATTATTACCATTACAATAAATTGTTACCATCTCCTTTTTATTTTTATTTTATTTAACTGTATATTTTTTAATGAAATGTATGTATACCCAACCAAATTTGGAACTTATAAAACTGTATGTAGAGTACCATTTACACTGGAACACCTTTAATAATTTCAGATGCTTTACGAATACATGCGCTACAAGACGCTTCTAGACAGACCGGTGGTGAAGCAAGCATTAAACAGCGAACTTGAGATCTTCGTCTCCTCTCTCGGCTCCTTGCTGAAGAGCATCCAGAGCCAGCTGGATACTGGCGACGCGGCCGATGTCAACATGTACCAGCCGCCTGAAATGTCTGCTACCTTGCAGCAAGTGCAGTGGGCCAAGCAAATGGAGGCCAAAGTGAGTCCTTATTACAAAGTGTTAGGGTTGAAATCACAATCGTTGGCACGAAGGTTATGGATAAAATTTCATTATAAATGATTCGTGGTTTAGATATGAATCTCAATGGCTACTCGGATATGTTAGTCAGATTCTGCCTTTTTTAATAATGTTACAATTAAAACTCGCGTGAGCTGACATCCATCCATCAGCCCGTATTCGTCCACTGCTGGACATAGGCCTCCCCAATATTACGCTACTCTTGGCGGTCCTCAGTCATCCTCATCCAGCCGCCACCCGCAACGTCCGTCAGATCGTCAGTCCAGCGGGCACGAGGGCTACCACGCTGCGCTTTGCTGTACGTGGTCTCCATTCCAATGCCTTACGGCCCCAACGGTTATGACGTCGGCGACAAATATGGCCAGTCCACTGCCACTTCAACTAAATACTAACATACTAAATCTGACATACTAAATTATTATTAGATACGGCTTGATCACTCCAATGTCCGTTTGACAACGACGTAGAACGCCGCGTCGTCGTCCTAAGAACGACACTAGCCTTGATAATGCCTAAATTGTATCGGTGAATGAAATGGTTGGTATATAGTCAGCAACAATCAAACGTGAGTGACAACGTTTTCCCGCTAAACGGGGATATATCTGACTAATATATAGTGAAATTTATTCAACCGCCCGAATTCACACTGGAGATTCGGTTAGTAATCAGGAACAGTGGTTACTGACCCTTCAGGTGAAATTCGAAAAACATTTTTTTTGCTCCCGTATTGATTGTATTTGAACTAGTCCAATTCGTATAGGAACAAACATTTTTTTATGATTTCGGAAAAAAAAATCATTGAACCTTGTTCCTGATCACTAACCGCGTCTTCAGTATGAATTCGGGCGGTTGATTAAATTTCACCTTGTTTATCCCGAGTAGCCGTTTATATTGATTGTATCGAAAGTTCCAGAAATCCTAGTTCTTTTCTAGCTGAGCTATTGAAACATTAGATCTACTATTTCGATTTTAAAGTTTTGAAATATCGATTTGCATGTACAGGTTACGGATATCCAAACAATATCTGAAAAACACCTAAAAGAGTTTGAAGGTAGCAGTGAAGTTAATAAACTAGCTACGGTAATATTGAAGGAACTGAAGAATATGTACACACAGCTACACGAAGATTGGTCGAGAGATTTACAGGTGAAAAAAATAAACATAATTAACAAAGTCATAATACTGACCTCTGTGTTGTTGATTCAGCTTTCTTATCATTCTTGTAATATTTCTTTATCTATATAATTTCGATGGATATAACAGTCATAGCCAGTCAGATATACATGGGCGCCGGCAGGATTATTGTCAGGGGGGTGCATCTACTCATAAATTATACGATATAATACTTATTTGCGTCCCTAGAATTATAAAAACGAAAAAATTATAATACATTTGAGCATTCACATCACTCAAGTCACCTTCTATTATAAGAAAAAGAAAAAAAAATTTTTTTCGTTTTTGTGTAGTTTTCTCCAAGACAAGGGGGTGCAAGCGCACCCCCTTGCAACCCCTCCCGGCGCCCATGCATAACCGTTTATAAAAAAATACAAAAAATCTTGTCTCAAGTTTTCTACTAGCATTCGCAATCGCAACCAGCCCGCTATTAAAAATAATCCGGTGATTATAAATGTATCAAATTTCAACTTTATCACTATTAATTATGATTGAAAACATTTAAAGGCATTTTTAGAATGTACCTAACTTGCTCATTTGTGCCGCTTTGAGCCTCTGAAGATGAATGTAGCATGTAGGTATTATTTTATTGAAGTACTTCTTTCGATGTTCCAGGCACAAGTAAAGAACGGCGCCCTTCAACTGTCCCACGACAAGCCCGTAGTAGAGTTCTCGCCGAATAACAACTTGATGGTGGTCCAATATAACCCTGGTATCGTGTCCTCGTGTGTAGTGGCGCGCGGAATGGCGGCTCTAGGACTGCCGCCACCGCCGCCGGTTTCTGAAGCGCTGGTTCACCTGTCCCGTGAGCTGTATCATGCGAGATTGTTGCACCAGGTGATCTAACATACAACATGATGGTGGTCCAGTATAACCCCGGTATTGTGTCCTCGCGGCATGGCAGCTCTAGGACTGCCGCCGCCGCCGCCGCCGCTGCCGGTCTCTGAAACGCTGGTTCACCTGTCCCGTGAGCTGTACCATGCGAGACTGTTGTACCAGGTGATGTAGTACTGACTACAAACTAGCAACAACATGATGGTGGTCCAGTATAAGCCCGGTATCGTGTTTTCGCGGCATGGCATCTCTAGGACTGGCGCCGCCGCCGCCGGTCTCTGAAGCGCTGGTTCACCTGTGCCGTGAGCTGTACCATGCGAGACTGTTGCACCAGGTGATCTAGTACAACAATTAGCAACAACATGATGGTAATCCAGTATAACCCTGGTATCGTGTCCTCGTGTGTAGTAGCGCGCGGCATGCCAGCTCTAGGACTGCCGCCGCCGCCGTCGGTCCCCGAAGCGCTGGTACACCTGCTGTACCATGCAAAATTGTTACACCAGGTGATCTAGTTACTGTATACAAACTAACAGCAACATATAGTGTTACAGTACAATCTTTCCCGTGCGCGAGATTACAAACACTGATACATTTCAGTCCCGCACCCGATCATATCAAGTTAGTTTTAGCCTTTGTATACACGCATCCAGTGCATGATTCATCAATGGTTATGAACGCCAAAGGTCAATCTAAAAAATGGCTAAACTTGAAATTATTTGGCCCACTCAGGTGATAAAGCATTCTAATTCGTGATGGCCGTTATGTACCGTGGTACTAGGGTTACCGCTAAAAGCTTGCAACGATTGTTGATCAGATAAATAAAACCGGTATAACTTTCAGGTTGCCTCTTTCCACAACACGATGGGCGAGCGTATGATCCCATCGACCCGCCCGATGATGCTGCAGGCTGCTTTGGACTTATCAAGTCTAGTCAAAGATCAAAAGGCTGTCTATTGGGACAACCAGGAGCAAGTAGCCAACTACACCGATAAACTGAAGAAAGCCGTTTTGGAACTCGAGTCTCAGGTACGTCTTGTATGATACGTGTACGAACGGATGGCTTATTACGTATCTTGCAAACAGTAAGCAATAGACAAAAATTGCGCAATTGTTGTGTCAAAAGTCACGTTTCTTATTAAGAAAGTGACTTTTGACACAAAAATTGCGCAATTGTTGTGTCAAAAGTCACGTTTCTTATTAAGAAAGTGACTTTTGACACAAAAATTGCGCAATTGTTGTGTCAAAAGTCACGTTTGTTATTAAGAAAGTGACTTTTGACACAAAAATTGTGCAGTTTATTTCGATTGCTTACTGTTTGCAAGATACGTAATAATCCTGCGGAGCACTCTGTGAAAAAGACAGGAATATTTTTGTTTCTCTGAAAATGTGATTTGAATTTCAGAACTCCTACTTGACCAGCCAGCACGTGGCAATACGCAATATTGTTGCTTCATTGATGGATACAGAACTTCTGGCAAAGCAACCCGAATGGAAAAAGAAAATCAAGGAAATAAGAGATATCATTGAAAAGGTACACGTACATATAATCGCCAACTAATTTATGCTTTATTAAAATATGCCATTTATTGGGTTTTAACATTAATTGCTGTAAAATTTATTGAAAAAGGCGTTACTTTGCGGAAGTGCATCATGAATTTGTGGATATATTAATAATTTGCAATATTCCGCTAAATACTCTTACCATGCTATTCAAAATGCAGACTCAAGCACCGCATAAAACGTGCACAAGCAAAGCAAGCAGTACGAGCACAAAATAAAGCAATCTTAAATAACAAGCAAGAAAACTTATCGACACGTGTTTCGCCTCTAAACGAGGCATCCTCGGGATGTGTAGTCCGCCCGACCGCTCGACAGCAAATCATTTTGATTTTGATCTGTTTATTTTAGGTGGAAACAAATGGCTATAAGAACACAGATCTATGGAGGACGCACTGGGATTGGCAACTCTACAAAGCTCTAGAGTGTCAATATCTAAAAACTTTGATGTCGCTACATAAACATTTTCCTGTTGTGAAAGTTGATTTGGTTCTGCGGTAAGCAAGAAATTAAGATACCTGCTGCACAAACGATTTTAAACGTTGTAAACATTTTTTTAAGGGTAATTTTACAATATTTCCAGTGGTCGTACGATCCGTGTGCAGCCACCAATAGAAGAGATTCGAGTGCAGCATTACCATCAGCTGCGCAGATTCATATCGATGCCAGCGCAATTTGTTGGATTACAGAATACTATGAAAGAGGGAGACCCAATTTTCAGTGCTATTATTGAAAAGTTAGTTCTAATATACATCCATCCAAAAAAAAAAACTTTCCTCTTCGCCATCGTACATATCATGAATAAAAGTAACTGTTGCATCATAAGTTTTCTTGGCAACATAAAAAGTTCCACAATATTCATCGATCGCCCACCGACCATATTAATTCTGACCAATTATTCGCTCTTATTCTAACTATGAAGGAAAGGATTAGCGCAACTCCTCAATACCACCTACCTAAATGCTTCAATTATATTTTATCCCACAGACATAGCTGGATGGGCAACAAGTCCGTCGCTCAGATAGAAAACACCCTCGCAGCTCTAGAGCGCGCATGCGTCGCGTGGACGCGCCGCGCCGCTCTGGCTTGTATACCGGACTTGGAGGAGCTTTGTAAGGAGAATCTGCGTGAGCCCCACGATTGGGAGATCAACTTCAAAGCTTGCAAGGCTTATGGACAAGCTGTCGCGAAGATGACGTTGTGAGTATTTTCTTCTAAATTTCAATATTTTCAATAACAGTCTAAATGTGAAGTGTTGGGTCTCTGCCCACTTCTTTGGGTAGACAGGCATGAGTATGTCTATGTTCCGATTTAAAAGCAATGC
The DNA here is from genome assembly GCA_934047225.1 of Ypsolopha sequella. NCBI lineage: Eukaryota > Metazoa > Arthropoda > Insecta > Lepidoptera > Ypsolophidae > Ypsolopha > Ypsolopha sequella. The sequence continues at coordinate 13,129,342 of OW203985.1, forward strand.
TTTCTCAAGTTATAACAAATCGCATCCTTTTTTTATAAAAAGATCTTTTCAAGTTAACCTTTTTGCAAATGGATATGTAAAACCATCGGCGTATATATGAGGGAAGTGTAAACCCCCTTGGTTTTAATTTTAGTAGAAACAAGATTCAAATTCAAATTCAAATTCAAATAGTTTATTTTGCAAAGCAGGTATAGATATATACACTTTTTACACGTCAAATTTAATCTAATAAAGAAAATATATGTAATAAAATAATAAATGTACATGAACTAAATTAAAGGTTTATTTAATTTATGTAGCAATATACTTACGATTAAAATGAAAGGTAAAATATATATTATACTAAAGTAGTCACAATGTAATAGGTCCGTTTTGACGTATGTCATCGCAACGTATCTATGGATGTGAACCATGCAAATCGGTAACTATGTCAACCGATTCTCACGAGAAATCGATTCAAAATATTATGAGTTTGTTATCGTTTGAAATATTTTCAAGTTTATTGGTTATAATTTCCAGAATAAACATAATTGCCAAAGTCAACGTGAAAGAAAATATAAATAGTTCAAAAGTAAAGCCTAAAGTCACAAGAAAAAAACACTAAAAAAAAAACGGGAGCACAACGACTTCCAATATAGTGATAGAAAGATATTTCGGGTGCTAAAACCAGCTTTTAATTTTTTTTCTCTACAAAAAGAATCTGAAATGGAAATTCTTACGAGCCAGTAATATTTTGTAATGTTGTACTTCACTGACCTCAAATTAGATAGAGGTCTGAGCGTTGATAGATATAAAATACTGGCCAGTAAGAAAAATATGTAGGCTTCAAGATGAAAAAATTGCTCCATGCCTTATAAAAAAAAATACTGCCATATTTCTTACCAGCCAATCTGTCTATTGATAGGATGATTTATGGAAAACTGACTGTAAACCAATTCATTAATAAAAAAAAATGGGACTTTAAGCAATAAATGCATGTTTTTTATATATGTATTTTTTGTTTTTGTAAACTATAAGTTTAAAAGCTAAGTGGTATGTAACATTATTTAGCACAATTATTATATTATATTTTTCGGTATACGCGACACCGTTACAAATACATGCAAATGTTCAAATCTAAAAAGTTTATATTTGCAAAAAAAAAAAGAAAATATAAACTTGGCTTTTTGTGTACTGGTCTCACAAAAGCTAATTACAGATCATTACAATTATTTTATCAATATTAAAACAAGTTAATTATTTTCACGTGGAATCGAATTGAGTCCGTGAAATTAGGCGATTATCTGGTTCAACACTATTATTAAGAAAAAATTGAATGAGAATGTAACTGTTTTTGTGACATTGTGTAGTAATTCAAAATTGCATTTTATTTTGGAATATGCGTGAAAATAGTACTTGAAATATGTTCCGTGATAATTAAAAAACGTTTATTTATTTTCTTTAAACCCAATAAGTTAATAATTATTTGTTAACGGTTTCATTTATTACATGTAAAGTTATATTCTATGGTCGTTCTTATCTGTCAAAACGGGCCTCTTATTTTGTGGCAACTGTAGGTAAAATCCAATCAGCCGCCCGAACCCATACCGGAGACCCGGCCAGGGACCAGGAACAAGGTTCAATGATCACCAACCGAGCCCCCAGCACGAATCCAGGCGGCCGACCAAATCCCATCCTATATACTACATACTAATAGGTTACATATATAAATACATGCCTACCTCCGCCCATTCGATTAGTCTTGCTAAGAAGAAGGGCAAGAAACTTAGCAAGATCATGTCTTTTTTTCAACATAAAACTTATATATCACCGTAACACCATGCTTCACCATCATCCAAATATTCATTTAGTTTATAATATGCCTTTTTCAATAGGCCCTGCTTAATATACATTTTAAACTTATTCTCTGACAAAGTAAGGACCTCCTTTGGAAGTTTATTGTAAAATCTTATACCATGTCCTACAAAAGAGGTACTCACCTTAGCGAGTCTGATTTTTGGACATGTTACCATAACATATTAAGTTCAAAATCAACAAATGTAAAATAAAACCCTTAAATATGCTCCCTCTAATTCTCTTTGCTGCCAAAATAATGGATACATGGAGGCATTGTAGGATGAGGAAATTCTAAGAACAATATAGGTAATTGCAGAATGTTTACTTTTTAGGATAGGGACAATATGGAATGAGAACATTATAGGATGAGATCATTCCATGCCGGAGAGTTAAAATTGTCTCAGTAAACCTGACTGGTGAACGAGGTGGCGAACTTACCAACTTCTCTGTCGACAGTTACTCGTATCATTGCAGTGTGAACTCTAGTCATTGCTTGATTCACCAACAAGCAATGTGTATTTAAGTCTATGGCGTTACGTTTCTTCAACACTATTCCAAATTTACTTTCTACATGTCTTATTCGGCTTCAATAATTTTGATATCATTTGTTTACTATTCTATTTTAATTCACGTAGTTTTTTAAGTCAGTTTATGTTAAGAAATATAAAATATATGTTAGATTATTATGTTAATTAATATAACGTTTTGGTTAAAATTAGCACGCCGCTTATATTGTTAGCATTAACGCTACCCTTTTAAAAACAATTAGTTTAATTTCGTTAACATATTTTTTATTCCAGCCAAAGGTTGCCTGGGAGATATTGCTATTTAGCAATAAATGCCGCCTTTGTACACAATATCTATACAAAAAGTGTAATAAATAACAATAAAAAAACCTTAATGAGCTCGAAAATATTTTTAACGTTTTCAGTGAAGACGAAAAAATCGAGTGGATATCAGTGGGCACAGCAACCTTACGTCGCGAATTCGAGGCCCAAGTCCGCAACTTGTGGGCTTGTCTGATCTCCTCCCTGCAAGTAAGCTGTCGTGAAGATGCGGCTTCGATCGACTCCTTTATAGCGAACGCGTCGGTGGCGCTCGAGAACAAAGTGTTGCCGAAAAATGCTAAAGAGCTGGGCGAGATTAGTACCAAGCAGCATTCTTTGAAAGAGAAAATGCCTCAGGTAACTTTTACTTCTTTTTCTCTTTGCTACGGCCATAATGATTATTTACCTTTTCTTGTTTTGTCTAGATTTTTTATGATGTCAGTAGTTTTAATTTTTCCTACGCCACAGTAAACACAAGTTCGTGACGCTAGACGCTGCATCGTATTGCAATGTTATTACGGTTTCCTTAAAATAGCTATTTGTTTCATTTGTTTGTCTGTACGTTCTTTTATACGCAGTATAACTTTAAAACTCACTGTTTGGCGCCTAGGTACAAAAAACTAGAATCTAATGAAGATAGATTTTAATTACATAGACAGAACTTAAACCATTGTATATGTATAGAGTAGACTCCACCATTGATTTAGACAACGGACTTTTACTATTAAAAAGAAAGTGCGGCCGAGTGCATGTCGGGCCACGTGCAATGTAGGGCTCCGTAGTTATCCGTCACAATATGCGAACTTAGAAGGGGGCTGTTTTGTTTGATACTCATACATATCAATTGAGTTCACGCTTCAACGCCCAACAACGTCTAAAAACGTGCCAACATAGGCAACAGAAGGAGTTATAAAATTCAATAGCTGGATTTTGAAAAACCCGCCTTTTTCTATTTAATCGAAACAGAGCACCTAAATTCAAAATCCACTCAATGGTTTCTGTAAATTAAAATTTCAAAATTTTTTCAATTCAGAATTTTCAATTTAATTTATACCACTTTGTCGGCGTGATTAATTTGTATACCCATGTCAAATTACAGCTTTACACTAGTACTAAGGTCTCTGAGCTAAGCCACGGACAGACAGACAGACGGACGGACATGGCAAAACAATAAGGGTTTCTTGTTGACAACGGAACCATAAAAATCTTGATTTTCTTACCAGATGGAAAAAACAGTGGAAAATTTTAAGAAGAAAGGCTACATGTTACGGACATGGGGCGGCGATCCGTCAGTTGACAGTACCATAAAGGAGTGGCAGAAGATCCACGAACTGATGCTTAGTCATCAGCAAATGTTCGAGCATCAGGTAAGCTGGCTTATTTACTTTAAATATGTATGAAGTGATTTGGTCCAGGTAATATACTTTTTAATGCAAGTGCTCGTGAAGGCCCTCTTTTTATGCATCAAAACCTAACAGAAAGTCGATTATTTTGCCCTAGGGCTTTATTATTATTATTTTTTTTTTATTTATTTCCAATGGTTGGCTAACCTGCAGGCTTTCCTGTGTACCATAAATGTTATACTTTTTTTTTCCACTGTTTAACGGCTCTGGATACAGTCCTTTTGAGCCAATCATAATTTAAAGTTCACAAGATTATATTTGTTTTATTTCCTCACACTATGCATTGAAAAACGTAGTATGATACACGGGCGTAAGAACAATAAATTACTCGGTTATGTTTAAAACACTCGCTATACTCGTGTTTTAAATCGTCCTCGTAATTTATTCCTTTTCGCCCTTGTAGCATAAACTACTATTTTGTTATTAGAGTGCATTACAAACTAGAAACTACTTTTTGTTGTTCAAACTCAGCGCTGCTGAGCCTCAAATTGTATGACCCTTGCTCAGCTTAGCTCTACTCAAATAAATTATTTAGTGCTGAATTGTTGAGTCGCCAAACGCACCGAGTGGTTGATAAATAGTATTTTGTGCAACTGTAACATAATTTTACATATTATTGTTCTATAATTTATGTTCTGCGTATTAAAGTACCTACTGTAAGTAAAGTGAATTTTATGTGGGAGTTCACCTCTCCTACGCTCCTTAATACGAACCGCCACTGATCGTAAGTAAACCTGCATGCCCTAAAAAAAAGCGTGTATTTGTGCCCGAAGTACGGCGATAGAGCTTACCACTCATTGCGTTGGAACGTAATAATCGTCGGTGAAACGTGGGTGTACCGTTACTTGCATTTCACAGTTTTCGGGGATTCATGTCGTGACGATATATTTGAGACAAAATAGTTTTAGAACATATGAAAATAATCGGAACCGGAAGCTTTTAAATGTGTAATTTTGGATAGCGGACAGTACGGGCAGTATCTGTCATTGATTTTATAGAAAGTGTCCGGAAATATGACCTTTGCTGTAGAGTGGCGAATATTCCTACGTGCACTATCTGTAACGTTATTTTATGCGTGCTAGAAATAAAATAACGTTAAACGTTTGACTAATTAACGTTTTAAATTTATAAAGTTATTCAACGTCTGCTTTGGCCCCGCACACTTCTAAGCCCAAAAGGAGTTTATATGGGGAGCCAGACCGTTTCTTTTGCTTATTTCGCAACCATGTTGTTCTATGGAATTGGCCGTATAAAATTACCTAATTTGTCTCCTAACAGGCGGAGATAGTAAAGTCAAGTCTAAGCGGTGAGTGGGACAACTTGAACACAAACGTGGACGCGTGGCTCTCTCGTTGGTCACAAACGAGACAGAGAGTCGACGAGACTCCCGGAGTGGAGTACAACGAGATGATGGGGCGATGTCGCCTCGTGTTCGAGGCTGAGGCGCAGTGGATCAAGTTTGCAGCCGATAGAGATGATTTGTTGTGAGTATATATTAACTTGTAATTATATTTGTGGATATATTAATAATTTGCAATATTCCGCTAAACACTCTTACCATGCTATTCAAAATGCAGACTCAAGCACCGCCCGCCCTCCCGCATAAAACATGCACAAGCAAAGCAAGCAGTACGAGCACAAAATAAAGCAATCTTAAATAACAAGCAAGAAAACTTATCGACACGTGTTTCGCCTCTAAACGAGGCATCTTCGGGATGTTTGTCCACCCAACCGCTCGATAGAAAAAAAAATTGCTGTCGGGTGGACAACACATCCCGAGGATGCCTCGTTTAGAAGCGAAACACGTGAAGATAAGTTTTCTTGCTTGATATTTCAGATTGCTTTATTTTGTGCTCTTAATGCTTGCTTTGCTTGTGCATGTTTTATGTGGGAGTGCGGGCGGTGCTTGAGTCTGCATTTTGAATAGCATGGTAAGAGTGTTTAGCGGAATATTGCAAATTATTAATATATCCACAAATTCATGATGGACTTCCGCAAAGTAACGCCTTTTTCAATAAATTTTGTAAATATATTAAAATCTAGACCAGAGAATATAAAGTACTAAGCGACTAATGGGACAACCTTAATACAAGCGTGGACATGTGGCTCTCTCGCTGGTCACAAACGAGACAGAGAGTCGACGATACTCCCTGAGTGGAGTGCAACGAGATGATTGGGCGATATCGCAATTAGACAAATGGTGAAGACTTTATAAACTTTCGACAGAGGCCATTATTGGTTGACCCATCTTGGACTGGTAGTACCTGATTAGGTTTGTGTTGAGCTCAGTTTTGCCTAAAGCAGGTAATAAACATTGGTAATTTTGAAGTAAAAATCCCGCTTAGTGGGAAGGCAAAGGAAACTTAGCCCATACAGCCATGTCTGAGTTTTTAATTTAACAAAAATTTACATTATTTTACAACAAACGATTAACATGCCAATCATATTGATATTCCTGGTATATATAATGTACCAAAGTTACTTCTGCAACTGCTGCGATGCTGCAGGAAGTGCAGCCCCCTCGCCCTTACGTAACAAAATGCAGGCAGGCACCCATGCGAACCTCCGCACGGCGACCAGCCTCAGTTGCTACGGCTCGCACGAGAGCCTATACTTTGTTACTGTGGATGAGGGCTGCCCTCCCTCCGCGCCTTGGCTTTTTGTATACACTCTAGGCTAGTAACCACAAGACTGCGTGGAGTCGGGGTGCGCTAATTCGGTTTTGAAACAGATTCAACAAATTTTCTGCGTGGAGTCAGGGTGGTAGGGCAAACTGACAGAACAGCGACAAAGACAAGAACAGGTTCTTCTTGGAACAGACCAAGAAATTTATAACTTATACTCGTAGCTTCTTGAGAGAGACCCTTTAGATCATCCTCAAAAATATAGAGGATAAAGTGACTTTGTAAAAACCTCTGACTAGGCTGCATGTGTATGGGCGAAATCCCCTTTGCTATTACTAACTATTTATTTTTAAGGAAGAGAAATGTTAAAGCTGAAAGTATTAAAATTATAGTGCAAACGATTATTTTTAAAGAGGATAAATTTTAAAGCTTAAAGTTATAATATGATAGTGCAAAGTATTAATTTTAAAGCAAAGCCTTTTGAAGTGGGCACCAATATTATTAAAGTTCATTTATATATCTATATCCCCTTCTAAACACTTATTTAATCTTATTGAAACAAATACTTTAAACAAAATCTTATTTAAAGGAATACTTTGAAAAAAAATATCTTATTTAAACACCTGAAACATCTCGTTTCCTGTTATACTTTTAATTAATTTAATACTTTTTTTAAACACAGAAAAGAGTGCAAGAAATTTAGTATGACACTAAACATAACGGACACATGGCAAGAAGCGGAAAGAGTAATTTCGGAAGATGTTCAACGTTGGGCATGTCTCAAAGAATATGACGAAGGTAAATCTTAAAATTAATCGCCTCATAAAAAAACATCAGGGTGTTGATTTGGTAAGCAACTTCCGTCACAGGGTAGTTGCATCGTGTCCTACGGCATAGCTCAGCGAGGAGTTCTGACTTGTCGTTTGAGAAGCCCTCTATGTTTATAGAGACAATTGTCAGGGCTGGCTCTGAGAAGAGCCTTTTGACGGTAGGTTTATTTGTTGCCATCGTGGTGAAAGGATTTGCCAATCAGTCTACCAGTATTGATTATTCGCTGATTGCCCAGGGTGCGCCGGGCGCTTGCACATGTAGTTCTGTGGAGTAATTGCGCCACTCGGGGAGGCTCCTTTCTTGCACCCCACTTACCACTTACCCACAGGGTAGTTTATATTCACGTTACTAATGATGAAAAAAATATTTAAAATACTTTTTTTTGTTCGAAAATTTGTTTACGATATTTTGGGGGCGACAAAAAACGTCTAGTGTACGACAGACAACATGACGAAATTGACTCAGCAGAGGGGCTCCCGAGTAGGTAAGTACTAGCAGAGTAAATATATTTTCAATGCATGTGCTCGTAAAGGCCCACTTTTTATGCGTCAAAACCGAACAAAAAGTCGATTATTTTGCCCTAGGGCTTTAGTATTATTATTTTTTTTAATTTATTTACAATGGTTGGCTAACCTGTAGACTTTCCTGTGTACCATAGTTGTTATACTTTTTTTTCCACTGTTTAACGGCTCTGGATACAGTCCTTTTGAGCCAATTATAATTTCAAGTTCACAAGATTATATTTGTTTTCATTTCCTCACACTATGCATTAAAAAACGTAGTATGATACACGGGCGTAAAAGCAATAAATTACTCGGTTACGTTTAAAACACTCGCTATGCTCGTGTTTTAAATCGTCCTCGTAATTTATTCCTTTGCGCCCTTGTAGCATAAACTACTATTATAGAGTAGTTTATCTTAGTAATACGCTCTAATTCAAACTCACACATACAGATGCGTGCTCTACACGCCGCGCCGCGCCGTCTAAGCGAAGTTCGAGGGAGTCTCCGTACAAATCCCGGCGCGGCAGCATATAGAGCACGCGTCTGCGTGTATGAGTTCGAATCTGAGCGTTTGTACTAAGATTCACTACTCTATAAATACATTAACTCTGGTACTAGCGCTCCACGCCGCAGTTACCGTTTTTCAAGATAATTTTAGGACATATAAAAAAGGGCAAAACTCCTTTCTCAAGAGCTATTATTTTTTAAATTCCATTTTGAAATAAGCATCATGTATATACTAATATTCATGTGACGTATGGTGTGGACCAAATCTACACCTGTATAGAATTTACACAGAAACCGAAAGCGATTTAATGTTTACCGACTAAAACGAGTGCAAAAATAAAAAAACATTACCCATGCTTAAATAAAGTAACGTAGCTACTTCCGTGCAGTCCGATTTACGACCACAGTCATTCACAGTTGAACAAATGAAAGATAGTTAAGCATAGTTATTCTTGTAGTACGTGCAAAAAGTATAAAACAAATTTGAAGGAACTGTATGTGAAGTCTTGCTACAATTAACCTTGCAAAAACATAACCACTCATTGGTATTTCAGAATACGAAGCGTTGGCCGAACAGGAATGGATCGTTTTCCAGAAGAAACTTCATTTGATAGATGAACTCGTTTCCAAATGGTCAACAAGGTTGGAGCCGTACACCAATGTCACACTGTTCTTGCAGCAACAACTTTACAAGTATAATGTAAGGAAACTGTTCATTTTGTTCAAGTTTTGGGGCAAGGGCGGATCTAGGATTTCGTTTGTGGGGAGGGGGGAATTCTGACAAAGCTTTTCACATAGGAAAAAAAAGGAAAGTTTTTAGGCACCTCAAGTATTTAAGATTTAAATAAAAAGGAAGATGTGGTACGTTCTTATATCGTCAACTCGAAAAATGGACCTCTTTTTTTTGAACGAGCGCCAACGAACGAAAGCGTTAGTAGCGCGAGAGAGACGAAGCGAGTAAATTTACAGGTCCATTGGACTGTATTTGTAGGTCCACGCGCCGGAAGCCGGGTACCGTGTCTTTCCTTTTGTTATAATCCATCGGTCCCAGGCATGGTGGGCCTGCTGATTTTTTGCCTGTGAGCTGTCCTCTTACTCTCCCTCGATTACTTCGAGGGGGTCTAGCCTGGCATCAGCTCTATCACCGGTTAAAATGGATGGAGGTATATCCACCCCTAATAGCCGGGCCCTATATAGAACAGACTGGTGACGGGCAGCGGCGTCACTGGTGCGATGGTTCCATCACCGCGCTCAGCAGCTCAGCGTGTGTGAGTATGGGCAATTCTTCCAGGATGACCGCCGGGAGTGGCAAAGTCCTGGAAAGGCTTATGTCCAGCAGTGGACGAACTAGACTGATGGATGGATGAATGGAAGGTTATACTCGTATTACAATATTAACCGCGATTCTGCGCTGTGATTGGCCTAATTTATTATAACACCACTAGAGAGCCAATCAACAACAGAGAAGAGAAATAAATCCCGACCTTACTTTAAGGCACGCCCCCTTTTTCCTGATTGGTCTTTAAGGCAGCATTATCGGGACGACGCACCCGAGGTTTATGAACGAGTGTTCTTCTCGTCTATCGTGAAATTGTTTGTTGAAAATATTATAAATAAAGACGATATTTTTGATAGTCGTAGATAAAGTATTGTGTGCAATTGTCCTAATGTCCTAATTGGACATTAGGACACTCGTGCAAAACTATTACGAAATGAACGAAAAGTACTACGTCCCTGACACGTCCCTTTCCCTTTTCAACGAATCAATCGAGTAAATTATACAAAATTTCAATAATGTACTAATCTACTCGTATGTAATTTTCTGCCAGGAGCTGACCCCGCTACTGAAGTACCTCCGCGGAACCGACTTTACGGAGCGTCACTGGCGCGAAGTGTTCAGTCTACTCGAGATGGACTATAAGAAACCTGATACTCTGCAAGTGAAGGATCTGTTGGCTGCCGCTTTGAACATCAAGAAACATATCAAGGCTTTGCAAGTGAGCTTACGATATTTTACAAGCTTTCAGTGTTTTGAGCTTCACCTGTTAATGTGTTAGTATGTCCGGATCAAATCTTGCAGCTTTGAAACCAGTTCCCTCTAACCAATTGAGCTAAAATTTTGCACTCGTTTGTTTTTGGTGACAATGCACGATATACTCGTAGCTTATATAGCGTGTATCACGATTCATTCTATATCAAATATGGCGGACGCACTGATATGGCGGACTAAATTTCCTTAAGAGCGGTTTCGCAGCCGGATTGTGAAAAACCCGCCTTTTCTAATTAATCGAATATTAGTTTTGGTTTCTCTATATTAGAATTTCAAAATTCTTCTGTATTTTGAATTGAAGCTTTGCGATGGCAGCATACGCAATACATTGATAATAAGGTTTTGTTGAATAACTGTTGAGTGAATTTAGAATTTAAGTGTTCAGGGGTACTAGCATGAACTTGCTATCGACTCTACATCGGTTCGATAAATAAAAATGTCTCTTATTTCATTGCAATAAGGGTTATCGTTTGGAATTTATCGTTTTGATCTGTCAAATTTATCTAAGCGACGCGTACGTGCTAGCATAGCTATTTTTCGCGTCTCCAGATAGCGCAATATAGGAGAAAATGACTAGGACGCGATGGAGGGAAAAAAATTAAAATATAATTTTGTAGATCTTAAAATTGTTTATATTTTGGTGAAAGAATCATTAAAATCGCTTCGGGCATTCCGAAGAAGTAACAGAATTTTTGCGAAAATCATATGAAACTTTCCATTTTTTTTTTGTAACAAATAACAACAGAAAATATTATGTTAAACTTGAAATTTATTTTTAATCTCACAGTGCCTATCAAATATAATTTTTAAAGTTTTTGAACCACCTTGTGGGAGGAGAAGGCCTTCAAAGACAGGTCCAAATTGTAGTTGGAGTATGTATTCACCTTAAGAGGCGTCGTTACGCGCAAACCTCCATACAAACGCTGTTAACACATTGTGGGGTGTCTATGGAATGTTATTATAATATTTTATTATAATGTTTAAGTCCAACTAAAAATCGTGAAATTTGAGTAATATCTTAATAACGAACCCCTAAAATATATAAATTTACCGGTTCTTCACTAAAAGTGTAGCCGAATGTGCTTTTATTGTTTTAGATAAAATCAAAAAAATAATACCAGTCAAACATCGAAATGTAATTAATCTAGATTAATAATACCCAAAAATAATGTTTGAAAACGTCCAGTCTTGCCAAAAGGTGGTTTCTCCTGAAACAAGAATTCAATTTTGCGCCTGCGACGAAATCTGCACGATTGTATTGTCCTCGCAAGTTTCATGGAGCGTGCACCTTGTAGCGAAATGTAACAGCATGACATTTGGCCACGCCCACAACTGAGTTGTCGCGTCATGATATCTGTCCTTGAAGGTTACATTCAGGCGGGCTTAGAAACCCGGCCATCGTTTCGCTCCTGACGCATAGCTTGGGCACTGCGACAACGTATTCACCTGTGTAAAGTAATGCTCCCTAAGAATATAACGTACACTTTTTATGAATTTTCTGCGGAGAGAGTTCTGATATTTAATGAGTAATAGTTAGTAACTTCATTAATATTGCTACCTACTTTGATAAGAGAGCTTACGACGAAGCGGTCGATTGTTACTTGTATACTAAACAACTATTGTTATTAAAGTTGGATTATCGTTAATCTGTTAAGTTCTCATTATCGCTAAAATAATAGTAAAACCCTAGGTAACAGGATAGATGTCAAAGTTAAAACGAAAATTATATTTTTTATATAGTCTGTCTGTACAATGTACCCTTTTATTTTTTGGTCGACCAACCATAATGCAGGGCCTGAATTTCCATGTTTTGTTATAGAAAATCAGCTCAACAGCGTCAAGTGAATCAGCGATACGCACCGCCCTCAACGAGCTGGAGCTCTGGTTCGCGGGCGCGAGGCTCACAGTCACATACTACACGGACAAGGCTAAGCAGCCCACGCCCATTGTTAAAGACTTCAAGGCTATAATGTCTAAGGTGAGAACAGTATGGGTAGGCCGCTTTCTTATCGATTGGGTTATTCTTCATCATCATTGTCTGTTCGTTAAAGAAGCCCATTGCGGGATATATCCTCTTCATTCTTTTATTTTTATTAACTATTAATAGAGAAGAACTATGATGGCTACTAGCTCACTTATAATGGCAAGCGACAGAGCCCAGTTAAGATGAAACTTCATTTGAACGGAACCGCGTCTTAGATAACTTATACTTGTTTTTTTTAGTTTATAACTGAATATTAAGGAAAGTTAATTCACAGGATTTCTCTTGATTAGCGAAGAATAGTGTGAGTTAGTCAACATTTTATCTTCAAGAATTACTTATCGACCAATCAGCCAGCACAAGGCCAGTCGGTCTTGCGTGTTTACAGCTAAGTGTGCCTACAGCCCCATAACTGTGGGAGTACGACCTTACTTCCTATAGTACGAAATAGTTGGCTAAATTGTTGTAGACTTTTACTTCTTACAATAATGACGTCACATATAAGTGGTAACCCTTCTAATGTTTCGTGATTAAGCAGAGTGTGAGCAATACCTAAACGTTCCGAATCGTCAGCGATCTTTTAACATAAAACGTCCGCACCAGTTAACTATTTGAGAACGTTTGGGCTTACTAAAGAACATCATAATTGTTTTGCTGGTCTAGATAGAGGAGCAACAGTGGGTAGTGTCAGGCGTGCGGGGTGGTGACGGTGACGCGGGAGGAGACGCTTGCGCTGCATGGGACTCGCGCCTGCGCACCGCACATCGCCTGCTGCGCTCCACGCATCACGCGCAGCGCAGGTATGTCATACATACTGTCTCCTGGCTATTGATGCTTGCCCTGCGATTGTAAATAATACCAACATTTGAATGTTATGTATCTTTATGTCTTACAAAGGTTTTACTAACGTCTCACAAGTGTTGGGGCACAGTCCTTTTTATGGTGCCTTCATATTTACCTAATAATGTAATAATAGCTTATAATTTGTCTATTACTTTATCTTGAATCTGTTTTATGGTGAACAATATTATCTAGGGACGACATTAAAGAACTTTCTTCTTGCGAATATGATTGGAGAAATCATCAGCACAAACATAATTTTCAAATTTTTAAATTTCAAATGGTTTTGGTAGTTGGGTTGTATGGGTTGATGGACTGGTTTATTCGTCCAAGGAGATGGACCTTCCCCCGGGATAAATCAATTTAATTAGACAGTTTATACATGAGACTAAATGGCGTGATTGTTTACAAGGCTCATTAATTTTATAATATTTATGGCGTCGTTCTGGATCTAAAATGGCCGATTTGGGTGAATCATAAAATGATTTGAAAGTAGGATAGAGTCAGAGTTTTTTCACGTGTGCAAAAGAGACGGCATTAGAACAGAATCATAATGTGTTTCATGCAAAACGGCCTTTTTAGAGGACCAAGTCACTGACATGGTTTAACGACGATCATTTAATAACAATTAGGACCAGCAGTTTAACGTGCTTTTCAGCGCAGCGGTGATGCAAGTTGCAAGTGGCCTGTCATTCTTTCCGAAGACCTGACGAAAATCACATAGGCATTTCAAGTGATACTGATATTTTAGTCTTTGGTGCGTTCTGATTCAGGCTTACATCGCTGAAAGTTATGACGTCAATAAACGCGCTGTCTGGTCCGTTATGTTTGAGCTAATTTAAGTCGATCTGATATTTCGTTAGCACGGTTATGATTCGGACTACTCTAAAGACATCATAAACGTATTGAATATTATGAAGTGACATCTGAAGGAACAAGTTGAGATTAATAAAATGAATGAAGGAAAAAGTAAGTTCTATACAGTTCACTCATGTTACCCTACCTCCAGGGTCTGAAATTATCAAGATAAATCTGCCCTTTGATATATATCACGATAATTATAATGATACATTTCAGATAATGATCCAATAAGCCTAGCAATCCTTTTTAACTGGTATTACATATCAACATTTACGTTAGAAGCAAGTAGTTTAGTAAATAAATTATACACATTTTATAATCCAGGTAATCTTTTGTGAATTTTTTGTTCATAAATTGGTGACTAAAATATATATATAATTATCAACCTATATTTATCTTGATGCGTATCAAAGATCATTAGCTATGATATTTATCACTTCGAACCCTGCCTACCTCGGTGGCGTAAGCAGTGAAAGTAGTTCTGTGTTCTGTCTATCTATAGCTTAAGAGCTACGTTCTTGTCGGTTGAGTAACCGCCATTCTTATCTTTCTTCTGTTGATTATTTGACCTCTTGGTACGACATACATAACACTAACTTTCTCCTTCACTTGAGTAAAGTAGGTGCCTCTAGCTAGGTCAACCTCTTCCTCTTTTCCCCTCGACCTTCTATATTATTTTTAAGTAACAGTCATGTCGAATCAAGTCATCATCTTCCCTCTTCTTTCTTCCTCTATAATTCGCAGCCCTTCCTTATTAGTCTTGTTCTCTGTCCAACTAAATTTCTCCATCTTCCTCCAACCTCTTTCAATTTCAAACGCTTCCTGCCTCTTTCTGTCTCTTTGTGTTAACGTCCACCATATCACTACCATACAATGCAATGCCCCAGATAGACTTTTATTAGACGTATCCGGAATTTCTGACTTTTTTGAGATATTTATTATGAAAAGAATTTTCTTTTGGTCTTTGGCCATTGCAATCCCAAAAACGACATTTAAGCTACATCTGGATTCATTGGTGATGAGTTGAAGCTACACTCATACTCATAGTCATTTATTCATAAGGTATCATTACATTTCCAAGATTTAAAAATATTTTACAAAAAATTAATAGCACAGGTTATAAATTATAGTATACTTCTTAACCCTTAAATGCATCCTGTTGCCAAATGGCAACATATAATTTTATTTTAATTTTTCTTGTGTACATGTTTTTTTCTTACGTATATTTTTCCTTCTGCAAGACTATTGTATGAAAAATAATTACGGAATAAAATAAAAATATGTAAAATTTAGTTTTATTTGCTTTTTTTTAATGTATACAAACATAATTTTGCAGTTGTAAAAAAAATAGTCCCAATCTGAAAATAAGAGGTCGCGAAAAAAAATTATGAAAATTTCATGCTTTTGTTTTATTAAATAGGGTTTTTGTAAACAAGTGTCAAATGACTGTACTAACTGATAGAAAACAGAAATGAAAAAATAAACAATTTTTTATACTAATTTGAAAAAAAAAAGTATTTTTGATTTTATACCATTTTACCCCCTTAAAAACAAAAAAAAAAATATTTTTTATTTTTCCCATAATTCTGGACCACTTCTCTATAATATATCCCACTTTCATTTAAAAAGAAAAAATCATGCATTTAAGGGTTAAATATCTGAAATAATTGACTTCTTCTAGTATTTTTAGTATGATTGGGGTATTTATTGATGTCTTTTAGGATGTATAAACCAGCAATATGATCCATTCACCACGAATGAATATTCGTAATAAATTTTAGCAATAAAAGTCTGAGTCGGACCGACTCGGACCGCACAGCTTGCTGACTTACTCCCTTCATACTTTTTTTCCGTATTGGAGAGGATTTACGCTTTAGTCAAATACTTGTACGCCTCATGTGCCGAACAGATGTTTCGCAGCATCACAAATGTTTCGGATTATCACAGAAAACGATGCTTGTGATGCTTGTATTTAGGATGCTTCCGTACATTCTTTCAATAGGTACTAGGGTTGACAGATTTTTTTTGATCCTGTATGGGACAAATGATGAATTTGGCTAAAAAAACAGGATTTAAAATTTTCCCCCGGGACAAATGAAAAACATGTATTCTACGTTCTTATTTTTATGTGCTTTTTATTGCTAGTTATATTTTAAAGAGGATCGTGTAAGTTTTAACATACCTTTTACTTGTGTGATTTCTCGTATTTGTAAAATGCATTTATAATCACAGATGAAAACGGTCATTATTTCGTTCTCTATCAAATCCGAGCTTGAATACGGCCCGGGTAATTCGGGACGTCTGGCAACCCTAATAGGTACAGATGTTTTTTGCGACTAGTCTGACTCGTCTTTCCCACATAATATAAGTTAGCCATGTTATTTATTTGATGCTAGAAAAACACCTCTTTAAACATCTCTGTTTATTATTTTCGTTCAAGAAAAATCTAATCAAATTCTGATTGCTATTTTTAGTATTCCGTAACCGGAGGGTGCCAAACGGGACCTATTAGTAAGCCGCTGTTTGTCTGTTCGTCAGCTTCAGCCGTAATAGGAAGCCAGTTCACAGAATGTGCTACTTATATGGCCTCTCACGGCAAATAAAAAAAAAATGGTATCCAAGAGCGTCGCCAAACAAATACACCTCGGAAATATGGCATTATTTCAACGTTATTTGTTTCATAGTATAGATAGACCGTTATACATACGAGTTTCAAATTAGATCAGATACACAAAACAAAATGTAACAAAAATTAGGGTTCTGTCCTCAGAGGGTGCCGAATTGTTTGTCACGCGCTACTATTTTAGCGCCTTGTTTTGTCGCCATGGTGTTGCTATGGCATATCTATTTTTGTTATTTACAATATTTTTTTAGGGTTCAATACCTGTATCATGTGGTGGTACGGACGGAACCCTTCGTGCGCGACACCGAATCAATCATAAATAAACGAGGCAAGGGCTTTTGCTAGCAGTGGCACACCAATAAACTATAAACGACTAAACGTCATATTTTTTGCCACGAAAAGTTCTATGACATTTTTATGGGTATTCTGAATGGGTACTACTTTGTCTCTTTCAAAGTCATTTTAAACCGTGAAATTTTGATAATAATATTGCAAAAAGTATGTCATATTACATTCTTTTAACTTAATATTTCGGCCGTTCGATACGCGATTACTTTCATTTCCCTGCATCCAATAAAATTGCGAAGATAGGTCTAACCTATTATGTAAATATCATTTTAATTGAGTTATATTAGGTTTTGGAAAACAAAACTTGTACCGAAATAAACATGGTACAAAATGAGATATAAAACGACCATCATATTAAAAACCCATCCTTCTCATTCCAAAATAATAAATAAAAACACTTTGAAATTGTGAGATTTCTGAGCGGCCCGCTTCCTCCACTAAGCAGGATAGACAAGTGTAAAATGAAAGCGTTGGCGCAGGACCGATTTTTCCGGATACATCTGCTACGATCCAGACACACTTCTTTTGCCTCTTCCACATCCATCAATTATTCATTATTATTAGTCATACAAGCTCTTCTATTCCGGGTACTTGTGACATTGCCCTTCAGTATGTCACCAATTTGGTCATCAGAGCAGCCTGGTCGGGCTGTACCTTCCACTTGCGCACCAAAAATTTCTTTCGTCACTCTACTTTCATTCACCCTCTCTACATGTCCAAACCACCGAAGCATTCCTTTTTCTATTCTAGTCAATACATCTTCTTTCAGGCCGCAACGATCCCGTATGTCAATATTTTTCACTCTGTCAATTCTGTCCTTCAATGTTAAACGACACATACTCCGTAAGGAACGCATTTGCACAAGAAAGCAAAATTTACTTATACTATACTAATATAAAAACGCGTGTATTTGTCCCCGAAGTACGGCGATAGGGCTCACCACCCATCACGTTGGGACGTAAATCGTCGGTGAAACGCTGGTGTACCAAGTGTGGACTGTGACTTGCATTTTCACAGTTCACACTCGGAACACCTCTAACACCCCCTCGCCTCGGAGATTCATGTCGTGACGATATATTATTTAATAAGTACAATGTTTTATTTTTATTTTTTTTATAACCCTTTCAGACCTGAGTCCCTCTCCTCGTCGTCCTACAGCTACACACGCATGATTGTATTGGACGGGTCTGTTTGTCTGTCTTTCTGTGAGAACCGAGTAAGCGGAAACGTTCACCCTGATCAACATAGACTATAAGGGGTGTTAATAAAATAACGCTCTAGTCTTAAACGGGCCAGAGATTGAATAAACGCGGACGAAGCCGCGGACAAAAGAACTATAAGATAGTTATACTCGTAGTTCAGCATGTACTTATATTTTTTATAATATTTGTCATTAATGGAATATGTCATTACCCATTTTATTTCAACTGAAAATGAAAATTAAAAGTATTCATAACAAACGGTATGGGACTGTCATCAGTGGGCCGAAATATATCGAATAAAACGCATTTTTATTGTTTTAATATTCATAAGACACCCGAAGAAATAAATAAAGCTTAAAAAAGCACAATAATATATATATTAACATTCATAACAAACGAAACACATAGGTACACATTATTATAATTCGAAACGCTGGAAGCCATGGTAGGCATTAATGGCGTGCATATAACTTTTTTCCGGAAAAGCAATCAAAAAATCAACTTTGACAATAAAAAAATATGAAAACTTTGTAAATAATTTTTTTTATGAAAATGTTCAGGCAGTGCCTTCCCTGGCGTGATACAAACTTTCTTTTTTCAAAGTGTTATTTAATTTTTTTTATAATTTTTTTATTGTCAAACTTGACCTTCTGAAAAAAGTTCTATGCCCGCCACTGGTAGGCATCGAGACCTGGGTCTCTGACTGGGTCATATGACTCTTATGACCTCCGGCGCCTTCCTCCGGAACAAGTTTTTATTTTTACCTAATACAAAAACTTTTCGTTACAGAAATATTAAATTAGAGTTTAAAGAGAGCAGACAAACTTAGTCTAAACGTAACACATTTGACATTATTACAGCAAAGAATACAGAAACAAAAATATAAGAGGGTAAGATAAAAATATAAAAGAGAAGACAAAAAATATAAACAATTTGACATAATATTAAGAACAAAGCAATGTACAAATAATAAACATTTCGACAAAGAAACAGCAATATTTAAAAAATTATAAATATGAGTAGTATTTTGCTCAATTATGCCCAGCAGGTGATTTACAGGAGTGTACTGTATAGGTATGGTATGGCAGTGTAGAGGTGAAATTCAACTGACTCACAAAAGGCGAAATATATTTTGAACTGCGTAATAATAATATATCTGTTATTTATTTATATCTATAATAAAATAAGCTTAGACAAGAAAATATAAACTGCCTTTTTCATTGTAGGACAGTAAATTCAGTATCCTTTTCTGATTGCCCCCTATTTTGCCTTTTTTTCACGTTCACATGCGGTGCGGGGTGATTTCCATCTAAACTCGTCACGAGTCAGACGCGTGACAGAAGCGGCTCTACCATCTACCATAGATATCCGTGGGTGGGCTCTAAATACAATGCTGAACATCAGTCTTGCATTGGATTCAGTTCCGTCAATGTAGATGGTAAAAATTTCAAAAAAAAGCGTGTTTTTTGACTCAGGGCAATTATTAATTACACTTTGTAAATAAATATACTTTCAATCTTCTTTTGATCATATTACTTTTAAAAAAGCATGAATTTGACGAGAAAAGCGATTCAGTTTATATATTTTAAAACCGATTGAAACGAAACCAATACAAGTAGATATTAACTAGAAGAAAAACTTATTTATTACATAAAGAAATTATAGTTAATGCCCTATTGTAGCCGTGATTTCAAAATAACTGAAGTTTTGCGTGCGCGGCATCTGATTAGCGTAGGATCGTTAGAGCAGGGGCTCTACCGCGTAATTCTCATTTGTATCAACTTCAAGCAAATGCATGCGAAATTCAACGCGTGCAAAAGAGATGGCATGTTAGGCGGCCGTCGTCGCACGCACGGCAAATTTCAATCTCAAGTTGATGTTGATGAAAATCAGAATTACGCGGTAGACCCACTGGACTGAATTTTAGCATTGTGCAGCCCTTGAAGGTAAACGATGTCACAGTTTAATCTTTTTTTGGTCAGCCTAAAGTGTTAACTTTGTTTGTATTAACTATTCCGATTATAGTAATGGATTTGATTCGTGTCTTCGAAATTCATATTAGTATTATTGCCTTTTGATGATATACGTAAGCCTCGTTGCATGTTTGGTGGTTTAGGACCATGGCCATGAATGCGTATCCTATCTTTGGGTGCGAGGTGTCTACTCTCTTTTGTGTGCCCATTACTAATTGATTGATTTTTGTCATTTGATTTAGGTCCAATCAGCAGCGGCAACTTATCTCTGTTTTGAACAATTGCATTCTTATATTTGTGCTGACGCTTTTGTTGTTTGAGTTTTTGCTGGTCGAGTTCATAAGTACAATAACATCTTTTTGGCGTTTTTGATTTTTTCTCTTCAAAATGAATTCGTACTTGGGTACCGATGTTCCTTTTGTTTTCGAGTTTGCGAAGTATGATGCGCTTCTCGCATAAATAAGGACAGCATGTACCCTCTTCACAGGAGCCCGGTTTGCATTCGTATTCACCTAATGCATTAGACTCTGTGAGCACTGGGGTTGTTTGCGTTCCTAACGAACACTTTAGTGTTCGTATAGCATGCATTATTGTTCCTATATTTATTTCGTGTTGTTTTTCTTTGAATTTTTCTCTTTGCGTTGTTTTAATAAAGCATCATATTTTATAGACCATGGAGTGCAGTGCTCTCAGTTGGATAAGAACTTTTTGATGGTATTTTTACAGAGTTTAGTATACATTTATTTGCCTTTTTTTGGTTTATGACGTGACATCGGCGGAATTAAATGTGTTAGTCACACACATTATCAGAAGACAAAAACAAGAAAAAAAATAAGTTTTTAATAAGTAGGTCTAAGGTTTAATTTCAGATGCATTCTTAGTTTTTTTGTTAAATGGCTGGTTAATATTTCTTTAAACGTTTCCATATTTTATCTTTACTACTTTAGCATCTTACCACTATTGGCATCTATATTTGTTTTCTATGCAGTTTGTATAATTACGTCGTAATTTTTTTTCAAATTGCATCGTTGAATCATCTTGTTTTAAAAAAATCTTTGATTTCTGTATTTCCATGTTTTTTTCATAATCAACAGATTGCTAGTTCCACTGTCATTAATTTTGTTGGACAGTGACATAACGACTATATTCTATTCATAGATTTTGTAGAGACTTTTTTTTTTGTTTCTAGGCGACGGCTGCTATTTTAAGCGCCACTTTTTGCCAGTGTCAAGTTAGATTTTGACATGGTTAGCTCTTCAGACTTTCAGACGCCGTTTGTTCATCACGCACGGTACAATTAAAAAAAAGGTAAAAAAAACATAGTTATACAGTAGCCGTCAATAGAAATTGTGGACAATGTAAACAAAGCGCCATGTTGTCTTTGTCTATGAATAGGTGAACTATCTAGAGATGGGTAAGCATGTGATTAAAATATGTTAAGTGCTTAATTAGTTTTCTTTATTTGATTCATCGCTAAAATATTCTGATGAATCGCTAGTCAAATCGCCCACGTTAATTAAAAATGGTTCCGTCACAGCGTCGTTGGCCGTATCTATTATCCCATCCAGTTCTTTCATTTTTTCTTCTACTTTTAGGACATGAGCTATACATTTTAGAGCAACGCTGGAAGATCACACAGCTCTCAATAGAATCACACACACGTTTATGTCAAAGATTATGAAGTAACGCTGTTAAAAAAGAATGACGGAATAAAATAACATCACGAATAAAATAGGTTTATATTCAAATAGATTGGTACATCACCAATTTTCAAAGACAATACAGATTCGATGAGAAAAAAATATGACAGCAATCTCGACGCAGTACAGAATCGATTATTGATTCTATGATTTTCTGTAATTAACTGGTGATTATTGAATATTTCATGATGAAATACAGTGAATGACTGGTAAGACTTGATGCTTCATGATTTGGAATAATGTTAAATGAGACTCCGTGACAGAACCTTGAGAAAAATTGAGAAAACGGTTTGTTTACATAGTCCACAATTTCTATTGACGGCGACTTTAAATAGAATTTTGATAGGATACAAATATATTTTTTAGTAGGATTAGATAATAAATAAATATTAACGGGATTGAAGGCGTTAGATTTAATTAGACTTGTAGAGGCTATATTTGCTACCTATGTATATTTTATATCAATGATCCGGTTTCTACCAGGGATTCCCTATCAGATTTTTACCACGGATTTAACATAACTTTAATAGACACGTTGCTGATAATAACTCTAAATAAATAACTCTTAAAAACTTCTTCACTTAAGGCCCTACGCATCCAACACAATAATCGTATTAAGTAATTTTGAACTCAATGATATTGTCAGAAAGTCTACATTAGAACGCTCGCTTCGTGCGCTGCGAGCACGCATAATCGGTAAATTTGCGTGGTTTTTCTGGAATTTCTGAAAAAGTATTGAGAAATAAATAAAAATGGGTCAATAAGTGTCTTTAGCTATCTGTAAAGAAAATTCAGGAAAAGTTTTAATTCTCTCCGTTGAACACCTTTGCTATAAACACATTTATTCGCAATTTGACGATCTTACTTTGTGATTTTTTTCTATTGAATGAAGTTAACTTAATTACGTTTTTAGCTCAACTTGTGTTTAGAGTATATCCTCTTTTGTAACATATATTTAACTTGTATTTGAAGGAGATATCGAACTGACAATATTAATTAAACAAAATGCTCATTTTAGAATGGCAGGGCCTTAAGTGGATTTCAATGCGATATATGCCACACCTCACCCTTGCCGTCGCTCCGCCAGTGCTGAGATAAATTCATCATGTGTGTCGTACACTGTACATACAGGATGTTAAGATGAAAGTGTGGAAGCCCGAAACTGGCGATAGTACCTATATAGATATATACGAATTATTCTTTAAAAAAAAAGAGAAATCGAGAAAAAGAAATCAGTTGTTTCATACATTTTGGTTGGGTAGCTATGTAACTTTTCTATGAAACAGATGATCTTTTTTTCGCGATTCAAGGGTTGGTTGGTTCCTCAGAACATTTAAATATATTCTGTGGTTGGTTCCATAGTAAAAGTTTTTCTTATGGATGAGTACTATCGCCAGTTTCCGGCTTCCGCAACTTCATATTAACACCCAGTATCGGCGTTTTAAACCGCCCTCAATATACCTATCATCAACAAATTTATGAAAAAAAATTCGTCATCGGTATCGTGAACCTAACCTACCCTGTAATGATAGTTACTGACAAATTCAACACTCTGTATAGCTGAAAAAATGCGCGACCGTGAAGATAAATAACCGGCCAAGTTCGAAGAACGAAGGGTTCCGTACCATTATCTATAAAAACGGCAAAAAGACGTGTCTGTTGTATGGGAGCCCCCTTAATTATTTATTTTATTCTGTTTTTTGGTATTTGTTGTTATAGTGGCTACAGAAATACATCATCTGTGAAAATTTCAACTGTCTAACCTTCACGGTTCATGAGATACAGCCTGGTGACAGACGGACAGACGGACGCACAGCAGAGTCTTAGTAATAGGGTCCCGTTGGTTACCCTTTGGGTGCGGAACCCTAAAAAACGAGTAATATTAATAAATATAACCTTATAGTTAAAAAACAGAAAGACGATGGTGGAATAATTTTCACAACTTTTTATTACTTGAATGGTTAGAGATAGTGCTGTAGTGTACCGTGTGTGGTCCCAGTGAAAGGAAACACTTTGAATATTAAGGCTACAAAAAAAGGTAACAAAATTCCTTCAGTTCACACAATGCCGCCAATACTGTTGAATTTAAATCCATTGCAAAATAATCTGTTTCATGTGGCAATACGATCGATGTGTAAATATCAGCTACCTCGGCCGCAAAAAGGCATGTCTGCGGCTTACAAGATGGCATTACGAGCCTTATTGGGAATGACGACACCACCGTATAAGGTGTAAATAATTCGCGAACGTTCAACGTGCCATACCACCATTATTTATCTATAAATATGGAAACCGTTTTGTTGCTGTGTTGCTGTACAAACAAATATAACTTCTCTGTTCAGACTAGACATGTTAAATTAAACTTTTAACAAAAAAAAATCGGCCAAGTGTGAGTCAGACTCGCATACCTAGGGTTCCGTATTGTGGATGATAAATTTAATTTTGTAATTTTTTTTGTGAATTTCTCAACCGCTTCATTTTTCCCAACACATATTACCATGATTTTTTTCATAACTTTGTGTCCACCAGTTTTGGAGATAAGGGGGTGATACATACATTTTTTATGGTTTTAAAATGATTTCTCAAAATAGATGCAATTAAATATAGCCAAACTATATATTTTTACAATCAACTTTTTAATACGTACAATTTGTATAACCCTATTGTATTTTTATAAAACATATTTTTCATTTGTTTTCCTTCTTTTTTTATATTGCTCATTTGTGTTAAATTTTTTTGAAATCGCTATGGTTTTCCTGTAATTGGCCAGTTATGATCTATAATTGTCATATTTTTCGGTCAGCTAGTTTCGGAGATAAGTGGGGGGACATACATATTTTTGTGGTTTTTTAAAGATTTCTCGAAACCAGTGCCAGTAAATGTAGTAAAAGTATATATTTTTAATATCAGCTTTTTAATATCTATAATTTGATAACCATATTGTATTTTAGGATAATATTTTTTATTGTTCTCACTTTTTTTTTTGAAATGTTTTGAACAATTTAAATTTTTTCATATTTTTTTACACCGTTATATGTGAGCAAATTATTGCTATTTTTGTGCCAAATTTCATGTCTTTATCATTAACGGTGCTAAAGTTATGAGGCTGTGACATACGGAAGGACGGACAACGGAGTCTCACCATTCATTCCTCTTGTACCTTTTAGGTACTACGGAACCCTAAAAATAGTAACCGACTTCAAATGTAACAGCAGTCATTTACAAAAAAGTTAAAAATAATTGTATAGTGTAATGGCCGATGGTACCGAAACAACACTTTTGCCCACTTCTTTCTTCCTGAAACATGTTATCTAGAAGTCGTGGCTCTCATTATTGGTTTTTATGTTGCTATATCTTAGGGAATACGCCGACTATATTATTAGCTCATAATTGCTCCTTGGTCAAGTTTGCGATATCAAATGAATAGTTGCGACGATACACGAGTGATGCTCCTAGCGACATGTATATGGCGATATTATAACCAGCAAGAATATCTTAAAATATATCTCTCCAAATTTCTCTCACAAATTTTTACATGCTTCCTATGCATAAACACCATTTCAGACTCAGACACACACACACACACACCATTTCACCCTCACCAACACAAATACATATCACACAAACATTTACTCATAATTACTAAATTTTTATTTTTTAAATATTTGCTGTTTTTGCTTAGTACTGATATCCGATAGCCTCTCTATTGGATCTATAGTTTTATTTGTTTAACTATTTAATTAAACGTGTAAATAACTTCAAAACTTCCAAGAGGAAGCGCTAGATCCCTGAACCTCAGGTTATACTTAACTTCAGGGTCTCACTTTAATAAATAGTTTTTTTTTTTTAAAGCAAACATTGAACAGAACATTGTTCTATAGTTATTTTATTCTTATATTATAGGCTCGAATATTTTCCGCACAATCCCAGTACATAGCAGTGATAAGCTTTATCTATGAGCTACCTACTGCTACTGTAATGGGTGATGTAATTCTGATGATGTTCCCGCTTGGTAAGCGCCGTGTAAGCTCAGACTCAGTTACTAAGATTAGATACAGCTTTAAGGCCGATACACAACGGATGCGTACGCGGGGCGTTGTGCGTGGCAGCATCAGTTGTTGTATGAAGCTAGGCTGATGCAATTGTGCACGCAATATGCATGCAATACAATATAACTTGAGCTGCCACGCACAACGTGTGTATCGGCCTTTAGATAAGCCTAAGATAATACTAAATTAAGCTCGGGTCACTACCCCGAGATCCAAACTTGTCACATCGTCGTTACCAAAATGAGACGACAGCCGACATTATATTGATAGCGTACATAATAAAAGCAATTAAAATATATATGTGTCGTGACCATATCGTAGAATTGACAATTTCATGATCTGGTTAGGCAGATCAGAAACTATGAAATCAAAAATCTTTCACCAAAAGTAAAAAATTGTTGCGACGACGAGCGAAGCGAGGAGGAGCGTGTTAGGTTTACATGTAAGATAAAATAAGGAGCCGAGCTAAGCGGAGCGGAGCGAGGCGAGCTTCCCAATTTTAACAGAAATACGATATGGCTAACCAGATCATGAAATGGTCAATTCTACGATATGGCCACAACATAAGTGTCGCCATTTTTACAAAATATATTGTATAGGAATACGTGCCTTATTATATCAGCGCCATTTTTAAATTAGGGACTATTGCTAAGGTCGTGGTCATCGCGTCGCATCCGTTAGATATCGGTATAGATAGACGATGTCGTAGTTATTTAGAGACTTTTATTATGTTATTAAAATGTATGATGATTACCATGATGACGCAACGGTACTGAACGTGGTCAAAAATCATGCTGCCTAATTAATCTAATTATACATTAAAAAGTTTGTGTAATAGTGCGTCACGGTCACGTAAGTGCAATTATGTCGTACGTCTCTGCAAGTGTTTATGCGGTAACCTGATATAACGCTGTCAGCAGCGAAATGCAATGGAACGTGAACTCGTCCTTTTTGGCTTCGCGTAGCTCGAAAGAGAACTGGCGGGTTTACGAGTCTGCCTCCCTTCCCTTTGCCTAACCGCTGTTCTGGAGACGGATTTAGATTTGTCTTCCTGACTGTTTACGAGGAGTACGACATTTTCCATTAGTTCGTTGGTGTTCATTCATCTATCTTTATACCTACCTTTGTTGTGTAGTGTAAGGTGACATTTAGTTATACAGCCAAATTCATACTGAAGGCTTCGTAAGTGATCAATATTACGGATCGATACCTAACAATTTTAGCAAATTTCGCAAAATAAAATGTTAATCTCCCATAGTAATTGACTCTCGGGTGGGCTTGCGTTTGAAGGAATTGTAGGTAACACGAAAAAATAATTTACGAATTTCACAAAAAGGGTCATCGAACCTTGATACTCAGCACATACTCAGTATGAATTCGGCTGTATACATTAAAATCATCTGGTATTGGTATAATGTCATATAAAAGCGAAATATGCAGGCACCCGACAAAAAACGTTTTTTGAAATTCAAATTATACAGAATTTTCTAGTCATTCACATTAAAGTCATCTGGTATTTGGTATAATGTCATATAAAAGCGAAATATGCAGGCACCCGATAAAAAACGTTTTTTGAAATTCAAATTATACAGAATTTTCTAGTCATTCACATTAAAGTCATCAGGTATTGGTATAATGTCATATAAAAGCGAAATATGCAGGCACCCGATAAATAACGTTTTTTGAAATTCAAATTATACAGAATTTTCTAGTCATTCACATTAAAGTCGTCAGGTATTGGTATAATGTCATATAAAAGCGAAATATGCAGGCACCCGATAAATAACGTTTTATGAAATTCAAATTATACAGAATTTTCTAGTCATTCACATGAAAGTCATCAGGTATTGGTATAATGTCATATAAAAGCGAAATATGCAGGCACCCGATAAATAACGTTTTTTGAAATTCAAATTATACAGAATTTTCTAGTCATTCAGGGCTTGCGGAGCTGTAGGCAAAAAGCTAGTCTATATTAAAATTTATTGAAAAAGGCGTTACTTTGCGGAAGTCCATCATAAATTTGTGGATAAATTAATAATTTGCAATATTCCGCTAAACATAGTCTATATTTACAACGCGTTACAGAAAAATTATATTTGACGAGCTCATTCGGTCAATCGTATAGAACATTTACTATTGAATTAACACTGAAAGCGCGGAAATCGCGAAAAATATATCAGCCCTTCTATACATTTCGGCTGGGTAGGTATATCAATTTTCTGTCAAACAAAAAAAATTTTTTTTTCGCGATTTCAGGTGTGGCTCCATAGTAAAAAAAGTTGCTCTGTCTATATTTTCGACTTACTCATCATCACGAAATATTTGTTACCTCTTGAGTAGCCATGGGCAAACCACCACATAATACGGGTACGGAATCCTAAAAACATTATGGTAAATAGCAACGATACAGATGCTTGGAAGTATAGATGCCATATCAACATCAAGGATACAAAAAACAAGGCGCCTGACGAACAATACGGCACCCCTGAGTACGGAACCCAAATTTTTATTATTTGTTGTTTTACTTTAGAGTATGTACACAACAATATGACCAAATTTCAGTATTTGTCTTATTATGTATTACCGTCAAATAATGATAAAAAAAATCTTTTTGTTTGGGGACCCCCCTTGGGTTTCAATTTTACATATTTTTATTATTTGCCGTGATAGAGGCCATGGTAACACACATTCTGTGAAAACTTCGCTTGGCTATACCGATAACAGCTGAAGCTGTAGAGTAAAGACCCTTCGAATTCGAAAATTTTGCCAGACAGAGAAACGAACAGCGAAGGCTTAGTCCCGTTTAGTCCCCTTCGGGTACGGAACCCTAAAAATTAACCTATTTTGTCCAGTTAACATAGGTAGGTAATTTTTTATAAATATATGGATACAACATTTAACGCATACAAATTAATATCCTATTATCTTTTTGAAAGCCACCATTTAATTTGCTAATATTGGTACATAACTACGACGATGAATTGATCACGCTCTCCAGATAAAGTATCCCGGTTCGGTGTAGCACTTATCTGGTGAACTTTGACACCGTTTGACGCGTTTTGAGAATGACCATTATCTGAATGAAGGAAAGGGGTTCATTCACAGTACTTACGGTGACGTGTGTTTACTTCACTAATTATGTTATCCTACCACATAAATTATTTTTACTAATCATGTTATACTAACTTTCAAAAGGAAATGATATTTTATAGAGATATTGGCATTTCTTGATTCATTTGTTTTACCGCTTTACAAAATAAAATAAAACTGGGTAAAATTACTGGGTTTTCATAAAAAATATAACCACGAAGGTTAGAACTTAGCCTACCGGCTCTCTTCTGTCTGAAGGATTTCTGTTGGCAAATTTAGTGTGCAAAATAGTATTTTGATGTGCAAATAAAAATATATAATAAAAATAATTTGCCAACAGAAATCCTTCAGGCAGAAGAGAGCCGCTCTTCTGCCTGAAGGATTTCTGTTTAGTGTGCAAAATAGTATTTTTGATGTGCAAATAAAAATATCCTAAAAAAAAAACTAGGTAAGTACTTGTACGTATTATCAAGCTTTTTGCACAAATTCTAATTATAACTAGAGATGAAACGGATATCCGGTTACTATCCGGTATCCGGCCTATCCGGCCATATTTTTGGTATCCGGTATCCAGCCGGATAGTAGTCAGTATCCGGCCGGATACCGGATACTTAACTCAACACACAAAAAGTCGTTTAAATCACAAAATAGTTGTATCAATGATTGAATAATCTAAATTCTACTACATAAAGTGAATAAGAATTAAGCTATGGTAGATAAAGACAAGCTTTACATCAATTGTTGGGAATAAACGTTTATGCTTTTCTTCATACATTACACCAGCTTCTTTTGCTCTCACAATATACCGAATGTAACTCAACATGTATCTTTTAATAAAAACACATGGTCATACTGAAATCATACTAAGTAAACAACTTTTTCAAAGAAACATACTTGTGGAAATGAAAAAATATTCTCATGTTTCCATACTCATTTTGAAAACCTACTTTAAATTTTAAAAGGGCACTGGGCGGGCAGGTTCAATTTTGTTTTTTCAATATGTTACTTTGGAAAATTTGTTCAGTATGAACATTATATTACGCGTTTTCATTTAAAGATACCTGTCCATTTATATATAGTACGAGTATACACCACTCCAAGGAGACAAAAGATACATATTTACAAATTTCGTTAAGATTGGAAATTGTTTCGCGTTTGCAAACCAGCATTTGTATGTATATGATACGATCATTTAGAAATGATCATCATTTAAAAAATGCACGAATAATCTCGCCCACTTGCACCCGCACGCACCTTGGTGCGTAATATTTAGACTTGCTCAATTAGTGCGAAACGCATATCTTGAGCCGAATATCCGGCCGCCGGATATCCAGCTATCCGGCCTAGGGCCCGCCG
This sequence comes from Ypsolopha sequella, assembly GCA_934047225.1. Lineage (NCBI taxonomy): Eukaryota > Metazoa > Arthropoda > Insecta > Lepidoptera > Ypsolophidae > Ypsolopha > Ypsolopha sequella. The sequence continues at coordinate 13,159,949 of OW203985.1, forward strand.
GATATCCGGTATCCGGTATCCGGCCAAATCACTATCCGTTTCATCTCTAATTATAACCCGCTTCTGAAGCAGCATGCTAATAACAATAATAGCTATTGTATTGTTTGAAATGACTTGTAAATGTTTTTGTATTTTACCAATAAATGAGTATGAGTATGAGTATAAAATATAATACATGTCCATTTCTGACCAGATTATCATCAATTAGACTTCATAGAATAGTTCCCGGTGTTTATATAATTATTCTAGCTAACCCTCGCCTATTTGAAGTTATAATTTCGTGTATGTATGAGTTTCTATTTGGCTATCTTGACACTGATATAAAAAGGTTATCGATAAACTGTCGAAATTGTTACAAACTATCGTTGTGAAGGAGGCTATCTGCTTTAACACAGTCAGTGCGTGAGGTCAACGTTTTAAAAGATCTGTAACTTAGAAACTATGTGTATGGCAGTATAATAAATAACATTCCTATTCGATGACATAATCAGTTGCTCATTTATGTATTTATTATAGACCTTCCGTCGCTATATCTTAGCAGCATCTCCACTATTATGATTTTTACTGCATTTTGTTAGAGCTGAGCTTTCATTACGCTTTTTATACCAGATGGTGCACCCAGATTAAAGACATTTAAAGGAAATGTCATGTCCCTTAGTAAGGTTTGATATTTAGCACCCTAAAGCTGGTAAACGATGTCGTAACTTGGTTATGTTACTAAACGTACAATTGGCACAAATACCCGTCTTGTGAAGTCTTGTTACAGTAGGTATAGTGTTAATTTATTGCTGACGAATGAAATGCTGATTTCTGGCTTTATTGACTCTACTTTATATAGGTGTAAGTTGTATTTTATTCTACTGCATACTTATAAAAGAGCAGCTTTAGTGCGTCAAAATTATAATCCCGATTAGAATTTTAGACGATACCAAATCATATTTACATGGACTGCAATATGTGCGCTTTGCCTAAGCTAAATGAACCGAATGGATAATTATTATCTAACAATAAATAAGAGGGACATTCAGTTCATTGAACAAGCAGGGTCCTTGGCATTCCCTGTTCCGACAGCCCTTTGTTTCGCACAGGCACTTCTATGTTGAATGCGGATGAATGGCCCTGACCTGAGCCCCAGCACTATTTAGTTTTTGTGATTGTGAATTCAAAGAACCGTTCGAGTGGCGCTAGGAGAATTTGGGATGAAACAAAAACGGTTTACGTGTGTTTTTTATATTGGTACTTATTAATATATAATGTATATACTATCTTACTCTGGTCACACGAAACAAGTTAGCTTAGTCTGGGGCCATAGTAAACTGTTTAATGTAAACATCGAAACTTACTTATTTATTTAGGTAAATTGCATATTTCTTGTATTCTTGTATGTAATTTTTGGAATATAAATGATTTTATTTGATTGACTCTATTCCACCTTGGATTTTTCCTTTCCGTTCCATTTCCAACGACGTAACTACTTCTTTATTTGAATTTGAAATTTTATTTGCTCTTAAATTCCATAGATAGAAAAAGCTTCGTTTAGAACTTATATCAACAAATACCTAAAGTAATGAAAGTTTGGACGCTTTTGAATTTGCCAATGCCAGCTTTTATTTTTGTACCTACGGAATATTAAATATATTAATACACACTATTCATGTAGATTCTTAGTTTTTAGGTCGCAATTCCGAAGTATGTTCGTATCATTCACATAAAGCGATTGTATCGCGAATGTGTTATTTATCTGGCAAACGGATGCCGAGGGCGGAAGGCCGACGGCGGTTCTGAGGCCCTATCGCCTCTGCACTCTGCAGCGACCAGCCACCGCATGATCGTTTATTTTAAAATATAGCAACAAAAAAAAAAGCTTGAAAAGCTTTTGATATCGGTAGGCAAAACAAAAGAACGTTCCCTTAGTTAATGAGCAGAACAAAAAAAACGCATCCCGAAACGTGTATTTTTGTAATGCTTAGTGCCCGATTCGGAGAACGGTACGAGCGGAGCGGGCCGGGTGGGAGCGGTCGTCGCCTCGCACAGTGCCGGACCTGGTTACTGGCTCATAGGTTATTTTGATGCTGTCTGATGCTGCCGTGCATGCATTTCTTCCTGATGGGCGGTTAAAATGTATTCACAGCTTACCGAATGAAGTGGGCAATTCCAATTTGTGTAATAATTGGTTAACTGAAATAAAATAACTTGTGCGCTAAATACATAATATGTACGTACTACGTACAATTATATTATTCCGTTAAGTGTTGAAGCATGTTTTTAAATTTCAGGAATAATAACCCAATTAAAATAGAAATCAGAAATATCGTTGCATGAATACGTGAATGATTTCGCAAAGCTTGACGGGCATGGCTTGGCTTGCACCGAAACCGGTTCGCGTCTCCAGATCCGTCCCTGCACATGTAGGTCGTTTGGGGCGGTGCGAGGGGCGCGGGGCGGGGCCGGCGCGAGAGTCCGGCGCGGCGCGCGCTCCAGTGCAGTGAGCGGCGGCAGAGGGCAGACCGCGCCATGGCTCTGCGCCTTTTGTTTATAGTGTTAGCGTTTATCGGCAGCGGAGGCGCCGTATACAGCCGCGAGCGCGACCGCCTGCGCGCCGACCCGCGCCTCCTCGACAGAGCCTGCGAGCTTAGCTCCTGCTACCCGGCCACCGGCAACCTGCTCATCGGCCGCGAGTCGCGACTCTTCGCTTCCTCCACGTGCGGACTGCACCAACGGGAACGATACTGCATCGTTTCACATTTAGAGGAGCGCAAGAAATGCTTTTGGTGCGACTCTAGCAACCACACCATCACCAATCCCAACCTCAACCACCGGATACAAAACATCATATACAAGTACCATCCCGGGACGCGAAACAAATCCTGGTGGCAATCCGAGAACGGCAAGGAAAATGTCACGATACAGTTGGACATGGAGGCCGAGTTTCACCTCACGCATTTGATTATTCAGTTCAAAACGTTTAGGCCCGCAGCTATGTTGGTAGAAAGATCTTTCGACTTTGGAAAAACTTGGCGAACATATCGATACTTTGCACACAACTGCGATGAAGCTTTCCCCGGCGCCCCGAAACATTCTCAACGCTCCTTGAGTGAAGTGGTGTGCGAGTCGCGGTACTCTGGTGTCGCGCCTTCGTCGGAAGGAGAAATCATTTTCAGAGTCTTGCCCCCGAATATCAACGTGACAAACCCTTACTCCGAAGAAGTGCAAAACTTGCTACGAATGACGAATCTACGAATAAATTTTACGAAACTACACACTCTTGGTGACGACCTCTTGGACAATAGAGCTGAAATTCAAGAGAAATACTATTACTCCATCTACGAAATGACAGTCCGCGGTTCTTGCTCCTGCTATGGTCACGCGTCGCGGTGCTTGCCGATGCCCGGAGTGGAGTCCAAGAACAACATGGTGCATGGACGTTGCGAGTGTACACATAATACCCGTGGACTGAACTGTGAATATTGTGAGGACTTTTATAACGACTTACCCTGGCAGCCAGCTGTAGGGAAAACTTCTAATGCTTGTAAAAGATGTACTTGTAACAACCACGCTACCTCTTGTCACTTTGATGCAGCTGTTTATAACAAAACGGGTAAAATTAGCGGTGGCGTCTGCGATGATTGTCAACACAACACTATGGGAGTGAACTGTGAACGATGCAAGCCCTATTACTACAAGGATCCTAATTTAGATATGCAGAGTTCCGATATATGTAAACCATGTGACTGTGACCCTCAGGGTACCACTGACAATGGAATGTGCGACGATGAAACAGATGTAGCCAACAGTAAAACTTCAGGTGCATGCCATTGTAAAACTAACGTCGACGGTCCTAGGTGTGACATGTGCAGGGATGGCTACTGGAATTTCGATCCTGAAAATCCAGATGGATGTGTTTCTTGCACTTGCGACAACTTAGGTACTATCAGTGAAAAAGGATGTGACGCTGATAGTGGCGAATGTTACTGCAAACGTTACGTTACGGGAAGGAATTGTGACCAATGTCTGCCACAGTTCTACGGCCTGTCCGAAAACGATGATGGCTGTCAACCTTGTGATTGTGATATAGGTGGTTCACTAGATAACTACTGTGATGTGATATCTGGTCAATGTAAATGTCGCCCAAACGTCATGGGTCGCCGTTGTGATCAGCCTCTACAAAATTTCTTCGTTGGACCTCTTGATTCTATTGTTTATGAAGGTGAATTGAGTCACTGTGACTCTCAAATAGATGACAACGCCATTCAAAGTCAACTTTGCCACGTTGTCATAAGAGAAAACTACCCAGATAGAAAAGAATCCTGGACTGGTCCAGGATTTATGAAAATTCCTGAAGGCAGCACTCTAGTGTTTGCTGTCGACAATTTAATGAGAAGTATGAATTATAACGTTTTAATAAGGTACGAACCACAATCGCCTTTAAATTGGGAAGAAGTTACAATATTTGTCAAAAGACCTATGCCAATTGACCCGGATTCTCCTTGTGCTAATGTACGACCTGAAGATGATACTATTCGTTCAAGACTTCCATCAAGTCAGCGAAGTATGCTGACTCAGCCGGCTGTTTGCTTGGAGAAAAATAAACGAAATGAAATCCGTATATTCCTGGGAAGACAAGATGGCCGCACTTCAAATTCTAGAGCATCAGTGTTGATCGATTCAATCGTACTTATTCCTTCATTTGATGACATCCCGATTCTGAACAATGCCAGTAATATCAGAGAAGAATTTGATCGCTACAATTGCGGCGACTCTTACTATTACGATCTCAATAGAGAGAACATCCCCGAAATATGCAAAAAGTATCACGCAAGTATTGGATTTTACGTACAGAATGGTTCTGAACCATGCCAATGTGATCCGACCGGGTCAAAGAGTTATCAGTGTGACCAGTACACCGGAAACTGTCAATGTGTTGAAAATATCGTCGGACGCAGATGCGATCGCTGTGCCCCTGGAACTTATGGTTTTAGCAAATTTGGATGCAAGCGTTGTGACTGCAACAGTATCGGCTCTTTAGATAATTTCTGTGATGCCACTAGTGGTCAGTGCAAATGCAGAGCCAATACGTATGGACGAGCCTGCGATCTCTGTCAGCCTGGCTACTTCAACTTTCCTAACTGCCAGCAGTGCGACTGTAACGGACATGCCTTTGAATGTGACGACAAAACAGGGGCATGTAGAGAATGTAAAGATTTCACTGAAGGACATCGTTGTGAAAGATGTGTGGAAGGTTTCTATGGAGATCCACGTCTTGGCGTTGATATCCCCTGTCGAGCTTGCCCATGCCCTGGTACTAAAGGAGATCTTAACAAAAATAGTCATGCAGACCGATGTGAACTCGACTCTGAAACCAAAGATGTCGTCTGTGACTGTCAAGAAGGCTACGCTGGACCTCTTTGCGACGTCTGTGCAGACAATTATTATGGAGACCCTGTAAAAGGAACTTGCGAGAAATGCGAGTGTAATGACAACACTGACATCACCAAACCTGGAAACTGCGATCCGTATACCGGTAAATGCTTGCAGTGCTTACATCACACTGCTGGGGATTACTGTGAAGTATGTCGAGAAGGATACTTTGGTAATGCTCTAGAAAAAGCTTGCTACAAATGCAACTGCTCAGAATTGGGTACAAACTTTACAATCGGCTATTGCAATGGTATTAGTGGACAATGCCCGTGCTTCAATAACGTAATGGGTATAAATTGTGATCAGTGTACAGAAAATCATTGGAGGATTGCTCTGGGTAAGGGTTGTGATCCTTGCGACTGTGACCCCGTTGGCTCTCTATCACCTCAATGCAACCCGTATATTGGCAAATGCGATTGTATACCTGGTCACGGTGGACGGCAATGCGATCAATGCGAAGAAAATTACTGGGGAGATCCTAATGTAGAATGCTATGAATGCGATTGCGATGCCTTTGGCTCGCTTTCTCAACAGTGTATGCGAGATAATGGCTCTTGCGTATGTAAACCAGGAATTGGAGGCCATAAATGTGACACGTGTGCTCGAGGCTATTTAGGTGAAGCTCCACAATGTTACGCTTGCGGTGAATGCTTTGATAACTGGGACGGAGTTATTGATGATTTACGTCGCCAGACAGAATACGCCATTGCGAATGCTAGCGAAATCAAAGTAGTCGGTGCTACCGGAGCTTACACGAGAGACTTCGAGGAAATGACGAAAAAATTGACAGATGTGGAAAACCTCCTTTCAAGTGCCTCACTCGGACAAACGAGAATAAAAGACCTATACTCGAACATTTCCGCAATGCAAAAACAATTAGCCAAAGCTGAAGAAAAAGTGAGAAACAGTAACGATAATCTCAATGCCATCACATCTAAAATTAACTTAGGAAACGTCACCTTAGATGCCCTCAGAGGAAGTATTGCAGACTTGAAAGCGAAAACTCTAAATTTGAGTAATAATGCTACTAAGTTACAGGAAGCTAACTTGGAGGGCGCGCTAAACCTTACTCGAGAAGCAAAGCAGAGGGCATTGATAGCAGCTGATGATGCAGAAAATGTACAGAATATAATAGCAAACACAGATCGGCAAATTAAAAATACTGACAGGATGATTGAAATGCAGTACTCACATTTCAATAACACCCAACATGAAAACGATAAAAAGTTGAATGACCTTCAAGATCAGTTATCTAAATTGGAGTCGCATATACCAAAATTAAACGAAAAGATGTGTGGTCAAGAGAGCGACTCTTGTGATATTTGTGGAGGTGCTGGCTGTGGAAAATGCGGAGGAATATCTTGCGATCAAGGTGCGGTCACTAAAGCTGAACAGGCATTAGATTTTGCAAACAAGACAGAACACAGAATTAAAGAACATGAACTGACAGCCGAAGATATGTTTAGGTCTATTTCTCAGGCCAAACAAGATACTGTCCTTGTTCGTTCAAAAGCTAAAGATATTTTCAACAATGCTAACGAATTCAAATTATCAGCTGAACGTGTTACAAACGAAAGTCAAGATCTAACGACTGAACTACAATATTTCCTGTCAAACACCTCAAGTACTCCTGCCGATGTGAGAACTTTAGCCAATGAAATACTGAATCTGTCGATCAGTATAGAGCCTAAAGAAATCACAGAGTTGTCCCAGCGGATTAACTCAACTGTCTCGCAACTTACGAACATCGAAAATATTATAATAGAGACTAAGCCAGATTTAGATATGGCTAAAGCATTAAAACAGAATGCCACCGCTGTAAATAAAGCTGCCAATTTGACTTTAGAAATGGCTAACAAAGTCTTAGAAGCATTAGACGAAGCGCAAGCCGCCCAAGATGCTGCGGAGAATGCCATAAATAAAGCCAAAGACGATATCGATGCAGCCAAAAATGATTTAGCACCTATTGGAACTGAAACAGATGAAGCGCAGAAAAAAGCCAATGAAACAAAAGAAGAGGTAGAAGGGCTGAAATTAAGATTATCTGACCTACAAAAGAATATTCTTAAAATTGAAAGTGACGCTGAACAAGTTAAACAAGAGGCTAACGATGTCGTAAACCGCGCAGAAGGCGCTGAACAAAAGGCCAGACAGTTACGACAAGAGTTCAAGACAACTAACGCGTCTCTCACAGAACGTGCAAGTCAGACTGCGAACTCGCGAGAGAGAGCGCAGTTTCTTCTAAACCGCGCCACAAAACTAGCCAGTGACACCCAAACACAGCTGAAGCTCTTAGCCAATATGGAACAGTTATACAACGATCATAATGCGCAGCTCAATTCATTAGAGAAAGGGATAGGTGAACTTAACTCTCAGATGAATTATTATCTTTCTGAAATTACTAAACGGTCAGATAATTACAGATCCTGTACAACATAGAGCTTAACACTTTTGTACTGAATTCTTATTTATTTTGTGTTCGTTTGGGGCTTTCATCTGGTAAAACTGTAAACGATGTACTTATTCTCTATTTCCCCCCTAACGTCCACACTATCGAGTGCCATAGACTATTATAATAAAAACTTCTTTTTTTATGACATGTAGTTAGACTACACCTTCTTTATAATTTGTTTGCTGATATAATTGGTTGTAGACTCCTAACTATTAAAAGAAAATGTTCATCATCGCCCTCAATATCTAAAACTTTAAACTGTAAAAGCCATGAATTGTAGTTACCTTATCATAATAGTCAGGCACAAACCGTATTTCTGATTATGAAGTTCTAGTTAAATAAAAAATATTTAAATGTTATTGTAACTATGTAACCCAATGCGGGGGAACATAAGTTAAACGATATTTCAATGTGATAGTATTACTTTTGTACTACACTGAATAGAAATAAAAGAGTTGATTTAGCTTACTTATATTGTGTTAAATATCTAGATGTATGTATGTATCAACAACAACAAATCCAAAGAATGAATTCATGCAAGATAATCTTGCGTCGACTAAAATCAAATAATATGTTTTGTATATTATAAGATTAAAGTAACAAACTTAATAAATCTAAGTCTAACAGTGCCTTTTGTTAATAAAAATACCTATAGGTAATTTATGTTTATTATTATGTTGTTTCTATTTCCACACTTGTTTTGTAAGAATTTAATGTGGCGTGCGTTTGTAATATATACTTAACATTGTCTATTATTTAATATCTGATTAAGTCGAAATAGCAATAAAATGTTAGGGTAGTTTCGATACGTGATTCGGTATAGACTACGTTACTTTTTGTACCATAAATAGTTGAATAATGTTTTATTAGTTTCATAGGTTTTCCTATAAATTTGCATTTATGTACTTTATTTTTTGTGCATTTACGTTGTTCCAATTAATCCATTTGCAGAGGCTAGAGCGGTTTCCTGTATCATGTACAATTTGAGGCACAATACTTAAATGTAATAGTAGCGTTAATACAATAATTTTATTATGATCTTAGTTGTCTTATTTATTTCCCTATCCTATAATATGATTTCGTGATTCAATGCCATAACAATAATAACTTTCCATTTGAACACCTAATATAGAGTGAAGATAAAGCTGATAAGACAGGATTAGAATCTAAAGAGACAAAGTTATTAAAGTATAGTAACACTTGATTACATATAAAGTGAATAATACAAAATTCATTGATTATTTTATTTTGATTAAATATAATATCTGACTAATATTTATTTATTTGGAGATTGAAAGCAGAGAGTTACTTGGATGAAACTATAAATTTCTCTCCTCTCATATTTCTTTGTTTACATTAGTATTATTGCAGGTAAACAATCATTATAATGTGACTCCTCTGTAAAAAATAAAAACGGTCAAGTGTGAGATCAATTCACAATCACGCGCCGATAGGTTCATTTATACTAACAATATAGGAGAGAGAGTGACAGCTTAACACAGAGGCAGCATTTGAATTTCTTAAATTTTAGTGTTATACAGGGTGGAAAAAATGAAAGGGCCCTGGAGGGGAACTACCTTAAATCCTTTAGTTAGCTCATAATGTTTCCTTTCAGTAAAATGAGCTAACTAAACGATTTAAGGTAGCTCCCCTTCAGGGCCCTTAAATTTTTTCCATCCTGTATATGCTTGATATTTTTTGTTGATTACCATGCCAAAAACTACCTCAACGACACCACACACTGCATTCACTTGTAAAATCAAATTATACTTGTATGTTGTTTTGAGCTCCAAAAGTAAATATTTTATTGAAAAGTTGTAAGCAACTGACAGACATGTAAGTCATCATCAAGTTCATCACGAAAAGAAATACATCTCAAAATGGTCAAAAAAATATATTAATTCATCTCAAAATGGTCTTAATACGATAGTTACGTAGTTATACTTTTGGATAAATATGAATTAGATTCTTGTCCCGTATTATTAATCTTTTTAGTCTTTTAGAATAAAATGGGGACAGTTTAGAACAAAGAATATGGATTTCAGCGAATAATAGCTTTGAAAGTGTTCAAAATGTAGTAAATCTTTTTTATATAATGTTTTTGTTAGACTTTTCAAGCATAGTGGTCCGAAATTATATTAAAAAAAGAGAGGGTGGTGCCGCGCCCGGGGGCACTTAGAACAGAGGAAGCTTTCATTTTTTATTTATTATGAAAATAATCTGTTTTAAAAGTTTTTTTTGTTTTATGACTAACTAAAATAAAATTAGACGCAAAGAAGTCGTTTTTCTATCATTTTCGGTACATTATTTAAAACTGCCCCAAGCCCCGTAGCACAGTGTTTAATTGCACGTGACGCGGCTTAGTTGAATCACAGGTGTGAGGAGCGTGACATACTGTTTAATTGCAAAAACATCGTGTCACCCATCTAGCACTCGTGATTCAACTAAGTTGCGTCGCGCGCGATTAAACACTGTGCTACGAGTGCTGACTCTTTTAAAGCTTAGAACAAAATAGAGGTTTTTGAAAATTATGAGCAAAAGATAAATCTATCTAAATATATAAAAGAAGAACCTGACTGACTGACTGACTGACATATCAACGCACAGCCCAAACCGTTAGGTCTAGAGATTCCAAATTTGGCAAGTAGGTTCCTTTAGAGGTCTAAGGGTGCACTAAGAAAGGATTTTTCAAAATTCACCCCTTAAGAGGGTGAAACGGGGGTCCAAAGTTTGTATGGGGAAACAAGAATAGTTAGACTATTTTATTCGAAACTTCACAGGAGTACTCTTATCAATATATATAAATATATAAAAGAAGAACCTGACTGACTGACTGACTGACATATCAACGCACAGCCCAAACCGTTAGGTCTAGAGATTCCAAATTTGGCAAGTAGGTTCCTTTAGAGGTCTAAGGGTGCACTAAGAAAGGATTTTTCAAAATTCACCCCTTAAGAGGGTGAAACGGGGGTCCAAAGTTTGTATGGGGAAACAAGAATAGTTAGACTATTTTATTCGAAACTTCACAGGAGTACTCTTATCAATAAATGAGTAAATACATGTTTCAGGTTTTTTCAGAATTCAACCCCTAAAAGGGGGAAATGGGGTAGCAAATTCTGAAAATCAACATGGGTATCGTTTGTATGGTTTATCGGGTCGCTGATCACGAAAACGACTACGATTTTAAAATACAACGTAGTGGACGTGAAATACCATCATCCCCTGTTGGGGTGCGATGGGGTTTAAATGTTGAAATGTGTATATGGGTGTCGTTTTTATGGTTTGTTGGAACGTTTATTATGAAAATGGCCTCGATTTTGCAATTTAATATAGTGGACATGAAAATTCTTGAAAGTACGTGTGCCAGAGCAAATCGGCTGTAACTGGCGGACAGACAGACAGCCACACAAGTGATCCTATTAGGGTTCCATTTTTTCCTTTTGAGAAATCTATCGATCTATATATCTACAATCTATCTATCTGTCTATCTATCTATCTATCTATATCCAAGCAAAATATCTTTCAAACGGAAGGTAGTGCATCCCTAGGGGTTGGACCACGGGATGCCAAAAAAAGTTTTTTTTTAATGTCAACACTTTGACGGCCTGTATCCAATGATATTGTAGCCCTAGATTTCTTACTCCATATATAGACAGTTGTAAATCATGGCCCAAGTTTCTCTATATCTATACATCGAAACATCCATACATCTATAAATCGAAACAAAACAACAATGACATAAGAGCCAAGTAAGGATTTTTCGTAAATAGACCTTGTCCGCTCTTGAATAAGATTTGTTTTCCACGATCAATGTGTGCATAAATTCTATTTTGCTTCCGTAGTTCACAAAAAGTCGTAAAACCATATTGACCAGCCAGCGAATATAGAACTCAGTGATAACAATTTTTATATCTTTCACCTTTATGCTAATGCATTAAGGTAGAAAACGGATTGCATCATATTGTCGATTTACGACGTACTATTGTTGAAACAGGCAAAGTCAGTTTTAGGACTATAAAAGGAGTGGAGTCGCGCTTCGTTTATTTTATCCACTGATGACGATGATGACGGAACAAAGATGTAATTTATTATTTATATTTAAGGTATGTACTACATACAAACAATCATACATACATAAATATATGTATGTATGATTGTTTGTATGCAATATGAATGCATGTATGTAGCTTTTAGCTATGTGGATATATAATATGTTTGTTTAATATTACCAGAGTTTGTGTACCCTAGATCGAAGCAGGTTTATTCATTTGTACTTGTCACTAGAGGGCGCTGCAAAAGTAAATTATTAATATAAAATAAACTAAAATATTGGATTAGATAGGAGCTTGATATATCACACAAATATTATGAAATATCATCATTTGGAAAGAATAACCACTGGATGGATTTCTATGCAGTTTTCAATGTCAATTAGTGGTTTTTTAAGAAAAGTTTACTTACTGTAAAACAACATACATTAGAATGAAATAAATAATGCACATCGGCAATACATGGTTGTAAGTATAAAAAGCTACCTAAAAATATATTGCATTGATTCTAAATCAATGCAATATCTTGTAAACGTATTTACAAGGAATTGCTAATATTACCGAGGTGCATTGTTTATATTGTACTACTGTGAAATTTACATTTCATAAAAAATATTTAACATGTGAATCTTACGACATCAAGAGAAATAAAACCGAAATTGTGACACAAAAACTTATTTATTAGATAATTAAGTGCCTTGGAACAAATTTAGCTTATTATATAATAGAAAGAATATTTTGGCGAAAAATATTTTGGCCGATATTTGTTGGCACATACCTAGTGTGATGGTCCTAGTGTCAGGACTGCCATCGACATCCCTACTGTCAGGAACAACCGCAATTTCAGGCACATCCCTAGTGTCGGGTAAATCCTTAGTGCCAGGCACATCACTATGAATGGCACATCCCTAATGAAAGGTACATCTCTTGTGTCAGAGACATCACTATTTTAAAGTCAAAGAATGCAAAGCACATCTCTAATGTCATGGGCATCACTACAAACTCAGGGATATCATTATTTCGAATTCAAAAATGACAAGGCCCATCCCTAGTGTCAGGGACTTAACTATGTCAAATTCAAAAAATGTACAATGAAAATTAATATTGAACATTAATATGAAAATTTTGGTTTTAAAAATAAACATGAATTTCATACTAATTTACTATTACTAGACACTTAAAAGAAAAACTTACTGGAAACTTGAAATAGTTCTCCAGGATGAAATACTTACCAGCTTGTTTTTATTGTATGAAATGATAACATTTGAATTTATTTTTGAGAAATATAAATTAACTGCTTATATCTGTATTAAATGATATTTAAAAATAAATCAAAGAATAAAAAGAAATATTTATAAAAGGCGACTCCATTACAACTTTTTGTACTATGTTCTTGTTGCTTGTCTACTTTCCTACTTTAACGTACATGAATTGTGATGCATATGTAAGAGATAACAACAAAGCGAATGGCTGTTCAAATTTTTTCCGTTAAAACACCGAAATATTTTCGATTTTAGTGTTATTTATTATATTTAAGCATATTTCTACAACTTTGATGTAATAAAAGGTAGTAAATACTGAATAATCACCAAAAATATGAGATGCTATCTCTTTTTTGCTGCGTTATGATGTCGTTTTTACACTTTTTTAGGCAACAATTTAGCGTGTTGTGTCACGCGGGGTCACGCGCTGTCTGAACGACAATCCCACTCCTCAACTGTATTGAGTGGGTTTGTACGGGGCCACTTTTGGCGCGCTGTCGCAAAATCTAGGGCTACAATATCATTGCCTGTATCGGTCAAACGGCTGAAGTTAGACCCATGTTGATGGGTGTCTAGGAAAAGGTCTCGACGAGATCTGTCTGCCGAAAGTGTCAAAACTTTACAGGCCTATATCTCCCAAACGGCTGATGCTAGACCCATGTTCATGGTACTCTAAGAAAAGGGCTCGGCGAGGTCTAGAAGACGGTAAAAAAAATGAAAGTTCGTATGAAAGTTCTTTATTATAAAGTTCGTCTGTTTCGAAGTTAGGATCTTTAAATTTTGTGTTTAGACTGACAATTGAAAATTACTTTATACGTGTCTCAGCGTTTGTGATAAATCCAACCCCGAAGGGGTGAAAAGGGGGATGAAGTTGTCTTCGGAAAGTCCTTCAATTTCAAAGTAAAATGACTAAATTTGTTATTTAGGCTGTCCGTCTGTCCGTCCGTATAAACGGGAGACTCGGTAAGTGGTCAAGACCAAGGTGCAATGACCCTCTTAGCGAAAAAAACAAAATAAAATTTGTGCCCTATACTAATTTAAGAATAACTCCCAGTCAATTAGTATAGGAAACCTATTGTTTTTATTGTGTTCTTTCTCAAAAAGGGTCACTGACCACTTACCGAGTCTTGAGTATGTATTTTTGGCTATATAATTAGAAGTGACCTAATGTATGTATCTCACAAATATTGCAAGTATTAGGAGTGTGTTTCGCAAGTACTTTCTAAATCCAATAAAAGGAATAGAAAATGAGTGTTTTGATGTCCATAAAAATTTAAGGGATGAATTCATGTTCTTTCGTCTTGCGGATGCACTCTTCTCATGTAAGGTACATCCAACTAATATTATAAATGTGAAAGTTGGGATGGATATAAAGTTGTTAAAGTTGTATAAAGTTGGTATGTTTGTTACTCTTTCACGCCGTAACTGATGAAACGATTGAGTTGAAACTTTGCACAAATGTTGTTCTAAACCTGGAATAGGACAAAAACTATTTTATATTTGATAAATTAGTTCCCATAGGATGGCAATGGGTTGTCAAGTTCCTATAGAAAAGTGATGTACTGTTACTCCTTCACGCATACCTACTAAACCGATTAGGCTCAACTTTGCACAAATGTAGTTCTAGACCTGGAATAGGACATAGCAGACCACTTTTTATCCCATTAATCAGTTCAGAGGCAATTGGGTGTCAAGTTCCTATAGAAAAGTGATATACATCTTCACACCGTACCTACCGAACTGATAGGGCTGAAACTGCTTTAAATGTAGTTGTAGACCTGAAATAAGACACACGCTACTTTATATCAAATCAGTAACCAAAAAAAATTTTTCGTTTGGAAATGCGGCATGGCTTTCGGTCTCGCCAAAGACCTTTTAGCAGAGGATTAATTCAGAGAACAAAAAATGGTGTCTTTCGGAAACGCAGCCCGGCCTTCTTCCTCGCCAAAGACCTCCAATGATACTTAAGCAGATGATTAAAATTAATAAGAAAACAAAAGATAGTGTCGACTGGAAATGGAAAAACATGCTATACTAGGGGATTAAATCAGTTATCAGAGATAGCCGTTACACATTAGCAGAGGATTAATTCAGAGAAAAACAAATAGTGTTGATCTGCAAAACGGCTCGGGCTTCGGCCTCGGCAAAGACGGAAACGTGTCTTGGTCTTCGGCCTCGCCAAAAAAACTTTACATAGGGATCAAATTAGAGATGATGAGAACCAAAAACACTTTAAATACTCCAAATCAAAGTCAGGTCAACTACTAAAACTAAAAATATTTACAGTTTCGATACGACTATACAAAAACTTAATCAACGCGGGCGAAGCCGCGGGCAAAAGCTAGTTAATAATAAAGCCGATTCTGAAGGCTTTAACTTTAGTTTTAGTGCTGTCAAGACTTAAACTTTTCCAAAGTAATTTAGCTTCTGTTCTTCACACTTATGAACTATTTTGCAAAGATGAAAATTTACTTTTGACAGCACTAAACCTAAAGTTAAAGCCTTCAGAATCGGCTACATTATCTTACTAAGACAGGTTTGACTTTGATTTGACTTCTCTCCTATATATCTATGTATTTTATATTTAAATATGAAAGGTTATATTTATTTAGTTTTATTTATCGTAATAATAATTTGCGAAACCGCGGGCTAGCTTGATGTTTTTAAATGATTTTTAAAAACTTCAAGCTAGCCCACGGTTGTGCACCGTTGTTGGTGGTTCAAAATGTGACGTCCAAATTAATAAAAATAGCTTCCTCATATCCAGGGGCCTCCGAATTTACCCCATCCACAAAATTAAATACCATCTAAAAAGATATTCCGTAATTTCTGGGTAATTTTAAAAACCTTGTGAGACTGCGCTTTTGTAGTAACACGAAAAAGTTGAACAGGCTATTATTCGCTGAAATCCGCCTTCAAAGGTACTGAACTAGACAAAATGAAAAAAAAAATTGCCTAGTTTTGCTAATTAATTGCTAATTAAGATAGGAAATGCTATAATTTGACAAAAATAAACTCAAATTCCTCTACAAAAAATTTTACATTCCAAGTTCTTATGTGTATAAGTCTTCAGTTTATATCTATATTTAGAATTTAAGGTTTTGTGTTAATTGTATTTCTTGTCTGATAAATCAAACCGGGATATTGGAAATATACTTATTTATACTTTAATATGACTAAAATAAAATTAAGGCAGCTGTTTCCTAACAAAATTTAAAGAAATGGCAATAAGAAAAGTTTGGTGTGTTCACATTTTCATGCTAAGGGACTCTTAGCGTTAATTAGCGTCCTATAGTTTCCGTTTTTCCGAATTTTGGAGATCCATTCCACTAGCACACATAAAAAACCAAAATCGGAATTTGCGAAGTGCGAAAATTGTTCCACTTACCTAGTTTCCTGTATTTATTTGGATGTATCAATCAAATTCACCTTACCTACATATATTTTTATGATGGAAATGGACAGGAAATGGAAATAAAACCACATATATCTAATCATCTTACTGAACAAACCGTTGATATGATCAGTCCCTTTTCCCGCTCGACAGATGGCTGTACCTCGAGCCCATTCTGTCCACGGAGGATGGGGAGCTCGGCGCCAAGTTCCGCAAAGTCGACCACGGGTTCAGACAGGTGGCGAGAGTCATCGAGGCCGACGCCAGGCTCTCTGCGCTGCTGCAGTCGGCCAGACTTCAGCCGATGCTGGACTCTATATCGGAGCAGCTGGCCCAATGCCAGGCGCAACTCAATCAGTACATCGATGTAAATATACAATATTAAAAATATACCGTCACGAAATCAATCCCCGAGGGGTGTTGGACGTGTTTTCAAGTACTGCAAGTCACAATCAAGTTTCACCGACAATTTGTTCCTGGGTTATGAGTGGTGAGCCCTATAACCGTACTTCGGGCACAAACATGGACACACGGCTTAATGTGCCTTTTGGAGCACGCAGACCGAACACATTGTGTGCCTTTATGAGAATTAATACTACAACTTCGGGAATAGTAGTCGAGTCTTTATAACTGGTATAAGCAAACTCAAGAGTCACTTGTTGAGGCTAATATTTGAGCCATGGGCAAATGAAATGCTTATTAGTAGTAACACGGCAAGCCAAACGGTGATTATGATTACGGCGCCAAGCAACCTTTCATTCGGAACTTAGCCGTACCACTGGCGAGAGAAACAATGCCATCCTAATTTCCAGTCGCGCAAGCTCTTTGCAGTATAAAATCAACCATTTCAACCATTACGATATATAATAGATTATTGAAAATTTCCAGGAGAAACGCTCAATATTCCCCCGACTATACTTCCTAAGTGACGACGACCTGCTGGAGCTGCTAGGACAGGCGCGCGCGGGGGCCGAGGGGCGGGAGGGGGTCATGCAGAACCAGCTCAAGAAGCTGTTCCCCGGTATCACAGGCGTGAAGCTCGGGCCCGACGGAATGTCCGTCACGGCGCTCTGTACCCACTACGGGGAGACCTTCCAGTTGGACCACCCCGTCGATATTGATTGTCCCGTTGAGGTTAACAGTTAAAATTTATTATGGTTCACTAGAAATAATATTGTACGCGCATACCGACTAATGACAAAATCAGTGTACAGCGCCATCTATAGTTATACTAATCAACACGTTGTACAGTTTGAGCCAAAGAAGAAGGAGGGCGTGAAGTTATAAATGAGCGTCGGAGCGTCGATGAAAAATAGAGGCGGCGAAGACAGGTATTGCCACAGAATACAATACTACGTACAGAAGAGTCACATTGCAAAGACAATAAATACCTACTCTCGCTAAGCAACAATAAAGTGCAAACTAGCTTGCACCCGTGCTTCGATATCTTTTCGCGTCCAAGCGAGAAAGTATCGTATTACTACGCGCGAGAGCTTCTTTTACACACCGCCGCGCAGGTCACATGACAGCTTACTTCATGCCTGCCTTCTTGACTGGACTAGACTGTAAACGTTAGCTTTATATTGGTACACTTAGCGCCATCTAGTGATAATAGTATTTTCTACTTTTTTCTACTTTCCAGAATATCTACACCGTTTCTCTCAGGACATTAAACTACATTAATCATTCCGTTCAGTTATTGTTACGTGAATCGCGACATTTATTTATTTTTACAGGTTTGGCTAAAAAATCTAGAAAGTGAAATGCGTTCATCAATGAAGAGTATGGCCCTAAAATGTGTTGTGACAAATTCGCTGCAAGAGCGAGACCCATTTTCTCTCCCCACACAAATACTTTGCTTGGCACAAAACATGCGCTTCACAGAGCAAGCTGAAAGAGCTATAAATTCCAAAGAACTTCACAAACTAAAAGCGAACGTTGAAAAGGAGAACCTGTACTACGTAGAGTCTGAAGTAGAAGATGAAAATGAGAAGAACAAAAGGCAAGCGCTAATTCTACAGTGCGCCTATTATTTGGCAGTGATAAAAACTCTGATTGAGAATAACGTCGTTTCTACTAGTCATTGGTTGTGGCAAAAACAACTCAGGTAGGAATATTTTCTATATATTATTTATCTATCTGGTTTCGTATTGCTAGTGTTTGTATATTTTTAAAAACCTTAACGAAGCAGATTTTGAAGGTTTAATTTTTTGTTTAAGGTAAAGCGTCAGTCGCTCGGTACAAAATGCACAACTTAACTTTGTTTTTCTTGTTAAGAAGTTAAAAGTGAAAAAGATATTTGGTCTATGGCAATTCACGCCAACAGATCATGAATCAACAGCTTGAAATTGAATGCACAATTAGCCATGATTTTGTCGAAACAAACTTAAAAAAAAATGTAAGCCTGTTTAGACAAAATCTGGACTAATTGTGCATCTTATTTCAAACTGTTGATTTATAAGACTAACTTATACTGAATTATTGGCGTGAATTGCCACAGACCTGTATATTTTTCACTTTTAACTTTTTAACAAGAAAAACAAAGTTAAGTTGTGCACTTTGTACCGAGCGACTGACGTTTAACCTTAATGGCCTATAATACCTCACTTCGCTTCGCATGATCCTGCTTTATACCAACAAATACTAAAACAATAATTCTGAAATAAATATAATGGTCAAGTTCAGGACTAATGCTATGTCAACGTTATGGTGGAAACTTGAATCAATTAAATTCTGAAATAAATATAATGGTCAAGTTCAGGACTAATGCTATGTCAACGTTATGGTGGAAACTTGAATCCATTAAATTTTGAAATAAATATAATGGTCAAGTTCAGGACTAATGCTATGTCAACGTTATGGTGGAAACTTGAATCAATTAAATTCTGAAATAAATATAATGGTCAAGTTCAGGACTAATGCTATGTCAACGTTATGGTGGAAACTTGAATCCATTAAATTTTGAAATAAATATAATGGCCAAGTTCAGGACTAATGCTATGTCAACGTTATGGTGGAAACTTGAATCCATTAAATTTTGAAATAAATATAATGGTCAAGTTCAGGACTAATGCTATGTCAACGTTATGGTGGAAACTTGAATTAATTAAATTCTGAAATAAATATAATGGTCAAGTTCAGGACTAATGCTATGTCCACGTTATGGTGGAAACTTGAATCAATTAAATTCTGAAATAAATATAATGGTCAAGTTCAGGACTAATGCTATGTCAACGTTATGGTGGAAACTTGAATCCATTAAATTTTCTCGATAGAAAAAAAATACAAAGTTACCTCCAAACCGTAAAATAACATAGAACATAGAACATTTTTATTGGTAATGTGCATTACAAGTAAAAAAAATTTTTTTTACATTCTTCTCTTAAAAGTAAACTATAACATTAATAGTACAATAGTACACTGTGCGATGAATCAAAAATAAATAAAAATTAATTAATTCAAATAATAATAATTATAAATTGCATTAAAAGTAATTTACAAATTAAAGTCTTAACTTTACCGATAGCATTAAATGAATACTTGAAATTCGATCTGAATCTTTGCGTAATATAATTTATATTAGTATAAAGCAACTGCAGGCTATAAAATAGAAATTAAAAACCATTATTTTTACTTTGAAAATAAAATACCTAAATGATCGTGCCTTATTCCTTATTCAGAATCTGCTTCATTGTTCTACTAAACGTGAAATCTTCTGATAGATTTCTTACGCACTCTTTTATTTTTGTATTATTTTCCAGATTCTATCTCCTCGGCAATAGAGAAATAGTAGCGAGAATGGGTCTTGCTCAAATATCCTACTCCTATGAATATCTCGGAGTAAATACAGGACAATTTGTCAGGACGGAGTTGGCTGACGAATGTTTTCTGATTCTAACGCAAGTAAGGCTGACTTACTTAATAAAACTCGGTTACGAAAGGATTTAAAACATTGCAGCGAAGCCGCGGTATATGTCCGTGGAATAATAAAAAACCCGTCAAGTGCGAGTCAGACTCGAGGGTTCCGTATCGTGGATGAAAAATTTAATTTTGTCACTTTGTTTTCGTGAATTTCTCAACCACTATATTTTTCCTGTAATCTATACGTAAGCACATATTAGCATGTTTTTTTTTCCTATTTTCCGGTCCACCAGTTTCGAGATTAGGGGGAGGGACATACATTTTTTGTGGTTTTTCGAGGATTTCTCGAAATAGATGCAAGTATATATATCCAAATTATACATATTTACAT
Organism: Ypsolopha sequella; assembly: GCA_934047225.1. Taxonomy (NCBI): domain Eukaryota; kingdom Metazoa; phylum Arthropoda; class Insecta; order Lepidoptera; family Ypsolophidae; genus Ypsolopha; species Ypsolopha sequella. Next base: position 13,180,776 of record OW203985.1, read on the forward strand.
GTAGCTCTTTAATACCTATAATCTGATACCCATATTGTATTATTATATAATTATTTATTTATTTATTTGACTTTTTTTATATTTCTTATTTGTGTTCAACATTTTTCAACTTCAAATTTTTCGATCCACCAGTTTCGGAGATAAAGGGGAAGACATACATTTTTTTGTGATTTTTCAAAGATTTCTCGAAATCAGTGCCAGTAAATATTGTTAAGGTATATATTTTTACAATCAGCTCTGTAATATTTACAATTTTATATCCATATTGTATTTTTAGCATTTTAAATTTTATTTCTCTCTTTTGTAATGGAAATATTTTGAACAATTTCAAATTGAAAAAAAATTTTTGATGCTCTTTTATGTGGGCAATCGAATGCTATTTTTTGCCAAATTTCTAGTTTTTATTTTTAACGGTGCTAAAGATAGGGGGCTGTGATATACGGATGGACGAACGGACGGACGGACGTTGTTTCATCATAAAGGTTCCTTTTGTACCTTTTAGGTACTAAGAAACCCTAAAAAGCGGCTGGTCCATCTGAGTTGAAATTTGGTTTGTATGTGGAGAAATCCTCTGAGAGCCCGGGAAAAATAAGGAAAATCCTTGATAACGATAGATTTTTAATGTAAATGGGTTTCTAAATGAAGCTTATATTCGATTACATCTACATATTATTCTACATTAACGGACCCTGTACATGATAAAGTGAGACTTTTTTATGTTGTCGTGTTTTCAGGCTCTACATCTCGGCCTAGTGGGCAATCCCTTCGGTCCTGCTGGGACAGGCAAAACTGAGTCGGTCAAAGCATTGGGCGGATTGGTCGGCCGTTTGGTTCTTGTCTTCAACTGTGATGAGGTAAATGGTGATATAACTAAATCTGTGTTGAATTCTTTTCAAACATTAGAAATTTTGGCAGAAAATAAAACCTCTGTTTCTTTCAGTTTGCATATAATACAGAATCTTATAATGATCTCACTAAACTGATATGTGCAGTTAACATCACTTGTCTTCTAAAACTATAGACTCAGAGACGGAACGCGTGTGAAGCGTGCTATTAATCGTTTTATTTCGGAACTCGAAAAGTCTAAGGACCCCCTGTAATGTAATAATAGCTTATAAAACTTGTCTATTACTTTATCTTGAATCTGGTTTATGATGAACAATATTATCTAGGGACGACATTAAAGAACTTTCTTCTTGCGAATATGATTGGAGAAATCATCAGCACAAACATAATTTTTAAATTTCAAATGGTTTTGGTAGTTGGGTTGTATGGGTTGATGGACTGGTTTATTCGTCCAAGGAGATGGACCTTCCCCCGGGATAAATCAATTTAATTAGACAGTTTATACATGAGACTAAATGGCGTGATTGTTTACAAGGCTCATTAATTTTATAATATGTATGTCGTCGTTCTGGATCTAAAAAGGCCGACTTAGGTGAATCATAAAATGATTTGAAAGTAGGATAGAGTCAGAGATTTTTCACGCGTGCAAAAGAGACGGCATTAGAACAGAATTATAACATGATTCATCCAAAGCGGCCTTTTTAGAGGACCAGTTTTTGAATTAAGCAACTGGCTTAGCAATGTCTAGGAGACGGATCAGCCAATTACAGCGCTACATTACATAGTCAAGCAGCGCTTATCTTGAAATTCTCAAAAGTGATGGTAATAAAACTTTTGTTATGAACAGGCTATGGACGCTCAATGCATGGGTCGTCTCCTAAGCGGTTTAGCGCTGAGCGGCGCGTGGGGCTGCTTCGACGAGCTGAACCGTCTCAGTGGCGCCACGCTGGCGGCTGTGTCGCATCAGTTCGCAAGTTTGCTGGTGGCGGCTTCGCAACGAACTGCTGGCGCCACAGCTACTCTTAATGGGAAACAGGTATGGGTTCCTATTTCAATAAATTTATTTAACTATTCATTAAAGTATTCAAGTATGTGAATGATAAATATCAAATCATATAACCCCTAGCAACTATGAATAATGTAATGACTATTCTCATATTGCAATAAGGTAATAACAAATCAAAAGCGGTTTTATAAGTAGCTATGTCGTGGCCAAATCGTAGAACTGGGCAGATCGTAAAGTACGAAATCAAAAATTCTTCACCAAAAGTCAAAAATAGGTGCGACGACGAGCGGAGCGAAGTTAGGTCTACATGTAAATAAATCTGTGGAGTGAAGTGAAGCGACCCTCCTAGTTTTAACAGAAATATGATCGGCCAGGCAGATAATGATATGCCCAATTCTACGATGTACCGATGACTGACATCATACATTGTTTGACCGATGTTATTTTTAATATTATATTATATTATAACATCGCAATTCTGCGCTGTGATTGGCCAAATTTATTATAACACCGCTAGAGAACCAATCACAAGCGATAACGGCCTGTCTTAATTTTTTATGCCACGCCCCGTAGTAATTCCATGGTCTCAGGTATCATGACAATATCATGCACGACAAGTGGTGTTTTTTTCGTTCATCTTGAAATTGTTAATCAAAATGTTCTAAATACAAATAATGTCTCTCGAAGACAGTATTTTGATGGTCGTTAGATAAAGTATTTTACAACTGAACATAATTAGACATCTCTCACTCACTTCGTTCGTTTCGTAAACAAGCACTAATTTCTTAATGTCTCAAATTATTTCACAGTTGCACAAAACAATATTGTTTTACATATACATAAGGCATGATAATTAAGTATATGATTATAGAATAAATCATATTACAAAACAGCTTGACAGTGTATTACTTACTATTCAGGTGGCGGTATCAGAATGGTGCGGCGTAGCAGCCACCATGAACCCGGCGGGTCGTGGCTATGGCGGGCGTCGAACACTTCCCGCGGCTTTAGAACGAGTGCTGAGACCCGTAGCCATGATGCAGCCCAAACCCGAGGAGTTGGCCAGGCACCTGCTAGCGGCTAGAGCGGTCACTGATGCGCATTCCTTAGCTGCTGATCTGTACAGGGTCTTCTCTATGGCAAGGTAACCTGATATTTGGTGAAAAATCTTTGTCTCGGTATACAGGTTCTTCTTCTCTATGGCAAGGTAAGCTGATAGAGAAAAATCGTTCTCTAGTATGTTACAGGCCAAACCCGATTTTAGGCCTAGGCCGAACTAGTTTTTCGAAAGTCCTGCAGCGTAGAAGAGAGCCGGTAGGTTACGTTATAGGTCTCCAACTTCGAGCTGAGGACGCCTGCGGAGCGGAGACGAAGGCAGAGACGAGGTACGAGCGCGTCGCTGTAACGCACGCTTCACCCGGACGAATTTCATTGAGATATATCTTACGATTTATTTGGCAACCACTAATAATTTAAATTTATTTTTTATACTGAGTCTATATCTATACTAATAATTAAGTAGTAAAAACGTCGTGTCTGTATTTTTGTATTTAAGTCTGACAGCGCCGCTTTCTTCTTTATTTCCCTCATTTATAATTTTCGTTACAGTACTTTTTGAAATACCTGTTATTTCGGCCACTAATTTTGTTAATTAACATCTTACACGTACTCTAAAAACAAGCGATCTTTTTCACGTTACCTGAAATATGCATACAAATTTCTTTGCCCTGCCGCCCAATTGGTTTACACTTATCGTGAGATCGTAACGCTGCGCCGTGTGCCGTGTGCGTCGAAAATAATATCGCTACTCTGTTGCCGCGTCAAGAGCGAGCGATCGACTGATGGCTGGTATTTTATGTGCTCTGTGATACCTGGCGGCACGCGACGTGCTCGCGTCCTTGCCCCACACGATTCCGTTGCCGAAAAATGGACCCGTATTTGATCACTTTCCTGTCGGTTGTCTGGCTGTGTGTCCCTTTTTCTTAAGAACGGCGTGAGGTATCATTATTAAAGCGTATTTTCATACTAAAAATTCCTCTTACTGAATTATCATTAAAACCTATATATTGTACTTCCCGGTTACAATCTTGAAATTGGTTATGAAATAATTTCTTCACTTGTGCTAAAAGAAAATCATGGAAATAAATTTATGAATGACAGTGGGCAAATTCAATCCAAGCGTCGCCAAGATCAAGGCATATTTTAAATGAAAGGACATAGTGTAGTCCTCAAGCAAGCAGAACCCCATCAAAATATATCCGAAAGATTTCGAGATATGACTAATTATGTTTATAACCTCCCGTACTTCGGTTCTTGTAATTCACATGGGGCCCCGAAAAAAGTTGGTGCAAATGTTAAAATGTTAAAGAATACATTTTTTTTTGTGTGATCTGCTTGCTTAAGAACTACATTACAGTACTCGGCAGTAAATAATGCATATCGGTTATCTTCGGCTTCGCTCTGTCACCTAACTGCTTCGTGCGACAGAGATGACGCTACGATACGATGTGCATTATTTACTGCCGGGACCTGTATGTCCTTTTATTTAACATACATCTTAATCTTGGCGTTGGCCCATCTCGCATACAAGTTTGCTCATTGTCATTTCCAATTCTTGTGGAATAATACTAGACCTGCTAATTTTGTAGTTTCTCTCGTACATTTTCTACGTAATAATAAGTTTGTATTTTTGTTCAAACTGTGCAAGTCTACTAACTCGATATAACAGTACGGAACCATCAGGGCACAAGTCCTACTCACACTTGATCGTCTTGTTTGCAGCGAACTTCTAAGCGGTCAACGTCACTACGACTGGGGCCTGCGGGCTCTAAAAGCGGCGGTCGGTAGTTGCGGGGCCGCGCTCTCAATCGCCGGTGTCTCTAAAGAAAGAGTATCGCAGAAAGCTGCGCTGCGTCGCGTGCTGAGATTAAATAACTTGTCCAAGCTGACGAGAGATGACGCTGACAGGTGAAAATAAAAAAAGAGGTTACAGTTTAGTGGTAAAAACTAAAAGCAACAGTAGGTCAGTCGGTCATCTTGAATCCTCCCGGACGAGCATGCATTAAGAGCCGTTTCGCAGCCGGATTGTGAAAAAACCCGCCTTTTTCTAATTAATCGAAACAGAACACTTAAATTCAAAATTCACTAAATAGTTATTCAACAAAACCTTACCTATGTCACACCCCCGACACTTCTTTGTCCTCGCTCAAGTTATTTACCTACACTTTCACGCGCGCATCTGGCTCGTCCGCACACGCTTGTGTGTGTGCGTGAGCTAGTCTAGGGCTGGCAGCAAGCGTGTGAGCGTCGTCGATCGAGAGGGACAACATTTATAGTCAGTAACTTATATGATTCTCTTCCTAAATTTTAGCGTGGTTAATCCCTAGGTCCTAGTTCTGGTTCATGTAAAGGTTCATGTAAACGCATCATGTACATTCCGAAAAACTCATTGGTGCATGCCCAACCGCGGATTGAACCTGGATCTCAAGATTGAGAGGCCAGCGTTCTACCCCTGAGTTATCGCCGCTTTTTTATAACTTTAAAAATAAATTAACATAAAATAAAATGGCTTAGTTCATCGGAAGGAAGCAAATTTGAAAAATCTCCGTTCTTTATTGGTTGCTCCGTTTTCTAGGCATTCATATATACCACAATAACGAACCATATTGATTAAAAATCAGTATCGTAATAAAACAAAACAAGATTTATACTTGCGATTGTCGGCACTTGATGAAACATAAAAAGCATCTCGATTTTGAACACAAACACTTGTACTATTTGTTTCATAACATTTGTTTTATGTTATGAAACAAATAGTACAAGTGTTGGTGTTCAAAATCAAGAAAACAAAACAAAATACGCGCGCAGCGAACGAGTGCTACTCGAGCTCTGCCTGCCTCCAGATTTCCACTAACTTGCGGGGGACCGCGGGGGACGTTAAATTCGCGCGGGGAGGTGAGTGTCGCTTCTTTACGTAGTAATACTTCGTATTATCTGCCTATGTATTGGGTATGTTGCCATCGCAAAGTTTCCATTGGTTTCTGTAAATAAAAACTTCAAAATTTTTGAAATTCGAACGCTGGCCTTGACTGCGTTAGTCATTTTTTCTCTACCGCACTTCGTAATTTTGTGCGCGAATGAACACATGCGCTAGTCCCCTACCACTTTCGCTGAGCGGCCGAAAATCGTGCCGCGCCCTTTATTTGTATAATTACCACTTGGTGAAGGTGAAGGAAAACACTGACCATTGCCATATAAAGCATGTATTTATGTCTGAATTACAGCGACATTTTGTGTGGGTTAAATGTTCGTCTGTTCACAGAGTAACTCAAAAACATAAGTTAATAGAAACTGATCTGTGAGGTTTGGCATTTAGAGGAAGAAAAAGATGGGAATTCAAATAAACATACAGACAATTATCAATGACGTCAGATTTTGAAAGTAAAGAGTTTATCTTTGCAACCTCATGAGACAAAACATCAGTAGATTTCACACTTTTTCAACATTTTATATTGCTGTCACACTTGCATCTGACTATATATGTCCCTGAATACATTGTGATTGATTACTAAAACAAATGTTCCCATTCTAGATTTGAAGCTATATTATCCATGGTATTCGCGGACGTCCCTGAGGAGAGTTCTTCAGCCAATCCCATTAGTTCAGCTCTGGAAGATACAGTTAAATCGCTTGGGCTCGTCCATAATAAACTGCAGACACAGAAATGTATGGAACTGTATGAACAAATGCAACAAAGAATGGGCGTTGTAATAGTCGGCCCACCTGGTTCTGGAAAAACTACGATCAGACAGATTCTGAGATCTGTAAGCTATTTGATATACCTACTTTGGAGTTATACAAAAGTTTTGGTAGAACATACTAAAAACTGTAACTTAAATTTCAGGCGCTAACACAGCAAGGCAAGAACATAGTGGAGTACATAATTTGTCCAAAAGCGATGAGTAGAAACTGTCTTCTTGGTCACATCGACCACGACACTAGGCAATGGACCGACGGAGTCATATCCACTACTGCTTTAGAAGTCTCCAACCAATCTTCTGGTTAGATAAAGTTATACTTATATATTAAAGTTCTTTGCTTTTCTTTTCTTTGTTTTAATGTAACGGTCAATGATATTATTGGTAACGGTTGGAAATCGTCAATACATGGGTCCCACTCTCACTTAACCGGTTTTTTTAATTACATTGTTAACTCCACCCTAAAGTGTACAGGTGGCTCAACGAGAGATGAGGCGAACACAGTACTCACACAGACACATCTCTTGAATAGAGAATGTTTTTTTTATTAACGAACTTCAAATAGAAGGTTCTGACTTCTGTGTTAGAAGTGTTCATCTCGTTTAATATTAGATCCTCATTTTTTCACAAAGTAGATATATATTATATTATATTATATTCTAAAACAGGTAGAATAAATTAAAAACACGCTGTCTAAAATCTAGTCCAATCAACGCAAACATATGGTGTCTTGTTTTCGCTAAATACTTTTAATGTGAACAAGCAAGGCAGAGAGCGTTCCTCAATTACGCTACGAAATGACGTTACCGCCGCGAACGTGTACATATTTACCAACACTTGCAAGCCTTTGCGTGTGTTGTTCGCCTCAACTCTTGTTGAGTCACCTGTACTTCGGTTTTTTGCCGTTAGTGCATTGAGGATCTCGGACCAAAAAAAAGGGTATGTAATGGTGGTGTATTATTGTTCCTTCCAGATGTATGGTCGTGGGTGGTATGCGACGGCGATATCGACCCGGAATGGATCGAGGCCCTCAACTCGGTGCTCGACGACAACCGCCTGCTAACATTGCCCTCAGGATGGCGCGTGCAATTCGGGGCTAACGTCAACTTTATATTCGAGACTCACAGTCTCGAGCACGCCTCGCCCGCCACCGTCTCGCGAATGGGGATTATACTGTTGAGGTTAGTGCTTGATGCGACAGACAATATTATTCTCAGATGTACATCCCGTTCATCCTTGTCTGAAGTCTGTCTATCGAAAGATGAGACTGGAAAAACGTGGCAAATTTAAATATTCATCGTACATATACGTACATACATACACATACTCACGCCTGTGTGCCAGAGGGGTAGGCAGAGACTACAGATTTCCATCTGCTACGATCCAGACACACTTCTTTCGCCTCTTCCACATCCATCAGTCTAGTCATACAAGCTCTTCTATTCCGGGTAATTTTGACATTGCTCTTCTTCAGTATGTTGCCAATTTGGTCAGCATACGTCCTTCTAGGGCGGCTTGGTCAAGCTGTGCCAATACCTACTGTCAGTGTACATTAGACAGTGTTGACTGTACCTTCCACTTGTGCAACATAAATTTCTTTCGACACTCTATTTTCATTCATACTCTCTACATGTCCAATCCAAACCATCTTTGTACGAACAGATGATAAAGAGGTCAGATGAATTTCAACCATTGACGTTATGCCCCCGATAACAATCATGTGGTGTGACAATCTTTCGTGATAAGGACAGCATTTGGCGATATTGGTGTCCACTGGGTGGACTAGGGTTTGAAGGTGGAATTACACAACATATTATATAAAATAGACTAGGTGCAGTGCAGGGTAAATAGACTAGGTGCAGTGACATTTAATTTGGGGTTGCCATCTAATAAAAAAACACGAAGCTTAGTCTCATCTTTCGGCATGGTAGTTATTTTCCATCTTGTCATGATTTCCAACCTGAAATAGTGTAAGTGTCATGCAAGGATAAATCCTTTTCGAGACTTTACAGCTTTAGAGCAGTTTCGCAGCCGGATTGTGAAAAACACGCCTTTTTCTTATTAATCGAAACAGAACACTTAAATTAAAAATTTCCCCAACAAAACCTTATTACCTATGGATTGTGTATGCTGCAATAGCAAATTTTTGAAATTCTAATTTACAGAAACCAATGGAAACTTAGCGATGGCAACATAGACAATACAGAGATAATAAGGTTTTGTTGAATATTTTAATTAATAATTTAATTAGAAAAAGGTGGGTTTTTCACAATCTTGCTGTGAAACCGCTCTTAAGGCACATGCTAAATAAATGTTAAATGTACAATCACACATTCACACGCCCACTTTTCATCGATGATAAAAGTCCCATCTTTAAGAGGTTTATTCAACAGGAATTTCCTTTCGTTATGAGTGGGGCCCGAAATATATCTTGGACTATATTATGTTATCCTACAATAATTGTGTTTCTTTTATGTGTATTTATCTATATAATTATATAAAAAAAACAAGCTGATAAAGGCAATATATATATATATATATATATATTTAATTTTTACTTTCTATATATTGTGTTTTAGTGACGACAATAGCTGTGCACAAGAAATGCTTGACAGCTGGATACAAAAGGCAGACATCGAAAACGAGATGGCCAAAATGGCGATTCCGTTGCTTCAAAAAGTTATAAAACAGTGTCTACAATGGTTCAATGTTCACAAGTCTGACGTCGTCATGAAAACGTACAATATTTGTATAGTAAGTGCTCAGCAAAAAATTTGACTTTTCTATTTTAAGTTTTTTTTTTATTATTATAATTACATAGGAAAATAGTTAAATTAAATTTTAGTGAGATATATTTCGGGCCATTCGGGCCCGGCATCAGTCACAATTTGTGATTTGTGAATATATCTCACTAAAATTTAATTTTACTGTTTTCCTATGTAATTATAATAATTTAAAAGACTAAAGTTTTTTTTTTAATTTGATGTTCTTGGAATTTTACAGGTAAAGCAAGTGCTCACTCAATTTGAATACATTTCACTGAACCTAGGAGTGAGTGTTATAAAGACAAGTCCTGAAGAGCTGGTCTATTTGGCGGTCCAGCGCAGTCTCATGAATCTACTGAAGCTGAGCGCTGTCGACTCGTTTCAGGAGGAGGTACTAATATATTAATATTATTAAAACTCGCGTGAGCTGACATACTAAATTATTATTACATACGGCTTGAACACTCACGTGTGATTGTTGTTGACTATATGCCAACCGTTTCACCGATACAATTTCGGCATTATCAAGGCGAGTGTCGTTCTTAGGACGACGACGCGGCGTTCACCGTCGTTGTCAAACGGGCACTGGCAGCCGCCGATCGGCGAGCCGCACGCATTGCTCGTGCGCTGAGCGTTGGCTGCGTCGTCGATAGGGGTGGGATGGTGGATGCACTTGATTTCTTTGATTGTTCCAATTGTTTGTTATTAGGGGCGGTTATTAAACAAAACGAACTCACAACATCGTCACTGTCACTGGGCACTGTCCTAAAGTTGCTCGATCCATCGAGAACCGGTTTCCAAGACGGAGCCAGCTGCCAACCATGATCCCTGTTGAAGTTGGGATTACGACTTATCTCGATGGCTTCGTGTATTTTGCGAGGAATGGTATATTTCTCCTTCACTAATACTGTAGCCTTGTCGAAACGGATGAAGTGGGTCGTATCCGAACTTAGTGCATGTTCTGCTACTGCTGACCCGTTAATGTCCAGTTTCTTCATGGATCGAATATGTTCAGTCAGTCTTGTGGACACGTTGCGCTTGGTTTCTCCTATGTAGCTTTTTCCACAATCGCACGGGACTTTATAAACTCCAGGTGTGTTGAGAGGGTCTCGGTCCTTTGGGGATCTCAGCCAGTTCCGTAGTTTGGTGGAGGCTCGGAAGATAGTCTTCACACTGTACTTCCGGCGAAGCAGGTGTCCAATCCTATCTGTTACGCCTCTCACAAAGGGCAAGTAGATCGGAGCCCTCTCAACAACGGATGGACGATGGTGGGTTGATGGAGTCGCAAGCCGGTTACTGTGTCTCCAATTATACCCATTGGCCTCCAGTACGTGTCTTACGTGGGTCAATTCAGCATCCACATACTGTGGGTCACATAACCGCAACGCTCGATTTATTAAGGTACGAGGCACTGACGCAAGGTGAGAAGGGTGGTGATGAGAATCTGCTTTCAAGTAATGATCCGTGTGTGTGGGCTTCCTGTAAACGGTATGCGCCAAACGACCGTTGGGTCCACGAATGATTAAGACGTCCAGAAATGCTAACCTGCCATCCCTCTCACACTCAACCGTAAAGGAAATTTTTGGATGGATGTTATTCAAATGTTCTGTCAATCCAGCTAACTTGTTTTTATTGACTACCGCGAAAACATCATCCACGTACCGCCACCAGTATCTCGGTTTATCACGCGCACTCTGCAGCGCTTTCTCCTCAAACCACTCCATAAAGATGTTCGCTACTACAGGTGCAATAGGTGAACCCATAGCCACTCCGTCTACTTGTAAGTAAAAGTCTCCGCGCCAGACAAAATAACCACTACGTAAACAAAACTCTATGCAACTCATGTACTCAGTGGGTATGTCATTGCCGTTTAACAGATTTGCAATAACGGTGATCGACTCGTCGACTGGTACATTGGTGAACAGAGATGTTACATCAAAACTCACCATTATTTCATCTTCTTGCAAGGTTACCTCTTCCACAAGCTGAACAAAATGGGTGGAGTCTCTCACATAACTCGCAGTCCTCCCCATCATTGGATAAAGCAACTTGACCAAAAACTGGGAAAGATTATATGTTGGCGAGTTAATTTGGCTTACAATAGGTCTTAGCGGCCAATTAGGTTTGTGGATTTTAGGCAGTCCATACATTTTTGGAGGTGTTGGATTGTGTGGTTTTAGTTGATAAATTAGCTCTTTCTGGGGAAATGTCTGAAGCAACTTGAGGACTTTATTTGTTACTCGAGAAGTAGGATTATAGTTTACCTTTTTGTAGGTAGTTTTATCGTCTACTAACTTTGAGATTTTCTCCTCATAAGCCACTGTATCCACAATTACTATGGCATTTCCTTTGTCGGCTGGCAACACTAACACATCAGAATTTTTACGTAAGTTATTTAAAGCCCTGATTTCTTGTTTCGAGATATTGGCTTTAGGTAGTTTTGACTTACGCAAAAATGACGATACATCTTGTCTCAAACACTCTGCATCATTACGCGGGATTTTATTACGAATAATCGTTTCTTCAATGCTCGCAACTATGTTTTCCACTGGTATTTTGCTCGGTGTTGGTGCGAAATTCAAACCTCGGGACAAAGCCTCAATCGTAACGTCTTCCATATGGTGCGAAGATAAATTTATTACCTGATTCTGTTTAGCGCCTGATACATCAGGTTGATTTTGGTTACAGAAATGGTCTTGTATCTGTTGCGGTTTGTTATTCTTAAGGCGCTTAAATTTACGTTGATGACTCTGTTTCGAGTTTAAAGATGTTGTTTCCGCTTTGTTAAACGTCATCCCATCCAATATGTTCCACAAATCTGCACGTAATTTGCAAGACAACTCAAGATGTAAGTCAAACAGGATCTTCATGGTAGACATTAATTTTCGACGGTAGTCTGAAATAACTCGCAACAATAACTTTTTGTTCGCCACCTCGAAGAATTTTTGATAATCTCGAAAGCATTTCACAGGTTTTATTCGCGCAAACTTCGGTATAACACTATTATCGCGACACTTAACCGTGAACTCTAAACCGCACTCGAGCTTTATCCGTTTAATTCTTAATTTGTTGAACTGTTTCACTTTATTGAGCCAAACCTTGCCGTAAAGGTTAACTATAATATTATTAAAACTCGCGTGAGCTGACATACTAAATTATTATTACATACGGCTTGAACACTCACGTGTGATTGTTGTTGACTATATGCCAACCGTTATATATAGTCAACAACAATCACACGTGAGTGTTCAAGCCGTATGTAATAATAATTTACTAATATATTATCACACATTGATATTTTTGCAGATTGTTACTTTAGCGCCTGATGCTGAATATTCAATACTTGTTTTCAATCATGTCAGATTTAAAAATCATAAAGTTTATTTTTGGGTTCTGATTTAAAAAGAAGCGCAGTTCTTCCACAATTATTTATTATGGAGCAAAAGTTGGTACTTAGACAAATATAGGTAATGATTATATTTAGTATTACTGTATGTATGTATACAAGGTGTTAAGATGAAGTTGCGGAAGCCGGAAACTTTCGATAGTACTCGTCTACACGAACAAATTTTTGTAAAAAAGAAATTGAGATATCGAGAAAAAAAAACAGTTATTTGATACATTTTGTTCGGATAGCTACTCGTCTGTAACTTTTCTATGGAACAGCTGATTTTTTTTCGTGATTCGAGAGTTCCATAGTAAAAGTTGTTCGTATGGACGAGTACTATCGCTAGTTTCTGGCTTCCGCAACTTCATCTTAACACCCAGTATATATATGTATCTTCTCTAGGTAAAGTTTTGGTCCGGGGGAGGTAAAGTTCGCTTCTTGACTGCTATGTAATATACCGATTGCTTGTGTGGAGGATGTTCGTTGATGGTCCAAAAATATGGTTAAAGGTGATGTTTCAAAAAAGTGATTTTGCAAAAACTATAACAAATTTCATCGAATTAAAACGAAAATATTAGGTCATTTATCACGTAAATAAAAACGTTCCCATTTTCTTCATATAATAATTCATTGCTTCATAGTTTTTCCTTGTTCGTGTTTATTCTTTGACATTTATTTAGGAACACGTTCATTACGACCTAAAAAATGAAGAGTATCATATTTATCAGGTGGTAGAGCTGATGCCGGGCTCGACTGTGGAGGTACCACCATCTTACTTGGGTCTCCCCTCGAAGTAATTCGAGGGAGAGTAAGAGGACAGCTCACAGGCAAAAAACCAGGAGGCCCACTATGCCTGGGACCGATGGATGGCGGTATATCCATCCCTAATAGCCGGGCCTTATATGGAACAGACTAGTGACGGGCAGTGGCGTAACTGGTGCGAGGGTTCCGGCACCGCGCTCACCAACCCGCCTGCCCAGCGTATGTGAGTATGGGCAATTCTTCCAGGATGACCGCCGGGAGTGGCAAAGTCCTGGAAAGTCCTGGAAAGGAAATAAGACATTAAGAAACCTATATATTATTGTATGTAAATCAGATGTCCGAGTTCCTCGGCGTGCCTCCGATAGCACCGTTTCAGCCGGGCGAGTGGAGTGACGACGTGTACCTGTCGCCGCGGCTCGCGCATCACGAGCCGCCCGTCCGCGCTGTGCTACACTCGCATTACTCACATCTGTTGGTCATCGGACCCACGGCTTCCGCTAAAAAGTACGTTACATAGCTACTACATCAATGACCTACTTGTAAAAAGTACGTTATAGCTACCACATCGGTATCACTACATAGTATAAAACAAAGTCGCTTCCCGCTGTCTGTCTGTCCCTATGTATGCTTAGATCTTTAAAACTACGCATCGGATTTTGATGCGGTTTTTTTTAACAGATAAAGTGATTCAAGAGGAAGTTTTATATGTATAATACATACCCGTGCGAAGCTGGGGCGGGTCGCTAGTAGTACTTATAAATGACCCACTGCTACATAATATACAAACAATTTTGTCTCAAGTTTGGTATACGCAACGCAATCGCAACCAGCCAGCTACTAAAAGAATTGTATTATTTTGTAAAAATTCAAGATATTTGACGTATTTGTCGTTATGTTTATGTATAATATATATAATGGCATATAATTCTTTCGTATATTTGCCACCGACGTCGTTCGCGTGGCCTGTCGATATAGAATCATGAGAAGAAATGTGTACATATATTTGTCTCAAGTTTGTTATAGGCAAATGCAACCAGACTCCTATCAAAAGAAAAAAGAGTTCTATCATTTTGTGAAAATTAAAGCTTTGTCTTTATGTTTATACATACTATGTAATGGCCTAATATTCTTTCGTACATTCCATTTAATGGCCATTAGGATGGTCGGCATCAGTCAAAATTATAAATTACTAGCTTTTGCCCGCGACTCCGTCCGCGTGATATTCTATTTTACGTCCTCCTTTTTCCGACGGGAACAGTGTTTTTTTTTTCGGGATAAAATGTAGCCTATATCTTGATTTAGGGTATAAGCTATCTTCACTCCAAACTTCATCCAAATTTGTCCAGCTGTTTCAGGGTGAAGAAGTAATAAACATACTAACTCACACACGCTCTCACACACATACGCACAACCTCTCACGCACAATCTTTCGCATTTATAATATTAGCGGGAAGTGGGATTTATTTACAATTTGTATCATATTTCAACTTCATAAACCGAAAGTATTTAATATTAAGCATTCAACTGTGGGCCGCTTTTGAGCCAAAGACGGTGACTCCATGTATTATTTTATTGAAAAGCCAGTATATATTTTGTGTTCAGAAAGTTTATCTGTCCTTAGATCAAATTATTAAAGAGTGTTTGCATAAAAGAACGCAGTTAAACACATTATTGTTAACGTGGAGACCAACGGGAAAATACGGGTAATGTTCGACTTCGTCACGTTCTGTGATTACAAGCGTATGTATTACAATTGTGACAATGTGACACATCATTTCAATCACGTAACCTTTGACAGCAATAGCGATTGATGTTGAAGTTAGACAATAAGGCCCCTGCGGGTCTAGAAGCGCCAGCGTTCGACGCTCACTTCGACACTCGTCTTCGTCAAACGACGAAAGGGACAGATGTATACGAGTAAGCGAGACATAACATTTATCCTGCTCACTTGCGTTTGTTGGACCCTTTTGTCGTTTGTCGAAGACGAGACGAGTGAGTCCCGAACGGCTTTGTTTCTAGATCTGCTGGACGATGATAAATGTCTGTCTCACAGAGGAGTTGACGGAGACGAATAAATTTCAATATATTTTAATTTATCTATTCCAGTTTGCTAACTGAATATATCCTGAGAGACATAAGCACTTCTTTGGTGATAACCATAGACTGCACGCCCGTGTTGGAACCGGCTGACATTATTGAAGAACTCAAGCGAGTGAGTACAATATTTTACGAATTAATAAAAAAAGAAAGGTTGGGAAAGAAATATTTGAAAATAAATAGTGAAACTAGTACAAGGAGTGCAGAAAATCGCAAATATTAGTATATTACGATACGAGAGCGATGAAACGTTTTCTGACGAGTGTGAGTTTGCGGCACGAGCCGAAGGCGAGTGCTGCTGCTGCAATCACACGAGTCGAGAAAAAGTTTCTCGCACGAGTTTCGTATAATTTTTTATAGCACAAGTGCGGAAAATGCCGACTTTAATGCCGCTGCGCGTGCGTAAAGCGGTCATTTTTCGCACAGTGTGCTATAAAAAATATGATTATGCCTGTCTCCCAGAGGGGTAGGCAGCGACTACAGATTTCCTTCTGCTACGATCTAGACACCTCTTTCGCCTCTTCCACATCCATAAATCTAGAAATACAAGCTTTTCTATTCCGGGTACCTTTGCCATGGCCCTTCTTCAGTATGTCGCCAATTTGGTCAACATACGTACTCCTAGGGTGGCCTGGTCGACCTGTGCCTTCCGCTTGCGCACCATAAATTTCTATATAAATTTTGTAATTATTTAACTTACTTTCTTAAATATTCCTTGTGAACGCTTCAACGTCTTGGCATGTATTTTATGTATTAATTTCTATTTTTCCAGAATAACGTAGTGCGAACAGGAATGTCAGAATCATCACGGTCGCGACTAGTCGTCGCCACCTTGTTCGTTCGCTCGCTGCATCGAGCTCGGGTCGACGCGTGGGGCAGCAGCGCTATACACGGCATGTTGCTGCAGGTGACAAACGTGGCTTTATTACATGACTTCTCCTTTTTTTGGTGACCGCAAGCTTTTCATCTCAATTGGCGTAGTAGTTTGTTTAGATAAACAAATGCGTAACTCTACAACGTGTAACAGAAAGGTGTAACCATATTTGAAGAGCTTATTCAGTACATGGTATAGAACAACTTTTACTATGGAGTTAACTCTGAAATCTAAAAAAAAATCTGCCCTTCCATACATTTCAGCCGAGCGACATTGCATTTTCCTATGAAGCGAGTATTTTTTTTTTTCGATATACAGTGTTTGTTCCATAGTAAAAGTTGTTCTATACCATTGACTGAATAAACTCTTCAAATATGGTTACACCTTTCTGTTACACATTGTATAAAGGGATTCTACTGGCTGGTTTTCATAAGATGATACTGGAAAAACGTGACAAATCCATAAAATCTTTAACACCGATAGAGGTTGTAGTACAATCATACGATATAATGATAAAGGGATCAGATGAATTTCAACCATGTACGTTATATATGCCCCAATACCAAAAGTGTGTGAGACAATCTTTCGGTGTGAGACAAGGTTGACCTTTCGTAACATTGGTGTGCACGGGGTGGTTTCGGGGTTGAAAGGGGAGTCATTCAACATATTTGCATAAATACTACGTGTTTCTTGTGTGAAGGTGTCTAGCGTCTAGGCGTTATTTTTGGAACTGGCAGCTAATAAAGAAAAACTTAGTCTCGTTTTCGCAAGCCAGACTTTATCTTTAGAAATGAATCTTGTCCTAGAAATTATGTGTTGTATAATTTCACATGATATCTAATCCGTAATATCTGACGTCTCCTAGATAATCCAACACGGTGGTTTCTGGGAACAGACTTCTAGCACCGACAGCGGCCGCAGTGTCCAGTGGTGCAGCTTGCAACGCGTGCGAGTAGTCGCTACTGTCGACCCGAGTGTCGCGAGATTGTGTCCGCGACTCAGTAGCGCCCTCTGTGTTGTTGCTTTGGAGTAAGCTCGACTGTTTAGATGTTACTTGTATATCTTGGGAAGTAACCACGATCTTCTTTTGGTAGCTACTCAAGAGATTTTCCAATTGTTGGACATATGTCCCCAAAGAAGAGGGATGAGAGGTTTTCCCGAGTGTGGACTGTCACTGAAAGAGACATCACTGTTATTCACTGACGATTTTTACGTCCCAACGTCGCGAACCTTATGGACGTAAAATGCACGGTTTTAGAACATGCAAGTTTACCTCACAGTGTTTTCCTTCACCGTTCAGCAAATACTATGCTCATAAATTCTGAAAAACTCATTAGTGCATGCGCGACCGACAGTGTTCGAACCCGAGTCAACAATTGGTATTAATAGTAGTTTATGCTACTAGGGCGAGAAGGAATAAATTACGAGGACGATTTAAAACACGAGCGTAGCGAGTACGTTTTTCAATGCATAGTGTGAGGAAATGAAAACAAATATAATCTTGTGAACTTTAAATTATGATTGGGTCAAGAGGATTGTATCCAGAGCCGTTAAGAAGTGGAAAAAAAGTATAACATCTATGGTACACAGGAAAGGCTGCAGGCTAGCCAACCATTGCAAATAAATAATAAAAAAAAAACCCTAGGGCAAAATAATCGACTTTCTGTTCGGTTTTGATGCATAAAAAGTGGGCCTTTACGAGCACATGCATTGAAAAATAATAAAAACTGCCAAAGGAAAAAATTCAATAAATAAATTTTTTCATCCATTTTGTAAATCTTTGAATAAAATTAAGGGAAGAAGATAGAGTCCAATATTTTATATGAGCTTTTAATATTAATAGATCGCTTCAAAGTAATCTCACTATTGCAATATGAAATACGAAAAAAGTGGAATTTCACCCTAAACTAATGTCCAACAGTGGATAAACACAGGCTGATAGTTGGACGGATACACAATAATATCTTGCCCGTGATTTTCAGAGAGCCAGATGACGATGAGTTATTGGAACTCGCTTCCAACTACCTGAGACTAAGTGTCGACAAAAATATTCAAGAGAAAGATTGGTCCGCTGCAACTAAAATCATGTTGGCTATGTACAAAGAGGTAATTGCATGGACACAAACTCAAAACACACTTAAATAAGTTAAATTAGATTGTGTTATCTCTGTTGCGTTGTGTTGCAGGTATCGGAAACATTTTATTTGCAACCTCATTATAGATGGACTGCATCAGACATTAGGAAATGGTGTGAAAATGTCAAATGGTATTCACCAAGTAATGCTGGAGAGCTTAAAATGGTAAAACCTTATTTGTAATTTTTCTTTGTTACGCTTCTTTTCTAACTATCAAAGGTTATTCAAGCGGGCTAAGAAAACCGGCCACAGATTTCTCTTTACATAGCTTGGTTACCTTGGCAACGTATTCACCTGTGTATTGTAATTCAGTTCAATTCAAATTCAAATTGTTTATTCTCATAAGAAAGAAATACAATTTAAAATTACATAATAGTTTTTAGCAGTAAGTACAATAGTAGTAGACGTCCTCTAGTCCCCGCAGTAGGATTCCCTGGGTGGTGGGGGGGACTTACAGCTTTCTTTACTCACTTGTATATAAATAATATTTAAATTGGGCGTTCCATGCTACTATATTTAACTAATAAAATCAATCCTAAATTGTACATAATATATGCCTTATATTTAGCTTAGATGTTACGTGTATGGAATTTGAAATTAAAATATATTCAAGTAAAAAATCAAAAACTAGGGCATAATACTAAGTAAAAATAAAAAAATATTTTTAAATAAAACATTTTTAAAAAAATTCACGATTCTCAGCCCTTTTCAACCAAAACTCAGGAGAAATTGTAGCTTTTGTCCAAAAGAAGACTGAATGATTTGATTGAATTGAAAAAAATCGGTTGTGTGTTTCCGATAATTAGGTGCTTCAAACAAAGAAGCAAACAGACAAACTTTTATATTATAGTATAGATTCCCTTAAAAAAAGTTTTTTTCAGGCTATAACTGCAGAAGCAAACAACATATTCAAAGACAGACTAGTGACTGATAGCGAGAAAGCTAAGCTGACCTCTATCATGAGAAACTACTTCAAGGAGCATAACTCTGAGGGCCTGTACTTCGCGCCTAAACTCCGCGGCGCCGGCGTTTACCTGGAGGCTGTAGAATATAAGGATTGGTATCAACTTGCACAGAAGATTATAAACCAATGCAGTAAGTATTTGTTTATCGTTACGGCGTGTATCTTCGAGAGCGTATCAGAGGTGTAACGGGTGTCAACAATAAGCGCGTTCCGCATGGCGCTAATAGTACTAAAACTACCATCAAACTTCTCACACCCATCAAGTCGTTCCGAATTGAAAATGGCGTATATCACTGCTTAAATCCATTCGGAACTCTTTTGAACGCGACATGGACATTGGTACCGATTCGGTGAAGCACATCTTAACTTATTTGACAGAACTAAACTTAATTTAAGCGTTCTGTCTTTGTTTTTTCGATAAAGAAAGACAAAGACAGGACGCTTAAAATAAGGTTAGTCCTGTCAAATAAGTTAAGACGTGTTATGCCGAATCGATACCATTGACACTTGAAAGTGACAGAATTTGTAGATTTTTTTTTACGTTACGTGAATACAAAGGTTGTATTACTTTACTAGGTCCAAGAATTGACTTCTTCTAACTCCAATATTTGAATCATGGTTTAATAATGCTCCGAATAACCTATTTTTGAAATTGCCGCCGCCGGCTGTCACTTTTGATAGATCACTCAGAGTGCAAACGTCGTCAATGACGTCATAGCGACCATTGTGGGGCTATCGGGCTCACAGTGACTCGGAATGACGATAGACGCCATATAATCGATTATGTCGTGACTGGGAACGCAGCAAATGTGTTTTATCTATGTACAAAGATCACATGCAATACTAAATTAGCCTCTATAGTGAAGTGTATAAGGTAGGTACAAGTCCAATGTTTTTTTTATTTTAAATGTACGCTTCTAGGGCATGCAATGAACAGGTTTATTGCATGCCCTAGAAGCGTATATTGTGTTGATATACCCTGAAGAGTTGGGTGTGTTAGGCGTGACTTATTCGGATATAATTGAACATCGGGTAAAATAAAGCGGGTTGAACCACTCAAGCTACTCTTATTGCATACCTCGAAGTAAAGAATCAAAACTAGACCCGTTGACTTAGAGTGGCATCAAGTTGACCGTCGATATTTTATTTTGCAACAGGGCGCTGTTTAGTGTCCCTTTTTTCGGTATTAAGGTGGGCCACCCGCTCAACTGCCATAGAACAAGCTCTAGCGTTTGTAACGTCTAGTACTTGGTAGGTTTTATCTCATCGCAACTATGTATACTTACATCTTTAGATATACTGTATATAATTACTGTGTATAATTCGACTGATGCCGGCCCCAAAGTGGGCCGAAATATATTTCGAAAATATGTTTTTATACGCTGTTTTAATTATACAAAAAGTAAAAATAAAATAAATAGATCTTTAGATAGGATACATGTGTGTGTATCCCTATGAACTTGTATTTTACAATAATAAAACACAGTCAAAATTAATGATTCCTCTTTTAATGATTCCCATACTACACTAAAAATAAATGTTTTCCGTAAATACAAGATCATACTGACGTATACATAGCCATTTAACAAACAAGGTAAAAAAATATAAAATATAAAGATCAGCCTGGATGTCACAACCACACAAGGCATTTGTTTCAGTAACGTGTACAGGCCGCTCTCAACACTAGATTATTTTATATTTCAGTAACAGAACATGAACACAGTGTTTTCGGGGACAGTGGTGCTGAAGTATGTTCCGAATTGGCAGTTTTATGTCCAGCAATAGCACGAGCGGTAAGTACCTACTAGTGTGTCGCTCATCGGTAAGGAAGCAGTACAAAAATACCTTGTCTCGGTAATAAATACCTAGTTGCTCGGTGCTTAGTTGGCTTGACAGACGGGCTTTATAATTAAATATCTTAGGTTACATTTCACACATATACATAACATAGACATAATTTGTTAGGCAAATTCATACTGAAGACTTGAGAAAAATAGGTCCAGCCCTTTTTGTGAAACTCGTATTTTTTTTGTTTTCCCTACAAGCGCAAGCCCCGCTGCGAATCATAGGGGGGGGTCAACATTTTATTTTGCGAAATTAGCCAAAAGTATTATCAATCCATGATACTGATTGATTCACTTATTTATTGACACAAAAAATTGTACAACATCCAACGCGTTGTACTTATTAAATTAAAAGATAAATTACACAGAATTACATTACAAAACAAAAATAAAAAAAAATATAACTTGCATTTTAGCGATTTACAATTTTCGGTCGCGGTTACCTATAGCGCCTAAATACTATGCCCTTGGGCCAAAACTTTGGATTCAGGAGTATTTCTTTATATTGTGCCGGAAGTCGGAGCACGAAGGACCGGAAATTTGTCGTCCTTGGGGACTGCAGCGCCTCCAGCTTCACCATCTTATATTTAACATCGTCTTCTTCCCATCACTTACCAAGCCTCAAAAGGCAAAAAGAATTTGGCGGCACAAATTAATGTCTTTTTATATTTTTTATGTTTTTATACATAGTACCTACGATTGTGTATCAATTTTAGAGGGGATTAATAGTAGTTTATGCTACAAGGGCGAAAAGGAATAAATTACGAGGACTCGCTACGCTCGTGTTTTAAACGTAACCGAGTGATTTATTGCTCTTACGCCCGTGTATCATACTACGTTTTTCAATACATAGTGTGAGGAAATAAAACAAATATAATCTTGTAAACTTTAAATTATGATTGGCTTAAAAGGACTTTATCCAGAGCCGTTAAACAGTGGGAAAAAAGTATAACATTTATGGTACACAGGAAAGGCTGCAGGTTAGCCAACCATTGTAAATAAATAAAAAAATAATAATAATAAAGCCCTAGAGCAAAATAATCGACTTTCTGTTCGGTTTTGATGCATAAAAAGTGGGCCTTTACGAGCACTTGCATTGAAAAAATATAAAATCAATCTGTAAACAAAAATTATAAATTATCAATCTTAGGTAGGGCTTATAACTCTGGGCATCTCTGGGTTGCCGCTGGCCGACGCGATTTTAACCGTTTAATTCGGATCTACCGAATTCTATCTAGATTAATGCTTTTAACATGTAATAAACAATATGCATAGTACATATATCAGGTGTGAACCTATATACAATCGCAAACTCGCTCTAAATGTAGAAATTGATCGTTCGAGAAACTTTAAATTTTTGTATAAATGTTCTGCTTTATACATAGTTGGATTACGCTAATACAAAATAATTAGCCCATGTATTTTCAGAGTAACGGTGGTGTAGTGGTGTGCGTGGGAAGCGCTGGTGTCGGTCGCCGGGCGGCCGCTCACGTCGTCGCTACGTCGCTGCCCACCACACTCGTCTTTGTGAATCACATCAACGAGTTCAATACGCAGTTCAAAAATGTAAGTAAGGATGCTTGTATACGGTAAACCCTCGACTCTAAATACAAGAGGACCAATTTAATTATCAAGTACTACTACACATCTAGACAAGCTCCAGCCTGTATACACGCGTTTGTGTGGGTGTGTGCACGCAGCGAACGGCAGCCAAGTAGTGTGTACCCCAGTGTACTTTTAATTCGTTGGTGACTTGCGGGAGTTAGGAAATTGTTAATATTTTGTCTAGGTGTTTATTATAGCATGTAACAAGAAACGTAGAGTCCATTTGTATGGGAGTAGATGAAAGAAACTATTCAATACAAGGTAATTTAATCAACCGCCCGAATTCATACTGGAGACTCCGTTAGTGATTAGGAACAAGGCTCAATGATCTTTCTTTTCGAAATCATAAAAAACTATTTTGTTTCCATACGAACTGGACTATTTCAAATACAATTCCTAGTATGGGAACTACGGGAGCTAAACATTTTATTTTCCAATTTCACCTTGTCATTAAACATTTTTCCTGATAACTAACCGAGTCTCCAGTATGATTTTGGGTGGTTAATTAAATTTCACCTTATATACTGATCATAGTCTGCAAACAACCTTCCCAAAGAAAAGTATCTGCGGAAATGAAAAAATATTTTTACTTTTTCTTTTTTTTTTAAAACCCACTGAATTTTTCATTTTTTTACCTGGTTATGTTTCTTTGGAAATGTTCAGTATGGTCAATAGCATATTTGGTTTTTTTAAAGATACCTCTCCGTTTAGAAACATACTTTTATCTTTATGCTATATATAATATGACTGCCCCGTTCGTGTCATAGAAAGTGTTTTCCCGCCTGATGATTATTCTAAAAGCCGTAAATGTTTCAGGCTTTATCATCAGCTGGAAACGAATCAAACCGCACCCTGGTACTAATAAACGAGTCGGCCACAAACAATTCTACTTTGGGCGCAATAGAAGCTTTGTGCAATGCGGGGAACGTCAACGCTTTACCCCGGGATATGATGCCGTCTTTGTCACATGCACAACCAACCCATCAGTTTCTTGATAGTGAGTTTCTAGTGTAGCTGCATTGTCTGTGTCTGTCTCCGCGGCACAACTCAAAAACAGCTGTTCTGATTGAGCTAAAATTTAGCAGCTAAACTGCTGCCGTTAATTCGAGAGAATGATGACAGATGGAGTGTGGCGATATCTCGAAAAAATACTACAAGTCAACAAGAGCTTCTTCACGACAAAAATAAATAAAGGCACGTTAAAAAATATCAACGGTACAACAAATGGGACGAAATAAATCCAAATCATGATTATTTAAACTTTTTTTATAAATAAAAACCCTGGAATAGAATATATATACGATCTTATTATTTGGTAAGGTATATCAGTTTTATAATACGACAACACTGCCTTACACCGCAGATATAATAAACCTTTTTCTGAAATGTCGATTCAAAAAGTCGAGGATTCATACTGCAGGCATTATGATTGCTGATTTGACAGAAAAGCTTTTTTTTAACTTTTACGTAGAAATTGAGTCAGCTGATTCATTAAGTTTTGTACTAGGAAGTGGAAAATATATACGACAAAAATAATTTTTATTAACAAATGGGACCTTTTAACGATATACAATCTACCCTAAAATCATCATGATAAATATAAAATATTGAAATGCAAAACAGTAAAAAAAAGGTTTTATCCCCTGACATTTGCAAACGTCACCATTCTCTTGAATGAACGGCCGGAGTTTAGGTGAATAATTAATTTGGGACAACGGAAAAATCTTCGAAGACGTCACGTTTCGAAAATATTTTTAAATTTAGTATGGAGTGTGTAATGAAGCGTATCTTCAAACGTAGAACATTGTGTACGGCGTACATTTTACAGACATATAGTTTTAAAAGGATTATCGCGCTTCAAACGAAGTATTTTGTTACATTAAAAAACATATCGTCACTACATATATTTCTCCAAAGGGATGTCATAGGTGTTTCCGAGCGTGCACAGTCGACACTCGTACACCCTATTTTTATCGACCGTTTTTACGACCCAACGCGGTAGGGGGCGAGTCTTATTGCCGTTATTCGGGCATAGATACACGATTTTTAGGGTCACAGTGTTTTCCTTTACCGTTCATTAAGTATTCAAATACTATGTTGTACATAAATTCCGAAAAACTGAGGATTCGAACCCGGGTTTCAATATTGTGACAACTTACTGAGGTACCGCTGCTTACTAATAGGTTTACCGCTTAACTTAACTTAATAGGTTTACCGGTTCTAGAGAGCGGTGCGGGAGGGGTGACATCGAGTCTCGCGTCTCTCTCTGACGAAGTCTCACGTATATTCACGCACTCTTCCCGCACCGCACCGCTACCGCAGGTACCTATTCAGTTAACCATTATACCTGTACTACTTTTTCTTATTGCAGACATAAAGCACAACCTCGGCATCATAATATCGCTGGACAAAGATCAAGATAACTTAGTAGAACTACTCGAGAGATATCCGATATTGTACAAAGATAGTCATTTGTTGTGGTTCGATCGTTGGTCGAATGAAACGTTGCGTCAAATGCCGCAATTACTCATTCAGAGGTATTGTGCTTGTGTTGCACTCGCGTTGGTTTTAAAGCACTGTTTGCACTGTAGATCGCCTTTGAATCAGGTAGGTTGAAAACTTGAAAAGCACTTCCACTTATACCTTTTAGCCGTGACTTATCCCGCGCTTTTTTAAAAAAAGTCTACATAGCCCAAGTTACTCTCAGGTCATTTGCTTCTCAACTGTGAAAACGCTAGCTTCACGATATGCGAGCATACAACAGACAAAAAAATTTCTTATACAGGATGCTTGGTAATTCGACCTATTCCTTTAAAGGGATCATATCAACCTATCACTAGGGATCATTTTCAACAAATAATGCCTATCAACTAGGGGTTGCAAATGATAATTTTTTTCAAGTAAAACACCTCGATATTTCAATAATTACAAAATAAAAAAGGTTTTCTTTCCACTCAAGATCTTTTAATTCTGAGATTATGGGAATTCAGGACACTTATTTTTGTTATAAATGATCATTCATCTATCATTGATCAGAAATATAATAAATAAGTGCTGAGAGAGGAATAGTTATTTTAAAATTATTTATTTTTGGTTATTAGTCTGAAAGTTTGAAAAATAATACAATAACCTTCGTAACTCGGAGACCATTCATTTTCGACACCTAGTTGATAGGACTTAACTCGTTGGAAATGATCTCTAGATTAACTCCTTTCAAGGAATAGGTCGAATTACCAAGCACCCTCGCTCCCGAGAGGTCCCGGGTTCGATTCCCGGTTCAGAGCTCCTCACATCCTGATTTACTTTTCTTTCTGCGGTTCTATACTGCAATGATATAATGTTAATTTTACACTTCGCACTTTAATCATAGTTTTTAGTTTATTAAAATCAAGATAACTCAGTAGAAAAATTAAAATAATACGCGTAGAAAAATTCGCCACTCGTCGGTACGGCATAAACACGCCCATAATTGAAAGTAAGAAGAAAGAAAATGCGTTTATTCTGAAATATACACTTAATAAATTAACAGTTTTTTACAGCTTGAGGTAGTTTATAAGATCCAACAAACAAAAAGGTCTCTGACTCAGCAAAATGCCACAGTAGAACTGTGACGCTGATATTCCGTCAGAGGCCGCGAGTTGCGACACATGCGATGTAACATAATCTAATTAATAACTTAAACAAAGATTGCCTCTGTGTTATTTGAACATGAGAAAATTTACTGGATTAGGCTGCAGACTCGAGTAAAAAATGTGTTTTATAGTGTCAATAATATAATACAAAAATATAATATATAAAATAACAATACCTTGCTTCTGTATTTATATTTTTAAAATTGCTTTCGTTTTCGATTTTTTGCACATGTTCTAAAATGACTTTGACTCTTATTTTCTCTTTAATAAGTTTCCAAATACAGGTCCTAGCAGTAAATAATGCACATCGTATCGTAGCGTCATCTCTGTCGCACGACGCACTAACAGTCCGGTGACAGAGAAGACGCTCTGCAAAGCCGAAGATTGCCGATGTGCAATATTTTTTGCTGGGTACTGTACTACAATTTACGATTCGGTTCGTTTTCGATAATACGACCAGTGGCGAAGATTTGTATGCGCATTATATCTTCAGCTGATCTCTACGTATGTTCGATACGATAGTTCTGCTCACATCGATGTTATTGTTATTTCTAGACTAATAAAAGAGAACATCTCAGACGGCCCGAGTGATGACCACGAAGCTATCCCGGTGGAAGGATTCGTGAACATCTACAATTCACTAAAAGCAGAATGGATGCAGGCGCCGTGTCGATACGTCGGCTTTATCAAAGCTTACTACCACATTGTGAACAGGAAGAAAGCTGCTTTAGTTCAAAGGAGGAACATGTTATCGGTAACAAATAATAATACAAATCTTAGATTTAATATTTGTGTTGATTCTGTGTAACACGATTTACCTTATTTGACATAATTTAAGCGTGCTGTCTTTTTCTTTCTGTATCGAAAAGATAAAGACTGCTTAAAATAAGGTTAATCCTGTCAAATAATTTAAGTCGTGTCGAATCGACATCAATATCTTTGTAGCGCAAGTTAGGCTTTCTATTGGTTATAATAAAGTTGTTCTTATATTTTTAAATCTATGGTTAACATCTAGTAGACCGATGGAACTAAAATTGACATGTAGGTGCATTACAAATTCTACGGAAAGGAAAATGAGTAGTTTTGGACCAATTACTCAACAGTGATAAATACACATATGAAAGCTTTTAGGGTATTATTAATTTCTTATTATGGCAGCTACATACAATTCGAGCGCGGAATGGTGTTTTAGAACGATTTCAATACTGAGAAAGCATCAAAATCGTAGTATCAAAGCTGTAAACAAAATATTTTTTCCTGACATTTTGTCATTTTGTTGGCGCTCGATTTCGACTTGGCTCCCGTAGTAACAATTAAATAATACCCCAAAATCTTTCATTTGGAGTAGGTTTCATCAATATTGAGGATTTGGTCCAGCCTCCATACAAATTTGCCCATGGTCCTTTCTTCGAATTAGGCAACGTCTTTGTAACATGCTCTAAGTCTTTGTACCTATACAACGTTCACTTCAGACACTTTTAGAAGTGATATCTTTACATAATCATCATCAGTATAAAGTGACAATAATTGTAAGGAAGACTAGTAAATCAAGCGGATGTTTGTTAGAGACTGATTTATTGGTGTCAGATTTTATAGATTAGGTAACTTATTGGTTACACTATGTTAACAGTCTGGCGTGGAAGCCCTTCGCCGAGCCAGGAGCGAAGTGGCAACATTACAAGCAGAAGCCGCCGAGCAAGAGACCGCGTTGTCCGATAAACAAGCCAAGGCGAACCAAGCTCTAGACCAGATAGGGGCTACCGTCAGAGCGGCCACAGACAGGAAAGAGGAAATGCACGCCCTCAAGAAGAATATTGAACAGGAGAATGACAAACTGCAGATACGGTAGGTGCAGATCGTACTGTGGCTTTTTGTGGTTATTGAGCCGCCAAATGGACTACCCGTTTTTACAAAAAAATATACAAATTGACGTTTTGATCATCGTCCAAATTAAAACTAGAAGCTTGATAAGTGATTAGCATCGTGATTTGATAACAATTTTTGTGGAATTCCTATTATGAAATTTTATAAAAATCGATATTGATTCATCATCACTTACCAAGGCTCAAGTATGAATTTGGACGATGTTCACAAATTCACCGTGTATACTTAAAATTAATCCTAGGATCCGTATTGCGTCAGATTTGGGGAAAGTCAGAAAAATGGTATTAAAAATCTTAATGTCATTGTTTTGTAAATTTCTTAATCGCGATACTTTAGGTTTTTTTTTTTCATATTTTTAGTCCTCTAGTTTACAATCATCTCTTTAGTACCTGCAATTTGACAAACTAGGTACCTTTTTATTTTAAATATATTATACTTAATTTTAAGTAATTTGTATTTGTGTTCAAATTGTTATTATTTGCTATAATTTTCACGTAATACCCAATAAACAGTTTGTTTTTTACATTTTTCGTTCCACCAATTTCGGGGATAAGGGCACAAGACCGGTTTGCAAGAATATTTTGTGGTTTTTCAAATATTTCTCTAAATCTGTAACAAGTAACTATAGCACAATTATATATTGTTACAATCTGCGAGAAGCATAGCCGTTAAGGGTTCACTCGTCTCGTCTTCGACAAACGACGAAAGAGTCAGACCTATGTGAGTGAGCAGGATAAATGTTATATGTCTCGCTTTACTCGTATACATTCGTCCCTTTCGTCGTTTGACAAAGACGAGACGAGTGAACCTCGAATGGTTGTGCTTCTACACCCGCTGCTCTTCTATACACAATTTGATACCCATATTGGAAAACAAGAAAAAAATATTTTTTTTTTAGAGTGTCATTATTTTGATTTTCAATTTCTCCAAATTTTTATTGCACTCAATTATGTAGGCAAATAAATTCTACTTTTGTGCCAAATTTCAAATCCTTATCTTTATCGGTTCAAAAATTACGAAGCTGTGACTTGCGACATACGGTTGGACGGACAACAGAGTCTCACCATAATGGTGAGTAGGTAACCCTAAAAAGGATTAAACTTCCGTTGGGAGTCATATATAAACAAAAAGAGTAGAAAAAGAGCTCAGCTGTATGCCATCCAGTTTGTTTGACATTGGTTTTCAGCTAACTCCTCTAGAAAACTATAGGCCTATTCCCTCCTACTCTATACAAATACGTCAATATATTGTATTTTATTCCAGCAAAAAGGAAATCGAGGTAGAATTGGCATCTGTAGAGCCCATAATAGCAGCCGCTCGAGCTGCTGTTGGAGAAATCAAAGCAGAATCACTTAGCGAGGTATTCTGTTCTTAATTTAACTATACTATGTTCTATTCAATTTCATCTCAATGTGATGTTTCTCTAAAGAGAGTGTGATGGCGGATCTGTTATGGTAGATCAACATTATGTTTCCTTGACCAACAGAAATTGGATGATTCAAAAATCACCATAACGAATAAAATAAGAAGAACACAATGCTTATTGGTATGCGTCTTAAGTATATCCGTCGTTCCGTGATGAATATTAAAGAACTGTCTCAGGATCGTAGCAGAGAAGCGTGACTACATGTATTATGTTTCACGCATATATTGTTACGACACACATTATATCCCCGAGGGGGTGTCAAAGGGGTTTCCGAGTATGGACTTCTAGTAGGATAATCAACACTCTTAAACTCTCTTTTCACCGAAGATTTTTACGTCCCAACGTGATTGGGAGCGAGCCTTCGGGCAGAAATACACGCTTTTAGTTCGTCACGGTCTCGTTTCCAAACGCACAACTTATTATTGTTTTTCTTATTTTTGAATAAAAAATACGAGTAATAAATAAATGGGATTTATCACATTTTCCGACCATAGCTTAATAACAATTATGCTTTTATAGCAATTTTGTGTTATTTTATTCATTTAGTTGTAAATTAATATGCACAACATCTTTAAAGCGTATTTATCGATGTGCTCATTCATTTATACATTAACAAAACAAGCACAAGTTGTGCTGACGAACCACCTTAAGAGTATGCAGGTTTACCTCACGGTGTATTCCATATACAACTACCTACTATGCACATCAATTTCGAAAACACATTGTTGCACGCTCGACCGGGAAGGACCCGAATCAGGTCTCTAATACAGTGAGTCCGGCGGCGTCCTACCGACTTGTACGTATCCTTAATCGTCTCGGAATAACCCACGAGCTGTCAAAAAAATGTTCTAGTTCACATTGCAAGTGTGTAATGTTGTACAGGTCCGTTCCCTGCGCGCGCCGCCGGACGTGGTGCGCGACGTGCTCGAGGGCGTGCTGAGACTGATGGGCATCGCCGACACCTCCTGGCACTCCATGAAGAACTTCCTCTCCAAACGGGGCGTGAAGGAGGATATCAGGTTATACGACACTTTAGGTTTTGTCTTGTGGACTGTATGGTGGGAAAAGTTAAGATTTATCGAGAGTCGTCCTGTCTTTGGTTTGAAATTTATGAAAAGAGCACCAAAAGAAAGTGGAGGGACTTACAGGCGGTTGATGACGGTGATGTTCCTGGTATCGCCACTGCCGACTGCATGCCCTCTGGTCAATCCTGGTGCTATGTACACGCATAGTTCACTACATGCACTAGATGATGTATTATTTGTAATAATTTTGATTGTTTTACGGTGAGGTTATGTAATGTCAGGTAATGATCAGTGAGTGAATGAATCCCAAGGAATGAATGGATTGACTTGGAAAAGGAATGAAGCTGTTTGGCGGTACTTTGTGAATTTGATCAATGAAGTCTTAAAAGAAAGAAGACGCGGCGGGATACTTCGCAGGTGACAGCTAACTTCTCGAGCGCCTTCTGTACTGGCCCAAACTGTGTAATAGTACAGTTATTTACTGATGTTTTTTGAATCCTAAAATATTGGAAAGTATATAAAATAATGGAAAAGATTTCTTTATTTTCAATTATAAAGTAATGTATGCACAACATTTTTGAAGGAAATTATTGGCCAGCGCCAATTATTATTATTTATTTATTTAAATTGTATGACATTACAGATAATTCTATTTCGTAATGTATGTAGCCATCCGAATATATCTCTATCTTTTATATTTTTTCATACAGATAAATCCCGAGGTTTTTATGAATATTCAAAAAGTTACCATAGAAATATCTAACATTATGTTTTACCTTCATGTTAAACATATCTCCTATGCCAGATGTATGGACGCCAGCCAGATAACCCCGGAAGCCGTCCAATCCGTGCAGAGGCTGCTAGAGAAACGCGGCGGCTCGTTCGAGGAGAAAACCGCTAAGCGTGCGAGCGCTGCGTGCGCGCCGCTCGCCGCGTGGGTGCGCGCTAACGTGGCGTACGCGACCGCGCTAGCGAGAGTGCAGCCGCTGCAACTGCAACAAAGGGACTTGATGAAGTTTGTGCCATTCTCTACTCAGTTATGTTATGCAACCCGGCCTCGCACGGGGTCAAGTAATCTTTTTAAAGAATTTATATTTTCTGTACCTATTTTCCAAGGTATTCTTTTAAATTATTTGATGTAAGGAACAAATTGAAAGAAAATGCTAGAGTCGTGTAATACCGAGAACTGAAGGAGTTGGCAATGAACGGAACTCAATGGTGAGAACTACACAGACAAGAGCCAAGCTCTTAAATATATGACGACGAAGGGACAAATTTAATGTTAACTAAATGCACATTAAAATGACTGCCTACCCCTCTCAGAAACAAGTAGCTTATTTATTAGGACGACAGACGCAGTGGTCCAGGATTCGATTGCTGCAGCCAGATTTGTTATTCTTGAATGGTAAAGTAAAATACTGAGGTAAACCTTTATATACCCTGTATTCAATTACAGCAACAGGCACGGCATGGGCCTGTAGGTAGTGACTACTAAAAATCTTCGGTTATAAAAGCTCTCTCTGACTGTTCAGTGACGCTCCAAACGCCTAAAACGCACCAAGCGTTTCGTGACGGTTTTGTTCTCATTAACCCCCCCCCAGGAATCTCCACGAAGCAGAGGACCAGCTGTCTGCCCTCTCAAGCGGGCTGGCGACAGTGGACGAGCGAGTCGCCTCTTTGAAGGAACAACTCGGCAGACACACCCGTGACGCGGCCGCCATCGAGTTGCGACTCAGTAACGCGGCAAACACTATCGAAGCCGCCAGGACTCTGCTAGAACAGCTAGCGCACGAGTATAGCGCTTGGGAGACTGATGTAAGTACCTTTAATACAGTGCGCGCCAATCTTTTAGTCGCCTCTGAATGAGTTACGAGTGCAAGCTTGCGCAGGTACAGTCAAGGAAACAACAATATATCAACGGTTGATTATTAAATGTTTACTATAAGTGGGAAGGTGTACTTGTTGTACCTACCTATTTAATTATTTATTTATTATTTTAGTGCAATCTTAAATATATAAATAAAACGCATTATTATAAACACCATTTTCCTACATTGTTGCCTTAAAATGCTATAACGTCCGCGAGGCATAACAACAACAATAAACTTTAACAAACTAAATCAACAAAACTTTAATAAACTAAATCAACAAAACAACAAATAAAGGCAACAAAAACAATAAACTATAACAAACAGATTCAACAATAAACTTAACGAATCATAGAATTTTTTCCTCGAAGGTACTTTTCATGCAACGCGCGCGTGTGTAGTGTACGGACGTAGCACTAACACTAACGCATAGTGTTGACACCTGGTAAATTGCGAGCGGGGGGTGTGGTGCGGCACGCAGGCGGGTGTGCTCCGCGCCCTCGGCCGTCCCCCTGACACCGTAAAACGGCTATTGCGTCGCCTCTTGCGGCTATATTCAGAGGCGACTAAAAGATTGGCGCGCACTGTACTCCGTGTGTGTTTAAAATGTAACGTTATCGAACGTCTTCCGTGGTTCCTCATAACAGAAGTATACACTATCGGGGGAAATTGCACAAACATATTTCAGCCTTTATTGTCGTGGTGATAAAAGGAAAGTTGGGTTAGTAAAACCTTCCCCATAATTCAAACCCTACCTTCATGGGACATATTACAGCTCAATATATCGTTTAGAAATCCTGGACAAATATATATTCGACTTGAAAAGTTCAGAAAAGGTTTAAAAATATTTAGTTTTAGGTTTAAACAACTTTACTTAAGCTTTTTTTTTACTTAATTAGAATTGTACATAAATTTATGACCATTTATAGTACAATTGCTACTCTATTTACATAATGGCTATGACCTATGTAATACAATACATAATAAATGTTACATACACGTTTTCAGTGTTAGAATGTATACTATTTATACAAATATTATTTACACAGATAGTTCTTTTAATAATAAAATTTCAAAAGAGGCAAATTATATTTAAGGAAGAGCAATTTAGCCGCCTTTTCGCCCAGGAGATGATTTCTGTGGGGCTCATATAAGGCCGGCTGCACTAAACAATTTCTCACTTGAAACACTGGTTTCAGTTTAGTTTTTCCAGTCTAACCAAGCAATAACAAACAATCAGCGAGTGAAAACGCTTCCTACTGGTCGAATGAAACACGTGTTGCCTGTTTGTGACTTGACCTGCACAACACTCGCATTCACAAACCTTCGTATCACTGTATGCGAATGCTAGTGTTAATGAGAATGATGCGAAACATTCGCATATGGGAATGCGAATACGAACATTTTTAACATCCTTGGTTTGTATAATGTATGTAATTTTGTGCGAAAAACACAAATGAATTTTCCATGAAGCTCTTTTTATCAGGCAAATATATTTTTTAACTTAGGCTTGACGAAATCAGTTATCAGAATCTAATTCTTAGTTTTGGAGAATTTTCGTGTTTTTACGAACATACCCATGAACATCAACCTTTGTTTAGGAAAGAAAATGACTTTTGCTTTGGTTCCAGCTCGGATACATCTCCAAAGAGATATCGGAGTTGAACGTCCGATCACTTTTGGCTGCAGCGTACATTGTTTACTTGCCAGATGTGACAGAACCTCAAGCCAGGTAAATAATAAAGGGTTGTATTTAAACGCACAACAAAAAATACTAAAAATGCTACTACAGTGTTCTATCAAAAATACTAACTGTACATAAAAAAATACTAACTATGCTCTCATAAGATTTCTGGGTTTTCATAATAAAAATAACCACGAAAGTTATGT
Organism: Ypsolopha sequella; assembly: GCA_934047225.1. NCBI lineage: Eukaryota > Metazoa > Arthropoda > Insecta > Lepidoptera > Ypsolophidae > Ypsolopha > Ypsolopha sequella. The sequence goes on from OW203985.1 coordinate 13,215,544, forward strand.
ATGACCGTCGCGGAAAGCCAACGACAGTCGCTTTGCGCAAAGTGCATAACTTAACGTTGTTTTTCTTGTTTAGAAGTAAAAAATTTAAAAACCTTTTGGTATGTGGCAATTGACGCCAATAGTTCAGTATAGGGGAGGTTTATAAAGCATTAGTTTGAAATTTAATGCACAATTACTCATGATCTTGTCCAAACAAAGTTAAAACAGAATTTTAAGTTGGTTTTGAAAAGATCATGACTAATTGTGTATACAATTTCAAGCTCTTGCTTTATAAACCTCACTAATACTACTAATAATACACTATAGGCGTCACTTGATAGTTTGCCACAGACCGAAATGCTTTTAAATTTTTTATTTCTTAACTAGTAAAACAAAATTAAGTTATGCACTTTGCGCTAAGCGACTGACGTTTAACCTTAACTACCGGCTCTCTTCTGTGCTGAAGGATTTCTGATGACGATTTTTAGTGTGCAAAATAGTATTTTTGATGTGCAATTTAATATTATCCAATAATAATTACAAAAACTAACGAACAAAAAGATTTGAACGTCCGTATACACCAAATACTTTTTGCAGAGTGTACATAAACCATTGGAGTGAGTTAGTGGGATTTGAAGACTCAACATTTTCGGTCATCAATTTCCTATCGACGACTGAGAAGCAACTGAAATGGGATGCCGACGGCCTTCCTTTGGACAAATCGGCTATCAAAAACGCTGTGTTGATTGACCAGGTAAACTATTAATTACATTAACAGACATAATTTCATAGGAAGCAAAGGAGAGCAAAACAGTTAATAAATGACTATTCTAACCACTGGCCTATCAAGAGCTTTAGGACACCTAACATAACACATGAAAACTTTTTTTAAATTACATTTATTTACAAATCAGCCTGCCCAGCGTGTGTGAGTATGGGCATTTCTTCCAGGAGGACCGCTTTAAAAAAGTAGCGAAATCTTGGAAAGGCCTAAGTCCTGCAGTGAATGAACCAGGCTGATGGGTGGATATACAAATCATTGTTTTCTATTAGAACAATATTTATTTTTATAATATAGGTACATTATATACACTTATTACAAGTAAATTTTAATGTAGAATAAAAAAAAACTATTCATTTATATATAATACGGGCAGAAACAACAAAAAAATTAATATGGCTTACTTTAATTTATTAAACTAATACACTTGCATTAATAAAAAAATATCATATACATATATAATGCAATACATAAAACGAAGTTGATATATGAGAACAGTGAATAAATATAAATAAATGCCTAACTGCGCCAATTCGATTAGTCTTCTAAGAAAAAGGGCAAGAAACTTAGCGTCTTTTCTGTTCATAATGTCTTTTCCAATTTTTAAATATTACATATATATATATTTATCGTCAGTAATCCCAGCTACATATATTTAATTTACAGGTCCTCGAGTCGAGGAAGTGCGGTTTCACTCCCCTCATCATCGATCCCGATGGGGACGCCATCTCGTGGCTGAAGAACACCTTAGCTGATTACTCTTGCGACTTCATACCTCAGCATAGCGACAAACTGTATACAGCCATTCAGTATGGTGTCCGGTGAGACAAAAAACCACAATAACTATCCTATTGTTCTTTACAAACAGCACAGGAATATACTCTTAGCGTCGTCAATAATAAATTATCTACTTATTAAGCACAATGCCTAGTGATGTATAATAATTTTCTGCTTTTTTAACAGGCTTATACATCTTTATTTTGCGTGTATTAGAATTCTGTCGTCGTAAAACTGAAATCCCTATAGCGAACCTGATGCCATTCTAGGTCTCAAAAAAATACATGTACCTATAGGTAGATTGGATGAGGATTATATTTAAAGTTTGAACACATATTACTGTTTTCCTTTTAATTGTACCTATATCTGATCTTTCGGTTTGCTGGAAAAAATCTCTCATAGAGATAGGCTCGCCGCTATTCACTAATTTTATTTTTACTTGTTACATATTTTTGTGTACAATAAAGAATAAGATTCCTGAAAAGTATCCATTGACGGAACCCGCACATTCAGATTGTAACCATCTACTCTTTACAGCTTGGGCCGGGTGCTAGTGATTACGGATGTGGACGAGGTGCATCCCTCCTGGGCGCCTCTGTTACTCGGACTGCCGCTAGGGGGCGTCGCTGTGTCCAACGCTTCGGTGCGACTGTTGCTGTACACGAGAGATGCGACGTTGCCATATCGACTACCACCGCAGTATCGGGCTACGTTGTCGCTTGTACATTTCACTGCGAAGGTTGATGGGCTTACGGGTAAGGCTCTAATTATACGGTGACTATATAGTGTAAACTGCTATCTTTAAATACTAGTGCGGTCGCCATAACGGAAAACGATTGGAGCCAATCATCTTTAAAAATAACAAATACAATACTAGTAAGACAAAATAATAATCATTAGAGTGCATTGCAAACTTGAAATCAATCAGAAAAAAATTTAAAAGCGAAAATATTTTGAATAAATTCTTTGGTCCAGGATTTGAACCTGTGACCTCCTGTTTAAAGTATTCAAAGCGATGGATTTCGCAGCATTACCAAAAAAACGAACTATGCAAAACATTAAAAAATCACTTTCCCGTACAACACTTTTACAGTAGGTTCTTGAAGTTGGCCGAGAGAGGACAAAATGTTTTTCGGGTTCCGTAGTACCTAAAAGATACAAAAGGAACCTTTATGGAACCTCTGTTTTCCGTTCGTCCCTCCGTACGTCCGTCCGTCCGTGCGTATGTCATATAACTTTAGCAACGTGAAAGACTTGGAATTTGGCACGAAATAGAATTAATTTGCCCACATAAGGCGTAAAAAAAATATTTAAATTGTTCAAATTATTTCCAATACAAAAGAGAGAAAAACAAACTTCTAGGATTCAAGAAATCCTAGAAAAACCACAAAAAATGTATGTCCCCAAAACTGGTGAACCGAAAAATGTGAAAAAAATCATGCCAATATGTGCTTACATAAGGATAACAGGAAAAATATAGCGGTTGAGAAATTCACGAAATCAAAATTACAAAATTAAATTTTCTGTTCCCAAAACTGTCAAATTACGGAACCTTAAGTACGTGAGTCTGACTCTCACTTGACGTGTTTTTTTTTAATTTACGTGGATATGTTTCGCTTGGAAATATTTAGAACAATTGGTAAATTATGTGGTTTTATTAAAAGATATATATAACATAAATAACTGTATTTACACCCTGTAAAATATGGTAAATAAAAAACGGATTATGAAAATAAAATTGAATCCCCGAGGGGGTGTCAAAGGTGTGCCTGTGAAATGCAAGTGACAGTCCACACTCGGTACACACCGCGTTTCACTGACGATTATTACATCCCAACGTGATGGGTGGTGAGCCCTGTCGCCGTTCTTCGGGCCCAAATACACGCTTTTTAGTTTATTGTTGATTGTTGGGGAGTCAGTGCCCGTTGTTCCTGGTGGTCTGGACTGGTGTTCTGACGGGATAGCTCGAGTATATGAAACGGAGAGATGATATTACAGGTGCTGCATTCAGAGGATAACAGTGGTCGCGTGCGTGTCTTGTGTAAGGTTACAGAGAGACCGAGAAGAGAACGACTCGATATAAAAATGAGTTGAAAGAATGAATACTTGAATGAATGAAGAATGATTAGATGATTGAATTAATGAATTTAAATATAACGCGCGCACTTCTGAATAACACTAAAAACGGTGGCCGGTAACCATCACGCACTGGCTTGTCTCCGACAAGTTTTTGGGGTTTTAAGGCATGCTGGTTTCCTCACGATGTTTTCCTTCACCCTTCAAAAAGTGGTAAGCATTAGGTAATACAAATACTATGCACATAAATTCCGAAAATATAATTGGTGCATGCCCGACCGGGGATCGAACCTGGATCTTGAGATTGAGAGGACAGCGTTCTACCACCGCTTTTGAAGCGCTTTTTATTTCAATTTAAAGTAGTCAAAAATCTTGTAATATTTTAGATCAATTAGTACATCATGCTCTGCAAGAACAAAATCCGGAAGTAAACGAAAAAGCCAGAGAAATTAAGTTGAATAAAGCCGCATTGCAGAAACAACAACATGAATTACAGGTAAAATTAATTTTTATCGCTATTATATTTCGTTGAAAATTTTAAGAATCCCAAAAAGAGGTACCATTAATTCAGTTTTAAATTCCTAGTTGAAAGCTCATCCCAGAATCGAAAATCATAAAACGCTTTTTTTTTTATTATCGTTCATACGTAGAATTCAAACCCACGCCTCCACCCCTCGTGGGTTAAGTTTACAGCGTTATTTCGAGTACAAAAGCGATAGATTTCGAAATTTTACTAAAATTATTGAACGTTCCAGGAAAATCTTTTAAAAGACTTGTCTACAAACAGCGATATACTTCACGACGCCAATCTTCTAGCGTCCCTCAACAAGACTCGGTCAAGCAGCGCCACCATTGCTGAATCTCTCGAGATGGCGCGCGCCATCGAGGAACGAACTAAGATGGCTTGTGACAAGTTTGAACCCAGCGCAGAAAGGACCGCCATTTTGGCGTTAGCGGTCAAGGAGCTCACCTCTCATAGACCGCTAGTTGCTTTGCCGGTCGATGCAGTGTTAGAGGTGTTTGTTGATGCAGTGACGAATGGCGGGGTAGGAAAGAATGTTTGGCTATACACCTTATATACTCTAATTCACAGTACGAGCTGTTCATTAATCTAAATTAAATTTTCAGAACAATGATGAAATAATAAAACATGTCACTAAACGCATCGTAAGCAGAGTACTCTTGGGTCTTCACAAGAAAGACAAGTATATCATAGTACTGCATCTTCTGAAACAGGTTTACGACGATATAATACCCGAGAAGGTAATGTAAAATATCGAGGAACAGTATATATCTACTTCAACTGTTACCAGCACAAACTATAGCAAATACATCTGTCTTTTCCAGCTTTGGAAAACGTTCATAGGAAACAATGACATTATTGAAGATCCAAAGAATGCTGCAGATGTCAAACATAAGTATCCATGGATTCAAAATGATTCAGTTAGAAAAGTTGCTGCGTTGCAGGTTACTCTTTTCTGTGACTACCATATAGGTATATTTTCCCTTCCAAGACGGTATTTAGGTAAATACATGTCGTCTCTTTCTTTTTTGTAGTTAACATTCCCGGAGCTCTTTGAGAAGCTGTCACTGGATAATACAGATCTTTGGAAGGAGTTTCAAAAGTCGGGAGATATCAAAATTTTAAATATATTGAAACTGAACCAGTTTGAAAACATAGTAGCAGTCGCGGCGTTACGACCGGAGAGTCTTTACAGGGCAATAGTTGCGTTCGTTGATCAAGTTTTAGGTAAGTTAACGCTATGCATTCTTTAATACTACAAAAGTAGCTAACTTTGCCAGTAGCGACCAGTTGCACTTTGTAACAAGTAATGCGATGAATGCGTTTTTGGCATTTGTACACTTTAAAAACGTAGTGCTTTTTGCTGATATGTTGTAGATTCTAGAGGCTTAGTGCCACCAAAATTTAAATGTCTTCTACTAAAAAGTGGGAATATGAGATTCGTCCGCGTGGATTTACTTTTGTTTTCTATAAAATCGATATCGCTTTAAAAAAAATCTCGATTCGTTCAAACTTTCTAGTTTCGAAATTGTTAATAATGTTGCCGGTATGCCATTTGGTCTGTTTTGCAGGAGTAGGCGTGATGTCAGAAGGCGGGGAGGTGGAGGCGGGCGCGCGGTGGGGCGCAGGCGGGCGACCTCTCCTGTTGCTCGGCTCGCACGCTACAGACCAACTCGCTGCTTACGCCGGTACCCGCAACACTCCGCTACGACAGGTAAATGGTCGACCTACTTCATTAGTCCCCACATTAGTACAAAGACAATATATATAACTACTACTCTTTAACGTGGATGTAATTGATAATTTTAGTGTTTTTCCAGGGCTCTGCGTGTGATTGCACCTACCTACTTATGCTTAACTGGCATGCCTAGTTGTTTTTGTTATACTTAAATCGGTAGCAGTATTGTAACAGCTCAATGGTTAGGAAGTGGGCTCTCAATTTTGGACTCTGGTTGAAATCCTGCTGGTCGTACGGTCTATGCCCGAAGTACGGCGATAAAGCTCCCCAATATCGTCGGGAAAAAGAAGGGCACTGTTCTGGTGATAGTCAAAGATTTCAAAAGTAAAGATAAGCCCTTATCGTACTATGACAGCACCAAAATGTTTCCACCTTTAAATTTGTTACGCTCACACGTTTGGAATCAGTGCTCATCTGAACACAGTGATAGTTGGACGCCTTAAGTGCACTTAAAGATTAATGATTAATTTAAATGATTTATACTTAAATGATTAATTTTAACAACTTTAGTAGTCTGATCAGTTTGCTGACCGTAAGTAGACAGATTGCGCACTCATAAGTGTGCGCGTGTCGGGATTATGTTAACGCAGGCATTCAAAAACAATGCAATAGACTTTAGGTGCTAGGGCTTATCTAAACTTTGGAAATCTTTGGTGATAGTCCACACTCGGTAGCTCAGGGCTAGAATGCTGGCCTCTCAATCTTGAGATCCACTTTCGATCCCCGGTCGGGGATGCACCAATGAGTTTTTCGAAATTGATGTGTATAGTATTTGTTCTTACTTACCTCTTGCTGAACGGTGAAGGAAAACATCTCAAGGAAAACTGCATGCCCCAAAAAAAAGCGTGCATTTGTTCCCGAAATACGGCGATAGGGCTCACCACCCATCACGTTGGACGTAATAATCATCGGTGAAACGCGGGTGTACTGAGTGTGGACTGTGACTTGCATTTCACAGTTCACACTCGGAACACCTCTGACACCCCCTCGAAGATTCATGTAGTGACGATATATTATTTTATCCACACTCGGTAACACCCCTGACATCCCCTCGGGGATATATGTCGTAACAATATGTTGCTCTGTTTGTATTTATTTTCTCAATTCGCTACATTAAAAACAGCTCTTTTGAGATACTTTCTGAAATACCCTGAAACTTTCTCAGACATGGATCGACGAAGGTCCCGCCACATGGGAGTCAGCACTTGAAGACACTCGCGGCGGTGGCTGGCTGGCGCTCATAGTTGGCGCTTCACCCTTCACCGCTGAACTCAGGACTTTCCTTGCAGCGTTTGCACAAAGACCGGTAAATTTCACCGCTACTTTTCGTCAAATAACCGAAACCCTTAGAGTTCGACCACATCAATCACCATGGCGCCGTTCCGTGGAAATTTACGGCGCGGCGCCATGTCGAGTCAAGTTCCGGTGCGATGTCAAACTCTTGAAGAAGAATACGACTCGTGCGGTTTACATCATATCTAAAAAGAAACTGCCACTTCACAGGTTCGACTCGAACTGTTCAAGAGTGAAACATTGCGGGGGAACTTAACTCGACACGGTGCCGCGCCGTAAAGCTTCAGTCTGGTGATCCCAACGCACAATGTTGCGTTGAACGGTGTGCGTAGTCGAAAGAATGAATGTATGGGAATGTTCTATACTGGTCGTTCGTTCCGTTGACGTTTGCGTCAGCGGTAAGGGGCATGCGCGGGAGGGCGAGAGCACGCAGACTGCACACCGCAGCGTTTTGTGGAGTCATTGACTGCGGTGTGCGTCAGTGCGTCATCGTGTGACTTGTGCTTCAATATGGATTTACGTCCACGTCGCTAACTGCGGCAGAACCAAAGACAACTAGGTGGATTAGCGTCGTGACGCTGCGTCATGACTTTGCGTTGAACCGTTCACCGCAACGTTGTACACCAGGATCGCCTGACCGAACCTTAAATTTCCAGGGCACGGTACCGCACCGTGAGCTCTTATAGCGAAGCTTTAAGTGTCTTTGTGTCTATCCGAGGCATTACTCATGAACGGCTCGGCCGATTGAACTGAAATTTTGCATGTCGGTAGAGAATTGATCTGTGATCCCAGTTAAAATATGTTCCATCTTCTATAACGTCACATTTTGAAAATATTTTTGTTATATGAGTGGGGTGCCTAATTACGACTAGTTTAAAACAAGTTACGATTACGTTGACTAAATCCGGCCCGGTACTCCCAAAAAGAACGTTTATCGTTCGAGCATACGTCTATCTCTGCTCTGACACACGCATTAAAAGTGTGATAGAGATGGATATACGACCGAACGATCAGCGATTGAGTTCTTATTTCGGAATAGCGTAGCTGGTCTATTAATTGTGTATGTCTTACGAACACTACGGTTTTTGTTGCAAATAACATCAAATTCGAGCAGATCCAAACTAAATACTACCACTACATGATGTAGGTGACGAAATAGTAATAACGCTTAATATTATTGTATATACTATTCTTTCAGACTGCAGACTACAGTCCCGAGTTCCGTCTATGGATTGTTTCCGAAGATCGTGAAATTCCGCCTCTCATATCAAACGCGTGCGTCAATATTGTTCTTGAAGTAAGTGTGGCTGAAATGTTATCATTTTCTATGAATTAAGCCCAAAAATCAAACGACTTCTATATACAACATTTCACATGTGTATCACTACGCGCCTGTTTACCGGAGCTGCTTTCATAAACTAGGGGTTGCGAAATGGGTTCTAATGCCATCTCTGTCGCACGCGTTGAAAATTGTATACGCTCTCCTGCTGTCAGTGTTGGAACCTGATGAAATTGTTAATTTATGAACGGCTATCTGGGGTGTTGAAAACAACTACAGATGTCCATCTGCTTTCTGACTCTTCGTAATACAGTTAGGGACATTCATATTTTTATAAAATAACGTTACATATGGTTATAGATGAGATAACGTTTGACTACAAGAACGATTTTGTTTTATAATTTTAAGCGATGTGTAAAAGTTTTGGCGTCCCTTTTACTCCATATGCGAAAAAATCCTCAGTGTGAGAGGGAGGGATTCGAGAAGTCGGTTTCCTATTAATATCAAATGTACTAAAGTTGCTATCAAAATTTCGTTTAATCAGGCCCTAGATACTGTTACAACCCAGCTAATAAAATATAATTGCAGTCCATATGTCATTCCAAATTGTCAAACCACGAGAATTGGTGCCGGCAAGACCTATTTTCAATGAATATTTGTATCGAGCCGAATTTCTCCAATCGCGTTTCTGTTTTAGCGGATCCCTAGAAAAAGATTCCAAAAATAATACATTATTTTATCAAAATGATATCTTCTTCACTGAAGTAGATATGCAAGTTCTAAAAGTGTCGATTCTTTTTCCGTAGCGCCTTAAGAGACGTTATCGTCAATAAAGTTATTTTATAACGCTATCAAAGTCTGCTTTGCTGTATAAATATTCGCTACATCGGTACAAAGAAGGACAAAGGTGCCAAATGAATTGAATTTTAAAAACCGGCTAGATGGCGAGATTCCTCCAAGTTATTTAGCAGTCAGTACTTATTTACTTTTAACCCCCAGGCTCCAGAGGGTATGAAGAACAATGTAATGAACACTCTGTCCGCGTGGGGCAACTACGAGAGTCAAGATCTGAAGCTGGTACGGATGCACGCCTCCCTCGCGTTACTGCACGCGCTCGTGCAAGAGAGACGGGCTTACATACCTGAAGGTTCGTGGAGACTACTACGGGACATCATTCTAACTTGGATATCAAACTTGACATTTCGTCAATATAACATATATTTCCGAGCGTGGGCTGTCAATAGAATAATAGTCAACACTCGTACACCCTCTTACGGACGATTTCTTCGTCCCAACGCGTTAGAGTTGTGCCGTACATCGGGCACCAACCCTTTTTAGGGTATCCAAGCAGATTTACCGAGGGTATATTTAACAACTATTTTATAAAGGTAGTATACGTTAATGACTTCACTTGTTGAACGGTGAAGGAAAACATCGTGAGGAAACCGGCATGTCTAAAAATCGTGTATTTGTGCCCGAAGTACGGCGATGGGGCTCACCAACCATCACGTTGGGACGTAATAAACGTCAGTGAAACGCGGGTGTACCGAGAATGGACTCTGACTTGCATTTCACAGTTCACACTCGAAACACCTCTGACACACCCTCGGGGATTCTTGTCGTGACGATATAATTATTTATTTTAATTATCAATTTAAAAAAAAGTGAAAATTACTTATCTTCAATCGATAATTAAGATCGTTTGAAAATGTACTTACACACGGTCTAAGAGATCTAGGGGAACAAATTGTGTTCTATGTATTTTCAAATTAGGCAAAAATAGATTACATAAATTAGTGGGAAAAGGGAAAGCGCAATTTTTTTGTAAATATCGAAAGACTAAAATCGAAACCTGCCCAGTGTAAGTTTTAAAGTGGTTTAATTTTTGTTACACGTCACCGATACACCAGTTCGTTTCCAGGTTGGAGCCGCTGGTACCCATTCGAATGGGGTGACGTCACAGCCTGCGTGAAGGTCGTACGAACGAGCGGAGCGAATGACGTGGGGCGAGGTCTCTGCGAGGCTCTATACGGAGGCCGCGTGGCCTCTGCGCCGGATCGTGAACTACTCTCCGCCTTGGTGAAGGACTGTTTAGGAGAGCACACCAACGCGCATGCGTGGAGGCCTACCGGGACCGATGTGCAGCTGCCGTTCGCTAAGCAACTGCAGGTAGGTTATTTATTATAGAGGTTTCTTTTGCAAACAAGAAACCAAATTCTCGATGACTATTGACTCCAAACTAGATCTGGGGGGCTATTCCGAAAAAACAGTCGAAGCGAGACTTCTAAAACTCGAGCGAAAAATTAAATAGGTTTTGACAGTCGAGAAGGCTAATTCGACTGACTGGGAATTTTATTGTCCCCTGTAGTCGAACTCCACCTTTCTTGTAGGAAAGCAAAGAATGCGCGGTTGCGACGTCATCTGTGACTAACTTCAAGCAAACCTTCTGTAGCCCAATTACCGTATTTCTATGATGCGAACATGAGGCTGAAGTGCGTAAACATATTAGGATATATTATGGCAGTAGGATATATTTGGTGTCGATTCGGTGTAACACGATTTAACTTATTTCACAGGACTAACCTTATTTTAAGCGTCCCGTCTTTGTCTTTTCGATACAGAAAGAAAAAGACAGAACGCTTACATTAAGATGTGTCAAATAATTTAAACCGTGTTACACCGAATCGACACTATTATATCCTACTGCCACTTCACGGATTACTCAGAAGACCGCTAGTGAGATTAATAGCTACAGTGCTCCCAAAGTAATAATGCGCATAAAAATCTTCGCCCCTGTTCGGCAAAATTCGTATTTTCTTACACTTTCTATACAATCAATACGGTCACGTGGTACGTCCGGTCGCTTGGCTATAGATTTGTATGCGCATTATTACTTTGGGAGCACTATACGTAATTTAATTTCAAAGATTTACAATTTATTTTCCAACGTTACAGGCATATGCAACAGCGCTGAGTGCAATACCGAGCATTGACTCGCCACAGACCCTGGCTCTGCCCGCTAACTGTCGCATCGCTTGGGAAAATAAAGCAGCTGACAACATTATTAATGGTCTGAAAGGTAACACAACAAACATACATATACTCACGCATGTCTCCCAGAGAGGTGGGCAGAGTCCACAGATTTTCATTTGCTACTATCCTGACTCACCTCTTTCGCCTCTTCCAAACCCATCAATCTAGTCATACAAGCTCTAGTAGTAGTGACTACTACTAGAGTAGACTCCGGGTACTTTCGACATTGCCCTTCTTCAATATGTCGCCAATTTGGTCTGTATACGTCGTTTTCAATAAAAATCAAGATTACGGTTTGTTGATTTTAATTATTGATAAACCTCAACTTTCGCTGTCAAATAGGTTTTAGTATTAAATGAATTGAAGTACCTGCTGAAAATCAGCGCTGAATTGTAGATATTTATTCAATATTCAAAATAATCAATTGCTGAGCATGTTGCCTTTACCACAATGTTATCTTTTCGTTTATTAATTGTATTTTGATTGAACTGTAAAGTTGCATTATTACAACTTATTCATATTTTAGATGTGTTTTCGTCTAATATTTGGTCTGATTGTTATAATATTACAGAAGTAAGCACCGCAGTGAGCGTGAACACAAAGTCTGATGAAGTGAACCCTCTGAAGCCTCTGCTAGCGTTGTGGAAGAAGTGGATGTCCGGTAGTCCGCTCATCAAGGGGGAGTATCACAATGGAAAGGTTAGGGCCTGTTTAACTTTTCATTTGACTAATACAAACGATTTTGGTCTTTATGCCATAAGAAAAGTGTTGCCTGAGCCAAGTGCAGGCATTTTAAGAGTAGTAGAGAAACGATACAGTTCATCTCGCTTACTTGCACAGCGCGGTCCCTTTCCGGAACTGTCATTTTACTGCGGCAGATCGTAGAATTGGGCATATCGTGACCAGGGGATCTAAAAAGGCCGACTTGGGTAAATTATAAAATGATTTGAAAGTAGGACAGTCAGAGTTTTTTCACGTGTGCAAAAGAGATGGCATTAGAACAGAATCATAATATGATTCATGCAAAACGGCCTTTTTAGAGGATCAGCTCAGGCATATTAGTGGAGTCATTTTTGTCGCCAAAAGGGGCTGACCTTAAAAAAGTGTGATACAATCAAGCCACTCACCACACGACGTTTTTTTGGGTCATTCTAAATAATCTAAATAAATCCAGTCCGGGGGACATGAAGAAACATTTTATTTGGGGGGTATAGGGGCCCGAAAAGGGGGTCCACCTGCCGTAACTCAAAAATTAACCACTGTTGCTAAGCAGCTATTACACCATGTTTGATATCATTTTCGGATGAAATAGGGACGGAGAATTCAGTTTTTCTTTAATATTTTACCTAAATCGTAGTAATTTTTCTGATAAATAAGGAATAAAGACAAAAATCATAGAAAAAAAATTTGGTCAAAATACATCTCGATAGTAATTAATACTTTTTTGTTTGTATTTATAATCTGTTTAAAATAAGTAAAAGCTAAAAAAAGGCTTTAAAATAATATTTATTTAATAAATAGAAAAAAAAAGGTGTGTTAATGCCTAACACCTTGTAGTGGTGAGTGGCTTGCTTGTATCATATTTTTTTATGTCCACAACAGTAATACCCTCAGTATATCATATTTCTGTAAAAATATGTATTTACATGTAAACCTAACACGCTCGTTTTCGCACCTATTTTTGGCTTTTGGTGAAAGATTTTCTATTTCATACTTTACGATCTGCCCAAATCTACGATCTGCCCACGACATTTATAAGCTCGTTTAATATTTCAGGCGAGGAGTTTCCTGGATCTATCTAACCGCTTAGGCCCACTTGCACAAAAGCCACATAACCTGGGTTAACTAACTCAATAATTTTTATGCTATGTCCATTTCTCTATGGTTTAGTATGACAAGAACACAGCTTTAAAAAAAATTGTTAACCCGTGCTTTAGCAACCTAAGCCTAGCCTTGATAGGTTCTGCAATGATCTTTTAAAAAAAATTGATTGTATTTTTTATTTTTAGATAAAGCCGCTTGTTGGTTGGTGGGGCTGCGTGTGCGCCGGCGAGCTGACGGAAGTGACGCAAGCCGTGCGCGCCGTGCACACTGCGCTCGCCAGGCAGCGAGCTAACACTAGAGTACCATTACACAAGGTAACTCGGATCTAATGTACTTCCTTTTGTAGCTTTACTTATTAGATACATAGACGACATACAGTGAGTCCAAAAAGGGGAGGAGCTAAATGAAAGCCGAATAAAAAATAAACATCTATTTGGTTGTTTATTTTTTAATTTAAATACAAAACTGGAAAATTTTACAAGGATTAAATTTTAGTAAATGCTGACCGTTACGCTGCTGACATTCTGCTGATCTTGAGCGAATATTTCCAGATAGTTATAATAATTATAACCCAGAAAAGTGAACAGGTACCTTCTGGGCGAACGCTCTTCATCCTAGATCCCATAGACGCTTAACATCAGGCGCGGTGGAGGCCAAGCGCAAGCGTGAACAAAAAGAGAGATAGACCTCAATTCTGATGTGATATCGTCCTCTTATTGCGTTGTAGTTGCGTATTCTGGGAGCGTCGACGAGTAACACGGGATGCGCAGATGACGCCCGCCTTCTTCTGGAGCCCGAACTATATACATAATAGTGAACATGTTCCCAGGTCCCAGACGAGTGGCAACTGTTGTGGTCTGGTCCCGATGTGCCTGACCAGTACATAAAGGAGCTCTGCTATCGAGCTCACGAGGCCGTCAAACGAATAGACGCTTACAGCGGCGACAAGGGATTCTTCCCCAAAGGTATTTGACTAGTAGATAGCGAAAAATTTTCTTTCTCATATTGATACTTGTGAATGTGGTCCAAGCGAATGATGTATGTAAGGGCCGTAGCAGATGAACTGTAGTAGGCTCTTGCTTGCTTGCCTTTGTCTACTTATTTTCGAGCCGGGCGTGATTTTATGTATTTATTACATTACATACGTTTATATAAGGGTCGGTTGCGCCAAACATGTTCTCGCGTTTGGACAATTTAGCTTATTAAAACAATATATTTTTAACGAATAAAATTTGTGTAAGTAGTTGAGAAGTTGAACTACATTATAATTTTTCAGATTTGACACAAGTATCACAATCATCGAGAAAACAAATCGGAAAGATCAGTAAAATCACGGAAAACGTTATTTGGCTTTGGAACTAGTATGATCAGTCTACAGATCTAACTAAAAAATAAAAAATAAATTTATAGAGTAAAGAAATGAAAGTAGCCTTTACAGATTTTTATTATTTTTTATTTCCTTTCGTTATTTTAAAAGAAATACTGAAACATTCTACATTTCTTCTGTACAGAAAAATTACGCAAAAAGAATTTGGAAGTTTATGTATTTCTTTTTAAGTAACGAAAGGAAAAAAATATTAATATATTATATGAATAAGGTACTTTGAACTCTTTACGCAAAAAAAAAATATTTTAATTAGGAACAAAAAAAAAATATTTTTTCCGTTTGCAACGGCAAATTACGTTTTACGTGATTTTAGTGATTTTTCCGAATTTTTTTCTCGACGATTGTGATACTTGTATCAAATCTGAAAAATTATAATGTAAAAGTCGAGTCCAGAATTAGGCGAACTAACTTGACAGCCGAAAATGTTGCCAGACATAGGAAAAAATAAATAGTGAAAGGTTTATGTCGACACAAATATGTCGATATAACCTTGTGCCTTCTATAAATCTGATTCTATTTATATTTTATTGAGTAATTGTCGTCGAAACTTTCACAGTAATACATACTTGCCAAATAGGGACGAACTACAGCAATTTATATGATATAATATGATCTGAAGGATGTACTGTTTAAAGCGGATATTTACGATACTTACTCCTCAAATTAGGAATAAAATACTAAAATAATGATGTTATTACAACAGGCCATTGTGATCCTTTTAGGTGGTGTCTGTCGGGCTAGTACGGTACATTTCATGTACCATACATATAGCATTCATCCCTTTCTTTCTGGCAAATATGAAATTGTGATAGAGACAAACGCTGTTATATCGTCGATGATAATTCGACATCCGTTATGTGTCCGATTTTAATTATTTTTTATTATTATTATTTTGCTAAGTAAAATTATAAGTTGGATTCCAAACACAATAATAATGATTAACTAGACTTTTTCAACATCGATATTAACAGCACTAGCCAAACTGTGGCAACATTAGTGTACAATGAACTGTCAAGTTAGTTCGCCTAATTCTGGACTCGACTTTTAGTTCAACTTCTTAACTACCTAGAAAAATTTTATTTGTTAAAAATATTTCGTTTTAATATTTTTATTATACACCACTTTTTTTTTAAATCAATTTTTATGGAAAATATACATATAGTTAGAACAGCACAGTGTCTTGGGCCTAGATAATGATTTTCTTATGACAACATTTAAAATTAGTTATACAATACGATTTAAAGGATACACGGATAGTAGTTTCAGAATAAATATTTTGTTTCATACTTAGTTATTGTACGTTGTTTGTCAGATCAGAACACGTATTTACAAACAAATAGCGATGACAGTTGATGAAGTCGACTTTATAAAGTCTAGAGCTCGTAGTTATTGATGTTTTTTTTTTACAGAATTAGATCTACGATCATTCCTGCAACCGCGTCGAGTCATTGCCGCTCTGAAAGCGTACACCGCTGACAAACTTACATGCAGTCCGGATTCACTCGCTTTAACAGCTAAGTGGGACTACCGTGCGGGTAAACATACAATCATACGTACAGTACTCCCAAGCATAAAATGCGCATACAAATCTTCGGCAAAGTTCGTATTTCCTTACACTTTGTATAGGTCACGTGGTACGTCCCGATTGCTCGGCTATTGATTTCTATGCGCATTATATATTTGTACTGTACTGTATATATAGTTTATTGTACACAGGAACTTAAACTTACACAAAAATATTTGAAAAGATATGCACAAAGGCGAGCTTACCTCTACAAGAGGTTTCTTCCAGCCAACCAGTATTTTGGTGAAAGATAGTAACGAACAATTTGGTGGCAAGCATGTACAGTACAACTTAGGACAATACAATAGTTAGTCTTACAATGAATAATATATATTAAATATAATAAGCACATGCATATTATATTCTATTTATATACAAGGTGACTTTTTGACCATCGTCCAAATTCATACTGGAGGCTTGATAAGTGATCAGTATCATGGATCAATAAACATTTTTGTGAAATTCGTAAAATAAAATTTCACAAAAATTGTTATCGAAGATACTGATCACGTATCAAGCCTCCAGTATGAATTTGAACGATGATCAAAAAGTCACCTTGTATGTACAAAATAGATCACTATATACTTATACTATTTGAGATACAAACTTGTAAATCAAACACGAACTTTTTTATTTTTTTTTGTTCTTGAATCATATCTAGATTTTTTAATTGCATTACGCATTACGCATCTTCACGGCTTTGACAATTTACCTGCGATATTACAATGTTATTGCTATTTCTTATCAAAATCTTTTTTATTACATGTTTCAGAAGGTAAAGAAATCCAAGATGGCGGCGTAACAATTAGAGGTGTACGCTTGTGTGGCGCGCAATGGACGGGCGCCTTGTCCCCGGTAGCCTCAGATGCTGCGCCGACGAGCCAAGCTCCGAACATTATGTTGCGATTTGTGCAGGTATTTGTTACTATCAAGAAATCCAATATATGGCGAAGTTGCAATCCGACAACGGGCACGCTGCTCTAGTACAATGAAGTCCGTTTCCATCAAACGCGTTTTGGACACAGTAAGTCTCACAGACGTGATTACATGCACAGTTCGGGCCAGCAAAGAAGGCTCCGACTTACGCCAGGGACACAGCTTCAGGCTTCTGGCGGCGCTTCTTGCTGTGCTTCCAGGTGGTTTTTGCGACGGGCTTTGCCCTGCCACGACACCCGTCGGCGCCTTCCACCGCAGCGGATGTATAAAGCGCTCGCTCGTTCAAAGCGCTCGACACTAGGTTCGTCCTGTGCGCTTGATCACTGTTTCAACCGCCCGCCTCCCCGCACACCGCCGTCCTGAGAGCGTAAGTCACTCGAAGCCAGACAAGACGCGCGAGCGGCGACCTATGGCCGGCTCTATACAACTTCATACATTTGTTCTCCCCGCCGGCGCCGTCGCAAGAAGAACCGCTTGGCGCGCCTCTCGAAGCCTGAAGCTGTGGCCGAGCGGTTAGGTTACAGTCGGGCCAGTAAAAAGACTATGCTGAAGTTTGTCACAGATGGCGTCGCAAATGCGCTATCTCTGGGCGTCGACGAGGAAATCGGGGGAAAACTGCGCAGGTTACAGATAACTTGACACACGCCTTCTGTACTAGCTACCAGCTGTGCTATAGTCACGCCATGAATCCCTGAGGCGGTGTCAGAGGTGTCTCCAACTGTGAAATATGAAATGCAAGTCGCAGACCACACTCGGTACATCCGCTTTTCACCGACGATTATTAGGTCCCAAGCGTGATGAGTGGTGAGTCCTGTCGCCGTACTTCGGGCACAAATGGGACCAACAGCTTAACGTGCCATCCGAAGCACGCCGACCGAACACAAACCCAAGACCTCTATGTTAGCAGGCGGGCGCTCTAGCACTTCACAGAGGCCTCTCCGACGATACGCAACTACGACCCCATCTGCGACTATATTCAAACCCGCCTTCTTGGCCGCCGCGTACATATGGTATGTTTGTTACAGCAACAGGAGTCCCTGCGATCTGAGTCGCAATTCCTAGTGCCGCTGTACGACAGTGAGAGCCGCGACGAGCTCGTAGTGTCTACGCCCGCGCCCCTCGCGCCGCACTTCACACCCGCACAGGCTAAACTCAACTGCGTCGCCCTTGCCATTGCACCTGTTTGAAGGTAAGCTTTGATCGCTCGTCTGTTTAGTCAAGGACCGAAACGATTCATTGTTATTTTTATGAACGCAGCTCAAGGGTTAAATACTTTATATGTAATAGTTTCGAAATTTAAAAACTAATGGGCTAAAAGCCACGCCAAGCTCGGCTTGGCGCAGTGTTTCTGTGTGCCGTTTCTCAAACACATTAAGTATAATCGTAAATCGCCCGCCAACCAAAGATTTCAAAAGTTTAGATGAGCCCTGGCTACCTAAAATCTATTGCATTGTTTTTGAATGTGTACGTTTACATAATGCCGACTCGCGGACACTTATGAATGCGCAATCTGTCTATCTTATTTTATAATTAAAGAAAAATATTTATAAATAACTATTCGATACTTAAGATGTATGGCTTGTAAAATAAATAAGATTTAAAAAAAAAAAACTATTCGATACTTTATGTTTTTGTAGATACGCCCTTTCAGCTTGCCCTCGATAAATTTATATTTTTTATAATTTCAGATCACGATCAGCACCTACTGTCAGCCGGTTTTGTTACGATCCACGACAACAGCACTTGCAATTAGGAATAATCACAGAGGTTTCATTATATTTGCACATCCCTCTTTGTTCTAGTCATTCAGTAATAAACAGGATTATTACAATTGTTCGTTTCTTTATACTTACATCTTCCATCCATCAGCCCGTATTCGACCACTGCTGGACATAGGCTTCCTACGGAGAAACAGCAATTCCCCATGAACCCACTGGTGGGTCAAGACAGTGTGTCCACGGGTAGCGACTCAAAATTACGCCACTCTTGGCGGTTCTCAGTCATCTCATCCAGCCGCCACCCGTAGCGTCCTTCAGATCGTCAGTCCAGCGGGCACGAGGGCGGCCTACGCTGCGCTTTGCTGTACGTGGTCTCCATTCCAATGCCTTACGGCCCCCTTACTGATTCGGCAGGCTATGTCGGTCAGTTTCGATCTCTGACGGATATCTTCGTTTCGGATTTTATCCATCAGAGATATCCCAAGCATAGCCCGCTCCATAGCTCGTTGAGCGACCTTAAATCGGCGGATCAAGCCTTTGGTAAGAGACCACTTACCTAAATACCTAGTCGATTTTTACAAGGAAATCATGAATACAGTTTATTTATAGAACTGAGTTTATGAAACAAACACAAAAGAGGTTATTAAAACACGAGTGACGGATCTTTTTTTAATAGTATACACGAGTGTTTTAATACCTAGTTTCATACACTACTTACGACACTCATGAAATAAAGTATTATATTATCAGTGGCAATAGGTTACCTACCTATTTTCCAATCCATTCTTGATTTTGCTGGTTCGTTTTGATTGTACGTCATATTTGTTGCTCAGTATTGCTGTCAGACATTTTTTGCCCAGAATAAAACTTTAACAAAAAAGCAGTAAAATATTAAATTACAAAATAACGCACAATATCCAGCAGTCCACCGCTCATATGAGATAAGGGTCCGGTCACAAGTTCTACCACTATTAACCCGGCGAGGATGAGGAGGGTCATATAACAATATTTCATTTTCAATTGTTACATGTTTTTTTCAGTGTAGGTTTATGCTTGAACATTTTGAATATATTATTTTAGGGTTTAACATTAAAAAAAAACACATTTTAAGGTACAGATCTTAAAGTTTAACTTGTTTTACTAAATGCCTACAGATTTCTCAGTCGCCGGCCAACTGAACAACGGTGTGCGGCAGGCAGGGGGCGTCATTAGCGACAGCTATCGAGACAACCAATGACACACGACCACGTGACAAAAAATTGCAAACTTTTGAAAATGAGCAGGGTAATATTGACCCCTCATCCTCGCCGGGTTAAAATCAATCGCAGCGCAGTCCACCGCGCGTGGGTTTGGTCACATGTATGACCATTATTCGAACCATTCCCTAATAAAACCATGGCTGTTTGGGCTAATTTCCCATAACAGAAAAATAGTTATTAATGTAGCGTTCCTAGACGCCGGAATCAATATACTCTATGGCCGGAGTAAAGGTAAAAATTAACTGTCACCCGTTCCACAACCACGCGAGTGAAAATGAAGAGCTCCGAACAATTCTCGAAGCCGAAATTGTCAGAAATGTAAAATTCACTTTTGGGGTAATTCAGGGGTAAATTTTTTACGTTGACATTTGTCATAACATTACGCGCCAATTTCTGATTTCTGGGTTATAGAATTCTTCGGAATTATAAAGCCATTTTATTTCGGGAACAATGATACATATACAAAAAATTGCCTTTGCCACGTAAATAAACAGCCTTTATAAAGTGGCCGTTCCAAAACGATTAGTAAATAGATTCAGTCTCAGTCTTGGACGAATAAACCAGTCTCATCTCTTTCATTTTTACGAAGTAAACTTTACATTTACCCCAGCGTTTAGGAACGCAGCCGTAAAAGCATTATTTTAGAGAACTGTAGATACTATAATTTATTTTTTCTGCATTAGTAGACATTCGTAAACAATTGTCATTATTATGCACAATTTTTGAGTTCATATTCAGGA
The DNA here is from genome assembly GCA_934047225.1 of Ypsolopha sequella. Classification (NCBI taxonomy): domain Eukaryota; kingdom Metazoa; phylum Arthropoda; class Insecta; order Lepidoptera; family Ypsolophidae; genus Ypsolopha; species Ypsolopha sequella. Next base: position 13,236,451 of record OW203985.1, read on the forward strand.
TTTTACGATATGAAATTAGATACAATTTAAAATAAAACTAAATAGCAATGATAATAATACTTTATTTGTAAAAAAGAAATATATATATGTAATATATATATTTAAATAAAAAAAAATCCTTTCTTCGCAGAGTAGGTAATAAAATCCAATGAATCAGGACGGGGTTGCTTGTAATAAATGTTTGGACACAATACCGGCATCGCGAGAAATACAACTCATCAATAAAATTCATTTAAAATATTAACATTTGTTCATACTACTGATTGGTCCGCGTTCTCATTACATTGTCGGTCTCATGAAGTTGGTCTCATTTGTTCATTTATAGTATAAAACAACATTTGGATCCGTGCTAGACACAAAAATTCCCTATTATGTTTTAAATATCGTAAAAGGAAGTTTTTTCGCTACAATAATACTATGTATAACAATGCGAGTTCTAATCAGTGCGTCACAGCCAAGTCATCGTTATATGATCACCTAGTTTTAAATATATACAAACGAGTAGGTAACTGTCTAGAAACTTAAAACTCTATAATTATAATCTTCCATTGGTATCAGACGACAGATAAAATCGCATCAATATAATAAGGTGACTTTCGTTTATATATCGAAATTCATATGGAGACTCGGTAAGTTGAAGGCAGGACCTCTTTTTCTGAAAAACGCAAAATGACATTAGGCTACCTATACATACCACATAATTAAATCGGAGTTGTTCGTAAATTAACATAGAGGCACAATTTTTTTTTGTATTCTGCAAACAATGTCATTGGGCTTTGGTCCTGACTACTTACAGAGTCTACATTATGTATCTTAGCTATACAAGGTACATTTATTTATACAGCCAAATTCATAGTGAAGACTCGGTAAGTGCTCAGTATCAAGGCCTTTTTTGTGTTCTCTACAAACGCAAGCCCAGCCCCGAGTGGGGCATTTCATTTTGCGAAATTAGCAATATACGTTATTGATCCATGATACTGATCACTTACCAAGCCTTCGGTATGAATTTGGCTGTATAAATGAATGTCAACAAAAGTCACCTCATATAAAAGTTTCCGTTTCACCGAAACTGAAGAAGGTACAATGAAAACAAAGTTGTAGCAGCCACATGCGTTCATTATAATAATAATAAATAAAAATAAGGAACTATTACAACGTATAGCTTACATAAAAAACATCAAATTTAGCAATTCAAAATCAACAATTATTTTTGGAAGACATTTTCTTCTACTTGCCAAAGCTATGCGAACCGCGTCTAGCAGATCTTTAGAAACTCTTGTTACAACAAAGTATCGCTATAATTAATATGGCAGTTTTCACTTGCACGCTAACATAATAAAGACACTTTGGCGCAAAATCTTGTTATCTCTCCTACGATCTAAAATCTTAAACTATTCTCTACAGTCGACCACAGATTATTACTATGGCATTTTCATGAATTCTTTAATTATTAAACATTAATTTTTGTTCACCTTTAAAAATATTATTATTATTACTTAAATGTTTATCTGTGATCGACTCAATTCGATTCTACAAATCATCAGATTCGAATGAAGATCGTGTTAATAATTGCTTTATTAATGAGCAAAAATTCATAAATGAGTAGGAATTAGATTACTTATCTTATTTTAATTAACTTTAGCCATTAAATTCCTATTATGCAGAATAAAAACTTAATGCATCATCAACCAAACGTAATACATAAACTATAATATTACCTATCTCTAAATAAGTAACATCGAGATCCATTCAGTGTCGATGCCATGAGTCGGTTAACAACTCCACTGATACACGCTAGTCCGACATTGAGCAAGCATCTAACAAATTACAATACGTAAACAGAACTATTTTAACTAATCAACCTTTTATTACCACAAATTGACAATTCTTTCGAATCAAATACCTATTTCATAATTATTGTGACAAAACTTAGGGTTCAATCAGGGGTAATTCGGAGGCAAGTTGCTATAAATTAGTTAAGAATTGTTATAGTTTTTATTTTTATTTTGGAGTAGTAACAAAGTGACCTTATTAGCGAACAAAACCATTTTTGGCAAGAGTCAAATTGTAAATTTTGTGGTTGAATATTGGCAAAGACCCAAAAAGAAGCGCGGGTGCAAAATTATTTGAGCACAAAAGCGGTGAGTGTCGGAAGAGCATGGTATATATTTGACGGACAGAAAGGCGGAATTCGTGCGCCAACTTTCCACTACGCCCATTGATAGACTACGGCGCTTTTGTGCTCAAGACTCGTGCTGCGTATTGTAAAAAAATTGATTGACCCACATGATATAATGTAATAGGTAACAACTTGATTTATGTGTATGTGATGCTGATGATATCCAAAACCAGATAGGTTATCATTTGTAGCAATTAGTAACGAAAATCGATTGGTACAATTTAGTCAGTAGCGTGATAAATGCATTAACAAGAGTACAACTCTATAGTATAAGTATTCGGAGTAAATGCGCTCAGAGTACATCTGTAAATGAATCAAAATGCTTTCGTAATAAAATCAAAATAGGCGAAGGTATTCATGTGGTGACTGACTGGTTGGATGGTGAGGCGGCTATGTGCTCTGTATTCTGACATCGTTGTACTGCTGCACGAATATCTTGATGTGCGGGGAGGGTGACTGCATCGAGGATCCTTCGCCGGCGTCCATCGGGATCCTGTTGTTGTTGGGCTCCTGCAACATTCGTAACGTTTATATTTTAGTTCATGAATGTTGCCTCTGGGAGACAAGCGTATAATAATAATAATAATAAATGCATGTATAGACATAATACATTTCTATTTGGTTGGCTGTACAAGTTATACAGGCTTTTAAAATAGAAATGGAATTTTACTTTCTTTTTGAAATATGTTTGTATAAAAGTAAAAATCCTACGTAAGTATTTGTTAGGTGTTACTAAATTTAAATGGCCGCAGGATTTGTCCTTGTATTAATTGGACGACTTATTAATCCGATTTGTTCTACTATAATATAATAGGAACTCGGCTTCAGCTGTTATTACATCATCATGTTAAAACAGTCCAATGCTGGACACCGGCTTGTGGCTGCATGATAAACTTACAAGATCATCCTGTGGAGCTAATCATAGATTTATACCTATTGTAGTAGAAAGAATTTCTATTAAAAATTTTATTAAATGAATTAATAATAAGCAGTTAATATTAATAATAAGTTAATATTAAGCAGGGCCTATTGAAAAAGGCATATTATAAAATAAATGAATATTTGGATGATGGTGAAGCATGGTGTTACAGTGATAATGATACTCGTAGTAAGTTATAATTTAATTAAATAGTATAATTTCTTAACTTATGATTCCTCTAAGGTAACAAACATTAATTGATTATAGACTGTAAAAGGAAAAGGACTATATGAGACAGGTAGACAAAGATATATATGTTTTTCTTTTTTTCATTAACCTGAATTCCTACTGTCTTGTATTTTCTTATCCCTTGGTTAAAGTAGATATAAGTCATATATTGTATAGTATAAGTTTTATGTTGAAAAAAAGACATGATCTTGCTAAGTTTCTTGCCCTTCTTCTTAGCAAGACTAATCGAATGGGCGGAGGTAGGCATGTATTTATATATGTAACCTATTAGTATGTAGTATATAGGATGGGATTTGGTCGGCCGCCTGGATTCGTGCTGGGGGCTCGGTTGGTGATCACTGAACCTTGTTCCTGGTCCCTGGCCGGGTCTCCGGTATGGGTTCGGGCGGCTGATTGGATTTTACCTTGTATAATATATATTTTACCTATCATTTTAATCGTAAATATATTGCTACATAAATTAAATAAACCTTTAATTTAGTTCATGTACATTTATTATTCTATTACATATATTTTCTTTATTAGATTAAATTTGACGTGTAAAAAGTGTATATATCTATACCTGCTTTGCAAAATAAACTATTTGAATTTGAATTTGAATTTGAATTTGAATCCAGGCAGATTTATTGTAAACAATTTTTCTTTTTTTTAATAAAATTAAATAAACCATTAAATTTAAATTGCGTTTTTTATTAACACCTTAATAAATTTATGTTGCGGCCCGCGGCACCATAACGAAAACGTCTTTGTGGCCCCTATAAAAATAAGGTTGAGTATGGCTGATCTAAAAGATAGCGAACACAAAACCCTCTAGTCCTATTCAATGAGCCGTTTTCCAGGCTAGCTTCCATTAAATTTTCATAGATGGCGCTGTCCAAGTACATAAAAAATTATATAATTTCATGGCTAAATGGGCTTTTCTAAAATATTAAAAACAAAGCGAATTCAACTTTGGTTGTCCTCTGGCTGTCAGTTATAATACTCTACGCACATTCTATGCCTTCACTGTGTTTGTTTTGATAGAATTTTTGCTTGAATAACTTATTACACAGAATATTATCTGGACGCCGATTTCTACTGCTTGAGAAGATTTAGCTGTGCAACTGTTTGGTCACTGGCAAAACTGATTTTGATTACTGTTATGTTATTTTCAAATAACGAAACGAAACCGTTTAGCGGCAATGAACAACGTTATCAAAACGGCAGTGGCGTACATAGAGTTTTTGGACAGGGTAGACATAAAAATTCAAAAGCCTAAAAAACTTGGTAAAAACTGACCAAATAATCAAGTTACTGTTTGCGATTTGCCACCTGAAATATCGTTTCGCAATTATTTGTTTTTATCATCAAAACACAGTTTCAAAAATGCACCATTTCTTAACTTTTGTACACACACATCGTACAACATGTTGTCACATTGAATAACTTTCACAGTAAACAGTGGCACTGGCCATTTTTTTGTACTGCTTGTCATCAATTTGCGTAGAGAACGAACGAAAAACAATAATTGATGGCGCCCGCCAAGCCGCCAAGGCAAAGGTGGCATTTTCAGTGAATGTCGTAAAAAGACGTCGGCTTTTTGCACAGTCGTCGTCGCCTACATTTCGCACGCAAACAAGCACAAACTTTTGCATTGTGTGCCATGTATTTACAGTAACGCTAACAAACATAGACTGTTAGAATATGACCGACACATAGACACCGACAGACACCATTCCGCGATGTCTTTTGGCATCGAGTGAGCCAGCGACTCGGAACTGAGACTCGCAGTTCCCGCTAATGACAATAGATGGCGGTCGGTGTCGCTACATTTTAGCAGAAAATTTATTAAGATATGCGTAAAAATGCGTAAATGATGCGTAGTGTCTTTTTGTCTGTATGGACCGCACGCCACTGCAAAACGGTCTATTTTACAAACGAATACGTTTTTACGCCTTATTTAATTTTATCTGATATTTACATTATTCACATTTATGCACAAATATTTACCAATTCGATTATTCGAATTCCGAATCTTGTCCAAGTTCATAAGTTTTCTTATTAAGCGAACTGTAATTCTTGTGTCAGTTGAACAAAGGTCATGTCAGAGTTCAAAAGTTCAAACGAATGTGCAACTTAACAGAATACGATATGGTCGAGATTTGTGAAACACTACGTTGTGTTTTATGTGGTAAATTGTTTCACTCGCTTCCTTGAATATTAGATGGTTGGACTATTACGAATTGTGAGTGGTAGTGAGTTCCAGAACCTGATCGACACTACCGTGAATGAGTTGCCGAAGGCACCAGTATTGTGCGACGGGGTCCTCAGAAGAGATACAGTGTGAGATCTGTGTTGCTTGTCCCTCGAAAAGAGGTACTCAAAGCGGTCACGCAGACACAGAGGTGCAGAAGGGATGTCCTAGTCCCTGATTACTACCCATTACTTCACTTATTGCCTTACCTGTCGCAAACATAGCACTTTGGAGGGCGTGGCATCGTCCGGCACGTCCGACCGGCGGTCGTGCGCGGGGGGCCGGATCACGGTTGTGTTGCGCGCCTCGTCCAGCAACGTGGACAGCTCAGCCTCGCTGCCTGGCGGGTTCACCACGGCGCCGTTACTGTTGCTGTTACTGAAACGTGCACGGATTATTATTCTATGATACGTTGGAATAATATCCTGTGTTTATTCTATAGGTTACTGAGATTAGAGTATGAAAATTATTATTTTCTGAATAAGGTATGGCCCGTAGTCCATAGCACAAACATCTATGTATAAAATATGTATATTATATACTAATAATAAAGTAGCAAAAAAGTCAAGTCTGTACATTGAATATTTTTGCGAAATGAGTTACTAGTATTGTACTGAGGCCAAAACTAAATTTTTTACTATTTTTGTTTGTCTGTCTGGTATGTATGTATGTATGTTCCGTTTTAACTGGATAACCATTTAACGAATATGGATGCGGTTTTCTTTGTTTTCATTGTAGTGACCCTTGGCTACAAGAGGTGTTGATAAAATGACGCCGAAGCCGAAAACGGGGCAGAGATTGATTAAACGTAGGCGAAGCCGCAGGCGAAAGGCTAGTATAGCATAAAGTACAAACTTGAAAAAAATAACAATAGCGAATAAATTAGATTTCGATTTCGTTGACCTATCAATGAATTGCAACCTTTAACCGTGTTAGTAGTTTCATTGGGTAGTGGCGGTCCCAGGTAGGGGGGGTTGTCACAGGCCGGAGTCATGGCAACCCTCTAAAAGCATTCACGCTGATTCTAAATCGAATAAAACTTCACGGTTTGCAAACACTTTAAATAGATTATTAACTGCTAATTAAGTCTAAGCAATGAAATCTTACGGCTTAAGAGGCCGGCAGAGCAACCCTAGTTCATACAAACGAAATACAAAAAAACCATTTGTAAATCATATATATTCTTAGGATAGTGTGTGTTTATTCCGATCTGATTACATAATATCTACCTTCTCAAATACAATTATATTTTGAAAGGACACTGATTTAAAGACGACATAATATACAATTTAAATTTTCCATAGAAAACTTATTTTTCTCATATTTCGTTGTTTAAATCAGTGTTTATTTAATATATATTTGGGAACCTAGATATTCTGTAATGCAATCGGATTAAATATGCACTACCTTAAGAATTATCTATGATTTACAAACAAATGATTTTGACGTTTCATTTGTATGAACTAGAATTGCCCCGCAGGCCTCTTAAAGGCATATTTAGCTCTTTTAAATACACCCGAGAAAATCCCCGACTCCTCGAAAATGATCACTCGATTTTCTGAAACGAATAGGGTTTATCTACATAGTTTGTGATTAAGGTTTCTGTTAACTTTTTCAATGTCATGAAAAAATACAACTTATTCTTTAATTGTTGAAACTGTACTTCGAAACGAGTCATATTAGATTCTCCTCAATATCGCCTATCGTCTTTTGGACTTGCCAAGTGGGCGTTAATACCTCATTACAAGTGGCAATGTGAAGTATTACACGATATTGAGTTTGTACCTTAGATAAACCCCCTAGCTAGAGGCATGGCGCGAGTCTAACGTAGATGAGGTAATCTACATAAATATATTATCAATCATCAATACATATAACAAAAGAGTAGAAGCCGGTGTGTCTGTACATTGAGGAAAAATAATAAAAATAGAAAGAGGGTGACTAAAAAAGAGTAACAGAACATAAATCGGCGATTTTTAGAATCCTTTTCTGTCTGTTTGTCTTTTTTTTATGCACATCTCCGAACACATTGAACGGATTTGGATGCGGTTTTTTTATTATCATCGTAGTGACTCTGTTCAACATAAAGGCTATAAGGGGTGTTAATTATTGTGTTACCAACATCAATATCAATCAGATATACAAGGTGACTTTTTGATCATCGTCCAAATTCATACTGGTGGCTTGGTAAGTGATCAGTATCATGGATCAATAACAATTTTGGTGAAATTCGTAAAATGAAATTTCGTCTCCCCATAGTGATTCACTCGAGACTGTAACTGAATCTCTATGGAAAGCCGAAATTTCATTTTACGAATTTCACAAAAATTGTTACTGATCCAAGATACTGATCACTTATCAAGCCTCCAGTATGAATTTGGACGATGATCAAAAAGTCACCTTGTATATAATATACCCATACAAATACTTATATATTTTTAAATATATTATTTATTACAGACACTACACGCACTACACTACTTAAATATTACAGTAAGTACTTATAAATTTAAAATGTACCTACTGTTTTAATATTATTATTCCTTTTCTCCTTTTTTTTGTGTTGAATTTTACACGTCCTTCTGCGCCTTTATTTGTTTTTTTTCTAAATTATGTCCTCTGTCTGGGGTATGCTGAAAATCAGCGCTGCTTGATTTCTATGAGATCGGCAGCTTTGCTGAACATGCTACCCTTTGCCAGAAATGTCTAAAACTTTTTTTTCTTCTATTTTAACCTATGTATAATTTTAATGTGTTTAGTTTTAAGTATTTTTTGGCAATAAACCTTTTTTATTCTTATTCTTAATAAAATAACGCCCAAACCGAAAAAGAGGCAGAGATGAATAATTGCAGGTTGAGCCGCGGGTAAAAGGCTTTATAATAAATGTAACATTGATCTGTCCTGTCCATCCGTCCGTTCTAAGGCTTAATGTAAAACATGGTGACCAGAGTCTGATGATGGGACTGGAAGGTGGATACCGTAACTTCTCAACGGACAACAGCAGACCTTTCAAGTTTGGGCTTATTTGGTCGATCTTGATGAGAGTGTTTGTAAAATATGGTGACCAGGATCTGATGATGGGACTGGAAGGTGGATATGGGATCTCCTCAGCGGACAACAGCAGACTCCTGAAGTTTGAGCTTATTTGATTGGTTTTGATTAGGTAAAACATGGGGACCAGGGTCTTATGATGACCAGGACCAGGGTCTTATGATGGCACTGGAAGGTAGATACAGGATCACATCAACGGAAAACGGCAGACCCTTCGATTTTGGGCTTATTTGATTGGTCTTGTTTAGTAGCTTGGTAAAACATGGTGTGCAACTTTAGTTTATAAAGTTCTTCGCAGGAAGCCGGGAGTAGGTCTCGCGGGCGCGTTCTCCGTCCTTACTTGCTCGTTTTTTTTTGGGATATTGTCAGTTTGTATATTCAATTGAGAGGGAGCGAGACCGCAAATAATTTTTGTTTCTGAAAAAAAAAATACATTTGTTTCCCGTAGCCCAGGTGGGCGAAGCCGTGGGCAGAAGCTAGAAGGGAAAAACAAGGAAAAAAGTTTTATAAGTAGATTGTTGGGGCCCCAAGCGACACATCAATCATATTTGTGTGTCTATTGAACGAAGTAGCTAAAGCTAGATGCTAATCTAATTTGGATGGAGTTTTTACTGTTGTGTAACCGTGAATGTTCCGTGAGTAACTTAGGGTTTATAATATACATATTAAAAACCTCGAAAAAGTGGTACACATCGGTGGCGCTAAGTGTATTTACATCAAAATACTGTTTGTAATGTTATTTGTTCATGGGATGAACAACTAGATTTCCATAAACACTTAGTCACGTATTAGGAGGCCCACGTGGACAAAGTGGCGGGCAAAAGCTAGTCAAATAAAGATAAGATAAGTAATTATAGATATTCGCCTGTTCTGTAACACTTGAACTACGGACTCCTTCCTTAGCCAAGGACTAGTCGCGCCACATTTTATCTGTCTGCGTCTATAAGTTTTGCGTATGCACATAAACACTTACGTTTGATCCAAAAACACAATTGGAAAGACCTGCGTAACAGTTGTGCCATTAGTCATTTTGATTTTGCTTATGATCATGATTCACTAAATAGGGGGAATTTTATAAAAGTCAGTACCTACCTTACGTCCTAAATTAAAATATAATATTGGTGTCGATTCGGTGTAACACGACTTAACTTATTTGACAGTATTGACAGTCCATGTATTGTATTGTATTGCTAGACTTCATCAGTGGTATAAAAACATGAACTTCTACCGGAAACGGATAGACAAGAGTAAAACGCCCGCGTGATGGTTATGTTTTGCGTTTTCGATCGGTTTATCAAAGATTTTCCGATTTTTCGCGGCTTTTGGGATTCAATTAACACGCCTTACATTTTGTTTTACGTGCAATATTTTTATATGGTGTATTGTTTAAAGAAAAAAAAAACATTGAATTCTTATAAGTTCGTTCGAAAATATGGTGTCTCTACATCTGTTTTTTCGCTAGTGAGGTGAAAAGTTGTATGTGTCACACGAGAGCAAATTTATTCTGTTTTTTGTGCCTTTGAATCCCTCACCACGCTCAGGATTCCAAATTAGAATTAGAATTAGAATTATAGAATCCTTCGCTTGCTCGGGATTCAAACTCGGCACTCGCAACAACAAAAAATTTTTGCTCTCACTTGTTGCACAAATAACTATTTTTTTCTAGAATTAATTTTACCACTTTAACGGCGTGATAAATATGTGAAGTATGGTTTACAGCTTTCTAGTACTAAGAGTCTCTGAGCTAAGCCGCGGACAGACAGACAACCAGACGGTCGGACGGACAGACGGACGGACGGACATGGCGAAACTGTAAGGGTTTCTTGTTATCTACGGAACCCTAAGAATCTCGAAAAAGTAGTTTTTTTTAACGTTATCATGTTCCTCCCTTATCTCCAATAGAAGACGACGAAGTTATAAGAAAAAATCATGGTGATAGCCATTTAGGTAATTAAATTGCGTAAATATTACAGGAAAAATGTAGCTGTTAAGATATTGTTAGGGTTCCGCGTTCAGAGGGTGCCGAATTGTTTGACAGTGTTTGTATGGAGGTTTACGCGTGATGACGCCTTTTAATGGTACGGTTAACAAACGTAAGATGAAAATGTTTATTGCAAAATATACCTAAAATGTATTTCTCTCATAATAAGTTTCACCCCCGGTTTCTGAAAGGCCAATCAAAGTTAACAGTAGATTAAAAAAACTTTTACCGCAAATAACGGTGAAAATAAAGCATATATGAAGTCTGAATAGTGATGAATCAATAATTAACTTAGTTAATTTTTGATTTCTATGTAAAATTCCCACTTTTTCTGGCTTAATCCGCAGATAATTATTTTTTAATCTACTGTTAACATTGATTGGCCTTTCAGAAACCGGGGGTAACTTATACTAAAATCACGTAAATTATACAAAAATCACGTAACTTATACTAAAATCACTCACTTGTTAGTCTCGTTGTCTGCGGTTGCGGCGGGTGTCCAAACGCTGGCCACGGTCTCTTCCTCGTGCAGTTCTTGGTTCGGCTCTTCCTCATTCAGGGCAGAGTCGTAGCTGGAAACATAACGCACATTGAAGGCCTCGCCAGACAGAAAGCGGGGCTTGTCGGGGCGAGCTGATAGTGTGTTGTTGGTGGGAGAATTACTATGGAAGTGTATTAGAGACGGTACAAAGAAACGGTCCAGTGTGGCGTGAGTTTTTCTGCCTACGTAGGAGATTTTGTACCAAACTTGCCCACTTTGCCCACGACTCCACCCGCGGCGGAAGTGTTTACATACTTGAGCACCTTGTATCACAGTAGTATTTTGTACAACTGTGATATAATATGAGACATTGGGACACGAGTGCTTGTTTACGAAACGAACGAAGTGACTTTCGTAATAATTTGGCAGTACGTGTGTTCCAATGTCTAATTATGATCAGTTGCACACAATACTTTATCTACGACCATCAAAATATCGTCTTTATTTATAATATTTTCACGAAAAATGGGAAGAAGTACACTCGTTCATGAACCTCGGGTGCGTCGCCCGGTAATGCTGCCTTGAAGGCCAATCAGGATAAAGGGGGCGTGGCTTAAGAAATAAGGTCGGGACCTACGAATAATAATTTCGTAGGTCGGGACTAATTTCTCATCTCTGTGGCTCTCTAGCGGTGTTATAAGAAATTGGGCCAATCGCAGCGCTGAATCGCGGTGTTATAATATAATATAACATCGGATAAACAATGTAGGTACTTACTGAACTGTTTTTGATGTTGCCATTACCTTATTGCAATAAGGGAGTTGATAAAAACCTTTTATAAAGGTGCCAAAGTCTTTTAGATTTATAAAGTAATAACCTGGGCGGCTGGTCCGGGAAGCGCACGCGCGGGTGGTGATAAGGCATTGCCTCTTGGTTGCGGTCGCTTTGGCGCGATCCGGACACATCGATTAGCTCCTTGCGATCGATGAATGGACGCTCAGACTCTGTAAGAAAACGTATACTATAATACATTCATTCATTACATTATAATCTGATAAGCTAAACAATAGGCAGAAAAGAAATCATTCCTCGAAATCATTTTCCATCCAATGTCCGTCTGTATGTTCGCTAACCGCTAGATGGATATTGATATGATTTTCACTGTTACCGAGACTTCGTGAAGCAGGTTTTAGGGAACGAGTCATTTTATTATGCCGTAACATACATCTCAGCAGAGACTTTGTATTCATTAAATTGTACTACACCGTGACCTACATCTGAGCAGTGACTATTCATTATACGAATCTGCAGTGAAAATTCTATGTTACGAGGCCCAGCATTGGTCTAGTAGGCGGTATAGTTTAGTCACTCAGGGTATTACGTCACTCAGGGTATCATCAGGCTAACTTACGAATGGGATGATACCAACCTTGATCAGTGTATGTGGCGGACGGGCCAGGCGGTACGTAGTGCGGCATTTCGAGCGGCGGTGAGGTGGGGCGCACGGGGGTGTATTCAGGGGCGGCACTGTTGTAGGGGGGCGGAGCGCATCCGCCTCTTTCTAGCTCACTGCTACGGTACTGAGTCGGCGAGACAGGAGAGGCGCGCATAGCTGCAGGTTAAATAAGATTGGTTAGTTCGGGGTTAGTGTTGTCTTTTCGTTTTAAGGCGGATAAGGTCGCTCTTGTTCCCAAACGTACAACTTTTCTTATTTTTGAATACAACGTCTTCATCATATTACGTGATTTATAACATTAGACGACCATCGTTTGATGTTAATTAGGCTTTTCTATCAAGTTTCTATCAAAGTTGGGAATTACGTTGTAAATGATCGTGCACAACAACTATCTTAATAAAAACGCCTGAAATTTTTCTTATTTCATTATTTCTGTTCAAAAACAATTAAAACAATCTTATGTAGTGCTTTGAAAACGAGACGCATCCTCCTTAAATAGTTATTCTAGCGGAAAATAATTCTTATTCTTATTCTTTATTGTACACACACGGAAATATAAACATAAACAAAATTACAGTAAAAAGATGCACATTGGCGAGCTTATCTCTAAACAGAGATTTCTGACAGCAAAACCATCACAATAGGAAAAAGGAACATAAACGGAGTAATCATACACGTGTACACAGAGAAGAAGAATATACAAAGAACTATACAAGTTTAATAACAAAATAAAAAATTATATCAATACTTACTATAAATACAATATATAAAATATTATAAATATACATAGTGTATAATAAACTACATAAACATAAATATATATAATAAAAAAAATAAATGTACTCGATAAGTTTCGTAATTTTCCACAACATTCAAGCGCCAAATACCTACGTATTCCATTCACGATAAGGGCAGTTATGCATTTTAATAAAATCAGGCGATTCCTTCGTACTTTTATAGATATCTATGTACATGCGAGTAAATAAAATACCTACTTATTGAATAAATAAATGTGATGTCCGCATTTAACACAAGAACTACGTACACAGACTACACAGTCTATTATTTTCTTTAGAAACTTTCTCGTTTTAGGTCAGTGGTTAATAATTATAGTACAAAGTAACAAACCAATGAGGTTCTTAGTACTATATAATGTAATTCTTACAACCCCACTGTTAATATCACTACGAATGATGCACGCGGTTTCGATAGACTTTGTTCAACTATTAATCAGAAAAAAGGGACTATTTAGAAAAGATGAGAATGATGAGGTAGGAATTCGGTATCAACTGCTGACTGACGGATGTCTGGTAACCTTGGTCGAATAACCCACGTCCAAGCTACTTTCCTACATCAGACTAGTAAAAGGGAGCCCAGCAACGGGAATATACTTACTGGTAAATATCTTCAATGTGTCGATGCGTTTCCTTAGCGTGTAGACCAGGATAACAGCTATGATGAGGAAAAGCAGGATGGCTACTATGAACCACACGTAGGTGGGCGGAGTCGGCGCGTCCACCGGCATGTGCCACGAGGGCACAGAGCCCGCGGGCACGCAGGGAGCGTTCACGTTGCCACTTGGCCGATCTTCCACCAATCTGGAATTTGCATTCAGAATATACAACCCTAGTTTACTTCAGTCGCCACTTTTCTTGACTTGGCAACGATCACCCATACTACAGGTTATATTTGTATCTTGCTCGCCAATAAAAGTTATTTCTGCATATTACAGCTGACATAATATTCCCTAGGGGGTGTCAGAGCTATTTCGACTGTCACTGAGACAGTCAACACTCGTACACCATCTTTTCACCGACGATTGTTACGTCTCACCGTGACAGGTGAGCCTTTTCGCAGTTCTTCGGGCACAAATAAGTACTTACACGTATTTAAGGGCATGCTGGTTTAACAGTGTTTTTCTTCGCCGTTCAGCAAGGGGTAAGTATGCAAATAAGTACCATGAATATAAATTCATTGGTGTATGCTCGACTTCGTTAATACTCTAATTAAAATATTACCCAGCCAGGCACGGGCCGCAATCGGAGACACTCTTCGTGCAAGCCTGGTCCAACGTAGTGGGCATCGGCTCCCGCTTCAGGTCCTCGCAGCGCAGACACTCGCGGCAGGAGTTGGAGTTGTGCGTGTCACAGTAGTACGCATCCTGGCACTGGTCATCGAGCGTGCAGAACGTCCCCTGCGACACCGCGACGCCGGCGCAGGCCACCAGCAGCGCCATCACACTGCGATGTACAACCATCGGTATTAATAACACTACTTTCAGTATGGTAATGATTAATTTCTGTATATGAATTCGTATACGAGCTGATCCTAATGAGTGATGTTATTAAATTAAATGAAAATTATTTTCTCTATTATCTTTTTACCTATCTACTGATAAAATGCAATGTTTTTGTTGTTAGCGTGAATCAACTAGGTACGTATGTAATTTTTGAACTTTACCTAGTTGAATATAATATATGATTATGAAAATTACCAGGTTATTATCTAACCGCGAGAAGTTATTTCGGAACTATGGCAGAACAAATAACCGTAGGTAATAAATAATTATATTTGATAACCATAATACAGTTTTAAAAACCATACTAAAAACCGTTTTACTTAATCAGAAATCATAGGCAATACAACAAGCTTGTGAACCACGTCACAATAACTTGCATGTGTGTTTATGACGTCCGATAGGAGCGACAAATACGAACTCTTCACATACGTAATGCATGCGCTTTATTCTAGTAAGTAAATCTTGTTTTTTTTTAAAGTGGCAGCACTTCTGCAGCATATAGCGCCTTAAGGCGATATGTAAAAGTTTTAGCGTCCCCTGTACGCCATAAGCGAAAAAATCCTCAGTGCGAGAGGGACGGATTCGAGGAAATGTAGCAAAATGTCGGTTTTTTATTAATATAAAATGTACTAAGAATACTATCAAATTTTCGTTTAACCAGGTCTTAAATACTGTAACAATCCATGTAATAAAATATAGTTGCAGTCCAAATGTCATTCCAAATTGTCAAACCAGGAGAATTGGTGTCGAGAAAGACCTAATTTCAATGAACATTTGTATCGAGCCGAATTTCTCCAATCGCGTTTCTGTTTTAGTGGATCCCTAGAAAAAGATTCCAAAAATAATATACTATTTTATCAAAATAATACATCATTTACTGAAGTAGATATGCAAGTTCTAAAAGTGTCGATTTTTTTTCCGTAGCGCCTGTAAAATGTCGTTCAGTGCACTTACAGCGACACCGACTGATGATATCATTGAAAATACTAACTCATAAACTTTTAACAAAAAAATAGCAACCGACTTCAATAGTAACAGAAGTCATTCACTAAAAAGTTAATAATAATTCTATAAAGACCGATGGTACCGAAGCAACACTTTTGCTGACTTCTTTCTTCCTGAAACAATATGTTATCTAGAAGTCGGCGCTCTTATATTGGTTTTTATGTTGCTATAATCGTAGGAAATACGCCGACTTCTAGATAACATATTGTTTCAGGAAGAAAGAAGTCAGCAAAAGTGTTGCTTCGGTACCATCGGTCTTTATAGAATTATTATTAACTTTTTAGTGAATGACTGCTGTTACTATTGAAGTCGCAGACTTCAAGTCGGTTGCTATTTTTTTGTTAAAATGTTTATTTTATTTCACATTTTTTAGTGTAGCTGGGTTAAATTGTGAAGTATGGGTTGCAAACGTGGTGTCAATATGAAACGAAGTTCAAGTGAGTATAAGTAGCTATGTTTGAGTAGCTTCCTGCTATGAGCACCCTAACACAACATGATTACCGCAACCTCGAGTTATGTGCTGTCATTCGTTGAAGAGTTCTACGGTGATGAAGCCAAGATCGAAGGTCAGGTGGGTACACTGGCAATTTTCAAGCAATGCCCTGCAATGAGCACCCTAACACAAACTGATTGTCGCAAATTCGCAATCCAAAGTTATGTGCTGTCATCCGTTGAGGAGTTCTATGGTGATGAAGTCAGGTGGGTATTCTGATAATCTCCAAGTAATACCCTTGAATTAGCACCCTAACGCAGTGATTTCCGCAATCTCGAGTTATGTGCTCTGATCCGTTGAGGAGTTCTATGGCGAATATGGTGATGAAGCCAGGATCGAAGATTAGGTGGAAGAATGTCGATTTTCAAGTAATACCTTGTAATCAACACCCACAATCACACAGGTACAAAGCGATTACCTCAATTTCGGGAGGTATGCTGTCATTTTCTGAGGAGTTCCACTGCCTATCTCTGAAGACCTTTATCAGATCATGACCAAACCCATAATGGGACCTACCTGGAAGTACACTCTTTCAAACAAAAAAATAATTGTTCAAATCGGTTCAGAAATGACGGAGTTATGGAGTAACAACGCCAAAAAACAAAAAAACACAGTCGAATTGAGAACCGCCTCCTTTTTGAAGTCGGTTAAAAATGGGCCTGAGGAAAAGCAAGAATCATGTTAAATTGTTAACTTCCACTGTCACTCACGCACCATCAGGCAAAACCTAGCCAACTGAAGTTCTTACCATGCTGTCATAAGAATTAAAATCGTATAAAAGTAGGTAAGCTTGAACTGCAGACGACTGTTCAATATACATAAACAATATAACAAACAGCCTTTACGTAAGTAGGTATGATTGAAGGGTCAATTCTCCGTATCTGTTACAAAATATTAAGAAATAATTATAACGGCCAAATTACAACTTTTAGCTATGACCACTTATTATTAAAAGTTCTATATGCCTAAACATACTTTTAATGATATAAGGTAGCTTCAAAATAATTGGATTTTCCATAACCGACCATGGAAAAGCCATTGTTTTTGTTTTATAACTATTGTAATATCATTAAAATATGTTTATGCATTTAGCAAACTTTTAACAATAAGTTTTCTTAGCTAAAAGTTTAGCTTTTGGCCGGTATGATTATTTCTTAATATTCTGTTACAAATCCGGAGAAATTACCCTTAAGGCGATATGCGAAAAAAATACGGGTGTTTCTTTTCTGTGTATTTCATGAAATACACGGAAAATTTTAATAAATTTCTGTTATATGCATTTTGACTATATAATCTAGGGTTTTGAAAATGGAAAACATGTTTGGATAAATTTTCCTCGATAGAAATAATTGTTGAAATGAGGTCTTCAAACACACTTTCCTCTCGTTTGACAAATAGGAACCATATACAGAACTCAAACATATTTTATCAGGTGTATTTCAACAATATCTAGAGATTTTATATTTGAAATTTTGCTAGCTATTTTAGTTTTTTTATAAAAATTGTAAAACTAACATTTTTCGATTTCGCCCTGAATCCGCCCCTCTCGCACTGTACGTGTTTTCGCTTGGAGTGACAGTGACAAAAATAAAATTCGCATAGCCTCTTAAGGTTAAACGTCAGTAGCTTAGCGCAAAGTGCAAAAGCGCAAAGCGCAAACTTAATTTAGTTTTACTGTTTAGAAATTTAAAGCATTTTGGTCTGTGGCATTTGACGCAAATAGTTCAGCATAAAACTAACTTAAATTCGACAAGATCATGACTAATTATGCATTAAATTTCAAACTCATGCTTTATAAACCTCACTTATATTGAACTGTTGACGACATATACCAAAATAATTTCAATTTTTAACTTCTAAACAAGAAATACAAAGTTAAGTTATGCACTTTGCATTAAGCGACTGACGTTTAACCTTGAACAAGATACTTATGACACACGTCTGTAGGCGGAAAGTTCTCCAAAACAAGGTCAAGTTTGTTAAAATGAACGATTGAAATTTTTTAAAGGTTTATTAAAAGGCTTTATTATTATTACAGAAGTTTTATTTAGAGGCCAGTCAGGGCTCAATGGGATGCAAAGCTCTGCAAGGTGGATACCTCTGCATCATTGTGCACCAGTTAGCTACGAGCATCTGTCACACACAGCACAGCTAGTGACTCATCTACAAGCGGCGCAGTCGGCCGATAATGGCGCGATCTTCAATACCAATAGCCTTATCTGTAAATTGCCGTAACCTATTTTGCAAATGTTGACTGCACATTAGCAACGTGTTTGTCTTCTAATGTGCAATTACAAATTAATCCATTAAAGCGATAAAGTATGTGACTGTAAGTAGTTTTAAAAAATTTGCGATATAAGTACTAGGTATTCTTATAAACTCCAAGGCATCACTAAAAGTACTGCTTCACAAGCAACTTGAAAACATAGTAATGACCGAAATAAGTTCATTAAAACACGAATGCTGCCATATTGACGGCATCTGAAACAAGTTAAGGTGGAACGAACATATAAAACAAAACAACCAAAACGCGCTTGAAGGAAAACGGATGACTAATACACCAGAAGAGAACCGTACAAAAAGACCAAAGCAACTTGAACCGAGAGAGACAGATGCAACAAATGATCGGTACGAGAGAAGAGGTGCTACAATCGCAATCGGCGATCTGCTTATTCATCGCACTATTTTAATTCTGAACTAAAATCTGCACGTGTCCTGAGATCCTGCGATGTCCCGAAACGATCATGATGCAATGGTAGAAAGCTCTCTACGCTACGACAGATACACCGCAGCGCCTCGTATTTTGGTTTCTGTTAGCTATCTAAGTACTGCGAAATTTTATAATATAATATTTTATTTACTTATCAATAATGAAAAATAAAGACAAGACTTCTAATATGTACCTACCTATACATAATCATCAAGTTAAGTTTCATTTCTTTCTTGAAAATTATCACGCTACTGTTATACCTAAATCATATATCGTTCATTAAGTTATTTATCAACAAGCTCGTAATACTTAGCTTGCCTCCTGCAAGTCGCCACATAATACCTACCGACAGATAAGAAAAACAATCGTCATCGCAGAATTGGAGACGATTCGAAAACAACACGGCTGTAATTTCTAGATAACAAAAACTTCCATTCTTTTGTAACAGGAAAGGACTTGACGCAGCTTTTGTGCAGGCACAATAGTTTATTCATGTTGTAACATGTCATTTTTAATTATTTAAGAAGATGGCATATCCTAGCAACTTTTTCTATTACCCGTCTAGCACAATAAGTCCTACGGCAAAGACTTTATTTGCTTTTCATAGAGGCGATTATATGTTGGCTCTTTGGCCTCTTTTTCTTGAACGCGTAATACTAGTGATCACGCAGCGAAACAACAAATTGGTGTGTTTTTAGCTAATACTGAAATATTTTGTAGGGAAAAAAATATTGAATTTAGGTGATATACCTTCATATTTCTATTACCTATTTTATGAAAAAAAATCAAGTTGATCTCTTAACCGCGTTCTTGAAGCGAACGTTTGAAAACCAAAAAAAGAGAGGGTGCAAAAAATTTTTTTTTTGACAAAAGTATAAATCTTAGTACATTGTTTATACGTAAGATCCCTAGAGAAAAGATTAATAAACCAAATGTATTTTTTTCAATACAAGGAGAGTCCGAATTTCTTCAAACGAATCCTAGATAGACTGGAGTTGGTCATGCTCTAGGCTCAGGTACAGGCTTAAACCAAAGACTTCATTTAAACGCATCGACGACAGTCGATGTTTAAACCTGTTGAGGAGGCAACAGGTGATCAGTTGATCACAGATAATTACAAGTATCAATTCAAATATATACCTGCATTTGTGTATGATTTGTATCCACGTGCTTACATTCTAAAGTACCTATTTCATTCATCAAATCAATTAAGTAGATAGTTAGGTAGTTTCCAATAGGTGTGTAAGTAATAAGTATGCATGTAATGACTGGATGTTTGTACCTATTTTAATAATTCTCTTCTTTCTACTGCATACATAGATTGCGTTCCTAAAAGCCCGGGTAAAATTTAACTGTCAAAGTGAATTTTACATTTTAAAAGACTTCGAGCAGTTCGTTTTCATTCGGGTGGTTGTGGAACGGGTGACAGTTAATATTTACCTTTACACTTTATATTCTCTGCCTTTACCCCGTTACCCGAACGTTACCCTAGTGAGTTATTTAATAGTAGTTTATGCTACAAGGGCGAAAAGGAATAAATTACGAGGACGATTTAAACGTAACCGAGTAATTTATTGCTCTTACGCTCGTGTATCATACTACGTTTTTCAATGCATAGTGTGAGGAAATAAAACAAATATAATCTTGTGAAGGAACTTTAAATTATGATTGGCTCAAAAGGACTGTATCCAGAACCGTTAAACAGTGATAAAAAAGTATAACATTTATGGTACACAGGGAAGGCTGCAGGTTAGCCAACCATTGTAAATAAATTAAAAATAATAATAATAATAATAATAAAGCCCTATGTCAAAATAATCGACTTTCTGTTCGGTTTTGATGCATAAAAAGTGGGCCTTTACGAGCACTTGCATTGAAAATTTATTTTTTATTTTAACTGTGTACTAGTTATAGTACTAGTGTACTAATCTAGTTTATTTGCAGAGATTCGCGATTGATGATAATGAATGACAGAAATAGGTTCATTGATGATTAATTAATTGATAAATGATAGTAGAAAGTCACACCACATATGAAACATCACGCCACCTAATTATACGTACCTATAACTACATATCTTATGAGCAGGGTTTCTATAGTCATTTTTATCGCGATTTCGAATCCTAGCTCGGCGTTTTATTTCTGTCCTGCATACCTACCAAACTAGTGTATTTTTGAAATATTTATGAACTACTACGGGGTTGACGTCTTTAAAACCAAGAAAAAAGTTGTTATTAAAGAAAATCTATGTGAAAATGGGACGTTTTCTTTGGGGCTTAAGGCTGGACCTGAGCCTAATGAACAACGCAAGACTTTCGAAAGTTCTTTGGAAGAAATTAGGTCTCTCCATCATCATCATCATTCATCCATCAGCCTAGTTCGTCCACTGCTGGACATAAGCCTTTGCAGGACTTTGCCACTCCCGGCGGTCATCTTGGAAGAATTGCCCATACTCACACACGCTGAGCAGACGGGTTGGTGCCGGAAACCTCGCACCAGTGACGCCGCTGCCAGTCACCAGTCTGTTCCATATAAGGCCCGGCTATTGGGGATGGATATACTGCCATCCATCGGTCCCAGGCATGGTGGGCCTCCTGGTTTTTTGCCTGTGAGCTGTCCTCTTACCCTTCCCCGAATTACTTCGAGGAGGTCTCCAAGTAAGATGATGGTACCTCCACAGTCGAGCTTGGCATCAGCTCTACCACCTGTTAACCTCTCTGTCTCTCCATATGTATATGTAATGAAAAAATAAATAAATTTGGTTTGTTGATCTTTTATTAACTGACTTCATTTTTCTTTAGGTTCTATTACTTCTTGTTTACTAATAATTAACTGACACCGAAAATTCCTTTGTCATTCATTATCACGTTTTTACCCCTTGTTTTTTGCAATTTACTTGACCCTCTCTAGGTAAACGCAACAGCTGTCGCTAGCCAGATGTTGGCGTAAGTAACTGAAACTAGATTTAGATAACGAAGAATCACAACACTTTCATAACAAAATCACGTGCTATTTTCCACCGCCTCTTAGTCCTAGACCGTTAGGGATGCCGGCGGCGCTGAAAAAGTTCAAGAAACCCTACCAGAGACTGGGTATGCCAGGTGACCGGGTTTCACCCGGAGAATCCAGTAGTTTAGTGTCCTGTCCGGGTAAAAATAAAAGAAAGACCGGTAAATTAGCAAACAAAAATCCTTTATAAGAGTACCGTACCCAAAGGTTGCCAAACGTGACCCTAATACTAAGTCTCTGTTGTCTGTCTGTCTGTCTGTCTGTCCGTCCGTCCGTCCGTCTGTCTGTCCATCTGTCACAGCACAGAGACTACAGCTTCAGCCGTTATAGGTAGCCAGCTGTGGTAGCCAGTTGAAATTTTCACAGAATACTTTTTACTATGGCCTCTAGAACGGCAAATAATAACAAAACTTTAATCCCAAGGGGGTGCCTCGTACAAAAAGCCTCAAAAACGTATAATTTTTTATATTATCATGTACCGAGTACCGAAAAATATGAGAAAAATTATGGTAATGCTCTTAGGTGATTTTACGTAGAGATTACAGGAAAAAGGGTCCCGTACTCAGCGGGCGCCGCGAATTGTTTGTCAGGCGCTACCATTTTAGCGGCTTGTTTGTATCGTCTTAATGTTACTATGGCATCTATATTGTTGTTATTTACCATAGTTTTAGGGTTTCGTATTGTGTGGTGGTACGGAACGGTTTGCTAGCCCAAATTATTCAAAATAAAACCTTAGAGTACAGGCTGTCCCAAAAGCAAACGTCAAGGGCTGATAGGCCACCTTATAAGTATGACTGACCAGAATATAAAAATACGATCTCAGTAAAAAGAGGATAGTTTTTTTGAGTTATCGGTAATTAAGTGAAATTTGACAACTTAGACTAGTTTTTTGAAAGCCACAAAGCTACCAAATTCTATATTTTAAGGTTTATATTTTATTTTTCAACCCTTAATAGCTCGGATAAAATAAAACTCTTTCAAAATCAAACTAGAAATGCTATACCTTCAGGAAGAAAAAAAAATGTTTTGTCCTATCCTGAGCAATTTTTTGTAATGAGCTAACTTCGACACCTCAACCTGAAAAAAAATTTTACTACCCTAGTCTGGCAAATTATTTAAAATAATGACTCATTAAATGTAAGCTAAAAAAAAGTTATTGCTAATTTATTGCAAAAGGAGCCAAGAACGGCCCATACATTTTGTTCCTGCTGATGCGAATCGCCCCGTGTTTAGAGGGGACTAAAAGTTTGGCGCGATCTGTAGTTGTTAACTTGTAAAGCCTACTTAGCTGTGATAGTTTTCCTTTTAATTTCGTTATGTATACAGTATATACAGTAGTATACTACTGCCGTGATTTTTTTCACGTCTCCAAATACAACCGTTTCGCCGGCAGGGGGGGGACTTGACTCTAACAAAAATTAACACTTTTAAGTTTAATATTTCGCAAACGGAAACCTGGATCGAAAAATGGTCTTCTGACACCCCCAATATTTTTAAATTACCTATCCAACGACACCCCACAATAGGGGATAGACGAGAAAAAAAAATCATCCCCTCTTTAAGTGTAGGGGAGGTACCATAAATTTTTTTTTTTTCAAAATTTTATTGTACCACTTTATTGATAAATATGTAAATATGATAAATATGCATACCCATGCTAAATTACAGCTTTCTAGTACTAATAGTCTCTTAGCTAAGCCGCGGACAGACAGACAGACAGACAGACAGACGGACATGGCGAAACTATAAGGGTTCCTTGTTGTTGACCACGGAACCCTAAAAAGCGGATAGCAGTGAAGCCTATTTTACATTCCGAGGGTAAGAAAAGCATTTCGTACTCGGTACGAACTATACTTTTTCTACTACCTTTTAGTTGGAGTACTTACTAGCTTTGATCAGCATCACTTTCTGAAAAATTCGCCATGTTTTGCCCCCAAATTGTCTCTTATAATTGCCCCGCGAAGAGGCCAGTATCTTTTTGGCTTCGTAGTGCCCACTGCCCAGTGCCACACGACGACGCGACGCCGCGAAATAATTTCGAGTGTCAAGACCAGTGGGTCTACCGCGTAATTCTCATTTTCATCAACAACAACTTGAGATTGAAATTTGTCATGCGTGCGACGATGCCCGCCTAGGATGCCATCTCTTTTGCACGCGTTGAATTTCGCATGCATTTGCTTGAAGTTGATACAAATGAAAATTACGCGGTAGACCTCCAGATAAACTTAGGTCAAAAATAACCTAACCAACTACGAAATGAAATTTCATACAATATTTCGCACAGACCTGTTAGAGTAATTTCGCAATGGTCCAGAAAGTTCAATTTTCAAAGCTAATTTCGAGTATACATGGAACTTTTTAAAGGTAGTAGTATTATTATTTTGCGCTGATATGAACGTTATTGCAATATAGTTTCTGTTGATACTTGTACCGACACAGGTCGACTCAAGGTCGTTGGCGGCTACCCGCCCCTTAAATCATACTAAACCTACTACACTCCTCGGCATTACCAAAGGTTTAGTGGTCCCAACGGATGCCATAAATCCTATCTTGAGTAAAGTACGTAGTTTCGTGAGGTGAACACATTCAATAACCATATTTCGTTCTCATAAGGATAACTTTGAAATGTACAGTGGAGACCACATCAAGCAGTACGACAGTACGACAATAGCCCCTACAGAGAAGAATAAAAGATAGGTACAAAGTCCAATGTGTCTTACTTGATGCGGTCTCCACTCTTACTTGTGGGCCTACATCATCGTTCGTGGGGCACAGTATGAATAGGTACATCAAAAACTGTTTGTGCTTGTTCAGAGTTTATTAATATCCCTAGAGCCGGCCCACGGCAGCTTTAGGTATATTTGGTTGAGCTGTGGCATCGTATTCATGATATTTGAGGAGAGCATTAGCTCGCTAACGACCTTGAGGCACTTAGCAACCCACAATAACAGGTACTCGTGTATATCAATACTCAGTGGGAGGCCACGTCATCACAACATACTGTCCAATACACAAACTTGGTTGGCGCCACACCACAGAGTTATTGATACATCGGACACCCTGCATATAAGGGTAATAATCTACCGACTACCGCCAATTTCACTCACTGTGCTCATTTACTTATTATTAAAGCCAAATGCTTCTTTGTTCGCGCCTCGTATGGAGCCATGGGTTTGTAGTTCACTTACGTGGTCGACTTCAGGAGGGAATTCCGCAGATCAAGGCATTTTCGTATTTAGTGCTTTAAAAAAGTTTAGGATAACCTTTTATTTTTGGGGAAGGATTCATATTTCTTATTACAGATTAGTACGTTTTTTTTAAATCATTAATTATTTGTTGTTTATTAGTTATCTATCATTCATGATGTTTATTAGATCGCAAAAAAAAAAATATTAAACGACTCCGTAAGTGCGCGCGCTGCTCTATCAGGAAGTTTACATCTTTCCCTGTGATTGACATCTAATGCCACAACATGCAATGTCGAATAGTAATTACTAAAAATTAAAAATAGTACGTAGATTTAATATTGTTTCAAGCAAGCAATAATAGTGAAATGAGAAGTGTGTCGTATCATCGTATTTGGAGCAACGGACCTAGATGGAAACAAGCTTTTTGCAAAAGTTACTGGTCCGAAACCTATTTTTCAAGATTTTATTTACTTCTATACAAGTAGTTAAGAGCTTTTTCTAATTAATTGAAACAGAACACTTAAATTCAAAATTTACTCAACAGCTATTTAACAAAACCTTATTTATTACATACTTTTATTACCGAGCGTTCCTAAACACCTGGGTAAATGTAAAATTAAAACTGTCAACGTGAATTTTAAGTACATTTCTGACAAGGTTCATGAACTGTCCGTCTTCACTCGGGTGGTTGGGGAAAGGTTGACATTTAATTTTTACCTTCACCCCGGCTTTAGGATTTCATTGGTTTCTGTAAAATAGAAATTAAAAATTTTTAGCTTTAAAATTCTAATTTAGAGAAACCAATGGAAACTTTGCGATGGCAGCATACACAAAACATAGATAATAAGGTTCTGTTGAATAACTATTGAGCAAATTTTGAATTTACGTTTTCTGTTTCGATTATTATAAAACGGCAGGTTTTTCACAATCCGGTTGCTAAACGGTTCTTAAAGTTACAACCCCGAGAGAATGATTTTTATCTTGAGGCGCGTTAAATTTCGAACGCAACGAAATCCGGTTTTCAGAGCGAGCAGAAGTTGCACGTTAAAAATGCATGAGTCATTGTTTCTGAGGCACTGGAGGCAAGCACGGGGTGACACGAGCGGGCCTGTCGGTGAAATGAAAGAGATGAACAATGTTTTTAGACTGATTGTGCGAGGTCAGTGCCGCTACTTTAGCATGGAGATGAGATGATGCAATATCGAATTTTCGATTTCGTTCTTCGGAGCTTTAGTCCTTGCAACATTTTTAGTATGTAGAAGTTTATTTGTAGGTTTTATTTTGTATTTCAGATTCCTACTCGTACAAAGATACACTTTTTGGGGTTCTATTCAAAAATAAAAACCCTTAGGTGATGCCTTGATTTGATGCCAGACATCTGCGGAAATACACTAAAATGGCTATAAATTAATGTGCTTATATACGAGTACATCAGAATGAAATTATTATTTTGGAATTTGCAGATCAATCGCCAATACTATGGAAGTATGTAGGATTGTAGGTATGGCACACTATTATAAGCGGGGATAAAGTATTTTAGTTTTTTTATTATGATAAAACATTTGATTGTTTATCAAATACCTACTTCTAATTGTCATGTCGATTTGAAATTTAGCAAGTGTATGTAGGTAGGTACCTAATTTCGATGACAACACAATAATTTGCATTATGTCCCTGGGGCTAGGGACATAGACATTAATTACCTACGCGCGGGTACTACTGAGCTGATTTTGAATTTTTTTTACACGACTGCCAAAAAAAAGAGTGTATTGTTTTCAAGGTTCATGTATTTTTCTTTATTCCATCATATCTTCTGAGCGCTTTAACAAATTTGGATGAATGAGGTGTCATTAGAATCGCTATACTATCCGGATTGGCACTGGTTATAAAAACATTACATATAAAAATAAATAATAAAAAATACTCAAAAACACGACTGCCATAATTTCAAAATGTACTTAGTAACGACGACACCCAGTGCAGTCAGGGGACATGCAAAACAACACGTATCCAATGTAGAGCTGTCCCCTGACTGCACTGGGTATCGTTACTAAGTTCATTTTGAAATTATGGCAGTTGTGTTTTTAATAATTTTATTATTTATTTTTATTTACTGTTGTAATAGTTGAACTGTTCACTTGGACATAGGCTAGTTTGTTCCTCGGGGGACGGGCATTTCCCTAGGAACATAGCCATTCTCGCTAGTAATCTCTGGAACTACTGAACCGATTTTGAAAATTCTTTCACTGTATATTAGAATGGAATTTTCATTTAGGGCTTTCCGGATCAATCGCCGCGCCGATACAATGGAAGCATGGCACACTAAGTGGGGATGAGCATTTTAGTTTTTGTATTATGTTTGTATGTATTATTATAAAATATTTGATCTGAAGGAAACTTTCCTAGGGACACACTATTCTCGCGGGTTATCTCTGGAACTACAGAACCGATTTAGAAAATTATTTCACTGATTTAATTACACTACTCTAGTACAAATAAAAAGTGAAAAAATGTAACAAACATGACTACAGGTGCATTGTTATCTTTGAAGGTTCCTAGTTTGAATGAGAAAGTTAAAAATAATAATTACATATACATTTCGAGTTATCCAAAGATATCAGAGATTTGAAACACCAAAATTAAGTTTTTCAAAAATGTAGGTATGAAAAATTAGCTAAAATAGATGTTTAAAATTAAAAATTTTATTTATTCTATATAAGTACCTACATGCACTAACTACTAATATTTTGTAGAGTTATATTGTAGTATCGCGTTTTGGTGATTTTACATTTATATATTTATTTTATTATTTATACGAGCTACAAACGTAACAAAAGGAGAAATTTGTGGTATTACAACCATATTTTTGTTAAAATTTTTGTTTAAGGTATATTTAACAAAAAAAAATTTTTTTCTGCAGCAGCTATTGCAACAAAATTTACAACTATAACCGTCAAGTCTTGAATTGATCAAATGAAACAGACTAGACACGTGAAATTTGTTAAAAAATTATATATTGATTACTCGCAAATAGAACAACAAAATTACTGGGTATGTTGAAAAAAAAAAAATATTAGAAAATCTCAAAAATCTTACGTGGTACGGAATTTTTAATTATGAATTGATATTTAATTTAGTACACAATAATTAATATAAAAAAACCAATAGCCACTCAGTTGCATATTGGCTGTAGACTAGTGCATTAAAAATCAATCAGAAACAAATTGCAAGTAAACAAATATTTTGAATTCTCAGGCCAGGATTCAACTTTGCAACCTCTTGCTTACAAGGCAAGCATGCTACCGACTGCGCCACCAAGGACCTGGACCAGTGAATATTTCCACCATACCTGTACACTGAATTTTTGTTACTACACTTAATAGTTATTTTATTTGAAAGTCATTTTAGACTTAAAAGTAAAAAACAATGTGACAATCTCCAAAGTTTGAAAATCGAGTTAAACTGATTTCAACATACATGCAAACAGATTTGCTAGTTAAAACCGAACTGACAAGAACAATTCTTCACTAACCACAACAAACAAACAATAGCAACAAATGGGACAGGAAGAGATAAAAAAGGAAAATAGCCCTATATTTGCTACAATAAATTAATAATAAAAGAAAAACCTACAGAAAAAACGAAATCGATTGCCTCTCAAATTCACCAAGATCGACAAATTACCCTGATGGGCAAACACAACTAAAATCAGCAAAGCACATAAAATAGATCAAGTGCACAGCACTAGATCAAACTCATCTTCACTAACCACAACAAACAACCAATAGCAACAAATGGAGCAACAGAACTGGGAGACAAACATCACAAACAATCAAACAGAAGCAAGCAACTACAAAAGATAAAAACTCTTTCCCAAGCCAGCTGGTCACCGAAAGTATGACCCTTCAAAACAAAATAGTTGAAATAGTTTGAGGAGGTCTTCTTAATTATTTATTAAATGTTTCTCTGCACATAAGTTATGCCAAAATCGAGTTTTAAGCGAAAAGACTCACTGGATGTTGTTTAGTTGAAATTTTGCCTAATTTAAATAAGCACTTTCAGTTCAGATCAGTAAAGAAGATAAAGTGATCTGGAGCGAGGCAAGGTCCCTAGTTTTAACAGAATTCATAATAAACACAAATAAAAAATTATTGTGTGTAGATTTATCACGAAAAATAATAATCTAAGAGAAAAAAATCCATACATGTAAAAAAGCTTTATTTTTAGGCAGTCTAAACATTACATTAAAAAAAACAAGGATTACATGAAAAATTAGGTGTCGAATCCCTTACACACCCTTTGCTACACTCTGACCTTAACAAGCTATGCATTTAGAATGAGAATAGAACGGGCTAACTTCACTCTCTAGCCTGTAGATTAGACACACCCTCTCTCGCTCATTCTAACAATGGTGCAAGAGACAGCAACAGCAAAATGGCACACGGATGATTGTTATATGCTTTCTTATTGACACTTTTGACAGAATTATCTAGACTTTTCCATGGAGTCAAAAGCATCACACGGTTGATCCTATGCTTATTCTTAATGCATTGTATTGTTTTATGCTTTCTTATTGACACTTTTGACAGAATTATCTAGGATTTTCCATGGAGTCTAAAGCATTAATTACTTCATTTAAAGCGATCCCAAAAAATAATAGGGCTTTTTCGAATCCATTAAATATTTAATTTTTGGGTAAATGAGGTATTGAGTATTTGATTAAGATTCTCACTGAAGGAAAACGCAATTGGATAAAATTTTCTCGATAGAATATAATTCCGAAAAGACCTCTAAGTTGTTTTATTTTTTCCTGTAATTCTGAAATCCTAACTAATTTCATTGTGAAATTGCATTCAAAATATGGATATTATGTATTTTTAAAGTCTCCTTGAAAATCTTTTTGACAAAATTGCTTAGTACATTTTATATTAATAAAAAACTGACTTTTTGCTACTTTTCCACGAATCCGTCTCACTCGCACTGAGGGTTTTTTCGCATATGGAGTAACAGGGACACTAAAACTTGTACGTAGCACCTTAACTCAGATAAAGAACATCTGAGCTTCATTCAGGTAGCGAAACTTAACCTATAGTACCTGACATTGAGCACGTCATTTTGCATCAAATAGAACCTGTAGAACTGAAATCTATAATGTTTCCTGCGGTGTCATGCGAGCACGAGTCGCTTTGTGGCATGGTTTCGTTATTTGATTTTAAGTAATCAGTGTTTCTATCTCAGTTTACACTCTTTTCATAAACTATAAATGCCTTATTTCAGTCCTTCACTCCTAATCCCCAAAGATGTCCCAAATAGACTTTATGCATAAAGATTACCTTATAAAAATTTTACCACATTTAGGGTTACCACTTCAAAATTTGAAAAATCCTGATAAAAAGCCGAACATTTCAATACAAGTCCGGACATTTTAGTCACAAAATGAAATAATAAATCCTAAGCGCAACGCACTTCTTACAGGGAACGTAATTGAAATTATGTAGGTAGGTACCTACGGAGATTTTCAATTATTTTTATGCCAAAATTAAACAGTCATTCAATATATTTCAATCTAAGTAAAAAATCCGGACAAATTCCGGACGGAAGGCCTAAAGTCTGGACATGTCCAGACAAATCCGGACAGATGGTAAACCTAACCACATAAGACCTTAGTTTTATTTACTCATTGTATTGCACAGTAAATTATCACAGGTCTTAAATAAATTTAAACAAAGTATCTATGTATATCTTTATCCAAATTAAGGTAAAAACAGAGAACTTACCCATTCATGATGAAGTGCCGGAAAAATTTCTAGTAAATTAGTAAAACCACTAAACACTTCACTCACAGTATTTTCTCCAAATAAAAACTTCCACTTTAGTTTCAGGAGGAATAAGCACAGTTTAAAGTTCGATCCAATAGAAATAATTAAAAGTAGAAGCGAACTAACAACCTCTCGCATCAAAATTCGACACTCAATAACAATTATTTTGGCATACACAACAATCAAAAAGCTATCAGCTGATTCGACATGTCAGGACTTGCACAAATCTTTGCTGCGTTCCGAGTCACGACAATCGATTACATATGGGTGGGTTATCAAAATAAACAGAGTCACCACGCTCAGCTATCGTTGGTAAGTCGGTTACGTAAACGACGGTTTATTCGGCAATAAATCCAAACAGACTTTGCAACAGACCACCACCAAAAACCAAAGTCCATAGTCCATAGCTCAGAATAAGGAATACAAATAGAAGCCTGACTAAAATAAGAACTGGGCATTAGCCATTGTACTCATCTAACGAAAATTACTCCTGTGTACGAGTGAATGAAACAGCGGACCGCACTTACTTTATATTTTTTCCTGGTGTGTCACTAGATTGAACCAAACAAATGTCAGATGGATGTAATTTGGATGTATTTTAAATATTATAATACCATCAAATTAAATATGTCTCATCATTGTATCGTTGTGTTGTAATATCGTTCGTTGCGTGCATCACATCTTAATTTGGTGGCATCGAAATGTCTATTGCATTTTGCAAAAGTTTACAGCTTCACCGAGAGAAATTAAATATTTTGGTGCTCTTCCTCTCTAAATTCGTGAAAGTGCGATTTATTATTGTTTGTGTTGATTGTTTTTTCAACATTGTAATAAAATGTCTTGTGCGATTGAAGGCTGTAAATCGCATACAGGAAGAAAAGAAAACAACAATGAAGCAATATCATTTCATCGGTGAGTTCTGATAGTTTTTATGTTAATAAGTTGCAGGATCATACCTAAAACTCAGTAACAATAATAGTAGTTCTTGTAAATCATACTCGTATTCAATTCCACACCGATATTTGCCTGTTTTATATAGATTTTCTGCCGACTATGAGAGGTTATGTTTTTCGTATAGTGATGTACTAAAGTCCGTGTGGCAAACTATCGAACATTGGTTCCCGCGGCAGCCGTGCATAAAGGATAATAGATTAATGAGAGGTTTTCTTTTTGAGTATTAAAAAAAAAACATCGTTTCCAAGAACTCTGTGTGGTGTTGAACTGAGTACGTTGCTAGGTGCCAATGCCAAAACGATTGAAAAAAAACATTGCGTCACGTCACGTCACATACGTTCGTTGGTTGATGACATGTGTGCTGAGCATATTATGTGCGAATGCTTTGTTATGGTCCGTCCAGGTTTAAAATGTACCATGGCTTCCCAACTAACAAAATTGAGAAATACATGAGCGATAGAGCGTAAGCCGTTAAGTATTGATGAAATACGAACTGGCTTTATATCCGGATATATTCCCGCTATACCTTCGCTATATGTCCATTTGGGCACAAATTAAGCGGCATTCGTCAATACAAGAGGGTTACAATAGCGATTCATACACACCGAGGGGCTTAAAAAGCGATACAAGAGCGATTCATACGTCATTCGGGGTCCACTAACTACCTTTAATTTCTATTTGCGATTTCGTCAATATAAGAGGGTTACAATAGCGATTTATACACACTGAGGAGTCCAAAACGCAATACAAGAGCGATTTATACGTCATTGGGAGTCCACTAACTACCTTGTATTTCTATTTGCGATTTGAGTCATGTTCCATCTCTTTTTTTCCTTGAAATGTTTAATTTGCGAACTCTTTCATTTTAAAACTTAACCTAAAATGGTGTAAGATACAAATAAAGTGAACGATATGCGACGCAAATAAATTGGATGTTATTTTTCCATGGTATAGTATTATGTGTGTTGTGAGTGAAATTTCCTTACGAAGATAATTTTACTGGTATTCTATACATAGTTTTCCACTTCGTTTTTAATACGCCTTCCTAATAATGTGAAAGAAGATTGAAAATTAGAGAAATGTGCAAAGAGGTTAGGTTAGATATTTCGTTTATTTTCTAAATTATCGGCTGCAACTGCAGCAATGTAGTACTCTTTCATTCTTTTTAAAAATTCTTTCATTCTTTGTCGTCAATATCTGTAACGAAACGATAATTTCGATGAACCAATTCAACAAAATAAAAATAACAATGGCGGAATATTTCTTAGGAGTATGTAACTTCTCTGAGCATTTCATACGTCGTTAGGACGTAGAAAGTGGGTGACTAAGTTTTAGAGCAATATGATAGCGGTGTATAAAGCCAAATCATGGCCTTGATAGCAATCGATCATAAAATTTTAGGGTACGGTAGCAAATATATAATGGTTTAAAATGAAATACACTGTAAAAGCTTTTAATGTTTTTTGTTTTATAAATATAAATAATAGGTACTGATAGATATGATAATTTAAATATAAATACTGTTATCTCATCTATATATTTCAGGTCGGTGTCGGTCATATTACGTATCGTATCGTACCGTACTACCGTACCGTACCGTATCGTACCGTACCGTATCGTATCGTACCATACCGTACTACTTCGTACCGTACCGTACCATGTCGTATAGTATCGTATCATATCGTACCGTATCGTACCGAACCGTACCGTACCGTATACGTACCGTACCGTACTTCTTTGTACCGTACCGTATCGTATCGTATCATATCGTACCGTATCGTACCGTACCGTACCGTACCGTACCGTACCGTACCGTACTTCTTCGTACCGTACCATGTCGTACCGAACCGTAACATACCGTATCCGTACCGTACCGTACCGTACCATGTCGTATCGTATCGTATCATATCGTATCGTGCCGTACCGTACCATACCGAACCGTACCGTACCATACCGTACCGTATCTTATCGTACCGTACCGTACCGTACCGTACCGTACCGTACCGTACCGTACCATACCGAACCGTACCGTACCGTATCGTATCGTATCGTATCGTATCGTACCGTACCAAACCGTACCGTATCGAACCGTACCGTACCGTACTGTATCGTATCGTATCGTATCGTATCGTATCGTCATCATCATCATCATCATCATCATCATCATCATCATCATCATCATCATCATCATCATCATCATCATCATCATCATCATCATCATCATCATCATCATCATCATCATCATCATCATCATCATATTATTATAAATTATTTGAAAAGCTAATTTAACAAGAAACATGAATTTCATTGATAAAGTGTGTACGGAACACTCAAGGCACGAGTCCTACTCGCACCTATACGGCGATGTCACGTATAATAGAAATATAAATCGCTCTTGTGTTACTGGTCTAAAATGGCAAATTCTAACTGAATTAGGAGAACATAAACTCTAATAGACTCCATTTAAGCATTATGTAACTCTACGAGAGTATTTAAACTCAACTGTACGTGCTTAATTCTTGTATCGGAGTTAGTAATATCGGATATACGGCTGCCATACATTGGCGTTATGATTACACTTTTATATTTCCTAAGCATACTATTACTGCCTATTGGAGTTGTAAATCGCTAAAATAGCATTTACTTACTCTTTTCTGCACCTCAAAGCTTCAACAATTGCTGAGAGCATTAGCTAACGTTTTTCTATGTCTACAAGTAAATTTCACCGCTTTTATAACCCTCTTTTGCGTCCAAGAGGATTTACAGAAGCGAATAAAGCAGCTTGTGTGTTAGTTGGGTTGTACTCATTGCGCTTTACGACTTTCATCTTTAGGAAACAGATGTATGCCTCCATTTTTATACAAATCCACAAGGCACAGACTTCTCTTCTTTTTCTCTTGGGACATTTTCCTTCTGGCGTAGAAAACTCATAAAAAGACTGCTAATTATTTTTTTCTTTTTCCTTGTTGTTATTATTTATTTATTTTCAAAATGTCATTGTGATGTGATGTGACAATGACATTAATTACTTCTTTTTTTTTATTATTTGTTATTGG
The DNA here is from genome assembly GCA_934047225.1 of Ypsolopha sequella. NCBI lineage: Eukaryota > Metazoa > Arthropoda > Insecta > Lepidoptera > Ypsolophidae > Ypsolopha > Ypsolopha sequella. Next base: position 13,271,533 of record OW203985.1, read on the forward strand.
CCTGGAAAGACATTAATTACTTTTTTATGTACGTTTCGTTTTACGATCTCAAAATTACATCCAAGTGCAATAATCAAAAAATTATGTGACGTTCCGTTCCTTGCAGTAACTTACCAAGTTCAGCGCCATCTATCCAGCGACTAGGGAAGAGTAAAAAAAAAAAGAAAAGAAAATCCCTCATTGCAGCGCGAGTTAAAAGTTAAAAGAGTTAAAAAATAATGCCGAGTAAATATCGCTATATTTTTTTGTTACAGATTTCCAAAAAGGGAAGAATTAAAAAGTGAATGGCTTAGACGAATAATTGGACCAAATTGAGCAATTAAAAAAAGCAGTCATATTTGTTCGAAACACTTTACGTCGGATTCTTTTGGACCAAACGAAAATTTAAAATGGAGACTTTTAAAAGCAGATGCCTTACCAACGTTATATTTACCAGATACAGACACATTGGTAACCTTTAAATAATTATGTATAATTGCATTATCAATCTTGTTTGTAGGTACGTGCTTGTACTTTACTATAGTATATTGACTCGATAATTTTTCAATTTTAGGCAACAGAACCAGTAACTATGGATGTCTGTGGTTTAGAAAAGTGCATACTTCTATGTTCGCAAATCGTTCTGAAAGGCCTGTTCGTTCACGTTACTGCCGTGATCGACTTCACGAAGAAATTCCGCAGATCAAGACATTTTCGTACTTAGTGGTTGACAATAAAAGTACTTTGACAGGGTAGTTCTATCGTGAAATGAATTTTGGGAATGCTTATTGACTTGAACTGCGCATAATTTGATTTCTTATTACAGGTTATTTAGTATTTTAATCGTTCATTATTTGTTATTAGTTTTTATTCAAGATAAGTTGATGTTTATTTGATAGATATAAAAAAAAAATTTAAATTACCTCTGTAGTAATTGCGCTGTCATCGCTCATCATTGACATAATATTATTATTACGAATCCTATAAGTCTATGATTATTATGATTTATATTGTTGCGATTCATTTCTTCCTCCTTGATTGAACAAAGACGCGACATCAACGAACATATATTTGATTGAGTTAAGAGGCGACTTAAAAAGTATCCACTTAAATAGTTTACGGTTGTATCTCTGATACAAGCTACAGCATTTTTTGTAATAGAAACAAGCATAATTTTGGACTTAACGTATGGACCTACCTGCCTACGATATAGTAATTTGTACTTAATAAAAAATATTATGCTAAACGAAAGATATCCTTTTATTAATTCCTTATTTACACAATATAACATGTGTCCCACTGGGGTAGACAGAGACCACTTTGCTATTAATTCTCTTGGCCTCCTTCCAAAGCAAGAGGATGTCACCAGAAAGGTCGGTGCCTCCTTCATTCTCTTTTTTTTCACACTTTGAAACAATATAATGTGTGGTAAGGAGATTGGTCGCGGTTCATTTCGATTTGGTTTATTTATCGTAGTCAAAAATCGACATTGTTACATCACTAGCAAAGCAACGAACTAGTGACAACCTACCTAATTAAGAAAAAACTAATACATATCCATCTCTCTCTAACGCACTAGAATGTCGTAAGAAAATCAAGGATAGGTGTCTTTCTCCGCGTATTATTTTAGCCAGGTTTCTATTTGTATTCCTTATTCTGAGGTCCATAGAGTCCATACCTCAGAATAAAGAATACAAATAGAAGCCTGGCTAAAATAATACGCGGAGAAAGACACCTGTCCTTGATTTTCTTACGACTTTCTAGTGCGTTAGAGAAAGATGGATATGTATTAGTCGTAGAAAGAGAATGTATAGTATCCTATGTCTATGATAGACATAGGATACTATTAGTTTTTTCTTAATTAGGTAGGTTGTCACTATAGCTTGTATTCTTCGTGCTCGCACCGCCCGCGCGGTTGGAGGGTTGGGGCGGACGAGGGAGCTAGGCCTCGGAGGAGGTGCGGGCAGAATGGCGGGAGGGTGGGCGAGCGCGACGCGTGCGACGGACCGCCAGTCGCCGGAGGTCTCTCGCCACGGCTACTTGTGTATTAGGAACTTGTCGCATTTTGTAGAACGCACACGACATCACGATCCGAAGATGAGCAAACCGATTGGAAGACAGGCAAAAGAAATTGTGTATAAGGTATACAACTTCTTTAAAGAGCGTAAAAAAGATAAATCAACGCAGGAATACCAGAATGATGTCAATTTAGCAAAAATTGTGTCTGAAGCAAAGATGTATGATGTAGAATTAAACATTGATTACCTATTTTGCTAAAACGCATATTATTATTTATTAATATCATCACATCATACCCACCTAAAGTAGCTAAAAAACTATCTTATACAGTACAAAATACTTCGTAATAAATCTAAAGATATTTATATTAAGGGTCAATTCCGTAAAACAGGTGTTGGCGTAGTCTACTAAACATGAATAGATTTTAACATAATTCTAGGGTTATTCATAAAAAAAATAATCTCAAGATATATCTCGATAGCAAATCCCTACCTGTATAGCCATGTGCTCGGCCGTGCACATAAACGGCGTGCTTCCTCGTCCGCCCCAACCCTCCAACCGCGCGGGCGGTGCGAGCACGAAGAATACAAGCTATAGTTCGTTGCTTTGCTAGTGATGTAACAATGTCGAATTTTGACTACGATAAATAAACCAAACCGAAATGAACCACGACCAATCTGCCTACCACACATTAGGGGCCAAGAGAATTAATAGCAAAGTAGTCTCTGTCTACCCCAGTGGGACACAATGTTATATTGTGTAAATAAGGAGTTAATAATAATAATAACAATTCTTTATTTCAGGCAACACATGACAAAATATAAAATACAATGACAAGAGCCCATAGTAAATAAATACCTTACAGACTAACATACATAATATAACACTAATTAACACTTCCTGACTGGCAAAGTGTTGCGCGCTTGTGGAAGTGGGGGGGTGTCAGCTAACCTTCCACGGAATCACCGAAATACGACATCCTTCGGCCAGAAGTCTTCCTTCGTGACGAGAGCGAGGATCGTAGTAGGTACTCGCACAACAAATGAGTTGAAACTCACGTTGTTGCGCGAATGCAGCTTCTCCACTCTCAAAACGAGGTTTGTTTTTTTCTTAATGTACTTCACCAAATCAGCTGGCTGGGTGGTGAAGTTCAGTCGGGACACGTACAACAGCGTCGAAGGTAGTGCAGGACGCAGCAAGTTGTCCGGTCCAGTCGGCGCAGTTCCGCACTGGTTACGTCGATGGGGCATCCTCTTCTTCTTCTCTACCAAGATGAAGCCCTTCTCAACGACCTGACCAGGATAGGGGTCCTGGGGTACCATACTGCGAAGGGGCTCACGGCGACTCTTGTCTGGCTCCCTCTCGGTGAATTTTTTGGTTTGCCGCTTGTCGGGAGATTTGCTGGCGGCAGCAGCAGCGTACCCGTTTGGGGTGGATACAGACACCGGTGTCGTCACCGCGAAATGAGGCGCGGGGGGCGGCACGGGTCGAGCAGGGAGCGCGGGATGCGGGGCGAAGGAGTCGGCGGCCGGTGAATTTGCTGACTCCGAACTATCGCTCACGCAGTACGCTCCACGTCGGGTGTTGACGTTCGAAGCCACAGGTGACCTACATACCGATGTCGTCTTGCGCAATGCATTGACTTCGACACGCAGCTCACTGATGGTGGTTTGTGAGGCTTCGAACTTCAGCTCCAATTGAGTTAGACTGGATCGAAGGGATGTTATGTCCCTCAATAGCCGGGTCACGTTAATGTGGTCGAAGGTAACCGGCGGAAGTTTGCGTAGGTCCTTCGCCACAAAGGTCGGCACATATTCGGGATCCTTTTCCTTCAGCACCTTCACGATGTCCTGAAGGCTTTTCTCTCCCTTTTCATCCCTCCTGCGAGACGGCATCTGGTCGGAGATGTTCAGCGACGCGTACAATAGAGATTTCGCAGTTCGAATCTCTTCTTCCGTGAAGTTAGTCTTGCAGATCTGCGCAATACTAACTTCGTCCATCACGTCCAGCTGGTACTGCAGGAACGCCAGGACTTCGTCGGGCACGAGTTGTCCACTCATGATGTCGGTCGTGTCACGGACGCGCAAGCGGCCGCGGCAGTACGTGAATATATTAATTCAGAGCGGTAAACAGTGAGGCGCGTGCATCATCGAGCGCGCACTGCAACTTAATGAAAGGATATCTTTCGTTTAGCATAATATTTTTTATTAAGTACAAATTACTATATCGTAGGCAGGTAGGTACATAAGTTAAGTCCAAAATTTGTGCTTGTTTCTAGTACAAAAATGATGTAGCTTGTATCAGAGATACAACCGTAAACTATTAAAGTGGATACTTTTTAAGTCGCCTCTTAACTCAATCAAATAGATGTTCGTTGATGTCGCGTCTTAGTTTAATCAAGGAGGAATTAATCGCAACAATAGAAATCATAATAATCATAGACTTATAGGATTCGTAATAATAATATTATGTCAGAGATGAGCGATGACAGCGCAATTACTACAGAGGTAATTTAAATTTTTTTATTATTTCTATCAAATAAACATCAACTTATCTTGAATAATAAATAATAACAAATTAATAATGAACGATTAAAATACCTAATAACCTGTAATAGGAAATCAAATTATGCACAGTTCAAGTCAATAAGCATTCCCAAAATTCATTTCACGATAGAACTGCCCTGTCACTTTTATTATCAACCACTAACTACGAAAATGTCTTGATCTGCGGAATTTCTTCGTGAAGTCGATCACGGAAGTAACGTACAAGTTCTGAACGGGCCTTTCAGAACGATTTGCGAACATAGAAGTATGCACTTTTCTACACCACAGACATCCATAGGTACTGGTTCTGTTGCCTAAAATTGAAAAATTATCGAGTTAATATACTATAGTATAGTACTAGCACGTACCTACAAACAAGATTGATAATGCAATTATACATAATTATTTAAAGGTTACCAATGTGTCTGTATCTGGTAAATATAACGTCGGTAAAGCATCTGCTTTTAACTGTCTCCATTTTAAATTTTCGTTTGGTCCAAAAGAATCCGGCGTAAAGTGTTTCGAACAAATATGACTGCTTTTTTAATAAGCCGTTCACTTTTTAATTCTTCCCTTTTTGGAAATCTGTAACAAAAAAATATAGCGATATTTATTCGGCATTATTTTTCTTTTAACTCGCGCTGCAATTAATCTGCGGTATTATCCTTGTTCACGCTACACTACGTTACCAGCATGACGTTAGAACATGACGTGTCATTCGCGTGCGCATGCGCGGATGACCACTCCCCCCCCCCCCCGCCGCGCGCGGATCGAGGCGCGCGCGGGCGCTGGACTCTCGCTGTTTCGTCCGAACTCTCTAGAGAGTGACACGTGTACACACATTCGCGACGCCACAAACAATATCGCATACGTCTCAGTGTTGTGTTCGCAGTGTTATATACCAGTGAAGTGTTCACGTTACTACACTGCCCTTTCTGCACATTCCTGACACAAACGCCGTCTGCATCATCCCAACAAGGAGGGACGCTGCACAGCGCATTTGCCATCGAGAACAACATTCCAAAGCAAGGTCAGTCAGTTTACCCACAATTCTCTCGTGTCAACCCATCCGTTTATCCTCTTTCATCATCTCTGCATTCCTGTAGCCAGCGGCTACATTTTTGATCCTTCGAGACCGTTTTCGAATTCGAACCGTTAGAACCAGCCCCCTTTTCAGCCCCTACAGTCCATTTTCAATACAAGAAAAATTTTGGTCCGTCGAGCGGAAAATTTTTGGTTTATATCACCCCCCGCCTCCCTCCCGCCGGCCCGTAACTTTGTTTGAACCAGCCCCCGTCGATTTACTACAGTCCATTTTCACCCGGTTACATATTTCGGCCCCCCCCGCCCCTTTACAGAATAAACTCAGTTTGTTATTATTATTCAGCTCAGATAACATAAGTATATTCATTCAGCCCAATTGTTTATTACAGTCCACTATACTTCTTTATTAAACCCAAATTTTACGAGATTTTGCGAGATATTTTTTCGGTGCGAGTATTTGCTTTATTTCGTGCATTTACGTAAGTTACGCACATACGTAAAACCCACGTATACGTAAGTTATTACGTAACGAACGTTTACGTTTACGAATTATTACGTTACCAAAGTTTGATCTGCATCATTGGATTGTCCGCTCATTTAGATCCGATTTCTGCGAGGTAAATACATTCTTTGTTCGTTTACGCGTTCGAGGCTTGTAGGTAGGTATTTTATTCTATAAATAGAATTTTCGACGACTGATGTGTTGTTGTAAATATACTGTTATGATATATTGCCGTCAGTTTTTTCGTGTTATTGTCTAACAAGTTCATCGGCCCTTTTCGATATTTTTGTGTTGCGGTAATCTCACGTCGCAGTAATAGTATTAGACAGTTTGATCGTGTTATTGTCTGCTTTTTAACCGGATATATATATAGCACAAATATAGTAAAAAAAAAAATTTTTGTTTTCATCTCATCTCTGCTCTTATTGTTTATGGTACACATATAGGGTGTTCCACGTTGGTGTATCAGCTCATATACAGGTTGTTTTTTAAAAAAAAAAATATTTTTTCTTCTCTTTCGTGTTTATTTAAGAGTTCCGTATTCCGTTTGAACATAGTCATTGTTACTTCATCCGCGCAAGTGTCTCAGCTCTGTTCATCTGTCTCATTATATATTTTGGTTGTACGTCCGCTCTTATAGTTCAGTTCAAAATCGTTGCGTATTTTGTCTTAGTAATCAACCACCTACTTTAACAAAATTAAGATGCCTTCGAAATCACAAGCCGCGATGTTTCGTGAGGCCGTAAAGGCGATAGTTCTGTTAAAGGAGATCGGTGCGGCGGTAGAGGCAGGCGACAGAAAAACTTATTCTGTGGCGGATTTCACCGCTCGTTACGCAAACATACAAAGCGTTAAAACTAAGTTAGAGAACGTATATTACGAGATCCTTGACGATGAGGATTTGTCCGACGAAACTGAGGCAACCTACACAAAAAATTTTCAGTCGGCACTTAGCAACTATGATGCTATCCTAGTGGCATTTGAAAAATTAAATGAAAAATCAGCTCTTCCGGACAAGACGCAACCCCTCAGCTCAGGTACACCCGTTGGTGTTTTACCAAAGATACCCATACCGGAGTTTCATTCGAACGTTGAAGAATGGCCCTCATTTATTGCCGTTTTTAGGAGCCTCGTCAGTGAGATGGCTACAGTTTCGGATGCTGTAAAGCTGCATTATTTGTTAGGCGCCCTAAAGGGTGAGGCACATGATATGGTGAAACACCTCTACCCTACCAACGAGAATTATCCCATAGCCATGGAAATTCTCACCAAGCGTTACGACAATCGTCGCGTACTCATTGACCGATTTGTGGACATTATAATGAACCTTCCGCACATCCACATGCGCTCGGATATCCGCACATCGTTCTTAATTCCGCTTATCTCAGCGCAAAGCGCTCTCCGCAACCTCGATCTGCCCATGAAAGACTCCGACTATGTTTTCGTGTCCATGGTGGTGCGAAAACTGCAAGGCGAGCTCCGCACTCTTTTCGAGCGGAAGTACGGATCTCGTGCAACTCTGCCCACGCTCAAGAACCTCATTGAGTTTCTGGAAGAGCACGCACGCTGCAAGGAGAATGAGTCATCGTTCCTTGCGTCACAGGAGGCTCCTTCTTCATCACGGCTCGGCCCGTCAGAAAGGCTCGCTCAGCTCAATAAGCTGCTTCAACCCACTCGAGGTACTCCACGTCAGCCCTACCAGGCTCATCAAGAGTTCCGCCCCATAGCTCCTCGGCAGGACAATCGCTCCCCCCGTCCTATTCGTCAACCATTTATGGCATTTGAGACAGCGCCAGTTTACTCGGCCCGATTATCCCCATCACCCACTCGCCGACAGGATTATTCGGCTCAACCTTCTTCCCCTACTGGTGGTATGCCATGCCCATACTGCAGGAATAGGGGACACAAACTCATCGCATGCCCAGGATTTAATAACCAGCCAGTTCAAGGTCGGTGGGACTTTGTGAACTCACGCAACCGGTGCCGACGCTGTTTGGGTCCTCATTATGAGAACGAGTGCAGGTCTACACGTGCATGCAAGGAGTGTGGGCGGTCTGACCACCATACTTCACTGCATCGCCATGGGGCCATGTCTCCGACACGCTCATCTGCTCATTTGCTGCCTCCGTCTCTACGTGAGCAGCCCAGACAGCGCTCAGCGCATGAGCCTCAGTACCGTTCGGCACATGCTACACAGGCATATACGTCCCATTCCAACTCGCCCACTCAATCGCGATCGCCAAGTAGGTCTCGGGTAGGTAGTCAACAGTGACTACCTACAATAACAGAGCACTATGAAGGCGAGGACGATCAGCACTCAGCACACTCAGCACACTCATCACACATTCACTCATCACATACACACTCAGCTCATTGTCACTCAATGACTTCAACTCCAACAGAAAATTACTGTAACTCCGCACAACGTGTAGTGAACGTCACCAACACGCCAATTTTGTTGCCAACCGTCTCACTTAAAATAGCAGACGTAAATGGTCAATTTCACTCAGCACGAGCCTTGTTGGACTGTGGAAGTATGCTGACTCTTTGTTCTCAGCGCATGGCCACAATTTTAAATTTGCCATTAAAACATAGATCTCTAAAAATCGCAGGAGTTGGAAATCAGCACACACAAGACTCAAAGGCATCAATCACAATTGTATGCCGCCCTACTCACCGTGACACACCTATGATCACGGCCACAGCCCATATATTGAAGAACGTAACTGGGTACCTACCGTTGGAAAAGGTTCCAGATCTCGCTCAGTTAACAGGTCACCCGCCGATTCCTCTTGCTGATCGAGAATATCACACACCAGCTCCGGTTGATCTAATACTAGGATCTGACGTTCTTGGTCAAGTGTTAGACGGAACCAAGGTTTCGCTCGGCCCTGGCAAGCCTATAGCCTTCGGCACGATATTTGATTTTACATTGATTGGACCTTTCGAAAGTTTACATACTTCACCCACGAATCAGGTCAACTCAGTTCACATTGTCGGCTCTCACACGGACTCAGAGCATTCCACTCATGACATTCACAAAAGTCTTGAGAGGTTTTGGGAATCCGAGGAACCCCAAACCTACAAGCATACCAGCCCATTAGAGGATCAGTGTGAGGACATTTTCCGCACCACAACTACTCGTGAACCATCAGGTCAATATGTGGTTACACTGCCCTTTCTGCACAACGCGCTGACATTAGGTTCCACTCACGCTATTGCGCTACGCAGGTTTCTCAATTTAGAGAAAAAGCTGCTAGCGAACCCGCCCTTCCGCTCGAAATACGTAGAATTCATGTCAGATTACATAAAATTGGGACATATGTCGCCGTGTCACCCCAATACCTTTGCTCATAAATCCCATTTCTATATCCCACATCATGGCATATTCAAGCCAGGATCAGAAAAGTTACGCTGCGTGTTTGACGGAAGTTGTAAAAGCTCAAATGGCGTCAATTTAAATGATTGTCTCCATACAGGTCCAGCTCTTCAACAAGATATTGTTGACATTATCATGTCCTTCAGGATCTACTCACAAGTTTTCAGCACAGACATCCGAATGATGTTCCGAAATATACTCATTCACCCAGAGCAAAGACGTTTTCAACTCATTCTCTGGCGGTCTTCACCCGACCAGCCCTTGCTCACGTATGCCCTTAATACCGTCACATATGGATTAAGGTCCAGCCCATACCATGCCATCCGCACTTTACTCCAATTGGCTGATGACGAAGGTCATCGCTACCCCCACGCTGCTCAGGTCCTCCGCAAATCAATATTTGTGGACGACATTCTCTCAGGTGCAGATTCTGTAGAATCTGCTCAGTCGCTCCAAAGCGAACTGATCGAGTTACTCGCCCTAGGAGGCTTTCAGCTCAGTAAATGGACATCCAACTCGCCCCAGCTCCTTGAACGGTTCCCAGATGACCAGTGCGACATGCCCAAGGACTTTGACTTCAGTCCCGACTCTAATTCCATTAAGGTTCTGGGAATACAGTGGATTCCTCAAACTGATGAGTTCACTTATCGCATTTCTCTGCCCACTCATGCTCAAGTCACAAAGCGCTCCATTCTCAGTACAGTAGCGTCTCTCTATGACCCCAATGGCTGGGTTACTCCAGTCATCTTCCGCGCAAAGATTCTTCTCCAGAAGCTTTGGCTTCTGAAAATAGGATGGGATGAGCCTATCTCTGAAGAAGTCCACACAGAGTGGCAACACATCTCAGAGGATCTTCCTCAGCTCTCAAACCTCCGTTTACCTCGACACATTTGTAAGTACAAGCCCACGTCTACTTACTCACTTCACGGGTTCGCGGACGCATCAGAGGCTGGCTTTGGTGCCGCTATCTACCTTCATGAGCGCAATATCACTGGACATGTCAATGTACACCTAATCATTGGCAAGTCCAAGGTCGCACCCATAAAGACTCGTCTCTCAATCCCGAAATTGGAGTTGTCAGCCGCGACTCTTTTATCTCAGCTCATGACTCGAGTGTCAGCCCAATTGTCAGCTCATATAGCCATTCAAACACACACATGCTGGTCAGATAGCACAATAGTGTTGGCATGGCTCAATACGCCACCTCACCGATTACAGACTTTCGAGGCCAATCGAGTGGCTAAGATCACAGCTATTTCAACTAGCCATACGTGGAGGCATGTGCCCACGAATCTCAACCCTGCTGACTGTGCAAGCAGAGGCATGTCTGCCCAGTCTCTCTCACTTCATGACCTTTGGTGGTCACCCAGTTGGCTCAAAGAACCTACCTGCACTTGGCCCAAGATGCCACCCGCTCTAGGCCATCATGCTCTCCCAGGCCTTAAGCCCAAAAAGGTACCAGCACACATAGCAGTCCCAGATATCGATATGGACTTGCTCACTCGCTACAGCTCACTTGACAAGCTCGTCGGAGTGACGGCTTGTATTAAAAGGTTCATATTCAATTGTCGGCACAGCCCAGATGCACGGCGCTCTGGTCCGTTGACAGTTAGTGAACGCAGGGACGCTCTGTTGCACTGGGTCCGCTCTGTTCAGCACAATGAGTTTGCTGAAGACATTAATCGTATCCAGACTGATAAGGTTTGTCCCGTTCGGCTCCAGCGTCTCTCGCCCTTCATAAAGGACGGCCTCTTGAGAGTCGGTGGTCGTCTCTCTCACGCGTCAATTAGGTATGACGCTCAACACCCACTCATTCTACCCAGTTCAAGTCCGCTCGTAGATCTCATTATAGATCACTATCACACAATACACTGCCACCCTGGAGCTGACACATTACACGCCATATTACGCCAGCAGTACTGGATTCTGTCCGCTCGTCGTATTATTAGACACCGCGTGTTTAAATGTATTAGATGTTTCCGGTGCCGCGCTCAGCCTAAGGCTCCGCTCATGGCTGATCTCCCAGCAGACAGAGTTACTCCTCAGCCAGTTTTTAGTCACGTCACGACGGACTTTGCTGGCCACTTCTTCGTTAAATCCAGCACGTTGAGGAACGCGAAACTCATAAAAGCGTACTTTTGTATTTTCGTTTGCCTCGCAACAAAGGCGGTTCATTTGGAACCAGTCTCTGCACTCTCAACGGAAGCGTTCTTTGCGGCATTGCAACGTTTTATCTCACGTCGCGGTACTCCGGTTCTCATTCGTTCAGACTGCGGCACAAACTATGTAGGTGCTAGGAATCAACTCATTGAAGTTCAGAACTTCCTCAGATCAAACAATGATGCAATCACTCACAAGCTCGCGAATCAGCACATAACTTGGTTACTGAACCCGCCTAAAGGGCCTTGGTTCGGCGCACTGCACGAAATAAACGTAAAATCCACCAAGCAACTACTTTATCGTGTGATAGGTGAACAGCACCTCACTTTTGAGGAATTCTCTACTCTTTTGGCTCGAATTGAGGCTGTACTCAATTCAAGACCCCTCTGCCCAATTTCATCCGACCCTACGGACTTTGAACCTCTCACGGCCGGACATTTCATTATTGGTCGTCCGCTCACCGCTCTACCTGAGCAGTCTTTTGACGACAGACCCATATCTGCTCTTAAACGGTTTCAACTCATTCAAGCGCTCTCTCAGCGCTTTTGGACTCTCTGGTCCAGATCCTACCTCCATACCCTGCAAACCCGCTCCAAATGGCTCTCCCCTTCTTCCCCTCCTCAAGTGGGTGAACTGGTCCTCATCAAAGAGGATGACCTGCCTCCGCTCCAATGGAAGTTGGGAAGAATTCTCCGCACGATACCTGGCAAGGATGGAGTGATACGAGTTGTGGATCTGGACACAGCTCATGGAAATCTGCGACGACCTGTGTTCAAGATAGCCAGGCTGCCGTTGGATTCAGCTCAAGAGGAGCCGCAGCCCCGGCCCCCCCAGGATGTTCACGCTACACTACGTTACCAGCATGACGTTAGAACATGACGTGTCATTCGCGTGCGCATGCGCGGATGACCACTCCCCCCCCCCCCCCGCCGCGCGCGGATCGAGGCGCGCGCGGGCGCTGGACTCTCGCTGTTTCGTCCGAACTCTCTAGAGAGTGACACGTGTACACACATTCGCGACGCCACAAACAATATCGCATACGTCTCAGTGTTGTGTTCGCAGTGTTATATACCAGTGAAGTGTTCACGTTACTACACTGCCCTTTCTGCACATTCCTGACACAAACGCCGTCTGCATCATCCCAACAAGGAGGGACGCTGCACAGCGCATTTGCCATCGAGAACAACATTCCAAAGCAAGGTCAGTCAGTTTACCCACAATTCTCTCGTGTCAACCCATCCGTTTATCCTCTTTCATCATCTCTGCATTCCTGTAGCCAGCGGCTACAATCCTTTTAAGCACGGCTGCCGCGGGAACCAATGTTCGATAGTTTGCCACACAGACTTTAGTACATCACTATGCAAAAAAACATAACCTCTAATAGTCGGCAGAAAATCCATATAAAACAGGCAAATATCGGTGTAGAATTGAACACGAGTATGATTTACAAGAACTACCATTATTGTTACTGAGTTTTAGGTATGATCCTGCAACTTATTAACATAAAAACTATCAGAACTCACCGATGAAATGATATTGCTTCATTGTTGTTTTCTTTTCTTCCTGTATGCGATTTACAGCCTTCAATCGCACAAGACATTTTATTACAATGTTAAAAAAACAATCAACACAAACAATAATAAATCACACTTTTACGAATTTTGAGAGGAAGAGCATCAAAATATTTAATTTCTCTCGGTGAAGCTGTAAACTTTCGCAAAATGCATTAGACATTTCGATGCAAGGAATATAATACTTACTCCTTTCGATGCCACCAAATTAAGATGTGATGCACGCAACGAACGATATTACAACACAACGATACAATGATGAGACATATTTAATTTGATGGTATTATAATTTTTAAAATACATCCAAATTACATCCGTCTGACATTTGTTTGGTTCAATCTAGTGACACACCAGGAAAAAATATAAAGTAAGTGCGGTCCGTCCTCAGAATAAGGAATACAAATAGAAGCCTGGCTAAAATAAGAACTGGGCATTAGCCATTGTACTCATCTAACGTAAATTACTCCTGTGTACGAGTGAATGAAACGACGGACTGCACTTACTTTATATTTTTTCCTGGTGTGTCACTAGATTGAACCAAACAAATGTCAGATGGATGTAATTTGGATGTATTTTAAAAATTATAATACCATCAAATTAAATATGTCTCATCATTGTATCGTTGTGTTGTAATATAGTTCGTAGCGTGCATCACATCTTAATTTGGTGGCATCGAAATGTCTAATGCATTTTGCGAAAGTTTACAGCTTCACCGAGAGAAATTAAATATTTTTGTGCTCTTCCTCTCAAAATTCGTTAAAGTGTGATTTATTATTGTTTGTGTTGATTGTTTTTTTAACATTGTAATACAATGTCTTGTGCGATTGAAGGCTGTAAATCGCATACAGGAAGAAAAGAAAATAACAATGAAGCAATATCATTTTATCGGTGAGTTCTGATAGTTTTTATGTTAATAAGTTACAGGATCATACCTAAAACTCAGTAACAATAATAGTAGTTCTTGTAAATCATACTCGTGTTCAATTCTACACCGATATTTGCCAGTTTTATATGGATTTTCTGCCGACTATTAGAGGTTATGTTTTTTTGCATAGTGATGTACTAAAGTCTGTGTGGCAAACTATCGAACATTGGTTCCCGCGGCAGCCGTGCATAAAGGATAATACCGCAGATTAATTGCAGCGCGAGTTAAAAGAAAAATAATGCCGAATAAATATCGCTATATTTTTTTGTTACAGATTTCCAAAAAGGGAAGAATGAAAAAGTGATAATTAGACCAAATTGGGCAATTAAAAAAAGCAGTCATATTTGTTCGAAACACTTTACGCCGGATTCTTTTGGACCAAACGAAAATTTAAAATGGAGACGGTTAAAAGCAGATGCTTTACCGACGTTATATTTACCAGATACAGACACATTGGTAACCTTTAAATAATTACGTATAATTGCATTATCAATCTTGTTTGTAGGTACGTGCTTGTACTATACTATAGTATATTAACTCGATAATTTTTCAATTTTAGGCAACAGAACCAGTACCTATGGATGTCTGTGGTGTAGAAAAGTGCATACTTCTATGTTCGCAAATCGTTCTGAAAGGCCTGTTCAGAACTTGTACGGTACTTCCGTGATCGACTTCACGAAGAAATTCCGCAGATCAAGACATTTTCGTACTTAGTGGTTGACAATAAAAGTACTTTGACAGGGTAGTTCTATCGTGAAACGAATTTTGGGAATGCTTATTGACTTGAACTGCGCATAGTTTGATTTCTTATTACAGGTTATTAGGTATTTTAATCGTTCATTATTTGTTATTAGTTATTATTCAAGATGAGTTGATGATTATTTGATAGCAATAATAAAAAATTGAAATTACCTCTGTAGTAATTGCGCTGTTATCACTCATCATTGACATAATATTATTATTACGAATCCTATAAGTCTATGATTGAACAAAGACGCGACATCAACGAACATCTATTTGATTGAGTTAAGAGGCGACTTAAAAAGTATCCACTTAAATAGTTTACGGTTGTATCTCTGATACAAACTACAGCATTTTTTGTACTAGAAACAAACACAATTTTGGACTTAACTTAACTTATGTACCTACCTGCCTACGATATAGTAATTTGTACTTAATAAAAAATATTATGCTAAACAAAAGATATCCTTTCATTAATTCCTTATTTACACAATATAACACGTGTCCCACTGGGGTAGACATAGACCACTTTGCTATTAATTCTCTTGGCCTCCTTCCAAAGCAAGAGGATGTCACCAGAAAGGTCGGTGCCTCCTGCATTCTCTTTTTTTTCACACTTTGATACTATATAATGTGTGGTAAGCAGATTGGTCGTGGTTCATTTCGATTTGGTTTATTTATCGTAGTCAAAAATCGACATTGTTACATCACTAGTAAAGCAACGAACTAGTGACAACCTACCTAATTAAGAAAAAACTAGTACATATCCATTTCTCTCTAATGCACTAGAATGTCGTAAGAAAATCAAGGATAGGTGTCTTTCTCCGGGTATTATTTTAGCCAGGCTTCTATTTGTATTCCTTATTCTGAGGGTCCGTCGTTTCATTCACTCGTACACAGGAGTAATTTACGTTAGATGAGTACAATGGCTAATGCCCAGTTCTTATTTTAGCCAGGTTTCTATTTGTATTCCTTATTCTGAGGTCCATACTATCCCTGCGTTCCGAAATAGAATTATATCGCTAAAATCGATTACGAAAGTATGAAGTGAATGGCTTATGATCCATTGTAATTCTATTACGGACCGCAGGGTATGGTGGTTCGTAGTAGCCTGAAGCTAGCTACACAATCACATTTGACAGCCAATTTTCCTAACGGTTTTTGACATTTATGAACCGTTTTCCAAGATAGCTTCCATAAAAATCTCATAGATGATGCTGTCTAATGACTTAGGATAAGTGTCATAAAAGCTATTATAGGTAGCTCTTTTCCTGTTTGCTTATCATTTCGCTTCTCTAAATTGGTTTTTAGTGCAGCTATTGACGAGCTGTAGTATTTGCTCGTAATGATACTATTTTTTGTGCAGATCAGTTAAAAAAGTTAATTTAGCCTAAGGTATTCAAGTCCAAAATTGTCGTCGTTATCAGTGACCAAACAGTTGCATGGCTAAATCTTCTTAAGCAGTACAAATCGGTGTCCAGATAATATTCGGTGCCAAATAGTACATATTGGTATTAAAGTTATCCAAGCAGGAGCGGAGTGAGGCAACCAACCCACCCTAGTTTTAACAGAATTATATATCCCAAAAATCTTTCATTAGCCTGCTTGTTTTGAACGAGTCATTTCCTCTCACTCATTGCTATGTGCGATCTCTTTCTGCCAATCTGCCAATTTTCCTAGGGACGTACTTATAATAACGAAGAAATAAAACGTTTTCTCATTATGTAGGTACTATTATTTATTTTAATTTCAGTTGTACATTTGCTACCGGACAACCGGGATATTTTTAGGTGCGAAAGGAATGAAGTAGTGATGGGGGAATCGGTTTACAATTACAAATCGATTAAAAAAAGCAAATTGATTTGGAAATCAATTCAAATCGATTTGCATCAATACCGAAAAACAACATACAAAATGCACCGAAATCGAATTGACCGATTTAATTTGGATAGAATAGCGCGGTTTATTTATTCATATCAAAAGTAATTGAAATTTTGATACATTTTTTCTTTCCTGAATTAAAAAGTCATAGAAATAAGCAATAGGATAAGTCGCCAAAAACAGTTTTTGTTTAAAATCATAAGCACGTTTAGTGAATAAAGAAATGTAAATACAATCAAACAACATATGAAATGCTACTTAGGTACTAATTATGTTTCTAGTTCCTATATTCTACGAACATTTTACTACAATACTACTTGACGTAGGTACTTTGCTAACAAGGACTCACACGCAATTTGAAACACAGGTAATATGGTTTGAATGAAATTAGTTCTTTAACTTAGTTTATTCGTTCGTTCGTATTTGCAAGTTCCAACTTGTCAACAAGTCAGCCAGATCAGCCCTGCGGTCCGTAATATAATTACAATGGATCATAAGCCATTCACTTCATACTTTCGTAATCGATTTTAGCGATATAATTCTATTTCGGAACGCAGGGCATAACGCGCGCAACAAACAGTAGACTTCTAAACAACTTCACTCACCATTCGCGTCGCACTCGCACGCGTTCTATGTCTAGCTCGACCCAAGGGCGGCGAGCAGATCAAATCGATTTAACTGAATCTTTAAATCGATTTGAATCGTTTGAGCGTCAACGACGTCAAGTAAAATCGATATTGATCTGACACATCGCATCGCTAGATGAAGTTTGTAAACAAGTTTTTAAATGCCAAAAATATGTATAAAAATAAATTTAAAGTTGTCAAGTAACTTCTCAACACTGAATGCGTAATATATTGGGAAACACAGAATTATTAGAGTAGGTATCAAATTAAAGTGCGCATGCCCGAATACTTTATATTCTCTGCCCGAAGTATTATCTAGCCTTGGTGTGTCTGAGCAATAAATAAGTGAAGTGGGTAGCTGAAGTTTTGGTGTTTCCAAACATTGTGCTGACCAACCTGTTGATCAGGAAAATATAAATCATTTGGATGGCGAGCCATAAAGAAGAGAGCACAGGCAACTTACAAGAGATGTCTCAAACTGATAGAAATTCCGAAACAACGCGCCTTGTCGCACCAAATCCGAGCGCAAAACCCAGCTACATCAACATTGCAAATAATGTATGTGGATTGGTTCTGCTCGGTATTGTTACATTTTGCTGTTTTAAGAATGGAGTCAGTCTTTTTTCATTTCATCCTATTTTGATGAGTCTTGGGGTAAGTAAATTTCTTATTATTTTTCTTGATGAATTTACTACCCCATTTTAAAAACATGTCACCTGGAAAGCCTGGTAAATATGTTCTAGTATGACCAATCACAGGCAGGACAAAGAAAGCACGGTCTCAAGTTATATAAAACTGCTTAGTAGGTAAGAGTTTTAAGTTCTAAGTGGGGGCGATGAGTCCTGCACTGACTGTAGTCAATTATCATGCTTTTCGTGCCCTTATTAGTTAGTTAGCCTAGCCCGACAGCTGCTGGGAGGGATTTGGAATATGGTCTGTTGATTTATGGGTTGAAGGTGAGGGCTTGGTTTTTCTGAACAGATTATGACCTATACATTATACAACAAGTACAGAGCAAGCTTACACACTTTACTGCCTGAAACATTATGGCTACGTTCCTAAATGCCGGGGTAAATGTTAAGTTTACTTTGTAAAAGTGAGAACGGAATCTATTCACTAATCGTTTTGGAACGGCCACTTTGTAAAGGCAGTTTAGTTATGTGGCAAACGATATTTCTTTGTGTATGTATCATTATTACTGAAATAAAATGGCTTTACAAGTAATTCTGAGGAATTCAGAAACCAAAAATTAGGGTGTAATGGGGTGTATGACAAATGTCAAAGTGAAAATTTACCCCTGAATTTACGGTGTGTAAAATATAACTGTCAAAAGTAAATTTTACATTTCTGACAAGGTTTAGGAACAACTTCTAAAATTGTTCACAGCTCTTCATTTTCACTTGGGTGATTGTGGAACAGGTGAAAGTTACTTTTTACCTTTACCCTGGCGTTTAGGAACACTACTGTGATTAACATTATCAAACAAAATTAAAAAAATATATATATATCTGGAAAGCTAGCTAATTTCGTAATCAGAAATTTCGCAATGAGAAATTTCGTGTAGCAGCTCTATAAATAGAGGCCTTTATTCCAAAAAAAATGGGATTCTAAATCAATGGACCATATTCCAAAACTGAGCCCAGCTGCTCGTGTACAGCTGAAAGGTATTGGCATGGGGCTGTCCATATAATATATCATGGATTTTTGATGTTTGATACTTTAAGACAAAGTTATATTGTTTGGTCCCAATGCAAACCCAAACCTGTCTGGTTTATACAGACTTATACTTATTAGGTACTTATCGTAACAGAGGTATCTCCTGCATAGGGGACTAGCAGTTGCACATTGTTATGTGGTTAAGACGTTTTATGCTGCAAAAATGCTGCCACTTTAGAAAATAAATTATTATTTACCTACCAGAATAATTATTGAAGGAGTGCTCAATTAAATCTCTAGAAATAGCAATGAACTATTTTTAAATAGCAATTTTTATAGACAACATCTTCGATGAGCTATAATTTTACCTTTTGCTAAAAACAGCTGCTTTTGGCATAAGTTAAAATTCTGGGTAATAAAAGACGTTGTTTCTGAACACCTTGCTATTTTAAAAAGTTCATTGCTATTTCTAGACATTTCATTGAGCAGATTTTCAACAATTGTTCTAGTTAGTAAGAAATGACTTTTTTTCTAAAATGGCAGCACTTTCGCTGTATATAATTCGCTGTATATATATATATTTTGCCTTAACTTGAAGTTTTGTTGTGGTACATACTATTTACTTGGCCAGTTTGCAGGCTATACTCTCCAACTATGGATTAGTTCCATCTGCGGATATATCTTTTGAGCGCTTTGATAGCCTCTGCTGAAGGCAGTGGCGTGCCTAGAACTTTTCGCTGGAAAAGCAATGGCAATGTTAAGTATGACTAGTAAAAAAATATGAAAAAAATGTGTCAAGCGATGCTAAAATGTTTCTTTTTCGAAATCTTTTTATATTCTTTTACTAGTCATATTTGACATTGTCTTTGCTTTTTCAGTAAAAGGTTCCAGGCACGCCACTGGCTGAAGGAAGGTTGTAGGGCTTCTTCTTAGGCCTCACAGGTGGCATGGATGTCAACTTAGCTACTAAGTCAGCTTGGTTAATGCCTTCACACTTATTTATTTACATATTTTTTTCAGTGGTTGATAATCATGACTTCTGCAATAAACGCAATTACTCCTGGTGACATAGCAACGGAATGGATGCCCATACGATTGAGAAGTGCACGTCATTGGGTTCTGCAGCTATGTGGTGGAATTATAATTCTGGTTGGCTTCCTTGTAATCTTGTCCAACAAAATAATCAATGACAAGCCACATTTCGTAACTTTACATGCTAAATTTGGATTAGCTTCTCTTATCTTGATGGCGGGAACAATGTTAGGAGGACTTGGTGCTCTTTATAGTCTTAAATTAAAGCATTATCTCGCCCCTATTTATACAAAACTGATCCATGCTTTTGTAGGATTAGTGACTTTTTGTCTTGGTATTATAACTATAATGTTAGGATTATTTTCTACCTGGTGGACCTTTGGTGATATTTTGAGGTATATAAATTTCACTCTTGCACTAATGATTATCTTATTTACAGTATTGCGGCCTATCTTGAAACTCTATTTTCGTTTAAAAGAAAGGATTGAGAGTGCTAATTAAAAAAAAAAAACGAAAAGTTATCTGTCTGCAGCATGTTTTAAATTAAAATATTTTTTATGCGTTCTGTAGCCAAAGGGAAGAAAAGGAACCATAATAATCAGAGGGTCTAGCACGCACTGTCGTGTAGATACGGTGTCTTTCTAGCATATTTGCTCTCTTGCACATTGACAAACGCGGTATGTGTGAGAGTGCAAGTAGGATAGATAGACGCTGTATCTCTGGTTCATGCTAGCTATACCGGTTTCCATATGTTTGCCTGTGTAGTATGTATGTCACAGCTACATAACCTTTGAATCGTTAATGCAATAAACTTGTAACTATAAAACAAAATGTATGTCTCCAAAAATCTTTATAAACAATAATTAATTTAACATCTGAAATTATAACAAAAAAATACCCATCAGAGCAATTGACAATCATGTTATACTCAAAATATTATTTTTAATAAAAATATATTGTACCTATAGACGGTAAATTTTTGATACGTGTTATAAAATCAAGAAACAAAACATTAAAGATTTTTATCAACATAGTTTTGACGACACCTATAAAGGTACTCGTTCATACATACGTAAATAATTTTATCAAGTGGTATACGGAACCCCCGGCTGCAAGTTCAATACGCACTTGACCGGTTATTTAGTCTTGTGTTATCTTTTGTTGGTGCTACAAGTTTTAAGTTTTAGATAATGTATATTGCCATAGCCGTCTCCATTTACAAGCCATGAACAGAGAAGTATGGCAACATACCATCTGGTCCGGCCGGCACTAACATTCTCCGCTCTTCGCTCCCACTTTCATAAACAAATAAAACGTCAATTTATGTCTTCACTCGTTCTGTAAGTTTTGTTTAGTGAAATTCTCGAAGTTTAAACAGTATTGCGATTGCCATATCTACAAATACACGTAAAAGTAAGTGGAAATATAGTTAACGTTTGTTTATTTGTGTAATTTACAGTATTATTTCCTTGGGTACTAATTTGAGGTTATATTTCAGATGCCGCGGCGTTGTTGCGTTCCAGGGTGCGCAAGTAACTACGACAGTCAGAAAAAAGAAGGACTGGTATCCACCTTTTCGTTTCCAAATGATGAAAGTATTCGTCAATCTTGGTTAAGAGCTATTCCACGAAAGGATTGGACGCCTAGTTCCAGTGCCGTAGTTTGTGCAAAACATTTTGTGCCCACCGACATTATTAGGACCGAGCGAGTGGTTGATAAAGATGGAAATGTCTTACAGCAGATGTTGAAGAGGCCTAAGTTAATGGAGGGTGCAACACCATGCGTATTTCCAAACTTACCGAGTTATCTTTCCATATTTGCACCAAAATCAAGAACCAACCCTGAAGACCGGCACCGTAAGGAACAACAAAGGCAAGAGGATGCCACCAACGCTTTTCTGAACAGTGATATGATCAAAAACTATGACGATCTTGTACTGAAAATTAATTCCGTTATGTCACAAAAGTGGAAGTTTGACCGATCATCAGATCACATGCGTTTATATGTGTTAGATTGTGCAAATAGTGAGGATGACAGGCTGTGTGTAATGTGTAGTGTTCTTGTGGATGATACTTTAAAAATTAAGGTATTTGTGGGTGAAAATGAACTCTCTCCGAATGACCTAAGTTGGGTCCTACCCCAAGATCAGAAACTGACACGATGGTCTCAGCTGGAAAATATTCTTGCGAGATATCAGACGAGTATGGCTAGCAATGGTGTGTTGCCGACAAAAGAATTTTATTTGAAAAAAGCAATGAACGTCGATAGCGTTGAAGACAATACTTGTGAGTCTAAACTGATTATCATAAAAGATCAGCTTTCCAATATGGTTAACAAAAAGCGTCAATACAGCATGATTACCATCTTATTTGCTTTTGTTATGTATTGCCAATCTAGTTCATCATATAATTTACTTCAAAATTATTTATGTTTGCCAACAAAGCGATATTTACAACGTATCTCTTCCTCGCTGACCATTTCACCTGGATCTTGTAATCCGACTGAACATTATTTGACCCATATGGTAACTATGGTAACAAAACTATGTATCCAAATTCGTTGGAAAGACAAAATGTTTTATGTGTAGATAATACTTTCCACCATTCTACAATAGCAGCGCTAAAGTTTTCAGAAAAATATAGTAGTACTGCAGATTTTGTGGAAATAATTAGGCAATGGTGGGATACAGTGAATTGCAAAAATCCATTGAAAGGTAAAATTAAACGGAATATCTGGAGTTGTCCAATTGAGAACATAAGTGATTTCAAAGTTAAAATTTTTGAAAGAGTTTGTAAATTGGCTTCAGAAATGGGAAGAAATGAATGAAAGGGTTGGTTTTACTAGGGACACATTTTCTGCAATCAAAAGGAGTACGAAAGTTATTTGCCTTATTATACATGATTCATTAAAAAAACTTAATATGAAATACATATTAATAGGCAAGTTTCAAACAGATTGCTTAGAACAACGATTTGGTCGTTATAGGTCTCTGTCTGGGTGCAATTATAATATATCATATAATCAGATAATTGAGTCTGAAAAAAAGATTCGCATTCAGCATATCCTGAAATCAAAGGAATGCAAAAGTATGTTGAAAGAACTATCAGCTAGTTCTTGCGAAGTGGCTAATGCTGATAATGTTGATATCACAGGGTTCATGTTTATAATAACGGAGAGTAACTACCTTGAAATTATGGAAATTGATGAAGACGCAAAGCTGTATGTGTGTGGCTATGTAGCTCACAGTGTAAAAAATAAATTATGCTGTCGCTTATGTGAAAAATATGTTGTTGAATCAAAAGGTACTGAAACAGATTCACAATATTTCAATTACTTGCAGAGGGGTGGTTTAATTGTACCTACTGCTTCTGTATGTATTAACTTCTACCACATGTGTAGTATTTTTGAGTATATAATAAATAACAAAATTCTAGAAAGCAAATTTCTAAAAAAAGGCGACCACAAGGCTGTTTTGTATAAATTAACAAAAGCAAGCCTAGAGTCAGACTTTATCACTATCTATTTGGTAGAGAAATGTGAATGTGGTAACACATTTGACAGATTGTTTCAGTCCATTCTAAAAATAATGTGCAATATTGTTTTAAACAATTACCAGAAATTGATGAACAATAACAATGAATGTAACAAAGGAAAAAAGAGGAAAATTATGACATTAAACAACTAAAATTGCTAATTTGTAATTTAAATGTAATATTTATTGTAATTTAATATTGTAAATGTGTTAAATAAAGGATTGCATTAAAAATATATATTTTTTATTTATTTCCTATTAATTTCACCTCTAGAAATGGGACTTGTTTTATATTCAAGCATGATGTGATGAATTAATTAATTGATGATCATAGATGAGAAAGGACCATAGGACCACTAACTGACAGCTAGGCGACGTTGCCAAACTTATGTTCATGGCTTGTAAATGGAGACGGCTATGATATTGCACAAAGTACAGTGCCACCAACTTATCAGGGCCGAGTTCATAAGTTAAGACTCGCGACACGGGTTCTAATGCCATCTCTGTCGCACGCGTTGAAAATTGTATATGCTATCCTGCTGTCAGTGTTGAAACCTGACGAAATTGTTAATTTATGAATGGCTATCTGTAGAATAAAAATGGCGGACTAGGGTCTGTCATTGGTTAATATTCAATATTGGTACCGATTCGGTGAAGCACATCTTAACTTATTTGACAGGACTAAACTTAATTTAAGCGTTCTGTCCTTGTCTTTTCGATAAAGAAAGAAAAACACAGGACGCTTAAAATAAGGTTAGTTCTGTCAAATAAGTTAAGACGTGTTATGCCGAATCGATACCATTATCTAAGCAGATATGCTAGTTTTAATTTATGCTAGGTCCGTTATTTTCATTCTACAGGGGCGCGTTCATAAACTAGGGGTCGCGACACGGGTTCTATTGCAATCTCTGTCGCACGCGTTGAAAATCGTATACGCTATCCTTCTGTCAGTGTTGGAACCTCACGAAAGTGGTAATTAATAAATCAGATAAGTTGGTGGCACTGTAGCATGAATGTTCAAGTTTCATCGCTAAGTATATATTTTTCAAGATATTTATTTTAGTCTTTATGTTCTTTATTTATATACAGGGTGTTAAGGTGAAGTTGCGGAAGCCAAAAACTTGCGATAGTACTCGTACATACTAATAACTTTCCGAGAAAAAAAAATTGAGAAATCGAAAAAAAAAACAGTTTTGGTCGGGTAGCTATGTAGCTTTTCTATGGAACAGCAGATTTTGTTTTCGTGATTTGACGGTTGGCTCCATAGTAAAAGTTGGTCGTATGTACGAACGCTATCGCCAGTTTCTGGCTTCCGCAACTTTATCTTAACACCCAGTATGCAGCACTCCTATATGTGCTGAATATACTTAACTTTAAGATAAATATATTCATATTAATGCTATTTATATAAACTAATGATATTTATTTATCACTAATATGTTAAGAATTAAGAAAGATAAAAGTGTACTTAAGGCTGCATATAAAGTCAGATTGAGCACCTCGTTTTGACTACTCTATGATGTTTCCTTTTAGTTTAAATAAGCGCACCCTCAGCCGTGGCTGTTACGACCACCAAGGAACACGCGCTCACGAAAAACTACGTTTTTATCTAATAACTCGGCTTCTAGATGAAATTATAAGAATGTTGTAAATTGTTTAGACGGAGTTATTGTTCACTTATATTTAATACAAATTTCAAAGCTGTAAAATTTAAGGAAGACCCTTTAACACTCGAAAAACATGAACTTTAGAGGTAACTTTGTATTTTTTTTTTCTATCGGGCGAATTTAAAGCTTTTGCGTTTTATCCAAATTGTTTAGATCAGCCCCATAGTCTACTACCTATGTTATTTTTATTAAACTGATTGACCAAGTTACACTATGTAAAATAGTCATTTGAAGTTGTCCATCTGACCTTTATACGGACCCTTAAGGCTGAAGTTCTGCTGTGCAAACTGTAAAACATGGTACTTTGATTTTTCGGTCTGTCAACGGAGCGAGAGTAGAAAGGGATAGATAAGGGTGCTAGAAAGAGAAGTTAACATAAAAATGAACTAATGAACTAAGTCAGGCACTGAAGAAAATAGCGTCCTGTTTTCCATTATTAACGTAATAATTCGTCATTGTGGCTATTAGGTACTTATTGGTTAAAATTAAAACCAAATAAAGTCTTTTTTAGGTGTATGATTGCAAAACCATTTTCTTTATGTCGTATTAGTTTTACTTACCTTTATCCATATCTTGTCCCAAAACGGTACGTTTGTTGGTGGTCAAATTATAGGAAATTTGCACAAATTACGAAATCTTAATTAATAAAAGAAAACCATTATGAAAAGAAATAGCACAGAAATTCTTGAATTAAAAGTATGTAGACAAATATGACCGTGAAAACTTATCAGATTTTTTAATAGGTTTCGCGTACTGAGTGTTCAAACATGACATTCACCGTACTGAGTGTTCAAACATGACATTCACCGTATTGAGTGTTCAAACATGACATTCACCGTACTGAGTGTTCAAACATGACATTCACCATACTGAGTGTTCGTACATGACATTCACCGGACTGAGTGTTCAAACATGACATTCACGGTACTGAGTGTTCAAACATGACATTCACCGTACTGAGTGTTCAAACATGACATTCACCATACTGAGTGTTCGTACATGACATTCACCGTACTGAGTGTTCAAACATGACATTCACCGTACTGAGTGTTCCAACATGACATTCACCGTACTGAGTGTTCAAACATGACAGTTACCGTAATAATCGAAAACAGGGACATGTTTGATGTCTGTTTTAGTAAATTAAAATATCAAATTAAGTCATTTAAATAATTACAATCGTTGTTAAAAAGAAATTCTTTGTGTTGATACCAAATTAATAATTAATAGGCGCGTATCAACAAATAAATTTATTGACTCTTACCAAAAGATCGATTTTGTCTAGACTGGACCCTTAATATTAAGAAAATTTGCTCTCTGAAAACAAAACCACTTATGTACTTACGAATCAGATAGTAAAGAATATATTTTTTATGGAAATTTTAGATATCGGGTCATTGCAAGTATATAATGCTTCTTAAAATATTTAAGATTTTAATAACATAAATATGAAACGGGTAAGTATAGCAATTTTGTGAGACCATTAAAAAAATATCACCTATATTGTAATATAAATAAATATATTTTTTATTTTATATTAAACCCTTTTAACGGGTTTTTATTTCTGGACTATATGTTCATATATGATAAAAACAAATAGATACGTATCGATTTATTTTTGTAGTATACTGGATGTTAAGATGAAGTTGCGGAAGCCGGAAACTGGCATTAGTACTCGTCCATACGAACAACTTTTATACTAAGGAACCAACCCTCGAATCGTGAAAAAAAAAATTAGCTGTTCCATAGAAATTTTCATAGCTAGAGTTTCATACCCGACCAAACTGTTTGAAACAACAGATATTTTTCCCGATTTCTAAATTTTTTTTCACGAAAAGTTCGTTTGATCTAGAACTATCGCGATATCGCCAGTTTTCGGCTTCCGCAACTTCATTTTAGCAGCCTGTATACCAGTGTAAACAGACTGCTACCTTTAAAATTTAAATGAAACTACATATTCTACCGATTATACTGAACCACTTTTCCCAAAAAATATACCTGCGCAAACCATTAGTTTAGGAAATATTTGAGTTTCAAACGAAAATGCGTAACGTACCGACATATGGGCCTTTTTTGGGGCAGCGTCGTCCGTGAAACAGCTGTTCACGCGCAGCGTTCTAAAATAGACCTTCTTCCAGCGAGTTAAAGTCTTTAAGTTAAGTTTAATTTCTTCTCCTCTAATGTTTTGCGCGTGTATTCTTCTTCAGAGAATTGTTCAGTATGATCATTAGATTATGTGATTTTATTTAAAGGTCGCAGTCTTATTACAACCTGTATAATCTATATTATAATAATAATTTTATTACTTTAAAAATTACCCCTAACTACAATTTAGTCATATCTTAGGTAAAATAATGATGAAATTTACTTTAACCACAATAACTCTTATTTACACCGTTCACCGTATAGGTACCGGTTCACCGCCGTATATCATATAACCACATACTTTTATTACTTCTAACTTCTTCATGTATACAACTAAACAAAATAAATATCACTTGTTATTCTATAAAAAGAAATATAAAATGATTTAAAAAAATTGCTGTGAAATTTTATAGTAACTTCAGCCGGCGTAGCACAGTGTTTAATCGCGCGCGACGCCACTTAGTTGAATCAGAAGTGACACGATGTTTTTGCGATTAAACAGTACGTCACGCTCCTTGCACTTGTGATTCAACTATTGGCGTCGCGCGCGATTAAAGACTATGCTACGCCGCCTGAAACCAAAACAGCATTGCGATTTAATTAGAGACATAACGCCAAAACATATTTCCGAACAATAGTAATACATCAAAAAATACACGAAAAAAACATACGATTTACAGTGTTCCCGTGACGAAAAGATTTTTGAAAAAAGTTAAAAAACAAGAACGTTAGTACAGTATAACTGCGGCGCCGGTGTCAGATTCCAAGGAGCGCCGATCCTAGTTTTCAATTAATTTGATTATACAGTTATCAGTATAATAAATACAAACCTTTTTTTTGAATACCTAGTAATATGTCCCGATGATTATTACATGAATTGTAAAGGAATTGTTTTTATATTGTTTGATAACTGCATTTTGGTGAGAGATCTGTTATTTTCAGTACAAACCCTATTAATTTAAAAATGTGATAGCTTACTTAAATCATACCCTAAAAGAAAATCTTGACTGACTGACTGATCTATCAACGCCTAGATCGAACGGCTGGACCTAGGAACATTCAATTTGGACTATACCTAGGTTTCTTCTTGGACGTAGACATCCACTAAAAGGGGTTTTTAGAAGAAAACTCCTACAGGATCGAGAGGAATGGGATCCACGCGAGGAATGCTGGGGGGGCGTCTTGTAGTTTATTAAATTCAATTCGTTCGTGAGAATTAATCAGCAGAATGGTTTCAGGACTTAAATATCGATATATTTCATTATAATAAATTTAAGCCATTCCATGTCATTTAATTAATATTTTATCATAATTATTATTATTTAGTGACATATATGCAAGAAAACAGATATGTATAAACAAAACTTTTGTAAAGGTAAAACTATTGACGTAAAAAAAGGCGAACAGAGTCGCAGCTAAGCAACTACTAAGCATAGCAATGGCGGGGCGGCGGCGGTTTGTATGTGTGCGAGTGGACTATAATGGAAATTGGCATACTATGATGTGAATATACAAGGTGACTTTTTGATCATCGTCCAAATTCATACTAGTGGCTTGGTAAGTGATCTGAATCATTGATCAATAACAATTTTTGTAAAATTCGTAAAATGAAATTTCGACTTTCCATAGTGATTTACTCGGAACTGGAAGTGAATTTCTATGGGAAGTCGAAATTTCATTTCACGAATTTTACAAAAATTGTTATTGATCAATGATACTGATCACTTACCAAGCCACTAGTATGAATTTGGACGATGATCAAAAAGTCATCTTGTATTGTGGGCTCGTGAAGTGGATCGGCATACTATGGGTGCTTCAATTGTTGTTTAGCGAACGTCCGTTTTTTACGTCAATGAGTAAAACTATAAATTTTGATTTTGATTCATTTTATTACATTTTACTGTTTTTTACCTGTTCTTAGTAGGTACCAACGAGGAAATGGCTGCATACCCACTTTTCGCTCTTATCACCTTGCACTACGGGTCAAAAGTGGGCAAGCGTATTTTTCCCCCATAGTACCTACTTATTAACATTAAGTATATTATAAACTTTGTAAGTAGAATATATTGATATATCGTGCCAAATAAAGCATATTATAGTACGTGACATGGCGGGAGTGCGGGCGAGTACATACATGTCAGTATGAAATCTCCCGCACTCCCTTACCTGTCACGTAATAAGTATAGTACCTATTTAAAAATGCCTATCTACCTACAGATTATATTTGATCTCGTATGAACATGAGTAATAAAATAAGATACAAATACCCAATTGTAAACCATGTTTAACTGAATGTTTAATGTATGTACAATTTTGTAGTGGAATTATTAAATCCAGAAGCAGAAACAACCTTCGTTTTAATTTTATTTTCAAGTAATGCAGGGACTAGATTTTTTGTTCACCGAGTATGACTGTATGGATTTTTTTCCATCGAGGCAATTTACGTTCCTTTTTCGTTCTGAACGTCAGGGGGCTAACAGACGTTGTTCATGTAAAAAATACCAAGTTTACACACTTTTTTATAAGTAAACAGTTACAGTTTCATGGAAAACAGTTTTTACCGAAACCATTTCACAAACTCGGCGCCCGCCCTACCCGGCCTAATATCGGTTTGAATATCTCGCCATCGCAGTTGAGATAATGAATATAACAATTAACGAATATTGAAAATTAACGATGATATTCAATAAACAAAAGTAACATTGGTGTCGATTCGGCCTAACACAACTTAACTAATTTGACAGGACTAACCTTATTTTGAGCGTTCTGTCTTTGTCTTTTCGATACAGAAAGAAAAAGACAGAACGCTCAAATTTAGTTAAGTCCTGTCAAATAAGTGAAGTGCTGCGCCGAATCGATACACTTATCGAATAAAAATATCATATCAACTTCTCCGGCAGATATTTATATTTGATATATTTAACACATTGGTTATTGGTTGATTATTAGGTTAGTTTTGTTGTGTTACTTGAAAACCAAAGACGCGTCGTTGCTGTTTTCCGCTAAATGTGAAGATTGTAAAGTTTTTTTTCCAAAATAACCTACTTGGAACCATTTCGATAGGTGTGTGGGAATGAAAAAATTATTTATTGGTTGAAAATATTCGTTAATATTTTTATTCAAAGGTCGCATTCAATAAAAATATTAACGAATATTTTTAACCCATAAAGTTATCGATATTTTTATTTATCAATTAACTATTAAGAGCGCACCGAGCTTTTTACACACACAAACACGTTTTTATAACCCTTGTTTGAAGTAGTAAACAATTAAATTAAAATCTAGGGAAATATATTGGGGATATTTACTACACAGTATACCCGATGGAAACACGATTTGATAAAGTT
This sequence comes from Ypsolopha sequella, assembly GCA_934047225.1. Lineage (NCBI taxonomy): Eukaryota > Metazoa > Arthropoda > Insecta > Lepidoptera > Ypsolophidae > Ypsolopha > Ypsolopha sequella. The sequence continues at coordinate 13,302,285 of OW203985.1, forward strand.
GGCTCGATAGAATAAATTCGCAAAGTTACTTCTTTTCGAGTATTTTTTTCCTCTATTTCCCTACTTTTTTATATAAATACGTAATTTGATATTATTATTCATTTACTAAAATAAAGTTCATAGATGACTGGAGCGTTTATACACGATAGTTTGTTATTTAAGATCAATATTATGAAAATATCAACGAAAAACATTGAAAAAAGGCAAAAGTTTAGTTATTTTTTTACTCTTTTCACGTAAAGAAAAAGGCAGACAAAGGCAAACGCTCGGTGCGCCCTTAACCAATAAACGATTTCAACCATTATTGACATCTCTACATCGAGTTTAGTCGTAATTGTACAGTGGAGACCGCATCAAGTAAGACACATTGGACTTTGTACCTATCTTATGTTCTTCTCTGTAGGAGCTAATGTCGTACTGCAAGTGTATAGCTTGATGTGGTCTCCACTGTACTCGTGTTTTGTTGGTTTGTATGAACTCGGTGTTTGCGTCGACTGACAAATGGAAAATTACATTACATAATAAGTATATTTGTGTTGACGTGTGGGAACTTAGCTATTCTGTGCATTTTATTTGTTTATTTTATGTTTATTGTCATGTATGCATGTATCTGTATAATACGAAATATAAATAAATATATCTTCACGACATTGACCACTGCGGGGTCGTCATGTTAGAGGTGTTTTCGCGTATGGACTGCTAAATGTAGGTCACAGTCCACACTCGTTCACCCACGTTTCACCCAGAGCGGGGTGATGGATGGTGAGCCCTATCGGCGTACTTCTGGCACAGATATGTATGGACCCACCTGAAGCACGTAGACCCAACAAATAATACGGGATTTGAACCCGCGATCTCCGGATTTGTAGCCGAGACGTTCGAATTAGGTTCATTATATGATTATAAATAATTTGGCTAAGAGCGAGCCGGACTCGCGCACAAAGGGTTCCGTGCCAAAACACTACTGGTACGGAACCCTAAATACATGGTTATTTACAATAATACCTATAGATGTCATAGCAACATTAAGGCGACATAGACAAAATTACGTGACTCCCTCTGAGTACGGAACCCTAATATCTTAAACCGGATTTTTTTTCCTGTAATCTGTACGTAATCACCTATTACAATATTTTTAGGGTTCCGTACATCAAAATGAAAAAAAACTGAAACCTTAAGGATCACTTTGTTGTCCGTCTGCCTGTCTGTCTGTCAAGCAAGACCTTTTCCTACAGAAGTCTACGGCCCCATGGTGATGTAAAAAAAAACTGGTTTCTAACTCGACGCGAAAAAAGTTATTGCACTTTACGAGTACATAATCAATTTCTAACAAATTTGCTCACCATATAAAACCTATAGGGCACTTCCAGTTGACTTAGAAACTTGAAATTTCGTTTACAGATAAGTCTTATAGCATACACATGGGAAAATATCGTACTTGTCTTGTTGTACTTCTTCTAATCTAGCGAAAACCAAAGTATATTAACTACAATGTCAAAACTAAGTTCGTTTGCATGGGGAGAAAATATGTTTAATTTTGGGTATTTCTAAAACAGGTATTTTTATAGGAACCTTATTTTTTTTTTTCGAGGCTTGTGTTTTTTGAACCGCCACTTCCCGGGAATTCATGGGGTGTCGAGAAATTCAAGATTTGAAAAAAAAACGTACAAAAAATTTCCTTGTCGTGTAAAATAAAACTAACATTATTAAATCTATAATATTTCAAATATACAAATAATAAATGGAGAAATGTGGCACCATGTCGCGGGCTTCCGATTTGGAACAGGAGCCGTATTTTTGAATCGTTCGTTTTCAATTCACGTGCGAAAGTATATACCCATCTCACGTAGCACATCAGAACTTGTCATTTGCAAGATGAGACAGGTATATATTTTCGCACGTAAATTGAAAACGAACGATTCAAAAATACGGCTCCTGGTTCTTTTTCTTTATTTCTAGGTTTTGGAAGTTTCGTTTATATTAATTTTTACTCGGAAAGAATATACGTGTATTTAGTACAGAAGTACTCAAGGGTAACGACAATGTAGATTTTTTATTTTGTTGTTATTATGCATTTTGATTTATAAGTTTAAATTTAAAACAAATGAAATCAATGAAGCTTAGCTACTTATAGTGAACGTATTAACTTTTTTTTTCGAATTTATTTATGGGCGTGAAAACCATAAGTCGGGTAAAAACAGAATTATTACGTTAGATGATAGAGTAAATATTAACATTTCTAAACTAAATAAATACCTATCTTGCTACTTTATAAGAAGATATATATTAGATTATTAAAAAATTGCTGTAAATTTTTTTAGTTACTTTAGAATAAACAAAAAAAAAACATTTATTTTAAGAAAAGCTCTAATTCGAATTTAATTAGAGATATAACAACTATATATATAAAACATACTTCAGAACATTAGCAATAGCAGTGTAGCATTGCAAATTTTGTAGGGTTGGTTATCACAAAAAGTTACGCGTCGAAGTTTGGCTTGATGGTAAATTGCGTTTTACCCTCTTTTATAGACATGGAGATAATCGCGCGACTGCTGCGATGCCCGAGAGTTTCTCGTTCATTTGTCGGCCGGGTTTGTAGCAGTAAACCCGTGTTGGTTGTTTCCTTATTTGTTGGCGTTCAACGGCGAATGAAAATGGCGGAGGTGCCAACAGGAGTAGTGTTTTTGATATATTAGGTGGGTTTTTTGTGTTTAAATTTGGTTAATTATTCATTTGTGTGGAATAGTTTTATAATTTTGTTTTTGTATTTCAGGAAGATTATTTTCGGACAATTTAGAAAAGGAATTTTTTCGTCGGGTTGGTGGGAGTTCTGAAATCGTCAGATCATGGTATGTATTGCTAGTAGTATATTATTGGGCACGCTGTCCCAGTTTCCAAACACACAGCTCACTTTGCTTCGCTTCGCTCCGCGCCGTTCGCCCGCTCACTCCGTTCGCTTGTGTGTTTGGAAGCTGTGACAGCTGTGCCCAATAATATATTGAAAAAAAAAAATTACCTTACGTGATTCTCTCCCGTTCTGCATATTCTGTGTTTATAAATAACATGCACAGAGTGCAGATATAGCACTGTTAACAGTACAACCTTGACGTTTGCACATCAGATTTTTTTCATGATAATGAAATTTGTTAAACAAACACAGTCACTAAATTTTGATAAAATATGTCCTGAATCACAAAAATTGTCTTCTCGCCATGGAAAACTTTTACCAAATACAATAAGATGTATTATTTGTGGACCTTCTAATTGCGGAAAAACTAATGTTGTGATAGGACTCCTTCTACATGAAAACGGTTTGCGTTTTCATAATGTATACGTTTATTCAAAAACTCTATATCAACCAAAATATGTTTTTTTGGAGAAGGTTCTAAAGTCTGTTCCAGAAATAGGTTACTCACAATTTCGTGATAATGAAGAAATGATTAGTCCAAATGAGGCAGCTTCGAATTCAGTTATAATTTTTGATGACGTGGCTTGTGAGAATCAGAATAATATTCGCGACTTCTTTGCTATGGGAAGACATAGAAATATAGACTGTTTTTATCTCAACCAAACTTATAGCAAAATACCGAAACAGCTTATACGGGATAACGCAAATCTAATTGTACTTTTCAAACAAGACGATATCAATTTACGACACATATATGATGAGCATGTAAACACTGACATGACTTGGAACCAATTTAGGGATATGTGTTCACAGGCCTGGAAAGATCATTTTAGCTATCTAGTTATAAATAAAGATTGTCAAAAAAATGATGGTGGCTATAGAATTAAATTTGATACATTTATTTGTTTGGTTACATGAAATATATGACCTATTCTTTAATTTATTTATCATTACTATTTAGACAACCAAGAAGTAAACTTGTTCGTTTGTTGAAAATGAATGACGAGAAATCAATAAAACAACTGATAATTAAGTCTTCGGAAGCCGTTAAGAAGAAGCTTAAAAGCATAAAGAATATCAAAATGGATAATGAAATAGCACTTGAATCTGTTTTAAAACCAATAATAGATCCTCTAAATCAATTAGCTAACAAAAAATACCACCTCGAAAATGATGACGCATTAGAAAATAAGTGTGAAGAAGAAAAGGTTAATGTTGAAGAGAATTGGTTAGAAAATGATAAAAATAATACAAATAAAAGAAATATATCTGAAACCAGCGCTTTGTCACAAAACAATTATCCACTGAAACGGAAATTTAATATTTCTGACGAAATTGTTTCCGAAAATAGTGATCCTGATACAGAAAGTGATAACAGGGATGATGACAGTGACTTATTTTTTGAAACTAACGATTCAAAAAAAAGTCCAAGTAAAGAGACTGGTTCCTCTCGGTCATTTTCATCTGAAGTGTTCAAAGATGTTCCGTTTGGTGTAAGAATGGTAAGCGGAAAGTTAATGATGGGTTCAGCATCAGTATTTGTAACGGATGACAGAATTTCAGTTTCAAGTAAAACATATGTTAAGACCCCTGGACTAACGGAATTGATGTTTAAAAAAGATCCTGATTTCAATAAAATAACTCAAGATGATATGCAAAATTACAAAACGATACTAATAAATACAAACGCTCATCGCCGTGGCTACGATCCCGGTCAGCCAATCAAAAGTAACAGAGGTAATAAATATAACCAAATTATAAAACCCTTATTTAAATTACTCGATGCTGAAAATATAATATCAAAAGGTGAAGGATTGCCGCAGTTTAAAAAGGTTGCAGAAAATGTTAATTACGTGTACTGGGACGATCCAAACGAACTAGTTGAAAGGTTAAAGTTGCTTATTGCTTCTCGCGATGCTGGTAACACTGGGCTGGATAATGAAATAATCTCGATTATTGAAGAATTGCGAGAAAGTGGTATTATAGAATGAATATAAACCATGACTATTTTTATTTGTATCATTTGCATATAAACCATTGACAAAATTCCGTCTATTAAAATGAACGTTGATAAATTTGGTCATCATGTTCATAAAAGACTTCGACTTTCAAATTTGAATGATCTAAACACATTTGAAAAAGTTCCATTAAAAAATATATCTGGTGACTACGACTTAAAACCCAACAGATTAATAGGTTTAAAAATACCGCAGGCATTAGATGAAGCTGTGAATAAAGAGTATGTGGATAGAAATACTCAGTTATTTTGTAAAAAGCATGACCTATTCGTTGAACTGCAGGGTATAAAAAATCAAATACAGTTAGTTCAAAATCAGTTAAATGAGAAGTGTTCAAGAGTAGAAGTGAGTAACATTCTTAAAGATCATTTAGTATCTTTAAGAAATAAAAAATATGAGTAAATATAACGTTGTAGATGAGATTCACAAAGGAGCCAGAAGAAATTTTATGCGTCGTTCTGTTCTATTAAAAGGGATTGACGATCTATGGCAGACAGATCTGATCGATATAAGCAGATATCATAAAGTTAATAAGGGTTTTAAATTTATTTTAGTAGTTATTGATGCGTTTTCAAAATATGCTTGGGCAGTTCCATTAAAAACCAAATCAAAAAACGAAGTAGCTATTGCATTTAATAACATTTTGAAGGGTGGACGAGTTCCCCTTAATCTACAATCAGACCTTGGATCTGAATATTACAATGACATCTTCCAAAAGCTAATAAAGATCAATAAAATTAACCATTATTCTACATACTCAACAAAAAAGGCCTCAATAGTGGAAAGATTAATCAGGACTTTAAAAAGTAAATTGTTTAAATACTTCAGCCTTATAGGTAATTACAAATGGATTGGTGAACCATTAGCAGATATCGTTAACACATATAACAATACCACACATCACACTACCAAATATAAACCATCTGAAGTAAAAAAATCTAATCAAACAATCGTTGCTAGTAATATCCGAATAACGCATAATAAATCTGTTCAAAGTATCAATAAATTCAAAGTGGGTGATCAGGTCCGTATTAGCAAGTATAAAGGAACTTTTCAGAAGGGTTACACTCCTAATTGGTCTACTGAATTATTTACCATAAAAAGAATTAATAAAACAATACCACCTACTTATTGCATCACAGATCAACATCAAGTTTTAATAAAAGGTTGTTTTTATGAACAAGAACTTCAAAAAACAAATTATCCTGATATTTATTTGATTGAAAAAATTATTAAGAAAAATGGTAATAAGTATTTTGTAAAGTGGTTAGGTCTAAGTAACAATGAAAATAGTTGGATTGATAGAAGTGCTATCGTTAAAAATAAATAGCATCAACTCACATTCATACTGAACATAGATGATGTATATTATAACATTTCTGCTGGAATGATGTTCATTACTATGTTAGTTATGAAAGGGAGTGGACTTATTAATAATTTGATCAATAATTTACCGATTGAGTTACATTTACCTGGATATAACTATTGTGGACCAGGAACACGCTTAAAAGAGCGATTACAAAGAGGTGATAGAGGTATTAATGAATTAGATAATGCATGTAAGCATCACGACATAGCATACAGTAACTATACTAATTTAGAAGAACGACATAAAGCTGATATAGAGTTGATGAACATGGCAAAGAGAAGGCTGAAATCAAAAGATTCTAGTAAATGTGAAAAAATTGCCTCTTGGTTGGTAGATAAGGCTATGAGGATTAAATTAAAATCAGGCGCTGGTGTCAAAAAATTTAATAAAGCCGTTTTCAAATTGAAATCTCAACTAAAGAAATTCAAACCAAGAAACAACAATGATGCAATTAAGTTTGCGTACCAGGCTGCTAAAAAAATTTTTCATAAAGACAGCAAAATCAAGCTTCCTAGGATTATTCCTATTCCAAAAACTGGAGGAATACTTCCTTTAATTCCTATTTTTGCTGGACTATCAGCGTTAGGATCTTTGGCAGGCGGTGCCGCTGGAATAGCCAAAGCTGTTAATGATTATAAGACTTCTCAAAAAAATACTTTAGAATCTCAGCGTCACAATAAAGTGATGGAGTCAATGAGTTTAGGGAAAGGTTTATACATTACACCATACAAAAAAGGAAAGGGTTTATGTTTGCGTTCTTCAAAAAACTAGTAGCTAGGCTACCCAAAAGGGCACTAACTAATATTGATATCATAAAATATACTCATGATATACCATATTTTCGGGGTGTTTTTATGAGAGATGGTTTGCCATCTAAAACAAAAAATATTGAATGTGCGATTATGAATTTAGATAGTTCTGAAAACCCAGGAACTCATTGGGTAGCCTATATAAAAATACAAGATTATTGTGAATATTTTGATAGTTTTGGGGATTTAAAACCACCTATGGAATTAATAAGATACCTGAAAAGTAGCGATATCTTCTATAACTATAAAAATTATCAAAAACCTAATACAGTTAATTGTGGACACTTGTGTATAAAGTTCCTCGATGAATTTTGGAAAAAACATTTAAATTGAATTTAAATTTCTAAAAGCACTCACTTTCAATATGTCGTTCACACTATCAGTAACTGGAAATAAATCCGCTTTGCTAACAAATTATTCGCCTCCGTTACAGCTCGATGGTGAATATGAGTGTGGTCTCATATATTTTTCTACCTTCAATTCTATACCTAATGTAGATAGTAGAAACAACAAGTTTCACTATGGTAAAAATGAAGTGGTTGAAATACCAGAAGGTTCATATGAGCTTGAAGACGTTAGTGACTTTTTAAAACAGAATATTAAAGATTGTTCTTTTAAATTGATCTGTAATAATAATACTCTAAGCACTAAAATTATCTGTTCAAAAGATATTAACTTTGATCACAATAATTCTATAGGCAGTATGTTGGGCTTTGGACATGAAACATTAGAAGCCAATATATTACACGAATCCTGCTTTCCTATAAGCATTTTACCAACAACCATCATCCGAATCGAATGTGATATTGTGAGCGGATCCTTTGTTAACGGAAATCCTAGTCATATTATTTATGAATTTGCACCTAATGTACCACCGGGCTATAGAATAATTGAAATACCAAAAAACTTGATTTACTTACCTGTGACCCGGAACAGCATTAATGAAATAAACATACGATTATTGGATACTAATAACAACCTAATCAATTTGCGAAACGAAGAACTACAGTTGTATTTGCATTTAAAACGAAAATGATAGATTTTAATAAAATATCAGAACCTATTAATAAAGAGCTCAGTTTACGCAGCAAACTCTCCCAGAGACCACCTATAAAAAAACATAAGTTAACCAAACAAAATAAACAATTTTTGAAAATTATTAAGCTTCTAAAATGAGCATTTTAAATATAGCAGACTCATTCGTTCAAGACAATAGCATTGAAAGCTATCAGGTGCATTCTTATAAACCTTACGTAAACAGTTTTAATCAAAATGATGAAATACGTATACCTATTAATCAACAAGATCTTTACGTTTTACCCTCATTGAGCACGTTATATATAGAGGGTTCGGTTACAGTTTACAAAAGTGGTGATCCAAAACAGAAAGTTAATAGCATAGAGTTTATAAACAATTCTATACTCTTTCTCTTTCAAGACATAAAATATGAAATTAACGGCATAGAAATTGATAGAATAAAAAATGCTGGAGTATCAACTACCATAAAATCATTACTATCTATGAATGAAAATGAATCGAAGATGTCGAGGTTTTGGGGTTGGGATACTGATGGAATAAAGAATACTACAGGAGGTAATTTTTCGGTGTGCATACCTCTTAACAAAATTCTTGGATTTGCTGAAGACTATAAAAAAATTATCATGAACGCTAAGCATGAGTTAATTCTTTTGCGTAGTAACACGAACCTAAATGCTATAAAATTAAACACTAACGAAGTATTGCAAGACATTTCTATAAACAAAGTCGTATGGAGGATGCCTCATATAAAAGTATCTGATCGTGAGAGAATTAATTTGTTAAGATATTTAGAAAGGGACAGAGCAATCAATTTAGCATTTAGAAATTGGGATCTATATGAATACTCGCTTTTACCAAGGACAACAAAACACACTTGGTCTGTAAAAACATCATCCCAATTAGAAAAACCTAGATATGTAGTTATAGGGTTACAAACTGATCGAAAAAGTAATGGTACAAAGGACATGTCGCAATTTGATCATTGTCATTTACGAGATGTTAAAGTTTTCTTGAATTCCACTTATTATCCGTATGAAAGTTTAGACATAAAATTTGGCGAAGATAGATATGCTTTATTATACGAAGCGTTTGCAACATTCCAACATTCATATTATGGTCGTCGTTGTGAACCGTCAATAAGTTTTAAAGAGTTTAAAGAAAAAGCGCCTTTGTTTGTAATTGACTGCTGTCGACAAAACGAAACAATAAAAACAGGGCCTATTGATGTGCGAATTGATTTAGAAAGTGATGTTGACTTTCCTGATAAAACATCTGCATACTGTCTTATATTAAATGATTGTATATTTGAATATAAACCACTTACAAGTATCGTAAAAAAAATATCATGAGTACTGAGTATATTTTTTGTGATTTACAAGGTTTTAAGGACTCCAAAAATGGATTTATTCTAAAAGAATTTGCATTGGCCACAACGCTTTTTACACAAACATTTCTTATAAAACCACCTTTCCCTTTTACATCATTATCTTACCAAGAAAAGAAACAAGTTCAATGGGTTGAAAAAAATCTAGGATACATGTGGTCAGAAGGTTATGTTGATTATAGAGAATTTCGAAGAATTATTTATGAATATTTAAATAATAAGAAAATTATTGTCAAGGGAAGCGATAAGATATTGTGGATACATGAATTATGTAAAACCTGTGTTGTAATAGATATTGGAGATAAGGGATGTCCTAACCTACTAAATTTATTAAATACATATTGTGAAAATGACTTATTCTGTTTTAGCAATCATAGAAAATACTGTGCTTTAAGAAACGTAATTTGTATAAAAAAATGGTTTTTTAAGAATTCTTTATACTAAATTTTCATTTTCATTTTTATTTTGGGTGTTTCATTTAAGATCATAATGTATTTTATAGTTTAATTAAGCATATTCATAAAAATAAAACACTTTATAAAAATCTCGATTTGTTTTTATTTAAATCAAAAATATAATCAAATAAATCGATTTTAATTTCGTAAACATAAAAATTTACTAATTATACACATAAAGCATTATCATAGTAAATAAATTTCAATGCACTAAAAAATATTAAATATACGATTACTAAATACACATAAAATTATAACATGTTACAAATTACTGTCACCAATTTTTTTAGAGATTCTTTTTATGACGTTCTCTGTTAAATCAAGTATTTCATCGATTGAATCTTCACAAACCCACTGAACACTCACTGCAGCTTTTTCACTGTTTATCTCCTGACACTCGTTAAGATCATAAACTTCAATTTTAATAATTTTATTTCCTCGTCGAAAGTTATTAGTGATCACAAAACTCGATTGCATCAAATCTTTAGTTGGACGTTTTTTCGATGTCCTCATCCTTTTTTTAACAATATTGGCTTGAAATTGTGGTTGTACTAGTTCAACATCACTCTCCAGCCCTTCTAGCATGTTTTGTGCGTAATAATATGGATCATTCGGATCAGTATGTAGTCCCTGGAAACAAATAGAAAATTAGTGAACTGTTAAAATAATAAATCACAAGAAAAGCTGTTTGATTACAAAAACTTACCAAATGAGACATCGTTGTATATTTAGGTAATTGTTGTTATTCTGTGATTTTCTATAAATTAGTGGAGGTGTTGGTTGCTTGATGGTTAACAACAAAATGAATGCTAAACCATGCATCTGAATGCAGCACAATTGTTTTAAATAATGTTACTGAATCTTATTACCTTTGAAATTGTGTACATAGTAGATTGGTGTCATCAGCATTCACACAGCTACAATCCGTCCAAAATATCTTGATACTTGAAACCCCCCTCCCACATGGGTTCTACCTGTCTTTGTGGATAAACTGAGGTACCAAGATGTTTTGGACGGGTTGTACACTTAAGACTTGTCTACTTCACACATTGTTTACTTTTACGTAGTCCGCAAAAGTGATGATATAGGTAAAAATTTATAAATGGTTAACTAACTTTTTGCTCGTGACTTCACTTGCAAATTCCAACATTTATTAAATATATTATACTTCAATAAACACATATCACGGGAAATAAAAATGCCATTTAATTATTTCTATAGTTATATTTTTTTATCAGAATTAACAGAAAATAACAATAAAAACGATGTTTAAATAATTATCTTTAAATATAACTACATCATAAACTTGAATTTTAAAGTAAGTTTCAACATGCAGTATCGATTAACATCTAGTATATTAGGTTGTAAGAGTTCATGTTGAGGGTAAAATAAATGAACTACCCCAAGGTAGGGTAGAAACTTTGTCTTTTAAAATTAATCGCTTATCGTCGTTGGCTGACAGCGCAATTTTGTTTACGCTCTGTGTGAACACCTCGTGTTTTATGGATTTAAACAACATATTTTTCTTACGAATCATATTTCCACTGAGCAATGTATTTTTATAATCCGCTGTACTAAGTTTACGAACAACTGACATTTTGACCCCTTTAGCTTTTTTGATGCTACTGTCTAAAGTTTTTATACAATAGAGTTTTGAACGTAAGCCTATAAACTCAGATATAATTTTCCCTCCCATTTCATCTTTAAATAAACCTGGGACTTTTTTATTCAGTAAAGGTAAACTAAATTCATTGTCAGGACTATAATCACTGGTATCAAAATAATTAAGAAAGATGTTTTTTACATCTTCATAAAAATTTCGTGTTTTTAGATCCAAAATAAATGAATCTGTGTCTGTGTATAATAATTCGACATTTTTTCCATAATTAGGTTTTATTACAGAGTAATAAAAATCATACATATGACATTTCGAAAGTTCTAAAACGGCAAAGCCTATAGCAATGGGTTTATCAAGAATAACTCGACGAGGTTTCATTTGTACAGCAGCTAAATTCTCTGAGAAAACCGAAACACTATGAAAATTGGGGGTTGCAATCAGTCGTTCAGCACTTGTCATTTTTTTCGTTTTGTTTGTTTTATCAGCCCAGTGCTTTACTAAATGGACATCAACTCTACGTTCAGTGTTTTCCAACGTTTTCCCAAATATGCTGTTGTTAAGTAGCTTAAAGAAGTCTTGTTCGAATTTAGTTTTAGCTTTTTGACGAAGTTGTGTATTGAGATCTATATATTGCTTCAAAAAACAACTTTGACGAAACGTTATTACTCTATGAATTGTAGTCAGTACTAAACCATTTTCCAAACATTTTTTGAGATGGACATAATGAATGACGTACTTGTATTTATTATAAAGGTTTGGAACGAGTTTAGAATTTTTTCCACCAGGAGGAATGCACTTCTCAGGACAAAAAGGTAAATCATTGTGTTCGTGATGTAAAGTCTCTGGGTACAACAAATCTACTTCTAGTATGTAACCGAAATCAAAATTGTCCGGAATTTTACTAACGTCTAAAGTAGCCATTTCATCTTCGTTTAAAAACCTAAAGTCTGATAATGGTAATGCTTGACACATACTGTACCCATATAAATTATTACAGTCTAAATATACTATAAAGGAATCAGGCTGACTTGAATCATAATTAGGTATGTATTTATGATTTGCCTTGGCATACCGTTTCGAGCACATGCACACCCCACCCCGGATACCACTTTGAATTAATCGATACATTTCTAAATCAGTTATTAATTCTAATCGGACCCCTGTTTTAAGAAGCATCGAATCAAAAGACAAAGACGGGGCAGTCAAATAAAATAAACAGTCGACTTCGTAAAATTTTTTGCATGTGATTCTGAAATTTTCAAATATATCAGTTAACAAAAGCACATCTGTTTTGAGATATAAATCAGTGTATTCCCCTAAGTCGTGGATGCAAAACGTTTTCCAAACTCTCTGGGCATGCTCATAATCACCATCACTAATATCTTCATTAGTAATAGAATTATAAAACTTATCCCTAGATGGTAAATTTTGTTCTGTATAACGATTCCACTGACACATATAATCGTAAGGATAAACCCCTTTTCTCGTAAGCAAGTTAAATTTAATTTCATTAGAAAAATATTTTCTCAAATTTGTGAATTGCTCATTTATCATAGTCTTGGATAATTTTTCCAAGCTCGTATTCAAAAACTTAAACGAGTCTACGAATCGAAGCTGAATGCTAATATCTTCAGAGATAGGGATATACTTCGTGAATGAAATATAATTTTCTTTTGATTTTGGAATGACTTTTATAGGTCCAGGTGTTTCTCCTAATTCTTTAATAAATAAATGACAATCGTATCCTGACAAGTTATGAAAAATTATAGGTATAAACTCAGGCAGCTGAAATTGCAAATTGCAATGTCTGTGTGCAGCGCCACGATAGTTTCCTGACACATGACAATGGTCACGCACTTTATCGCATAAGAGTAAATTATTACAAATGTGACACACACTAGCGTTTTTGAACTCTTTGGATTGTTTTTCTGAAATTTTCATGCTAACAGGTTGAGCTAAAATTCTTTGAATATTTTTTGCATCATCATACAGAGACGCAACAAACTTTTGCACACAATCAGGTCCTCGATAAGAAACAAAACGATTATAACTAGAATCAGACACACACACAATATGATAAGCAAACGCCGCAGGTACGTGACGTTGTAACGTACTTGTACCGCTTAGGCTAGGATCAGTCTCACAGCCTTGATAACGTTCAAGGAGCGTTTCACAATCAGCATATATCACGAAAGGCATCTCTTGTTTACGATTATAATTTTTAAATTGTATGAAGGAACCTTCACGTGGAAGTTCGGTAGCTACACCACAGCATAAATGATTTTCATATTTTATAGTCGAGTTAAAAAACAGTAAACAACATTCACAAAAATACAACTTTTCATGATGTTTTGTCACTTGGCTTCGAACTAGACGTGGTAAATCTTTTATGAGGCAATAATGATTACCCTTATCACTTTCTAAATATAATAAATGTATTGTTTTTTTACTTTTGTCATTTTTCGAATTATATAAAGGGCCCGTAACAGTTTTACCGTTATCTAAACCATAAACCATGATCCTAATATTAGGATTGTTCTTTTCAAACACCGCTATGTCTGAAAAACCAACAGGAAAAGACATACCTTGAATGTTAAATAATCCTTGAAATTTAGGATAAGATGAAACTCGCTCAGGGTGTTTTTTAACTGGGCATAAAAATGCAGTGATACACCACAAAAAACAATAATCATCTTTATTTTGAATATTTAAGCATGCCTTCTTAATTTTGATAAATTTAGGTAAATCAATATATCTTGAACCTCGTAACGGTTGATATTTGTTTATATTGACTTCTAGATGTGAGTTTGTCATAAAAGTCCACCCACTATCCCTTTCTTGGAATTCTTCGACTTTTTTCTTCAAATTATTTGTAATAGAAGAAATTAACTCATCATAATTATGATTCAAATACACTATTATATTTTTTGTATTAAATGATTTTATTTCCTGAGTGTTATCTTTAAACAAAAGAAACAACGCAAATAGTTCAAAGTTAATTTTTAAACAGGTATGGGCCTTTAAATTTTTATCTAAAAGTCCTTTTATTTTATCTTTAATGTTATTGAAGAAGGACTCAATAGAATTTGCATCAGATTCATTAGTAGACGTAATTCGATAAGTAGCAATTCGACTTCGAAAAGCCGATGAAACCGTTTCAATGCCTTCGCCTATAATAATGCAACCTTTATCTTTATGTTCGCGACTTCTCAAATGTCCTGTCCACTTTTTATTAGGAACAGACTCACGGCAAACTGTACAAAAAGGCATGTTGAAACTTACTTTTTATAACAAAAGGAATAAATAAGAAGTTAATTAAAATTTATGATTATCGGTAAGGTACGGGATAACGGAGAAAATTAATTTAAAAACAACGTTTGATACAATACTTAAGTTTAAATTTAATTAAATGATCAATTTAAACATATACTTAAAATTTATACATATATCAACCACTGTAAAATATAGGTTCGGCTTTGCTAAAAACTTCAAAACCTCTTTTTACAAACTTTTGGAGGGCTTCCCACTCTAACGTGCCCTCATTTGTTTGAAGTTTTAAGCCTATTTGTGCCTTCTTCCAACGTTCCTCCGGCTTGGAGGTGACCGCGTCCGCCGTACGATACACCTTTAACTCGATGTAGTAGTCCCCGTCGCCTTCGATCGTTCTTCGCACTTTCCCGTTGGCAACTCGGCTGACAATCGAAGACGTGAGACTACCGGTGGGATTTAGGCCAAACTTTGACTCCTCTAGCCCAAACAAGTCGTCTGGTGTTGCCTTTTTCTTGCTCGTCCTATAAATATTAAAATTTAAAGTTAGTTAAAATATAAATAATATTGTTGGTGAGTTTTTGTTCGTGGAGTTTAGATCTTTCCAGTCAAACATGTTACTATCCCAACTCAATTAACAAAATCTGTTACATATAAAAAAATAGGAGTTTAAAAAATATAGTGTTTTTTTGATCATTTAAGGCTGCGTCGACCGTAGAACTATTAGACACCGCGCTTGTTCACCCGTGGTCATTTTTTATCGTAGTCGTGTTAATTCAAGTACTTTATTTAAAGTTAAATCAG
Organism: Ypsolopha sequella; assembly: GCA_934047225.1. Taxonomy (NCBI): domain Eukaryota; kingdom Metazoa; phylum Arthropoda; class Insecta; order Lepidoptera; family Ypsolophidae; genus Ypsolopha; species Ypsolopha sequella. The sequence goes on from OW203985.1 coordinate 13,317,958, forward strand.
ACAGGTCTACAAACAATCATAACTAAAAAGTATATACCAATAAAATAAAAAAACTATTAATTAAATGAGACTTGAGGATAAATAAATACTAACCTAGTATCTTCAGCTGTAGCAGGAGCTTTACGCTTGTTCGTTGAAGTCCTTTTTTTGTTGCTTGTCGATGCTTGAGGGACAATAGGGGCTGCCACTACGCTAACACTTTCGTATTCTGAGTCAGACCTGAAAAATAATAATAAATTTGAAAAAAAAAAATCATAATAAAAGTGTTTTTATTAACTATATCTTAGGAGTATATGTTTCAAATTTAATAAAGAAAAACGCTATAATAAAAATAGAGATTAGGTAATTTGTATATTAAAGGGCTTTCGTACACATACTTGGACTAAGAGCATAAAGCTAATAAAAGAGACAAGACAATTTAGAAAATCAAGAATTTTGGAAGACGTACTTGCATTAAGAAATTAAAATAAAAATACAGATAAGAAAATTTTGAAAATAAGGGTAAAAGGTACTTACATACTTGGATTATGAGCTTCGTGGTCGAGAGAAAAAAACGTTAACAGAGGTGACGACTGGCAGCAACTCGCACTAACTTCACTTGAAAATTAGGGAAAATGTGTGCTCCAAACCGTAAACAATTAGTTTTTGTACAAAAATAATGCATGATAAACAGTTTAAACAGCCTATCTTTTAAAGGTAGTAATGATGTATTCCTGTTAATCGATTATATGTTTTATCACCTTACATATAAAATACAGATCTATACTTCCGTAAGTACTTTTTAATACCTTAGGTAGGTATTCGATCAAAAATTTTATAATTTTACTGCAATAGTACATTATTGTAGAGCACGGAAAATAAGCAAATACTTAACGAGTATAAATTTTAAGACCGAGTCGAAGGCGAGAACTGTAAATAATACGATTACTGCTACCGTTTTTGATAATGGTAATGGTATCTGTTCCTATATCTCGTTAACGATAACGATACCTATGTATTATAACGTTAATGTACTGATATTTTTTTTTTCTGATTCCGATTCAGGTATCGATACCACTATTAACTTAATGTGAAAAGAGTGAAAGAGGGGTGTAAGGATCGTAGAATATGATTATCTGTAAAGTTTTTAGATCGCAATGAAGTCTAGACCAGAAATTTTAAATAAATAAAATACCAACATTTCCAAACAATTTAGTAAAAATACACTTTCTACGGGGTGTAAATTAAATGGTATACTTTCTTAAACACAACATATTCATGAAATGATGGAATATGATATAATTATATAATAGATAGTGATGGAAATCATATTTTTTATATTTTTATTTTACTAGATAAAGCTTAAAAATACAAGTTATTTACACAGAGCGTAAACAAGATATTGCTCTTGGCTAATGATGATTACCGATATACATTTAAACTACTATAATTAATAACAAGTTAACTAAAAGGTCACTTTTGTGGATATAAACAAATTCATGCTGCAGTAATCACTCACCGAATTTTCAGTATTAATTTAGCTCTATCAACAAGTCACTCATATAAAAAACATCCGGTATAATACGATTTCGCAACATGAATGTCAGTAAGTTCTCAAATTTCATACACGCTCTCGACTCTATTAACTGACTCAGCAGCACATGGTGACCGAAAGTAGAACAAGTAGCTCTTGGTCAATGATGATTAGCAATATACATTAAAACGACTATAATTATTATCAAGTTAACTGAAATATGACTTTTGTGGATATAAACAAATTCATACTAGAGTGACCACTCACCGAATCTCCAGTATTAATTTAGCTCTATCAACAAGTCACTTATATAAAAAACATCCGGTATAATATGATTTCGCAACATGAACGTCAATAGGTTCTCAAATTTCATACACGTCCTCGACTCTATAAACTGACTCAGCAGCACGTGGTGAACGAAAGTAGAACAGGTAGCTCTTGGTCAATGATGATTAGCAATATACATTAAAACTACTATAATTATTTACAAGTTAACTGAAAGATGACTTTTGTGGATATAAACTAATTCATACTGGATGCTTGGTAAGTGATCACTATCACCCATAGTAATTGACTGTCGGAAACAAAAAATAATAACAATAAAATCAATTTTACAAAAAAGGTGATCTCTGATCGGTGAATCTTGAAGTGATCACTTACCGAGTCACCAGTATGAATTTGGTTCTATCATTTATACAGTAGCATCAAAAAAGCTAAAGGGGTCAAAATGTCAGTTGTTCGTAAACTTAGTACAGCGGATTGTGGATATAAACTAATTCATACTGGATGCTTGGTAAGTGATCACTATCACCCATAGTAATTGACTGTCGGAAACAAAAAATAATAACAATAAAATCAATTTTACAAAAAAGGTGATCTCTGATCGGTGAATCTTGAAGTGATCACTTACCGAGTCACCAGTATGAATTTGGTTCTATCATTTATACAGTAGCATCAAAAAAGCTAAAGGGGTCAAAATGTCAGTTGTTCGTAAACTTAGTACAGCGGATTGTGGATATAAACTAATTCATACTGGATGCTTGGTAAGTGATCACTATCACCCATAGTAATTGACTGTCGGAAACAAAAAATAATAACAATAAAATCAATTTTACAAAAAAGGTGATCTCTGATCGGTGAATCTTGAAGTGATCAGTTACCGAGTCACCAGTATGAATTTGGTTCTATCAACAAGTCACTTATATAAAATACATCCAGTATAATATGATTTCGCAACATGAACGACAATAAGTTCTCAAATTTCATGCACTTCCGCAACTCTATAAACTGACTCGGCAGCACGTGGTAAACGAAAGTAGAACAGGTACCTAATTTAATAGTTTTAGTTCCAGAAGGAGCGCTAAACATTTTTTAATTTTATAAAATTTTTGATTTGATTGGGTATATCTTTTCTGTACAAGACAAATATATGAACCCAATTGACCCTGTTGTTCCTAATTTGTATCTGGATGAAAGCTAATGCTTTCTAATTTTTAAAAATAGTTTTACACTAATTTAATGGATAATTAAATTTATTTAAAAATTAGATGGTACATATAATAGTTGATCACTAAATTAAAGGATAATTAAAGCTATTTTAATAAGAAAACGGCCTTCACCCCACTTTCTTAGATTTGTAGATATTTATTTAGAATTTCTATTATATTATACCTATAATTATACATATTTTATTAGAATATCATAGTTGAGATGAATATTATCGATATGTTATATAAATAGAAGCGTTTGTTCAATTTTTTGTTTCTAAATGATTCATTAATTGAATGAAAAAGTAAGCCGATAGTTTCAAACGTCTGATTCACAATACTTACATACACACATATAAATGTAACATACTATTAGACTAACAGTGAAGATATCATTCAGTGTGCTCGTTGTTTTTATTGCAATCATACTTGAATTTCACGAATCTAATGCAAGGACTGTGCGTCTTTGAGATTCTTTTCAACTTGATGCAAAGACCAAGCGGCTTTGGAGTTGATGTTGCCAGCTAAATTTCAAAAATTTAAACAGGTTTTGAAATCTTATGCGAGAACTAAGCGTTTTCGGGATTTTAGATATAGGTCTTATGCAGAAACTGAGCGTTTTTGGGATCAATCAAGAGCTATATGAGAACTATGTGTTTTTGGGTCTTGATTTTAGTACTAGATCTTACGCAGGAACTGAGCGTTTCTGGGATCAATCAAGAGTTAAACGAGAACTATGTGTTTTCGGATCTTGATTTTAGTATAAGATCTTATGCAGGAACTGAGCGTTTCTGAGATCAATCAAGATTTACACAAGAACTAAGTGTTTTTGGGTCTTGATTTAGTTTTAGATCTTACGCAGGAACTTAGCGTTTCTGGGATCAATCAAGATTTAAACGAGAACTACGTGTTTTCGGGTCTTGAAACTATTACATTTCTCAGTTAAATTTAGCTGGCCTCATTTCATAACTGCTAGTCAAAATATATATTTTAAAATTACTAAGTGAGATATCGGTTATATTTTTGAAATATGCAGAATAGAAGAGACCCGTGTAAGTTAACTTTTTCACAGTATATTATTGGGCACAGCTTCCAAACACACGAGTGAATGGAGAGAGCGGGTGAATGGAGCGGAGCAAAACAGAAGACACTAATGTAAGTTAATTTTTTACAATATATTATTGGGCACAGCTGTCACAGCTTCCAAACACACAAGCGAACGGAGTGAGCGGGCGAACGGCGCGGAGCGAAGCGAAGCAAAGTGAGCTGTGTGTTTGGAAACTGGGACAGCGTGCCCAATAATATACTACTATTGCTTTCTTTGTATTTTGAGTCACCGGAATTTTGTTCTCATTGTTCCGTGTGGTAAAGGTTTTAATATTGTTTTTTCTCTTCTAATTCCAGGGTGTTTTTGTTTTCAAGATCTTCGTGTTTACAAGATCTTCTTTTTTTCGGGATTTACCAGCTGGCAGAGTAATGACCGCCGCGTGGTGTACGCAGTAAGCAGTTCCTTTTGTCTGCGTGGACGTGGATCGTTGACCTTGAAGGGGGCAGCGGACGGCGTGTCATTTCCGTGGAGTTTAATGGAAAAATTCAAGTAGTGTTGGAATTTTTTACTTTTATCCACACACAGTTAAGATACCTAGGACGGTATGTTTTCAGGACACATAGTTATGTGTCCTATTAGTATTCAAGGGTAAATTCTTCTTCCTGTTTCACCGAATAACCCAAACTGTAAAATTTAATGTTCCGTAATATTTTTTTTACCTGGTAGAACTGAATGGAGTACCAGACGATTTGGTTTAAAGTGTATGTACGACAAATATTTGTTGTTTGTAGGATCTACGGCTCCCCTGAGCTAGAGTTTAGTGTTGTGAATAGTTAAGTTTTATGTTTAAATAACTGATTAAAGTAACTTTATAATGGTTTTTTTTGCAATCACGCCTTGAACTGGAACGTAATGTTTTTTTCAAAATAATTCCATTGTTGCTCCCTCAAGTAAGTCGCTCAAGCTACAAAACAACGAACAGTCATGCTTTTTCATTCTTTAAATCTATGGACGTAATAAAATTGTAAGTATAACGTTATAATATAGCTGAATAAATAGCGCGCTATCTAAAAGAAGCTCATAGGTTATAGCGTTAACAAAATATAGCCGTTATACAACACAACTTGGACCGAACGCTTGTGTCGCTTGTTGGCCGCTCCCGCTCCCTCAGACTCACTCAAGTCTGAGGCCGCTCCGTATGTACTCGCTAGGTACTGCGCAGAGAGCTGCGTTTCCATTCCAGTATAATATAGAATCAGAGTACCTACCTAACTCGTGAGTCGTGAGTGAAAGACGCAAATGAGCTATTACCGGACAGATGAGTTATCTCATTCTTAACTCACTTGATTTTCACGTGTGTCTTTATATCTTTTAATAGGGCATAAATGAAAAAAAAATGTTTCGCGCGGTACGGCGGTGGTTCAGGCCGTATCATATCATATAATTAATAAATACGAAGGTTTTTGAACTAAAAAAATGTACACAATGCGCTTCCAGCTGGTGTTGTAGTAACTAAACTATTTCAAGGGTAATCCATCACGGCTGTCTGTATCGATATTAACGTTTCACTTCTGGACTACTGTTAAAATCAATCAGGCAGGTACTTATATCGTTTTAGTTACCCTGCGTTCCGAAATAGAATTATATCGCTAAAATCGATTACGAAAGTATGAAGTGAATGGCTTATGATCCATTATAATTCTATTACGGACCGCAGGGTTAGTCGTCACTGACTGATATGACTGTGTTGAGTTACTGACACACAAGAGAGACATGTGTCACTGAGCCGAAGTGAGTTATGTCTCTTTTCTTTTTAGTGACACATTTTGCGCAACTCTAATAGTATTCTTTGGCTGCGTGCGCTATGAGGACACTTACTATACTCTGATGTAGAATAGAAGCATATCATACTTATACCGAAGCCACTCACAGGGAACTCGACCGAACAGGGTTGCCAACTTCTCAAAGGAAAACGTGTCACAACAAAAAGCGGCAAATTCAAAAAATCTCAAGCTGTTAACACCGTTAACACTCCGGAAAAACAACTTTGGTACATTTTAGTACACTTGTGTTACAGTATATTATTATTTATGATCTTTCCTTATTTTATACCAATGAAAAAGAAACAAAATAAACTTATGGATACGAGTATATTAGGTTTTTACTTATGAAATTGCTGTTTTCTATAGAGAATTTGAAGGAAACTCAATTTTCAAAAATAACATTTTTGCATTTTTTTTTAGGAATTGCAAATCCAAATTATTTCGTTTCTTTTGTGTATGAATGAGACAACATTAAGTTAACAGCAACATTCATTTAATTTTTGAAGTGTCAGCTGCAAAAAATTGGGGAAAACCCTAAATACAAATTAGGTGTGACCCGTGCACGAACCTATACCCCATCCATGGACCCGTGACTATGGTCTTCCCTTTCAGGGAAAGACAAGGGGATATGAGCCTATACCCCTTACAGACCCGTCTAATACAATCGTGCGTGTGTAGCTGTCCTCGTACAGCGTGCAGCTACTGCAGGACGAGGAGAGTCACTCAGGTCTGAAAGGGCTATTGTCTGAATTTTTCTTTACAATTCGTTTGACTTGTGGTCTTGTGGCGTGACCATCAGAATAAGAATATCTCATTCTGAGGCGTGCCCACAGATATGATACATTTGTGTGGGTGTGACCAAAGAGAAAAAATAGGGCAAATTATATACAACACAATAGACGTTTTGTCTTTCTTCACTCGTTTTGGTCAGATTGGTGGGGTACCTAATTTTTTTAACGAGCGAGCGAATTTGTCTAGTATACTTGAACAAGTCGCGTTTGTATGGATGAATGTTTGTCCGACGATAACTTGAGTATCGTTGATCGGAACCTAATAAAATTTAATAAGCGAGTAAATGAGACAAAAATAATTTTTAACTCCTTACTGCATGGCGTCCCATATTTGCACAGTAAATGTTTTTCCCAAAAATTTATATTTTATTTCTTTTTTGCTGCTGACAACACTTAAATCTAAAAACAGGTAAAATTTTCTAACGTCTAGTGTGTGTGAAATGGGTACAACACTAAAAGAACCTGACGAAATGTCAGTTTGAATCCAAACTTTCGCAGGAGGTGACTTTATATGTCTGTGCTCTTCGTTTTCTTTGATTTCTATGAATGTTACTGCTTGAGTTTTTTTTTGTGAATAAAGCAATTATTTAGGTACTTAAATATGTGAATATGAACTCCGGTTCTATCGTAATTTGATACTTTTTCCCAATTTTACCTTGTTGCATATCTGGGACGCCATGCAGTAGCGGCTCAAAAGATCATCCCATATATGGGACCGTATGCAGAACGGGGAAAATATTGCTTTGTGCATATTTAAAACATCATGCAGTTATGGTGTTATTGCGTTTGTCATACATAAAACGTCTCTATTTATTATTTACTTCTATCTGCTTGTTTTCTGTTTTTGCTATGGCTTTTTGGACTAAACTTCTAAAAACATAACTTTATGGTTCTAAATAATATAAATTTATAGTTTACTAAGAAATAAAATTTTGTATTTTTAATTAAATCTTTAATAAAATACATTTATATTTTTATTACATTTTTATCATTAACAGTTTTTACTTTCTGCTTTTCTATGCTGCGTCTTCAATGGCCGCGTACCTATAAATTGTCCCTAAATGCATGAAGTCCCATATTGGCACACCACAATTTTTACACCCTTAATGCATAAGGTCCCATATACGGGACATACAGTTTTTTGAGGATTTTTCAAAAAATACAAGTAGAATATTTTTTTACATATTTTTTACGGCTATCCTATTGCTTACTATTACACATAAATTTTTCTCAAAGCGATCTAAAAATCCATGCAGTTAAGTTTGAACATGAGCCAAATCGATCAAGGGGTCGGTTGCCGAGATATGGGGTTGTAAGAGGTACATCAGAGGTAGTTCAAATATTTTATGCCCCTAGAAAAAACCCAAATAAGTTTGGGTCCTAAACAGAGCCCAATCCGCGTATTGTCAGTGGCCGTGGGGCTAAAAGGTTTGGGGTTGAGCACTAAACGCTTTTCTTTTCTGTCTGCGCGGGCTCTTAATACTGTTAGCACAATTAGGAACACGCTGTTGCTATACATTCTCGGACCGAACGAACGGTCCTACTGCTCGACTCATTACATTAGTGAATGACGTTAATATTTTTAAAATTTGTCTATGTTGTGTCAAAATTTTCGCGTGCTGGGACGGATGACAAGATTGGATTCGTGTTTTGTCGTAACGAAATAGTTTTTAGCTGGATTAATCTAAAAATATACCTGAGATAGATCGTAGACAGCAGGAAAATTCTGTTTCCTTCGAAAAATCAACCCCAATTTCCAAAGTAAGTACATTTGCGATATTTTGGTTTTTTCTAAAATGGCGTCACTCGCGCCTTCTTGGATCAGATTAGAAAACAAAACTCTTTTTCAGATGCCGAACATAAAATTGCAGTCGTCTGACAATGAGATATTCGACGTTGATGTCGAAATCGCGAAGTGTTCTGTTACAATAAAAACCATGTTGGAAGATTTGGGCATGGACGAAGATGAAGAAGAAGTGGTTCCCTTACCCAATGTGAATTCCGCTATTTTGAAGAAAGTGATTCAATGGGCCACTTATCATAAAGATGATCCACCTCTACCCGAAGACGACGAGAACAAAGAGAAACGCACAGATGATATTTCATCATGGGATGCTGATTTTTTGAAAGTAGATCAGGGTACATTGTTTGAACTAATTCTAGCTGCTAATTATCTAGATATTAAAGGGTTATTGGATGTTACGTGCAAGACTGTGGCTAACATGATTAAGGGCAAAACCCCTGAAGAGATACGCAAGACCTTCAACATTAAAAACGATTTTACTGCAGCGGAGGAAGATCAAGTGCGCAAAGAAAATGAGTGGTGTGAAGAAAAGTAAACCAGTATTGTTTCACCTCAACTCAATTCTCAAGTTTTAGTTTAACTCTATAAAAATAAGTACCTAACTAATTTAATTGTTAGTTAAAAATTTAACAAGTGTTTAGCTAATGTAGCTGGTGCATAATCTTGATGTTATTTTGCAGCTGATGTTCAATTTAACCTGAAATTGTATTATAGTACTAATTTTTCTACTTTTGCAGCCCTTATTTTTCCATGAATTTGGTCTGGCACAGGGTGGCCATCTTGATGTTTAGTCCCAAGTTATTGTAATTCAGGTAACTTAAATTTTGGATATTGAAAACACTGTAAACTGTACATACATACCTAAAAATAATAAATCTTTTTTTAAATATTGAACTGTAAATTAATTAAAGTAATCCACTTAGTTCTCTATATTATTAACTATATTACGAGACAGGTAGGAGTGCAGGCGATTTCATACTGACATGTGTGTACTCACCTGCATACCTGCCATTTTGTGAACTTATATTGTTATGAAACTCTTTAAAGATTGTCCATCTAAAACCTGCCTAAGCTCCAAGTTGTATCAGTTCTTATTATCTGATCTAAGTTCTTATGGTGTGCCACATACATTAGACATGTATGCCCTTTGTCCACAAAAATCCATTGATGGATTTTTGTGGACTTTATGTCCACTTTAATCCATTACTTGGGACTGTTGTACGGAATGTATTTTTTTGGACAAGATGAGTAACTAAAAATCCATTAACAAGATATTGATACACAAAAACACTTTCAAGCCCAGTGTTATGTTCTAAAATGTTAAATCCCAAAACAAATAAAAAAAACAGATCTTGTGACTTTCAACAAATAGGTAACAAGTCCAAGTGACATATGATTTATTTTTATACAGATGTCAAAATTGACATGTGATTAATTTTTCATAGATTTTTTGACAGATGTCATGGCCATTCATTGGTTATATTGGTCTTCAATCCAAGTTCATTTCAAACAATCATTCTTCCAATTCTAGTGATAGCCAAGTCAGTATTAATTATTAATATATCCATAAATTCATGATGGACTTATGATGGATGAAAGTAACGCCTTTTTCAATAAATTTTAAGTCATTAATCTTAAAAAACAACAGAATAGGATAAAAAAATATAATACGGGGAAATATAATGAAATGAAATTAGATATATTTATGTAATATCAGATCAGATACACTTATTACTAGTGGGCTTTTAATTAAAAGAAAAAAAAGTTAGAATAACTTAAATTTTTACAAATAAAATGTTATACTTGCTTGCATAGTAAAAGATGTAGGAAGGAATAATGATGAGCAGCAGATGTGTAAGATACTTTATTAACAAACAGTTTTATTAAATAACTAAACTTAAAAATAGAATCACATCAAAATGCCACCATTAAATGAGTCTATTACAGCTCACGTTATACTACGGAAAGTATCATCAACCTTCGTATGTGTGTACTGGATGAACAAAGTCTCCAAACAAGTGAGAACAGGGCTGTCGAAACGACCAGGAAATGAGCTGCAAGTTGCTGCTCCGAACAGCAAGCCAATGAAAAATGCAAAGCTGACCAAAGTTAGTAACACACACTGACATTTAATGTTGTGCTGCTTCAACATTACCTTGCATTTCAGCAAGAAGTTGTAAACAGATCTGAAACACAAAATGTTTTTTTAGAAGTGTTCAGGTGTATATCTTGTTTTCATACATATTTGTACCCCCTGCCTCTGCCCTGGGCACTTTATTTCAGACTAATAGTGAAAACCCCATCGAAATCTATTTAATGGTTCTCAAGATAACTAACATTGTAGGTAGATTTGTAAAATAGTAAATGCATTTTGGAGTGGACCTGGAGACAGGAGGATACTGCGCAGGTGATAGATAACTATAACTTCATGCATGCCCTTCTGATAGCCGTTCATAAAGTAACAATTTCGTCAGGTTCCAACACTGAAAGCAGGACAGCGTAAGTATATAATTTTCAACGCGTGCGACAGAGGTGGCATTAAGAACCAGTGTCGCGACCCCTAATTTATGAACGCAGCCCTGTACCAGCCCAAACTGTAGGGCAATCATTCTTCGAAAAAAGCCTGCTATCTGCACCTAGCGCTATCTATATGTTTTCAAGGATATCTGATAGACCACCAACCTCATTTACACTCCCGCGAGGCGAAAGCCTGAAGGGTACAAAGCAATATGACTAAAGCGAAATGCAAGAGTTTGTCTCTGTAAGTACCTCAGAAAAAGAAATATTATTCTGAGGTAAGTACTCATATAGTGTGATATACTTCGCTTGGTCCTCTTCATGACATTGATAGGAGTGGACCGAGTTTGTTGGTTGGTAGGTACAGTAGGACGTAGGTGTACCTACTTCCATAGATAAATAAAGGAAGGATAGATTGCTATCTCCTTGTACTGATCGCAATACTAAAAATAACGTTGCTAGATGGCGTTACTTGTCTCGCTGGAAATGAAATTTGTCTGAAATCGACGAAATATAGCATTTTACTGTTCTGGTTCATCATATTTATTTATTTTATGAATGAAAACAAACACAAAATTTTCATAACATCGCATCAGAAAATAGCGAATTCTTAATCAGGTGTTTTTAACATTTTTTGCATTAAACTTTCGGTGGTAAGCTGGCAATCTAACTAAGCGTGCAGATGGTTATTCTAAATTCCGGTAGATGGCGCACAACGATCATTATTTATTTACCTAACACACACTACTCATATACATACCGGTATATAACTTTACTCTTTGACTCAACTGTCATGCACGGTTGAGCGATTTATCCTCAGATTTATTGTATGCCATCGCGTATTGTCGTGTTCTAGCAAATTTTTGTTTTTGTGGGCGCAGTATAGTTGCTACACACACACACACACACATCGAATTTCGTTTCATCAACTGTTCGATAGATGGCACTAGGTATGTCACAATTTATCTAGTATCAAAAATAATAAGTCGAACTACTAGGTACCGGCGAAAATAATAAGTTTTACGCGGGCTTTGTTCTAATGTATGGAGCTCAGATAATCTGAGGTATGGAGTGAGCAATTTATCCTTCCTTTAGTTATCTATGCTACTTCTTAAATAAGATTAGATAAATCAATTGATTGTGTTATTGAAGAATAATATGTTGAATGTATAATGAACTATGTATTATAGTTGCAAACCTTGTACTGTTATCACAAAGCAGCTTATCAGTTTCATTAAGAAGTCTTTGTAGTTGCTGTTCAGCTAATGTTATAACTGCGCACTTTTTGTGCAAGATGTTGGCGATTTCGCCGTCAGGGTCCGTGCCACAGGTGCATCCAGCTCTCGGGGAATCGCTGCCGTACCCCTCGTTGGGAAATGACGTCCCCCCGAAATCCACATTGGAATCTTCTCGACGGAACGATGCTTCCTTACTTTTATTGTACGACTTTCGTGTATAACGGTGTATGTTCTCTACTTGGTAGTCGACTGACGACATTACTAATGGGATCTTTTTATATTAAATGCTTTGAAGGCTTAATAAAATGCATATCAAATTATATGAGAATCACAAATGTCAATCAGAATTGTTCTCTTTGGGAATTAACAATTTACGTGACATTTCTTTTTTATAATTTTTTCTTGAAAGACCTTCTTAGCGAAGAACCTACATGGATCAGAAAGGGAGGGCTTTATTTTAGTTTGCTGCTGGACGACGGAGAAACGAGAAAGTAGAATCAATAAATACTTTGTAGTCCTTGGTGTTAACAGAGTTTAATAGGTCACATACCTAACATGTGTAATAAAATAAATGATTCGACTGATGACGGCCCCATACCGAGGGCCGAAATATATCGAGTTATAATTTTTTTAATTCGCGTAGCTTAATTAAAAAAAGTATTTTTTTTAAATTTTTTTTTAGAGAATTTACGCGCTTTTAGATCAAAGTTTTCAATATTATGGTATTTAAATTAGTCATTATTTATTTATGATTTTTTAAAGAATTTCCGGATGTTACGTCACATGACTCATTTTAGGCCTGATACTGAATGCGGACTTTTGCCTTGCTTGTAAAAAAAAAATCTGTCATCCACAGAGTACTATATTGCTACATCTGGCAATAAAAAATCAAACAACAACAACAACGGAACTATGTTGAGTGTTACCAACGCCTGCAAAAAAAACCCTAAACTGGTGCCTATTAATCACGTGACGTATATTTGGCTGAAATTTAACGCCCTACCATCTCGGTTATTAAATTTTAAAACGCAAATAAACTAGTCGTTCGCCACGAAATATGAACTCGCGATTCGATCTTGACCGATTTGGCTCGAACTTAAAAATTCAAATTTCATGTCGTTCCGATCAACGATACTCTCGGACAAACACACAACAATTCATACATACATAATTATATTTGGTATCTCTCATGTATGATTGTCAATATTAATCCATCACAGAAATTGTTGTCATCAAAAATTATATTTATTTTAATAATGCGTTACTACATAACAAATAAAATTAACCGATCAATCTGGGATTTCGTAACAAGACAGCAACACTTACTGCGTTCAGTTATATTTATACTGTGACCCAGACATGGACTTCATGTTCTGTTCTGTGACTCTGACAGTAATATTTTTTAACTTGATGGCAAGCGACACATTTCTATACAGCCTTCAGTCAAGTGACGTCACACGAAGGTCAAATGAAAGTTGCAAGCTTTTTCGTAAAAATATTCATCATCATAAGGTTTTTCAGAACAAAAGTTCTAAAATACGGCTTATTAAACCTAAATCTCGAAATGGTTTTCGAATTAACACACCTTAACATATTTTAATCTATGCGAATTGTTTTAATAATAATACTAATCAAAAGCTCGTAAAAGTTAAATATAATATATTTATAAACGTAATAAAATAAACAACTGCCTACCTAATAAAACATTAAATGCTTGATTTCTCGTGTGAAATATGATTTAGCTAAATTATTTGGTTATGCCAAATTATTGCTGAAGACCCAGGAATAAGAAACGTACCACTTAATTTTTTTACAAACACGTAAAAAAATTGATTTCTCATCCCCATACTTCAATCCAGAGAACTCTTCTACCGATTCAATCCCCAACACCATTCGGTCAGTATGAGAACCACACATTTAATATTGTGAGTTTGATACAAACAAAACCAGGTAGCCCACCATGCCTGAGACTGACTGATGGCGGTATATCCATCGGTGGGCAGCGGCGTTACTGGTGCAAGGGTTTCGGCACAGCACTCACCAACCCGCACGCTCAGCGTGTGTGGGTATGGGCATCACTTCCAAGAGGACCACCAAGAGTGGAGAAATCTTTGAAAAGCTTATATGTCCAGCAGTGGACGAAGACAGGCTGATGATGGATGGATGGATGGATGGAGTCTTAATTTTAAATGTACCGTCAATTAATTGCCGAGTCTTCAGTATAATGGCTGTTTAGAAAGGCCTGATTTTACAATAACTTAATTAAAACTATACATATATACAAAACAAATAACCTTGGTTAATCTCCAAAGGATTGATGCATGAACTTTTTCGAGTATTCGTACACAACGAAGAGGACCGCAGTAGCAGGTATCGTCCTCACTAGCGTAGGTTTGAGTCCGTTGTACAATGCAAGCACACCTGGAAACAAATAATCGTAGACTTTAGAATGTCTCCAAACATACCTTTATCTACTCCCATACTGCAATAACGAAATTGCAACATCAAACGCGAGTTTTATAAGTACCTAGATTGTTTATCCGACGTTATATATTATAACACCGCGATTCTGCGCTGCGATTGGCCTAATTTATTATAAAACCGCTAGAGAGCCAATCAACAACAGATACGAGAAATAAGTCCCGACCTACGAAATTATTATTCGTAGGTCCCGACCTTATTTTTAAAGCCCCCTTTATCCAGATTCGCCTTCAAGGCAGTATTACTGAATGAAGGACCTGAGGTTCATGAACGAGTGTTCTTCCTGTCATTTTGTTGGTTGACAATATTATAAATAAAGACGATATTTTTGATGGTCGTAGATAAAGTATTGTGTGCAACTGAACATAATTAGACATTGGGACAATCGTGCAAAACAATCACTTAACTCGTGTCCCAATGTCTCAAACATGAAGCAACAAGCCAGTGGTCTCAAATTATGTTATAGTGGCACAAAATACTATTTTAGAACTGTAGTGAGTGAGACCTATGTTATAGTGGCACAAAATACTATTTTAGAACTGTAGTGAGTGAGACCTATCTATAGCTACCTACCAATATTACCACCTCAATTGGTTAATGTGCTGTACATAAATGGTTACTTGATTACTTTTATTTAAGTAATATTGTAATATCTATAAACCACATTCGTTACAAATAAACCATGAGTATTCATGAGTTTGGGCCTTGACCACTGACCTCTGTCTAGCCGATAGCCATACTAAGATTTAGATACCGTTTAAGGCGATATGCGAAAAAAATACGGGTGTTTCTTTTCTGTGTATTTCATGAAATACACGGAAAATTATAATCAGTTTCTGGTATATGCATTTTGACTATATAATCTAGGGTTTTGAAATTGGAAAACATGTTTGGATAAATATTCCTCGATAGAAATAATTGTTCAAAATGAGGTCTTCAAGCACACTTTTTCTCCTCGTTTGACGAATAGGAACCATATACAGAACTCAAACATATTTTATTAGGTGTGTTTTAACAATATCTAGAGATTTGATATTTGAAATTTTGCTAGCTATTTTAGTTTTTTTTTTAAATATAAAACCAACTTTTTTCCCTTTTGCCCTGAATCCGCCCCTCTCGCACTGCGCGATTTTGCGCTTAGAGTGACACAAAATAGCATTAATTTGCTCACATATCACGGTGTAAAAAATATATGAATAATTTGATATTGTTCAAAACATAGGTATCATTGCAGTATAGAAACGCAGAAAGAAAAGTAAATCTGGATGTGAGGAGCTCTGAACCGGGATTCGAACCCGGGACCTCTCGCCTCCTTGCGATGGATAAATCGCCAAGTCTTCAAACATAGAAATTTATCTCCTTGCCTTGCGATCTTGGATGTTTCGTCCAAGCTTGCGATGGATAAATCGCCAAGTGTTCAAACATAGATATTTGTTTCTATCATAGTTTCAGTAAAAATATATACTTTTACTATAATTTACTGGCACTGGTTTCGAGGAATCTTTAAAAAACCACAAAAATATGTATGTCCCCCCCTTATCTCCGAAACTGGTAGACCGAAAAATATTAAAAAAATGTCGATTATAGATCATAACTGGCTAATTACAGGAAAACTAGTAAAATTGGCGATTTAAAGAAAGTTGAGCACAAATGAGAAATATAAAAATAAATACATATTTTTTTATAAAAATACAATATGGGTATCAAATTGTAGGTACTTATTAAAAAGCTGATGGTCAAAATATTATAGTTTGGCTATATTTAATTGCATCTATTTCGAGAAATCCTTGAAAATCCATAAAAAATGTATGTCCCCCTTATCTCCAAACCTGGTAGACCGAAAAATATGAAAAAATCATGGTAATATGTAAAATAAATATAAAATATGTAAAATAAAATGAAAAATAAAGCCGTTGAGAAATTCACGAAAAAAATTACAAAATTAAATTTATCATAATTAGGTACGCGAGTCTGACCGACCGGTTTTTATAATGATTAAGAATAACAGTTAAACTTTTCTTAGAAAAAAAACGGAAAATGCTCGGTGACATCACATTTTTGCAATTTTTTTATAGCTATTATTTCAGCCGTTTTTTTTAACCGAGATATAATCAATTATATAATCTAGGTAACCATGAATATCACATACACATCTCTCTATGTGCCCAGGCTACTGCAATATCTATCCATTGTACTCACCTTCCTTTTGAATAATTTCGTATCCTACAGTTAAAAACTTCTGACTTTTATTTGAAATCTGGACTCGAGATTTGATGACGTCTGATGGAAATATGACTGTCCAGAGTATTAATCCTCCAACGGCTCCTGCAACCATGGTCTTGAGGAATCCTATATCCTCCTTGGACTGGCCCGGCTTTGCTAATAGCTCTCTTGTGCCTAGAAACCGAGAAATTATAATTTGTTAGCATTTTCTTCACCTACTAATATGTATAAATATGACATTTTGTACTTTTTAATCGTGCAATAAAGAATTTATGATGATGATGATGATGATGATGATGATGATGATGATGATGATGATGATGATGATGATGATGATGATGAAGTATGATACAGGTTTATTGTACAGTGAATGTATCTTCGCGATGAATTATCGTGAGGAGCCGAGCGCCACATATTTTGTAGTAATAGGTAACTTTACCTATGAAATTGCCGAAATTTTCTTATAGATCCATGAGTTCATAATTCCTGTTATTCAATAGCTATTTCCATTATTTGTTTTTTGTTTGAAAGTGGATTTTAAGGTTTTACGTCTACATTTTAAATTTTGTTTTTATTTTCGGTTTGATTATAAAAAATAAATCCTCAAAAACAGTTCGTCCTAAATGCCATCCATTTCCATGATAAGATTCTTAATAATTTTTTACAGCTGACACATTTCAATAATTAAATTAATGTTGTTGTTATCTCATTCATACACAACAGAAATTACAAAATTTGGATTTGTCATTCCTAAAAAAATGCGAAAATGTTAGTACTTACTGAAAATTGAGTTTCCTTCAAATTCTCTATAGAAAACGGCAATTTTATATGTAAAGATCTAATATATTCATAAAATATAAGGCCTGGAATCCAAAACGGTTGGAGTGGATTATTACTCTACTCTTCACCCATCTCCGCTGTAAGAGATGGGTGAAGAGTAATAATCCACTGCAACCGTTTTTGATAGGCGATCTTCCTAGTAAACCCCTGTGCGCACTGAGCTCACGTGAGTATACCATCTACATAAATAAAGTAAATGGCCGCGGGTGATTGGGCTTTTAAATCGTCTCGTTTGGCGTCGAGGTCAGTTTTGCACTGCTCCCCAAAATCACGTATTTGCCTCTATACAAGCCTGCGCCATTAAGGGCGCTGTGCTGCTCTGCTTTCGCTTGCCCTCCTTCAGTTAAGAATAAAAGATGCTCTGACAGCCGTGAACAGTCCACACCACCAAAGCAAAATTCTAACTTACAGAACCAATGGAAACTTTGCGATGGCAAAACATACACAATCCATAAGTAATAAGGTTTTGTTGAATGACTATTTAGTGAATTTTGAATTTAAGCGTTCTGTTTCGATTAATTATAAAAAGGCGGGTTTTGCACAATCCGGCTGCTAATCTTTTTTTGCGTTTTCGAACAAAACTATTTCTTGTTCTCTGATTCGATGCTCTGGTAAATAATACTTGGTTTCGTTATTATTATTAACTTGAAATTTCGAAATACTATACAGGTAATAATACTACTATACATACGAATACAGGCTACCGGCCTGTATGTGGACCCATTTTTAGCCATTAAACAGTGAACCAAATCTATGAGTTCATAGTATCAAACTATCAAACTGATGCTGCAAGTTGCGTTTTGGTATCTTATGACCTGATTCGAGGTCATTTCGCGTAGGTACCGGAAGTAGTACATTTTTCCAGTTTAGATTTGTGAGATACACTCAGTCATGACGACCATCCTTAAATAAAAAATTATCTCAACAATTATTCAACAAAAATTTATTATTATATTATTGTGTGAACTGTCATAGCAAAATTTCCATTGGTTTCTGTAAATTAGAATTTAAAAATTTAAAACGGCTGCTAAACTGGTCTTAACTTGTACAACCCGCAGCCTAGCCATTCAACTGGATGCCGCCATTTAATTAACAACCTAGGCATCCAATCAGGATCCGTATTTAACCATCAAGAGGTGGCAACTTAAGTATGGATTAAAATACAATGATTTTTTTACCTTCATACCCTCCAAAGAAAAAGAAATATCCAGGCATTTCTCTCATGATGGTAGGAACGAGTCCTCTAAAAAGACCTTGAATCCCATATTGTTTGAATATCTGGTGGGTTAGCTGTAAGGGTGTTACTTTCACCTGAAAAATAAAAACAACTGAACATCAATCATTATTATCAACAAGCAAGATAAGATATTAATTAATGATATCTTATAATGAATATAATCTTATTCTTGTAAATGAAATATATCTTAAAAATACCCAAAAAATGTCATCATACAGCTGTTTGTGCGCCTTGTATATTGACTTCCCGCATGGCTTGAAGTTGACACTTGATAAGCTCCGTCGGACATAAGGTGAATGAGGAGAAGAAGGCTGCCAGAAAGCCAGCAGAAGCATTACCCAGCATCGATAACTGCTCCACATTCTAAAAAATATTTTTATTAGTATTATTACATTTTCTTAGAGATTTTTATCACAGTTGAAAATTTTTACCCATTTATTTTGACATTTATACCTCTACTCCATTTAGACGGCATACAAATTTTTGGCAGTATCCATAAGCAGCAAATAAGACTGAATTTTCAGCGACATTAGCTACAATTGCAGGAGTTGTGCCAGCGTACAATCCACGGATAAATCCATCATTTTTAAGGGTCTGCCTCACACAGTCAAACATTCCTTTGTATAAATGTGGAAATGTTTGCATTTTCACTTTAACTGTGTCCAATGGTTGACCGACATAAACAACTGCAACTCCACCTGAAAATAAAAAGGTAATACCTTATACCTACATATACGGTGGAAAATGCCTAAGGAAGCCATGGCCTTGCCAAATTGAATATCTGTCCTCAATTACTTTTTCTCTGAATGTCCCTTTGTTGACAAATCATTTACACTATCCAAACGAATTAGTTAGGCACCCAGTGGGCGCTTAGGAAATGTCACGTTTTGTGTGTGAGCATCACACAATTCGTTTTTGGTTTTCATTTCTTTCATTGTAGAATAGATACACATTTACATTTTGATACAAAATTATTACCTAATGATCCTGCAGTAAAGTCAATAATTCCACTCTTCAGATTATTTGGGTTTCCTGAAGAATGTGCCATATTTGCAGACAATAACACTCAATGTTTATCTGTAACAAATATTTTATCAATTAGTTTAAAAGTACTTAAACTAATATGTTCCCACTCAAACTAGAGGTTCAAAAATTCTGCGTAAAATAAACACTTTCAGGCAGAGACGTATTAGATAAATGCTTTAAGGTTATAATAAGTAAATCTACGTTACCAATTGACGGTTTAAGGCTCATTAGCTTAATGTAAATACGAATTACTAAGCACACTGGTTTCATTATACTGATTTACACTATCAATCCAAAGCTATGACCCGAGATAAGATAAAATACGTACTTGTGCCATAATTTTTCAGGGCAACTATTAAAATTGAATAAAATATATCAAGTATTTACCTTAAACAGTCTAAAAGCATGGAATTGTGGTACCCGATTTGTCATTTGTGTGTAAATAAAATATTTCTGAAGAAACCAGCGAAACCATTAGATTTCTCAATATTTTGAAAGTTTCGCGCGCCGTAAAAATACCTCGCCTCGTTATAAAATAGGGTTAGTTAGAGTTGCCATATCCAAATCAGATATATCGAGATCGAGATTCATCTAATAAGTTTTAGGTAGGTACATACCACCTATGTACCCTGATTTGACATATTACATTTCATCTACTAATTTTAGTTATGAATATGGGTGACACAAAGTATTTTTAACACGTCAGAAATATCACGGCATTTTGAAAGAATGCGCTTTTCCCCGCGTCGCATTTAACCACGGTCTTTGTACTAACTTGGCGATTTGATTGCACGTAGCCATGTGCCTAGGTATTGAACGCCCTTGAGAACGTAATATATTTACTCACCTATGCATGCAGCACAGAAGCAATTATTTATTTATTATTTTAGTGCAATCTTAAATATATAAATAAAACGCATTAATATAAACACCATTTTCCTACATTGTCGCCTTAAAACGCTATAACGTCTGCGAGGCATAACAACAACAATAAACTTTATCAAATTAAATCAACAAAATAACAAATAAAGGCAACTAAAACAATAAACTATATTAAACAGATTCAACCATAAACTTAACGAATCATAGAATTTTTTCCTCGAAGGTACTTTTCATGCAACGCGCGTGTGTGTAGTGTACGGACGTAGCACTAACACTAACGCATAGTGAAGACACCTGCTAAATGGCGAGCGGGAGTTGTGGTGCGGCACGCAGGCGGGTTTGATCCGTGCCCCCGCTCCTGTAACGTTCCCCTGACACCGTAAAACGGCTATTATGACGCCTCTTGCGGCTATCTTCTGAGGTGACTAAAAGATTGGCGCACACTGTAAAATCTGTAAATAACACTTTGAAATTGTGAAGACAGACTTTTCCAAGTACCCATTAAAAAAAACACAGCTTCTTCCCGTTTGTCGGAAATATGGTAACCCTAACCCGTAATGATCAAACAACTGTCAAGTAATTTTTTTATAAATCACAGATTAAAAATTGTGTTTTTATCTATGCATTATCCGACTAGGTGACCAATTTGAACAAAGAGCTTGGTTGTTGTACCGTTGCATGTGTAACCTACTAGAACAGAGAATTTAACACAATTCGGAACAAAATGAGAGATGAAATCGAAAAAACATGGTTGTTTTTCAGCTTTCCTTTGGATTTATTATTTCATGTGTTTGCCTAAAATTCCATTTACAGATGTAATATCGTAATAGCCAAGAAATATCTAAGCGCCGAATATATATTTGATTAACTAACATACGAATGACTAGAAAAATAATGCTTCTAATAAATAACAAAAAGGATGGCGTTCGAGAGTAGTTGAAGTCGAGATTTGTTTCTCTAAAAATCATGATTATTAAGCGTTTTTATTGACAAAAGTGAGTGCAACAAAAATTTGACAGTGTAAAGTTTTAAATTGTGTGTTTTTCAACAAAATTTTCATACATTTGATAGTGTAATACAGTGCTTTTATTTGACGTGTCGAATCTTTTGATTTCGTGGTTTGGCCGCCATGTTAATCCTTCACAGAAGTTTTATTTCTTATTTATAGCTTTTTTCCTTCTATGTCATTTTGTAGCGATATTCTTAGGAGTTTGATTTGCTTCTGCACATCCTCCCTGTGATTTTAAATGCGTTTTATTTTAATGTTTTGGTTATGGTCATCTCCCATCTAAATCCTCGCGTCCTTTGTTGTCCAGGTATCCAGAATGGTTGTTGGCTCGGCGTCGTATCCAGGGAGGCAAGTGCTCCACAAGATGTATTCTATGGGAATGACCCCTCGGGAGCTGTCAGAGTACGACGACCTAGCAACTGCTCTGATAGTAGACCCCTACCTTGGCATCACCACACATAAAATGAATATGCGCTTCAGGCCTCTTAAAACTAACAAGGAGGAATTAAAAAACATTGTCAAGGAGTTTATACAAACCCAAGATTACAATAAAGCTTACAGCAAGCTAGCAAATGCTGAATGGATGCCCAGGCATTTCAGTAAGAACAAACATCAACAAAGCAAGTTACGGGAACATGTAAGTCTTTGATACTTACTTTTAATACAGAGGGACATGGACATTTCACAATTAGAATTTATTATGATTATTAGATGTCTTAAACCATAAGACTTACCAAGTAAGACAAGCTTAAATCAAATAATATTTCTAATGTTTAGATTGGTCCAAAACTACATGAAACCCAGCCCTTTGAAACTTTTTAAGTTCTTGCATTAAAGTTTAGCAGCTTGGTTGTTTTGCCATATAATGTTATCTTTTCAAGAGTTTATGTAGTATTAAGTATATCTTCCAACCAACATAAATCAATCAATATTTTTGACAAAGAGTAGTTTGTTTTAAGTTGTGTAGTTTGACTTGTTCATCAACTCCTACCATTACATTTTTAACATGAAATAAGGATGATGTTATTCCAATAAGAAAAAAAAACAGTTTTTATGTTTTTATACTAATCAGATTTAGATTGTGCCTATATTAGTGCTTGTTTGAATTAATTAGCAAAAAGTCAATTTATGTTGTATTTCATCAACTCCTCCCTCAGCTCTTCCCATTGGGATGAGCTGGCTGTGGGTCAAGTCGATAAACGAGTCTGTAGTTTGAAGTTATTCAATATTTTCTAATTTATATGGGCAAGGCAATGCTTATTTTTCATTTCAAATGATAGTTTTGAGGCTGTAACAAATCGTGTACACATAAGAAAGGTCAACTTCAATCTTGTTAGAAATTACTAGGAATGAAGGTACATACACTTACTATAAAAAGTTTTTTATCATTTTCAGATTTGCCGATACCTTCGAGTGTTTGACAAAAAATCTGGTTTTGTTATAGAACCATGCTACAGATATTCATTAGAAGGTGGTGTGGGAGCTAAAATTTCAACAACAAAAAAGTTTTTCAAACATGAAAGAATAGATTTTCTTGTTGGGTGCATTGCTGAGATGACGGAAGAGGAAGAGAAGCAATTGTTACATCCTGGGAAAAATGACTTCTCAGTGATGTACAGTTGTAGGAAAAACTGTGCTCAGTTGTGGCTAGGACCAGCTGCTTACATTAACCATGATTGTAGGCCTAACTGTACCTTTGAAGCAACGGACCGTGGTAAGGCATTTGTTCGAGTTCTACGAGACATTGAGGTGGGGGAAGAGATAACATGCTTCTATGGAGAGGACTTTTTTGGAAATGGGAATTGTTATTGTGAGTGTGAGACCTGTGAGAGACGGGGCAAAGGAGCCTTCTCTGTTAAAAGTAATGAAACTGCTGAGGAGCAGGCCACAAGATACAGATTTAGAGAAACAGATAACAGAATAAATAGAACAAAAGCAAAGCAGACTAAGAAAACTAACCCTCAAGAAAAAATCTCTGAGAAAACTCGAATATCCAATAGACCCAATTCTACTATAGTGTCCCCCCTGAGTATGAAAGAGATGAAACAGAAAGGTTTGACCAAATATGATGCAGAGATGTTGATAGCTCAGGGTTGCATAGCGGATGTGATAGACGGTTCTGTGCAAGAAGAGAGAAGTAGAGAGTCGTCGGCGTCGAGTCGCGGCGAGCGGCTGCGGCGGCGTACAGACAGTGGACGTGCGGCTAACGGCGTGGCGGGGCCGGTGGGAGCGGGGGCGGTACGTCGCGCGCCCGCCTCGCGCTGCTGCAGCACGACCAGCTCGCGCAGCAGTCGCGACTCGCATACCGGCATCGTGCTGCGGAGTCACAAGCGACTACTCGATACTTGCGTCACACAGACCACGCTTACCAAAACTAAATGTCATTCCAAAGTGAATTTAGACAACAAAGAGTCGAAATGCCCTCAGACTGTCCAGGAACAAAATGAACCTCAGAGTGTTTTAGATGAAAAAGAAATGAGTATTAAAATAGAACCTTCAAATGAAGAATCAAAGGATGCGACCGAAACGTGCGCATCTGAAGACAAAGTAGCCGACATTCCTGAAAATGGGATGAAGGAAATTACCGAAAATGGACATGAGTCAAAGGAATATCCAACTTCAAGTCCAATCGTTACTCCTGTAGATATGACAACGGAGATTCCCGATACAGACTCTGCTAAAGAACAAAGATGCGATAACGGTGAGCGCGTGAGTGAAAAAGAAATGAAAAGTGAGATTTTTGATTTTAGAGAAAATGTTAATCCTAGTGAAAGTAAAGATAAGTCAAATAAAACTAACAAAGTAGATGTAACTAACCGAAGTGAGGACTCGAAAAAGGAATCGGATTCGGGGCCTCCTTGGTTGGTAGATAATTCGAATAGGAGCGGTGCCGGTACCGCGGCGGGTAGCGGGGGGGACTGTCCGTGCACGCCGCCACGTCGCGGGCTGAAGCTGACCTTGCGGGTGAAACGCAGCCCTGTAGTGGAGGAAGCGCCTGCGTGCGGCGTCAGCGAGGCGCCAGAGTACGAGGTGTTGCGTCTCGAGGGCGTCGACCCCGAGACGGCGCGACGCCTCAAGAAGCGGCGCCGATCCAAGGAGCGCCGGCGCAACCACAGCCCCGTCCGTCCACTGCCCCCCATGAAGCGTCTCAGATTGATCTTTGGCAATGAGAGTCGGACCATCGACTTCCCTAACCCCATGTCGAGAGACTGACAGCCGCGACTACCTTATGATTATTTTTCCACCGTGATTCGATTAGTATAATTTTCACTGATAAGGATCTTGTTATGTTATTTATTTTTGTGATGTAAAAACTTACATATGTATATGTTTGAG
Source organism: Ypsolopha sequella (assembly GCA_934047225.1). NCBI lineage: Eukaryota > Metazoa > Arthropoda > Insecta > Lepidoptera > Ypsolophidae > Ypsolopha > Ypsolopha sequella. The sequence continues at coordinate 13,343,213 of OW203985.1, forward strand.
TGTTGTGTGATTAAAGCTAGACTTTACACGGTTCTGAGGTCGCTATCATAACATAATCTGAACATTATGGAAGTCATTTCATTTTACTATCAACACAAATAATTTTTTGACTTACTTTTCCTGGTCAACGGCTACGCCTCTTGTTTTTGACATCATAGAAAAAAGGATTTAACCCATTGAATGTCAACTAGGTAGGTACGCAACATGCTCGGTACCGACTACGCAATTTTACGTAGAACGTTGCTGATAATTTCAGGGCTGTCGGTAATGATTCGCTTCCTAGTCTCTACTTATTTATATGCTTTGGCACCTTGAATAAAACACTTGAAAAATTTAGTTACTTTATTACCTTAATAATATGAAAATCACATTTCTTCGATGGCCCTTTTAGGCAATTCATTGAACATGACAAAGAAGATCTTTCATATTTATTATTTCTAAAAAAAAGAAACGAACCTTATGACACAAACAAAAATTTAATAAAAAAGAAAAAAATCTTTATCTACGGTGACGACGTAGGCAGAGGTAGTCTAAAATGATCAGGCGAAAAGGGCGAGGGTGGGATTTCTAAAGTGTCTGGTGCTGAAAACGGAGGAGATTTTAAGAATAACTCTCGATTAGCATTGTCGCATTATTACTATTGTGATTTCATTAGAGACATAACAATGACAAAATATATTTCAGAACCATAATAAATAACACATCAAACAACATTATTAAAAATAAACCAGTTCTCCGATACGATTTATAGTTTTTCCACACTACGCAAAAATAGTCAAAATGTTTTCCGTGCGCGGCAGTTGATAAAAGCGAGGTAGACATTTAAAAAACAAAAGTATTGGAGCAGGACTTAATTCCAACCAGCCCCGACCCTTGAAAGATGCCTTGCAAAATTCTCGCAAATCCTTAGCAGTCGTATTTTAGAAAACCGGTCATAAATGCAATATAATTTACTCTAGATGCCTACGTAATACAGCGTATACGCAATATTGTATAATATTAAGCCGTGGTGCCAACTACGCAATATTACGTAAAAAACTATTTGTACGGTGGCAACCGAGTTCAGTCAGATTTAAAATATTGGCGTTCAATGGGTTAATTTCCAATTATTATGAAGTATCTGAGACTTAAATTATTTGACGAATCTATCTGAGATTTTAATTATTTAACAAAAGAAGACAGTGAACATATTACAGGATTTCAACATTTTCAGATTTATTCATGCAGATTATTGTTACCTAAAAATGTGTATGATAGAATTACTTAATTATGTGTAACGAAAACAATGAAACTGCCAAAAATATCTTTGTTGCTATAACCCGTCGGTAATATTTGGACTCCTCGAAAGAATGCGCTTCCCCGCCCCGCCCCGTGACGCGTTTCACCCCGGGGCCACACATAATTTCTAGCCAATCACGTTACATTTAAAAGCGATAAAGTTAGATGTTGGAAGTTATACAATAAGGGGGTCGGTCTTGATCGAGATCGGGGAGACGGAACCGCATCCTGTCGAGGTGCCGAGATATTACCGACGGTAGTACATTTAAATAAACTGACATGGATGATCTTGTGAAGGATTCTATAAAATACAGGTAAAACTGTAAAAAACTTATTTTATTATTTTTATTTGTATCACTTGTACCACTTTTTTAGGTGATGGATGATGAAATTCATCTTCATGGATTTAGCTTGAAGATTAGATAAATTTTATAAATTATGAAATTAAAGTAGATACTTACGCTTAGGTTAAATTCCAAAATGTAAAAAAGTTATGTATAGCATTGTATCAGGCACGTAGCCAGGGGCTTGAGGGGCTGAAGCCCCCCCTCCCCGAAAATCCAAATCTTTCTGTAAATATAACATTTACAATTTAGCAGAACAGTTTTATTTAATCGAATTCCAGCAGCAAGCCCCTTCCAAAGCAGAATTCTGGCTACGTACCTGCATGGTATCAAGCTGAAGCAAATGAAATGTTAAAAAAGGGGGCTTTTTATGCAAACTTTTGATTAAGTATGTCCTATTTAAATGAAATGTTGGTGTTGGAACGTAGACCTAAGGTCTAAGCTTGAGCAGTTGCACTATTTTTTATTTAGGTATTGGTCTTAGTCGATAAATGAACACTGCATGTTTTTTTTAGCATGGAATAGTAAGGAATAAAATATCGAAAATAATAGAAAAACATTCAAATTGCCCCCAGCATTGTATGGTGTGAATAATACCTGATCTTGACAGATAGAATAATGTTAAACCAAACTATTTGAGTTTGCATTTTTGGGCACAAGGTAAAAGTTATTTGTAAAATGTTGGTTACATCCATACATCCCTCATGATCAAAGCTGCAATTGCCTCACTATAATTACATACCGTGATACTTATAAACTTCCAATACAAATGTTACTATGTAAATAAAATAGTGTCTGTATTGTGGACACGTTAATTAATTTTGTGGAAACAGAACACTGGTTGAAGCTTGCGCCGCCAATAGGCAGTAAGATGAACGAAATATTATTGTCTTCAAGGATTTGCTTACTTGTTTGTTTGATGGTCCCTACGAATATTAGCCTTAATTATTTTGGACAACCTAAAATTAATGTAATATTCCGATAAGAGCCCCAACTGATTCCATCTGCATACTTGAATAGCTAACTGCACAAAAGCCCAATCATTTTTAATATATAATTTGTATATAGCCTATCGTTTGATATTGTAGAAGTTGTTCGACAAGGCTATATCATTTGAAAGTCATAATTTGAAATGGGAATAAATTCATTATAAGATGTAGCTCCACCTTAGCAAAACCAAAATTAGTGCTGCTGGACGGGCGGGCCCGCCCTGCTAATCGTATGGTCTCACCTAAAGATGTGCTGATTGGCAACATTGCTAGTTTCATACAAAAATTCCGAGTTACTGGATTACAATATTTCCAGCAAGCACATTAATAGCCTCAACAAAGTAAACGTCAGGCATTGTCGAGATAATTCGTCTATTTTTTAGGATTACATGATGGATGACATGTCATATGGGTTGATGTTGACCGTCCCAAAAAACAAACAAGTAAATACCTTACGTCCTACTGCTGCATTAGATAAAAATATTTTTTTTTGCTTCTGCATATAGGAAGGTCTATTATGAAGTATTCATGGACGTACAAATGTAGACACGTCCATGGAAGTATTATGACTGGATCTTGGTATGTCATTACTGAAAGAGAATACTGTAGATTATATGTTTTTATTGCGAAATTGTAGCGACGACAGCGCCTTCTATTCGGAATGGGCAAGGCGTGAAATCACATAACGCCCTCGTGAGCATTCAGTATGTGCATTACAAGCTGGTATATCGAGTAGTTACAAAAAAACGATGTACAGGTATGGTGGAAAAATTTGTCGTTCCAGATACGAACCTCGGTATCCTGGCCCGAGGAATTTTTTCAAAATATTTGTGCTTTTAAATTTGTTTCTGATTGATTGCAAGTTTGTAATGCACTCCAATAATAATTAGATAATACTGTAGTAGATGGTGTCAGTTATAGTACGTTTCAAATACCAAGGCCCCATTGCACTTTATACCGTCATTAGGCGTTAACAATAGGATTAGTGATAACAAAAGATAAAGTACGTTTCAAATACCAAGGCCCTATTGCACTAGAAACTTCACAATGGGGCTCATAATGTTTGCCTTTTGTTGTCTAATTTGGAGCACTTCAAATTGGCACGCGTATCTGGCCAGGTATCTTTTGTTATCACTAATCCTATTGTTAACGCCTAATGACCGTCTAAAGTGCAATGGGGCCTTGGTATTTGAAACGTACAAATACATGGATAGTCTATTTCTAGGGCAACTGGAAAATCGGTCAATGACCTTTGCACATTTTGTACTGGACCCCGTACATACCACGAAACGTAGTAATTTTCGTCAAGCGATAAAGATTGTATGGCGAGATTGACGTATCGTTTTCATTTGACGCGTAGTTTTTCCAGCTGCCCTAGAAATAGACTTTAGTATGTACACAGGTTCGTAAAAACATTTTTGTAAGTTTGATTAAACAGCAGGACGCTCTTTTAGGACAGTTCAGGGACGCGGACGGTCAAAACCCCTGGGCAATGCTTTTCTAATTTTAGTTCTTAAAAAAATTTCTCGCGGCAAACACGTCCGCAAGTACTGTATATTTATTGAGTAAAAATAATAAGGTATTTAAAACGGCTAGTATTATGTTATCCTTACTAGTTCTTGTGATATTCCAACGTGGAATAGTGTAATATAAAAAATCTGTTAGACGAAACAAGTTGCATATTGTTGATAAAATAAGCCATTATGAAATATTTTCATTTAAATATCACAATAAAATGCCTCGAGTTTTCTTTCAAACTCATTTTATTTCTTATTACCTATGTACCTACCTGGAGAAGTCCTGCCATTGGATATCTAGCTAGTTAAGATACCTAAGTGCTAAGGTATTCAAAATTAAATTAGAATATTTAAAAATTTTGGGTTTTCAGTTTTTATTACATTATTACAATTTACAAGAGTCCGCGAAATTAATAACGAAAAATTTAGTAGTTGGAGTTATTTTATTTAGAACTTAATGCAATAGAGACATTGTAGGCTCATTATAATGTTACAGGGGAGCTGGCTTGATGGTACCTTCTCATTCATACAGCATGCTGCTTAGTGTCCATACCTGGAAGGAAATGACAAGAAAAATAACGTTACTACAGAACCATCAAGTTACTAACTAAGGGACTGCTTTGTCAGTTTTCTTTCATGAGAATTATACTCATAGATACCTTACTAAACGTAAAACGCAAATATGTTCTAGTCTGGTAGTGTACGAGTATTACGAAAATCTTCCTAGAGATACAAAGGCGACGAATCAGTCATCACAGAATAATAGTCCACTTGAGAAATCGGGGACAAGGGCGTGCGTGCGCCAGATTTGCTTAGGGGTGGCGCAAAAGTAAGGAAGCTCGATAAGTACTAGGAACATTAAAAAAATGATAAGTAATATTAATGTACTTAAAATGTAACTCCCTTCCCCCTGATCTAGAAAACTCATTACAAAAGTATCTTGAAGAAAACGCACTTATACACTATTTCACACTTTATTAATTACATACTTTACTCGGCAACCTTATGATATAGGAGGGCCCTAAATGCTACCAGGGGATCAGCGAGGGCCGCATTGTGTGCAGTATTGCGTCTGAATGTGCATATTTTAACTGAGAACATGGATGAGGCTGGAAATGAGACTGACATGAGAATGGAAAAATATGTACAGTGGAGACCACATCAAGCTACAGAGAAGAATATAAGATGGGTACAAAATCCAATGTGTCTTACTTGATGCGGCCTCCACTGTACTACCAAATATAGTTATCATGCAGTGGTTGCGAACATTGCGGGCCACATCAAAGTGGTTCACGGGCCGCATGCGGCCCGCGGGCCGCTGGTTGCCGACCTCTTACAGGATGTAAAGTACAAGTGCGTTTTCTTCAAAATGCTTTCCAAGTTTCACCAAGTGCCGACAATCGCAAGTATAAATTATATTTCAAAAGTAACCTACGAGGGTGTCGGTCGACAAAGCCTTGTCAGAACTTCTTTTTCTAGTTTATTTTGTACTTCCAACTTAACCCTCTTTATGCACACTCATGCACAGGCCCACAAGCTGGTTTTTAGTAATTGTTGAACTTACTTTGATTTGACAAACCAGGGGCTCTACCGCGTAATTCTCATTTGTATCAACTTCAAGCAAATGCATGCGAAATTCAACGCGTGCAAAAGAGATGGCATGTTAGGCGGGCGTCGTCGCACGCACGTCAAATTTCAATCTCAAGTTGATGTTGATGAAAATGAGAATTACGCGGTAGACCCACTGGACTTGATAGAGGGTGGGGCAAGTGCCCCGCCGTGCTTACGTCCATAATCGGAGATAATGCTGTGGTGAAATGGAATACTCACTTCTGGAATTCCCATTCTCTGTTGTCTAAAGGGCAGACTTGTCGAGTTTTCAGCCAACGTGAGATGCAATGGAAGTGGAAAGCATGCTGAAACATATGAAATAGGGCCAAATTTAAATCAAATTTGATCATATGAATATCAATCATAATCATTAGGAGCAAATGCTCTAAGTTAAGAGCCTGTGAGTATTAAACCAATGCATGTTCGTACGGTCTCCTGTTAGTTAAATGCTCTAAGAGCAGACATGAAGCGACCAACTCAGTTGTGGGCGCGGCCAAATGTCATGCTGTTTCATTTCGCTATAATACGCACGCTCCATGAAACTTGCGAAGACAATACAATCGTGCCGATTTTGTCAAGATTGTGGTTGTTTTCAAACATCATTTTTGGTTATTATTAATCTCTAAGATAACATTTTCGATGTTATTTAACTTTATATTTAATCTAAAACAATAAAAGCACATTTGTATACTCTTTTGGTAAAATACCATTAAATTTACATAGTTTAGGAGTTTATTAAAGCCGATTCTGAAGGCTTTAATTTTAGTTTTAGTGCTGTCAAAACTAAATTTTCTTTGATACATAATAGTCCTTCATGGTTAGGATTAGAAGCTAAATTTCTTTGGAAAATTTTAAGCTTTGACAGCACTAAAACTAAAATTAAAGCCTTCATAATTGGCTTTACTGTTAAGATACTGTAGCCGATTCTGAAGGCTTTAACTTGTCAAAACTAAATTTTCATCGTTGCAAAAATTTAAGTATTGACAGCACTAAAACTAAAGTTAAAGCCTTCAGAATCGGCTTTATTAAGTAATCAAATTTCACGGTTTTTAGTTCCGCTTAAACATAGATCTAGATAATGTCAATGGAATCACCCTAAAATATACTATAATAACATTCCATAGACATATCACAATTTTGAGTTAGAGTTTGTATGGAGGTTTGGAGGTGCCTCTTAAATCAACAATTTTTCAAATAATCTAATGCATGCAATTTGTGCTGTAGTGTTTTGATACAAAAAATAAGGATGTCCCTTGTAAAACATCGACATAAATAATTAGTTTAGAATCATGTATCCGTAAGTATTTTATATATTTTTACCAGTATTAATTTACCACTCGGAACAAAATCTGACACCCCCTTTGGGATTCATATTGTGAATATACATTAATTATTATAAATTTTTAACAGGAAATGGCTTTTTATTAATGGATAGTCACAAAAAAGAAGAAAAACAAAAGTCGTTCATAAATATGATACTCTCCTTCAATGGAGTTGGGTATGGGAAGTTTATATGCCAAGGCATGCTGATTGAAAAACCGTTTCGAGGTAATACATTTTTTTGCCATATTTCATTGTTTCTGCAGCAAAATAACTTCAGATTATAAATAGAATTTGCTGAACAGACAAATTTATTTATTCACCCTATTTCACGAATTTATTTAATTACTCCTTCTCTTTGAAACATAGATTACACACATTACCTCTTTACTTTGACATAAACATAAACATCAATGACAAATGAATTGTTTTTTGTCTCAAGGAAACAAGTGACGTCATTTGTTTAGTAAATATAAAAAAAAAATAATAAAAATTTGTTAAATTTTCCTTGTTAACATGGTGAGTTGTATTGAATTTTCTTGATTTTTTGTTATACTATCAATGTACGTAATTAAGTTTCATACATTACAAACTCCCCAGGCGACCGTACACTCCTCACTGGTTGCAGAAGCTTGATTGGCTTGACACTCAATGCACAGGTCCATTATGTGATTCCGGCAAATAGCGCAGTTGTCCACCACAATATCTGCAATCATGAAATTGGTACCTACTTGACAACTATTTTCATGACCTTTACTACAATAGCAATAATAGGAGGTTGAAATATTTAGATCATCAAAAACAAAAATATCTCATCAGAAGTCCATATCATCCTTTCGATCAAATCAGATTTATATGTAGAGGATTTTTTATATACTAAATATTTAAAAAAAATTATATCATAAATTTCAGTGAATTGACATCATTAATTTTAGATAATTTTTTTATCTGGTGACAGACAACATCCCAGATTTTCCCGTATATCCTGCTTCAGTTTTAAAAACAAACCATAAAAATTTAATAAATAATAATGAAGTATAAAAAGAACTTTTAAGTTCGAACATGAGCCAAATCGGTCAAAATCGAATTGTGAGTTCACAGTTCGGAGCAAACTACTAGTAATCATCAGGACTCTGTGAAAGAATCTTGCACAAATAGCTTTTTTGTATTAGAATAGAACATTAGATCAAATGCAAAAGGGTTATTTTTCTCTGCATTGCTATTCAATAAGATTTAAGCATAAAGAAGGTTCCTTTAGCAGCTTTCTTTTGGTAGGATTTCGTTTAGTACTCATATTAACACTAAAGATTCATGCAGACTCAGCCCCTGATCTACATATTTTTCCAGGGGGTGCAAAAGGCTAATATGGCGCCCTAGTCAAAAAAAGAAAACATATTTTTTTAATAAATAACATTCAGCAGTGAGCATTCAAACAATCAAGTTAAAAATTAATTAATCAAAATATTATTTTCCTTCACTTATTGTCATTTTGTTATTGTCAAAATTCAAATTAATATTCAAAAAATAAATACATAGGGTCTGAATATCAGCGATTATTTCTCCTGCTACTTAAACATGTAACAGTTTTAGTATGAAGTTTCGATAGCAGAGTGCGAATCGCTGGTTGACATGCAGGATTCAGTCCAATAGCAGGCATGTTGATGGCAAAACTTGTGAGGGCGTAGCGTAGAGGGCATCTAGACACCAGTGAGGTCACGATTTTGCCGCCCCCTGGCCTTGCTGACCGGTGCAAATGTACACTCCCGCTCCTCCTGGACTAAAACATGCTAACTTAACCGAGCTGCTAACTAGTGCATAAGCAAAACAGTGGTTGCCTTTGGAGCACGAATAATGCCGATTTGATGCTATAAATAGCTACTGATTTCATTTTCACATAAGTCCTATCCTGGTCAAATGTACAAACACATTCAGAATTCAGATTAGGAAAAATCATTCGTACGTACCCCAGGCCCAAAGAGCAACGGCATTCCACTGAAAATAAAAATAGGAGAATTACTTTAATACAAAGACAAAGAAAAAATTTATACGATATGCTGAGTAATTAGCATTATTGGAGGTTACCTTTTTTACTTCGAATCTCTTTTTGTCTCCTTTTCCACTGCTTGAAGAAGCCATCTCGACTTCTTCGTCATCGACATCCATTGCCGAAGCCATATTTATCACGAATACCCTGCTTTTTCCGGATTTTTTAATAAAAATTAATAAAAATTTGCAGTTTTGTACACAAATTCGTTTGACAAATGACAATTATTTGATTGTGTTACCATAAAAAAAAATGCTAGCCCTTTCGTTCCAAAAATACTGAAGCGTTTTCTTAATCCATAAACAATGTATATGATTTTGACATTTTGTTTCACTATGTGACGTCACAGACACAATTACGAACATAAAGTGTTTACTCTAAAACATAACTTAAAGTACTACCTAAGTTAATGTCTTGAAAATATTGGTTTTAATGAATAAATTAGATAAAGTGTAGGTACCTACTACATAATACTATTTTACAAGCACTCGGGAGCGTGAGACATACATATTACTTCATTTTGCGGGAATTTATTTAATATTTGATGAAGTTTTTTCCTGTGTATGACACATCTTAACAGACCGACTGACATTTATGTTTTAAGCGATAATATGTCTCCTTTGAAATAAAGTTATTTATATAACGACATTTACGCAGGTGGAGCCGTGAGCAAAAGCTAATTTTAATATACAGGTGTCGATTTGCTCCACAACTTGCGTGACATGATTATTAGTATACATGATGCTTATTCCAAAAAAACAGAATAAAAAAATTAATACCACTTGAAGAAGGAGTTGTGCCCTTTTTTATAGGAATGTCCTAAAATTATCTTGATAAATGGTAATTGCGGCGGGCGTGCCGACTTAGGTGCCCCTCCCCACTCCAAAGCCGCTCCGCCAGTGCTGAGTCGATGAGCCATTTTCCAGGCCACCTTCCATAATATTTTCATAGATGGCGCTGTCTAATGACTTAAAAAATTATATAATCTTTTGGCTAAATGGGCCTTTCCAAAATATTAAAACAAATCAAAGTCAACTTTGGTTGATCTCTTGGCTGTCAGTTATAATATTCTGTTGGTTTTTAAGGAAGCTAGCCTGGAAAATGGCTCATTTCATCATGTCTGTCGTACGTACGTAAAAAAGTTTTTAAAAGTATTTTATTGATCCTCAGCATCCTTTGAGTATGTAGGTTCAATGGTCTAAGTCAGTACAGTATTTTAAGATTTGGCACCCTGGCCTGTAAGGTTTATCGCCTCAAAATCCAGCAGTGTGTTGATGTGGGCTGTGATGATAATGAATGAAAAAACTAAAAATACCTTACAAACAAATAAACACCATTTATTTAATATTTAAATATTTTCCGATGAACAATTTTTTCTAATGACAGTGTAAATTCAAAAACCGATATTTTCTTGGACGTATAAACCAGATAGGTACCTAACGATAATAAAAGGCGCCCAAAGATGAGCGCGAGGTGCAGCTTGCGCCAACCCTCGCAGCCTGCCGCCCCGGGCCATGGCCCTTTTGGCCCTAGGGTAAATACGCCACCGACCTATCGTGAATATAACCTACCCTGTGACGGAAGTTGCTAACCAAATCATCATTCTGTATATTATAGTAAAATATCATAAATACAAACCATTTTAGAAAGAAAGAAAGAAGAAAGAAAATATGTTTATTTTGAGTATTATGAGTGAATTTTAGTAATTATTCTTTTGCATCAATTGATTTTATCTTCTCTTTTCTATATCTACTTCTATATCTCTATATGTATAAAATGTAACGTCTGTCACTAAACTATGTCCATAGAGAATCATGCCCATGGAACAAACGAAGAGTGTAACTTTTACAACAGTGAAAAAATTTTCGAAATCGGTTTCGTAGTTATTAATGACAATGTTCCTAGGCAACTGCCTGTCCCCAGGGAACAAACTATAGCCTATAACAAAGTAAAAAGTCAAAAAATTCCATTACAAAAGTGAAAGAAAGTAGTTAATGGCTATGTCCAGGGTCCAGCCAGGGATTGAAAACAGTTAAGTTTGTTAGATACATACAAGTGAAGCTAAGGATGGTCTTCTGAAACGCGCTTGACCAACTCAGTTGCGGGCGTGGCCAAATGTCATGCTGTTTTATTTCTCTATAAGATGCATGCTCCATGAAACTTGCGATTGCGATACAATCGTGCCGATTTTGTCGCCGCCGGCGCAAAAATGAAAACTTGTTTCAGAAGAAACAATATTTTGGCAAGACTGTGGACGTTTTCAAACATTATTTTTTGTTATTATTAATCAAGATAACATTTTCTATGTTTGACCCGTATTAATTTTTTGATTTTATCTAAAACAATAAAAGCACATTCGGCTACACTTTTGTTAAAAACCTTTAAATTTACGTATTTAAGGGGTTTTTTGTTAAGATATTGCTCAAATTTCACAGTTTTTACATAACATAAATCTAGAAAATGTTAATGGACTCAGCCTAAAATATTATAATAACATTCCATATAATACACCCCAAAATGTGGTGACAGTGTTTGTATGTAGGTTTACGCGTAACGACAAACTTCTTAAAAGAAACAATGTTAATTTTTCTAAGCAACATGGTGATTCTTTAATTCAATCTCATCCAGATCTAGGTCGCTAATCATATCTTTATTCCTCTTGTACGAATTCTTCCATATCTCGTAGAAGCATACAGTTGCCTGAAATCTGTAGCAGACCAGCAAAGGCACGGAGACGTGCGTGATGAGGGTCCAAGCCCACACCCCGTAGAACTCCATCTGGAATAAGTGTTAACAAATAAAATAAGTTCAAGACGGCCTGAATGCTTACATCCAGATGTTTAACCAAGACCTGTCCTAATTCTATATAGTGTCTATATCTAAACCTTGCAATACTTATCTAGCGTTTTTAAAACGCTACAGTGCTACCACTATAGAAAAAAAAGCTTTCTTACTAGAATTATTATGGAAAATCTAAGGTGTAGTATGTCTAGAAACAAAAACGGTAGTGATTGTTAACGACGGGTAGTGACGATTTAATTACAATTAACCTAAAAAAATCAGCATCAATTTGAAAATAAGAAAGAATTTACGGAAAATGTTTTTTTTTTCAATGTTTTTTTCAATAATAACTACAATTCTTAGAATAATGCCCAGTTAACCCTCAATTTTTATAATTTTAAGTAAAAGCGTACTATATAAGCTTTCATAAAATAAAAAAATTACGGTTCTATCCAAGACAGAACATTTCCTATGAGCGGTTAAACAAAGTCACTCTGCGCGCACAGATTCTTTACCACTTGAAATTCTTTAATTTTTTTTTGGGTTGAATTATAATTAAATCATCACTGCCCGTTGTTAACAATCATTACCGTTTTTGTTATAACTCAATAGGGCACTTGGTTAAAAAATTACAACCTTTCCTTTACAAAGGGTCCTCAGTTGCTGATAGCAAAATAAAAGGTCTATTACAACAATTTTTTATTTTTTTTAGACTTTATATATATTTTTTTTTTTCTATCTAGTTTTACCAAAATTCATATGTGCACTTAAGCGAGACTCACACTGTATAGTATATTTTTCATAGATAACGTCTTCGACGAGCTCATGAATCAGTTTTTGACGCAAACGTTAGGTTTCCTGATCAGGAATTCAGATTCGGGCACCCGAATGCATATCTTCTATAAAAAAACGTCCGTCCGTTTTTTTGACCGTCCGGAAAAATTCCTGACAGCCGTTTCGGAAAACAGCCAGTGCGTTCGGCATACGCCGGGTTCGGAAAAAACCGAATAACGTCATCCCGAACGCATTTTGAAATGTCCCGGCGCACACGGACGGAAATTTCCGTTCAGAACCAGAGAGAAGGTAAAAAGAACCGTGGTGGGTGAGTACCGTACCAACCGGACGTCCATTGAAAATTAAAATATGTGAGTCAGAAAATGTAATGATTGCTGTAGGAAAGTACCCATGCCTGTGGGATATTTATGATAAATATTACCACAACAGAGACTTATTGGACTTTCCTTAAAAGAGCAAAAATGCAATTTCTTCGTCATCCATCTTGCCAAGTAGTGTTCACAACGCTCTCTGTTTAACTGGCAGTTTAAATTTCGGATGAAAAAAAAAAAACGGTCAAGTGCAAGTCGGAATCACGCACGAAGGGTTCCGTAACATTATCTATAAAAACGGTAAAAAAACGTCTGGTGTATGGGAGCCCCCTTAAATATTTATTTTATTCTGTTTTTTAGTATTTGTTGTTATAGCGGCAACAGAAATACATCATCTGTGAAAATTTCAGCTGACTGACTATCACGGTTCATGAGGCCTGGTGACAGACGGACAGACAGATGGACAGACAGACGACGGACAGACAGATGGACAGACAGACGGACAGACGGACAGCGGAGTTTTAGTAATAGGGTCCCGTTGGTTACCCTTTGGGTACGGAACCCAAAAAAACGGACGTTTGCGCTAGTCTCACGGAATCCCGAATCTGGATTCCTGACCGGGTTTCCTGACCAGGAATTCATATTCGGGATTCTGTAAGCCTAGCGCAGACGTCCGTTTTTTTAATTTGGAATTTAAACTGCCAGTATGCACAAAGACGCCGTCGTCGTGAACACTATTCGGCAAGATGGATAACGACGAATTAATTACTATTGCATTTTTGATTTCGTTAAAAGAGAAGAAGAAGAGGAAACGTTGTTATTGGGTACATGTTTATTTATTTATTTATTTATTTATTAATACACATGAATACATTACAGACACAAGTCCAATGCGTATACATGGAAAACAGAAACAAATTTCAATACACTAAAAATCAAAATATACATACACTTAGAATAAAAATATGGTTACTGCTCCAAGTATTTCACCACACATGTGTGGATTTGGGTCAGTGATGCAGAGAAAATATCCATCTCTGGTTGATTTCTAGCCATACCGTTGAGTAAACGAAGCACGCGGCTGAGAGGGGCCTTGTTCACGAGGTTAGTGCGAGCCCCCGGACACTGGAACAGTCTATGACTGCACGCGCGCGTGTACTGATCCGGCACCCATAGATATATCAGTGCCAGCAACGATGGGACATGAGTCAAACCTCTTAGAATTTTTACCATAAACATAGCCATTGTGGAATCCCTTCTTAGCTCTAAGCTGTTATACCCTAACGTGCCCAATAGGAACATCGTTGGGTATAAAAAGGGATAATACATAAAGGTACGTTTGTATAAATTACGAAGGAAGAGTTTTTGGACTTTTTCGATCGTAAGTACATGTTTAGCCTCGTATGGAGTCCAGATCGTCGAATTAAATTCCAGCCTACTCCTAACGTAAGAGTTAAACAAAGTACGAAACGTGCGAGGGTCTTTAAAATCCATTGATAACCTCAATACCCATCCAAGAGCCTTCCTCGCTTTCTTACTCAACTCTTCAATATAGTAGCTGTACTTCAAGTCAGCAGTAAATAGTACACCAAGATCCTTAACAAAATCCAGCGCACGCGGTAGCGGTGAACCAGCGAGCTTGTAAGGAAAATGGAGAGGATCACGCTTTCGGTGAAAAGTAAATACAAACGACTTATCGACGTTCAGCTCTAAGCAGTTTTTGACACTCCACGAGTGAACTGCATCAATTTCACGCTGAAAACGTCGACATTCATCGATGGTATTTAGTGACGCAACCAATTTAACATCGTCCGCAAAAATTAATATCATGAAGTCATCAGATATTAATTTGGGGAGATCATTAATAAATATTAAAAATTCCAACGGACCCAAATTACTGCCCTGACTTATTCCTGACCTAGTGTAATAACGCTTCGAGATACAGCCGCCATATTGAACATACTGCATCCTGTCCGACAGATAGCTGGCAAAAAGATGCAGCAGTTGTGGTGTAAAGCCAATAGCAGCCATTTTGCGGAGCAACACATCGTTGTCGACACGGTCGAAGGCCTTGCGAAAGTCGAAGTAGGCTACATCAACTTGCTTTTTATTATCAACTTCTGTAGAAGCATGCTGGACGAAGGACAATAAATTAGTTGCTGTAGACCGACCTGGCAAAAATCCATGCTGAGCGTCACATAACCAGGGTGATACCTGGTTTAATATACGACGGTACAGAATGGATTCAAATACCTTTGCGTATGGCGATAGTATAGCGATCGCTCTGTAGTCGCAAACATTGGACTTCGATCCCGATTTAAATACCGGAATGACCTTTGATAACTTCCAGGAGGCAGGATAAGTTGATTGCGCTAAGATCGAATTATATATAAATAGTAACGGGGCATAGAGCACCTCGCGACAATCCCTCAGAACATAAGGCGGGCAGCCATCTGGACCGCATGAGAATTTGGGCTTCAACCGCTTTAACGCCATCAGTAGCTCCGTCTGACTTATTACGCCGACGTGCACCCGAGCCGCCGGGTTCCTTCCTGACTCAGACGAAAGGGTCTCCTGGACCGAAAGCTTAGGGACATTATTCAAAAACACACCTTTGAAATTATTAGCGAAAGCTTCTGTAACTACGGCAGGGGGGTCGTCAAAATCACTTTCTCCATTGCCAGCACGTTTGTTTTTTATGTAGGTCCAAAACTCATTAGGATTATTATTTATATTTGTCTCCATTTTATTTATGTACCGCTGAAAAGCTACCTTAATTTTCGACTTGATTAATTTTCTATAATGACAAAAAATCCTAAAAAAACCTGTAGTCTTGTGAGTTTTATAAAGTTTTAGGTAATAAAATTTAGACTTTATATCACGTATAATCTCAGCAGTGTACCAAACGGGATACGAATACTGTTCATCGGCAGTAATGTGCTTTTTCCTAGGAACACAGCCATGCATGGATTGTTCCATTCTCTCGTAAAAAAATGTAATGTGTAAGAAGCAAAAGAGGTGTGTCAGGATCGTAGCAGATGGAAATCTGTAGTTTCTGCCTACTGCTATGTGAGACAGGCGTGAGTATATGTATGTATGTACAAGAGAGTTCATTCTATCTCAAGAGAGCAAAATTACGATCACACCCAGACAAATTCTTCGATTTTTACAGGATGTCAGTAAAATCCTTTGATTAGCTTTATAATGGCACACGGGAGAAATTAAGAAAGCAAAATATATGCATGAGATTATGTTAGGATACGGAAGAAAAAATTACCATAACGTTGCGGTACCTAGTATGTATCTTTATTTGAAATTAAACAACTTACTTGTTAACAAATAATGAAACAGAATAAAATTTTACATATTTTTATATAAGACCGTGACTTGCATTTCACAGTTCATACTCGGAACACCTCCGACACACCCTCGGGGAGTCATGTCGAGACGATATTTTTAGTAATTTTTTTATAGTCAAATGTTATTTATATCAATATACCGGTGTGAAGCAACTGTTATCTTTAAATGAAACTGCATACGCTACGGTAATACAGAATTCAAGCCCCCCCCCCCCTGTTGTGTCCGTCAACTGTATAAACGTCTGCATACATCTAATCCTCCAAACTTACCTGTAGAGGATGGAACTCAGCTCTGGAGTTCTTGACTCGATTGAGAAGCCACAAAGCGAAGTTTCCAACCAGAAGGAAGGTGACGAGCTGCCGGCCAGGCCTGCCTGCGCCACCGCCGCATCTGCGCGACCACGCGTCCAGAACTAGCAATGTCTGGCACGAGCTCTGCACTACAGCGCATAGTGGAGATATTATCCTGATAAAGCAAAAAGTTAATTTGATATGCATGAAATCTTAGCCTGTTTTTGTATTCTAGAAAAGTTTCAATAGCATTTTAGAAACTTATTAGAAGAAAATAGGGCTCAAAGTCATTTAGAAAATGTGCAAACAAACGGAAGGTGTCATTTTGGTTGTTGATGGACCGGACGTGCACTGTTATGGATTGTATAGAAAGCGTTCGGAAATACGACCTTTGCCGAAGAGTGGCGAAGATTCTACTGATATGAATACTGACCTCAAGCTACTAGATGATTGGAAGAGAAATTAGGCGCGGTTATGAGTTCCACTAGCTCCACGATATAAAAACAAACCATTAAAGTAGTTGTAATAGTTCACTAATAAAGCCGATTCTGAAGGCTTTAATTTTAGTTTTAGTACTGTCAAAACTAAATTTTCTTGATTACAAAATAGTATTTAAATGTTAGGAACAGAAGCTAAATTACTTTGGAAAAATTTAAGTTTTGATAGCACTAAAACTACAATTGAAGGCTTCAGAATCGGCTACACTAAGTCTACTAAAGTAGAAACTAACTAAAACTAGACTAACTAACTAAACTAACTAGAAATCTGATTGGCGGTCAAACAAATGTACATTAGTCATCGCGGCCTAAATTGTTTGGCGGAACTCTGGGATTTTAAACAAACGGAAATGATTTCATAACGTCACATTAATACCATAGGTTCTTTAAGGCAAACCTTGTCGCCCGTCGTCCTTCAGGGTACCGCTGTATAAGGAAGCCGGCGCCGATGATCTGGAACAAGTAGTAGAGGTAGACCCCGCACTGCGTGATGAGAAGCAGAGCGTGTTCGAGGGGCATGCTGGTGACAGCGCGGCGGAGCGTCAGGGTGCGCATGCGCTGGATGCACGCCGCTGACCCTATCGCCATCAGGATGAACAGGATCGTCTCCCATACGTTTATCTACGAAGTCAAGGATCGCCATTTATTCGCTTCCACTCATTTGTTTGGAAAGGAATAAAGTTTCTGCGAATACTATAATTAAGGTTCTCTTATTCTTGGATAAAACGTTAAATGAAATGAAATGAATAATTTATATACATAATAAAATTTATATACAGCGCAACACTTTACCGCAGTAAAAAAGTTACAGATATTTTTTTTTGTACTATTTATTGTAGCTTTATGTTTTTTGCTTTGGCTATTTTGTAAAAAACCGGCCAAGTGCGCCAGTCGGACTCGCGCACGAAGGGTCCCGTACCATTATCTATAAAAGTTTTTTAGTATTTGTTGTTATAGCGGCAACAGAAATACATCGTCTGTGAAAATTTAAACTGTCTGACTATCACGGTTCATGAGATACAGCCTGGTTACTGACGGACAGATAGACGGACAGACGGACAGACAGACGGACAGCAAAGTCTTAGTAATAGGGTCCCATTGGTAATCCTTTGGGTATGGAACCCTAAAAAGAACTAGCTACCTTATATCCAACATCTTGAAACTTCGCAAAAAAAGGCATAGTTATAAATAGCCACCTGCAGTAAAGCCAGTTCCACGTGCTTCTCGTTATGGAACAAGCCGTTAAAGAGCATCAGGCTGACGATGGTGCCAGCCAGCACTGCTACCCCCATGAACAGACCTTTATGAGCGCTCCCACAGTCCACCGAGAAGTGGTTGCTGGATTTTATTCTATTGTACCTATCCTTGGCTACTGCGTTAGCAGCGAGGTTTGATTTGAGTGCTTTCTGGAAATAAGAATACTTGTGTCATACCCAGTGTATGGGAACAATATTTATATAAATAGATTCTAGCCGTGTTACTACAAAACGGTGTTTAACTTTAGACATTGTTTAAATCTGTTGCTGTCACTCTTTTACAATATGAAAGAAAAGGTGACAACGATAGATTTAAACATTGTCTAAAGTTAAACATCGTTTTGTAACATAAAATGATAATAGACTTTTCTTGTCTTTTCGATTAAAGAAATTATATATATATATATATATACGAAAACACAAAAAAATATAATTATAGGTGAGTAGTAAAATATATTTCGACCACTAATTGTGGTCGGCATCAGTTACACAATTTAAATAAAACTTAAAAATTAATAATTATAAATTATAGATACGTATGATACTGAATATTTTATTTTATTATTAAATATTCAGTATCATACGTATCTATAATTTATAATTATTAATTTTTAAGTTTTATTTAAATTGTGTAACTGATGCCGACCACAATTAGTGGTCGAAATATATTTTACTACTCACCTATAATTATATTTTTTTGTGTTTTCGTATATATATATAACATCGTTTTGTAGTAACACTGTAGATGATTAATCTGACATCGATAGGCATGTCAATAGTTTTTACCTAGTTCAATCTGCCCAGCCAGCGCTATGCCATCGGGATGATAGACAGACCCATGACCTTCCCCTTTTCGCTACAAGGGTTTACATTTTTCCACTGAATTCTTAACCTGTCTGCTTGCAGGAAGACAAATTCGTGCAACATAACAATGTCTATTGTTATATTTTTTAACTGCAAGCAGACAGGTAAAAGCATAATTATGCGTGCAAGCAGCATCATATAAGAATACCGAAAATCTTAAGAAGCGACGCGACGTAGCAAAATGCAGTCAAGCAAAGTGATTGACGAACAGCAGGTCTACCGCGTAATTCTGATTTGTATCAACTTCAAGCAAATCATGCGAAATTCAATGCGTGCAAAAGAGATGGCATGTCTGGCGGGCGTCGTCGCACGCACGACAAATTTCAATCTCAAGTTGATGTTGATGAAAATCAGAATTACGCGGTAGACCCGCTGTACATACCGATCCAGGCACTGTGCAAATATCATTCCATATGACAGCTATGATGACAGAACACAGGAGGCTGTATTCTACTCCACAGGGCCGCAGGTAAGGGTTAACGCTCCTGATCAAAGGGGTTATCATATCAGACACGTTACAAGTCCAGCCCTCGCTGACATTTTGATCAGTGAAGTCAGTAATATTGTAATCCACATTCTCGTATGAATGACCTTGGAACGAAAACGTTTGGTTGGCAATGTCTATTGTATGTTTGGGTGGTCCGGTGATGTTGGCATAGCGCAGAAGCACCGGACGGTCGTATGCTACCGTGATAATGTCATCCCTCGTCTCCTGGATGACCACGTTTAGCCATTCGCATACGTTAGTCGCTATCAGGTGCATTAGACCAAACCTGTCGAGAACTACTCCGCGCATGGGATCTAAAACCTGTAAAATATACGTATTTTTAGGGTTTCATATCAATGAATTAAAATGTAGTTCAAGTGCGAATCTAAACAATGCGCAGAGCAAAGCTTCTTTAAATTCTATTAATGTTACGAGGGCTGCTATTTATGAATCCGGAATAACAAAGCGAAACAAACATCTATCATTTAATATGGTTTTGTTGTTTTTCAAAGTATTCGCCATAGCACTTTTTCCATGCTGATTGATCTCCAAAACGTGCATTTTGAACGCATCAACAGCCTCTTCGCGGTTCGAAAAACGTTGACCACGTAATTTATTCTTCACGCTTGGAAAGTGCCAAATCGGGGCTGTACGGCGGATGACCCATCAATTCGATCTTTTGACCTTCCAAAAACTGAGTTGTTTCGGCCGGCGTATGACAGCTAGCATTGTCATGATGAAGTATGATTCTGCTTCGTGGGTTGTTCCTTCTTGTTTCTTCAAGAAATATATCATTCCGAATTAACCACTTTACCATTCTCTAGAGGCACTGTAGCCACATGCCCATTTATACCAAAAAAAACAGGCAACCATTTGCTTCAAAGTGCTTTTTGCACGAATAACTTTTGTTGGGTTCGGCTCATCTTGGAACACCCACACCGTTGACTGTTGTTTAGTTTCGGAGTCATACGCATAGATCCAAGATTCATCACCTGTGTAGATATTATAAACAGTTTTTGACGCACCTCGATTGTATTTTTATATTTTTTTTGCACCAATCGACACAAGACTGTTTTTGAAAAATGCTCAAGTTGTGTGGAATTCAACGCGAACAATTTTTTTTACAACCCTATGTTCGTATAATATCTTCTGTACGCTCGTCAATCTCGTCATACTTATGCCCAGGGACGTCTCTAACTCGCGATATGTAACATGACGATCATGCATTATTAGTTCCCACATAGCATCGATCTTTTGTGGTACAACAACCGATTTAGGCTCACCTTCTTTGAATAGACCGCCAACGACTAAACTCACTGAACCAGTGACATACAGTAGTTTTCGATTGTGCATAGATAAGTATAATGTACCGGGAATAGATACGAAACTCCGCTAACTTCACGGGCATTACTAGTGCTGCCGCCAAGCGGCTCAGCTCTCAACTACGTCTGGTGTATATATACTATATGTACGAGTATATATACTATGCGATTGTGCTTCATCCCTAAAAGTCGAAATGAGTTGATCGATGCACTGTTTTTGAGTTAGCCTACGTCGAAAATCGTAATATATCATCGCACGAAAATTTTCGCGAGTTAAATCCATGGTGATGAAGACACGCAATTTTCAAAATGACGCTGATGCCACAATGGAAAAACAATTGACAGAATACATAAAACAAACTGTATTTTACAGCCAGAGGGTTCCATTTTTAAATGTTGTAATTACTTTTTAAATATTGTTCTGTGAGGCCAGTTCCGGATACATAAATAGCAGCCTCTCGTATCGTATTTTCTTGTTTTACTCTCAAGGCTTTTTATATTACTACAGGTAGATTCATAAGAAACATCCATTCAAATTATACGGACTTGCTCGGGTCAATAATTTTTATTTGTGCTCTTACACTTTGGTTCTTTTTAAGAAGAGCAATATTGTAAAGTCTCTAAACTACGTGAGAACAGATAAACTGTATAAATAATCGTAATTTTCCATATTTCAAGTTCAAACCTTTATCCTTTTCGGAAAATGGTATCTGTGAAAAACTGACATACGAACAGACACACAAGTCGCACCAAAAGGATTCCTTTTTCTTCTAAAACATAAAATCTTTGAATTAACTACGTGTTAATTATTTACTATTTATTAAGAGCGGTTTCACAGCCGGATTGTGTAAAACCCGCCTTTTTCTAATTTAACACTTAAACATTTGCACTTAAATTCAAAATTCACTCAATAATTATTCAAAAAAACCTTATTACCTATTGTTGTGTATGCTGCCATCGCAAAGTTTCCATTGGTTTCTATATTTTTTTTTAATTAATTGTTCTGTTTCGATTAATTAGAAAAAGGCATGTTTTTCACAATCCGCCTGCAAAACTGCTCTTAACTATTTATTTACTTTTTTGTAACGCGGAAAAGGATCAAGTACGTTCAAGAAAAGCGTAGGTATTTATCTATTAACACTCCATAAAGTTTACATAAAATATAATATCTATACATAAAATAGAGAGACGTGATCTTTCCATTATACCAGTTTAAACTCGTATACATATTCTATTATCCTTTCAGACGACAGCCTTTAAAATACATTAGCCTCTTTATTGTCTACGGAACTAATTTCAATATTTATGTAACAGAAGGGGGTTTTTAAAGATTGAGTATTAGTTGACACCGCTGAAATAGTAAGAAAGATTATGTTTTATAGGTAAATTAAATAGGTTAAGAAAATAGGTTAAGTTTGTCAATTTATTCTTAACTCTATTTTATTTATGATATTATTCCATATTCGACTGACGACGATCCCAAGTGGGTCGAAATATATATCGAAAATTTTCTTTTTTATTCAATTTCTACTTTAATATTCGTGTTACGTTTATATATATATAATAAAACGGTTAAAAAATGCTTTTAAAGTAAAAATATTTATTCTCATATTACTTATACACCGTGCATTATGACGTGCTTAGAAATATTAACCACACAGTCTACTGATTATACTAAGGCAAATATATAAGATATATTAAGGCAAAGAAAAATTACGAATAGGTCTTAAAATTTTCTATGGGGAAGTGAATTTTATTTTCGCGTTGTTTCGAATATTTTGCTTTGGAAGTGGTTCAGTATATCAGTAGAGCATGTGGTTTAATTTTCTGAGCACGTCATAATTACACGGTGTATGTGTTTCCGAATATGAACTACGAAATGTAAGTCGCCGTCCAAATTAGTATACCCGACAATGTCGTAGCCTAATGGGTGACTTCGCCGCAGGGCTGTAGCTAGAGTCAAATTTGAGGTAGGGCAGCATTGGTTACAGGTAGGGCGGAAGTAAAAAATTTATCATAAATTTATCCAACGCGAAATCAATGAATATTCAATTTATAGCAATAAAAATAACAATTAATAACACTTCACTAAACCAAACTACAAACAATCCAGCGTTGCTAACCGTCTTTTACGTTTCTAAAACTAGCGTAATTTTTGTCACCCGACGAACTAAATGAACATATTTTATAAACCCTCTGTGGCTTAAGTGGCTTTGTGGTTTTTACACTCACACATTTATATCTGAACATAGGCCTTTTGGGTGTGTGAAATCGAAGTAGAAATTAGCTGGTTTTCTATGAAAATATACATAGGAAAATTATTGCAGCACAAAAGTAACCTCTAAAAATTGAAGATTGTTGTTTTATTATGAAAATTTATCAGTTTTAAATAGTTTATTTCACAAAATATGAATTTTTAAGGTAGGGCATTGTGATTTCAAGGTAGGGCATTGCCCCACAATACCCCCCCCCCCCCCCTAGCTCCGGCCATGCTTCGCCGTACTTCTACAGCCGTGCCTTCCAAAGCACGCAGACCGAACATAATGCGAACTGAAGTTGGAACCACAAGACAACAGACAAATATGTACAAAAATAAAATTAGAACGAAAATACAGAAGCTCACATCAGAGTAAGAGAATATGAAGATGGTCTGCGCGACCATGAAGAGGATCCTCAAGGCAGGTTTGACAGCGACGATGAGGAGCCGACAGTCCCCTGTCAGGTCGAAGTACCCCCCGAATTGGAGACATGAGTAGATGATGGAGCCGACACTGAACCCTGCAACACCCATGTGCAGGTAGAAGCTGCCGTAGCGGGTACGTCGCGCTGTCTCTGGGAAATAGAACTTACGTTATTAACCTGTCAAATTTCACAAAGTGCGATCGCATTACATATATGAATCACTAAATGCAGAAAGGGCACAACAACACTTTTAAAAATTTTCAGGAAAGTCATGAAACTAAATAACATACGGATTTCTCGCCCCTAAAAAATAATATATATAACAGCTTTTGTAAAATTACAGCATAAGAAAGTTTGAAAAAAAAATGTGCCCTTTATGCAAAGAATGTTTGTGTCATGAGAAACTTTTCTATTTTTATCTAGGACAGGTACGGGCAACCTTTTTAAAGATGCGGGCCAAATTTTTTGAAGTTAACGAAATCGCGGCCCGTAGATGTAAAAAAAGAGTGCGCAAAGAGTTTTATAAATTTTCAACTAATTGATATTTTGTTTTATTAGCCTTTATCATAAAAAAATAACTGTTTACATTTATATGTGCTTCCAAATGCACAAATATTTTCATTTTGCAAATGCTCTCAGTTGCGGGTATTTTTCTTCGGCGAGGTATAATTTGTAGAAGTCACTAAGCTCCATGTTATTAAATTTCGACTTCAATTTGATGTCTTCCTGAAGTTTGCAGTTCAATTGGAGCCTTCTCTACATAAAATTTTATCGGAGTAGCAAAATGTTACGGCCGCAAAACATTAATGCGAGAAAACTGTGGCTACCGACATGTTAGTTATTCAATGCTTCCACACACCGCAATCATCATCATCAACATCAACATCATTTATGTGAAAGTTAAGTTTTGTCGCTTTATTAAGCTCTTACTCAGCTCTCTTGCAGACAAAATATTATAATAACCCTAGCACTAATATTTCCTGTATGCCAGATAAAAAATTAATTCGAAATGAAATTTTGCAGTATAGAATGGATGTGAAACGATGATTGTACTTATATTATACTTATATCATTCTACTTATTAAAATCTAGATAATTCTATTTTTCACAATGGTTTAAAGACATACCCAGTACAAGAGTTTCTTATAAACAGGTGTATTTCGAAAAACCACGTGAAGTATAGAAAAAATAAACAGGTTAAATAGGACGCTAGACCTTAAAATACATTCAGTAACTATTGAATAGTGACTTACGCTCCTTTCTTTTAGCAGCCAGTCGGAGGTGATAAAAAGTGTAAGCTAAGAAAAGCATACTGACTATGTACAGGTACATTGTGAATATCTGAAAATAAGCAAATACATGTTCAATATTTTATGACATAAGTAAAACCTTTTAGCGAACTTGTTTGTTTAGGTAGTTGTAAACAATGTTAAAGTAGCAATGCACCGTGTGTGTCCTTAGCACCTAATTAACATAATGTTCAAAAATATGTTTATCAATAAAATAAATGTGAAGCTTACATCGGACGCGATGTTCGTGTACAACTCATTTTGTATGGTGCTTGTGACCGGTAATGCGATTCCTAAAACAATTAACAATTTCGCGTAAAATGCTGACAGGACCACCGTCATCGATTCACTGAAACAAATGGCACTAATTAACGAAATGATCTAAAATTTTGTTAATTAAATAGCAAATGTAATAATAATGTAGTACGATTAATACTAAGTATTACTTATAAATCATGAAAATTCTGTTTTCAGTTATGAAAGTTAATTGCTCTTTAAATTAATTTCATTGGATCAAAGCTCAGTCACGTTTAGAAGTATTTTAGCAAACGCTCTTTGGACAAGTCTAATTTAAGAGTTTCCGTCTATTCAGAGAATGCAAGACGTTTTATGATCGCGAGCTATGCTTGGGATATCTCTGATGGATAAAATCCGAAACATGGAGATCCGTTGGAGACCGAAAGTGACCGACATAGCCTGTCCAATCAGTTACTTGAAGCGGCAGTGGGTAGGTCATATCTGTCGCCGACATTATGGCTGTTAGGGCCGAAAGGTGTTAGAATGGAGACTACGGCAGCAAAGCGTAGCGTAGGCCAACCTCGTGCCTGCTGGACCGACGACCTTAAGGACGTTGCGGGTGGCGGCTGGATGATGAGGACGAAAGACCACCAAGAGTGGCGAAATATTGAAAAGGCCCATGTCCAGCAGTGGAGGAATACACACCGATGGATGGATGGATGGATGGATGGAAGATGCGACAACACGTCTTCAATTCCTCATACATCAGCTAGCACTGAGTACCTTTCTCAGGTTATCAGTCTATTTGGTTGAAGGTCACCCACACCGAAGATTTATCACCACACCAAGCGTAGCCTCTACTACTAAAGAAGTATAGAACTCTTAAAATAGCATAAAAATCCGGTCAAGTCCGAGTTAGACTCGTGCGCCTTGGGTTCCGTGTTTGTCAGTTTTGAGGTAAGTCAGGAAATATTATTTAAAATCTTGCCCATAACTGTTTATTAAAACAAAAAAATAATTTTTGATTGTACCAAATAATTAAAAAAGGTAGCTTTTATAGAAATAAATTTCTATATCAAAAAGATTGGTTTATATTATTACATCATATTCGACTGACGACGACCCCAAGTGGGTCGAAATATATATCTAAAGTTTTCTTTTTTATTCATAAAAGTCTGTATATATCTATATATAATAAAACAGTAAAAAATGCTTTTGCATTAAAGAGTGGATAATATTTTTTTAAAAAATAATTAATAATTAATAAATAAATTAAATTTCTTAACCGCTATATTTTTCCTGTAATATTTACGTAGTTACCTATTACCATGATATTTTCATATTTTTCGACCTCTAGTTTCGGAGTAAAGGGGGGGGGGACATATATTTTTCGTAGTTTTTTCAAAGATTTATCGAAATTGGTTCAAGTATATGTAGCTAAACTATATATTTTTACAATCAACTATTTAATTGGTTAATATATTGTATATCAACATATTGTATTTTTGTAATCAGGAAATCAGGGATTACGCGTAATCCCTAGAGACACTAAGCGAAACATCACTGACATCAGCACGAAATTTCCAAGTTTTTTTTTATAGCATTGTCTATGTATGTACAAACTTTTATATAATTTTTTCCCCAAAAACATCTTGTTTTCCCAAAAACCACTTGCACACATAAACTTTAGGCACCAACCACACAGAGCGCGTTCTGCGTTCTACGGTCCAATAAACAATAGAACGCGCGTACTCGCGGTCTCCCCAAGCCGTCGCGTCGCATAGATTAAAGGTATGGATGACCCAATATTGAGCACCTCATTTTGGATCAAGTAGAACTGAACTCTATGATGTTTCATTAATTTTTAAAATAGTGCGCTCTGAGCCGTGGCTGTTACGACAACCGAAATATCAAACGCGCTCGAAAAACTGAGTTTTTGTTAAATAACTCGGATTCTAGTTGAAATAAAAACACGATTTGTTCAAACTAGCTAAATATCATTCAAATAATTTTTTTATAAAGAAACAACCAACTAAGTCCTAAAATCGATATTCGCGAGAAAATCAATAAAATATGAATCAATTGACGTAGTTTGTTCAAACTTGTTTCATAAACGTTAGGAGAACATAGGTATATATTTTTAATAACTGTGGGTTTCCTGGTTATTGCAACAAAATCATACAGTCTGTCATTTCATTTCTATTTGCCTATCTTTTCCTTTAAAGTGACCGGGGAACGCAGAACGCGGCTTTGTACCGTCGTCGCCTTAGCTGGGAGCCATTTTTTAGCCATTATATAGTAAATATAGTAAATTCTTGTGATTTCGTTTCAAATCTCAAGAATCGATCTTTAAGGCTAATCTTTTCAATAACGGTATGTCACTTACTCCCCATGAGACAATGGAGCTCTGGTGGGTTTATTAACGGGTGCGTCTACACTGGAACTCCTGCTGCAGGGCGGCACGATGCTCAGACGTGGCAGTGAGTGCGGCGCCAGCTCACTGAAAGGTCATCGTGATCCGTTTAGGAGGGCGAACATGTCCAAAGCCTTACGTGTTAGTGACGTCTCGATACATTTAAACCTAATGAAACCTTGCCCACATCTCTAGGTAAGATACATGTTTGTCCTTATATGAACAAGAATTTTACATTTAAACAACAAAGTCAAAATTACGAATATGAGTATTGATGATTCCCATACAAAACTAAAAATAAATGTTTTTATTTTCTAGTTAGTCTTTAAAAAATGCAAGATCATACGGACGTAAAACACGACGCCCTAGACATGGCTAAACATGACGTCACAAACATTTAAAGCTTTTGTATGCAGCGATGATTTAAGTTGCGCGTTCAGGCGAGTGATAACAAGGTAACAAACAAAAATTCAGAATGATAACTTTTATACATACATACATACATACATATACACACATACTCACGCCTGTTTCCCAGAGGGGTAGGCAGAGACTACAGATTTCCATCTGCTACGATTTCGACTCTTCACACATCCATCAATCTAGTCATACAAGCTCTTCTATTCCGGGTACTTTTGACATGGCACTTCGTCAGTATGTCGCCAATTTGGTCACCATACGTCCTTCTAGGGCGGCCTGGTCAAGCTAACTTTTATATTATAAAGGTTTTCTTTTTGGCGAGACCTGGCGTAAACTATACATATCTATAAAATTATTTTTTTCGTAAAAACCTAATGATTAAAATAATATAGAAGAAAAGTGTTTTGAATAAAGAATCTGCGAATTGACATTTAATATTTCTTTGGCTCACGAAACGTTTAGCAACTCCATATAATTAACTGCTCAGAGCATAGACTTAGGAGTAAATCCTTGAGCCATAGACTTAGGAGTAAATCCAAAATCAAGGGATAGTGGGATAGCAAAATCGGCGTGGTGGCTGTCTCTTTAACTCTATAACGATTCCATACACATTGGGAGGCTATACGCAGCCCTGCAGTTTGTCGGATACCATAGACAAGGTAAAATTTCTCGTAATCCTGTGTATAGCCTCCCAGCGTGTATGGAATCTTTACCATAGGGTGTGGTCATCAGATTAAACAAAATAAACACACTCAGCTATCGGTTACGGTCACCAGATCACAATAAACTACTATTTTCCATTATAAACAATCAAGATTCGGTCATGATCCTCAACAAACGTCAAAAATCGTGGGGAAAAATTGGCTGTCAAACGTGATTGATGTGCAGCTAACTTCAGGCCACTATAAACCACCATGGTATAATGATATTCAGATATCAGTTTAACCCTATCTTTGCGATTATTATTGGTTGCAGGAAAATGCAAGTAATCGTGTATCGAATGGCCGGAGATTGAAATATGACATATATTTTTTCCAAAATTTTACTATCACAATTTCACGGTATAAAATGCGCTTGAAAAGCGAAAAAATTTGGAGAACCCCGCCTTAAGAAGTGTTGTTACTGCATATCGTACACAGAAAATGTGTAGATAAATAAAAGTAAGAATACCAGATGAGGTGCGGGTAATGTGGATAATTAGAATAAAATTACCCCTTCGAGCCGCGATCTTGTAGCATGCTACGAGTATCTATTGTTTCACAATTGTTTTAGTGAAAGAACGCAACAGATTAAGACCGTAAAGATTCATCTTCTTTATAAAATAAATGGTGCAGCCGATATTTCAGACTATTAGTTTTAGTATCCGGCGCCTAAATATAGTGAGCTTAGTTGTTTTGTTGGGCGATAGCTTCCCGATGTTGGCAGAACTAATAGTGGATTTAATGAGGCGCTTCGGACTCACCGTTCATCTTCAGGCACCGATACGAGGAGGAGCTCCCCTCCCCTCCTCTCCTTCCCATTTTGATCGCATTTCTCTTTATTTTTTATCATCACAGCCACCCGGAAAACAGCCCGTTTTTTGCACGATTAAAACTCACGAACGTTTTATTTTTTTTCTTATGACCGTTTGAAAAAAGAACGGAGAAGACGTTCATGCTCGAGAAGTAATTTGCAAACTGTACGTATATAGATGTAGAGCGATACACATATGTGTGCAAATGATGAGTAATACACGTGTGTGTGCAAACGATTAGTGTGTTTTAGGGCTGTCTTGAGCCGAGTGAAATAAGATTAAAACTTAGTCTAATTAGCTTTTTCAATAAGATCTATTAATAGTCCAGCAGTATTTGCGTAGCATGACACCGGATGAAGTGCGAGTAAGGTGACAATGAATAAGCTAACAGAACAAATTAAATATTCACGTAAGGATATGTTGTGAGTTTATTTCTACAACAACGTTTTTGTCAATTTTGTAAATTTATTTCCTCTAACAGTGCATTTACGGGTATTTACCTATTCAAGTTGTAAGAAGGTATAACTTTGTGCACAAGTAAATTAAAAACTGGCCAAGTGCGGCTTGGGCCACGCGCAGTGTAGGGTTCCGTAGTTGTGAGCGTTATTCGAACGTAAATATTGTTATTAATTTGGGTATTATTAACTAACGATGTAATGATTTTATTTTTCTATAATTTAACATGGTTCATAAACTTATATTAATTTACTAGTACCTGTTTTACACAACTAACAACTTGATCCAAGTAACTTGTACGAAATTTTCCTTTGGCTTTTCCAATATTACTCGTTAAATTGTAAAGCCTACTCGTTCGTTATAATGCCGTGAATATTTTCACATATCCAAAAACAACTGTTCAGCTGGCAGAGGAGGGACACTTGACTCTAACAGAAACCGATCAAGTGCAAGTCAGACTCGCATACCTAGGGTTCCGTATCGTGGAGGAAAATTTTAATTTTGTTATTTTGTGTTCGTGAATTTCACAACCGCTATATTTTTCCTGTAATCTTCACGTAAGCACATATTACTAAGACTTTTTTCATATTTTTTGGTCCATCCGTTTTGAATTTGAATTTTGAAGCACTTGTACGTTATAGTTTCACTTTATTTATGTTTTCTCCCAACCGGTTTACTCCATCTTCAAGGGAAGATTAAAATACAAAATATTAAAATACATTTCATTGACTCTAGGTACTATTGACTCTCTGATCAACGTAAACAATCCTTATAAATTTTTTTCAATACATTTTTTTGTGGTTTTTCAAGGATTTCTCGAAATAGGTGCAAGTAAATATAGCCTAACTCTAGGCACATGTATTTTACAATCAACTATCTAATACATACAATGTTATTGCTATAATTTTTTTTTATTTATTTGAATTTTTCTTTATATTTCTCATTTGTGATCAACTTTTTTTTAAAACGCTATAGTTTTCCTGTAATTGGCCAACTATGACCTATAATGGATTTTTTTTCATATTTTTTGGTCTACCCGTTTCGGAGATAAGGAGCGGAGACATACATTTTTTTGTGGTTTTAGCAAAGATATCTCGAAATAAGTGCCAGTAAATATAGTTTAAGCATATCTCGTATTTAACCTAATCTAACCTAACCTAACCCTAGAATAGGCCTAATTAAGTTTTTTCTGTAATACTAAACATTTAAGTAAATAAATAAATAAATAAAAATAAATAAATTTTTACAATCAAATCTTTAATATCTACTATTTGATTTCCATATTGTATTTTCAAAATTTTTTTCTCTCCCAAAGGAGACAAATACAAATATAAATATTGCAAATATTTTGAACAGTTTCAAATGTTTATTTTTTTTAAATCCCGTGTTATGTGGGCAAATTAACACTATTGTTCTACCAAATTTCAAGTTTTTGTCTTTAACGGCGCTAAAGTTATGATGCTGTGACAAAAGAACGGACAGATGGATGGACGGACGGACAACGGAGTCGCACCATAAAAGTTACTTTTGTACCTTTTAGGTACAACGGAACCCTAAAAATTGGCACTTTGAAGCTTAATATTTCGCAAACGGATCTCTGAATAGAAGTTTGACTCACCCGAAATATTTTTGAACGACCTATCCAACGACATCCCACATCATGGGATAGACGGAAAAAAAGAAAATCCCCACTTGACGTGTAGTGGAGGTACCCTACATTTTTTTAATCAATATTTTATTTTATCACTAAAGTACTAAGTGTCTTTGAGCTAAGCCGTGAACAGACAGGCAGACAGATAGGCAGACGGACAGACATAGCGAAACTAAGGGTTCCTCTTGTTGACTACAGAACCCTAAAAATTTATGTTTATGATTATACTGACCATGAATTTAAAAATTTTGAATTTAAAAAATTTTGATTTTCTAGTTTGCAGAAACCAATGGAAACTTTGCGATGACAACATACATAATATAGGTAATAATGTTTTGTTGAATAACTGTTGAGTAAATAAAATGTTTTGTTTCGATTAATTATAAAAAGGCGGGTTTTTCACATCTTAATAATTGGTCCAAACTCGTATATACAGAATTTGGAAAAAATTGGAAAAAATTTAAGGGCCCTGGAGGGGAACTACCTTAAATCCTTTAGTTAGCTCATTTTACTGAAAGGAAACATTTCTTTATTTTTTTAAATAAACAAAACTGCATTCAAAGATCTATTAAAATTTGCTTAATTAACATATGAGATATGAAAAATCCTTATCTAACTGATACCATAACGTAAACTCAAGGTAAATTTATTGTCCGCATGTTTCTGCTGTAAATAAATAAAGGCGAGTGCACAAGCACATAATCCGGGGCCGCAGTGGGATGCTGCATCTTGCCAGTAATTAGCATCCGTGGTGTCATATTCAGACGCAGCTCCTAACGAGACTCAAAGTAGTTCCACTGGACCGCCCCCACACCCTTTCTTCAGGCGATCTGATTAATTAGATGTCTTATTTATTCTAAACCATTTAGCCTTTCAGTGATCTATAAATAATTTAAAGGTGAAATGAAGGCCTTTTAATCGTCTCCAAGGGCAAAATGCAGACTTGTCCTCTAATTAACAAAAAAATAGCAACCGACTTCAATAGTAACAGCAGTCATTCACTAAAAAGTTAATAATAATTCTATAAAGACCGATGGTACCGAAGCAACACTTTTGCTGACTTCTTTCTTCCTGAAACAATATGTTATCTAGAAGTCGGCGTTCTTATATTGGTATTTATGTTGCTGTATCGTAGGAAATACGCCGACTTCTAGATAACATATTGTTTCAGGAAGAAAGAAGTCAGCAAAAGTGTTGCTTCGGTACCATCGGTCTTTATAGAATTATTATTAACTTTTTAGTGAATAACTGCTGTTACTATTGAAGTCGGTTGCTATTTTTTTGTTAAAAGTTTATTTTATTTCACATTTTTTAGTGTTGCTGGGTTAAATTGTGAAGTATGGGTGGTTCTTGCAAACGTGGTGTTAATATG
The DNA here is from genome assembly GCA_934047225.1 of Ypsolopha sequella. Lineage (NCBI taxonomy): Eukaryota > Metazoa > Arthropoda > Insecta > Lepidoptera > Ypsolophidae > Ypsolopha > Ypsolopha sequella. The sequence goes on from OW203985.1 coordinate 13,376,312, forward strand.
AAACGAAGTTCAAGTCAGAATAAGTAGCTATGTTTGAGTAGCTTCCTGCTATCAGCACCCTAACACAACATGATTACCGCAATCTCGAGTTATGTGCTGTCATTCGTTGAAGAGTTCTACGGTGATGAAGCCAAGATCGAAGGTCAGGTGGGTAAACTGGAAATTTTCAAGCAATGCCCTGCAATGAGCACCCTAACACAAATTGATTACCGCAATCCAAAGTTATGTGCTGTCATCCGTTGAGGAGGTCTATGGTGATGAAGCCAGGATCGAAGGTCAGGAGGGTATTCTGATAATCTCCAAGTAATACCCTTGAGTTAGCACCCTAACGCAGTGATTGCCGCAAACTCGAGTTATGTGCTCTGATCCGTTGAGGAGTTCTTGTGAAAATGGTGATGAAGCCAGGATCGAAGGTCAGGTGGAAGAATGTCAATTTTCAAGTAATACCTTGTAATCAACACTCAGGTACAAAGCGATTACCTCAATTTCGAGAGGTATGCTGTCATTTTCTGAGGAGTTCCACTGCCTATCTCTGAAGACCTTCATCAGATCATGACCAAGCCCAAAATGGGACCTACCTGGAAGTACACTCTTTCAAACAAAAAAAGAATTGTTCAAATCGGTTCAGAAATGACGGAGTTATGGAGTAACAACGCCAAAAAAAAAAAAAAAAAACATACAGTCGAATTGAGAACCGCCTCCTTTTTGAAGTCGGTTAAAAAGGCCGTTTTGCATGAATCACATTATGATTCTGTTCTAATGCCGTCTTTTTTGCACGCGTGAAAATCCCTGACTCTATCCTACTTTCAAATCATTTTGTGATTCACCCAAGTCGGCCTTTTTAGATCCCCTTGACATAAAAAGATGTGTCCAGAAACTCGAGCATCCACTTGTTAAAAATGGAGAATATTTTTTTTTTATAACTTTTGTACTCTGTTATCTAACAGTTCTATGGTGATTATTTAAACTGTTATCACGTGGCATATCAAAATGTCAGCCAATTTAACTGAAACTACATACTCTATACAAATCTGCCGGTATAAATTACTTTTGGGGTATGACAGACCTACCTAGTTGTATCTAGGGTTGCCAACCGTCCAGGTTTCCTCGGATTTGTCCTAGTTTGGAGGGCGTTCGGGGAGCGTCCGGGCGGGGATTTGCTTATGGCCGCGCGTGTTTCAAATTTTTTTTGCGGTGAGATAAGCCTCGATTTGTTTGTTTAATTTATTTTGCAACTTATAATTTTGTTACCAAAACGAAGAGAAAGCATGTATGGTTTTTGATTTCTTGAACGATGCGAAAAAAATACTTTGTTAATTTTCAAGGGATATTGTTACCAAAGTACAAGTTAATTTGCTTTATAATTAAATAAATAATAAACATTTATTCATATCTTATTTGTGAGGTAATAGACAGATATATATGTCCGCGTTGTACGCTCGTAAATCCGGGGTTTTCGAGCTCCTTGTCCTAGTTTATAGATTTTACAGATGGCAACCCTGGTTTTACCATGATTCGTCGGATTATTCTATTAGAACATATCTTTGTATATAGTAGCTGCCAAATTGTGAACTCACGTTTATGATATTATCACGATAGTTTTATTTTATAAACTTATTTTCCAATAGCTACGGTAGCTCAGTTAATTGGATGACTCTCAATCTTGAGACCCAGATTCGAATCATGCCAGTTGAGTATGTCCCATTAATGCATGCTCTTGCTATTGTACAATGTATGTACTATGTAACGTTGAAGGAAAACGTTGAGGTAAACTTGCATCAGCCTGCATGCCCTAAAAACGTTGCATGTATTTGTGCCTGAAGTAAAGCGATAAAAGCCTTAAAGGTTAAGGCGCTGTGAGAAGGTGATCTTTAAGTATTTGAGGTGGTGAAGCAGGGGAAGTGGTGGAATTAGTTTCCCCCTCAGCGGGGCGCCTTCGTGCGTTTACGGCAGCGCGCGTTCTTATTCTGGTGCGTTTACTGTTTGTTCGTATTCTGGTCACCGCTAAGATATGAAAGTGTGTTAAGCGGAAGCGATAATCAGAATTTAGTGTATAAACGATTTACAAGCAAGCATTATTGTTTTTTTTTATTGATTCTGTGATTTGGACCATAAGGTTAGCTCAGATTGATAAGTTAGGGAAAATAAATTAAAATATTTGGTAAATAATAAATATATCGTCACGTCATAAATCCCCGAGGGGTTGTCAGTGATGTGCCGAGTGTGAACTGTGAAATGCAAGTTACATTGAGACGTTCTAGTAACAATGAGCCCGTCTCCTATATGCAGTTTTTTATGAAAGTCAATTGCGTAAAAAGCTGAACAGCTAATCATTTTATCGATATCTCACGAAATGACGATGTCATCGGCAATCAATGTGAGCTTCACGGCATGTCTCGTGACGTCATCTGACACGATTTCATACCAAAAGTGATAAATATCGCTATCGCTAACTTCGGTAATAAAAGGATTATTTTAAAAATTCAAAAAGTTTTATGGAGTATATTATTATATTACTAATTAATTTAGAATTAATCAGTTACTATAAAAACATACTGATATTTGACTACAGGAGACGTGTCCATTCACACTCGGTAGCACCTCTGACACCCGATCGGGCAATTTATATATAGATTTACTATTCTGCGTTTCTATACTGCAATGATATGCCGCGTATTCACGAGGCTGAAAGTTGGGTACTGGCTTACTAGCGAGGCTGAAAAACGAGCATGCGAGGACAGAGAGCGAGCCTGCGAGGCCGAGTATACTAAAAACTTAAACAAATAATCTAAACTAAATAAAAAATCTAAACTAAATAAAAGCAGTTTCTGATTAAATAAAATACTTGATTCATATCATTTGATAGGCTTACTCTCATGCCGGGTATGAATTTCGGTGTTTGGCATGTAATTTTTCCACTTTACTAGAACTAGCGTCATAGAACTTGATATCCTGTAATTTAAGGCGATATGGAAAAGTTTTATGATCCCTGTATGCGAAAAAACCCTCAGTGCGAGAGGGACGGATTCGAGAAAAAGTAGCAAAAAGTTGGTTTTTTATTAATATAAAAAGTACTGAAGTTGCTATGAAAATTTCGTTTAACCAGGTCCTAGATGCTGTTAAAACCCATCTAATAAAATATAATTGCAGTCCATATGTCATTCCAAATTGTCAAACCAGGAGAATTGGTGACGAAAAAGACCTCATTTCAATAAATATTTGTATCGAGCCGAATTGCTCCAATCGCGTTTCGGTTTCACAGGTCCCTAGAAAAAGATTCCAAAAAATAAAATACTATTATTAAAATAAAATACATTATTTTCTGAGGTAGATATGGAAGTTCTAATAGTATCGATTTTTTTTCCGTAGCGTCTTAAAGCAATAAAATGAAATGAAAAAAAATTTTTTTTTTTCCTTTTAACCTTAAATAATGCGATGAAAGTTTAACTCACTGAGACATTAAGAATAATAACAATAAATAAATAAATTTTATATATAATTTATGAATTGTGATGCAATTCACTCAGCAACCATTCGAATTATCAGCAAAATCGCAACCAGTTTTACCACAAATGCTTTTTGAATAGCTCCAGTTTGCCTCCCCTTAAAATAGCTTAAGAGGCGTCATTACACGCCAACCTCCATACAAACGCTGTTACCAAATTGTGGGGTGTCTTTGGAATGTTATTAGAAAGAAAGAAAGAAAGAAAGAAATGTATTTCATGGAAAGTGAAAAACACAAGATAGCAACACACACAATTAAACTAATGCTAATATAATTAACTAAAATAATATTTTAGGCTGAGTTCTATGTTTAAGTCGAACTTAAAATCGTGAAATTTGAGTAATATCTTAATAACAAAACCCTAAAATACGTAATGTTAACGGATTTTTACCAAAAGTGTAAATTTTCAAATCGATTGAAAGATCGAATGAGTGCACCAAATTTCACAAGCACTTAAGACTGAAATGAAAAGTATTAAATATTAAACCAGTAAAAATATTAAAGGTAAACCCATTGTTTGTTGCAAAATGTTGACTCTACATGCAAATGTCCGTTTAGCTAATGTAAACAATTAGGTGACCATTGTGAGTCTAAATGGAACGTGACAAAGGGATGTGAATGTGTTAATAACTTAACCACGAATCGTCGCAATTCGTCCGTGTTCGTCACCGTAAATGCAACGCAATCCTACATAAATGCGAAACTTTGGATAATCATATTTATTGCCATAACTACTGAACCGATTGGGCTGCAAGTTTGCACAAATGTAGTTCTAGACTTAGAGTTGTGTTACGTTTCCATAGAAATTATGTGTTACTCTTCACGCCTTAACAACTTAACCGATTGGGCTGAAATTTTGCACAAATGCAGTTCTAAACCTACAATAACCAACTAGCAAAACTTCAGTCAACAAGACGTTCCATAACTAATCGTGCAGAGGTCTATACAACTGGATTTGGTCGCAGATTATATAACATTTTGTTGTATAGCTGTTCTAAAAAAGTCATAAAATGTACTGATTGGTTACATAAACGTTGTATTAACGGTGTGAGTGAACATAACTTAATGTTTTGTTGTAGTCAAAAAAGTATTGCTAATGTAACTTTAAGTTATTTACCTATTATGTACAAGTGAAGCAAATATTATGTAAGAGTCGCATAGATGTTATAAATTCATATTCATGGTATAAAGTTGTCAAATGACAAAAACTGTAGGCATATAAAAAAAGTTACGGCAGAAAATTTTGTGTGATAAAACCGATAAAAAGATACAAATTAGATATGTTGTTAACCGCAGCCATATTTTTAATGTTGTGTAACTATAAATATTTCCTTACATTGACATTGAGTTATTAGGACGAATTTCATATGGGAAATAAATTTCGTCTACAACTTAGTGTAATTTAGTATGTAATTTTTATGCCCCTTTAATATTGATTAAATACAGTATTTAATATTATATTTTTATATGAATTGCATTGGAAATGACTCTTTTACAACTTAAAGTAGGAAAATTACCTTTAAACGACAATTATCCAATTTTATCTCATATCGTAGTTAAATCTGATGTCTGATGTTTAATCTAAAATCGATAAACCCTCTTTGGTGGGTGGTTTTTATATGTTTTACAGTTTATTAAGTAAGTTTCAAATCAAATCTATCAAATAAATAATTTTCATTCAAAATTTTTAACTATTACTTTGTTGAATTCCAAAAAATCTGTTCTTGCGAGCGTCGGACAAAAAAAAAATGCAATTTTTTTAATGTTATTTGTTTTAGATACAACTTTTTTGGTAACATTGTAATACATACTCTAACAACAAAACAACATCATTATCATTTTTTACGTCGCTCAGAACCTGTACCTAAAATCTATAAATGTTTTCTTAAATTCTTTTAACATCTTCCCTTGAAAATGTTGAAAACTCCGAAACCGGTTCGAAGAAAAATATAAATAAAGTGAAACTACTGTACAAGTGCTTTTACTCGTAATTCAAAATCAAATTTGGGTTCTTTACTCAGAGGGTGCGGAATTAATTGTCAGGCCCTACCATTTTAGTGCCTTGTTTTTTGTTGGCTTGATGTTTCTTTGGCATATCTGTTTTGTTGTTATTTACTATAATGTTTTTAGGGTTCAGTATCCGTAATGTGTGGTGGTACGAAACCCTTTGTGCGCGAGTCTGCCTGGCATTTGGCCAATTCGTTGGTGTTTGTACCTACCATCAAAGGAAAGAACACTAAACGTATCACTGTATGCTGAAATATAATAATTATGAATAACTAAAAACGTAAAATTTGATTTTAATCGCTGATCTGGGAAGGTTGTATTGCTGGCTAAGTCTGTGGTCGAGGGTTATTTTTTTAAGATTTGGTGTCGCTGTAAATGTTTGGTAAATGTCTGAAAATATTTGAGTATAATCTATTATGGATAGTTAATGACGCTAACTTTGAAAACATGTTATGCTCGCTTTATTTAATCATTCTAAAAAGTATTAAGTACTAATTAAGTATACGGAAGGATCGACTTACATGCATTTATTTCGCGATACGCAGGGACTTCGTCCGCTAACGACAGACTTCGCTCGCTTGATGACGAATTCGTCAGGAATTCGAAACATGTCGCGAATCGCGAAATAAATTCATCTAAGTCGATCCGTCCTATACTTAATTATGAATTCAACTTACAATAGTTACAAATCTAAAATATTAAGTACTAACTTTAAAAACTTTGTAAGTTATATAAATAACTTAGATATTTTGTACCTGATCAAACGTTAATCGATATACAATTAATGAAAACACAAGATCGTGAGGCACCGATATAATTCTTCCAAGTCCGTCTTCATTTAGCTATACATTGAGGTACAAGGGTTTATTCATGAAGCTGTTCTTCCAGATCTCGAACAGACAGATGGTCGAGTGGAACCGGTAGAAGATGGCTAGCGGCATGGACACGTGAGTGATGATAGTCCACGCCCAAGGTCCGTAGAACGCTAGGTGAGCCGGCCGGAACTCTGCACGATTCTGGAAATAAACATTCGTGTTGTTAAAAAAATTTTTGTAATCTTGTGATAAGTTGATAATTGCAAAACGGCTCACCTCAATAAGTATTATTGATCGGGATAGCCGACCAGTTTCAGCAGATTCAGACTGCCTTCTTCTGGACGAGTGAAGTCGGCTATCCCGATCATAATACTTATTGAGGTGAGCCGTTTTGCAATAATCATGTTTAATCCTCACGTTTCATTCAATTCGATAACTTGTGATAAGTCAAATTCAAATAGTTTATTTTGCAAAGTAGGTATATAAAATACACGTTTCACAAGTCAAAATATAATCTTATAAAAAAAAAATGTAATAAAATAATAAATGTACATGAACTAGATTAAAGGTTTATTTAATTTATGTAGCAATATATATACGATTAAAATTACAACCGCCCGAACCCACACCGGAGACCCGGCCAGGGACCAGGAACAAGGTTCAATGATCACCAACCAAGCCCCCAGCACGAATCCAGGCGGCCGTACCAAATCCCATCCTATATACTACATACTAATAAGGTTACATATGTATATAAATACATGCCTACCTCCGCCCATAAATTATTCAGTGTTTATTTAATACAACTTTATCGTGACAGATATTATACATATTAAACTTATATTGGTTCCACTGTGCGCTTTTACTACACTAGATCTAGACCTAATATCGAGATAATAACGATAGGATGTGCAACAGTGCACACTGTATTTAATTAAATAGCGTACCATTTTTTGTTGTAGCAAAATAAGTTTCTTAGACTGAGTAGTTTTTTTTTTACTTTAAACGTACAGTAAAATAGGCTACACTGGAATCTAAAATTGGTGTTACTATCTATTAGTTCAGCGTTTCTTAATCTGTGGTGTGCAGACCCCTGGGGGTCCCCGAGAATATGTATGGGGGTCCGCAGCCTAATCTATAGACCATTTAACAATCATAAAATTGATTTGAGACTACAACTCAGTAATAATATAAACCCAAATATCACTAATTTAGTTGCAAAAAAGCAGCACCAACCTTCTCAGTAACGTATTTTATATGAAAAAGTATATATTTTATGTAATTTGTAGAACTAAAATAAATGGTCCGAAATTGATTGCTGCTTTTTTTATTAAGGGGGTCCTTAAAATTGTGCTTGATTTCCTAAGGGGTCCGTGGACAAAAAAGGTTAAGAAACGCTGTATTAGTTAATTAAAGTAGGGATATATATAAATACGTACCTTCTCAAGTGTGTTGATGGCCCACATGGCCATGTTGGCGACCAACATGAATGTGACTAGTTGTCGGCCAGGCTTTTCCCGGCGCTGCGCTGAGCTGACGCTGCGGCGCCACCACCCGTCTATTATAAATAAAGATTGGACGATTGTCTGGAAACAATGGAAAAATATCATTCAAAGTGGATTCTACTTTAGCAAGTAATACCGAAACTTGTAATTTGATGAAACAACAATGATATATAAATTCTGGCGCATTGAAGAGTATAGATCATTCGCTCAAACAAGTCTCATCATAGTTAAGGCGCTACGAAAAAAAATCGACACTTTAAGAAATAATGTATTATTTTGATAAAATAGTACATTATTTTTGGATTCTTTTTCTAGGGACCTGTTAAAACAGAAACGCAATTGCAGAAATTCGGCTCGATAGAAATATTTATTGAAATGAGGTCCTTTTCGACACCAATTCTCCTGGTCTGACAATTTAGAATGACATTTGGACTGCAATTATATTTTATTAGATGCATTTTAACGGTTTCTAGGACCTGGTCAAACGAAATTTTGATACCATCTTTAGTACATTTTATATTAATAAGAAACCGACTTTTTGCTATATTTCCACGAATCCGTCCCTCTCGCACTGAGGGTTTTTTCGCATATTGAGTAACAGGGACGCTAAAACTTTTACATATCGTCTTAATATGCAGGAAAATCTGCATCTACATAATCTATAGTAACAACTTCGTCCAATAGTATGGCGTTCATATTACGGCGGCGCACGGCGTAGCTGCTTTACAAATTGGTAAAGCTACGGGGTTTTCGTAGCCTTTACTACGTTGTAGCAAAACGTGTTAAGATACATGCTCGGTTCCAATGACTCTTCGACCAAAATATTTTATTTTGGTCGAAGCAATGACTACGCATCCAGAGGGCTACGAAATGCTACGCCGTAGAATGTAGTAAAAGTAAACGCTACCTGTATAAGAGACATGAACTCTGAGAAGAAGCCGGTCAGGCCGGCGCTGTTGGTGGCGTACATCGCGTGATGGCAGCCGATCAGACTGAACATGCAGTAGACGAACATTCCCGATTGAGCCAGGATCAGGAGGGATGTGTCCAGGGTCAGTACCGCTGGAAATTATTATCTCTCTGAAATTATTGTGGTTTACTTATGTTAATGAAATGACAATACCCTACATATTACTTACTATATTGAAGACCTATCCCATTAGTTTAGGTGAAAACATTAGATGCCCATATACAGAGTGTTGATTTAGTCAGCAACTTCCGTCACAGGGAGGTTGTGTTCACGATACTGATGATGAAGAAACTATTTTTTCTTAAATTTGCTTACTATATTTTGGGGATGATGAAAGACGTCTAGAGTACGACAGACATCATGAAATTGACTCAACACTGGCCTAGCAGTGGCGGGGGATAGGGTGGGCCCGAGTAGGCCCGCTTCGCGCCGCAATGACCATTTATCAAGAGAATTTTAGAACATATAAAAAAGGGCATATCTACTTCTTCAATTAGTATTTCTTTTGTATGCTGTTTTTTGGAATAAGTATAATGGAATACTAATATTCATGTGACGCAATTTGTGGACCAAATCGACAACCAGTATACAGTGTGTCCTTCGTACAAGTGCACATCCGAAAGTGGGTGCAAATCATCTTCTGGGGTTTGGATGCATCCCGGGATAGGTGGTTTGTGTTTAGGGTTGTTCGTGGTGGCGAACGACGTGGCACGGAACCTGCGTACACTACAGCAGCCTTCTCATCGTGTGTCTGGGACCGATTCGAAGCCGGTTCCCCGCGAGAGGGACTTGACGGCGATCGGCGGAAAGTATTCACTGGTAGGAAATCTATGTACGTAATTAGCTATAAGGAACGCCGCTTGCAGACCCAATTCATGCAAGAGAACTCAAAACGGGCCCAGCATCTTGCACGGTGTGGTTTGTAAGTGGAAGACGGGTCTACTGTTATGTAGGTATAACATCCCCGGAGTGGGGTTTACATGAAACACATTCTCATATACGAATCATAATAAAAAGAAAAGTCCTGACTGACTCACTCACTCATTCACTGACTCATCAACGCACAGCCCAAACCCTTAGACCTAGAAAGCTGAAATTTTGAACAGAGCTTTCCTTTGTAATGTAGACCAGGAATCTTCTTCTTGGGGGTGCCATATCCTAGCGGATGTCGGCGACCACCACACGAAACTCTTCTCTATTCTGTGCCAGTCCGCAGAGACTGGCAGCGTCTTTTATGTTAGTCCAAGTTTTTACGTTATCACTCCATGTCATCCGCCTTCTCCCCCTTCCCCGTTTTCCGTCCATTTTCCCTTCTAAAATGTTCTTCAACATGTTATACTTTTCATGTCGATAAATGTGACCAAAATATGCTGTTTTTCGTCTCTTAATTGTTTTTAATACTTCAAGCCTTTTATTAAATCTGTTAAGCACTTCTTCATTTGTTATTCTATCAATAGACCAGGAATAAGAAAGTATTTTTCGAAATTCCACCTCTAAGGGGGTAAAATAAGGGATGAAAGTTTGTATGGAAAATAAGTTTGTTTTGTAGTTGAAAAACCATAAAAATTGGTTAGAAATAAAAAACGACTTGTTTCAGCCTTTTTGAAAAATCAACCCCAGTAAAAAATTTTGCGCTTTGTTCGAAAAATCATCCCCTACAGACAAAAATAGAGGAGAAAGGAATTCAAAACAAAGGAAAAAGAGTTAAAACTAAATCAACGCGGGCGAAGCCGCGGGCAAAAGCTAGTGTATAATAAACAAACATGCACAAATAACGTGAGAAACAATATCATATTTTAGGTTTCGCTGTAGTCGTGTGAATCGCAAATATAATTATGGTTACAGTGTAAGATTTTACACTGTGTTAGCCATATCATAAATAGCCATATTAAATAATCATGATAAATATACTACTCGTAATATGTCTTAACAAATGATAATAATAATATAATAATAATAAGGCGTAGGGTTGTGACGACCCCATCGCCCTCTGGTATGTCCAGTACGTCCAGTGCAATTAGTCACCGCAGGGCGGCTTGTGGCGAGCCGATGATGAGTGGCGACACCACGGACCCTACCTCCAGGGGACACTATCATACATGCGCTTACACACACACATACACACAGCAACACACCCCCTGCCTCTGCGCTTGCCTTTACCAGCCGGCCAGAGTGGAGATGCAAGAGCGGAACCTATGTTCCAGGTTGGAAGTGTAAAATGTCGCCCCGCCCGCAGACTCACCTGTCGACAACCTTAGCTGCTTATATAGTATTGCCCCCTGGCCGCCCCGTAGTGGCTAGATAGGGGGCCCACAACGACTATTCTGTTGGATAGTTATCAAGCAGCAAGTCACCATCTGCCATACTTAAATTTGTGAGAGATTTTCGAGGCAGATGTCCGTTATCTCACTCCATAGCCCTGTTATCCGGCCCATTTAGCATCCCATCCTCATAGCCCATTCCAAGTCGCTTCCTTCCTGGCAATAATTTGGCAGCTGTGGGGGACTGTCCGTTAGTGTATCTCAATGATACATTGAGGGAGAGGCCTCCATGGATGCAGCCATCTCATATTTAGATTAAATGGTACCAAAGGCCTCTTCAATGTTGGCTTCGGCCCCATGAATGCCTTTCAAATGACCGGGTCCCTATGGGCCCGTGACTGAAAAGTGTACCTACATAATAATAATATCTTTATTGAAACAAACATTTACATATTTTTACATTGATCTCTAGTCCCTACACTAGGATTCCCTTTATGCTGTAGGTAACTAGCCTATAACGCTAAGTACATTTTCTTATAAGTTTAGTTCAATTTAATAGAATTATGATGGCGATGTATTGCGGGCAAAATACTCGATAAAGAATCTTACAACTCTATTTTAAAACTTGCGTGAGCTGACATGCTAAATTATTATTACATGCGGCTTTGACACTCACGTGTGATTGTTGTTGACTATATGCCAACCGTTTCACCGATACAATCACACATGAGTGTTAAAGCCGCATGTAATAATAATCTATTAGTAGGTATCACTCAGTAACTCTTTTACCTCCAGACTTCCTCTTGTAGGGCAGGACCCTCATCTGTTTCATCGCCACCAAAGCTGCCGTGAGGGTCAATGTGTACAACACGAGCTCACATATATTCACTTGGAATATAGCTTCCTGGAAATATTACCCGTTTTAAATCGATATCTGTTCATACAAAAAAAAAGGGAAAGGTGATTGCGATGGATCGCGTTCCCAAACGCAAACAAAACTTACGATTGTTGTTCTTAGATTTGAATACAAAGCATTAAATAACTGTGATTTATGGTATTATGCGATCATAGGTTAATGTAAATTAGGCTTTTCTAGCAAAGTTGTGTTATTTAATGCATTACTTTGTAAATGCTCCACTTTAAATCGTGTTAATAGTTGCTGTGAAGGATCATTTAAAACGTAAAGCAAAAAACAACAAAAAAACCTAACTGACATTAAACTACACATACTCACCTAGTCCCATTAATTACACTCATACTTTTTAAAAAAGAAATAAGAAAACAATCATAAGTTGTGCGTTTAGGAACGCAATCCGTCGCATCCACCTTAAGAAAACTTAATTTCGAAGTATAAAGGTGAAACTTACGTTAACGGTAATAGGATTACTTGCGAGAACAAAGAACATGATCAAAGAGATGATGGTGAGCACGATGAGCAGGATGCCGGCGAAGAGACCTCGATGAGTGTTAGAGCAGTCCATGGAGAAGTGATGCAGGGCGGCGCGGCTGCCGTAGGGAGACCCCATACCGAGCATACCGGCTGGAACAATGTGACCGGATCGTGAAGGTAGCACGCGTCAGAGATACAGCGTCTATCCATCCTACTTCCGCTCTCTACACTGCATTTGTCATTGAAAGAGAGAGCAAGTATGATAGAAAGACACTGTATGGACGGCCCATGCTAGACGCCCAGATAGTTTTTAGCGGCCCGTTGCATGAGTTGTATTGCATACAAGGATCAGTGGCGTGCCTGGAACTTTTTACTGAAAAAGCAAAGACAGACTAGCTAGTAAGACTAGTAAAAAAATATAAAAATAATAGAAAACGGATTTGAAAAAGAATGATTTTGTATGAAAATGTCTGCTGTAGGGCATGCTAGCATATCTTGGTGCCACACAATTTTGATTTTTTAAATTTTTTTTTTATTATTTTCATATTTTTTTACTAGTCATACTTCACAATGTCATTGTTTTTCCAGCGAAAAGTTCTAGGCACGCCACTAACGAGGCTTTGTTTTTTTATCAAATTTGTTTTCTTTCACTGAAATTTAGGGAGTGCTACCACAAATATTTAAATTTTAATCCCCATATTTACATTGAGCAATTTTTTATCGATAATAAAAACAAAAAATAAATGCAGAAAGTTAGTTTTTTCAATGTAGAAAATAAAAAACATTTACATTTCAAAAAGCTATCTGCACATCACTCTCGAAAGTTAAAAAACAGCACGAACATAAATAAAATCCCCTTTTGCCAAAACTTTAGCTCTCGTTTGACATAAAAACAAGGTGAAATTGCAGAAAGTTTTAAAAATGCAATTGTCTTTCATAATTTTCTATGTATCTTTTATGTTTCTAAGGATAACGTTCTGCATTTTTTCATTTTCAATATCGATAAAAAAAAGCGCTCGATATATGGGTATTTAAATTTCAACTTACCGGAGATAGTGTGTAAGTGAGAGGTGGATAGAACTATTTCTATACCCAAGGTCTATTGATTCGGGTCGTAGAAAGTTCATTCAAAAAGAACAAGATTAAGGTAGGTTTGATCACTTACCGAACTGTTGTAGAATTTTTTCAGGCGTTACAGAGTTATTTCGAGACTTAGTTTTGTTGATGGGCAATGTATGGACGTGCTTTTTTTCGAAGTCTTTTGGGGTGCATTTTATCTAAAACCAAATTGAAAATTATTGTTTAACATCAGGAAGTAAAAAAATTTCAAATGTATTTTTAGAGTTTATTTTACCTACCTCTTTCCACATTTCGTATAATATCACAGCAACAATAAGAGAGTACTCAATGGTACAGGGAAAGAGAAACGGCGATGCATTCTGAAGTAGTGCACCCATGATGTTGGCTCTACGACAAGGGATTGTACCATTCACTGTAGAGCTATCATTCAAGTGGAGAGTAACTATAGTGGTAGAGTGTTCCAGGTGGTGGATCTCATGTTTTGTTTCTTCCACAAGGACATACAACCATTCGCAGAGATTTGCGGCTATCATATGCATGAAGCCGAATCTTTGGACGATCTTATGGCCCCCGGTCTCGATGTCTTTGTTTGTGAGGAATATGAACTGCATCTGGAGTAACGTTAGAGCCATTCTTATGGCGGGAGTTAGAGCAGAGAGCACGGAGCGACATCGGTCTGTCATTTCGAAGTATTCGCCGAATTCGAGGCCGCTGTACACCATTGAACCGATCCCAAATGCTGAAGGGTTAAAAGTCATTTATCATAAATTTATGTTGATGTATATGTCGTGACTATATCATAGAATTGACCATTTCATGATCTGGTTGGGCAGATCGTAAAGTATGAAATCAAAAATCTTTCACCAAAAGTAAAAAATAGGTGCGACGACGAGCGTGTTAGGTTTACATGTAAATACATTTGGAGAGCCGAGCGAAGCGGAGCGGAGCGAGGCGACCCTCCCAATTTTAACAGAAATACGATATGGTCACGACACATATATATATATATATATATATTTTATACCTGAACTTAATTTATTGTATCACAATGTCTGCGTAATTTTAGTGATAAATACTTCACAACGTTTTATTTCTGGCGAGTCCACTTGTTTCCATTTGTAAAAAGAAGTCAATTTGTAAAGGCAACATATAATATATTAGTATCGATTCGGTGTAACATGATTTAACTTATTTGACAGGACTAAACTTAATTTAATCGTTCTGTCTCTTTCTTTCTTTATCGAAAAGACAAAGACAGGACGCTTAAAATAAGATTAGTCCTGTCAAATAAGTTAAGTCGTGTTACACCGAATTGACACCTGTTTACCAAAATAAGTTTTGAATCTCTAATGTTTTAGTATAAAATAGGATGTGAAAATTTGGTAAATTACTCATTTTCGGTTGAAAATTAATTTTTTGGATGTAGCTTTTTACTTCAGTAAAACAGTTAAACCAAGCCATTTGTAAAAGTTGTTCACTGTGGTCTAGAGAGTATTTGGTTTCAGTAAATAGTAAAAAGTTATATAAATATTTGTACTGTACGTAATACCCCGCTTTACGCGACTCCGTATAACGCGGATTCGCTACAACGCGGCTTTTAAATTTTCGCGCTAAATTGCCCCACTTTACGCGAGTATGGAGTATGGACCGTGATGTGGATTGTGTTTCATCAGTTAGTCAAACAATAAGAAACAATGTTGCATGTTATGAAGAAATTTTGATGGAGCGGAAGCAAAAAGCCACTCAGAAATCATTAGACTGTAATTTTAGAAAAAAAATGACTTTATGACGTATTATTTGAAAGTAAAATGTTAATATTTCTTTGTTCAAGTGGTTTTTTTCTAATAAAAGCGACTTGAATCTGAGTTTGATGTTTTATTGAAACAGACTTAACAGACCCCGTTATCCGCGAAATTCGCTTTGCGCGATTTTCTCTGGAACGCATCTCTCGCGTAAAGCGGGGTATTGTATCTGTAAATAAATCTCACCAATTGCACCAAGTCTCAGATAGAAGCTACCGTAACGAGATATAGTTTCCTTATTCTGTCCTTCCTTTTCCTTTTTCTTCTCTATTGGCGCAGTTTTATCGTTTTTTTCCATTTTCTCTTCATCTTCTGAAATGGTTTTATGCAAATTTTTTTAAAATGTCTGTTTCACGGATTCTAGTAAGTGAGACTAGTAATTAAAGTACCTACACATGTGTACGAATCTTTCCGCGACATAAAAACAAACGATGGGACGTTAGTGGAATGCTAAGCAAAGAAGGTACAATTCTTCGCAGCCGTAATTATGCAAACGAGATGTGATTTTAATGTCTTATTTTGTTATGCAAATGTAGATAATTACCAAAGAATGTATTATTTTTAAAACGCGGCGGTAATGAATAGTTTTTTCCGAAAATATTTAAACACGAGCTGTGCCTGCGATTATGTTCGCGTGGACTTTAAGATATGTGTCTTTAGGGGAAATTATTTTGTTTTTATTTTCAGTGTGGGATCCCAATTCTAGGCATTTATGTTGAATGTGTAGGTTAAGGTACCTACTTTTACGAATTCTGTTTTTATTTATTTGTACGTTTGTTATATTTGAAAAACAGATGTGTTTTCCGGCCTGAATATTCGTTGATGAATTTTCAAATTGTAAAGTCAACAATGATTTTTCATTGGGTCTATGTATTTATTTACTTCTAGATGAGTTTTTCTCAAAAATAAATTGTAATATCATTATTTCATACCGTAAAGACAAGCCATTAAGTACTTCATCCTGGAGAGCAATTTCAAGTCTCCAGTAAGTGTCTCAATAAGTTTCCAGTAAATTTGTATGAACTTCCATATGTTTTTTTTTTTCAACTATCCGTGTCTATGTTTTTAGGAGACTAAGGAGGTTAGTAATGATGAGGTTTTAAGCGGCCAGTTTAAAAAGATAAATAAAAAGAATTTTTTAATTCGTGTTCAGAATGTAAAGATGTATGCTTTATTTTATAACTAGCTTTTGCTCGCGGCTTTGCAATTTTCCGAGATAAAAAGTAGTCTATGCCAATCTCCGGCTTATAAACTATCTTTATTTACGTCAATCCGTTGCTGCGTCAAAGAAGGACAAACCAACAAACCAACAAATACACTTTTGCATTTATAATAGAGGTACGGATTGAATAATAATAATGAAAATAGATCAATTTTGTTTATTTTATATTTAAACTTGGGCGGGCGTCGGTAGTACTTAGAAAGAAAAATATTTTTTTGCAATTTGATTTTATGTATAAAAATATATTTATTAAAGTTTTATTCTTACCATATTCGCTTATTATTATGTTGACTGTCTTTTGTCGTATTAGATTGACATATTGGAAGATGATAAACATCACCGATACCGAATAGAGGTATAAGTAGAAACCCTGCAATAAATACATACAATTATTTTATAATATTAATTTATTAAGATATTCATAAGTTTTAAGTTGTACAAAAATATATGTTATTTTACATTCTTCTTTTATACGATGTTTTCATTTTTCACCATCTCGACAAGAATATACATATAACCCTAAGGTTTCGTAAGGGTTAGTCAGCGGTGTTCCGAGTGTCCAAATGAACAGTTGAACCGATTTTTCATCCAAGATTATTCCTTACCAAAATATGTACCATATGTACAGTTAAGAACACATCAAGCTATACACTTAAGCTATAGACTTCAAAGGGCTAATGTAGCAAGTGCATAACTTAACGTGTTCTTGAATGTACAAACAGTACAAAAGCAATCATTTCATTAAAATTAGAGTGCGAATATTTGATTTTTTATGAAATGAATAATAATGAAATAATGACTTTATTTTCAGAAGTAAGAATAGGTACCACGGAAACATTTTTCTAACGTCAATAAATTAAACAACTATTATGGTCTGAAATGGACCCGCCCGCGCACACCGACAAACGGACATCCACACCTCCAAACTTCCACTAAACCTTATATTTCGAGAGAAGGGGATGCCATGAAAATTGGCCGACTACCAGAAACACGCAAAAGGATGTCAGGACAAGCGTCAAGGAGAAAAAAAATGTTCAGAAAATATTCAAATATCAAAAATAATAAAGTTTTGTTGAGGAACTATTGAGTGAATTTTGAATTTAAGTTTTCTGTTTCTAATATAAGCCCATAGCTTAATTCTTAAAAGATTTTTTAATTTTTTTTTTTCAGAGAATGTACGCC
Source organism: Ypsolopha sequella (assembly GCA_934047225.1). Lineage (NCBI taxonomy): Eukaryota > Metazoa > Arthropoda > Insecta > Lepidoptera > Ypsolophidae > Ypsolopha > Ypsolopha sequella. The sequence continues at coordinate 13,394,051 of OW203985.1, forward strand.
ATTTTAGGACATAGTTTTCATTATTTTGGTACATAAATTAACCATTAATTTTTTATGATTTTTTAAAGAATAGGTCCGATGACCTTGTCACTTGAGAATTTTAGACATTATACTGATTGTGATGTGTGATTGCTTATAAAAAAAGTGGTCTGTCTCTGTCTGTGTACTCATCTGTCATCTAGCTGTCAAATTAGTCTGAAGCAAATTATTATAAATTTATCTTGATAGCAAAGGATACATTTATAAACAGCCATTACTCAAGTGACGTCACACGAGGGCAAATGGAAGCTGCAGACTTTTCGTAAAAATATTCATCATCATGAGGTTTCTTAGACCAAAACTTCGAAAATACGGCTTATTAAACCTAAATCTTGAAATGGTATTCGAATTAACACACCTTAACATAATTTAATATGTGCCAATTAGAAAAAGGCGGGTTTTTCACAATCCGGCTGTGAAACCGCTCTTAACTATGCAAGAAGGCACACGTCGAGCTTTCTATGAGATTTCATCATCAATTAAATAATTAGCACAAAAGCTCGCTTTTAAGGCAAACTATTTTTTTTTTAATTTAGCATTAAGGTGCGCAAAAAGTGATATCACTGAATACTAAAAATATATAATATCTCCAAGTAGAGCAGATTAGTCGTCGTGTATTGCAAAAAAAACTGTACCAGACACGCTGAGTGACTTTGAATGTAAGGACTTTGAGGGGTTATATTCCTAAGGTTTTTTCTAATTAGTTATATCTTAATCTTTGCTATAGGTTTGGTTCTGCTAACTATCTGGGTCTATCTAGTTTTGGTCTGCTAACTATCTGGGTCTATCTAGTTTTGGTCAGCTAACTATCTAGGTCTATCCAGTTTAGGTCTGTTAGCTATCTAGGTCTATCTGGTATAGGTCTGCTAGATATCTAGGTCTATCTAGTTTAGGTCTGCTAACTATCTAAGTCTATCTTGTTTAGGTCTGTTAACTATCTAGGTCTATCTAGTTTAGGTCTGCTAACTATTTAGGTCTATCTAGTTTAGGTCTGCTAACTATCTAGGTCTATCTAGTTTAGGTCGGTTAACTATGTAGGTCTATATAGTTTAGGTCTGCTAAATAGTTTATGGTCTCTGATAATAAAAACCTTGGAAATTTAACCATTTAAAGTTACCCTTACATTCAAAGTTACAAAGCGTGACTGTATGTAATTTACTTACCTGGTAGTAAGTGTCCGGGACCCCCTTCGCAATAACCTCAGTGACAGGGAAGGCGAGGCCGAGGACAACCAGTAGTTTCGCGTACAACGCTGACAGAGCTTTACTTAGAGCATCTCTAGAAAAACCATTATAATACTAAAGTAGTCAAAATGTCATAGACCTTAGTAACCTTATGTATCGAGTAACAAGACGGGCCCAATTTGTAGTTGCGTATAAAAAAAAAACTACATCACAATAAATAAAGTTGGCTGGGCGCATCCTGAAGCATTTCGTTCTTGCTGACTGTAAGACAACTGGTGACTGGTAACTGTAAGGTAACTGGTGAGCGCAGCCAACCCTGTTTATTTTGATGTAGTTTTTTTGTTACTCGATACATAGGGTTACTGCTCTAAGAGGTTACCTACGGCAGGCCTGGCGCCTTTAAGTGCTGTAGGCAACGACATTGGTGTAGGTATAAAACTAGCTAAGTTCCAAATAGAGGCCAGGAGTGGAATTAATAAACTTAAGCTGCTATTTTCTCTGTTTATCAAGGCATTTGAGCAGATTCAATTACATATATTCAAGACTCACAAAAAAGTACTTTTGGGCACAAAAGCTCCATTACAACTTTATAGCAGAGTTGATGAAGAACCTTAGGGCACCCATCTTCAGCATCAGCGTCATAAAATAGTGTTTACTTATGCTTAAAGCTAATAATACCAGATGAAATATTAATCAATATTAACGAAAGATGTCATTTATTTAAATAAAGTTGATATTCCAATAAAAAAAAAATTACATATATTTTTTTATCCTTGACTGCCTTTTAATTATAAATGAATTACTATGTAAAAAAAACGATCATAAACAAACACATACGATATATGAAATATATAATGATTTTAGTGGTATAACGATTCCAGAGTTACCTCTTTTGTAAGTTTTTGGTGTCAAAAGAATAATTATTTTCACTTTTATACGTACCACAGTGGGCCAAGAGTGGTTTTTGCGTGCTTTAAGCGATAGTTGCGTTGCAGTTATTGTTGAAACCATTTTGCCACTGTCAGATACAAAAAATGTATAATAGGATCTCTTTTACCATTTCTAGTGGCATATGGTACTCTTATGCCGTTGTAAGTAATAAAACAGTGGCAAAATGCGCAGCTATGAACCTCTCAGTGGCATTAATAAAGAATATGCAATCCATAGTAGTTTTTAAAGGCCTAAGCGCTATTTCCCACTGCTAAGCAACGTAATACTGCTTTTTCTACCCATGTAATACCTATAATGACCTTCAGGATATAGATTAGCTGCAATTTTCACAAATGTGTTATTTGGGTCAGTGGGTTCTAAATTCAAAATTGCGCGAATACTTTTTTTCTGTGCTAAAAAAGCTCTATTTATTTCTTTCGAATTTCTAATAAGAATAAGTCCGTATCGCAGCAGTGACATTACATATCCGTGATAAGCAATTAGTGCAGTTCTGGTATCTGAAGTTCGTTGTAAACGATATACAGCGCAAACAAAACTATTCATTTTTGAACATATATTTTCTATGCGGGGTAGCCAAGTTAATAAGCTATCCATTGTAATGCCCAGAAATTTAGTTTCTTTGGTTTCTTCAATATTTTCTCCATTATTATATTTATTTTTAGATGTTTATTTATTTTTTGTTCTTGAATTGAATGAATTTGGTTTTGTTTGTATTAAGAGCGTGTTTTAAGTGTGTGTCCATACATTTACAACGTAATGCATAAAATAACATAAATTTGCCGGAAAAGCCTAACTGACATTAAACTATTTTCGCAAATTGCCATAAATCACATTGATTTAATATCTTAAAATCAAAAATAAGAAGAACCATCTTAAGTTGTGCGTTTCGTAGAGGATACGAATCGTTCCCCCTTACTATGTTTTCGTTTAAAGGTTGCTTGATATATAATCCTTCTATTTTATAATATTTGTTATATCTGATTACGCTAAATATGAAATTAAAGATCCATACCCTGAACAATATAATTGATAACTTCGCGCCATATTTTACAGAAATAAATGCGCGGGAGCGTCTCACACAGTCCACATCCGTAAGTAACTGCGGCGCACTCTCAACTGTAGTGCACCATAATTTTATCATGGACGAACAAATACTAGCGGCAGCAGTCTACCAAAAAAAGAAACAGTTCGATTCCTTGACCTTCAACTTGACTTAACCCTAAGTCCACAATTTCTTAACATGGAACCAGTGTGCGTCGGTCGTTTCGACTGTTTCTATAAAAACGTAATACCACACTGTGGTAATACTGTGATGCATGCTAGGAAGTAGGTACCGAATCACTACGCGGCCATAGTAAAAACAGAATAGTAGGCTATCTTCAAGGAAACGTACCGAGCGCGGCTAATATTTGTGCGTGCCTGGTGCGTCCCAGTACGTACTCGTACGCACGAACCACAGTACGCATACAACGACACTTGCTAAGTCGGGAAGATCGGGTCGAGTCGAGGTTACTCTGCCACCGCCGCGTTCCACAGTTGCGCTTGTTTCAGTTCAAGTTTTTAACATCAAATCTGAGCTGACGACATATGCTCAGCATTAATTTACTCGTATTTTAGTTATTTGGAGTTTGTTGTAAAGTAAAGTTGTTTTTTTTTTGAGTATTATACTGTCACCGGGTCGTTAGCAACATTGATTATTTGAGAAGAAACTAAAGACACTTAACAAATATGATGCATTGATATTTTTTATTTCAAATATTTTGAATATTTTGTCTTACTGTCTTAATTCAATACGAAAAAGAAAAAAATATATGAAATTCACTAAATGGCAATTTTCTCGAGAAAATAAAAGAAATTAAAAAAAAAATAGGCATTTCACGATAAATGCCTAGCGCAGCCAAAAATTACCCATAATATGCCTACAAGTAAGACAATTCAAAACACGATCCAACAAATAAATGTTCTGCAACCGTTTGGCCGCAAAAAAATATATAATTTTTTTCTAAATATGGGACATGACATTTTGGTCTTGATTTTCTTAAAAACGATTGTAGTGAGATTTGTGGGGGTTTTACTCTCGCATTAGGAATGAATAGCTTCATCTGATTTATGTATAAATAGGAGTTGTCCGTTTTAGGGTAAAAAAAAAAAATACTGTGCACCGGCGCGGCGGCACACCCGGGCGAACCATTTAGTGGGCTACCAAGGGATATAGTTACGCGACAGACAGAGAGAAGCAGAAAGGAAAGGCGAAGTAAGTCAATAAAATTTTAGCTACGTAGCGCTGTGCGACTGAATGAACCAGTCTCCCATACGATTTTTTTTATGAAAATCAATTGCGTTTAAAGTAGTAAAATTACATATTCGATATCTCAAAAAATTATGAAGTTATTGGCAATCAAAGTGATCTTAACAGCAGGTCACTATTTCATACTAAAAGTGATAAATATCACTATCGCTAACTTCGGTAATAATAGGAATTTTTTGAAAATTCAAAAAGTTTTGTGCTTTTCTATAGCTAATTGATCAGTTACTATAAAAATATACTGATATTTGACTACAGGAGACGTGTCCGTTGCACTTTATAGCCAGGTGATGAAAGTAGCTTTTCATTTAAGAGTCGGAGTTCCGAGATTGGGCAAAACCATTTGTTACCTTACAAGATGAAGTGCAGGTTCATTAAAAAAAATCACGACAATAATGTATAGTAACTTCAGAAAAAAAACAGGAATTTCAAGGAAATCTCTTGAATAGCATTGCAGCGCTAGGGTGTAACCTGAACTTGACATCCTGTTTTTTTTTCTGAAGTTACTACACATTAGTGCCAAGATTTTTTTTTAATGAACCTTTACTTCATCTTGTAAGGTAACAAGTGGTATTTATTTTGTTCAGAAATTTGAATTTTTACCGTCTTAAAAAGCCATAACCCCGAACCCCGAATCTCAGAACACCGACCCTTAAGTGTCTCTGAAGAGTGGATCTTCTGTACGTAGTACTATTGTTTCTTCTGTGGCCCAACCCAGAATCGATCACTCAGGAAGCCAACATTAAATTACGTCATAAGAAAGGTATATTTTGTACTGAAACCACCATAAAAAATGGGAATGTCGGTGTAAAGAAAGAGAGACACAAAAGCCGGATCTCTGAAATCCTTTCCCCGTGTGACGTATGAACATAAATCTCGTCTGTTCGTCGCCGCAACACCTGCACGTGTCACGTGACACGGGTCACGTCTTCACGTGTAACATTTAGCGTAACGTAACGCACATGTGTGCATGGGCATGTTATTACAAAATTAACATTTGTGTTGATAATTGTTGTTATATTATTTTTGACTGGATTGATGAATGTGGAAAAAGCGAATAAGATGTGACAAGAATTCGATCGTAGCCGATGGAAATCTGTCATCTGAGAGATAGGGATGGGTGTATGAATTATATGCGTGTATAATCTATTTGTTATAATTTAGGTATTTATTTATTTATTTATTTCAATAACCGATATTTACTTATGTATAAGTGGTTTTCATAATGATAAAATACTGTTAAATTAAATATAAGATAAGATGATAAAAATGCCAGCATGCAGGACATACATATATATAATCGTATTGTACCTATACAGGTGTTGATTTGGTCCGTAATTGCTGTCCTAGAGGTGTTATTATACACAAAAATATTTAAAAAAAAAACAATTGGAGATGGAGATGCCTTGTTTCAATTGTTCTAAAATTTTCTTGAACTATGGGCACAACACGGCGCGAAGCGTTTGTAACTGTTAAGGACTATTCTTTTCAACCGCAATTCCGTTCAAGGTCAACTGTCTGTAGCCAAAATCGAGCAAGGATAAAAAGACCTGATATTTTTTCGAGAAATCTAAAACTCTATTTTTTTGGCATTAGGGTCTTGTAGATTTCTACGGCAGAAGTTGCGGACTAAATCACCAACCTGTATATGTGGGGCAGCCAAATAGTAAAATTCCGTTGTTTATAAACGGCGTCGTCAGTTTCTTATTACTCGGCAAATTGAAAAATGCCCGCGGTTTGTAAAATGACTTCGACATTTTTTAAAAAGCCGAAATCGAAATTCTTTCACCAAAAAGTAAAAAATAGCATGTAAGTACATATTGGGAGCCGAGCGAAGCGGAGCAGAGCGAGGCCACCCTCGAATTACTATATGCCGAGGCAAATTAGAAATTGCCGAATTCTACTATATGACGAAGATTCACCAAATAGCAAAATAGTGAGCGTTTAGAAACTGGCGACGCCGTTTGTAAACGGCGGAATTTTACTATTTGCCTGCGACATATGCATCAATACTACAGCGTAGCAGATAAACAAGGCCCGTAGTGGAAGTGCTACGCCGTAGCGGATGTAGAACTTACGTTCCCATAATCTCAGCCACTGAGGGTGGATGGTCGTGAGCCGTAGACGCCACGGAGGCCCTCGACTGTGGAGACAGCTCGGAGAGGAACCGTCGCTGTGTGGCAGCACACAGCGCTAGGGCTTGTGACGGTCGACGGAATGCTGCGATGATGGCTGACGGTCGTCTGTAAGAATACACCGACCTCTTGACTGTTGTACTTTCGTTTACGTGTTCTTATTTACGTCATGATAAGGGAAAAGAAAAACAAAACCCGATACATAATAAAAAATCATATAGTAATAATAATAATAAAAGCCGTTTATTTGTCACAAATGACTGCAATATTATTAAAACAAAATATACATGACAAATCGGTCTAAGGCTCGACTTATGGCTGTTTGTTAAAAAACAAAAAACCGTCGATCTTCCGCCTTAGCCTATATTACAAAATATAGTAGTAAATTATGGTTATGGCATATATCCACTCAGATATAAGAGATGTTTCCGAGAGTGGACTGTTACTAGAACAGTCCAAACTTATAACGTCCTCTTTTTGCCAATGATGTTAACGTCCCGATTGTACAGTTAACTGCAGCAATTTATTGTACTCCCTATTTGTAAATGATTTAAACGGCTATAATGCCGCAATAAGAACTGGCATGCTGACGTCTCGTCTGTACATTTTAAGTTGGGTAATTTACTATGAGATAAAATTATGCTGATCAAAAATCCTCCTTATTACAATTGTAATAACTAATGAAAAGATTGCCAGCGGATCTTTCTACGAGAGTACATATTGGACTTGAAATAATACAAGAACCTAGCGATTAGTCTTTTTTAAAAAACGTTTAACGCTGTGCGTTTTTTTTATATTATAATAAAGTGAGATGGGTTCATAAAACAAATATCAAGTTTAATAACAGCATCTACTGTTGTAGTAAGTGTGGACACGAGATTGACAACGTTCCTGCTTTTTTTTTATTACAAAAAGTGTTTTCAGGTGCGTTATTCAGCATTCTCTTTGAGAGTTGCTTGGTTTTACAAAAGAGAAAGAATAAAGAATAAAAAAGGTTTATTGTCAAAAAATACTTAAAACTAAACACATTAAAATTATACATAGGTTAAAATAGAAGAAAAAAAAGTTTTAGACATTTCTGGCAAATGTTAGTATGCTCAGCAAAGCTGCCGATCTCATAGAAATCGAGCAGCGCTGATTTTCAGCATACCCCAGACAGAGGACATAATTTAGGAAAAAATCAAATAAAGGCGCAGAAGGACGTGTAAAATTCAACACAAAAAAAAAGGAATGATGATGAAAGAATGAAAGAATGATGCCAGTCAGAGACGACTTGAAAACAATTCTCAAATCGCTAGGTATTTTTCTATGCTTTATGTTTATGACACAATTTTCCAAAAAGTGCCAATAGGATTCGCCTTCTGAAGTTTCAAATTAAATCTGTTAGAAAATAGCAAAATTATCAAATGAATCGAAAAATTTTCTCGATAAAGGTCTGCTTTCTACCTTGGTGGCAAATTTCAGGATATTAGGTCAGCTGGACGTATCCTGTAGGTTTCGATAAGTGAGTATGTATTTGTGTAAAATATATTTTTTTAAATAATAAGCATGAAACTTCTTTACATAAGAAGCCTGAAACTTTTACGGGACCATAGGTTTTGGTAATAATTTCAACTCTCGCTGCTGTTCATTTGAAATTATTTTAAGGCCTGTTTTAAAGTAGGTGTAAATTTTTTGGGGTTCCGTACCTCAAAATGAAAATCCGATACCCTTAGAATCACTATGTTGTCCGTCTATCAGTCTGTCGAGATCCTTTTTCTCGGGCCCCGTGAGAGATATTAAGTTGAAACTGAATGCCTGACTATTTTACAGTAAGATACCCAACGAAATTTTATGAATTCCACTTTGCAAATTTAAGTTTTACGTAAATAAAATGTTATACTTGAAAGCCCATTACACTGTTAATAGTAGTTTATGCTACAAGGGCGCAAAGGAATAAATTACAAGGACGATTTAAAACACGAGCGTAGCGAGTGTTTTATACGTAACCGAGTAATTTATTGCTTTTACGCCCGTGTATCATACTACGTTTTTCAATGCATAGTGTGAGGAAATAAAAACAAATATAATCTTGTGAACTTTAAATTATGATTGGCTCAAAAGGATTGTATCCAGAGCCGTTAAACAGTGGAAAAAAAGTATAACATCTATGGTACACAAGAAAGGCTGCAGGTTAGCCAACCATTGCAAACAAATAAAAAAAAAAAAAAATAATAAAGCCCTAGGGCAAAATAATCGACTTTCTGTTCGGTTTTGATGCATAAAAAGCGGGCTTTTACGAGCACATGCATTGAAAAGATAAGAAAGCATGGTATCTCTTATGTTATTATGACACAACGTAAAATAGTAAGTAGGTATAATGTCCCCACTGAGTTTCTTGCCGTTCTTCTCATTTAGTAGTTGAACCGATTCTATAACCTAGTAAATGTGGATCAAGTCTTAAGTCTTAATTTGCAGTTTTAGTAATTTCTAGCGTTTTTTTTTTCTTTTCTGCCAAAAACTTAAAACTCACTTTTCAAACAATTATTAAAGATTTTGATGAAACTACGTATCATATTAGGTCTTTACATATGAAATTGCTGTTTTGTATAGAGAATTTGAAAGAAACTCAATTTTCAGTACTAACATTTTAAATTTTTTTTTTGGGATTGATTGATCCAAATTATGTAATTTCTCATGTGTATGAACGAGACAAAATTAAGCTAACAGCAACATTCATTTAATTATTGAAAAGTGTCACCTGTAAAAAATTGTTACCAATGGAAATGGATGGCATTTAGGACGACCTGTTTTTGAGAACTTAATTTTTATAATCAAACTGAAAATAAAAACAAAATTTAATACGAAGATGTGCCTTGAAATCAACTTTCAAACAAAAAACACATAATTGAAATAGCTATTGAATTACAGAAATTATGAACTCATGAATCTGTAAGAAAATTTCGGCAATTTCATAGGTAAAGACCTATTATTATAAACGAAGTTTCAAAGTATACATAATGCCACCCAACGGCGTATTTTTTAAAATTATATCACTTCATTACTTTGTTCAACAACTGTTATCTTTACCAAAACTACTTCCAGTCATTTTTTAATGCTACTGAAGCCATATTAAATGTGGATGTCTGGTTGTCGGTGTACGCATGCGGATCCTTTTCGGACTAAAATAGTTGTTTAATTTATTGACATCAGTCCTCGTAGCATAGTATTTAATCGCGCGCGACACCATTTAGTTGAATCACAAGTGCGAGGAGCGTGACACGATGTTTTTGCGATTAAACAGTATGTCACGCTCCTCGCACCTGTGAGTCAACTAAGCCGCGTCGCGCGCGATTAAACACTATGCTAACGGGCCTGAAAAATGTTTACGTGGTATTCTTACTTCTTTAAATAAAATTCAGTATTTCTTTATTTCACTGATACAAGTCTACGGTCCCTGATGCTGTTAAAAACTCAGGCTTCTAATCTAAAACAATACGAAATAGTTATATTTCGTGACGAGTATAAAATGGCGGATTTTCTTACCCGAGGAATGAAGCTAGTTTCGACGTGAGCCGAAGGCGAACGTCGAAAGCTTACATTCCGAGGGTAAGAAACCCCGTTTTTACTGGTTGCGAACGATACTTTTTCTACTACCTGATTTATGTATTTAAATATTTAATTATTCCTTTCAAATTTAATGTATTTTATGACTTTACAAAGCGTGGTGCGGTTTTTAACTTTTTTTTTTCAGGATTCAGCCAGCGGCTTTTATTTGTGGCCAATATCATTTTTCGAAAAAAGAGTGTCAGACGCGATATAATCGATCCCATCAAAAACATAAAATGTACAAAAATGGCAAGTCTCGCAACGCAATCCTTCCACCGTAAAAAGTTGTGAGATCTTATGTAAAGCCAAGTCTGCTATTTTAGTTTTTATGGAAGCACCTTTTCATTTAAGTTAGTATGGGAGCACCTATTTAACAAATTTATCATTAATTGTTTCCTATTTAGTTACCTACCAACATTAAGTGACTGTATTAATATTAGTCATCTTTATTTCCTAATAAAATATAGTGACTTCGCAATCGCACAGCAACATATACAACATATCAGCTACCTAATACCAATTTATTAGCGGTTTGAGAAGATATTTCTACGCATCAGTGCTTTATTTGTGCTCTGCGATTGCAAAGTCACCATATTTTATTAGGAAATAAATATGACTAATATTAATACAGTCACTTAATGTTGGTAGGTAACTAAATAGGAAACAATTTATGATAAATTTGTTAAATAGGTGCTCCCATACTAACTTAAATGAAAAGGTGCTTCCATAAAAACTAAAATAGCAGACTTGGCTTTACATAAGATCTCACAACTTTTTACGGTGGAAGGATTGCGTTGCGAGACTTGCCATTTTTGTACATTTTATGTTTTTGATGGGATCTCATTTCTTTTTGTAGGTAGTCCTCCTTTTTTTTTCTCGGGTAATATTTCTTGCACGTCTGCTGCGGATTTTCTTAAAACCTACTCCCTTTAACTGATCATTAGGACATACTCCTGAGAAACTAGTATCGGGAAGGAGCATTTCATAATGACCACCTAAGAAACTACCAGAGAATCGTAAACGTTTCACTGGCATCCCAGGATCGCCACCGAATGATCCTCTCAAACGGCCATTTTCGTAAACCTCGAACGTAAATGGATACAAAGCGGTGGCTGCCATAAGTTCGGATACGGAACCGTAGGTGGTAGTTTTCATCATTGCTGTCGAGTACATGTGTCTCCACGCTCGTCACACTTATAAAGTTGCATTTCATCCCAATGCGCTACCACATACTCGACTACCGCACACCTAATGTCATATGACGACTCAATGTTCCCATACATAGAGAATGACAAAGAATGGAACAAACATGTTCCATCTCCAGGTATAGGGACAACTAGGTGTGGACAAGTATTTTCATTTATGTACAATATTTCAGGTTCCATTGCAATATTAATTTTTACTGTAAGTTATTATTACTATTATCCACAATTAGATGCAACAGGCAGGTTAAAATTTCTTTTGACCATGAAGTGAAAGGCAGGCTTGTCAGTCTAAACCACAGAGTACATTATTATGTCTAAACCTCTCAGAATAATGAGCTAAACCTGGTCTTTTTTGAATGACACACGAGTACATAGACATTTCAATACACCTACATCATAGAGGATGCATATACAAATAAAACAACATTAGCCGCTTTATTTTTCCTTTAATATATTTAAAGCTTTACTTGATAAATAACCTTTTACCTTGATTTTTAGGGTTCTGTATCATTAGGTTTCGTGACCCTATTACTAATCCTCCGCTGTCTATCCATCTATCACATGGGTCTACAGCTTCAGTCGTTATAGGTAGCGCGTAAATATTTTCACATAATATATGTTACATTGTCTTCTATCACGGGAAATAATAATCTGGCCCCTATCACAGCATAAAAAGTTCAATAAATGGAAATCCAAGGGGGGTCCAATTATTTGATGTTATTTGTTTCAGCTTTATCTTTATAAAACAACAATTTTGGCCATATAAATATTAGAGTTCCGTATTCAAAAGGTGCTGATTTGTTTGTCAGGTGCTACCATTTTAGCGCCTTTTTTTTGTGTCGCCTTGATGTTGCTATGTCATCTTTATTGTTGGTATTTACCATAATGATTTGGGGTTTCGTACCCATATTTTGTGATGGTAGTACGGAACCCTTCGTGAGCGAGTCTGACTTGCACTTAGCCGGTTTAATAGCGACTTAATTACGAAATGTTGATATTTATCTTCTTAAATAGACTAAATGTGTTTTAGGGTTCCTTACCCAAAGCACAAATTATTATAACAAAGGCTCTATCGTTAGAACGGTTATACATACAAGTTGAAAATGTAGGCAGACTACTTTAAAGTAAAATAATAAAAATTAGGGTTGCTTCCTAAAAAGGTACCGAATCGTTTGTCAGGCGCTACCGTTTTATCGCTTTGTTTTTTGTCGCCTTGATGGTGCTATGGCATCTATGTTGTTGCAATTTACTTTTAGGGTTCCATACCCGTATTGTGTAGGGGTACGGAACCCTTTATGCGCGAGTCGGATTCGCAAACTACCTTTTTTTAGTGACTTAATTACGAAATGTTGATATTTTCTTCTTAAATAGACTAATATTGTGAATGTGTGGAACATTATAAACCACCCTTTTTAGGGTGCCTTACCCAAGGAACAGATTATTATAACAAAGGCTCTATCTTTAGAACGGTAATACAACATACAAGTAAAAGTTTAAACTTTGGGCAGTCTGTAGTAAATACTTTAAAGTAAAATAATGAAAATTTGGGTTCCGTACTAAAAAGGTACCGAAGTGTTTGTCAGGCGCTACCGTTTTATCGCTTTGTTTTTTGTCGCCTTAATGTTGCTATGGCATCTTTATTGTTGTTATTTACTTTTAGGGTTCCGTACCCGTATTGTGTAGGGGTACGGAACTCTTTATGCACGAGTCAGATTCGCACTTTACCGGTTTAATTTTTTAGTTTTCGCACTTTAACTTTAACGTAGAATTTTTCGTTTTAGGCGTCTTTAATGCAAAGCAGCATACCACCAACGTCATCTAGTGTCATACAAATTTATAGATGCAGCTGGAAACATACACTTTGTATAGACTTTGTATGGAAATATTAAATTACCAACCGCAAATAACATTTTTATATTTTTTTGTTGCAATGTACACTTAACACTAACCGCATGCAAAATTTCAAGTTTGTAGGCCTGCTAGAACACCTTTAGACTTTTGATGATGTGTCAGTCAGTCAGTGACAAAATAAGGGAACTTTGACTTGAGATATTTCGTAACCGAATATAGGTACAAAGTTGTAATTTGGGGTCAGAAGTAGGTACAGTAAGTACCCTTGGTTCCTAAAATTTCAGACTTCTAGCTTCACCCACAACGAAGATACAGGGGGGTTGAAAGTGCCGTGAGTTGCTTCGAGAAAAGGATGGTACGGCCGTTCCGCGTTTTTTCTGCGAGACTTTGCGGGGGCACTGCCGTGCCCCCAGATTATGTCGGATCGGAACGCAGGGAATTTCAATTGTAAAGACAAACTAAGAACGTCAAAGAGAACCTACTCGTAATTTAGCATGAAATGAAGACAAACGTCAAAAAGAACCAAATTTTGCAATAAATAAAATTTCAATACGATATTTCAAACTGACCTGATAGTCATTCCGCAACGGGGCCCGGATAGTTCAATTTTCAAAACAAATTTTGAGTCTTAAATGGAACTTTTTCATAAAGGTAGTAGAAAAAAAATTCTTGCCATATAAAAGTTGCTCACCATGAAAACCTATACATATATATGGCATTTCCAGTTCCATTTAGTTGCAGTCTACTAACTTATTAGAATGGTACGGAACCCTCTGAGCGGGATCTACTTGTACTAGACCAGTTTTCTTCGCATGCCTTTCATACCTGGTGTTAAGGTTGGCAGCGACCTTGGCGTCCAGGATGTCGCTGGACATGCGCCGACTGTTGGGCTGCGAGTGTCCGCTCTGCAGCAGCGTGTCCGCCGAGGGATCAAGCATGGCGCGCGTGCGCTCGCGCAGGCGCTCGATGTCGCTGTATGATGACTCATCGCTGGACAGATCATTGCAACAATTAAATATATTGGTGAGCAAGTCGAAGGTAGAGCTCGACCAGCCCCTCTATTCTGTATCCTTAGTTGCCAACTGGACTAGGTGCCTATCATCAAAAACATAGCTAAAAACGGAACTTTCAAAATTGCCATTAGTAGGTATTGAACTATTTACGAACTGTGTCGTCACTTCAAGTGCGAATATATCCTTAGACAATCGGAATTCGATAGTATATCTATGTTTTTGATGATAGACACCCAGTTCAGATGGCAACTAAAGATATATAATAGGCCCTCTGGTCGCCCTGAAACAGGGATGGGGAAACTTATTCCCTCGCGTGCCAATATTTACTAACGAAATATATGGCGGGCCAAGTTGTTGCATTTTTGGCTATATTATTTACTGAAATAAAAATATTAGTATATATTTTCTGAATCACTAATTTACTGTGCAATATTACGAAATAACTAATGAAATAATGAAGAATTTGCAAATTGCAATTAAGTTAAACTTTTAAGTTAGCTGCGAAATTTCTAACAATACGAAAACTTCACTTGATTTTTGTTTGATTGTCGCGGGCTGGAGATGGCCCGCGGGCCGTAGTTTCCCCATCCCTGCTCTAGAAGGACGCATGCTGACCAAATTGGCGACATACTGAAGAAGTGCAATGTCAAAAGTACCCAGAGTAGAAGAGGTTCTTTGGCTCAATTGACGGATGTGGAAGAAGCGGAAGTGTAATTCATGATCGCAGCAGATGGGCATCTGTGGTTTTAGACTACTATTTGTTAATAGAATGGCGTGGGATTATTTATAAATAAAATGTTTATTTTTTCATCAGCCAGTTTGGTTTTTGAGTTAGCTTGACTAAATTTGACGAACCTGTGTTTTACGGAACCCTTATAGGATCACTTTGTTGTCCGTCCGTCCGTCTGTCTGTCTGTCTGTCTGTCAAGACCCTATTGTTCGGCCCCCGTTGTTTTTGATTGATACACTCGTATATGCCCCGGGTAAATATACTAAATTATGATGAGAATCAAAAATACCCTAAACCAGAGGATCAGGTGAAACACGTACTATTTTTTTTTATGCGGCTTGTGAAGTGTTCGGTCCTGTGCTACTTTCGACCACCCCGGTAAAAATTAAGGCGATACCAAAAAAAATATGGGTTTTTTTCGAATCCATTTACCCCACTATAACGTCATTTACGTATTTCATTTTTGGGTAAATGTTTATTGGGTATTTGATTAAGAGTCTCACTGAAGGAAAACGCAATTGGATGAAATTTTGTCGATATAATCTAATTCTGTAAAGACCTCTAAATTGTTTTATTTATTCCTGTAATTCTGAAATCCTAACTAATTTCATTGTGAAATTGCATCCAAAATGTAGATATTTTATGTATTTGTAAAGTCTCCTTGAAAATCTTTTTAACAAAATAGCTTAGTACATTTTATATTAATAAAAAACCGACTTTTTGCTACTTTTCCACGAATCCGTCCCACTCGCACTGAGGTTTTTTTTGCATATGGAATAACAGGGACGCTAAAACTTTTACGTATCGCCTTAATGGAGATCGTCCCGTCATCGTCTTTTTGGTCTACCTGGCTGTCGATAACCGTCATCTGGTATCCACTCGGTAGTAATTTTCACCCCCTATCCGGGTGCATTTAAATAACGTGGCCAGCTCAGTCCCCTTTTAGTTTTACTGTCTACACACCGATGCACGGTGGAACTTGTATTAGGTAGTGTTTAGCCAATATTATTTTACCAAACTAAAAACTGAATGAAAAATATATGTAAATAAGTTTATGGTGATATTATGAGTTGTGAAATTTTTATAGCATATACAAGTTGCAAAGTTTGTTATGTTTTTTTTTTTGTTATTTAAGTTTGATATACTGTTATTAAAAATAAAAAGTACTTGTAAAAAGTGTACTATAGTTGCAAAGTTGAGATGGACCACTAAGGGCACTACCAGGACCGTTACAGCAACAAGAAAACCTACTTGGGTGACGAACCCTTACTTTTGTTGTATTTTACCTCAGAAGCATTCACAGATTTTGAAAAAAAATACTACCTTTATCGAGACAACGGAAATTATTATTTTTCATTCTATATCTAAACAAACCTCATTTATACAAAACGGGGGATCTTTTCCAAGGTTTTGAAGTCAAATCTGTATACTGCAGTACCATAGTAATTAGGACAAATCAATAGTTAGAATATATACAAGGTAACTTTTTGATCATCGTCCAAATTCATACTGGAAGCTTGGTAAGTGATCAGCATCATAAATCGATAACAATAATTGTGAATTTTGTATAATGAAATTTCGACTTCCAGTCCTGGGTGAATCACTATGGGGAGTCGAAATTTCATTTTATGAATTTTACAAAAATCTTTATTGGTTCATGATACTGATCACTTACCAAGGCTCAAGTATGAATTTGGACGATGTTCACAAATTCACCTTGTATATCAGTAGTTAGTAAAGCAAAATCCCAAAATAAAAAAATTACACTTGTGTTTTTTTACTTTGAATGAGAAGAGACTTATTTTTAAGACTTAATTATTCAAACGATACGTAGTTTTAAACAAATATACCCTTATTGTTATGCAAAATTAATTACAAAAGGAACAAATTCCAAGTTTCTACGAAATAAATTAATGAATGCACCAGCATAAAATAATAAACAGTGAGCGATTACAGGTAAATGAAACAGTGATGACTTTTGACTCCACATACTATAAATAATACACTATGGATTCTGTTCTGTTTAATTCCAATAAATGCAAAGTAGGTTCATGTTCCATAAGAAAAAATAATTATCGATCTATCCACAATTCTTGGAAATTTATTTATGACCAACCGCATCTTTATACAGATTATATAGTGCGACGTCAGAAAGTCGAGTTTTAGAGTACTCAATCTGCTTTACACCTAGAATGCTGCGTTCCATTGCTCGTTGGCAAACCTTGAGTTTGGACTTCTGATGCTCGGTAAGTGACCACGTTTTGGGAACCGTAGGTAAGAATAGGGAGGATACGTAACACATGTCAACAAGTTTACGCTTTAGTGACAATAGAAAGTCGTCCGCCCTTCATCAGCTCTTTCATGGACCAGTAGCTCTTCCAGACGTCTTCGATGTGAGATAGAATATATGTACAAAAAAACTGATTGGGGGCGATGTAGGAAGAAGAAAAGTAACAAAATACAAAAATTAACATTATATCATTGCAGTTAAGAAACGCAGAAAGAAAAGTAAATCTGCATGTGAGGAGCTCTGAACCGGGATTCGAACCCGGGACATCTCGCTTACCGGGCGATTGCTCTACCAACTGAGCTATGTAGGTATCAACACATTTCGATGTGCTTTCCCATACTGTAATGATATTTATAGATACCCACTTTATAGTGAGCCACTTGGCGCCTAGAGGACGCTAGTATATTCAAAGCTAGTCAAAGACCATTATGCCTTACTTTCACCTGTTACAGCATCGGGTAGTGAAGAATACACATTATTCTTACCGAAACTATGATAAAAATAAATTTCTATGTTTGAACACTTGGCGATGTATCCATCGCAAGAAGATATAAATTAACATTATGTCGTTATATTGGTAGAGCAATCGCCCAGTAAGCGAGAGGTCCCGGGTTCGAAACCCGGTTCAGAGCTCCTCGCACCCAGATTTACTTTTCTTTCTGCATTTCTATACTGCAATGATATCTTATCTTAATTTAAAGCACCCCTATAATCAAAGAAAGCACTTACGGCCTATAATTAGGTACAGTGATAGTTTTAGAACAGTTCGAGCCCCTTTTTACCCCGAAAAAATGTATAGGTCCCGAGGGATTTGAATTGAAATGTGTCATATTTGGCATTGTTAAAATCTGTTACACTTTTGTCACATTTGAAAATGTAAAGTCAGTCATGAAAGTGATTCACGTGGGCAAACACAGTGTCTGAATATTTTTGCGTTTATGAAAGGATCTAAAATTAGAATATTATAAAACACTTGAATTATTGCAAATTAAAAATATTCGGTCGCAGCCGTAGCAATAGAGGCCGGAAATCGGAATTTTATAAAACTTTGGCGAATAAAATAGAAACTACGTACATAGTAATAAAAGTAGGGTTTTTAAAATTCCAACCATTGGTTAAACTTAATACGCACATACATAGTTGAATAGTTTCTAAACCCTGTGGTTTCGAGTGTAAAACGACTGCCGCTGCACAAAGCGCTCGATCAAACGTCGTAAATATTTCTAAAGCGCCAGAGCTTGCAGCCAAATCCCTTTTTGTATATGTATGTTGTATTGTGTTCTCTATACGCATACTGTATACAATACCCTTTCTTGAAATGGTAAAAGACAATCCGCGAGGAGCATAAACCTACCTATCTACTACAACGTGTAACAGAAAGGTATAACAATATTTGAAGAGCTTATTCAGTCAATGGTATAGAACAACTTTTAGTATGAAACAAACATTGTATTAAAAAAAAAAAATTTGCTGTTTCATAGAAAAATGCAATGCCGCTCGGCCAAAATGTATGGAAGGGCAGATTTTTTTTCGAGATTTCAGGTTTGGCTCCATAGTAAAAGTTGTTCTATACTATGGTCTGAATAAGCTCTTCAAATGTGGTTACACCTTTCTGTTACACAGTGTATATATTTATATTTATATGGAAGATATTCGCACGTTGTAAAAAACGTAATAAATCATGCCTATCTCCCAGGGGGGGTAGGCAGAATTCTACATATACTACGATCCAAACAAACGTTCTTAAAAATATTGATATATTTTTTTTCACCGATGAATGAGTTGTGGGGCTGTTTGTTTCTGTGAAAATTTAGGATGATTATGAATTATGATCATATAGTGGTCTTGTTTTATGCTACTATCACTCGAACAAAATTTTTATAGAGTAGAAAAACTTACTTTTGACACTAAAATTTTACCTACTTAATGTACATTATGTACCTAAATATATGTAACTACTTAATGTACATGTACAGGCATATATAGTAGGTCATTATTTATAATCAATGGTCAAATAAAAATACAAAATAGTCAAATTGGTGCAAAAAAGAAGCTTATGACGGTGACCCTTTATTTTACAGATTACAAGAAAATTATATAATACATAGGTATATTAACTCCAAAATATAATTGAATTTGGTCCACTAATTTTGGGTTGTAGAAGATCTGGTGGTCATAAATACACCATTTACTTTTTTATTCGTGTTTTAGTCTAAGCTAGTGCTGGAAACTCTACTTTTAACAAAATCTCGTTCTTTTTTATTATTTTTTCACAATTACAATACTTTCCCTATACCTGTCGTATCGCGCGTCGCATTGTGTAGTCGCGCGTCGCAAGTTAAAAGAATAAAATTGTGATATGTGATGTTTAGCTTTGAATTTAAGGCGCTACGGAAAAAAAATCGACACTTTAAGAACTTGCATATCTACTTCAGTAAAAAATGTATTATTTTGATAAAATAGTATATTATTATTGAATTCTTCTTTTAGGGATCTGTTAAAACAGAAACGTGATTGGAGGAATTCGGCTCGATAGAAATATTTATTGAAATGAGGTCGTTTTCGACATCAATTCTCCTGGTTTGACAATTTATAATCACATATGGACGGCAATTATATTGTATTAGATGGGTTTTAACTTTAGTACATTTTATATTAATAAAGAACCGACTTTTTGCTACTTTTCCACAAATCCATCCCCCTCGCATTAAGGGTTTTTTCGTATATAGAGTAACAGAGATGCTAAAACTTTTACATATCGCCTTAAGAGCCTTTAAGTACTGAAACTTAGAAAAATACAAAAAAACAAGAAATGCAGACATCCCCATGAAAACTAAATTAACAGATGCTCTACATTTTAGTTTGAAACAGAAGTGGAACTGGGCAGGGCACTTGTCAAAGTACAAATATAAGAGATGGACTTACGAAAGAACTAAATGGCAGGGCCCAAATGGCAAAAGAAATGTGGGAAGACAGAAGGAGAGATGGGCCGACGACATCATAAACACAGCAGGAAAAAGTTGGATGCATACAGCCAAAGACAGGGAAAGGTGGAAAAGAATGGAGGAGGCTTTTACCCATAGAGGGGCCATATAACAAAGAAATGAAAAGAAATAATTATAATTAGATGTATATATTTTTTTTGTTAACTGTTAAGTGGATAATAAAAGCTTTAATAATAATATTAAAAAAGTATAGATTATAAAATCTTGTATTAAAATGTTCTCTTCATATTGCTTCTAACTATAGGTGCATTTAAAATTACGGTCTTGTGTTGAGTGATCTGCTTGCTACCTACTAAGTTACGCACATAACCTCTTCGTATAAGGATATATCGCGTAAGGTTTTTTCGATTAAAGAAATTATATATATATATATATACGAAAACACAAAAAAATTTAATTATAGGTAAGTAGTAAAATATATTTCGACCACTAATTGTGGTCGGCATCAGTTACACAATTATAAATAAAAGTTAAAAATTAATAATTATAAATTATAGATACTTATGATACTGAATATTTAATTTTTGTAATGATGACAGTAGCAGTGATTGATAGGAAATGGAAGAAGGTCTTATTAAGAAGTTTGCATTGTTTCTTGTGCTGACTCCTCGTAAATATCAATGCTGCTTGTTCAGGCCCGGACCGTAGTGGGCACCAAGTGACCAAATATAGGATCTTTCCTATGTCCGTAGTTGAGTGTCTGTCAGTGGAGGTGAAAATGATTTGATTATTCATGCGGTGAAGCAATTATTGAATGGATGGTTATGAAGTCGAGCGTGGGTGGGGATTGGCAGAGTGTTGTTTGTAATAGAGTCGCATGTGTGTCGGTGTTGGTTGATTCGGATGTGGAGAGCGTTTTTTGTTTCGCCGATGTAGAATGCAGGACAGTGCCTGCATTCTAGTATGTAAATGCAGTTGGATGTTTTGCATGTGCTGTTAGGTTGTGCATGGTATGTGTTTCTGGTGTGGTGTGTGTTGATGGCTGTGGCTGTGTTAATAATTGCGCATGTTTTGCATCGTGGCCGTCGGCATGGTGAAGTGCCAGGAGATATGTATGTGTTTTGAGAAGGGATGCTTTTTGTGTGAGTGAGTAGAGATTTGATGTTTGGGTTTTGTCTGTAGCATATTTGGGTGTTGTGTGGTAGGAGATATTTGTTTCGTCATTGTGTGTTAAGATTGGAAGGAAGTCTTTGATCAGTTTTTGTAGTTTGTAGCTGCCATGGAAGTAAGTTGTGATCAGACGTTGTTGATTTTGTGTGTTTCGTTTTGTTCTGTTGTTTTGGTTGTGAAATCTGGGCCGGTTATGTATGTGTTTTGTTTTTTACTCAAATTCACCCATGAAACATCCACTAAGACCATTACATTTTTGGATGTTGACATAACTTTAGAGGCAAACAATAATATCACTACATCTGTTCATTTCAAACCGACCAACAACCTTCAGTATTTACATTTCAATAGCTGCCATCCTCCTCATTTAAAAAAGTCCATACCATATTCATTATCACTCCGTGGCCGTCGGATCTGCAATACACAAAATGCTCTAGATTCCTATCAAAACAAAATACATACTGGTTTACTCAACAGAAACTACCCAAATAACTTCCTGACAAAACACATACATAACCGGCCCAGATTTCACAACCAAAACAACAGAACAAAACGAAACACACAAAATCAACCACGTCTGATCACAACTTACTTCCATGGCAGCTACAAACTACAAAAACTGATCAAAGACTTCCTTCCAATCTTAACACACAATGACGAAACAAAAGATCTCCTACCACACAACACCCAAATATGCTACAGACAAAACCCAAACATCAAATCTCTACTCACTCACACAAAAAGCATCCCTTCTCAAAACACATACATATCTCCTGGCACTTCACCATGCTGACGGCCACGATGCAAAACATGCGCAATTATTAACACAGCCACAGCCATCAACACACACCACACCAGAAACACATACCATGCACAACCTAACAGCACATGCAAAACATCCAACTGCATTTACATACTAGAATGCAGGCACTGTCCTGCATTTTACATCGGCGAAACAAAAAACGCTCTCCACATCCGAATCAACCAACACCGACACACATGCGACTCTATTACAAACAACACTCTGCCAATCCCCACCCACGCTCGACTTCATAACCATCCATTCAATAATTGCTTCACCGCACGAATAATCAAATCATTTTCACCTCCACTGACAGACACTCAACTACGGACATGGGAAGGATCCTATATTTGGTCACTTGGTGCCCACTACGGTCCGGGCCTGAACAAGCAGCATTGATATTTACGAGGAGTCAGCACAAGAAACAATGCAAACTTCTTAATAAGACCTTCTTCCATTTCCTATCAATCACTGCTACTGTCATCATTACAAAAATAAAATATTCAGTATCATAAGTATCTATAATTTATAATTATTAATTTTTAACTTTTATTTATAATTGTGTAACTGATGCCGACCACAATTAGTGGTCGAAATATATTTTACTACTTACCTATAATTATATTTTTTTGTGTTTTCGTATATATATATATATATATATAATTTCTTTAATCGAAAAGACAAGAAATGTCTATTATCATTTTATGTAAGGTTTTTTCAAAATTATTAAATTTACTTTTCCACGTATCTTTCATAACCTTGTTCGAAAGATGAAATAATGAGCCTGTCTCCTACATGAAGATTTTTATGAAAATCAATTGAATTTAAAAAGCTAAAAACAGTAGAAAAAATATTTTTTCAATATTTAAAAAAACGATGACGTTATTGGAAATCAAAATGATCTTTAACGGCAAGTCTTATGTCATCATCTGACACGATTTCCTATTAAAAGTAACTATTGCTATTGCTAACTTAGGCAATAAGAAATTTTTCAAAAATTCATAAAGTTTTGTGCCTAGCCATAATTAATTATTCAGTTACTATAAAAAAATATACTGATATTTCACTACAGGAGACGTGGCCATTGTCTACATAGAGTTCTATATAAAATATATGAATGTATAAGGATATTGAATCATACTTGAGTCGAAGGATATTCCAGGTGCAAGGATAGGTAAGAAGAAAATCTCCAAAATGTGCATCTCCCGAGCGGAAACGTAAGCTCGCCCCTATCCCCACACAGCTCTTTTGAATATCATAATATTATATTGACTTTTTTGACTTTCGATACTGAGATGTAATTTAAATGTTTTTTCATATTAACAGCATTTCTTTAAATAAATTTTTAATTTTTAATTCTTTGTTGTCGTGATTTTAGACATGCAACATAAGATTTTGCAAATATTTGAGTGATTTTTAGCTTTAAGGAGATCGACCAATCATTAGGCTATCAGTTCACGCCAAATTTCAGGCCAAAAAACAACAAAAACTTTTTTTGGGTGGTTTTATTTGCCAAATTTCACAATTTTATAAATAAAACAAAGAATGTCGATTTTCTCGAAAATGGCGGATTTTTAGTTCCTTCCCCCGAGAGGAATATGAGCAATTTCCAGTCATCCTGTATACCGCACATTAACTTTTATGTTATCTTATATATATATATATACTACATTTAATAGCAGATAAGTGACGCGTCTCTACCCGACCCCGAGTCAAAATTACTTTACTATGATGACAAAGATAAAATACATCCGAAAAAAAAATCTACCAATTTCCTTCAGCACCATAGCTAGGCCCTGGGGCCTTATTGCCTAACTTCAACATCTATCATAATCACGGTCAAAAATATCGTTTTTGGCTAGAAATTACGTGACACATAATTTCTAGCCAATCACGCGTACTTTTGAAAGAGATAGCGACAGGTGTTGAAGTTAGACAATAAGGCCCCAGGATCAAAATGATTTGTTATTAATAATTTTTTATTATAATTATTAATCACTTTACGGAAAATTATGTTGCACAGTTAATAAAAGGAAAGCCATTACCCGTAGCATAGGTATTTTAAATGTTGTGGTTTAATATGAAAATGTAGCGGTTTTAAAACCGTTTGTTGATAAATGTTTGCCAACTTTTTATTTAAAACATTATGCATCTGAAAGGAAGTTTAATTAAGTGATTGGTATCTTTGCACTACTTAGTCAGAACTATCGTTTAATATGCCACAGTTAAAAACGTTTTCACATTTGTTTGAAAGTTTTTGCAATATTTTACAGGGAAAGTATAATTAGAAAGCTTTTCCAGAGATATAAAATGTGATTTTACTTTATAATAATTAAACTTTTATACTTGAAATAATAAATAAAAAGCCTATTTAAAAACAAGCCATAGATTGAAAAGAATAAAATGTGTAAGTTTAGATCGCTGAAGCTGATTTAATATTTTATGTTGAATTATTTGTTTTCAAAAAGGTTGTCGCACGAGTTGTAAATAAAATACATATTTTGGCAAGTGGTTACTTAGCAATCAATCACTGTCCAATGAAATTAATTGGTACCTAGTTAAACATTTGAAACCAAATAACTAAAACAAAAAAATATATAAAAATACAATAATGGTTTTAGTACCTACCTGTAATTATGTCAAGTAAAATATGCTAGGCACCGCCACCGTCACTCGGTAAGGTAGCCAAAAAGCGAGGCAATGCCGCCAGCCTTCAGTTCCACATTTCAATATATTTTTTAACCTTTACAATATCGATTATCTGCTTTCAAAAGAATGACTATAGTTAGAAATAATTACTGATTTCATGCATCTACAACTTATATTGACGTTATTTATAATCGAACAATACACTAATGGTTATATTATTTAATAACTAAACTGTTACACAACAACATTTTTGACAAAGACATGTGAAAAGCATGGACTTACAGTACCAGGCCATTTGAAGGTCGCATCGTGCTTTAAAAAGAGATACTCGGCTAGCTTCGGCTACCTTCGGCTTTGTAGAGCGTCATCTCTGTCACACGAAACACTAACAGTCCGGTATCTACATATTAGGAGCTGCTAAAACTTGTTTCATGAATTTTTTTTAGAAATCAAAACAAAAAGAAAACATGTAGGTAAAAGAAAACTGTTAGTGTTTCGTGTGACAGAGATGACGCTCTACAAAGCCGAAGGTAGCCGAAGCTAGCCGAGTATCTCTTTTTAAAGCACGATGCGACCTTCAAATGGCCTGGTACTGTAAAAAAGTCGATGGTGGAAAGTATAATTTTTTCCTATTTTGCGCTGTCTGGAGATGCGGTGATTGTCATAACAGCCACTTTGCAATGCGCGCTGATATGAACGTTATCGCAATGTTGTTTCTGTCGATATTTGTACCGACAATGTGTACACATTGAGTTGCTAATTTAGGTCATGGAAGCGGCTAATGTACTGTTATACTCGTACGTACCTGTCATTGTCGTTTTCCTCATGTACAGTGTCCATGTCTGTGATGACGACTCCAGGGTTCCCTTCATTTCCGCCGCGGCGTCCGGGACTCATCTTGAAATATTAAATGCATATTTACATTCTATGTTACATTCACTTTAATTATGTGAACGGTATACTCACGTGCACTAAGTGCGCACGGAGGTTGGCTAGGAAGATCGGCTACATTTTAGCCATCTTTGGGCTCATCAGCATCATATCGACTAGGAGTCGAAGAGGTTGCCATGACCGAAAATGGTCGAAATTACATTTTGAAGTGACTAAATAGCTAGAAGGTTATCAAGATAAACGAATCTTTAAAACAACCGGTCAAGTGCGAGTAGGACTCGTGTCCTGATAGATTTAAATAATTTGAACAAAAATTACAAACTCATCATCATCTAAAAAATGTATGAAACAAAACTGCGAAATTAAGTTGGTCAAGTAGAGCAGTCGGGGGTTTTAGGGTAAAAACTACATTATAAATCGGTGTTTTTAGTATTTGTTGTTTAAATACCGTATATTTTGTGGCACATAATATACGGAAATCACAAATTCAACCATGTAGTTTAGTTTTTGTGATAGATCCCGACATTGATATGTCGTCGGCATATCATAGAATTGGGCATACCATGATCTGTCTAGGCATATCATATTTCTCTTAAAACTAAGGGAGTCACTTCGCTTCGCTTGGCTTCCCAAATTTATTTACATGTAATCCTAACACTCCTCGCTCCGCTCGTCGTCGCACCTATTTTTGACTTTTGGGGAAACTTTTACGATTTCATATTTTGCGATCTACCTACGACAGTATAAAAAAAACCAGCCAAGTTCCGTGTAGTGGATGATAAATTTAACTTTGTAATTTTTTTCGTGAATTTCTCAACCGCTTTATTTTTCCTGTAATATTTACGTAAACACATATTTTTACAGCTTTTTATCTGAGATTATAATGCAATTTTTGTGCCCAATTTCAAGTCTTTATCTTTGACGGTGCTAAAATTATGAGGCTGTGACATACCGACGGGCGGGCTGACTTTTAGGTACTACGGAACCCTTAAAACGTGAAAGGATCTCGTAGCTAGCTTGAAAAATATAGGTAAATAGACTAAATAGAGTAACTAGACAATAGGATACATCTTCCATGAAAAGAGTAGCTGTCAACTAATGAGAAGTGGACATTATGCAGATTGCCTGGTTAATATTTACATTTGGTATTTAGAATAACAAAAACAAAAGTAACTTGACAAGTTGAGTAGCAGTGATTTTTAACTCTGAAATGGTTAATGCTTGTCTGAAAATTCGAGCACAGTAATTGGTTATTGTTGCTAGTCAACTACTAAAATAATGTTACAACGAATAGAAGTAAACACAAACTAAATTACATGAAGGCCTATTACTGGAAGTATTGGAAGGGTCCGCGGTATACGGGCATAGATAACAAATGTTTTAGGGATGTTATAATAATAATATTATTAACACAATAAAAAGTTCCCAATTAAGGCACCTCTTCCCAGGGTCATTCGAAAATTACTCCATTAATAAAGTTATTTCTCTTAATTGGCATTTTTTAAAATTTATAATACATAATGAAGCCGATTCTAAAGGCTTTAATTTTAGTTTTAGTGCTGTCAAAACTAAATTTCATTAATTGCAAAATAGTTCTTAAAAGTTAGGAACAGAATCTAAATTACTTTAGAATAATTTCATGATTGACAGCACTAAAACTAAAATAAAAGCCTTCAGAATCGGCTACAATATATATATATATATATATATATTGGTAGTTAATAAAGAACAACTTATAAGATATTATTGAAAATATTGTTCAAAGTGAAGCGGTTAAAATGACTAACATTAAGTAAAATTGGTTATTTCTTTGAAACCACTAATAGTATTTGTATAGTTTTGCAATTAAATATGAGGAAAGTTTTTCTTAGAAAAATCATTCATAGAATTTTTTTTCTGTCCATCGCGTCCATGTGAAAAGTATTATTTTCTCCTATTTTGCGCTATCCGGAGACACAGCGACTCGACATCGCGGCGTTGTGAGGAGTACGCGCTGATATGAACATAATTTCAATAATATAGTTGACACAGGTCGCCTCAAGGTCGTTGGCGGCTACCTGCCCCTTAATAGGCAAGTGTAAATAATGGTTAATTTATTAAATTAAATAACTCAAATTAAAATCTAGTGCAAACGAAGTCACGGGCAAACAGTATTTATAAATACAGTATTTTGTACATTATATCGTTACAACATGACATATACTCGAGGGGCTCCGAAAGTGTCCAACACCTACTTTTAATCGACGAATATCCTGTTCAAATTATTTAATTAATAACTTAAACAGGTTGGCGAGTCTCTTGCCGTGCTTTGGACACAAATACAATCAAGTAGGAGTGGGCGTTCTTTGAACTGACTACTTTTTGCAGCCGTTTTTCTGACGGAAACCATACAACCGTTTTTCATCGTCGGATAAAGTAGTCGCAAAATGAAACTAGTTTTTTGACGACACGTCTTCAGTTGAACCGATAAAAGTTTAGTTTACATAATTATTAACTGAGAATAGTAATAAAACCATTCAGGTCCCTTTGTCGCGATGATGGTACTATTGAAAACTAGTTGCTGCAACTAGTTTCAAGACTAGTCTTTATCGCTGGAAAAACAGTCTCGTCTCATTGCGGAAAAAACCTACAACAACCCACCCCTACAATCAAAGCTATGCTTTTACAACACAATGATATCAACTGAATTCTTCTGAAATGTTTTAAAAATTGAATATTAAAATAACATAATTAACAAATGAACTTTGTTTTCAGAGGTAAGAATTCCATAATATTATTAAAACTCGCGTGAGCTGATATACTAAATTATTATTACATACGGCTTGAACACTCACGTGTGATTGTTGTTGACTATATGCCAACCGTTTCACCGATACAATTTCGGCATTATCAAGGCGAGTGTCGTTCTTAGGACGACGATGCGGCGTTCACCGTCGTTGTCAAACGGGCACTTGATAATGCCGAAATTGTATCGGTGAAACGGTTGGCATATAGTCAACAACAATCACACGTGAGTGTTCAAGCCGTATGTAATAATAATTTTGTAAGAATACCACCTTAACATTTTTCTGAAGTCAATAATTTAAACAACTATTATAGTCTGAAAAGGATCCACTCGCGCACACCGACAACCAGACATCCACACCGTCCCACTCCCACCAAAACGTATATTTTGAGAGGGGGATGCCATGAAAATTGCCCAACTACCAGAAACACGCAGAAGGACTCCAGTTAGACAACTGTGAAATATGTTAGCTAAAGTTTACTTAATTGGGATTTAGCTTAAATTAGTAATAGTAAATAATACAAAGCAACATTGTTTAAAAAGTTAAGCCTCAGCTTCAGCTATTTTTATCCACAAAAAATACTATTTGATAAAATGAACTTTTCATAAAAATTTTGGTAATAACCTTTGATAAAACAAAATGTTAATAACATATTTTTTATAAAATAGAATTTAAGGGCCTTTTTATTTTTTGTATGTTATATTCCACATTATTATTATTATTATTATTATTGATACACAGGCAGCTAAAAGCTGATTTTGTGTATATCACTGCACTTTAGTTTTCATGAAATTGTCAAGTATATTTTTGAATGAGTTCACTGTGGATGCACTGATTACAGCTTCTGGTAGACTATTCCACCCACTAACTACACGGTTTGGCAGAAAGTGTCGATTTATATTAAATATAAATATTAAATTAAATAGTTTTAGGCGCTATATTTCGACCTCTCAGTGGGGTCGTCATCAGGCAAATAGAAAAATATTATATGACATATATGAATAAAACACTCTTACTTACAGGGTACAAATGGTGCAACGTGGTTCCCGGCATATTGCAGAATTTTCTTCAAGCTCTGTTCTCGCAAAACTGTTGTTCACTGGACGCAGGCTTCTGACAGATGTCTACTTATTTGCCTACTCACTCAGTGCCTACTAAATTAAATTTTGACAGAAGAGTTTTCAATACCGCCTGTCGAAAATCTAAACCACAAACGTGAAACACCAGGGTTTGGCGCGTTAAAGTGACTGATTCTGTAGATCATTTTAGCCGCATGTTCGTTCAATCTGTTTACAATAATAACTAATGTTAATCCATTCGTTCACGGCACGCTCTATGACGTAGCAAGTCTTTACCATAGAGTATTTTTAATGAAGATAGCTTAGCAGTGATACACAACTCTCTAATTTATTAGTGCGCCCTTCTATACGTCACGGCCGAGTTACCAACCTAGTGCTTTGTGTCATTTTATTGTCACGCGATACGAATACATCCGAATTGAGACAAAGCTTCAAAATACTTTGTATAAATTCGTCTTTATTAGCACGATGGCAAAGCAAAGTGTGCCTTATAAATTATCATAAAAACGTATAAAAAAACGTGTTCACGGTTATAGAAGTACAGCACATACTGGCGAGAAGAGATGACAAGGTTCTCTGGATCTTAATCCCACAAGACGTTAGACTGATGGCGAACCTTAATTTCAAAAGCTATAGAGCCGATTTTCTGTAATCTCAGGCGTCATAAAGTCTGGTTGTATAGTCCTATTATCAGCAGGTAATCTGTATTAGTGGTGTGCTGTGCTCGGTAATCCTTTAATGCTAGTTTGGTGACGATACTTGAGAGGAACACTTGATGTTGTCATCCACGTCTCTCGCTGATTAAATTGATCACATTGGGTAGAATAACGTATACTACGTAAAATATCTACTTGCCTATTGTGAATTAAGTTAGCTTTGTATAATATTGTACGAAAACAAAAACTATATATACGACTGAATATGCGAGTCTAAATCGTTGATGACGGTTTTTCTATTGATTAACTCAGAGTTCCTATTAAAGTGAGTTGTTTAACCTTCTGTAGTATATTCTTTTCAAGTTATTAGCCCAATTTTTTTATATAAAGTATATTTGGAACAGTGAGCGGACTCGAACAATCCGGCGTTTGTATGTATGAATGTTTGTCCGACGATAATTCGAGTATATTTTTATACATATATAATTCGTTGATCGGAACGTCATGAAATTTGGTAGGCGAGTAAATGAGACAAAAGGAATTGTCAAGTTCAAACATGAGCCAAATCGGTCAAGATCAAATCCCGACTTCACGGTTCGGGGCGAACTACTAGTTCATATGACCTCCTCTATGGTCTAGCGGTTCAAGGACTCTACCACTAATACGGTGGTCGCGAATAAAAAAAATACTAACCTCATGTTAATTTTAATTCTGAGAGACGAATTACACACTCACTAAAACTTCAACTATCTGCAAAAGTAGTAAATTTAAAATACTCAGAAGGCTTAAAGAATATCCGGTCGATAGGTAGTCTCAGAAGCCGTTTGTTTGTCTTACGTCCGCCGGCGGTTCGCTGTAAGGTTGTTAGGATGTTGAATAAGTTTCTGAATTAAGAGAACTGAAAGTTTTCTCATCTCAAGATTACAGCAAAGTGTTTACCGTTTGGCTGTGCGATGCGGCCGCGCCGCCGACACTTGCCCACTAGGGGTGGACCGCGATATCGATGTTTTATAATGTCTTAATAAATGAGAAAAGAAGTTTCTCCGTCCATTTTCTACATGACTTTAAAGTTTACGCCCCATGGTTCGGTAGGAAATTTGGGTTATAAACAAAAAATACTTCATAAGTACAAGTGTAATATGTATCCCAAAATACATAGATTTTATCTTAGTCAGTGGCACATTTTTTAATTTATTTCTTCTTAATCTTTAATATTAATACAATCAATACGTACTTATCATACTATCAATTCAATCACATATACTACAATAATAATTATAAGCCTGTGTTGATAATATCGATAGCATGCCCATCCCTATTCCCAAGATTCCTAGTATTTTCATAAAATATTTGCTTGAGTGTATCGCACCTGCGTCGTGCGGTGTCACTGCACTCTAAACTCTCCGTGATTTACCTAAACAAAAACCGGGTTTTAATATTTTCTGAAGGAGGAACGAGAACATGCTTTTCTTTTGGGTTTTCTATTACGTTTTACTAATGGGATGTTAAATACTTTAGCAAGTACCTTCCTACCTAACAAAGGTTTATTACTTCTTTTTTCATCTTTATCAACAATAGCTCATTGCGCATTAAGTTTCTTTGCTACGTCCGTCATCCTTTCAGCTTCCACTAATCTGCGCCGTACTAGTTTTCAGTACCAGTCATCAGGTGAAAAAACTTCATTTCTAATCTCGACGGGTCTTGTTTAGCTACACGTATTATTTGCAAATCTTCCCGGGGAGACGTTTTCCTTGGACGAGCCTTTCTAACAACACTTTTAGTAGTCCCGTTTCTGTTATAATGAGCGATAGCGTTGAAAACTTTCTTCACAGAACATTCTAGATGATTAGCAATTTTTCTATAAGTCCACTTTCGATATAAATGTAATTTAACAATTAATTGCCTAGTTAACTCGTTACAACTCTTATTTTTACCCATTTTTACAGAAAACAGATTAAGTACTACAGATTGCAGATTACTACAGAAAAAGCGTAGAAAGAAGTATTTTTTTTAAATTTCAAAAATGGAACGAACCATGGATCCTGTTTCTAATTAGTTGTCCAAGCGGCCAGTAATAGAAATTCAACTATCAATAATTAAAGTTTTTTTAAAATATTTTATGAGGTTTTTAGCTCATTGGCTATATTCTGGCATAGTTAATAGTGATTTAGTTTACATATTTTTTACTCATAACGGTAGTTCATTCTGTGTTTACCTAAGTTTTATGTACTGTTTCTAATTATATATCCACCACTGTATATTTATACCTATATATAGCGTCTTGTAACTACTATAGTTAGTCAAAATGGTATGGAATGTAGCTTGGCTACATTATTGTACAACCTTATACGTATATCAGTCCAATGGCTAATGAATGTATCGAAACTTCGCTATAAGGGTTTTAATTTTTTGCGAACTCCTCTAAATGATGGAAAGACTGGTCCATTATGTCTCGTGAAAACATTCGTGTCTATTAATTTCTAAAAGCAAATCTGTACTAACAATAAAGCAGTGAAAAGTCGTGTCTGTATAGATTACCATTTTTAGAATGTCTGTCTGCCTGTCTTTCTGTCTGTCTGACGGTTCCGTTTTACTCGAGAATTACTCAACGAATTTAGATGCAGTTTTCTGGTCAATATTATAGGCTATGAGGGGTGTTAATAAAATAACGCCCAAGCCAAAAACGGGGCAGAGATTGAATAAACGCGGGCCGTAAGCAGCTCTATGTACTTTTAACGTCGATGAATAGTTACTAAAACTCGCGTGAGTTGATATGGTAATATTTTTGTTAATATACTAATATAAAAAAACAAAAAAAAATAGTTATTCTTAGTTTAATCACACTTATCATTTTTTAAATCAAAGATGTTTGCCATTTTGCATGAAAAATGTGGACGCGGTATGTATTCTTACTTCTGAAAATAATGTTCATTATGTTCACAGACGCAGGTGAAGAATAAAAATCTTAGGTTTCAGGGTTCGTGTTGTCTGTTGAAACCCTAATATTTAATAAATTCACGTTTCGACTGCGTCACATGGATACATGGAGAGCACTCCCAAGTAGTTAGCGCTCTCGGAGAGTCGTGATCAGTCTCAATTTGCAGCTGTTACGACTAGCAAATAAACTTGGTGGATTTTCAAACAAACAACATCATAATATCGGCTGTCAGCATTCTTAAGGATTTCTTTTGACATAAGATACAAGTACATAAATGATTTTAACATGTTTATATTCTTGGTAAATGTAATCTCAAACTCGGAAAACTGTCAACAGACGGAGTAGATATTAAAAATACATAAGTAAGGGTCATGTGTTATTTTCATGTTATTTTCGATCTAGACTTTTTATACGAAGCATCATCTACATAGGTACGAGCACATTGTAATAAATAAATACTACGAGATCTGCGGTGCTATTATGTATTAGGTATTTACATATGAAATTGCCGTTTTCTATAGAGAATTTGAAGGAAACTCAATTTTCAGTACTAACATGTTTGCATTTTTTTTTGGAATGACAAATCCAAATTATGTAATCTCTTTTGTGTATGAATGAGACAACATTAAGCTAACAGCAACATTAATGAAATTTTTGAAAAGTGTCAGCTGTAAAAAATTATTACGAATCTTATCATGGAAATGGATGGCATTTAGGACGAACTGTTTTTGAAGATTTAATTTTTATAATCAAACTGAAAATAAAAACAAAATTAAATACGAAGATATAAACTAAAGAGAAATTTGAAGATAAAAATAAAAAAATAAATGAAACCTTGAAATCAATTTCAAACAAAAAACAAATCATTGAAATAGCTATTGAATTACCAGCAATTTCATATGCAAAGACCTATTATTCTTAAAATGGTCGCCAACCAAGAAAAATTTACCAACTTACTAGTGTAAATTAAAATAATTACTAGATTTGATTGATGGTTCTTGAAGGAACTCTAATATAGCAATGAAAAAACTTGTACTAGTTTCACAGTATTTATTAGTCCTCTTTAGCTCCAGTTTCGTTTAACAGATTTTCAGACACTAGGTCATATGATATTCCTTTCAGCACTGAGTCACTCTCCTCCTCCAATACACACGCACGATTGTATTATACGGGTCGAGTTAAGGTTACGGATGTGAATGTAATTCCTAGATTTTATCAGGATTTGTTTGTTTACATTTACAGTTCTAAACAACCAAATCCTGATAAAATCCAGGAACTACTTTCACACCTAGTGCCTGAAGATGTGTTGAACGAAACCGGTAGCAAAGGAGGACAAATAAATACTGAAGAAGTAGTACAAAATTTTTCATTGCATTTATTGTTAGTAATCAGAACAAGGGTAGTAGTAGAGTCCCTTAACAACAAAACTTTTGGACACACCGGACAAAAGCACCAAATTTTTTCTAGGTGCTAGTCAGGTACATAGCTTTAATATTTATTTCAATGCATGTGCTCGTAAAGGCCCACTTTTTATGCATCAAAACCGAACAGAAAGTCGATTATTTTGCCCTAGGGCTTTATTATTATTATTGTTTTAAATTTATTTACAATGGTTGGCTAACCTGCAGCGTTTCCTGTGTACCTTCAATGTTATACTTTTTTTTCCACTGTTTAAAGGCTCTGGATACAGTCCTTTTGAGCCAATTATAATTTAAAGTTCACAAGATTATATTTGTTTTCATTTCCTCACACTATGCATTGAAAAACGTAGTATGATACACGGGCGTAAAAGCAATAAATTACTCGGTTACGTTTAAAACACTCGCTACGCTCGTGTTTTAAGTCGTCCTCGTAATTTATTCCTTTGCGCCCTTGTAACATAAACTACTATTTTTATATGTTTCGGTCTTCTTGTTTCGGGAATAAGGGAGGGGAGATGATAACGTTGAAAAATGCTACTTTTTAGAGGCTTTTTGTATGGGTTTAATTTTTTTATTGTTACTATGGCGTATAAATTTAGAGGCTATAATAACACGTATTATTAGAAAATTTCAACTGATGGACAGACAGCGGAGGCATTTTTTAACATAATAACGTTAAAAATATGCCACTTTTTCGAGGTATTTTGTATGGGGTTTCAATAATTTTAGAAAAAAGGTCCTTGTCCTAACATATCTTGCCTAGGCACTCTTCTCTAAATTAGATTTATCTAAAATGTGATTAAATTAATTTGTCCTAAAATTGGGTTTGGCTGGTAACATAAATAAGGCGTAGCAGAAAATATTCAGGCAAGAAAATCTTTTACGATAAAAAAACAGCTGTTTTATAGAAAATTGCAATACCTTAAAAAATTAAACGAAATAACAGTGAAAACGTTATCTAATTCCAATCAATAGTTTTTAAGTAATCGTGAGCATACAGACAGCAAAATATAATGACGTGTTTTAAATATTTTTAATGGTATAAAAATAAAATTAATTATTTTGCTCTCCATCGACCAACACTAAATAACACGCATAGTCACGAGACTTGTCTCCATCTTTAAGGATGAAAACCTGACCTGTAATTAGTGTATTTAATGTACCCATATTACATAAATAAACATATTTCATTTCATTTCGGAGCAATAAAGAAGTTTTGCAGATTGTAGACGGAATGGAAGAAGTAAGTTAGATGAAAATCTGACCTGTAATAAGTGTACGTAATAAGTGTAAGTGACCTGTATAATGCACCCATTACATAAATAGTAGTTTATGCTACTAGGGCGCAAAGGAATAAATTACGAGGACGATTTAAAACACGAGCGTAGCGAGTGTTTTAAACGTAACCGAGTAATTTATTGCTTTTACGCCCGTGTATCATACTACATTTTTCAATGCATAGTGTGAGGAAATGAAAACAAATATAATCTTGTGAACTTTAAATTATAATTAGCTCAAAAGAACTGTATCCAGAGCCGTTAAACACTGGGAAAAAAAGTATAACGTCTATGGTACACAGGAAAGGCTGCAGGTTAGCCAACCATTGTAAACAAATTAAAAAAAATAATAATAATAAAGCCCTAGGGCAAAATAATCGACTTTCTGTTTGGTTTTGATGCATAAAAAGTGAGCCTTTACGAGCACATGCATTGAAAATAAATAAATGTAATTGCGTTCAATTCACTTCAGAGAAATGAAGATTGTAGACGAAAAGCAAGTTTTGATGGAGACCATAGTATATAGAAGGGGAAAGATTTTGGGACAACACGTCAAAGGAAAAGTGGAGGGGAAAAGAAAGAGAGGAAGATAATTCATGGATCAAGTGAAAGAGAAAGGAAATGTCGTGTCGTATCAAAAAGATAAAGAAAAGGCGGAGTGCAGAAGTGTACGGAGAGGACTCCACCGAAAAGAGCACAGCTCTTAAGTGAAAGTGAATTGAGTTTGAAATGTGATAATGTGCTTCTGATTGTCTTTTTACTGGTATTCCATTTTGTGACAACGCCAAAACAGTAAACAATCTGTTAACTTATTTACATCTTTTATGTTCAACAATTTGTTTAACACATTATCAACAATAAAAAAAAGACAAAAAACAGAGGCAAAATTAACAATAATGGGAGTATTGTAATTGGACTCACCTTAAACCTACAGATAACGACTGCAATACTATACTCTCGTCTTCAAATGATCACAATTACCGCATGAATATCTTTTGTTGCTAAAAATCACAATACTAAATCACCACCATCGACATCACTGTTTCCGTTCTCACTGGATTCTTGAGATTTTACAATATTTTTCATCACACATACGCTAATGCTACTATTAATTTAAATTGCACGTTTTGTCGGCGTAATTTCGTGACTTACAATATAAGATCACTTCCCTATCGAATGTTTTCATGAATTTTTTTTTTATAATAGAAGGATTAAGGCTATTTTTTTATAGCAACATCTATCGCTTAGGATACTCTTAATATTAAGAGTATTAGAGTGCATTACATACTAGAAAAGCCGGCCAAATGCGAGTCGGGCGTCGCTCTTTTAGGGTTCCGTACATATTATTTCAAACTAGATGTTTATTTAATTTTAGGTAATACTCTAATTCTTTCAGACATATACTTATATTACATTATAAATCGGTGTTTTTAGTATTTGTTGTTTAAATACAGCATATGGTACATAATTTACAGAAATTTTTAATTCCTAACTGATAACTCTGATAGCCCCCCATTTCTTTAGTTTTTAAGAAAAACAAAAATCTTTATATTTATACTCTACTTAATGAACTTTAGACAATGACACCCCACATGCTAGGGCAAGAAAACATTTTTTTCGGTTCCATTTTCATGTATGAGGCCCCCCCTGAAAAATAATTTATTCAATTTTAAATTCAAAATTCGGTTTTGGGTCAACATTTTACACAACCTATAAAAATTTCAGGTTTCTATGTCATTCCGTCTAAGAGCTAGAGATAAATGATATACGGACAGACAGACGGACAGTGGAGTGGTGTTAATAGGGCTCCGATTTGCCCTTTGGGTACGGAACCCTAAAAAACAACCAGAAATAAATTTCAAGGAAACAAACATTTGAAATAATTCCTCGGGCCAGGATTCGAACCTGCAACCTCCTACTTACATGACAGGTAACACCAACTCGACTGCGCCGCCGCAGAGGCTCTTATCTAAGAAGGCATGTTAAGATTTTATTTGGGTAATAAAGAATTTCCCTGAGGTTCTTTGACAGGTAAACTGAAAGTATATTGTACTTCGACTCGATAAGTGGTCTGTGATACTATAAAATGAATGAAATTGATTTTGTAGAGCTGTTTGTGGTGTTTGCTCGCTGACAGGATCCGTAGTGAATCCTTCCAGTAAATTCAGCATACGTCACGTATGGGGAGTCAGTTTAGGGGACGTGTTCAAAGCGCGCTTTGGTGCCGGTTGCAGTCTATTGTCGCACTTTGCCGGCCCACGTCTCGCCACGTCAATGCGCTTTGTTGCAGATGACGTCACACGGTTAACCCGACAAGGGGGTCCCATGGCATTGGCACTACACTTGACTATTTTATTTAGTCAAACATCTATAATTGCAAAGAAACGTGCCTAAATTAATTAACTGCTAAAACTCGTTAAAATCGTAGACAGGGAAAGCTACAGAGTAGATTGAGAGTTATGTACACTAAACGCGGCCATAATGTCGTAATTATAACGACATTAATGAATTAATTAGAATCCTCCCTTTTTTGTGGGCATTCGAGGCGCAGCTTTACGTAAATATTTTCTCAGTGCGGCATCAGAGAGAGGCTGGTGCTGCGTGAAATTATGTCCCGTAAAATGAAGTTGAAATTTTTTAGTCTCCTTTGAAGTTGAAAGTTAGCGGAGTTAATTCAATTTATTGTTCCTCCTAAAACGAGACTCTGTTGTAATGTTGTTTAGAGGGTTCACCTTGTTGACGTCCCCGCACAGAGAGGCGCTCGAGTCTAAGTGATTCGATACACGTTCAATATGTTTCATTAAGGAACTCCATGTTCGCTTATTCAATCATATCGGCAGCCTTGCCGCATGGCAACGTCTCTCCACTCTTTCCTAATCAGTTTTTCTGCCTTGGTAATGCTATACATTCCATTTTAAAGGCATTCGATTTGCAACTGTCGTATTCCTATCTTACTTTTATGCCTATTTCTGTTGTTCTGGGAAATACTTCCTTCACAAAGAAAACTTTCAATTTCAAGATTTCTGAATCGAGGAAGCAATTGTTGCAGCAGAGGTTTGCTTCCGCTTTGCGGTGGCGGCGGTAGGCTAAGGTTTCCGTCGCCGGTTTGCACTACGTATTCCGCTTCTTGCAGAGCGTTGTTGGCGCCTCCTACCATGTCACCGGAAATGGTAATTACCGCCTAATCTCGCTCGGAGCGCTCGGCGCCCGGCGCCCGGATATGAACATCCGTTATGAACAATTTGGCGCGCGAAATTGGACGTCGTCGCACGGGGCTGCATTCAGCCTATCGCCGGCCGAGCCGTGCGCTACGTGCATTGCACTTATTGCGGCCCATTCATCTGTGCGGCACCCTCGATCTGCCACCTCGTCTAGTCTCAACATTGTAACCTCTTTCAACAGGTGCTTCGGGAAATTGTATTTTTATTAACATCCTGAATATGGAAAAATTACAATTTTCTCTGAAAAGAAAATCTCTTCTAATTCGTGTCTACGCCACAATATTAAATGGATAGGTATTTTGATAATTATATGTATTTTGTTTTGAGGTAGGAAAACGAATAAAGTTAAGATTCAGCGATTACAAATAAATGCTGATTTAAGTAGGTTCCATTTAATTCTTTGCATAGCCAACCTATTTATCTGATTAAATTCATCAATGGATAATTCCAATTAAAAGAAAACAAGAAATCCCCAACCCCGATCCCACCGCACATATAGCAAACTGATCAACAGCTGTAAAAACTTCAATGACAGAGTTTTATTAAAGCTTTTAACGATTAAACTTACCTATTCCTGTATTTTGGTACTGAAACCAAACTATACTAGCGCTGGAAAAAGCTAGTGTATAGAATTTGATAAAGTTTCGTTAACGATAAAAATGTTTCGATAACGAAGCGTAAATCCGACAAAAGTTATGGTTTCACGTGATGAATAATTCTCAATTACTTACGCACATAGAGTATTGTTACATAGCCCACTATAGTCCGGCTACCTAATAGCCGTCATTCATCCGTCGCAGTCGCATTGATAAGGAGCTATTATAACAAGCACTGCTGCTACACGCTTCCACAATCTGCACGCCATTTGTCACTAAACGGTGAACGCTTTATTGAACCGCATCAATAGCACAAATTGAGCCTCACCTCAATTGATCTATTGGAAATGGGATAATCCTAATGTGTATTGAAATGTAACATATAGCCTTTTGTTTCACGTGTGCTAGGATTC
The DNA here is from genome assembly GCA_934047225.1 of Ypsolopha sequella. Lineage (NCBI taxonomy): Eukaryota > Metazoa > Arthropoda > Insecta > Lepidoptera > Ypsolophidae > Ypsolopha > Ypsolopha sequella. The sequence goes on from OW203985.1 coordinate 13,434,186, forward strand.
TATTGTAAAATCGGTTCTTCCGAGTTACATTTTTGAGGACATATTACTCGTAGTATGAGCATTGCAGAACACCGGTCCTGTTTAAATAAACTCAATTAAAAAAAAGAAAGGATTTTTCTTGAAATCTCCTAGTCAATACAAAAGCTGCAAATAATTCGCAACGCGTTGACAAACGTCAGATAATATTAACATCGGTCCGCAATGACCGTTAAAACAAAAATCCACTGAGGAAAATATGACGTGGAATAAAATCGAGGAAAAATCATTTTGAAATTGAGCGAGAAAGAGAGTTGGTCATTGTCGGCTCCATACAGCCTCCAAATGGACGGGCGAGTTCAATTTCGATACTTTCCCAACACAATAGCACACGTAAGGCGTGCCCATTCACCTGTCAAATTAAAAAGCACTTGCATATTCAGAATACACTGGTAAAGGGAGGCAGAGATAGGTACTTAGTGAGAATCCATTTAAATTTTGTTATTGTTCGAGAAATGGATTCACACGACAACAATTACAAATGTACAGTCAACGTTCAAACATATTAAGAGTAAATTACTTTTTCCCATAACAAAAGTGACGAATACATGAAACAATAAATGTGAACTTCCATTGACGTATTCAGTGACACTTTGTAATCGATTTAGTCTTAATATAACATCATATCAAGCTGCAGTAGCTCAGGGGTAGAACGCTGGCCTATTAATCTTGAGATGTAGGTTCTATCCTCGGCATGCACCAATGAGTTTTTCGGAATTTATGTGCATAGTATATTTGTTTTTTACTTATTACTTGCTGAACAGTGAAGGAAAACATCGTAAGGAAACCAGCATGCCCTAAAAAGCTCGTTAGGAGGCGATAATCGTCGGTGAAACGTACGTGCTGTGACTTGCATTTCACGTTCACACTTGAAACTCCTCTGACACCCTCTTAGAGATTGATGTCGTGAAGATACTTATATATGTAAAACATTATATTCAGGTAGATTTTGACCATCACACAACATTGAAAAAAGAAAGTTTACTTACGTCAAATTTGGATGTCAAGAGCAAAAATTTCAAAAGTTTAGATAAGCCCTGACCGTAGTATGACAGCACCAAAATGTTTCCACCTTTAAATGGGTGACGCTCACACGTTTGGAATCAGTGCTCATCTGAACAGTGATAGTTAGACGCCTTAAGTACACTTAAAGTTAATCATTTTAAGGCGATTACCGTCGCCAAATTAGCAGCTCGATGTTTGTCTGTACGAATATCAACGAAAATGACATTGAAATAACGTACATATCAGTGCACAATGCGTGGTGGCTGTTACGACGCTCGCTGCGTCCTTGATAGGGCAAAATAGGAGAAAATAATACTTTTCACATGGACGTGATTGTTTGATTGAATAATTCTATGTTATATTTATAGCTATCAAGTTTATCTATTTATCAAAGCATAAATGAATTAAATCGCCTAAGCCGCTTAGGAGCAGTAGGGAACTCAAGCCAAAAAAACACCATTCAGTTAAAACAATTTTTCATATAGAAGTTTTGGTGGTACGAAAAAGAAAACTGTTGTATATGTTATCCTAGAGTTGATAATCCATAATACATTTTTTCAATATTTTTTGTTTGGCCATAAAAGAGGAGTAGGCTTTAGAAAGTACCCATTTGGCGGTATTAAGGGCCTTAACAACTTTAGTAGTTTGATCAGTTTGCTGACCGTAGGTAGACTCACAAGTGTGCGCGCGTCGGCATTATGAAAAACAATGCAATCGATTTTAGATGCCAGGGCTCATCTAAACTTTGGTCAAGAGCCCGATAGAAACAAAAATTGAAAAACAATAAAATAAAAACGTTCAATAATGTCAATAATTGTAAATGTGAATATTGAGTAATTAATAAATTGAGTAAGTAAGAAAACGAATCAAAAGTTCAAAATTCAGCCAGTCGTTTTTGTGGTAAAACTTCACGAATACTTTTACTAGCTCTAACCTCATTTTTTAAACGTTTCAAATGTGGTGAAATGTGGAGAGTTTGAAATGTGGTGCTGGACAAGGATGGAGAGGCTGAGCGGAGAGGAAGAAGAAGTGAGAATAGTAGAAGAAGAAAGATAAAAACCATTAAAAACCGACGAGGAAAGATGTCCTACAGTGTAGGACCTACACTCATAGCCGTAGCAAGAGGGGGGATAGGGGGGGCGGCCCACCCCAGAAACCTTCTGGCCCACCCCAGAATAAAAGTAAAATATTAAATAAAACCAATATAGATTAGCAATATAATATGCCCCCCCCCAGAAAAAACTCATTGCTACGCCCTTGCCTACACTTGATTCGACATGACAGTTGCTTAAAAAATACCATATAGAAAAAAAAAACGAGGGGAAAAGAGGAAGAGGAAAACATAGACTTTACTCAAGTGAAGGAGAAATTTAATGTAATGTCGTATCAAGACTAGAGCATGTACTAATGTCAAATCATTAGCAGAAGAAAGAGAAGAATAGCGGTTACTCCACCGTTAGGGTTCCGTAGTCAACAACAAGGAACCCTTATAGTTTCGCCAAGTCCGTCTGTCTGTCTGTCTGTCCGCGGTTTAGCTTAGAGACTATTAGTACTATAAAGCTGTAATTTGGCAATGGTATACATATTTATGACGCCGATAAAGTGGTACAGTGAAATTTTGAAAAAGATTTTTTTTAGGGTTCCTCCCCTACACGTAAAGTGGAGATGGTTTTTTTCTCGTCTATCCCCTGGTGTGGGGTGTGGTTGGATAAGTCATTTAAATTATTGGGGGTGTGAAAAGACTATTTTTCGATCCAGGGTTTCGTTTACGAAATATTAAGCTTAAAAGTGTTAATTTTTGTTAGTCAAGTGTCCCGTCCCCCCCTGCCAGTGAAACGGTTGTATTTGGAGACGTGAAAAAAATCACGGCAGTAGTATATATAACGAAATTAAAAGGAAAACTATCACAGCTAAGTAGGCTTTCCAAGTTAACGAGTACAGATCGCGCTAAACTTTTAGTCCCCTCTAAACACGGGGCGATTCGCATCAGCAGGAACAAAATGTATGGGCCGTTCTTGGGAAGAGCAACTTACTGACTTACTTGAGCGTACTAGAAGTTTGGCGCGATCTGTATTAGTCGACAAACTTATAAAATGTACTTGGAGAAGAAGTCCGCATATTGTGCGGGGTACCTACGGAATCCTACACTGCACGTGGCCTGACACGCACTGGCCGGTTTTATATATAATAATAATAATAATAATTATTATTATTATTATTATTATATATAAAACCGGCTTCCTCTTCTCGGTCTCGGCTCGTGAAATCCGAAACCGAGAAGAGGAGGAAGTATCTCGACCTGGCTCACGAGGTTACCGACATGTGGGGCGTAGCATCCACCGAAATAATTCCAGTTGTTTTATCCGCGAACGGGTTAATACCAACCAGTTTCGAAACCAACCTGAGACGGTTGGGATTCCGCGGCAGTTCGCTTCCAGCGCGGATGCAGAAGGCGGTTCTGCTCGATACTGCTCGCATCGTTCGCCGGTTTCTTTCCCTGGGGCTCTGAACCTCGGTCGACTGTGCTTCTGCCGAGGGATGTACCGTCTCTCTCTCTTTAAATTCTTTTGGCCAAGAGGGAGAGACGAGATCAAAAATTCTCGAAATAATAATAATAATAAGTGAGTGGCGACACCACGGACCGTGAGTGGCGACTCCACGGACCGTGAGTGGCGACACCACGGACCCTACCTCCAGGGGACACTATCACACATGCGCTTACACACACACATACACACAGCAACACAACCCCGCCTCTGCTCTTGCCTTAACCAGCTGGCCAGAGTGGAGATGCAAGAGCGGAACCTATGCTCCAGGTTGGAAGTGTAAAATGTCATAACACCGGGGGCACTTGACTGTATAAGGATCTTGCGCCCCGCAGACTCACCTCTCGACAACCTTAGCTGCTTATATAGTGTTGCCCCCTGGCCGCCCTATGATGGCTACATAGGGGGCCCACAACGGCTATCCTGTTATATAGTTATCAAGCAGCAAGTCACCATCTGCCATACTTAAATTTGTGAGAGATTTTCGAGGCAGATGTCCGTTATCTCACTCCATAGCCCTGTTATCCGGCCCATTTAGCATCCCATCCTCATAGCCCACTCCAAGTCGCTTGCTTCCTGGCAATAGTTTGGCAACTGTGGGGGACTATCCGTTAGTGTATCTCAATGATACATTGAGGGAGAGGCCTCCATGGATGCAGCCATCTCACATTTAGATTGAATGGTACCAAAGGCCTCTTCAATGTTGGCTTCGGCCCCATGAATGCCTTTCAAATGACCGGGTCCCTATGGGCCCGTGACTGAAAAGTGTACCTACATAATAATATTAATAATAATAATCAATTTAATTCCATAGATAGACCCCATTTTTAAAATAGATCCTTCACGTTCAGGAAAGAGAGAAATCTCGAGACTATTAGCAAAATATTTGTATGCTAAATTAACACATGTTTTATATAACCTGAGTCAAAAGACCTTGGGATTCAAAACGTCTGCCCTCTTCGGCTGTACTGTCAGCATAGACCAAACATACACCTGACGTCACAGTATGGAAATTGAGCGATCGATAATATACACATTGACTGCTATTGTTTGCTATCTGTATTTTCATGTGCGAATATAGACTGACATAGTTGTAAGTAAGAGGTGGATACTTCCTGTTGCCATTTCATTCTTTTAATTCGGGTTTATACTCTATAAAATATAGAGTTACACAGTTGTAACTAAGAGGTGGATACTTCCTTTCGCCATTTCATTGCGAATATAGACTGACATAGTTGTAAGTAAGAGGTGGATACTTCCTGTTGCCATTTCATTCTTTTGATTCGGGTTTATACTCTATAAAATATAGAGTTACATAGTTGTAACTAAGAGGTGGATACTTCCTTTCGCCATTTCATTCACTTGATTCGGGTTTATTATTATTATTATTCGGATACTATTCTTGATATATATAGATGCTCTAGCTAGACTTGACATTGAGGGTGACGTTGTTTGCTTCGCTGATGATACGGTTATAACTTGCTCTGCCGATACCTGGGAAGAAGCTGCGGCCAAGGCGAATGCTAGTTTAAAAAAAGTAAAAAATTGGCTTGATCATAACCTTCTTACACTTAATTGTGATAAAACAAAATACATCTGTTTCCAAAAAACATACCATAGAGTTCCACCTGATTTTTTGAAGGTAAGGGTGTGTGACTGTGCAGTTACTTCTTGTGTACTGTGCGCATGCCCTGTACTTGAAAGGGCTACGCAAATCAAATACTTGGGCGTAATAGTGGATGAGAAACTCTCATGGGAGCCAAATATAAAACTGCTCAGTGGACGGATTAGGAAATTGATGTACTTTTTCAAAACTATTCGAAGTTTCACTAGTAAGAAATTGAAAAAGACTGTGTATTTTGCAATGTGTCAGAGTTTGCTATTATATTGCATCACGGCCTGGGGCGGGGCTACAAAGACAAATATGCTTCCTTTGGAGAGGGCACAAAGGATGGTCCTCAAGGTCATGCTCAACAAACCTTTTACGTATAGCACACACCTCTTGTATCGGGAATCTAAAGTACTAACTGTCAGACAGCTTTACATTTTGACGTCAGTGCTTTCAATAACAAAAACCTGTCCCCCAGCAACTGATCAAGGCTTTTCAACAAGGCGACCCCCAACGGCCTTAGTACCCTTTCAAAACACATCCTTTGGCCAAAGATTTGGGTTATTTCAAAAGCCTCGACTGTTAAATACTATAAATAAGGCTATAAAGTTGTACCAATATCCGAATAACAAATTCAAAAACATAATAAACAGCTTCCTGATAGAAAAAGACTACGAACAAACTGGATCATTAATGATCGTCATAAAATAAGAAAATGGCTAGATATGAAATATAAGGTTTTATTTAAGATTTTTATTTTTTATTATTATTTATCACTTATCATATAGTCAGGATGTGAATATTGAAATTATTGTTAATTACTTATCAATATAAATTTCTAATTTCTAAATGTTAATTTTTAATTCTACTTTGTGTTATCAGATGTATAAAAATTTAAATAATGCATGTTTAGTTTTAGTTTTAGTTGTTAATATATAATGTTGTGCATGTAAATGTAAATTTCTCAACTTAAAATGTAATGTTATGATTAGGTTTATGATTGCCGATGTATCAAAATTTCAATTATATTTATTTTATGTGGACCTTTACCCTGAGAGGCGGGTTTTTTTTCTCAGTTCAGGGTAAATTTAATACTTCATTATTGATACTGCTTTTTTTATGAGGATAATAAATAATTTGTATTGTATTGTTGTATTGTTTATAATCTATAAAATATAGAGTGACATAGTTGTAAGTAAGGGGTGGATACTTCCTGTCGCCATATTATTCTTTTGATTCGGGTTTATACTCTATAAAATATAGACTGACATAGTTGTAAGTAAGAGGTGGATACTTCCTGTCGCCATTTCGTTCTTTTGATTCGGGTTTATGCTCTATAAAAAATATACTGACATAGTTGTAAGTAAGAGGTGCATACTTCCTGTCGCCATTTCATTCTTTTGATTCGGGTTTATACTCTATAAAATCACAATTTTTGTACCCTTAATAATGTAGATATGTAAATTCATATTGAAATAGGTAAATTTAAGAAAACTTAAGGTTAAAAGTCTGCTGTAGGCATAAACATATAGTAAATAGGTAAGTTTATGTATACTTTATATGTATTATAGGTAAGTAAGTGTAAGTAAGTATATTATAATTATGTATGTATATTTTGTTAAAGTATCGTATATATATATATATTATTTAGGTTATATCTTTTGTAGTACACTTACGTATGATTACTTATTTTAATAAAATTTCCCTTTCCCGCTTAGGTTTGCTGGAAGAAATCTCTTTTTAGAGATACCTTTGTACATACCTTTTAATGTATTATATGTTTTAACTGCTTTTCTGTGTGTACATTAAAGAATAAAGAGAAACATATTTTTATAATATTACAATAATTATAAAACAGTTGGCTTTTCCTTAGTCGTGATACCAGCCGTAAATTCCCAAAATAATCTGATATCACGCTTATGGAAAACCCAATTATTTTGAAGCTACCATAATATAATTAAAATATGTTTATGCATACAGCAAACTTTTACAAAAGTTGTCTTAGCTAAAAGTTGTATTTTGGCTGTTATAATTATTTCTTAATATTTTGTTACAAATCCGGAGAAATTACCCTTAAGGATTACCTTGTATGAAAATATTTGTTATGTTACTAACAAAGAATTAAAAAACAAATTAAAGCTATCGCCACATTGAACAAACGGTAGATAATTAATCACTTTAGAATAGAACTATATGGTTTTCATATTTTTACATTATTTGTTGTACAGTTCCTTTCTGTGCTGACTTTCAAATGCAAAATATTATGTCAACTATTCATCCCTATATTTTCATAGTGAGAAAATTTGTATGAAAAACTTTAAATAAAAGGCCATAAAAACGTTAGAAGTATGTTTTTACAGGGCCGTAAAATTGGCAGTTATTAATTTTACCCAGAAAAAATTGCCTAGACAAACGGATAGACAGACAAACAGAGGGACAACAAATTAATCCTAAAAGAGTTTCGTTTTTTCATTTTGCATAAAGGGACCTGCGGGCCCATTGTGTATCTCTAGTTGCCTTCTGGACTGGGTGTCTATCATCAAAAACATAGATATACTATCGAATTCCGATGTCCTAAGGAAATTTTCGCACTTGAAGTGACGACACAGATTGTTAATAGTTCAATACCCACTAAAGGCAATTTTGAAATTTCAGTTTTTAGCTATGTTTTTGATGATAGGCACCTCGTGCAGTTGGCAACTTTAGATACAGAATAGGGGGGCTGAACATGTACCGACATGTAAAATCTCAAACTATGATAGAAATAAATTTCTATAGTTTAAACACTTGGCGATTTATCCCACGTGTATACAGGTTGTCCCAAAAGTCAACGTTATCCCTTGGAAGGCTGATAGCCAGCTCATGACTGACCAGAATATCAAAAAAAAACCCAGTAAAAAGTATATATAGTATATAAAGTATATAGTCTTCGAGTTGATGGTACTTTTATAAATTTCGTGAAATTTGACAACTTCGAATAGTTTTTGATAGCCGCTTTACCCAATTCTAAATTTTAAGGAGAACATTTTTGTTGCGCAACTCTAAATAGTCCTGTAGTAATTTGGGAACAGGAAACAAAGTTTCCCAAAAAGGGTCATTGAACCTTGACATTGACACCGACTACTTACTGAGTCCTCAGTATGAATTTGGCTGCATAAATAAATATCATCTTTTACATTGCACCTTGAAAGACTGTATTACAAAACAACCGATTAAATGTAAAAGCGAGGTATAAGTTTTGAAGGAAAATATACCTAGATAGAATACAAAATATATCATTGCATGTGGGGTTTGATAGCAACTGTTAGTATTTGTTGAGAATCTCTTTGTGTTGAATTAGATTATTACTTGTTAGATTAGCAACCTGAAAGGCACAGATAATCCTCAAAGGAACACGACAAGGCGTACCAAGTTATTAATTTATTATATGGAATGACGTGAAGTAAACATTCACCACAAACCTACATAAGGCAATATATGATATAAGAAGAAATTATAGGCGATCCGCGAGTGGCACGTTAAAACTTGGCTTATTTGCCAACCTGAACTCAGTATCGTGTCGGCGTCAGCCATAGACGAATACAGCCTACAGACTCCTCATAACAGACGACCGATTTCTGTCAACACATCTGACTGAAACAGCAGATACAATTCGCCACTCCAAAATTATGTTTCGGTGGGCCAAACCAAAATTGCTTCTATATTCACTACTTTAGAGTCTTCGTCTTCGGGAATGATAAGTTTGTGGCGCTATACGTAAGATTGGAAGAGCCAATAGGATTGCAATATCCCGTTTCGATTGTTGACAGACTTATTTGTACGCAAGATGTTGAACAATAGACGTCTTTCTGGGCTGTATTGTCTATGGCGTCAGCGCACGACGGACTTCTCTCGGGACGACGCACGGCAACATTATGTAAGGTCTTGTCTCTTTTTCGCTCGCGATAATTATGACTTCCACGTGTTAATCTCATTGCAATACTACGTAATTGACTGAAGTCATTTATGTTGTGTGCTGTTTTAGAAATTGGATTCTTTTGTAGGTAACCTATCTACACTTTCTTCTAATATCGGTGACATTCAATATTTAAATTTAAGCCGATTCAAGAATAAATTATTTCGTTTATTGTGATTATAAAATCAATGATTTTCTATATAATGCATCCATTCAATCTACTTAGTTTCATTTGTTTAGCGTTTAATGTTCCTTTTTGTGTGAAGTAACTGGTTGTTTTTATTTTTTCTCTTGACATTTGAACGCTTCCGTGTTTTTTAATTTAATTTTTTTTTCAAGTAAATGTATTTTTTTATTATAAGGTAAATTGTATAAAGCTCTTATGAAGCATGCTGCATGTGTGTGTTTTTAATATTAATATATCCATACGCCTATCAGCATAACATAGCGCTCCAAAATTTGCAGCACCCTAATATTACTTATGTTCATAAATAAAGATATGATTCTTTGATTCTATTCCCTATTTATGCAGCCAAATTCATACCGGAGGCTTGGTAAGTGATCAGTGTCACGGATTAATAACACTTTTTGCTAATTTCTCAAAATAAAATGTTGACCTCCCATAGTACGAGTAATTGACTCTGGTCTGGGCTTACGTTTGTAGTGAACAAGAAAAATATAATTTACGAATTTCACAAAAAGGGTCATCGAACTTATCGAGTCTTCAGTATGAATGAGGCAATATAAATAAATTTCACCTTGTATAGATATTAAAGTACAATTAAAGGTATTGTTTTAAATGAAAATTTAGTTGCTATTAATCTTTTATATCAGTGATTTGAATTCATAAAATAAAATCATCTGATAAACGAAATAAAAAAAAACTTTGTTTATCCTATGGTCGCCGACATGATGGCCGTTGGGACCGAAAGGTGTTAGAATGGAGACCACGAACAGGAAAGCGTAACGTAGGCCGACCTCGTGCCCACTGCGCTGGACCGACGACCTGAAACTTGGTTTATTTGTCCAAGCCTAAAGAACGTTGCTGGTTGAGCCTGAATGAGGAGGACGGAGGAACGACAAGGTCAATTGGAAAGGCCTTATGTCGAGCAGGGGACGGACACAGACAACACAACACAAAAATCTTTATTACAATACTCTTTATTGTGCACCATATAAAAGAAAACTTACAGCCCGGCATTCTATATCGGAGAAACTAAGAACGCACTTCACAAACGAATCAACCAGCAACGACACATTTTCAAAATAACAAATAACATTTTGCCTATTCCCACCCACACGCCTATACAACCAGACCTTCGATCAGTATTTCGTTATAAGAATAATTAAACCATTTCATCCCCCACTCACTGACATACAGCTTAGGATATGGGAGTCCTCTTTCATATAGGCACTTGGTGCACATTATGGCGAGGCGACGGTTTAAACAAGCAACATTAAGTGAGTCATTAATTTTGATTCGTGCTCACCTGCGTTATCCACTGGTCTCTTTAAAAAACATCATCATCATCATCATCAATCTGATAAAACCCGATTATTAATGATAAGATAGATTGTAAATAAAAACTTAAATTTCTATGTTTGAACACTTGGCGATTTATCTATCGCAAGGAGATATAAATTAACATTATATCATTGCGAAGCGAGAGGTTCTGGGTTCAAATCCCGGTTCAGAGCTAATCACATACAGATTTACTTTTCTTTCTACGTTTCTATACTGCAATGTTATAATGTTAATGTTAAGGTTGTAAATAGTTTAGGTTTTATGTAAGGATACATTAATCAACCGTCCGAATACATACTGAACTCGGTTAGTGAACAAAATTCAATGACCCCATTTTCGAGATAAAAAAAAAATTGTTCCTGCATGAACTGGACTAGGTCAACTACAATTCCTAGTATATACAGTACAGAACCATAACATTTTTTTTTTCGAATTTTACCCGAGTGGTCATTAAATATTGTTCCTGATCGCTATGAATTCCGACGGTTGATTAAATTTCACCTGAAGTATACCTGGGATACTCAAGGAAAATTTTGCGAAAGTAACATGAAATGTATAAATACGGTGTATAGTCTTATTATTATATCTTTTCAAAGAACTCTCCACCAGCGCATCTGTACAAAATTTCATGCGTCTAAACCAATTTTCGAAACACTTTTTCCAGTCCGCCTCTTCTACGACACCTCTTCTACGGCGTTCTCGAACGCTGTTAGTGCATCTTGAGGAGATGAAAACTGTATCCTTTAAGTTGATTTTTTATTTTAGGGAATAAAAAAATGCGCTGGCGCGTTGTCATGGTGAAGCAGTAGCCTGCGGAGCCCCGTGTTGTTTCACACAGCAGTGAAAACTTCTGGCAAGCATTTGGTAGTATACCATTTGGCATTGATGGTACTTTGATTTCGTAAAGGAGTTGATAACAAATAACCCGTCAAATTGAACAAACTAGCGATCAAAATCTTTCCTGCGCTTCTCGATCACTTCACATTGGTAGGCGTTGGTTCGTTTTTAAACTGCCAAACTGTCGACTGGAGCTTCGTTTCTGGATCGGATTGATAAATCCAAGATTCATCACCTGTAATAATGCCGTAAATACGCCGAGACGAGCCTGCTTCAAATTTAGCAATCATGTCACTACACCATTCTACGCGGACCAGCTTCTGAGCAGCCGTGCGGTTTTGCGGCACCCAGCGGAAAACTATCCTGCTCACGCAAAGGTGCTCGTGTAGAATCTCGTGAATGCTTCCCGATCCAATCTGCAATATGTGCTGAATCTTTTCACATGCAATTTGCCTATTCTCTCAAATTAAACTTTTCAGTGCTAGCACGTTTCATACTATAACAGCCGTCAAAGGGCAACCACTTCTTTCTTCATCCCTCAAAGTTGGTCGACCGCGCTTAAATTCGTTATACCAGCGTACCAGCGGTACACGGTTGCTTTAGAAGGGCTTTTATCCATAATTGCCATTTGAAGTCTAATATACGATTCGTCCGGCTTCAGGGGACATTTGAAATCGTAAATAATCATCGTACGAAAATGTTCCCGACGCAGATCTATTTTTCAATGAGACACGATAGTTCAATTTACCTCGTAAAAAGCTTTTGTAGTAAAGTTAACTTTTTGAACCAGAAAACTAGTCATTTTATTGGAATGGTTAGGAAAGTACAACTTCTAAGTATTTATATATAATTATATTCTTTAAAATATACATAAGTATGAATGTACTTAAATAAATCATTATAAAGATAAGACTCTATATTATAGTGTAATTCGTGCCGAAGCATAAAATAAAAACAAAAAATACCATTGACTGAATAAGCTCTTCAAATATGGTTACACCTTTCTGTTACACCTTGTATGTATGTATAATTTTTCTGAAATTGGTTAGGTTTGACAGATCAAATGAAACAGCAGAACCTATTTTGATTTATTCACATTTTTAGAAGAAGCTTATTATATTAAATTTTTTCTGCAGATATTTTGAAGTCGTTAACTCTAGCACCTCAATTTACCCCACCTGGTGCGAAGGTAACGGCACCGCGCTCACCAACCCGCCTGCCCAGCGTGTGTGAGTAAGGGCATCACTTTCAAGAGGACCGGCGAGAGTGGCGAAATCTTGGAAAAGCCTATGTCTAGCAGTGAACGAAGACTAGCTGATGGATGGATTATTTCATTTAATATCATAATAATGATTTAATTCAGTAGATTGATAAGATACTGTCCTTAATATTTATACGCCATTGTATGGTTGAATTTTTTAGCACTGTTTTATATAACAACCCAAATTCTTATGAATTACTTCCTTTACTTACTTGCTCTACCAGTACCGACCCACACACGCACTCGCAATTCCATTTTCAACCAGTGTTTCACAGGTAATTTCATCCAGCTCTCACAGATTTTCAGCTCCGCACATGGGAAGCTTCGCTTGGTGGCCACCTTGGACCAGACCTCAATAATCAACATAAAGGGATCAAATTCAAATTGCAGCAAATCTTTTCACTCCAATTTCCAAGGACACTTGTTTTGTTCGTGCTCTGTGGCAGGCACACAAGCTAGACATGAAGTGCGACAAGGCTCTTTTGGCGAGTGGATTGGTCGTGGCTGTCTTTTTCTTTCTTTATTGAAAAGACAAAGACAGGACGCTTAAAATAAGGTTAGTCCTGTCAAATAAGTTAAGTCGTGTTACAGCGAATCGATACCATTGTATGACACTGAATATTCAACGTCAATGTGATAATAATGGTCTGTCATTCTACAGCACCGCTCACGTACCTACATCGCGAATTTCCTGCCATCTATCGGTTTCTCTCGTTTCTCTAGTGCTGACATTTCTCGTACTTTTTACCACAAAACTTTTTTTAATAACAATTATAATTTAAATCTAAACTAAGTTATCTACAAAAGAAAATATTCTAAAAACTAAGCCTTTTAAACTAAAACTATCCAAAACGGAAATATTAGATTTAGTAAAAAACTTTTTCCAAATCGCTGCCAAATGGAAGGCGTAAAAACATAAAAATAAATTAAATAAATCAATGTATTTATACTGGGTGTAAATAGACAGGACAGCAATTCTGACACATGCGACGATTTACAAAGGCGGAAGGTGGGTGATATCGAAATAAAAACCTTTTGCCTGGATTCATAACGTGTTTTTTTAGGAGTTACAGCTTGTAGTCACATGGCTTTTATCACCAATAAACCATAGACCACTGAGCCATAAGACGCCGTAAGGAGGGCAAACCTTTTTCGCCAACACATCAGTGCAATTGCACTACTATACAAAATCTATTTCCTTGCTTAGTATCCTCCCCGCATTATTTAATTTCATTTAGTTTAATTTATTTATTGCAAAGACCTTAAATAAGCATTTACAAAACAATTAGAATCAATGTGATTTTACCCTATGGTGAAACAAGTTATGGCAAAATTAATTGTTAGAATTAAATTAAAATTATTACAATAACCAAAAACATAACATTAACAATATTTATAATAATTTAAGCAATGTTTACATAAAAAAGGTCGATCACATTAAATAACATTTGATACATACTTTTACTTACATTCAAAAATTTTATGCGACATTAAAAATATAGGTTTAATTTAGAAGTCTCATTACCTAGAACATTGATATAGGCTTGTATATATACACAGATATAGGCTTGTACACACAAACACACAAAATATATATAGCAAAAGTGTCGTGACGGTCAAAGTCTTACACTTTTTTCAGCCTAGCTCTCATTCGCCAACAGCTGTCTAGGGTATAACGTGCGATAAGGACCTTCATTTGGAACAATTGGCACAGTATTTATTATTCTTGAATGTTGTTGGGTGTTTCCACCGCACATTTTGCAGGTTTCGTCGACAACGAACCACTAGAGTTCACGGTTACGTCGTCTCGAAACCCGAATCATGTGCGATTTTCTTCTTTGTCTTTCTTCTTTCTTCAATTTATTTCTTCCTTATCCAAAAAGTAGAAGTAGGTTAGGACATGAAATTTCCATTTAACAAAAATAAACACCTTCGAAAAGATATATAAAACTTTGTCACATTTATAACATACATTTTTACAATGGAAAAGAACTCTTCACCCCAATTTTAATTAAGAAATGGCCGGGGCAATTAATTAATTAAGCAACGGCCGTGTTTTATTAACCAACGGCTTGATGACTGCCCCCATCCACCTCCCCCGCTATACCACTGAAATAATTCATGACATTTTGTTTTTTATCTTTCATAAAAATAATTGTATTACGAGTATGTAAACAAACACGGCGTGAGTGGGCCACGAGTACATTTGGTGAGTAAAGAAAGTTTTCCCTCGCAGCTGTTGCTACTCAAGTCTACGCGATAATCATTAACGCACATTTGAGCATCCACTCACTCAACAGATGACCAATTGTTCGCTCTCCCATGACGGTAGACGCTGAAAGTTTTCCCATTTATTCAGTGCTCATACGTCAAGTCTGTAGCGGGCGCGGGAAGGCGTGCAGGGCGGCGGCAAGCGGCGGCGGGTGCGGGGGGCGTACGGCTACGTTCCGGCGTGATAAGGCGGGCGGTTCTATTGTGCCGGCGTCGGCGCACGTTTCCTCCGCCGCCGTCGAGCCTACCGCATTGTTCCCTCTCGTAATGAACTAACTTACTCGTATTCCCCACGCTAATGCTACAAACAATCCGACTACCGAATTCAAGTTATCTTCCGAAATTGTCACAAATAGCCTTCGTGTCAGAGGTGCTGTAAGTAACCCGTCGGCTCAGTTTTGTTTGAATAGTGTTCATAGAGTATTGAATGTGTACTCACATTAGCACAATGTGATACGGGGTTGTTTGACGAAGGACCCGAATTCTATTAGATAACCGTGACATGAATCTTAGTTATAATTTGATATAATGTTTGTTTTGTGTCACTTCGAGGGAGTACTTGTATGTGACTAAGTAAGCAGACAGCTGGAAATTGATAGCTACACTACATCTTCTATCTAATAATAGTAATTATATGTATGTAGGAAATTATATTCATGTTTAACCTTCGCACCTTAAAACAAAAAGTATACAAAAAAAAACCAAGGTATTGGAAATAGAGAGCTTACTTGTCAATTGTTAATTGTACGGTATTCAGTTTCATCAAACAAATCCTATTTGCGAATGAAGCATTCCTTGGCGAGTATTTCCAACTAATTTATACGATCCCATGAAGACGACTGCAGTCAGATCCAGTTCAAAACAAATCTGCTAGTATTTCATCTAATTAGTACACAAAAACAACTGACAATCAATATTCATTTAAGCAGACCTATTTTCTTAGATTCAGAGGCTAATATCGAACATGAATAACGTATCATCTGGATTAAGTCGTGATGTCACAGTGACATAAAGAGCCTATCGTCGACACACGTCCCCCGAGGCCCGGCCGGGTCGGGAATGGGACGAGAGACGACCCATTATGAACCACCGTCCGACGAGCTCAGAACTACGTCCCCTATCGACACTCTTCGTCTACACATTATGCATTCATCGCGGCGCCAAAATTTCTTATTCATTCGAATACATTCGAAAATTTCTCGTCTCGCCCACCTCTTTCAATCGCAAAAAACTCGAGACGAAATTTTCTACCGGCAATAATGCAGAAGGGAGAAAATCGCGTTTCGATCGAAAAGAGGGCAAATCTTTTATATAATATGAGATTGTCATCGCGATTATTACAGGCAAATAGAATACGCCGGAGCAATAAGTAGGTTATCATCTTGCTTCCTTTCGCTGAAATCACTTTATTGGAAGTTGCTAGGTGTAATATTTTTTTACTCGTCATCTTCACTTTGAATAGGAAATGTTGCTTTTTCGTTTTAAGTGTTTCGAATTTTTAAATTTGGAATATGATTGTCATTGCCAATAGAATTAATTTTATCGACAAATTGAATATAACGCCACCTTTTGATTTTTTTTTTCTCAAGAGAGAGTTAATCTTTGCTGAAATACTTATACGAAGCGTCAGCCACTTTCCCCTGGGGATATGAATCAAAAACTTTTGTCATGCGAGGGGAGACGTCAATTTGTAAGAAGTGGATTACGCACAAAATGTCTTTCAGAAGCTTGTTATCGTACTAGTTTACAACTGTGTATGTGAATGTACGAATATGTACTCATACTCATTCAAAGAACTATTGAAAACAGTAACATTGAGAATCAATAGAGGACACCCAAATAAAAAAAAATGTGCGAAACATATCTAACGTTAGATCCCACTCTCAATAAGAGCGGTATCACAGCCGGATTGTGAAATACCCGTCTTTTTCTTATTAATCGAAAAAGAACACTTAAATTCAAAATTCACTCAATAGTTATTCAACAAAACCTTATTACCTATGTATTGTGTAAACTGCATTCGCAAAGTTACCATTGGTTTCTGTAAATTAGAATTTCAAACTTTTATCAAATCGATATTTTTGAAACTCAAATTTACGGAAACCGATGGAAACTTTGCCATAGCAACATACACAATACATAGGTTATAAGGTTTTGTTGAATAACTATAGAGTGAATTTTGAATTTATGTGTTCTGTTTCGATTAATTAGAAAAAGGCGGGTATTTCACAATCCGGCTGCGATATCGTTCTTAAATATATTAATTTTGAGACGTGAGCGTTCATATTATAATATACATTGCTAGCTGGTGTATGAAGTTGTTACAAATTTCGGAAGTGTTGTTCTCGGTTAATAAACTAGGCTTGTCGCTGGCATACGACACGACGATAGATAGATACGCGGAGTCGCCCCGTTTGAGATTTGTTTTTCTCAGAGGCTTTGTTCTTATTGATTTTTCTATCTTGTAATGCACTTCATATATGACATAGAGTTTCCAAAGCGGTAGATTTCGCTATAAATCATATTTTCTTAATATGAATACATATACCTATTATATTACCTTTGCCCTAGCCCAAAACAAAATAAGAAATATTAGTCGCTGAATGGTTAGCTTAGCGGTGTTATAATGAATTAGGCCAATTACTACGCAGGATCGCGGTGTTATAAATATATGACACATATTTATAAATATATTATAACATCGGACAAACAATGTACGTACTTATAAAATAGTTTTTGATGTTGTTAATTACTTTATTGGATTTTGTACGACAGCACCTACGTAATTTTTTTCCCAGTAAACATAATGAATCTATCCTATTGTAAAACAATTTATCCAGCACATGCTGCACATAACCGATTCGTATTTTAACAAAGCAATTTAAAGCGTTAAAGCATTATACCTATATAGGTAGTTATATCTTTTTGAAATTTCTATAGATGAAGATTAAAAGTTTAGATAAAATAACTATTTATTGCGTGCCAGCCATGCTAGAAACATTATATTGGAACAGAGCAAAGCGTTGCGCGTTGCAGTGAAGCAGAACTAGGCGTAGCGTTGCGCGTTACACCGACGCGACGACGCAGGTGTGCGGAAAAATCGTAGATTATTAGCCTCACTGTTACACGTCGAGACTCCAGACGACATATTCATATTTAAATTTAACGCCATGCTTCATGTAAACGAGCTCGTGTGTAAATCGAATGCATTTTTACTGACACGAAATAATATTAATGTTTGTAAGTTTGTGAGTTTAGATGTAGGAGGTAATCTCTGGAACTACACATAGGAAGCTGCATAACATTATCTCTGAGTGCTAATCAGTGCTATAGGTTGTTGTATATTCCCTGGGGACGGGCAAATTCCGTAGGGACATAGCCATTAATTACATTCAACCTATTTTGATTTTTTTTAAACTGTTTCTTCTCTTTTAAGGACTTCTCTTGTAAGGACTTTATATAAGTTAAAATTGAGTACTTTATATAAGTTTTTATAGAAAAAGCCGCGGGCAAAATATTGATTTATATTTGTAAAAAAAAGGGTCAGTAGATAAGTACTTACGACCATAGACTAAGTATTACTACGTATAGGCAGACAGCTCCCATACATCAAGGCGTAGCAAATTTTTTACGCCCCTTTACGGTACTAGGTGTCGCCAAGTGTTGCAAATAAGCATAATTTGTTTAATTGGCTGCAAGTAAACTCTCATGGTTACCAAGTGAACATGTGGCTATAATAGTTTTGCTTAGAAAAACTAGATGGCGCTAAGTTAACAATACTAACAGTGAATATTTCAGCGCCATCTATTATCGAAGTAGGAATTATTTTTATGTTACATGACATCACTGTGCCACTAGCGTCACCAATCAGTATTTTTTAGCATCGTGTTCGTTAGAGGATTTAGCAACGCCATCTAGATTTCGTTAGAATTTTACACCTTTTTTGTGGCTACAAACTGATGTAAGGGAACTGCTAGTCTATACGTAGTAATACTTAGTCTATGTTACGACTAAAACAGGCTTTTAACATTGGTTCTGTATAGTCCTGATGTTTTTATGACGATTATTAAATTAATTGTGGATTGACTTGACCTTCATGACATAAGTTCAAGATTGTTTAGTCGTCCATAAATTATACCTATTTAAGATTTCGGAAAATAAATCAATATCATAGAAACAAAAATACGAGTACATGCAAAAAGTGTTATAAATAAATAATAGTTTTTGCCCATGGAGCACATTTACACAAATAACTTAAAAGACAAAAGAAACAATTAAACATGGTGTGCAAGGGCGGCACTTATTGTTAATAGCAATATCTTCCAGGCAACTTTTTGTAGCTAACAGAAAGATGAACAAAATAACATGTGGAGGTGTAAAATACTAATCAGAAAATAATAGGGAGATCAAGATTAAAATATAAACCTAAATATCTAAGACATAAACTTACATATAAAAATACATGAATAAACTTAAATAAATGAACACATACCTATAAAATATACACATACATATATAAATAATAAATAAACATACAAAAATTATAATAATATTGGATCTTTGAGTTCTAAGATGGGTACTTTGTTGAGAAAAATCGCTTCACTTTTATTTTAAAGTGATTTGTATTTTTCAATGCCTGAATTGACACTGATAAGCGATTCCAGAGTCTAACTATAACTAGTCTATAACTAGTTATAGAGTACAATATAAGAATACTGAAGTCATATAATCCGATGGTATAACGTCCGTATTCGGCAAAGCTAGTGTGTTCCAGGAATGAAGGATCTTTGATGTCGTCGCTCTGGTAATCCGAGAAACCTTATTTAGACCAAGATTACATTTTTCATCCTACTTCCATAGAGTGTATTATTGACTCCATTTCAACTTATTTCCTATAAATGAGACCGAATAAAGGCAGCATTGTATTTTGGTAAATAATTATATAAAAGTTAAGAGACATCAGAAAAGGCAACAGAAAATCTGTGGACTTACATGAGGCAGATGAGTGTCTGTTATTTATTGCAACATAATTTATTAAACATTTTAAAACGTCTACTACTATTACTAAAAACCGGTCAAGTGTGAGTTGGACCCGCGCCTTGAGGGTTCCGTGCCATTTAAATAGGTTAATAGACTTAAATAATTTGTCATCTTGAATTAAAACACTTGTACTAGTAGTTTCACTTTATTTGTGTTAACTCCCGACCGGTTTCGGATTTTATTCCATTTTCAAGGGAAGATCTTAATTAAATTATTTTACATGACTCCAGGCACTAGCTCTGAGCAACGTAAACAATCTAATTAAACAATCTAATTTCAATAAAGTGAAACTACTAGTACAAGTGTTTTAATTCAAGATGTGTTTCAAGTTTCACCGAGTGCCGACAATCGCAAGTATAAATTTTGTTAAATAATTTGAACAGAAATTCCAAACTTGTCATTACCTACAAATTCTAAAAAACAAAACTGCAAAATTAACTTGGTGGAGTATTCGGAGACGTAACCCTAAAACTACATCGCGTGCCTAGGGTTCTGTATTGTGGATGATTAATTTAATTTTTTGTTTTTTTTTTGTGAATTTCTCAAACGCTTTTTCGTTGTAATCTTTATGAAAACACATATTACCATGATTTTTTTCATATTCTTTGGTCCACCAGTTTTGGAGATAAGGGAGGGGGGGACAAACAATTTTTATGGTTTTTAAGGATTTATTGAAATAGATGCAATTAAATATAGCCAAACTATATATTTTTATAATCAGCTATTATCCCCTAACATTTTTGTGGTTTTTTTAATGTAAATATAGTGCCAGTAAATATAGTAAAAATATATATTTTTACAATCAGCTTTTTAAAATCTACAATTTGATACCCATATTGTGACTTTAGGACAATATTTTTTATTTTTCTCATTTTTTTTTGGAAATATTTTGAACAATTTCAAATTTTTCATATTTTTTTACACCGTGATATGTGGGCAAATTAATGCTATTTTTGCGTCAAATTTCATGTCTTTTATCTTTAACGGTGCTAATGTTATGACGCTGTGACATATGGACGGATGGACAATGGAGTCTCACTATAAAGGTTCCTTTTGTACCTTTTCGGTACGGAACCCTAAAAATATTGCCCTGTTCTGATAACAGTTCTAAACAAAACCACTTACGCTAGAACTACGAGAAAGTGTGAAAAGGAAGTGATAGATGACAGGTTAGGTCTATTCTGCTTACTCACATATGGTTGTCCTCTTTACCTGGTACGAATTAGCAATCGTGGTTCGTGTAGCGCGTACTTAGATCATGTTTCACTGAAACCTTTAGAGCGTAAAAATTTACGTACACATTCATGAACGAACCAGAACCCTGGTTAAAAAGAGGTAGTCATACATTCTTCTAGACAACGTTTGGGTGAAATATAATGCAAAAATAAGGATAAAGCATTTTATAAGAAACTTCATCTAAAATAGAATTTCAAAAGAAGTAACTTAGAAAACAGAAAATGAAAAAATGAAGGCTTTAGCGCGCAAAACAGCAAAGATGTAAATAAAGTTACTTTCAGGAGAAAAATTGTTCTCGCAAATTAAATTTCGTACAGAGGCGGACGACTTCGGGATTTTGCAAAGACCTTCGGTCCAGTCAACAGCATCTACCTGGTTCAATATAAGAGTGCAAGCTCCCTGTTGATTTTGGACATTTGATACACGGACGGCGGATCAAGTTTAGCACTTTTTAGCGGAAAACAGAAAACATTTTATTGTTTTTTTTAATGAGAATAATAAAATCGTTATAACATGAATCCCAGAGGGGGTGTCAGAGGTGTTTCCTAGTATGGGCTATGTCGAGTCACAGTCCTCACACGTACACCCACGTTTTCGTTTTGTGAATATTGTGACAAAATTCATTTTATACTCAATGGAACGCAGCGTCTTACTTGACCGCAATAAACGCGCTGTTTCATCGATAGAAAACCAAAACAACTAACAGAATTACAAAAACCTTTCTTAAATTTCCCAACCGCAGGACAAAGGGATAAAAATATTCGCTACAATTTCAGATTTTGCGGAGAGTTTGGCCGGGAGATTGAGCCGCGCCGCTCTTGGGTAAGCTAAACAAATTTATGGTTGAAAATTAGACTTAAATTGGATATTTTCAGGATATTTTTGGGAATTTACACTTGACAATTAATTATAACACGATTTTCATGGTAATTTTAATTGAAGCCCTCAGAAGTATATATTTTTTCGTCTTCAAAGTGAACATTTCATAGTAAAATAAACATATTTTTAAAGTGAATATTAATCTTGGTGTTCTTTGTATCTATATCTACATAGCTTAAGAGCTTTGCTCTTGTTGGTGGAGAGGCCGCCATTCTTCTCTTTCTTCTGATAATGATTTCACCTCTTGATACGACATTACATTAGATTGAATTTGTTATTTATGAATAAACAATTACAAAATGTTTTCCCAACATTACATTAAATTTCTATTCACTTGAGTAAAATCTAGGTTTCTCTTTTTCCCTCAAAATTTCTTTCTATGAAATTTTTTACGAAAATGCCATGTCGAATTAAGTTTCAGTAAACAAAAACAATAATATGTACGCGTATACGTATATAAAAGTAAGCTATGCTATTATTATACAACACATATGTCAAAAAACAAACTACTTTTATTTACGAGATTATTGATTATTAAATGTTGTCGTTAGAGAACTGAAAATGTCGTAGATAGCACTACGAAGTGCAATGCGCTACGGAACGCTCAAGAAAATTAATGTAACAAGCGTACAGCTTGTTAAAAATAAACCGGTTAAGTGGAAGCCAAGTTCTGGAATGGGGGGTTCCATAACTAAATAAATATACTATCAGAGGTCCAAAAGCCGTTACCTGAAATTCCTGATAGGGGTACGTACTGTCTTTTTACGGTTGTCGGAAAATATTTAAGAAATTACTTGTATTTTTAACCGACTTCAAAAAGGAGGCGGTTCTCAATTCGACTGTATGTTTTATTTTTTTTTTTATTTTTTTTTTTGGCGTTGTTACTCCATAACTCCGTCATTTCCCAACCGATTTGAACAATTCTTTTTTTGTTTGAAAGAGTATACTTCCAGGTAGGTCCCATTTTGGGTTTGGTCTTGATCTGATGAAGGTCTTCAGAGATAGGCAGTGGAACTCCTCAGAAAATGACAGCATATCTCTCGAAATTGAGGCAATCGCTATGTACTTGGGTGCTGATTACAAGGTATTACTTGAAAATCGACATTCTTCCACCTGACCTTCGATCCTGGCTTCATCAACATATTCACCATAGAACTCTTCAACGGATCAGAGCACATAACTCGAGATTGCGGCAATCATTGCGTTAGGGTGCTGATTCAAGGGTATTACTTGGAGATTATCAGAATTCCCACCTGACCTTCGATCCTGGTTTCATCACCATAGAACTCCTCAACGGATGACAGCACATAACTTTAGATTGCGGCAACCAGTTTGTGTTAGGGTGCTCATTGCAGGGCATTGCTGAAAATTGCCAGTGTACCCACCTGAATTTCGATCTTGGCTTCATCACCGTAGAACTCTTCAACGGATGACAGCACATAACTCGAGATTGCGGTAATCATGTTGTGTTAGGGTGCTGATAGCAGGAAGCTACTCAAACATGGCTACTTATACTCACTTGAACTTCGTTTCATATTAACACCACGTTTGCAAGAACTACCTATACCTCACAATTTAACCCAGCAACACTAAAAAATGTGAAATAAAATAAACTTTTAACAAAAAAATAGCAACCGACTTCAATAGTAACAGCAGTCATTCACTAAAAAGTTAATAATAATTCTATAAAGACCGATGGTACCGAAGCAACACTTTTGCCGACTTCTTTCTTCCTGAAACATTATGTTATCTAGAAGTCGGCGTATTTCCTACGATATAGCAACATAGAAACCAATATAAGAACGCCGACTTCTAGATAACATAACGTTTCAGGAAGAAAGAAGTCGGCAAAAGTGTTGCTTCGGTACCATCGGTCTTTATAGAATTATTATTAACTTTTTAGTGAATGACTGCTGTTACTATTGAAGTCGGTTGCTATTTTTTTGTTAAAAGTTTATTTTTTTATCTACATCACAAGATTTCATGAATATTCTACATTCCAAATATATTAACAAACTAGTACAATGAAATTTAATGTATAAATTAAATTGTAGTCATAAAATAATGATTTTCCAGCATTCAGACCTAAGATTTTAATATGTTGAAGCCTCTATTATGAAGTGCCCTAGATTGTACAAGCGTATACATTTGAGGGAGAAAATGTAATATGTACACTGTATGACTGCAACAAAAATATGTAAGAATCTAGCTGCAGTAGTTGCACCAATCATAGTCCCTCTACATACACATTTCTCAATTATTTGAAGCTTACTACGCGGTTGTTCAAAAACGTTTTTATTAAGATAAAAACGTTTTTATTAATATAAAAATTACATTCTCCAGTCATAAAATTGCACTTTGTAAAGCGTGGAGACTTAAATTGACTTTATGAGTAAATTTGAAAAGTAAATACAACTACAAATAAAAAAATATTTATTACGGCAAAAACACGTTTTAACAAAACAAATTAAAAAATAAATAAAGAGGCCTCAGTTTCACTCTATATATTAAACATATAAAAACATGACATACAGAACTATACTTGAATAAATTATTTTATGTGTTCCGAAATAAAGTGGCTTAGGTACATATAGACAGATGCACAGGAGCCGTATTTTTGAATCGTTCGTTTTCAATTTACGTGCGAAAGTATATACCCATCTCACGTAGCACATCAGAATTTGTCATTTGCAAGATGAGACAGGTATATATTTTCGCACGTGAATTGAAAAAGAACGATTCAAAAATACGGCTCCAGATCCATGGTTCCCATTTTCGAGTATTCACGGAACCCTCTAAATCTGGTTATACTCGTACAGATTAGATCAAGCCACAGCGGCAGTTAAACGATAAAATTAGTTTGTAATTCAATCCAGGGTTTTTAAACTTGAATTAAAGTGGCCTATTTCAATGTCCGTATCTTATACTCTCTTGTCAATTTACCCTTAGCAGGCTTTGTTACAGTAGCGGGACAAGTTATAAACGCATAGCAATGTGTGTAAATAGGTCGCTCATTGCGGGCTCGCCGCCACCGCCCGCCCGCCGCGCGCCGCCCGCCCCGCTACTGACGCATGTGTTCATGTCACACTGACAGGAAATGTTGCTTTGCTATCTGCAGACCTAATGTAGCGCGTGATGAATGTAAATTAAATGAGTTTTTTCCCTTATTGTGTAAATTCACATAGTTTTTACGCGTATAACATCGAAACACACTTTACTAAAATATTTTACAAGTATTTTATTGAATACGGCCAAACTCAACAGCTTAGGTAGTTCAACAGCAATGAAAATATCGCGAAAAAAGCGGGTAAAAGAAAAAAGAAAACTGTTGAGATTACTTTTGTATAGCGTGTTGACATTGCAAGCTTTTATCTCCTTTTTAAAGGGGGAGAATTCTCTGACACATATTTAAATAGGCAAACAATACAGCCTGAGTAGCTACAAACAGAAAACGGAGCGAAAGGGCCGCAGAGAGAAAATAAGTACCTACCTAATACTCTTATGAACAACTTTCTACTCTGTTTTCTGTTTATTTATATTTGAAAACTGCTTTGTACTTTTCAGATTATTACTTTAAACTTAAACGATATTTCTATGAAATCTACGTCTACAAAATATGTGAAAAGGAAATTGTTTAACAGTAACAGTAACTCGTTCTTGTAATAAAGCAGCTATTTAGTTACTTTCAAGTTGGAGGAGTGAGTCTCGGGTTACCCGAATGGTTTTCGTGAAACAAGTGCTGAACAAATCCCACTACAAACGAGAAACCTGAGCTTGGATGATGGCGGCAATATTTTAAGTATTGGAGGCAGTTCTGAGTCGAAAGTGACACCCGAGGAGGCAGGTGGTTGTTGTCTCGTCTATAAAACACCAGGATTTAAATCCTTCGTTATATAATATCTGCCCATACGCAGTGTTGGTTCAATAACATAAACCATCCATTGATAATGCCGACAAGGCAAAACTAGTTGGGAAATAGTCGAATAATAGGTTGTGAAGTTGTGTTTTATTCATCCATGATGATGTTTCACAAAGAGACGACAATAGCAAGTATTAACTCTATTTAAATCCTAGTTTACCGACTACGTTATTGTACTAGGTGCCTGTCAGCACAAAAATCATATAAAACTGTTGACTGCTAGCTGCTAGTGACAAGATTTAGAAAAATTTGATTGAACTATGAGAAAAAAAAAGAGTTTTTATTTTTTCATTAAAGGATAATTTAATTATTTTTTCCGTATATGCTTGTATGAACGACAGCTTTATTGAAGAAGGTTTTTATTGATTTTCTTGCCTTCACTAAAGCTAAGCAGCCTGCTGACCAGTTTTACCAGCAAATACGCAGTAATAAGTGGTTTTGGAAACGAAAACTGGTGATTGTACTCGTACTATGGAACCAATACCTCAAACCGTTAAAATATCTGCAATTCCATAGAAATTAAACACCTACTGGACCTAAATGTATGAAACAGCTGATTTTTTTTCACGGTATCAAGTTTGGCCGGTCTTTTGGTATAGAGCTAGAAAACAGCGGAACATATTTTGACGCAATTTTTACTATCTATCAGGTTTCTAGAAGGTTCAAACGTAAGTATCGTTGCACTGTAACCAAAGAGAGCTGAGCGGTAAACCAGGCACGTATCTGGATTTGGTTTAAGGTCCGCAAAATTGTTGTCTTTAAATAAGGGCAAAGGAAATAAATCCTGCCATTGTGAAAATTAATGTGCAGTAATTTTGATGTAGAACAAAATATTCCCCATTAACAGTGGTAAAAACCTAAGAATTACAATTGTAAATTTGATTTTCAGACGTTCAAAATTGAAAAAAAAATGTATGGGTGACGTTAACAATGACGTCCAGAACGTAAAAAGTTAAAATTGCCTGGATAGAAAAAAATCCAGAAGTTACCTCTAATTTTTTTTAAATCATTTATTTAACACAGTAAATTCACTTATTCTAGTACATATATTTCGCCAAACTTTGCAGTTTGTCTGCGAAAAAATGTTACTTTTCCCAATCTTTTTGTATTTCTTCATTTATTTATTATTTGCTGTGATACAGGCCAAAGTAACACGCAATTCTGTGAATATGTCAACTGGCTACCTACTCATATAACGGCTGAAGCTGTAGGTAAACCCTTGTGACGGACGGACGGACAAATAGCGGAGGCTAGTAAAAGGGTCCGGTTTGGCACCCTTCGAGTGTATGGAACCATAAAAAGAAAGATTTGCAATTGAAATCAAGCAATTAAAAAAACATTCTGAAAATTAATTTTTGTTTTAGTAGATTTTTTATGTAAGTATTTATTTTGTTTTTATTATGAATATATATGTTTATTCCGTTTCAGTATAAATATTAAACTAAAAAACACTATTGTTTTTTATGTATAGTCTGCACTATTATTATTTTTACAAATTTTTTGGTGGTAAAAATTTCAACACTTCCGCATACACATTTTGCTATGGCGTAGCAATAGCTACGATCATATTGTATTCCCACATTTTAGACCTGCTACGTCGTAGTCCGAACGACGAACGTTGGGGGCAAATGTGGGAACGAAAATATAATTCTACGTGACAAAAAAAAATGCAAAATCTTCAACTGTATACAGGGGATCCCAAATCAATGGGCCTTGGAGGGAAAGTACTTTTAATAGATACAATAAGAGATAGATAACTTCGCTTAAGGGTCAATTCTCCGGATTTGTAACAAAATATTAAGAAATAATTATAACGGCAAAAATACAACTTTTAACAATAGTTTGCTTTATTCATAAACATAATATTTAATGATATTATGGTAGCTTCAAAATAACTGGATTTTCCATAGGCGTGATATTAGATTATTTTAGGAATTTTAGGCTAATACCACGTCTATGGAAAAGCAAATTGTTTTATAGCTATTGTAATATCATTAAAAATATGTTTATGCATACATAACTATTGTTAAAAGTTGTCTAAGCTAAAGGTTGTATTTTGGCCGTTATAATTATTTCTTAATATTTTGTTACAAATCAGGAGAAACGACCCTTAAGGGAGACATAATTTTTTTAAATAATTAGATGCGCATTCAAAGATTTTTGGAAAATTGCCTATTTGAAGCGGGAATCCAACCAGCTAAATTTGGAAAAAAATAACCTACCGTATTTTATGACTCTGATCGAAAATAATATAAAAATAATAATAATATTTCTAGACAACATAAATAAAATTAAAAGAAATCCAGGAATATTTTTAAATATTATGAAAACACTTTAAATGTTATAAATTCTGTTTCTAGGGTAAATGGAAATTCAGTCAATGAGCTTTGAGTGTACTGTAAGGGGTAAATTTATTTTGTTGAACAAAATTTCAATTTGAATGTACACTTTGATGGTTTTCCTTTAATTTAAGATATATTTATTGTTGAGAAAGCATTGATTCTTATTATTGGCCCTTTCGATAGGTATAATAAAAATACAGGAGCTATATTTTTTCAAACTTTCCCCGTTCGATTCCCGCTTCAAGTAAACTATTTTCCAAAAATCTTTGAATGCAAATATACTTATCTTTTAAAATAAAATGATGTCTCCAAGAAATTGTCTATCTCCAACATTTAAAGTACTTTCCCTTCAAGGTCAATGGAGATGGGGTGGCCTGTATATTTAAATATGTTATCAATTTTGATGTACTTTTATCCGATTTTGCCAATATTTAAAAAATATTTACATAAATATATCGTCACAACATGAATCCTCAAAGGTATTCCGAGTGTAAACTGTGAAATGCACGTCACAGAGTACACTCGGTACACCCGCGTTTCACCAATGATTTTACCTTATTACTATTTTCATGTTTTTAAAAATAAACAATTAAATGACAAACACCTTCCGCAGCACAAAATGACGATTTCGTAGCACGATGCCTACTTTCGCGCTTCGTTAACTTTTCAGACACAAGGTACTCCTCAACCCTCTTTATTGATATTACGTTCAGCACATTAACCACTCGAGTGTCCACTCCCTGTGTGTCGGCTTTCAGCGGGCTTGTGATAAACTAGGGTAGTGGGCCGCTGCGGCACACTTGGGGTAACTAGGATTCCATTTTAAGGCCTGGTTGATGGTACACAACAATCCTTTTGAGTGATTTGAACTTAATTATATTGTCAGAAAGTCTACATTAGAACGCTTGCTTTGAGAGCAGGCATTATCAGTGCATTTTCAAAGTTTTTCTGGAAATTCTGAAAGAATTTTTAGTCTTGACATCGGAAAGTAAACCATTTTTTTTTGGGTTATAGCAGAAATTTCAGACATAAAACTCAGGCCGCTTAGACATAAAACGATGTAATTTTCAAACATAAAATTTATCGAGTTAAATGTGTCTAATTAGGTAAATGTCTTGACAACGGAAAGGTAAAGGTCTGAAAAAATATGTTTTTAAAGTTTTAAATTGATCAGGTAAGTAGTTCACTCAGCATATTTAAGCAAAAACCGTTGGAATACCAAAGGCAAGGCCTTAATAGTGTTTCGAGTTGTCTGATTTGAATGCTAGAATATGAATAGTCATAGATTCATACACATATTGTCACGAAATGCATTGATGCATTCTGCGGTTTGTAAGAAGTGTTCCTAGCGTCAACTGAACTCGTTCATCCACGTTTCATCGACGACTGTTTTGCCACAAACGGAATGGATGATGTTAGGTTAGGTTAGGATGATGAAACACCTTTTACACCCCATCGGTGTGAAAGGTGTTTCATCATCCTAACCTAATCATGTTTCACACCCAATGACGTCACATTTATTGCGTAGTCGTTTGGCTCTACTTGTACAGATTGTCTAATAAATGGTGGACAATTATAAAAACAGCCTTGTTATAATCAATAAATACTTGACTTGTTTGCGCCAAGAAAGCAGTTGAGAAATATCACTGCATTTCGGATACGAAATATCAGAGACGAAAAGAAATGTGATTGAAAAGCTTAGCACAGCTGAGGCACATCCCCTGCCTAGTAATAATGCCAAGTCTCTATTACATCTAAGTGCCGTATTCCCATTCGCCTCTGTGGTCAGGGCACGATTGTCTGTAATTGCTTCCGGAGCGACCCACCTTCATGATCATAGAGCTTTAGGTGATCTCTAACACTGTGTCGCCTAAGGCTCCTCATTTCTTTGAAGGGTAGTTTTGACGCCTTTCAATTAGAAATAAAATTTATGCTAGTGTGGAAGTAATTTTCGTCTGAGCTAAGGTCGTGATTATCGCCTGAATTTGCATTTTATTGCCTCAGTTCGAGTTAGGAATAAGCATTATATACTTGAGCTGTCTTCGAAAAACTTCTTTGATCTGTTAAGCTTTTATTTCTTGATGCAGTTTGTGTCGAGTGTCAGCCAGCGGTCACCCGGACGCTCGAAACGATTTGCTTTGTTCCTAACTCGCTTCCGGTCTCACAAGGGATAAAAGTTTCAGGCAAGAAGCTTCGTCTTCCGTGTTACCACAGTCCCCACGCAACTTCACTTACCAGTTTAATTAGTATTTGTACCGCTTTTAGAAAGATTATTATGTTACAAACTGTTCTTGGTTATAGACAATAACTTTCCAGCCTTTTTAGCATGAAATCGGTGTAGTCTCTTTTTACTTTTTCATTTAGCTGAGCCTAATAAATACTTCGGAAAGAAACTTTAATTGAGCGCTCCGGCGAAGCGACGGTTCGAAACATTTTTTTATTACAAAAAGTTGAGCGGTGGTATGTCGGGAATTCACATTAATTAATGCTAATATAAATGAGTGTTATCGCGAAATTTAATTGGAATCAGGTACACTGATTTGGTTTTTCCAAAATTGCGTCACAATCTCACAAAATATGTATATTTTTAGAAAGATAGCGTATTCATAAATACGCTATTCGCAAAATCACAATTTCATCCCCATCGTTTACGTTGCACAGCGTAAACAGCTATTAACTCGGCAACCTATGAACCAAAGCTGCAGGTAATATTGTTATAAAAGCCTGAAATATCTACAAGTACATTAGTGTTAGAGCAGTACAACCTGTGCGGGATTTCCTGGCAAAGCCGATCTCAATAGATGGCGTCGTGTAATAAGCGCACGATGGGCTATTACGAAGCTACGAGAGAAATTCGTATCTCAAAGAAGCCTAGCTAGACCAGTATCAGTCGCGTGCAACTTTTATGGAATAGTTTCTAAATTGAACCATTCGAGGTGGTCACAATTGCAACGAAATCGATTAGAAATAGTCCCCTGTCTCTCCGCAAATTACAACTATTGTCCGCTGAGAGGCGGTCGATCGTGTTGTATTGCTGTTTACGATAAAACACTCCGCCGTCCGACTATTTGTTTTCATTGTTGATAATTGTTTGGATTATTTTATGTGTTTTGCGTGACTGAAATTCTGTAGTAAGTATTACCTTTATTATTCAGTTATCAATTGGTTGTCCTCGAAACAAAGACAATTTGCTTCGTTTGGGGTCGATAGTGTTTCAAGGGACCCAGGGAGTGCAGCTGGCGTGAACGTAGGCTGTGGTTTCGGCTGTGGCATTAAGCTGAGCTGGACTCCTTTTTCATTACCACAGAATATGGCTATTTCGTTTGTAATTAGTTTTTTTTTTTTGTTTTGTTTTCTGTAGTGTTTGAAATAAATCTCTTTTCTTTCTCTTCTTTTTCTTTCTAGGTCTGACACCACACTTGACTATAGTAACTTGGGCACCATGCCGAGGTACATGAGACTTCAGTGAGGTATGTCAAATAAAAAATTGTCAAATTATGTTTTAATATCATATTAGTGAAAGAATTTTCAGAATCAGAGGTTTAGTTCAAGAGGTAATCTCTTACATCAAAACTCAATCACAATCATTTTCTTTCTAAGACTCAAGCATATCAGAGGTTTAAATTTTTTAAAGTTATAGTTTATTTAATTTAAATTTTTGGAATGGTTCAAATTCAAATAGTTTATTTTTCAAAGTAGGTATATAAAATACACGTTTCACAAGTCAAAATTTAATCTTATAAAAAAAATATATGTAATAAAATAATAAATGTACATGAACTAGATTAAAGGTTTATTTAATTTATGTAGCAATATATATACGATTAAAATTATAGGTAAAATATATATTTGTACAAGGTGAAATCCAATCAACCGCCCGAACCTACACCGGAGACCCGGCCAGGGACCAGGAACAAGGTTCAATGATCACCAACCAAGCCCCCAGCACGAATCCAGGCGGCCGACCAAATCCCATCCTATATACTACATACTAATAAGGTTACATATATAAATACATGCCTACCTCTGCCTCCGTTGGTCTCCTTAAATCGTGGGAACAACTAAACCCAGTCTCGTGTTTTTCAAGAGATGAATCTTGTAACGCAAACGAAGTCGCGCGTAACCGTGCTAAAGGGCACGGTTCTAGAGGCATTAGCAGCAAAGTAGTAGGGATCTGCGCATACAATTTTGTACGAACGGCATACTATGGGTGCTTCAGTTGTTGGTTAGCGAAACTCCATCCGCTTTTTTTACGTCATGTATATGACGCCGCCGAGTGGTTAAATCAACCTTCTAATTGGAAATAGGTCGTTAATTAAATAATCTGTTTTAAATCCTTGGTGCTATTCAACGGAATGGCTGGGCTGCAGGTTGTATAATAAAGTATTTTTTGTTGGCTGCCCGATAGCTAGTTCTTTGGAAGCGGAAAATAAACCAAAAGCCGTTTATATCTCTTATATAACCTCTAAGATTTGGTTAATTTGGGGATTTTTGTTAGAGAATCGTCTATTGTACGTTTTGTTAAGAAAAATAATAAGAATATTTAATTTTATTTTGATTACTTGTACTGTGAAGATTTACAGGTAAAATTAAATTCCACTCATACTAAAAACTTTTTTTAACTACAAGGATCAGTGCCGTTCAGCCTTCTGGTTAAACGTTGCGTTTAACTTTTGTGCTAAGCATCCCTTAGCCATTTAATTGGATGCCGCCATGTAATTAACCCTAGTCGTATAATTAAAAGGGTGATTTAATCACAGGGCGGCGACGCATACAAAGTGATATTATTTATATAGTAAAATTAATACTGAAGACTCAGTAAGTGCTCAGTATCAAGGTTCGATGACCTTTTTTGTGAAATTTGTATTTTTTTTCTTGTATCCTTCAAGCCCAGCCCCGAATATATTACTATGGGAGGTCAACATTTTATTTTGCAAGTTTAGCAAAAAGTGTTATCGATCCGTGATACTGATCACGTACCAAGCCTCCAGTATGAATTTGGCTGCATAAATTAATGTCACCCTATATAATATTTTAGTTGGTATTTGTAAGTATAGATGTAAAAGTTATGGTTTTTAGATTTTTTAAAGGTAATTATTTTATGGAAGTAAGTAGTTTTGAAAAAGTGATTGTTGTTTATTAAAACATCATTGATTCGATTTTATATCCTTTAATAGTTGACAAAAAAAAACCGGTTCCAAACAAACATCTAGTATAGTAGATTAATGGTACTTTTAGTCTCTTTTCGACGGTAGTGTGTATTTTTTGGACCTTCCTCTTACAAAAGATAGTTCGTTAAAGGTGCTGGTCGTGCCGAAGGTTTAATGGCACAATGTTATTTCAAATGTGAACTCTCTCACCCGACCTGACCAGTTTGTTTTGGTTTATGTCTTCATGGAAGTGAAAGTAAAGTAACCAAAAAAAACCTTCTCTGCGCTTTTCAAGTGTTATTGTTTGATATAGACATATTTTTTATATATTGAGTACCGAACGACACATATTCATCCGGCCGATATGATACCAAAATCTGGTTTTATCTACTTCTATACAGCAATAAGGTAATTACATCATTAAAAGCGGCTTTATAAGTACTCACATAGTTCACATTATAACACCGCAGTTCTGTGCTGTGATTGACCATTATAACACCGCTTGAGAACCAATCAAAAGCGATAACTGATAACTGTCTGTATTAATTTCTTAAGCCACACCTTCTCAATCTCTCGCTTCTGATTGTTCTCAGGTATCTACTCGTATATACATCCTATGGGCTCAGGGTATAATGACGGGTATCATGACGAGTATCACGACAATATCATGACGAGTGTTCTTTTTCTCATTTTTTGTGAAATTGTTTTCGATGTAAGTAGATAAAGTATTGTGTGCTACTGTACGTAATTAGACATTGGGACACTCGTGAAAGTATATTACGAAACTCACTTCGTTCGTTTCGTAAACAAGCACTCGTGTCCCATGTCTCATATTATATCACAGTTGCACAAAATACTATTATTTAATCAATACTAAAAATTTCAACATAAAAGGGCATCCAAACTTTTTAGCTGTTTGTTGAATTCATATTGTGTGGTGGAACGGAACCCTTTGTGCGCGAGTCATATTCGCACTTGCCAACATTATTTTAGTACGCAAGTTTACATCACAGTTTTCTATTCCGGCAGCAAGTGGTAAGAATATTTCATACGAAATTAAGGCGCTACGAAAAAAAAATCGGCACTTTAAGAACGTGCATATCTACTTCAGTAAATAATGAATTATTTTGAAAAAAATATATATTATTTTTGGATTCTTTTTCTAGGGATCTGTTAAAACAGAAACGCGGTTGGAGAAATTCGGCTCGATAGAAATATTTATTGAAGTGAGGTCTTTTTCGGCACCAATTCTCCTGGTTTGACAATTTAGAATGACATATGGACTGCAATTATATTTTATTAGATGGGTTTTAACGATATCTAGAATCTGGTTAAACGAAAATTTGATAGCAACTTTAGTACATTTTATGTAAATAAAAAACCGACTTTTTGCTACTTTTCCACGAATCCGTCCCTCTCGCACTGAGGGTTTTTTCGCATATCGAGTAACAGGGACGCTAAAACTTTTACTTTTACATATCGCCTTAAGGGGCTATACCGTGGAAATTGACACATTTTGAAGTTATTTATCTGCTCTTTTAATGAAGTTCCAAGTAAAATAAATTAGTATAACAATTTTGGGACCTTTTACTAGATTTTGGTCTATCAGAAACGCGATAGGAGAAATTTCATTCGATAGAAATAATTATTGAAATCAGGTCTCAATTTACACTTTTTTTGATATTCTGACAAACTAGGATAGCATACAGACTTGAAAAATATTTATTCAGATGGGTTTTAACTACACCTAAATTACTGGTTATGGAATTTTTTGTAGCTATTTTAGTTAATTTTGCATTAATTTAAAACCGACTTTTTGTCAATTTTCCCCGATTCCGTCCCTTTCGCACTGCGGGTCTTTCTGCCTGGAGTAACGGGGACCTTTGCTAGCACGGTATATCACCTTAAGTTGCAAGGCCTTAAATCCAGGCATACAATCATAATGTTACTAGAACGGAACTACTGCATCCAATCTTACAAAGTGTTTGTTATCTTGATCTCCCCTTTACTACTGCGGGATATGGTTTTAATAGAGCTTCGTGACGCCATATTGATTAAATGAAGACCTGCTGTGAATCTGTGTCAGGTGGGACGCCAGTGCTGGGAAAGTTACTGCTGAAGATTTCAGATATTACAAGGGTGAATATTATCAAACGTTTAGTACGATTCTTCGTAAGGACGACTAGGGGGCACCCCCGCAGCGTTGTTTCCGTGGATCCCATATCTCCCGATCCCATGGGAATATTATAAAATCCCTTTTTAGCAGATGTCTGCATCACACAAGGGATCTACAGTCCGAATTTTACGATCCTAGGTGCGGTCATTTGGTCTAGACGCTGATAGATCAGTCAGTCAATCAGTCAGTCAGGGTGTTCTTTTATATAGTTAGAAAGATATAAAAGATATCTAGCGGAAGCCTACAGCATTGTCCGTGTAGATTGCGTTTCCTTAATCTTCTGGGCATTTCGTAAAATATCTTCAAAGGGGATGTCTATGTCATACAAAGAAGCTATAGTCCAAATTTCATGCTCTTCGGTCCAGATGTTGAGTCTAGACGTTTTTTTGTTTAATTTAGTTTTGTTATTTTAATTTGTATTATTAATTTATATTTATTTGTTAACTTTTATTTAAATAATAAAAAACTCTAAATAATATTTAATAATATAGATTTTGTAAGTAACTTGAATTCCGTTGAGCAGCTGTGTCATTTTTAGAAAAAAATTAAATCTTCATCGGTAGCTGCTCACAGTGTTTTTTGTTGAATTTAACCATTTCCACAAACTAAATATTCTTGATAGGTAAACCTTTCAGTCGATGATTTGCAACTTGTTTTGATACCAAAACAAGTTTGTTCAGAGCCGCAGAGCAAGTATACATATTTTATCAATCAACAGCCTCAGTATATCTACCTGATCTGAAACATTACTCATCCAATGAGTTAATGGACATCTCTGTGCAAATTTACAATTTCAATGCCAGTTCGGCTCTCCCTGGAGATAATCATCCAAATTCTGTTTATGCAAGTCATTCTCAAATTAAACCTAAAATCAATAGTGCCTCTAAAAAGAGACGCGAGCCAATATACCGTAATAAGCGTAATGAACGAGGTTCCAACGAGGTCCTGTCATCGTCTCCTTCACCTTCTAAATGAGCTCGCTGAGATTGTTTTAATGTCGCCAAATTTAATTGAATAAGGCTCGCTTACATTTACGACACGGCGACGGCGATCTAAAGCCACGGCGTTAATCTCCGACGTGAAATCAATTGCCAAAAACTGTATTTACCAGCGACCAAGTCGTTACGTTTAGGACCTTATGCGGACGGGTTACGTTATCATTTAGCGTGGGCGGTTAGGTTGGAAGGAGAATCATATCAAAGTAAATTATTTCCTCGTTTACCGTTATTTACGAAAGTGCACATCTCTCTCTTGCGGTCGTATATCGAGAATGGTTTCTAGACGTAGTATCCGGAAGGTATATTTTGCCGTGACGCTGTAAGAAACAAGGTTTTTATTGAGAAATGTATACAGCGGCGTTTAAGAGCGTCGCAGAGCGGGCCCGCACCGTCGTCGGTGAAGACATTTCATCGTTGCCCCCTTTATTGCTTGCTTCAAATTAATGTCTCGACCTCACAGCGTACAATTTTCTACTCCGTAGGAACGTTTATCAGATTTTATTAGCTAAATATTTTGTTAGCACGGGTATAATGTTGTCGACGCCTAGTTTGCTGTTTCGAAATCTGTCAAGAAAACCTTTCATTTACATGATGAGTTCAATAAGTAACGAGGTTTTGAGATTATTTTCTCACGTCCATGACGGACGTAGCAGAAGGGACATAGGAGGATGTGGTGGTCAAGTGGGGTGAGGCGAGTGTTATTTTCAGATTAGTTTGTTTTGTAAGTAAGCCGGAGCGCGTCGGTCGCGCCGCAAATATGTCTCCAATAATGATAGCACGTCGAGGCGAGTCCCTATCTCTACTGTATCTAAATATAGGATAGATTTTTAGTCGCCGAAAATCTGAAAACTGGTGATATTACTCGTTTCTATAAACAACTTTATTTTATAGAGCGATCTCCGAAATCGCGAAAAAATAAGTCGGAGTTGGATACATTTTGATCAAATAGGTATATTTTCTATGGAACAATTGATATTTTTATTTCGTGAATTCAGGGTTGGCTCCGTTGTAAAATTTGTTCATATAGGCGAGTTATACATTTAGTTTTCGGCTTTTCAGAGCCTAAAAATCCAATATATTTTGAGTATGGGCTGTGAAGTTAAGTCCTATCCAATCCACATAAGATTATTGAAACAACTTTATTTTATAGAGCGATCTCCGAAATTGCGAAAAAAAGTCGGTGTGTACACATTTTGATAAAATAAGTATATTTTCTATGAAACAATTGATACTCGTATTATTTCGGGAATTTAGGGTTGGCTCCGTTGTAAAATTTGTTCATATAGACGAGTAATACATTTAGTTTAAGATCGAATATATTTTGAGTATGGGCTGTGAAGTTAAAGTCATATCTAATCCATATAAGTTAATTGAAATAGATAATCATAATATAAAGGTAATAACCAGGAGGCCCACCAACCCTGGGACCGATGGATGGCGGTATATCCATCCCTAATAGCCGGGCCTTATATGGAACAGATTGGTGACGGGCAGCGGCGTCACTGGTGCGAGGGTTCTGGCACCGCGCTCACCAACCCGCCTGCCCAGCATGTGTGAGTATGGGCAATTCTTCCAGGATGACCGCCGGGAGTGGCAAAGTCCTGGAAAGGCTTATGTCCAGCAGTGGCTGATGGATGGATGATATAACATCACCACCACTATATTCAAAGTATCGCAAAAAAGCAAATCAGTGGCGCCTGAATATTATTATCAGTCTTTCTCTCTATAAATAAAGCAGTATTATGTTCTTGAACGTAGAATCTCCGTTGGTCTATAAATCATTTTTATTGTGCTGTCGAAGGGTAGAGCCGACGTAATGGTGGCGAAAGAGACGGTGAATTGAGTCGACTTCTACAATAAATAGACAAAGTTCTATAGATCTACGTATACTGAAGTAGAGATCTTCCGTGAGCGTTCAACTTTAGAGCCAGCCACTTGATTTGTAAGATTCCGTGTCCTTGGGGTTAAAAAGGACCTTTATGGTAAGAGAACATTATCCGTCCGTCTGTAATAGTAGATTATGCACTAAGGGAATAAAGCAGTGTCTTACGTCACGGGTGGCATATTGAACCCTGAGCGTAACGAGGGACTCTAGAGTTAACTCCTGAGCGTAGCGAGGGAGTTATATAGAGTCCTGAGTAAAGCGAGGGGTTCAAGCTGCCCAAGACAAAGACAGACTTTATTCCAGAGGAGCATACTCTACTTTTCACACCTTCTGCGAGACAATAAAAAGCTCGACATTTTTATCAACATTAATAATTCAATAAAGTTCACTGACAATCACAGCACCAAACACCGTCTTTTGTTTCACATTCTTTGTAAACGCTTTTTTCTTTTTGTTGAATTCTGCTTATGGTGGCCAGTTCGATTTTCGAACAAAAATCTTTACAATCCCATATGGGCATTTGTTTTCCACGAGTTTCCACACGAATTTGACGTTCAAATTTAAATTTAAATCACTTCAATCAAAAGACATATATGTAATTATGCTGTGTATGTTTGTTAAATTGTACTTAGATATATATATATTTTTATTTATTTGAAAACACGTATATATGTCCAATTATTTATTATGATTTTTATTTATCAAACGGGTTTGCTGGAAAAAAATTCTGCTAAGAGATAAGGTCGCCTCTGTACATGTTATTTCTAAGTGCAATTATTATTATATTCATGTGTGTACAATAAAGAATTAAGATTAAAGGTTAAATGTATCCAATTAACCTTAATACAAAGGGAATTAAAGAAATTCAAGAAAATCGAAAAATTACGCGGTTATGTTTACTTGGAAAAGTTTTTTAAAACTTTGAAATTTCAAAGAGTTTAAGCATCTTAACTGGCTGCCCTTACAAGAAATTTATATATGTATACATATTTGCAATTATTAAATTATATTAAACATACATACTTATGTTTCCAGCGCGAGCGCAACTTGCTTTCCCAAAACCTTGTAGTCTAACTTTATATTTTTTCAGATTGTATAAAAACTCCTGACATGCGTTACTAATAAAAAAAGAAAAATAATTATTGAAAAAAGGGCTTGCCTATAAAATTTCATAGTAGTTTTTTAATATTACTAATGAAGTTAAAGTAAAACAACGATGCTTTCAGTTCAGTTGTCTATTTACTTAAATCCTCAGAGGTTTAGCTACAAGTATATATGTATTTCTCGTTAGCTATGAAGTCACTTTAATTTAGATAATCTGTCCCGGTGTTTAAATCTTATTGAGCATTTTCACCGTCACATTTTACATGAATACACATTGTCTGAAATGCCTCTAACAAAAGGGATACATTGTCAAGTGGAGTACGTTAAAACCGGCCCCGGTTCATTAGGTCCGTTCATTAAAATCAGTGCACAGTGCACTGAAAGAATGTTCATATTGTTAGAGGGGGAGAGATGCGGTGCGCGGGCTAGGGGAAAAGGCGCGGGCGCCGGAAACAATGAATGCTTTGACATTACTTCCGGTTGCTGCGTCGCACGTTACTCGCCACAGCTCATTTCATCTCTCATTCCCTCTACTTTTCTTCATGTAACTATGTAGGTATATGTATGTACTGGTACATATACAGTTATACATACTTATTTTCATGTCAAAATTTAGAAATCCCAGGGCATGAAGCTTTTTTTGAAGCTAGTAAATAAGTTTGGACTTAAATTGGTACCTACCACCTAACTTTTTTGCCTGATCTGAGGCCACGATAAATCAAACGAAAAAGGTGACTTGTTTCTTCGCATTTCATTTTGAATTTGTCACTTTTGTCCGTTTTTACCAAATTGATGGTTTAAACCTTTCAGATATATCTACGCCAATATAAAATAACAACTTGCCAACGTAAACTCTTGTTAGTTTATGTGAACCGCACATTTAATAAGTTGTCTACAAGCAGATTTTTGTAATAGTGGTGCTTATATTGGCGATCCATATGCGCTTCGATATTGCTGATATGCAGCGAGATATAAAAGGGAGGTTATTTGGTTTCCCTGACAATAAAGCAGTATTCTTCAAACACAATGAAACTGCACTCCCATGTCACCGCTTGTCTGGGACAACACCATTTATTTTGGCACCAGCCCTAGCCTCCAGCCCCCGGAATAGATCTGAAAGGGTCATTGATTTTTTAACGGTCCACGTAACTTTCATCAGTTCACATATTTGACCGTAAACAAACAATAAATATCGTCGTTGAGATTGGATTTTGAGAAAGTGAAATTTTGTAGAGCTTCATTATATCAAACCGAATTTCAGGCTCTATCAACTAATCAGAATTGAGAGCTGACGTCAAACTATTGCTCGTAGAGATCCATGTTCCAAGTCTTGTCTCTTTGTGGCAACAAACAATACAAAGGGAGCCCTGACTAAGGTCGTTAAAGTGTCCCGAGTCTCAACCGCCGTCTCAGACAATCACTCCTAACCTCGAGTACCGCCAATTTACTAAATAACGCCTAAACTTACTGTTTACAGTTTCTACTACGGAGCTCTCTGCGAAGCTACGCGGCGTAGGCCGCCCGGCGTAGCTCTTAGTAACTGGATATTGTAAATACGGATACTTTGGAAATAAAGCTGTAGTAAAATAAAAAGCAATTAATGCGAACAAATAAAGCCAAACATAACAGTATTTTTGATCAAGCAATTCCGATAGCTGTACGCTCAATTACTTTTATCGGAGGGATTAAAAGTAGCAGTGTACGTGTAACGCGTAACGAAGTTCATATGTACCGGCTGAACGGTGCAGGGAAATCTTAAAAATCCTCTAAATGTTTCCCAGGCAGGTTCCCTTATTAACTGATCCTAGAAGTAATCGTGGCAGACTTACAAAGTTAAGCGGTCGGCGGTAAGCCGCTCGCCCGCGAATCCTCATAATCGTTATTATGTCTGCCGACTTTATATAAAATGTAACCGAGGCCGACTGTGGCTACCGACCTACAGTCATTATTAGAGCTTTGGACTTCGTTAGCTTTTATAACTTTTATTTAATCATGTCATTTTGTTGAACATGTTAACTAAGCCACATACACAATAAATATAATTTGGCTAATGATGATATTCGTTTCAATATAAATCAAGTTAGCACTCGATATAACTAGTACAACTCGTAAATGAAAAAAATTGTTCCCTTTTTTAACTAACATTCCTTCTTATATTCATTAAAGGGCAAAATATTGGCACTTTTTAGAGTCTTTTAACTACTTTAAAGAAGAAGCTACCAGTTTTATAAATTTTTACGAGAACATTTATGGAATCTTTTTCTAGAAACGCAATTGAGCTGATTGATTCACTCGAAAGACATAATTATTGAAATATGGTCAATATAATTCATATTTAGGTATTTAGTTTGTTTAAGTTTTAAGTATTTAATAGAATTATTTAGTTTTATATTCTGTAATTTTTTTGTTATTGAATTTTTATTCGAAATAAAAACATGAGGTCTTCAAACACATTTTTTCTACTTATTTGACGAATAGTAACCATGTAGTACTCAAAAATATTTTATTTGATGTGTTTTAAGAATATCTCGATTTGTTTTAAAGAAATTTTCTTAGCTATTTTCGTTATCTTATAAAATAAAAATAAATCTCTTTGCCTGAATCCGTCCCTCTCGTACTGAGCGTTTTTCCGCTTGGAGTGACACCGTTAAAAATTCACATATTATCTTTAAAAAATATACGTTCACACAAGTAAGTACTCACACTTAATACTTCTTTCAAAGTCACTTTTGATGTGTAACCTAATTCCAGCACCCTGACTTACACGAACAAAATATTTTTTGTTAGGCATAATATTTTTTTATTTAACGAATTTGTATTTATTTTATTGTATTACATTAATTACATATTCCATTATTTTTATGTTTGTAAGTACATTAAATTTATTAAATTTAAGTAAAACAAAATTTACTTATTTTTGCATTGTTTTTCCCGTATTATAGTTGAATTGTTTTTATTTTACATAAAAACCGGCCTGTAGTAAATGTATCCAGTGTATATCTACATATATAACATAAATAAATATATTTCATTTCATTTCAACAGTCAATGTCGTATGTTTGAGCAATAAGCGCGTGATATCTCAGCCACCGTCCGATCGAGTTATGTTTCTTCCATCTTGCGGGCGATTTATACGGAATCATTTGGAGCGCTCCCTGGAGACCGGAGCTGGAACTACCCCCCCTACACCCCACCGGCCCTTCGTTTTGAATTAGAAGGCGTCTCATAAAAAAACAACAAATATTGTTAAAGCTATACGTATATTTTATTGGTGAATTTTAAGAGACAAATAAGGAAAAGTGCCGACGAAAAATACGGTTCGACCTCGTAGCGGGTACTGAATATTTTTGAAGTTCTTTTCTGATTTTGGTCTGTTAAGGTAGTTTTATGGTTTCTACGAAACCGGAAGCCTGTCTAAATACTGATGGATCGTGATAAACACGGCCATTCCATTCCTATACGTCCTAAAATATTCTTTGACTTTATTTAAACACAAAAACTTACAAAACATAATAACAAGTAAAAAAAATCCTATAAA
The DNA here is from genome assembly GCA_934047225.1 of Ypsolopha sequella. Lineage (NCBI taxonomy): Eukaryota > Metazoa > Arthropoda > Insecta > Lepidoptera > Ypsolophidae > Ypsolopha > Ypsolopha sequella. Next base: position 13,477,498 of record OW203985.1, read on the forward strand.
TATGATTATTTTTATTTATTAAATAAATTAAACCTATCAATTAAACAAATATACTAAAATACAATTTCGAAATCTATTTCGGCCCACTTCGTGGCCGGCATCAGTCGAATGAGTGAAAGATTTGAATATAGAATGACATGATATATATATAAATATAATACCTTATGACTAATTAAATTAGCGTTACCTACTTTTGAACAAATATAATAAAAAATAAAAAATTACAAAAAACTATTCATTTTGGTATTTTTTTATTATTTTTGCCATCACAAAGTTTCCATTTGTTTCTGTAAACCAGAATTTAAAAATTTAATTTAAAAATTTTGAATTTGCGCGACTGTACCCAGGGGTCCGGAGACGTGCGGTAATAGCGCGGGAAGCAGACAAACCAATTAAAGCCGCGCGGCGCCTGCCTTCCCGTCGCGCCCCCCTTCTGTCCCAATAAATGACTTCTGCGCATTCCCCCACTACCTTTGCTCGTACCTCAAAACCCGTGCCGATGCCTGTACCTATGTATTGTATATGCTGCTATTGCAAAGTTTTCATTGATTTCTGTAAATTAGAATTTCAAAATTTTGACTATTTCTAAAATTCTAATTTACAGAAACCAATGAAAATTTTGCGATAGCAGCATTCACAATAGGTAATAAGGTTTTGTTGAATAACTGTTGAGTGAATTTTGAATTTAAGTGTTTTGTGTCGATTAATTATAAAAAGACGGGATTTTCACAATCCGGCTGCTAAATCGCTCTTTAAAAAACTACGGACTTCTGTATACATTTGCATTTCCTATTTTAGGGGCTGAATTTCAAAAACAAAATTTCTTAGAGCAAATGCCTGCTTAGTATAAGGACCCCACCTGCAAAAAGTTCGAAGACTCTGTACTCCAGAAAATTTCTTTAATCATTTTTCAATGCATGTGCTCGTAAAGGCCCACTTTTTATGCATCAAAACCGAACAAAAAGTCGATTATTTTGCCCTAGGGCTTTTTTTTTTAAATTTTTTAATTTATTTACAATGGTTGGCTAACCTGCAGACTTTCCTGTGTACCATAGATGTTATACTTTTTTTTCCACTGTTTAACGGCTCTGGATACAGTCCTTTTGAGCCAATTATAATTTAAAGTTCACAAGATTATATTTGTTTTCATTTCCTCACACTATGCATTGAAAAACGTAGTATGATACACGGGCGTAAAAGCAATAAATTACTCGGTTACGTTTAAAACACTCGCATACGCTCGTGTTTTAAATCGTCCTCGTAATTTATTCCTTTGCGCCCTTGTAGCATAAACTACTATTATGCAGTCTTATTTTCTCCAAAATGGACGACGAGAGTTTTTTTGAGCACATTTCTCTATCCCTCACAGTTTAGATTTTCTCCATCCTGATCCATCTCAAGATTATACACGTACGTATAAGAAAATAATCACCGCCGATTTTTTTTATTTAGTAGGAGGCTATGTTTTGGAAACAAGTAGAAAAATAATCTGAAATAAATAAACTGAGTTTATTCAAATGAAATGCTGCCTATATTGATGACGTACTGATTCGAGACTACACAATGACGTATGAGTATTGTACATGCAAATTGAATGGCACAGACTGAAATACGAGACCCCATTATGTTCTCACGATTGCCTGTTGCGTTCTGATTTCGCAAAGTTTATTGGAATTCGCAAGTACAGTTTTAAGTTGCCACTTCATTCTTCTATTTTTCTTTTGAAAAAGTCTGCTGGTTGTGACAAATTTCCATCTTAAGAATCGATTCTCCGGATTTGAAAAAAATTATAATTAGAAGATGTAAATAAATATAATAAAAATAAAATACAAAATTTAACAAGTGCATAAACGTATTTTTAGTGATATTATTATTATTATGGTGGATTTTCCTTAAGAGTGAACTTAAAATATTTTAATTTTATTTTTATTATGGGAATTCCAATTATTTTGAAGCAACCATAATAATAAAAATACGTTCATGCATATGGTTAACTATTGGTAAACATTGCTCTTTGGTAAACGTTGTATTTTGGCCGTTATAATTATTTTTTAATATTTTGTTAGAAATCCGGAGAAACGACCCTTAATAACAATTCCGAGCGAATTACAGATTCAAAGAATGATGTGCATTTTTATCTTAAGCCATTGTTATCAATATAGGCTGTTATCAAAATACATATTCATTATAGGGTTCACAGTTTGTAGATTAAATTAATCATGTCACAGGGAAAATCATTTTAGACCTCATTCCTATATGATCAACAGAAAATCTGAATATGCACCCACGTAACACAAAGGCACAAAATGTAGTATGACTTAACCGGCCGTCAACATCTCTTCACCGAACAAACGTTGCTCGAGTCCCGCCGGCCCATCACGGGCCCATCCATTCACGTCAACTTTGAATATGGCCGTGTCCGGTCCATGCCCGTACATGTACGTGTCTCCGATATACGTTCAAAAGCTGATGTGATTCACTTATGTGCGTCCATCTTGCTTGTCAGTTATGTTACCGTGCGAAATTATCATTGTGCTCGTAAGAGTACAGCGAGGTTTTATCAAAGATGGCTTGAATTTTGAAAATGACAGTTGTCATTTACTATGTAAAATATTTAAATTAGAAGCGTACAGTCGGTAACCGTATGTATCGAGTAAAAGATGGGACCAATTTGTAGTTGTACATAAAAAAAACTACATCAAAATAAACAGGGTTGGCTGTGCGCAACCTAGAGCATTTTGTACAGTAAACCAAACAAAAAAAAACTGATAAAAAACTCACGTCTTTAAGTAACAAATAGGGCCCCACTACGTTCGATAGAGCGTAACAAAAGGTGCTTAAAAAATAAGGTTTGCGCGTCCTATGTTGGTACTAACGTGAGTCTGATTTTATCAAAGATCGAATTATTTGAAATCATCGATTCAACATCGTTTTCAGCAAGATAAGACCAATTCATAGTTATGTAGAAACAAAAACCACATCAAAATAAACAGGGTTGTCTGCGCGCAACCTAGAGCATTTTTACAGTCAGCAAAAACAAAATGCTTCAAGTTGCGCCCAGCCAACTCTGTTTATTTTTGCTGTAGTTTTGTGTATTTTGTTTGGCAATAAATGCCATTTTCTTTCTTTCCTTTCTTTCTAAAGTCCCAGAGAACATGGTTTCCGACATAATTTGAAAGTTGAGCGAGTTTTATGCCGCACACAACCCGCGTATTAACCAGTGAAAATACATATAATATGTATCTATAGCTAGCTGCTACGCAGATAACTCGAAAAAGTTTGATTGGTTTCAAATCACACAAAGTTATGGAATCAACGAAACTCATTAAAAAGCAAATACAGGATATCGCAACACAAATCAAATATGAATGTTATTGCCTGCTTTCCATCTCGAAGTGGAACTGCTTCACTGCTGTTTACCTTCAACTCTTTAATAAAACGTCCTTTGATTGAGTCAAGTTTCAAATATCTAGCTGCAATGGTAGTGGTTTACGGGAACTATTATTGTGCAATACCTACTTCTCTATCTATTGTACTAGAATCTTGGTCCCATCATTGATATGAGCTACGGATTTAAATTGATCCTCGTAATAGAACATGGAAAATATCCTTTTCAAGATTTATTAAGAAGGGTATTACTAAAATGGTTTTAGTGGTCGTTTGGGTGTTCATTTAAAAATATTCACAGTTTCGATTTTATTTAGCCTCCCATTACACAAAAACAAATTTGAGGTCAAGACCATGTTTTCCTAATTTTTACTCCAAAATTACCTGATTTGACTTTAATTTATTTCTTGACGGTAAATTTAATTTCCTTATCAGCAGAACATTGAGGACAGAGCTACGTCTATTACCCAAACGATTTCCCGAAGATCCACATAAGGCCTTGCGTTGTCTATTCCAATGGTTGTTGCTTAAATATGCTGAGCAAACTACTGACCCTATCAATGTAAAACTCACTAATTGGACAAATGTAAGTCAATAGATTTTCTTTTTGAATATTACGCCTTTTTAAGTTATAAATATGTTTTTAGGGTTCCGTAGTACTTAATAGGTACAAAAGGAACCTTTATGGTGAAATTCCGTTGTCCGTCCGTCCGTCCGTATGTCACAGCCTCATAACTTTAGCACCGTTAAAGATAAAGACATGAAATTTGGCACACAAATAAAATTAATTTGCCCACATATCACGGTGTAAAAAAATATGAAAAATTTGAAATTGTTCAAAATATTTCCGAAACAAAAGTGAGAAAAATAAAAAATATTAGCCTAAAAATACAATATGGGTATCATTGTAGATATTATAAAGCTAATTATAAAAATATAAACTTTGAGTATACTAACTGGCACTGGTTTCGAGAAATCTTTAAGTAACCAGAAAAATATGTATGTCCCCGCCTTATCTCTGAAACTGGTTAACCGAAAAATATGAAAAAAATATCGATTATACATCATAACTGGCCAATTACAGGAAAAATATAGCGATTTAAAAAAAGTTGAGTACCAATTAGAAATATAAAAAAAAGAATAAAAATAAATAAAAATATATCTTATAAAAATACAATACAAATATCAAATTGTAGATAATAAAAGGTTGATTGGAAAAAAATATATGTTGGCTATATTTAATTGCATCTATTTCAAGAAATCCTTGAAAAACCATAAAAAAAGTTATGTCAAACCCCCTTATCTCCAAAACTGGTAGACTGAAAAATATGAAAAAATCATATGTGTTTACGTAAAGATTACAGGAAAAATAAAGCGATTGAGAAATTCACGAAAAAATATGACAAAATTAAATTTATCATCCACAGTACGGAACCGGTACGCGAGTCCGACTCGCACTTGGCCGGTTTTTTGTCTAAGCGGCTTGAGTTTTTCATGCCTGAAATTTCTGCTATAACACGGAAACATGGTTTATTTTCCGTTGTCAAGACAAAAAATACCTACATCAGATATTCAGATTCAGAATATCCTGAAAAACCTGGAAAATTCACTGATTACGCGTCCCGACAGCGAACTTAGTGAGCGTTCTAATGCAGACTTTCTGACAAAATAAATAAGTTCAAAATCACTCAATAGGGTTGTTGTGTACCATGGACCATGCCTTAACAAAGTCATTCAGTACCGATATAAAAAAATAACCTTTTTATTTGCAAAGTACGCAAACAATATTTGAAAGGGGAATATACTTTGTGAGCTTCCCCGTTAGTGAGTGGAGCAGCGACCGGTTCCATTATGACCGTCAGGCAGTGTTTCATTACTAGATGACTAGGCTGATGGCTGAAAAGCTAGACCCTCCCTTTGTCGTGCATCGCGGTCCAACAAATACAATTGTTACTGGGAATAGCCTAGTTTCAGAATTGTGTTCCGGTGATATATTAATGTGTGTGTTGATTTTGTAAAGTGGATAACGGTTGTCAAATGCTACCTGCTATGCGAGCACGTAGGCGTCGATTAGATAAATTTGACAAATAGAATCGATAAATTCAAAACGATAACCCTTATGTCAATGAAATAAGAGTTACATTTTTATTTATCGAGTCGATATCAAGTTCATGCTAGTATCCCTGTTGTAGTAACTATCGATGTACGGATACTAATTTTACTTACCGTTTATTTTATTAACTGCTGCTGTATGGCTACCACCATTCTAGCCATACATTTATCAAAGATCGCCGCTCTTAGAGGGTTTCCTATGGAAAAATACCAAAACTGTGCTACAAGATTTTCCGCGTTTTTACGGAACCCTAAAAGGCAATCATCAAAAAATTGCTCTTTAATTTTTTTTTTTTCCATGGAACATGATGTGCTATTTTGTATTAGAGGAACGTTCCTATGAAACATAGTTCACAAACATAGTTTATAGACACAAATCGGAATCCCATAAGCCCAGGTTTTGCCTTAGTGTTGCGTATAAATATAAAGCGATATAAATATTGACTTACAGTCAATGGATATAAATAACCTTGGTGTACAATTTTAAAACCCATTGAGCTTTTAAAAAGAAGGTTGTTAATATTCAGGTTGTCATAGTTTATTATTATTAATATTAATATGGAAGCTTGGTAAACAGCATTTATCATATTTGCTACTTCTAGGCGTTTCGTCTATGTTGGCTTTAAAAACTAAATACAGAAATCGACTATTATCATTGTTAATAGCACGTTACTCCAGAGATCAGCTAGTGGCCGTTCGGACGAGTAAATTAAAAGTCGAAGCCCGCAGGGCGAGGACTTTTATATACGATCCGGATAGCTAGTTATGGTTGAACCATGTATAGTGCTTTTCTCAAAAATAAAACGAGACAATTTATAGTAGGTATACAGGAAAAGAGAGTTAATAAAATGAAATGAACTTATTATTAAGTAATTCTTTAAAGTCACGTTGATAATATTGGGGCAAAATTTCGCGAAATTGTACGAGAAATCCCTATTGATACTTACATCAAATTGTTAAGCACAAAAATACTTCCGTTTCGAGTCGAGCACTTGTAGGCAGAAAAAGCGTTTAATCAAGTAATTCGATTCAATAACGGTGCAGGCAAAACACTATTTTTTTCACAAAAAAACAACCGCCTCAATTTTTTTCTTAACGGGACACCTGACGCTAGAACATCAACAACACCAGATTTTCAAGGGTTCATTGGAAGAAACTAGGTCTCTCCTCATATTGAAGAAGATATATTTGATTTATCGATCTTTTATCTAGGGATTAACATTTATACTTTTGTCAAAAAAAAAATGTTTTCCACCCTCCTTTTTTTTGGTTTTCAAACGTTCGTTTCAAAGACGCGGTTAAGAGATCAACTTGTTTTTTTTTATAAAATAGGCAATAGAAATATGAAGGGATGTTACCTAAATACAATATTTTTTTCCCTACAAAATATTTCAGAATTAGCTAAGAACCCACCAATTTGTTGTTTCGCTGCGTGATCACTAGTATTACGCGTCCAAGAAGAAGAGGCCAAAGAGCCAACATATAATCGCCTCTATGAAAAGCAAATAAAGTCTTTGCCATTAGGCTTATTGTGCTGGACGGGTAATAAAAAAAGTTGCTAGGGTATGCCATCCTCTTAAACTTATACGTTAGTGATGTAAAACCGGTAACTGTTATTAGGCTGCTTTCAGTTTAATCGTCGAACGACACTTACAGCAGGATAGCATATAATTAAATTTCAAGTGTTTAATGGTTTTAAACATATAAAATCAATAAAATTAATCTATTTTCGTTACTATTATTGCAATTATAAAATAAAGCAAACATCTCTACATTCTGAACATGAAATTGCTGTTAACTTTATTTTTCTTTTTAAATTGCCCGCATATAACCTAATGATTGCAAAACTCCTTAGTCTCTTAAAAACACAGATAGTTTAAAAAAAAAAAAAAACCATATGGTATGTAATGGATTATCATAGAATGTACTGGACTCTTATTGAGACTATGGAGATTTGAAATAGCTCTTCAGGATGAAGTACTTCCTGGCTTCTCTTTGGGGTATGAAATGATAACATTACAATGTATTTTTGAGAAAAATCATTTTTTCATGTGTATTTCATATGTTGATCCACGTAATGGGAAATTTTTAAGTGAAAAACAAGGTCATCCTTGGCATTAACTTACACTTTATTTGTTTTTAGTTTATAAGGTAGTGTTAAGATTTTGTATGCACGTAATTTTTGTTAAATTGCGACCCCCTTAAAACCAGATCGCGATCATTAGGCGGTCGTGGCCCACAGTTTGAGAAACGATACAGTAAGCTTAATATCCTTACTATATTATTATACAGACCTTAATAAAAAAACCTTTTTACAACGTTATTTGTTTCAGCTCTACTTTAAAAACAGTAATACAAGCGATTGTTGGAGTATTGGAGTAGCTCGAATACTTAGCTAGAGTTTATTCGTTGATCAACTTTGGCTTCGTAATATCCTTGTTTAACTTTATTTACTGATCAATATAATAATCAGTAGGAATTATTGCAGGGATTGGATATTTTCAACATTCTTATGACTGTATTTTTCCATAAAAAACATTTCATCTGATGTATTTTAGATAACTAATATTGATCTGAAGTATTGTCGATTATTCCCAGGACACAGATCTTTTAAATTAAGCCACTGGGCATAACATAGCTCAAAAATCAAATCAGCACAACAAGATGATAAAAGTATTTTCAAGAAAATAAATTTTAATTTTTTATTATTTTATTTATGAACAAAATTGAACTTCTCAATGCTTTTCCATCAAAAAGTTCTGTGCACGCCACTGGTGATGACGTTACTTTTAGAGGCTTTAGTTTTAAATTACATTAAAATTACCTAAATAGCATTGGCAGAAAAAGGAGCATATTTGCAAGACTTGCTCAGCATATGAAAGTAGAGTAGACATATGGATTACCGGGATTACATGTTTTTACTAATAAATATTTAACTTTTTATAAGCTTTCATTTACTTTTATTCTCTACACATATACATACACATACTTTTGTGCAGTAAAACAGAAATATAAATAAAAACTTATATCGTGGTCTTTTATAGGGTTCCGTAGTACCTAAAAGGTACAAAAGGAACCTTATGGTGAGACTCCGTTGTCCGTCCGTCCGTCCGTATGTCACAGCCTCATAACTTTAGCACCGTTAATGATAAAGATTGTTCAAAATATTTCCAAAACAAAATTGAAAAAAATTAAAATTATTATCCTAAAAATACAATATGAGTATCAAATTGTAGATATTAAAAAGTTGATTGTAAAAACATATACTTTTATTATATTTACTGGCACTGGTTTCAAGAAATCTTTAAAAAACCCCAAAAATATGTATGTTCCCCCCCCTTATCTTAGAAACTGGTTGACTAAAAATTATGAAAAAAATGTCAATTATAGATCATAACTGGCCTATTACGGGAACACTATAGCGATTAAAAAAAATGAGTACAAATGAGAAATATAAAAAAAGAAGTAAAATAAACATAAAAAATATTTTATAAAAATACAATATGGGTATCAAATTGTAGGTATTAAAAAGTTGATTGTAAAAATATATACTTTTATTATATTTCTGGCACTGGTTTCGAAAAATCTTTAAGAAACCCCAAAAATAAGTATGTATCTACCCCCATATCTCCAAAACTGGTGGACCAAAAAATATGAAAAAAAAAAATCATGGTAATATTTGTTTACATAAAGATTACAGGAAAAGTAAAGTGGTTGAGAAATTTACGAAAAAAAATGACAAAATTAAATTTATGATTCACAATACGGAACCCTAGGTACGCGAGTCTGACTCGCACTTGGCTGGTTTCTTTTTTAAGACACAATGTTTCATGAATGGAGCCATTTGTATACCATAAAACTACTGGGGCTTTTTCCCGCACTTTTATTTGGTTTGATTGCCAGCTGAGGCAAGCCATTTCAAAAATCTTAGAATGCAAGTTTTACTTATTCAAATAAGTATAGGAATGTTTCCTTTGAATAAAATTTTCCATCAATATTTAACTTTCCCTTTACCAACCGCTTTTATTTTCCACACTGCATCTTTATATTTACAGAAAATACCTTATAAGATCTTATCATGGTAAAATACCTTATAAGATAAGTTATTTTACCATGATAAGATGAGAGATTCTATTTAAAATCCACTTTTACATTCCAGCTAAAATTGTTCCAACAAACTCCTTTTTCAGTAACGAAAGTTTAATTTGAGTAGTTTTTACCTGTTCAATGGACATATTTACAGTAATAAATCATTATTATTCAGATAAAAACTCGCAAATGTAATCGGATGACTTGACAGGTCCCCAGAGCCAGTTTATTGACGATTCGGCAGCCGTGGACTGCGGTTTGTGCCCCCCACGACTCGCCGATTGAGCCAAAACCAGCAAAAATACTTGCACAAAAAAATATCATATTTATCCTGTTAAAATGTTGAATATATAGGTTAAATAATATAAGTAAGTGACACTCAAAACGTTAAGTATCACTGGTCTATAAAATGACCTTTTGCTATGCTAAGCGAAATAAACTCCCTTTTTTTCCACTTCCTATCAATCAAGTTAGTCCAATACGAGACGGCAAAAAAAAGAGTTGCAAAATTTGCATAGAAAAAGTTGTTATGGATGAATTCTACCCATGTTTCGAGTTTCAATTACTAATATTTTTTATTTAAACTTATATATTTCTTTTAATACATACAAAAACGTTACATTATTGCCGTAAAGAAACACAGAGGAAAAGTAAATTTTGATCTTCGCATGAAATTTTTTTGGTCGCTTTTCTCTTTTTTTTTGCTACAGCCGAGAGATACAAAAAAAAAATCGTTTGTGAAAAAAAAATGTTCACACTTGTATTAAATGAGATACCAACTCATTTCGTGAGTCAAATGATAACTATGGGTTCAAAAAACTGTGTCGAAAGAGAAAAGCCGTTTACCGCGAATTCGGCATACATCGGCGCAAGAGCGGAACCCGGCCAAATTACAATCCTTTGAAGATTAATGTTCTACCCTGATTTAATACCGACCAGCCTGTACTGAGGGAAATATTATCCGATACCTACCCCTTACTCCATATTTATTCTAGGTTACGCTTACGAGAGCCTTTCCTGATTTAACATATTTTGTTTACCATACAAATAAACATTGTGGAAATGTTTACACAAAAGGATATGAAATTTTAGATTAAATTAACTTCGAACAAAACAAATTTAAATAAATATTTTTTCATACCTTTTTTTTCTTATTTACATTTCATTTGTTAATAAGGAAATCCCAAAAATTAATACATAGAATAAACAATAAAATCAATGACAGCTATCTAATATTGAAGATAATATTAACAAACAAAAATAAAAATCACATCTTAAACGGCCTCACCGTTTATAAAAAGGAGATTTAAGTTTGTAAATTTTAATAACATCGCTTAAACCAGCACCAAACGCGTAAATTTTTTATTTTATATTAATTTATTATTAAATTTTCTATAACTTGTGGTTGATAACATGAACCGATTTATTAATTTAATTATTTTATAAAGAAAAAATAATATGGTACTTCTGTTTTTTTTTCAGTTATTCATTTTTTTTTTGCTAAATTTTACCAGCTTCTTCCTTATAAAAGGATAAAACACAGTACTCGTTAATGCACCAATATACAGAAAAAACGTTCTTCAGGGAAGAGAGAAGTTGGCTAAAGGGTTATTTTTCTATTTTAAAGATTTGCAGAGTCGTTGTATTATTTAAATATTTATCAAGTATTATGTATATTTAATCATATCTATAAAACACTTCATTAAAGTACTTGTTACTAATTGTCCCCGAATATCACATAAAACTAAAAATTTTACTAACGATCTTACTTCAAAGGAAAACCCGTTATGTTACGAAAATGATAAAGAAAAAGCACATCATAACTGAATGATTGTTAACGTTAATTCGTTAATTTAAAAACTTTCATTGACATGTCCGTAAAAAAGAGGTAGCTAAGTTACTCGAATAAACAATGTTCCTGATATAATTTCTTGAAATAGTATCCTGAAGATTTGACTAAAACAAGCCACGCACCTTTAGAAAAATTCAAGGAATTTTCGTGTGATGCTATATTTGACTTCTTCCAAGAAATTGCTTTTTAATTGAATGAAAGTCTCACTTACCCTCGAGGCTGGTGGGTAGCGACGTCACGCGGTCGGGGCCGGAATTACGCGACTATGCGCTTCAGCCCCAACTCTACAACTGATTTCCCAACGCGAAAACTTCCCTTGGCCGCGTCACCACTCACCCCATCCCGTAACCGACCAATCCTCGACGCGGATGCGATCGAAAGCTTCCGGTCCCGTCCGAGCGCATCCGAACGCCTGGGGTGGCGATTGGATCTTTTAATCTGAAACGTAAATGCATACAAAAAGAAAATGAGTGAGCTGTAAGCAATGTAGGGCGCTTGGTATGTGTGCGGCGGGCCGCATGCTGGCACCAACAGACCGTGTGCGGGGACCGCCACGCCACGTGCCCCTAGCAACAGGTAAAGAGTTCCAACTTCAACTGCACAGTTCTCTTAGATTTTCTTTAGTTTTTACTGTGCGGTAAACTACGAGATAATCCAGCCCCAATGAAATAAACTACGAACTATCTGCAAAGTAAGTTTGAATTGCTTTTCGTCCGACTTTATAGAGCTTGAAAATTTATTCATGTATATGCTTGCGCTGCATCAGAAAAAACAGATTGTCAGTTTATGTCTAGGCTACTTTACAATTCTAATGATTTACAAGGGCAGAAGTGGGATGAAGGGATAGCTTATTCCTTGGGACTGCATTTTTAAAATTTTCGGCGTAATCATAATGTTTCTTAGGTCACCGAATCTGTAAAATAAATTTATTTACCCTTTAATACTGAACTCTGATAGGAAATATCCCATTATCATTATCGGAAAGCAGATAAAACGGCTTAGATTTGAAACATCCTATTATGGTCCCTTAAATTGAATCGTATCGCATGAGCCGAGCACGTATGTCCCATTAGATTAAGTATTTAATTCTTGACCACAAGAGACGCGGCGGTGTTCGTAATTTAAGTTGTAAACTAAATCTTAGGGTCTGTCTCACATATCCCCTGTAAGCTGCGGCTTCGTTGCTATTTGAATGCTGTAGAACGGCCACGAATTAGTATGCGCACTCCATTCGGGCCACCCGTCCCAATGGGGCGCCAGGGACCTATTCTCTAAACTATACTCTCCATTGAAAAAGGTAAAATAATCGACATTGATTGAAAAAATTTGGCCAAGTGCGAGGCGGACTCGCGCACAAAGGGTTCCGTATTCCGTATGATTGGATTTTACCTTGTATAATATATATTTTACCTATCATTTTAATCGTAAATATATTGCTACATAAATTAAATAAACCTTTAATTTAGTTCATGTACATTTATTATTTTATTACATATATTTTCTTTATTAGATTAAATTTGACGTGTAAAAAGTGTATATATCTATACCTGCTTTGCAAAATAAACTATTTGAATTTGAATTTGAATTTGTACAACCACACTTTGCGGGTCAGAACCCTAAAACATAATGGTGAAGAACAACAACATAGACGCCATTGCGACATAAATTGTAGCACCTGATAAACAAGTTGGCACTTTTTGAGTAAGGAATCCTAATTTTTATTATTTATTGATTTACTGTAGAGTATAAATTACAATTTGACAAAATTTTGTATGTAATTTTGTACCGTCTTCAAAATAGAGCTAAAACAAATAAGGCTAGAAAATAAAAAAATGAGTTTTCAATGTGTTTAAAATTTTTCGATTTTTTGATTTGCCGATATAGAAGCCATAGTTTTAACACGTATTCTATGAAAATATCAACTCGCTATCTATTACGGCTGAAGCTGTAGACCCCTGTGACAGACGGACAGACGGACAGCGGAGGCTAGACGCGATGGTCTTTCGAAAAAAGAAATTATATATAATATTTTAGTTATAAAATTATCTAATCATTAGTGTATTGCTTGAAAACGAATAACGTCAATTTAAAATGTAGACTTCATTCATTCTTTTGAAAGCAAATATCATAAAGTATTTGTAAGAAGAATAATAATTGATCCATGGAACTTCACGGCGAGATCTTGGAGATAAGTGCTGCCTACGAACGAGTTACTTAAAAAAAAGCAAGAAACGGCTAGCACACAAAGATTTCAATAGTTTAGATGAGCCCTGGCACCTAAAATCTATTGCATTGTTTTTGAATGTGTTTTGAATGTGACATGTAACACTTTTGGATTTATACGTATTTCTTGAAATGTTAGTGCACTTTAAAAATGCACCTGACGGCATATTCGGACCCGTTTCTCGTAAAAATTCATTAAGGTGTCCAACTATCACTGTGTTCAGATGAGCACTGATTCCAAACGTGTGAGCGTCACCCATTTAAAGGTAAAAACATTTTGGGGCTGTTATACTACGGTAAGGGCTTATCTTTAGTTTTTTGTTGAGAGGCGCGTCTTAATTAGGAACATCTTAGAAATAACCAGCAAAATAAGGTAATGGTTGATTTTATTAAATTCCTTTTCGCTTAACCATACACCACACTGACGGGAAATCTATAACTAGCAAGCATTAAGACAGTAATTTCATCATCAGAAGATTATTGAAACCGCACTTTGTGAATTGTTCTACAAGACACTACTTGAAGTATTGGTTATTTCGAGAGTCCAGACAACGCTTCTGGAATAGACCCCGTAACACGGTTCAATTTGTAAGCGGGATCTTGGGATACGCTCATTTTGCGTATTACAGAACTAGCACGGAATCATTCCGTAGGAGCCAGAATTATGTAAATATGGTTTCAAATATTTGTGTAAATAAATGTCTCGACTGCGGAACGAGAGCTACCGCTACGCGAATGTTTGCGCAGGAAATTAGGAATTTATTTTGTTGCTTCGGTTATTAATTTTATTGAATATTAATGTAACCCCTTTATAAAAAACAAAAAAAAGTATTTGTATTTGTAAAAAAACATATTTAGCAAGATTAATACTTGCGATTGTCGGCACTTGGTGAAACATCATCATAATTTTGATAAAAACACTTGTACTGTTTTACAATATCACTGTTTATTTTGCTCAACACTGAGTTTTCCAATTACCCGATTTATAATTTGGCACATGATTTAAGTTTACCCTCTTCGAAATTATTATTCACCATCTGCAATGTAAACAACAACTACGCATTCCTTTGTTTATTTATTATTTTAACAGCTCCTTGATAATGCCGTAAGGCGAAACCGGTTGGACTAAAAAAACAGTGATATTGTGAAACAGTACAAGTGTTTTTATCAAAATTATATTTAGCAAGGCTTACATTTTTTTGTTTCAGAATTATTTTGGCGATTGTCCAAAAAAGTTAACGTAACTATCATTAGGCTCGTTTAAGTCACAAAAACGAGCTGCTATGTGATTGAAACTTGGTCTCGTTATTATTAACCGTTTCTAATTCCGCAGCATTCAGGAAACTGTGTCTTCAGCTCACACAATTTGAGACTGGCCACCAAGATCTCTGTATATCTATAAAATATGGCGATTGTGCTGCCAAACCTTCTTTATTCTTCTGAAACAGTACCGCCACTACATACGCACGCTGAACCGTTTTCAACTTAAAGGTCTGCGTAGCATCATGAAGATCATATGGTCAGATCGTGTGCGAAATACCGAAGTTCTGCGACGAGCCAATGTTGCTGGCATTGAGTCGTACCTGATGCGTCGATAGCTACGGTGGTGCGGACACGTTTCACAGATGTCTAGAGGAGCGAGCGGCGAAGTGCATTTTTTATTCTTAACTGAAGGAGAGCAAGCAAAAACAGGGTAGGCCAACTCTCCTCAGATACAAATATGTTCTGAAGCGACGTATGAAAATGTGTAAAATGTGTAATGAATTATTAAATAAAAAAACATTCTAATCCGTAATAAGAAATCATAATCCTTCGTCAAAAGAAATAGGCTTTTCCTAAAGTTCTTTTCACAAATAAACTCCCCAGTCAAAAGTACTTTTATTGTCAAGTACTAAATATAAAAATACTTTGATCTGCGGAATTGTTTCATAAAGTCGATCACGGAAGTGACGCAAGTTTTGAACAGGCCCGCATTCTATACGAGATGCAAACATTGAAGTATCTACGTAGTTTAAAACTTTATTATTGTAGTATATACATTATTGATACAGTATTACTATACGGTTTGTTGCATTATTTGCGAAACTGTTGATATGAAATTGAAAATATACAATGATTTCTTTCTGGAAAAATGTACTGCAAACGTAGGGTTAAAGATTACATATTTATAAAAATTTTAGTATAGTGAAATTAATCGCTTGGAAGACTTATATTTTGTCGTTGGCAGTGTATGCGCCGAAACGGAACGTTTTCCCGGAAGCCACATCGTCATGGCTAGCGCCGCCATCTTGTACCGGGCAACACACTTCACCTTCAGCTTTAGCGTCAACATGTATTTTGCCTTATATTCTTATAAAACAATGAAAATTTACTGTAAAAATAAATATTATATGATCTAAAAGGATCAAGTGGTTTTAGCTATAAAATAATTAAACTATCAAATGTACCGCGAGTACAAGCAGATCATAGAATTGGGCATATCATATTTCTGTAAAAACTTGGGGGGTCACCTCGCTCCGCTCCGGTTCGCTCGGCTGCCCAAATTTATTTACATGTAAACCTAACACGCCTCTCCTCGCTTCGCTTCGCTCCTGCTCAGAAAAATACATTATTTTGCAACCGGTGCTCCTGAAGTGATCGTCGCACCTATTTTTGACTTTTGATTTTGGATTTCATATTGCACGATCAGCCCAATTCAACGTTTTGCCCACGACATATAGATATTTTTATCGTTGAAGTGCATAAAGTTACGAAGACTTAATAGTTTTAAACTTAGTTCTGTTGAGAATTTGAACCAGATGTTTACAAGTATACACCGGAAGTGTATGAACTGTATAAGTAGATATAGCACGCCAACTAGAGATGCACGTTTGACACAGATCGATTAGTTAGATTTTGGCAATCACTCGAAAGGTTCGATTGTATTAAAAAAGTACTGGCCAAGTGTCAGTCGGACTTGCGCACAAAGGGTTCCGTACCACCACACAATACCCTTAAAAACCTTAAAACATTATGGTAAATAATTTCAATTGCAGTAGGTAATTAACGTCCAACTTAACTTGACACTTACGATCTATTCAAATCGTATTAAAAAGGTCTAATTAAGTTGGTCGTCCATAACTTTTTAAATAATAAAATATTGGTAATTTTCAGATTATTTCCTACAGGTACGCGTTCTACAAGATCTAACTGTATAAGTCAACTGAAAGTGCCCTATTGGTTTTTATGATGAATAAATTTGTATAAAATTGATTTTGTGAAGTGCTATTTCTTTTTTTTTGCGTCGAGTTAGAAGCCTGATTTTTTTACAGCACCACGAAGCTGTAGACTTTTATAGGAGTTATTAGTGTCAACTTGATACCTAAACGAGGCCCGAGCAAAAGAGTCTTGATAGACGGACAGACGGACAACAAAGTTAACCTATAAGGGAACCTTTTTTTTCATTTGATGTATGGAACCGTTAAAACAATCGATTATGCCCGAAATCGCAGCCTTTATTACTAAATGTAAAGAATCAATTTTGATGGTAAAATAAAACGAGTACCTTGTATGTTCGAATTATATGCTGTGTTGCCTTGTGTTTGTGGCTAGTTTGGTATCCCATAAAAGGTGATGTGTGCGTGCGTCAAGATTATAGAGGAAAAGGGTCAAGATGAACATAGTTTTCGAACGATTTCAGAAGTACTCGGAATTGAAAACTACTCGATGATAGGAATTGCCAACAACAAACCTTGATCTTTAAAAATCTTAATTATCGTGTTACCATGAACGAATGAATGAATCGTTTCTTTTGAATATGGGTATTAGTGGTTGACTTATATTGATTTTTTATTCTAGTAGGTAGTTCCGAAAAAAAAATATCGATATTAGTCATAACTGCACATCTTTAACGCAAACCTACACAATTACAGTTTTTATTGTACTCTCATAATAAAGGTTAAATTTGTGCAAACTATAGCTTAATAAGCTGCAGGTGACCGTACTCCCTTTTAAAGGCGCTTACTTATGAACTCCTTCAATAGGAAATTGAATTACAGATGCTTTCATCTCTTTTCTTTTCCTTACTATGCTTATAAAATGCCATCTTTCTGTCTGTATAATAGGATATAACTGGAGAACCACTAGACGGATTTTGATACAGCTTTCACTATCATCTAGCTTTTTGATATTTTTTTAGGCTATGATTACGCTGCTACAAACAGAAGCTGACCAGTGACCATTTGGGCCTGTACTGTAGCTCTTGAGAATCACACAACAGATTTTAGTGCTGTCATCATTGTTACTTACGTTTTTCTAATAAGATTTGATGATGCATTAAAAATTAATAAATAGTCTTCAAAGCCATGAATAGTAGCCAAGAACTGAAAGACAGTGTGGTTATCAGATCACAATAAAGTACTATTTTCCACCAAAAACACCCACAATTCGGTCACGACCCTCAACAAACGCCAAAAATCGTTGGAAAAAATTGCCTGTCAAACTTGATTGTGCAGCTAACTTCATGCACAAACCACCATGGTACAGTGCTACAAGGATCTTATTGGGGGTGTTCAAAATCGTAACTAACGCCGCTACCATACTCCTTGTTTCACAGATGCGCCTCCCATTCACTGTCATCCACGCGCCATCAGATCCCTGTAACACTGTATGTACTGTGGTGGTTGGTGGTGATTTGACACTTCAATGGTCGGTCACAAGTCCGTATAGGTTTATCTGGTTTAATCTGTTTAACATACATAACTGACTTACCACCTTTAACTGAGCGTGATGAACACATTCATCGTAGCACTTGGCCGCCACTGCACCTTTGACGGGTGAACGTGTAAAGCTCGTAGACATACTACGAGAGTGCTACGGTGCTACGAAGATACGACGACGACGTAGCAATAAGTTCATTCTTTGTTGATCAGTTAAAATTATTTGTAAGTATTATTAATACGGGATAAATCAATGCGTACGTGTTTCATATTGCGGGGAAAATGGGGATAAGACATTAAAAAAACTGTTATGAACGCTAAGCAGTAAGTAACCTAACAGTAAAATATTTTTTTAGAATAGCATCGTTATTTCGGACTTTTGTTCCTAAATGTAAATTTCCAGTTAGTAATTTAATGCTAAAGGATTACAGAACCGCAAAATATCGTGGTGTGTTGGGAACTGTACGACTACAAAACAAAATTTGTAGTTAAAGATAGATAGATAGATAGATAGATATAACATTTATTTCCCAAAAACACGACACATACATACAAAAAACAAAGTAGAACTTAAACAAGAACTTTAATAAAAGAAAAAAAAAATAGAGTTAAACACAAAAAGAAAGTTAAATTTATCGTAGTGGTATGAGTGTCGCGGCAAAGAGAAAAAGGCTCCGACTCAGCATAATGCCGCAAACCGAAATCTGCGACGCTGTTATTATGTCGTCACCTGCAGAGAGCCACACGAATTCCATCGAGAGTGGACAATTATTGTTTATTTAATGTGTAAATGTGTATGTGAGTAAAATGGTTGCGTAATTTGTATATGAGTAAGTATAACAATTTTGCCTAAATATATTAAATAAGTGTATTTATTATAAGTATGTGGTTGTACAAGTCTTAGAACTTGAGATTTCAGTGTTTTATTAAACTTTTGACTTTAGAAGAGTTGCAGTTGTAGGAATAGAATAAGAATAATATACAATAAACAACCATAGATCATATAACGTAAGTCAACCTACACCTCCTTATAATAGTAGTTTATGTTACAAGGGTGAAAAGGAATAAATTACGAGGACAATTTAAAACGTAACCGAGTAATTTATTGCTTTTACGCCCGTGTGTCGTACTACGTTTTTCAATGCACAGTGTGAGGAAATAAAACAAATATAATCTTGTGAACTTTAAATTATAATTGGCTCAAAAGGACTGTATCCAGAGCCGTTAAACAGTGGAAAAAAAAGTATAACATCTATGGTACACATGAAAGGCTGCAGATTAGCCAACCATTGCAAATAAATAAAAAAAATAATTTTAAAGCCCTAGGGCAAAATAATCGACTTTCTGTTCGGTTTTGATGTATAAAAAGTGGGCCTTTACGAGCACATGCATTGAAAAATAAATATTTCTTTGTCTGTCTGTCAATCATCACCATGTTAAATGTCTAATATCTCTTTATATAATAATATTTAATAACTACTGATGCCGACTTATAGATGCCAATTTTTGAAATAAATTTGAAAAAATGTTTTTCTGTTTGTTATATAAATAAATATAATAAGATTAATACTTACGATTGTCAGCACTTGGTGAAACATCATCATAATCCTGATATTATCCTGATATTATCAGGATTATATATAATAAGATCTTATGAAAAACAAATAAGTTTTAAAATATTGATCTACTTGTTACAACCATACTCAAACAAAAGATATACGCATATTTAATATGTATTCACAAACAAGACTTAACAGTTATCAGAGAATAAATAAAAAAACGTTTTATTAAAACGAAACATACATGTACAACATATTACAAAAGGGAGAGAGCTCAGCTAAGGTGCTGGCTACCGCGTAAGAGGTACCCAGCGCTGATTTTCAGCACATGCACCCCGGCTTTTATAAGATTCCTTTAAAAAATCGTAAACCTTTAGAGCGAGCTTCGGTATCGTCTACATAGCTTAAGAACGCTAATAGTTTTAAGATGGAATTTTGTTTAATAAAAAATAATAGTTAGTCTACTAGATTATTGCTAACTTCACTAGATCGTCTGAATTTATCCCAATGTTTCGGCTTTTTTTTACATATGATAAGGTACTTAAGGGTTTTTTATATTATGTTTTTCTTTTTGTTGAGATTTTGTTTCATTTAAGGCATGCTTTTTTATTTTATTTGTAATTTTATATAATTTTTATGCATTAAGCAGACAGAACTGATGCACTTTACTAGGAAATGTGCACCATTTGTACCCAATACTTATTCAGATTGATAAACTAAACTAGACCAGCCGGCGTAGCACAGTGTTTAATCGTGCGCGACGCCACTTAGTTGAATCACAAGTGCGAGGAGAGTGACACGATGCTTTTTGCTAAACAGTTTATCAAGCTCCTCGCACCTGTGATTAAACTAAGTGGTATCGCGCGTGATTAAACACTGTGCTACGAGGCCAGGTTGTAATAAATACTAACGAATATTATGTTCTTACAACGAATTGTTTTGTTAAGACTTCCGGAAATTCAGTGATTGTTAAAAAAGATTACAGTGATCAGAAAAAAAAAACGTACAGACCACTTTTTCTCAAGTTAAATAAATGTACCAACAAGTAGATACCGCAAATGTATATGGGTCTACCAAGACCCTATATACACAGGATGAAGAATTAGAAAAAATGTTACATCACGAGGAAGAATAGAACTAACTCCATCTAGTTTCTTATCCTTTATTATCTAGTTCTTTATTATCTTATCTCCATCTAATCTCTTACGTCTTGTGCAGTATACAAACATTATGTTTATGATAACCGCAAATTTATATAATTGTACTTTATTACCTTAGACTATTTTCTTTATTGGTAATTTAGTTTTTATCATTACGTGTATCTGTTTATAGGAATAACGGTACAGAAAACTAAATTTTAAAATTTAATAATTTTTTTGATTCCGTTGTACCTAAAAGGTACAAAAGGAACCTTTATGGTGAGACTCCGCTGTCCGTCCATCCGTCCGTCCGTATGTCACAGCCTCATAACTTTAGCACCGTTAAAGATAAAGACATGAAATTTGGCACCAAAATAGCATTAATTTGCCCACACATATTACGGTGTAAAAAAAAATGAAAAATTTTTTTTTTTTTACTGTCTCTGGTTTTATCATTCAAGCATTCATAAAAATAAAATTAAGTATTTATTTTCAAAAGATTTGAATACTAGATTGATAAATACTAATTTATCTGGTAGTTTTGTTAACAATTATTGGTAAATATATTTTTAAAACGTTTTGTTAGTAGAATTATTTTGAAATATATACACAAAATATAAATAATAATAATATATAAACTATATATGAAAATGAAAATGAAAATAAACGTATATAATTATTATGAAACCACAGGAAAATATGAAAAGGTTTTAGAGAGAACATAAGTATTTTTGAAATTGTTAGGGGTTTCAAATTAAGGGTATTTTTAAATTGACCTAGTTCATAAATTGTTAAGAAACTTGAAAAAAAAACAATTATCATGATGAGTGATTTTATTAAATTTGGAGTTGGAAAACCAACTACAACATGAAGTAGCGAGGCTAGACGAGCAACATCACTTGAACGTGGTGTACGGTGCTACGCTTGCTTGTTGCAAGTTACTTGGTCCTTTAAATATAATTAAATTAATTATTAGCTATTGCCCGCGACTTCATTCGAGTGGACCTCCTAATACTTGACTCTCTCTTGTTGATCATATTACGAAGCAACTGACACACCGTAAAAGGTATCGTGAAGTAGATAACGAAAGAATTAGTGATGTAATTTAATTTCCGGTTTAGAAAAGCGTATTCCCCTTAATTAGACACCCATTTTTTTCACTAAAATGGTTACATTAACACAAAGCGCCATGAAATATATATTAATCTAAGACCTAAAAAACAGTGAAAGTTTCACGACGATTCATTAAGTAGTTTTCGAGATCTTAGGGAACAAAAATTTCTGGCAAACTATAGAATTTTAATTGTTATGGTAATCGACGGCCGGTGGTTAACCCTTAACTATGGACAGCCCCAATCGCATTGCTCTTTAATTGTTATTTTTTATTGCAAAGTAAGTGGGTAATTAATTAAAACCATTTTCAACGCATGTGCTCGTAAAGGCCCACTTTTTATGCATCAAAACCGAACAGAAAGTCGATTATTATTATTTTTTTAAATTTGTTTGCAATGGTTGGCTAACATGTAGCCTTTCCTGTGTACCATAGATGTGATACTTTTTTTTCCACTGTTTAACGGCTCTGGATACAATGCTTTTGAGCCAATCATAATTTAAAGTTCACAAGATTATATTTGTTTTCATTTCCTCACACTATGCATTGAAAAACGTAGTATGATACACGCCCGTAAAAGCAATAAATTACTCGGTTACGTTTAAAACACTCGCTACGCTCGTGTTTTAAATCGTCCTCGTAATTTATTCCTTTGCGCCCTTGTAGCATAAACTACTATTTTATAATTTAAGAAAACTAGTAATTACAATACCTACGTACGTATAAGTTTTTAGAAAAATTAATGAATCAGTAAACGGTCGGCAAGTGCACTGGCAAGTCACAACGATCCAGAGCGGAAGCACCACCGTTAAAGGCATTATTATCCGGACGGTCGCTCCGCAAATAAATCGTCTGCCGGCGCTCCTTCGATTATCCTCAAATCTTCATTACACCGACACATGCCCCCCGGTATACCTCTTCTGTATAACGCTGAGGCGACGCTTTTCTAGCGTCAAGATGGGAATTAAAAATAAATTGTTGGGGAAGGTATATGTTGGTCGTCTTAAGGCGGTTAGTTCAATAAATATAACTAATTAATTTAAGAAAGATTGATTTTGATGCCGACCCCAAAGTAAGTTAAAATATATATAGAAAATAACTCAATTGTGATTTGCCTTGTGTTTATGAGTATAAAATTGAATGAAAAGCTAAAATAGTCCAATATAAATATTTATTTCAAATTTATTCGCAAAAGTGACAACATTTTCATAATCACATAATTATTTTAGGGTGCATTAAAATTATAAGAAAGAAAAAACTGAGAAAAAACAAAAATTCCTCGTGCTAGGAAATTTTATTTGTAAATAAAAGTTGAATAAATATTAGTACAATATATTCTTAGAGTATTAAATTGTGCATAGACATAAACTAAGCATAGAAAACTATGTGTGGAGGCAAAACTTTATTAGAAGCCCTCACACTAAATATTTCATCAGTCGGCGGTTTTTAATGGCGTATGCTATTAGCGGTTGTAACTTCCACATATTGCTTACCAATATTGCTAGACTTTTAGCTTAACTTATTAGCCGAAGTAAGCATAAATTTAAAGAAATACCCGACATGTTTCAAACTCTAAGAATGAAGCAATGAAAGTTGTTCCAAACTTTTAATGAAACACCGTGAGCTTTCCTTTCCACAAGATGTTTTTGATCAAAGCTTCCATTTTAAGTCCGCAACTAATAATTACGTCATAAGTAATCTCGAATTCAAAGAATATCACGCAAAGTTTTGAAGAAATAGGTAACATTTATTTTTTTAAATTGAAACCGGGCTCGCAATTAGATAATAGGTCTTTACATATGACATTGCCGAAATTTTCTACAGATTCATGAGTTCATAATTTCTGTAATCCAATAGCTATTTAAATCATTAGTTTTTTGTCTGACAGTTGATTTCATGGTTTTACATCTACGTATTAAGTTTTGTTTTTATTTTCAGTTTGATTATAAAAATTAAATCTTCAAAAACAGTTCGTCCTAAATGCCAACTATTTCCATGATAAGATTCGTAATAATTTTTTACAGCTGACAATTTTCTAAAATTAAATGAATGTTGCTGTTAGCTTAATACATAATTTGGAATTGTCATTCCTAAACAAAATGCAAAAATGTTTGTACTGAATATTGAGTTTCCTTCAAATTCTCTATTTTCTATAGGCATTTATATATATCTAACAAAGAATATTTATTGATTTTAGTAAAGAGATAATTTTTTAAAAATATGATTTTAGTCACCTGTTCTTCTGCTAAATCGGAATAGTGAAAAAAAAGTGTCATCTGTTTATCAATAAATATTCATAGGTGAGTGGTAGTTGGTTCCTCTGTTTTAGTACGGCCACTTCAGGAAGAAGTTACAGCCTTAGTTTACCGATGGGTCAAGTGACGCGCGGAGCGATTTCTACGTATAAATTTATAACTTATGCAATAGGTACATACGTAAATTATATCGTACACTTATTATTTATTATCTAACAAACATAATGTTAAACAACAAAGTACATCAAGTGCATCAAATATAACTTAAGGATACTTTTATTAGGCGAGTTTTTGAATAGTAACTATACATGAGTGTTAATAGTTATGTGTAGTTTCATACACTACTTTCCCAAGTAACAATTCATTCGGGCCTAGGTTGTGAAAACTTCCTTTAGTTTGTATTAGGGTCGCAAAAAGGTTAATGCTTTTCTATCTAGGCATATTAAGTACTTGAGAATGATTATTAAGTTCTAAAACTCATTGTTTATCATAACAACCTTTAAGCCGTTGACAAGAGTTTAAATTAACGTTATTTTGACTTGTGTTTCACGACCTTAAAGTCCTAGGATCTTATAGTTGTTGTAGGCTCGTGATTAGGTTCTGGAGAGGCTAGCATTATGCTTAAGTGAGATCTAAAGGTTAAATTTTTAACTTTGATATAACCACAAAGCTATGGAATGTTGAAATTACTTAGAAGTTATTTCTAAAACCTTTCTTAAGCCTTTAGGCTGTATAAAAGTTGTCTCGGCAAACAAATTAGGACTGCATGGTGAAAACCAAGACCAAAAGGATATAGTTCAGAGCTGAAGGCATGATTTATGTCCTACAAGAATATTTGAAAGCTTTAGAGGCATTCTCAAAAATTATCAGTTGTCTCCTTGAATTCAAATTACGATGTCTTCCAAAAAGAACCAACACAGGGTGATTTCAAAAAAACGGAGTGGAAATTTTAAACGGAAAGTGCGGAAAAATTCCTACGAATAATGAATACAGCGGTTAGTTTATATTATTAGGGTTCCGTGCCTCTAAAGAAAAAAAACCGGTCAAGTGCGAGTCAGACTCGCATACCTAGGGTTCCATATTATGGATGATAAATTTAATTTTGTCATGTTTTTTCACTTCTCAACCGCTTTAATTGTCCTGTAATAATTACGTAAACACATTACAATGATTTTTTTCATATTTTCTAGTCTACAAGTTTTGGAGATAAGGGGGGGGGGCTTACAATTTTTTAATGATTTTTCAAGCATTTCTCGAAATAGATGCAAATAGCCAAATTATATATTTTTACAATTAACTTTTTAATACCTACAATTTGATACCCATAATGTTTTTTATATATTTTTTTTTTATTTATTATAATTCTTTTTTATATTTGTCGCTTTTGCCCAATTTTTCAATTCAATCAACATGGGTATCGTTTGTATGGTTTATCTGGTCGCTGATTAAGAAAACAACAACGATTTCTAAATCCAATGTAGTGGACGTGAAATACCATCATCCCCTGTTGGGGTGCGATGGGGTTGAAATGTTGAAATGTGTAAATATCAATATGGGTGTAGTTTTTATGGTTTTTTGGGATGTTAATTACGAAAATGGCATGGATTTTGAAATTTCATATAGCGGACATGAAAATTCTTGAAAGTATGTGTGACAGAGCAATCGGCTGTAACAGACGGACAGACAGACAGCCACAGAAGTGATCCTTTTAGATTTCCATTTTTTCCTTTTGAGGTTTCTATCTATATATATATCCACAATATATCTATCTATCTATCTATCTGTCTATCTATCTATCTGTCTATCTATCTATCTATACCCAAGCAAAATATATTTGGAATGGAAGGTGGTACATCCCTTTTTGTCAAAACTTTGACAGCCTGCATCTCCAAAATGGCTGGAGCTAGACCCATGTTGATGGATGTCTAGAAAAAGGTCTTGACGAAATCTAACTGCCGAAAAAGTCAAAACTTTACAGGCCCGTATCTCCTAAACGGCTGATGCTAGAACCATGTTCATGGTATTCCAAAAAAAGGGCTCGGCGAGATCTAGATGACGGTAAAAAAATTGCTATAATTTTGATCGGCCATATCTCCCGAATGGCTAATTTTAAGGAGTTTGGATTTCAACTATAGTGGTCGGTCAAGCTGGAGCTATATGACCAAAAAAAGACCAGTTTTGACAATTTTTGAACAGGTCTAAAATGTATTCCGATTTGCATGAAACTCGGTATCAAGGGGCATTTAGGGTCGTCAATTACGCTGCCATATTCAAATTTGTCATTTTTTGAAAACTGATAGGGATTTTGACACTTTTTCGGAAAAACTTTGATCGGTGAGTCCCCGTATTTGGCACTCTGGCGAGGCCAAAAGCCGAACGAAGTTCCACGAGGCCGAAAAACGAGCATGCAAGTTTTTCGTCCGAGCACTACACCTTGACTCCCAGAGGGAGTGAGAGTACTTAAAATGTTTGTTTCTGAAAAAAAAAGTTATTTGTTTCCTGTAGGCCACGCGGGCGAAGCCGCGGGCAGAAGCTAGTTTTTTATATTTTTCATTTGTGCTAATTTTTTTTAACTTCTATAGTTTTCCTTTTGTATCTTTTAGGCACGGACCCTAAAAACAGAACCCTTATAGGATCACTTTGTTGTCCGTCTGTCTGCCCGTCTGTCCGTCTATCTGTCCAGACCCTTTGTTTCAAGAACGCGTAAAGTTATCAAATTGAAATTAAAACCATATAATCAAGTCATCGGTTACTTGAAGCTGCGAAAAAAATAAATTTCTATGTTAACGCAAAAAAAAAATATGGCTTTTTATGTCGCTAAAATCGTATATTTCGACACTCTCAAGGGAATCAAAATGCATAGGGTACTTTCCGTTGACCTAGAACTATGAAAGGCAAGTAGTAGCGTCTTTTACCACGAATACAGGAAAAAATCTAAAAACTATACATTTGTAATTTAATCTCAAAAAAACTATTTATAACTAGCTGTTGCCCGCGTCTTCGTCCACGTGGATTTAGTATGTAATGCGTTTCATATTTTACAATGAAAGCTTCAACATCCCGCTAAATCCTGTTATTCGTACGGTTTTATTTAAAAAAAAAAACCTCTTATACGTGTCTTATTTTTCTCAATATGATTTATGCGAAGTTGTTAGTAAGTGTATATATGTATATAAGTTATACATAATATATAAGTTTATATATGCCCAGGGATTTTGATTTTCCATATCAAAGTTTTTAACCCTTTTCACCCCTATTAGGGGATGGATAATTTTTGAAAACTTTCCTACATGTATCTCATTATTATGTTTTAGGGAAGGAATATTTATGCAAAGTTTTAAGTTGATACACTCAAGGGATACAATTTTCGATATTAAACATGCTATTTTACCCCCTCGGGGGACGAGTTTTGTAAAACCCTCTTACATGTTTCTCATAAATTATTAAAAAGAGTATTTATGCGAAGTATGTTGACTCTTCAGTATATGTTGATACTCCCACGGATTACGATTTTCCGAACAAGTTTCTACCCCATTTCATTATGAATTGATTTTCAAAAAATCCTTTCTTAGTCTGGTCACTGTTAAGTACTACTTATGGCTAAATTTAAATCTATTCAGTGGTAAAGGTAAAACATAAGTTAGACAAGTACCTATTTACTAAACATAATTGAAAAAATAAATAGTAACTTATTTGCACTCAAGGAGCAGCCTGTAGCTGCTTGATATCACTTGTGATGAACACTTGAACAGTTGATTTTGCTTAATGGTTGTGTTTGCGACTGGCGAGTATTGAATTACTCCTGACCATAACCTGAAAGCTGTGAAAACAGCCTTTCGGTTTTAAATAGCTCCGCGGAGTTACCTTTAGCTCTTACTTTGGCAATAATTAAGAGTTTTGAGCTGTTATAGTTCTGAAAAGGTTAACTTGAATGCTTTCTAGTAATTTCCTAACGTCAGCCATATTTATTCACTAAAATAAAAATAAAAACGAACTGAAAATAACATTTTAATACAATAAAGCAAAATTAAATAACATGTTATATACAATTTCAAATATACGTTTTTATATATGAGTATAACTTTTATTTCTAAAGCGACAAACTATCAAACACCTTATTTTTAATTTTTTTTTATTTAAAATTTCCTGAAAATTTGTAATTACGAAAGGCCCGTCTCGCATATAGGACTATTATCCTAAAGTTTCACGATAATGTACCAATCGCACTATGTTTTTCATTTTATCTGACTTTAACATGCTACTAACTATTTTTTAAGAATACAACACCTACATATGTAGCCATTTTGAAACTTGGTCTAATGACAGGGAATGGCGCCATTATAAATAAGTAATTTAAACCCACCATTAGTGTTTCTGCGTACAAACAATCTTAAACAGAAACATTTTAAAACCCGAAAGTCCTGGAAAAGCGGTATTCATGTCTATCAAAAAGGTTTTAAGTTGTCATAGAGTTACATCCAAGACTAATGTAGAACCTATTAGTTGTCTTGTATGGTTATATTAACGTTAAATTAAGGTTGTGAAGGTTATATTTGGGTTTTGAGTAATTAGTTAGAAAGGTTATAGATAAGAGCTACAGGTTTTGCTGTAGCTCTCAGAAAGGTTCTACAACGTGGGCCCTTTTTGCACTCAGGAGGTTAATATAACGTTAATATAAAGTAATTGAGACTACAAAGACTTATGAGCAGATTTCCATACAAAGGTATTAGAACCATTTCAGAACCTTTCCAAAACCTTAAAAGTTACTTGGGTATATCTACATTCATACAGTATATTGTTACCTACCTGTTTCTAGTTCAAAAATTATTATAACATCAAGCTGTTTTTGATTTTACTGGTATAGGATGGTTTTTCCTTTTCGTCGCTGTTTTCAGAATGACAGGTGTAAATCATATTATCATACTTATCCACAGACTTCCTTACCAAGTTATCACTTACTAAAGTAAAATTTTTCCGTAAACTATGGCGCAAACGCGCTTTGTTTTATTATTATTTTCTTGTTTTTGGCTTCTGATAATGTGTGTGACTAACACATTTAATTCCGCCAATGTCACGTCATAAACCAAAGCACTGTATTAGTGAAAAGTAATTTCTAGGAATTTGGTATCCTGTAAGTCCTTGTGATGATTGCTATTATCAATAAAAAAACTATCACTACACTCAAAATCTAACACTACATGAAAGAAAATACAGAAAATATAGAAATGAAGCCACAATCAGATTTTTCCGAAAATGACACGTGCGTTAGCTTACAAACACGAAAACGGAATCCCTGATAATGTGTGTGACTAACACATTTAATTCCGCCAATGTCAAATCCAATGTCAACCAACCAAAATGCAATAGTCCACCCGCCTCACCATGGATAATAAATGGCCGAAAATAAATTGAAATGTAACCTCCTTTCAACCTAATCTCCTAACCTCGTGTTAACTTCTAACCTCCTTAGTCGGGCTGGTATTGTTTTGTAAGTGTAGGCAATTCCTTATAAAACCTCTTTGGTTTTAAACCTCAGTGACTCACATCGACTTAGGATATTAAGTCTATGGTGACTCATAAGTTCCCTTTGCCTTCGTAATTAACGTAAAGGAGATCCACACTGCCAAATTATCCCTGTCATTTATTTAATTACATTGTTATGGTATTTGCGTTGTTTTTTGTAATTTTCGACTAATTTCTTGGAATTAAGCCTTAGTGTGCCAGGTTGCTTTAATAATGGTATAAGTTTATTCTCGAAAAACCTCATATTAAAAATAAATAACACAATAACAACAACAAATAAATAACATATTGAGTACAGGTGATAAGAGGAAGTAAACAAAAATGGGATATAATTGAGAAAAACAGTAGGAAAACCGGAACAAACAAAACAACAAACTTTGACATGGTCGGACCGTCGTATTTATTGGTTGGACCTATGCTAGCGCCATCTATAATTAGCTTTGCCTGTCGATCCCCATTGTACTTTTATAGCAGAAAAAGTTAGTTTAAAGCATTATTTTGTTAAGAAAACTATACTTTTGTTCTTTTTTCTGTATTTTCACTATGCACTATTTCTGAGTTAATAATCAGGTTTTTACGATAAAGGTATAAACGATACAGATGATAATAGTAGTTTATGCTATAAGGGCGAAAAGGAATAAATTACGAGGACGATTTAAAACAAGAGCGTAGCGAGTGTTTTAAACGTAACCGAGTAATTTATTGCTTTTACACCCGTATATCATACTACGTTTTTCAATGTATAGTGTGAGGAAATAAAACAAATATAATCTTGTGAACTTTAAATTATGATTAGCTCAAAAAGAGCCGCTAAACAGTGAAAAAAAGTATAACATTTATGGTACACAGGAAAGGCTGCAGGTTAGCCAACCATTGTAAATAAATAAAAAAAAAATAATAATAAAGCCCTAGGGCAAAATAATCGACTTTTTGTTCGGTTTTGATGCATAAAAAGTGGGCCTTTACGAGCACTTGCATTGAAAACACATATAAAGTGATGGTTATTAGATGCCTAACTTTACCATTACGATTATGTCTTGCTGAGAAACTTAGCAAGATCATGTCGGTTGTGTTATCTGTTTTTTTTATCATAATAATACTGAGTTTGATTACAACTTGTTGCAGTAAAGAGTGATAAATTAGGTAAATAGAAGAGGAATTAAAAAAATCAGTTTAAAAGTTTACACAGGCAGTCAGGATATAAACAGAGACGTAAACTGAAAAAATCGGTCAAGAACGAGTCAAACTCGCGCACTTAGTGTTACGTATTTCAAGTCCTTATTTATAGTTTACCTATAATTTTTTACGTGATGTCCAATAATCTTTTTTTCTCTTTTTTCGGTCCACCGGTTCCGGAGATAAGGGAGGGTATACTTCTTTTTGCTTTTTTTTTCCAAATATTTCTCTAAGTCTTTGATACCTACAATTACCTATATATTACTAATATAACAATTATCAATTACCTATCCAATCTTGGAAAAAAAACTTTTTTCTTTCTTGTTTAATATTAATAATTTGAGTATTTTCAAAATTTAAACTTTTATTAACACCGCATTGTTTTGTAAACAGCAAAATAATTAAAATTTCGTGTTAAACTTCAAGTCTATCTTTAACGGTTCAAAGGTTACGAGGCTGTGACATACGGACGGATAGACAACGGAGTCTCACCATAATTCCTTTTAACCCTTTAAGTACTTTGAAAATCTAATTAGAGGGCATTAAACATATTTCGATGTTTTTCGTTAAAAAATATAAATGTAAAAAAAGTGAATAGCTCTTGCTGTGTCCCACTAGAAGTCATGGTCAGGCGGTGACAGGCGCTCCCACCGGATATTGATTTACAGCGAGCAATGAAGCCTGTATCCGCTGCAACCTCTTCCACACTATCACGTAGCTTTGTGACCTTCGTAGTGGCTTTCAATGTAATTAACTCGCTACGCCATTTTCAGCCACCGTGAAATTAATTAACTTATCTAGTTTACTAGAATATTTTGACATCTAATTTTTATTTAATTTACAAAGCAAGGTTAGAGTTTTGCTATACGGCGTTGCTACGGCGGCGTGGCGAGACAAGCGCTACGACTCTATTGTGTATCCGTTTCGTAGACCAATTTATCTATATTGCTACAACATTTTACCAATCTTTTTATTTTGTTCAATTTTTAGATATTTTCAGTTTTAAAGTGATACTTTCAGTTTACATTCGGTTTTTAAGGTTTTTGTTTGTTAAATATATTTATTGAATAAAATAAATATATACTAAGTTATAGTATACATTTATAAATGCATCGAAGTTAGTGAACTTAACTGTTGTTGATTATCTGAGGAATCTCTTTACATACCTATGGATTCCATCAGCAGATTAAAGGCATACGAGTACATAATTAGACCGGCTCTTTGTATTAAGACCAGATTAATTTAATGTGTTAAATATAGTTCTTGTAGTGTTTTAATAAAATAATTTATATGTGTGGTGTGGTATTCTGAATCCCTGAAGAGGTGTCAAAAGTGTTTTAAATTATAACTATGAAGTGAAAATCAGTCCATACTCTTACACCCACGTTTTGATGACGACGTCACAGCGGTGATGGGGCCTATCGGATTACCTAAGTATGCCTACAGCTTAACGCACCTTCCAAAGCACGCAGACTGTACACAAATGTGCCCTTACAGGATCTGAATCCAAGACGTTTAAACCACTAGACCACCGAGGCACAAAATGACCACTTACAGAATGTTTACTCCGAATAACTAGCGAAAACAGGCGCACGCACACGTACGCGTCTATGCATGTGTGCGTCTGTTTTCGCTCCGTCGTCGAGTCGGCCTTTTCTGGTTATATCTATTTTGTGCCCGAGGTCAGTTAGTGTTACAGCAGCAGTTATATAGATTAATGGATGTGGAAGAAGCGAAAGCGGTGTGTCAGGATCGTAACAGATGGAAATCTGTAGTATCTACCGTCCCCCTTAAGAGACAGGTGTGAGACGTGAGTGTATGTATGTATGTATATTTGTATAGCAGGTAATAACAAAAATATATCTTGTGCTTATGCCAAAAGCAGGTAATGCTGGTAGTTCAAGGTTGACTTGTGATGGGAATGATAACAATCAAATCAGTATGCTTTCTGTACATCGTACTAGACTGAAATCAACAAAAAAGTTTTAAAAATTGCTGAGAATTTAAAATAGGTATTCATGCATCTCTCATTCACATGAAGTAAAATTGGTACCATAAATTGTGTACCTATTAGAGAAAGATGGGCAGTGGATAGTTTTTAACCTTATTACCATTCTGATAAGACTCAGTAGACCTTTCCGCAATGATAGGAGTACTTTAAACCGAGTGTAAAATGGCAGGTCACATAACTATATGTTCAACTGATAAATAAGGTTTTCAAAGAAACACAATCGTGCAAATAAAAAACCGGCAAAGTGCGAGTCAGACTCGCGCACGAAGGTTTCCGTACCATTATATCTATAAAAACGGCAAAAAAAAAAAACAGACGGACAGACCCTTTGGGTACGGAACCCTAAAAGAGAACGACTATTGTCGTAGGACACCTAGTTGGAACTAAAACTCCTTTATTGCCACTGCTGTACTATACCAATACATAGACATACGCTTGCAAACACACAACACATTAACACATGCTAGGTATAGCAAAAGTATCGTGTCGGTCGAAGTCTTACACTTTTTTCGGCCTAGCTTTCATTCCCCAAATGTCTGGAGTGTAACTTGTATTAAGAAACTTTATTACAGAAAACGAAATCAACATTTATATTAACATTTACAAGGAAAAGTGAAAAATGAAAATCATATGCCCGTTGAAGTGAAGTTATTTAAGAACGGTTTCGCAGCTGGATTGTGAAAAACCCGCCTTTTTCTAATTAATTGAAACAGAATACTTAAATTTAAAATTCACTCAATAGTTATTCAACATAACCTTAATTATTACCTATGTATTGTGTATGCTGTCATCGTTGCAAAGTTTCCATTGGTTTCTGTAAAATATAATTTCAAAAATTTGAATAAAAAAAATTTTGACATTCTAATTTATAGAAACCATTGGAAACTTTGCGATGGCAGCATAGACAATAATATAGGTAATAAGGATTTTTAAAATAACTATAGGGTAAATTTTAAATTTAAGTATTCTCTTTCGGTTAATTAGAAAAAGGTGGGTTTTTCACAATCCGCCTGCGAAACCGCTCTTAATATTACCAGGAGATCATACGGTTTGATTATATGTTACATGTTTTTCTACAGTATGTATTCTATAGTCACGGTTGGAATCAGTGCGACTCTAACCGTTTGATATGGTTTGATATGAATAACATCAGAGGAGCATCACAAATGGATGAGCCGGCGCTCCATGCTCACTGAACTTTATAATTTATTACGGATGTGCATATTATATGTGAGTTTTTAGCATCAGGCAGAGAAGTAAGTGATAATAAAGATTATTGCGCGCTTGATTTTTTTTTTATAAAAAGAATTTTCTTTAAAATTGGGTAAAACAAAGTCTGTTAACAGTAAATAAATCCGCAAAATGCGAATTGTTAGATACTACAAGCGTTTTTTTGAATTAGGTATGAAGTATTATTAAAGAATGGTGTAACACTCATGTGTTTATATTATTGCCTATGTACTCGTAACAACTGTTCCAACGATATAATTCTGGCATTTGTGACGCAGCAGATCCGGCTTTTGGACGACGATGCGGCGTTCACCGAGTTTCTAACTTTTGATAAGTGTCAGTTTTGTTATTTAAGGGCCTTACTATTGCCAAATGGGTACTTTCTAAAGCCTACTCCTCGTTTATGGCCAAACCAAAAATAATGAAAAAATGTATTATAAAAAATCAACTCTTAGACAACATATGCAACATTTTTCTTTTTCATACCACCAAAAACTCTACATGATTTTTTTTTTTACTGAATTGTGTTTTTTGACCTCAAATTCCCTACTGCTCCTGAGTGGCTTGGCCGATTGAATTCATCTATGCTTTGATAAATAGATAAACTTGATAGCTATAAACATAACATAAGATTATTCAATCGAGTAATCACGTCCAAGTGAAAAGTATAATTTTCTCCTATTTCGCCCTATCAAGGACGCAGCGAGCGTCGTAACAGCCACTTTGCATTGCGCGCTGATATGAACGTTATTTCAATGTCGTTTCCGTTGATATTCGTAGTGACAAATATCGAGCTGCTAATTTGGTGAAGGTAATCGCCTTAAGTTAGAATAGGCGGTGACAGAATAACAGCATCCTCTTTGCTTTTGGCTGTGAGGACGAAAGCTGAGTCACTGACCTTTTCAACGGATTCATACTAAGTTTCCACTAACATCGGTTAAGTAACTTGTATGTACTACAAATATGTGTGACTTGTTGAATACAAATCTTTTCACCTCACTAGCTCGAAAAACACCTGTGAATTGACATTTCGTATTACATTGGCTCACGAAACGTTCAGCAACTCCATTATTAAAAAAAAGGGATAGCAAACATCAGCATGGTGGCTATCTCTTTCACTCTATAAGGATTTCATACACATTGGGAGGCTACTCAGAATATTCCTTATTCTAAGGGAGGCTATACTGCAGCTTGTCGGATACCATAGACAAGGTAAACTTCTCGTAATTCTGTGTATAGCCTCCCAGCGTGTATGTAATCTGTACCATAGACTATGGAAAACTAATGAACTTCTACCGAAAACGGATAGAGTAAATGCCCCCGTGATGATTGTGTTTATTTGCGTTTTCGCTTGGTTTATCAGAGATTTTCCGATTTTTGGTGGCTTTTGATATTCAATTAACATTCCTTGAATTTTTCTTCAAATGCAACATTTTTATATGGTGAAGAAAAAACCATTGGATTCTTATAAGTTCACAAACTTCAACAAATTCGTTCAACGAATGATAAATATAAAAAAAGTAAAATAAATAAATACAATATTTTATAAAAATACAATATGGGCATTAAATTGTAGGTAGATTGTAAAAATATACAAGGTGTTAAGATGAAGTTGCGGAAGCCGAAAACTGACGATAGTACTCGTCCATTCGAGAAATTCAGAAAAAAAAAATTTTGAAACCGAGAAAAAAAATCTGTTGTTTCATACATTTTGGTCGGGTAGCTGTGTAACTTTTCTATGGAACAGCTGATTAAATTTCTCATCCACGATACGGAACTCAAGGTACGCAAGTCTGGCTCGCAATTGACCATTTTTTTTTCTAGAAAGCGAACTTATAGCTTTCGCGTTTTTTCTTAGATGTTTAGATCAGCCATTTGAAGTTGTGTCTGACCTTATACGGACCCTTAACATATGGCTTCCGAAGCAAGCAGCAGACCAAACACAAATGTGCCCCTACTGTATTTGAATCTGCGACCTTCAGATTAGTAGTTGAGTCGTTGGATCCACTAGACCACGAGGTGGCCATGAAGCGGAGGTGTTCTGGATAAAGTCATAAATTTATAACAAATCAAAATTTTGATTGTGGTAGGTTTATGAAACAAGTTCTATGAATTAATTATTATCCGTTATTAACTCTCACATTTCAAAGGGATGAGCGGGGAATGCTCCGAGCTGCGAGAAGCGGGAGGGGTGCGATTCTCTCACTCGACAGATCACCTGAAAGCGCACCACTTAATATCTCGCATCCATCGCCGGTTCAGTGAGCATTTGCCGGATCGTCACATCTCTAAATATGGTCGCTGGGGCGGTGGATACATGTTACATGTGCGAGTGGAGGTGGGTCTTTGTGTCTTGTTTTATTTTATTAGGTTGTAAGCCTTTTGCACATGGCTGAAGGGGAAGCTTTTCTTTTGGACTTTACTTTTGGTTTCGTTTTACTACATTTACTAAAATGATCAATGCTCAGCTCTCTTTGGTTCCAGCACAATGATAAATATCCTAAAATCTTTCTTAAAAATAATCTTTAAGGTAAAAATGTGTAAAATTCGGTAACAATTTAAACTAACACTAAGATATGTTATATATTATATATTTTTAAAATTGAAATTTTACATAGAAATTACTTATTTTTTAACTGACCTTTTTTTTGTTTAATTTTAAAACTATTATAAAAAAATTGTGTGATTATGGCTAGCTGAAAATGTAGCATGATGTAAGCTAGACACCTACCTGCAATTTAAAAATTAAATTGAGGTCTGAAAAGGGACAGGCCGAAAACCAGCGTTGTATTGCTGATCTTCAGCTCACACAACAGATGCTGAGTCTGCCCCTTTTTATCACATATGAATATTTACGTTTTTTTTTTTAATTAATAATTATGATTTTAATGTTTTTCTTTTTCCTGTGCTGTATTTGTGATTTTTTATGTGATAAATAAACTATTTTTCAATTTTCAATTTCAATTTTCAATTTCAATTTCAATTTCAATTTCAATATGGCTATCCTACTCGTTTGGTTTTAAAACAAAGTACTTAACAATAAATAAAAATAAAGCAGTTATTTTAAATGAAAAAGCATTGATACATTTTTTTATATATATTAATTAAATATAATCTGTTTCAAATAATAAAAAGATAAAAAAGGCTTCAAAATAATATTTATTCAATTAATTTAAATTAATCATTAATATTAAGTATCTCTACTTTAGCTGCAAAAAGGCAAAATAGCAAGTAAGAGCAAAACCACGGGCCTGAGTTAGCATAATTTCACCGCTATGTCGTTGCCAACAGACCGCAGTGCGGTGAATTTCACATTGAATTGTATTACATTTACTGTGGTTAGATGTGTCCTCAAATGCGATTGATCAAAATCATTTCATACGGTTTGAATCAAAGATGAAGGTATATATAGGAGCTACCAACCCAGATTTGCAACGGATAAACGTATCTCGCCTCGTTTTATTGTGAAAAGGTTGTTTATTTATAGCAGGGTTTTCTAAAAGATAATAAAGTACAAGGAACTATTCAAGAGTTTAATAATATTCATTGAGCTCGGGCAATTTTCCGGCTGAACGACGTCGCGACTTTGATCAGCTCGGCCGGCCCCGGGAATAGTCGGGTTGACGAACAAACTACACCTTCACAAGCTAATACGCTATTTTCCTACAAAACTGCTCCGAAATATTTATGAACATGCAACTCTTTAGTTAATTACCCAAGTTGTTTTGTAAGTTGGCAGAAACTTCGAGTTTTCTCATAAAATCAAAGTCTTATCGATAACTCGATAAGATAGATGGTCACCTCCTATTTTAGTGAGATAGTAAAGCCGATTCTGAAGGCTTTTACTTTCGTTTTAGTGCTGTCAAAACTAAATTTTGTTTATTGCAAAATAGTAATTAAATGCTAGGAACACAAGCTTTGAAATAATTTTAGTTTTGACAGCACTAAAACAAAAATTAAAGGCTTCGTAATTAGCTACAATAAAGCTGATTTTAAAGGATTTAGCTTTAGGTTTAGTGCTGTCAAAATTAAAATTTAAGCAAGGTAATAATAAAGCTTTTATTAAGTCCATTTTTTTATTTTATTCTAGTTTTGACAGCACTAAACCTAAAATTAAAGCCTCCATAATCAGTTTTAATAAAGTAATCAAGTTATAAAAGGATGAGGTAAGATTTACGAGTATCTTGTCGCAAAACACAATGGGCACGTAAAACGTCTTTCTCTACTTATTAGCCACTAATTATATATGGTCAAATAAAACAGGATAAAGAATACATGTCTACAAAGGATGTCTACAGGATAAAATAAGGTAATAAAAATTGAGGCCCATGAGAGCCCAACTCCGAGCTAGTTATTATTAGTAATCGAGTTACACATATTTGAGTATAGAATCCTAAAATAAATTTTCTCAATATCCTTAAGAACTAGTTTCTGATGAGCTAATAACTCAATTTGTCCCTAATAACTTAGGTTACGTGCAACTTTTCTGTTAAATAGGTCATAAAAGGATGAAGGAAGATATTTTATCCTGCCGCAACTCTAAAAGCATTTTCCAAAATACTTGTTCAGTAACATAATTCAATTTTACACCCCAAATAAGTCAGTTTCGGGCCCGTCGTGTAGGTTGGTAATCTCAGCGTTTATCTATGAGTGTGTGATGTCACCCTTTGGATGCCTAAAGGGAGCACAGGGACGGGGCAAGGGTTGAACATCTTACAAGTGTGCCGAAATGTGGAGACACACGTGTACCTTTTAAACATTACTTCCACTGTGTGTAATTAAGTGTACCACAACGATCCCATGAGGTGCGCCCGAACGCAAATATATATTTTGATGAACTTCAATAGATTTTGTGTAGGGTAATATAGGTTACACTTTGTTTGAACCGATGAAATAGGGGTTACCAAATAATGTAAAGCGTAATTGATTTGTGTAAACTCTTGTGGTTTTACCTGATGTCAACACAATCCTTTTATCTCCAAAGTGCACTGATTTAGTTGTTACGTTTCAGCGTAGCAGAGCGGAATAGATATTTTTCCTGTCAACAAATTGCTGGTGAAATCCAATTTGGCGGCTACTTGATTTTCAGCGCTTTCAGTATACTTTTAGTGAAAACTTGTGGAGACACCGAACTAGCGGGATATATTGAATCATTTTTCAGCATCGTATGACATTTTTTGTAATAAAAATAACAGTATAGGGAGAGAATCAGTAACCGAAGAACATTTTTGCTTTTATGAATCTTAAAAGATGCTTGTACCTATTTATAAGGTATTAAATCTAGATAAAATCTTTCTTTTGGTAATATTTACAGGGTAACATTGAGGCGGGTCTATGGATTGCTACATTAACTAAAGGCACGGAATGTTGTGTGCACAATGTAGTACCTAAGAGGTCGTAATTGCCACTCGACGTCAATATGGCCGGATTAGCAAACGCTTCCATGGCAAGGGCTCTCGGTCGAGACATTACACTCTCCTTGATTGACGTCGGTCAAGTTTTATACCGACTGGAGCACCTTTTAGTGGCTTTCTTTCCAGATATTGCACTTTCATTGAAAGAACTACACTCAGGTAGTTCACGGTTAAACTGCTTCTGTAGTAAATTGGTATTTGTTAATGACTTTTCAATCCTTGTGTAAGTGTTACAAGGGTAGAGCTGCTAACCGAACTTCTTATTTTGGACGTGCAAAGCTGTGCTGCTTATTTTATTAAAGATAGGAGACATACCATTATCGGGAATTCCAAGTTAATCAGGCGTTGCTTGTATTCTCAGCAGCGTTTCAATATTTAATTTGTTGGTTTACTCATTACTCTTTAGAAGTTTATTTCTATGTAGTAAGTATACTGTTTTAACTTACACATAAGCACTTTCTGTGTTAAACTTTGTGGTTGTGACGTTAAAAATACTTCACTTAAAACAGTTGAGTAAAATAATATTGATTTATAATAAAAATCAATATGTATATTCCTGGCCACATCAAAAATCAAAAAAGAAATAGTGTCGCGTGTATCGCACGCGGACAACAAAGCGCGTATGCGCGCGCATGTCACGGGTCGCAGAACGCTTCCGGTGAAGCGTCGCGTCGCGCCCTTCCGGTGCGCGGGCGCAGCGTCGCGCGTGACCGCGGCCTTAATACTACCCTGCCAAAGTCCTTACTGCATTCATATAAGCTCGAGATTGCACTAATCTGCGAAACAAATTACGTGGCTGGCGCACCCAACCGCTATAAACGCGCCATTGTATCAGAATAAATGAATTCGAACAGATGGGTTACTATTGACAGTTACTGTTTTTGTAGAGCGAGGAAAATGTGGCTGCTGGTGACCACATATCCGCATGTCACAAGAATCATATTAGGCTGGCTGGGGGTGATTAAGAACCAATCAGTTTTTAATTGGACCTTTGAGAAACAAGCTGAAAATGGGTGAAGATTTTCCAGCAAACCATTCAAATTTCCAAATATTCCTTATTTTAAGTATACCACTCAAATAAATACCACTGGCTTCTTTATAAAATGAAAAACAAGAACAATAAAAACAATTGCTGTAAAATTTTATAGTGACTTCAGAAAACATTTAGGAATTTCAAGAAAATCTCTCGAATAGCATTATTTCGATTTAATTAGGTCCTAACAAAGACAAAACATATTTCAGAATTATGACAACACATCAAATAACATAACAAAATAAACAGTTTTCCGATATAATTTATATAATTTTTCCGAACTACGCAAAAATGTTGCGAAAAACGTCAAAATAACAGAGGTTTTCCGTGTGCGGCAGTTGATTAGAGCGAGATGGACAGTTAAAGATAATAGCAATAGAGCAGGACTTGTTTCCAGGATGAATCTTTTGTGTTTCATGACTTAAATCTAAATTTTACTTAAAATTAACAACACAATAACATTTATTTGGCCACAAAATGTAGTTACGTAGGGAACATTCAATAAACTATTAAATAACTTTTTAATAGTTTATACGGGTCTTGTGGACACGAAGGATAAAACCTTGCTTTTTTTATTATTATATTTTATTATACCTAATTATAATAGCGCTGACTGCTAGAGATCATGCGGCTAGAACCTTGCCAATAAACTCCTCTTGCCGAACATGTGCTAACAAGGACTACGTCTCCATCATGAGCAAGTTCTTTTTAGTGTCCTTTGCAATTTATCGTTAAATACTCAAGGTTCTTTGAATTTTAATTTCATGACATAAGCCCTTTGTATTATGTAAGCCTGCTTTCAAGTGAAGACAAATTGAGAGACTGTTAGAGAGCCAAGCGTTTAAAACACCGAAAATACACAAATGCATTTAAAAAAGTCAGATTCACAGTATTGAATCTTTGTAATCCTCAGCTTGAACTCTTACCCAAGTGAGACCCCCTGACCGAATTTATTTTGTCACCTTTCATGAGAATAAAATTTTATGCAGAACGCGAACTGACATTTATTATGATTTTAGTGATCTTTCAGACTTTTTTCTCGATGATACTTGTGTCAAATCTGAACAATACTGTAGTTTAACTTCTTAAACACACAAATTAAAACTAAACGGTTCACCTCAATATATATTATGATCGGGATAGTCGATCAGTTTCAGCAGATTCAGACTGCCTTCATCTGGGCGAGTGACTTACCGTTTCTTGACCTGTTGATGCTTGGTGGTACATTGTCCCGATGGCAGGTTGGAACTGCTCGTATGCTTATTAACAGAGCATTGAGTCTGTGCGATCCACAATATGTGAATTCAGCTATG
This sequence comes from Ypsolopha sequella, assembly GCA_934047225.1. NCBI lineage: Eukaryota > Metazoa > Arthropoda > Insecta > Lepidoptera > Ypsolophidae > Ypsolopha > Ypsolopha sequella. The sequence continues at coordinate 13,519,622 of OW203985.1, forward strand.
TCAGATACGTACTTGAGAATAATGGCTACAGCTGGAGGCAGTGCAACTGGATAGCGAAAGACTTCACCTATCAGCGCCCACAAGTGGTTTAAAGATCACCGGCTTATTTTCCATTTGTGAAGGGTGTCACGGACTAAATAGGATACAGCATAAAAACAGTTTTCCATCCTCACAGTTAGGGCAGTTACTGCGTATTAAAATATTAATGTTAAAAAAACACCGAAGCAAAACTTAGATCGTGGCTCACATTTTACCGGTCATCGGTGACCGAGTGAACCAGGCGAGTTTCTTCTCGCGACATAAATACGTGGCACCCTGCTCGGCCAAATGATGACTGAATAGGCAGCTCGTATGTGATTTTAATAATTTCAGTCGCTCGCTGCCACACAGTACCGCCCTACCAGAGTAGTAAGACAGGTTTCAATAACAAAAATACACAAAATATTACTGGCACTTGTATTAGCAGTACAGTTGTATTTTTTGAATTTTATTATTGTATATATTTTGGTAAATTACCAACAAGATTTACGCTTGATTCAGTGCTTCTTACTGAATGTTTCCTATAAAAATCTGGCCTACTGGTGGTGTTATAAGGAATTGTCAAAGTTTCCTAAAAACACGAATAGATTCAGTTGGTATTTTGAAAAAAATAACTGTCTTTTTTTCTTCTTTAACGCATATTCTTTAAATTAGTGTTTGTTTCAACTTGTCAACGCATTTTACTCGGAAGTTTTCGGGGTGGTGTACTGTTAATTAACTTAATTAGTCTTTCAAACAGGGGTTGCTTTATAAGGCATGCGGAAAACCAGTTATTTGGGACCTTTAAATGGCTTTTTGATGCAATTAATATATTCACATACAGTATCGTGAAAAACTAAAGGGAGATTAAATTATAACAGCTAATGGACGTCATCCCCGGCTTCCATCTGAACTGCAATGGACAACCAGTAAAATGTTATTTTATAAAAATTGGGGATGCACTGTAATTAAATGTTTCTATGATAGGCAGCGCGCAAATAAAATTCATGGCACAAACTGGTTTTCCAGGGAAGTAAAAAAAATGCTGTCTAAAACCATTTAAAAGGCGGGTGGCAACGTCATCTAATTTGTGTGTTTGTGTGTATTTTGTGCAACTGTGACTTAGTGTTAGAATTTGGGACACGAGTGCTTGTTTATGGAACGAACGATGTGAGATTCGTAATGGAATGCACGAGTGTCCCAACGTGTAATTATGTCCAGTTGTACACAATACTTTATCTACGACCATCAAAAATTTCGTCTTCGCGGAATTATAATATTTTAACTAACAATTTCACGAAAAATTAGAAAAAGAACACCCGTCATGATATTGTCGTGATACTCGTCATGATACCTGAGACCATGGAATTACTATGTACATTCCTGAGACTAATCAGAAGCGAGAAGGGTGAAGGGGTGTGACTTGAGAAATTAAGACAGCGTTATCGTTTGTAATTGTTTCTCTAGCGGTGTTATAATAAATTTGGACAATCACAGGTTAGAATTGCGGTGTTATAATGTAATATTATAACATCGGTCAAACAATGTAGGTACTGATTAAACCGCTTATTGCACATAGTATGGAGGTAGGTAAAAAATATTGTTACTTCATGTCTTTTCGTATATGTCCTAAAACTTCCAAGGGACCAAGGAATTATAAAAAGTTATGCCAGCAAGTATAGTCTTTGTAGTACTGAGGGTCATAAGGTCATCGGATCTTGACCCCGTCAGCAGAAACAACGTAGGCACCTTCTTCCTGGTGATAAGCTTGGGCTGTGGCTTGTCACCACCTTCATGACAAAACCATGCCGCCAAGCGACTCGTCGTGTTCCGGCGTGACGTCATGAGTAGTCGTACAAGTGAGTGGTTACAGGCAGTTGCGTAGTATCAGCATTCGTCGTAGATGTTTGCGGAAGTCCCTGGGAAGATCCATTAACGCCTCGCCTGCTGTAACTGTTCCAATTTCTGGACGAGCGCTCTTCATTCTGGGTCTTATCGAAACTTTCCATCAGGTGCGGTAATGGCCAAGCGCAACCTATGTAAAAAAAAAAAACGTAAATTTATTGAGAATCATAACGACAATCTACATATGGAGTGGCGATTCAACGCTGAAACCTGTCGAGCCATCATAAAAACCTCTATCAGTCACCATTCACGTGTCCGAATTTTGTGAATACAAGGCGATGCCATACAGAGAAGGTCGGAAACAATTATACAACAGTGGCAATGGTCAGCGGTGCGCATATCCGCTCCACGCAATGCCCTGCTGCTTTACTCGCGGATCATATTTTCCACTTCAAATAGAATCTATGGATTCTCCTGCCCTCCTCGCATCCATTAAAAGAGGAACTCACAGGGGGATGTGTAGCCTGAATCATGGATCATAAAAATCTGGTCTCGTTGAACGTGATTTATGCCCAAATCTTATTTCCGTATCATCAATTGCAACCGTAACAATACACCATAAGGATTAATTTCAATTGAGAGAAGTGTATCTCTTTACAGGTAAAGGATTTTGTGTCATTTCATTTGATAGGTTTTCCGGTTCAATGGCTGAAGGTAAATAAATCGCGGTCATACTTCTGTACTTGCTTGTTTTTGACCGTACTCTACTTATGAAGTAAGAGTAGTTTGGCCAAGTGCGAGTCGGACACGCGCACAAAGTGTTCCCTACCACTATGATACGGGTATTGAACCCTAAAAACATTATGGTAAATTAAAACAATATTATATATGCCATAGCCACATCAAGGCGACAAAAACAAGCCACTTAAATGGTAACACTTTTCAAACATTTTGGCACGCTCTGATTAGAGAACCCTATATTATTTGTTGTTGACCAAATTTGAAACAAATAACGTTAAAAATGTTCAACTTTTTCAAGGTTATTTGGGGGTTATTTTCTGTGATAGAGGCCATAGTAACAGATATTCCATAAAAAATTCAACTGGCTACCTTTCAACTAAAGCTGTAGACCCCTGTGACAGACGGCCAGACTGACAGACAGATGGACTGACAGACAGATGGACTGACAGCGAAGGTTTAGTAATAAGGTCCCGTTTGGAACCCTTTAGGCACGGAACCCTAAAAAGGATATTTTACTTTGATAGGTAAGAAAATATTTTTTGATTACTGTAAATATAAATTCGTATCTGACTAAACCAATACGTAGGCGTTTTAGATAGTGTAGCCGATTTTGAAGGCTTTAATTTTAGTTTTAGTGCTGTCAAACATAAAAATATTCCAAAGTAATTTAGATTCTGTTCCTAACTTTCAAGGACTATTTTGCAATGAATGAAATTTAGTTTTGACAGCACTAAAACTAAAATTAAAGCCTTTAGAATCGGCTTTATTGTGTTTTGTTTTCAAGTTCCGAGATATCTCTAGACTTTGCCGAAGCAGCCTTATCTAGCACCCGTTCAACCTATACAATATCGGTTGGTACTTGTATCCAGTCAAGTGGCGTGTCCTAAGGCATATGTAGCATGTTACTAGTTTGTATATCGGAGCAGATAGCAGCTACCTTGCTGTCCGATGCTAACACATGTATGTCGATTTTATAAAATTTCGATTTATTTAGGCTCGTTTTTATCATCAGTGATAGATAACTGATAAATGGTTGTATGAGTGTTTGACATAATAAAAATAAATGAATCAACTTTTATTTTACATGAAAGTTCATACATATTTGTGAATAATTCTACCAAACTACATAATAGTTTGTAGGCAGTATAAGCTACCTTTTGCTTTCCAATATATATGTGAACATTTCTAGATTTTTTGTTGAACGCTTCCGTAAATGCAGGAACAAAACGCCTTTAAATCATGTTTGTCATCACATCACAAATGTATACAAAAATGAAATATTCCATCTTATGATTCGTACCCATATCATAAAAGCCTGAAGATGTTATTTTAACGAAACCAGTCGCTAGTCTAATAAAAAAACAGTGGAACAGTTACCAAGAATTTGTTTTATTTACAATATTTGCAGGTTTGTTTAATTTTCAAGTTTTAGATTTTAATTAGAATAAAAAACAAACATCTTATCTCTGGTTGCCTCCCCGGGATTACAAGTTGTAATGAAAATATGTACCGTCACGATACGCCATGAATCCGTGAGGAGGTGCAAGTAGTGTTGCCGAACGTGGACTGAGAAGTGCATGTGACGGTTTACACTCGTACACCCCCGTTTCACCAATAATTATTACGTCCCAGCATGATGGGTATTTAGCCATGTCGCCGTACTTCGGGCACAAATGGTCCTACAGACTTTTGAAGCACGTAGATCGAACACAAAAAGGTTTTCCTCTAGTGTTAAACCTGCGGCCTCCGGTTTTGTGGACCGCTCGAACCGTCAGATCACTGGAGGTCTTGTAGTGTCAATTCAATGTTGTTTTAACATGTTTTTTTTTCAATCATGCATGTTGATACAATAACAATAATGGAAAATCGACAACACATATTGGATGGAAAGATGGAGCCCTTGACGAGGGCTTCATATTTGGCCCTTTTGCTGTAGAAATTCTTGGGCCGTGGATCCCAGAAGCGGGGCAACTTTATAAAGAAATTTCGTCGCGCTTGGTCGACGCTGCAGGTGACCGAAGGGCTAGAAGCTACTTTGGCCAAAGAATTGTAGTTTCGCCATTCAAAGTGGCAACGCCGGCATCCTTTTGGGCACCCTTCTTAACGACCGCAGCGATTTGGCCAGCATTTTCTATTTATTATATATATTTCAGATTTTAGGTTTACTTTGTTAGGTTTTTATTTTAGGTCATCTTACTTAATCAAATTAGTTAATGAAATATATATATATATATATATATATATATAATATGTACATAACATACACTTATTACAGGTCGGTTTTAATGTAATATAAGTAATTCAATAATCTATGTGTAAAGGTAATAGTTTTCTATAATAAATAATAATATGGGGAAATACACAGGGAAATAATAAAGGTTGGGTTTACTTAAATTTAATAAAACATATACTTGAATAAAATAAAAATATTGGAATAAGGAATAAAAAATAATATTATAAATATATGCAATACATACAATAAATATATGCCTGACTCCGCCTATTCGATTAATCTTGCTAAGAAGAAGGGCAAGAAACTTAGCAAGATCATGTCTTTTTTTCATAATATTAGACACTAGATATAAGTTTTTGAATGTTATTTATATTTTTAGTTTGTTTATAAAATAAAAATATCAAACAACACATATCCCGATTCAGGCTTAGTGAATATAATAGTCTTATAGTTTATACATACAGGATACAGAGCCAGATATAATATGTATTCGTTTCGGAGCTGAAATTAAATAACAGAAATACTTATTTTGTCCTTAGGAGTGGTTTCCCCCTAGACGGCAGACCTGAGTGCGTCCAGACCGGCAGAGTACTTAACCTAATATTCGGTAATTGCATTAGGGGCAGCAACATTAATTAACTGGCTCTCTGAGTTGGTCAGCTAAGACGGTGTATTGATACGTGCTTTGTGGTCACGAGCGGGGCCTTTGTGCAACCACTTGCATACATATGTACAACACACATGCATAAATCTGTGTGTGTGTACTGTATATAGGGTAATGTAATGTTTTATATTCGTTTACGGGTCGATGTTTTTAAAAGAATTTGCAACATAGGCTGCTAAAAGGTAGTTGTGACCTCACAGGTAATTAGCGATTTATCAGAATATCATAAAAAACAAAAACATATCGCCACAAAATATTGGCTTTAGAGGATAACAGGAGCCAAAGTCAATTGAAGGCTGTTTTGGAAAAACAACCAATGTCCAATTTTTTCGAATTTGTTTTTTTTTGCTCTATGGATTCTCTATTGTACATTTAATAATCTGGTAATATTAGAATCATCAAAAACAACCAAAGTACATTCAAAATATAGCTACAAAAGAGAGTGCTTCCGGGAAAACCACCAACGTCAGTAACGTTCCTATGAAGAATAGCCAATAAAAGTAAATTTTTTTAAACTTTTTATTTACAAAATTAAGTATTTTATATATCCAAGTTTAATAATAAAAAAACGTAAATAAGGATTTTTCCATGTAACGAATTTTATGAGGTTTTATTTACCTATGCCCAACAGTGGGTAGATGTGGGCTGATTGATGTTGATATTTACTTCCTGCAAAATGTCGGAAAAGTGACATTGGTTGTTTTTCCAAAACACCCTTCAATTTTATTCCCATGGAAGTTTCCGCTTTCTCTCTTCTGATTGGTCCGCGTTCGTGCTTCTGATAGACTAGCGTCATTTAACCAAAGAGGTCGAACGCATAATTTATAAAGAAGTTGCTGGCTTGTTAGGCTTTGACAGCAAAGCGCACTGGAAAAAAAATATACTTTCTTTTTTCTTTTCATTTCTTTTTTCTCAGAAATTTTCACGCTAGTCGTCGCTAAGTTATTCCAAATAATAATTAAAAATGAGTTCGACTAGTGATATAATAACTGGTGCAACAATTATAACCACATAGTACCAGGTACTCGTTTACCTATACTCTATTTCACCAGAAGAAATAATGTTTGTAAACAACTTTATAACCTAAAAGTGATGAAAAATAATATTCAAAAGCATTTTTCTATCTATAAATACATACATTTTAGTTTGAACTCATAAAAGTAAACTCCCGTACAATAATATGTTTAATTGTACATTACAAATTGCAATTGAAAATATATTTCATCACTTTTAGGTTAGAAAGTTGTTTACAAACATTATTTCTTCTGGTGAAATAGAGTATAGCTTTTTCTTTTTCTTATAGGTAGTGATAAAAAATAGTTTCTATCACTCGGGGCCAAGATATTTTGTTCTCGGGCAGCATATATTGAATTCCTCACTACGCTCGGGATTCTAATGCTTCGCTTCGCTCTGAATTCAAAATAACGCCCTCGACGTACAAAATATTACTTGGGCCCCTTGTAGCACAAATAACTATTGTTTAGACCTTTAGGGCATGCAGTGTTTTCACCGTCAGCAATGTTAGGTATACAAAATTATGCACATACATTTGGAAAATCTCATTGGCGCATGCTCTACTGGCAGGATTAGAAACCAGATCTCAAGAAGCAAGACGGGAGCCATAGATATCATAATAATTATTATTCAGTGACTGGAGCGCAAATTAAGGGGGTATTCTCCCGATTTGTGTCTTTTCAAACCCATTTTAATTCGTGAAATAGTGATAAATAAATAAAAAAACTGATATTTTACTCTTTGATTTTAATATTTCGGTCATTCGATACACGCTTACCTGCATTTCGCTGCATCGAATAAAATCGCAAAGATAGGCCTAAGCAAATTCAAATTCAAATTCAAATAGTTTATTTTGCAAAGCAGGTATAGATATATACACTTTTTACACGTCAAATTTAATCTAATAAAGAAAATATATGTAATAAAATAATAAATGTACATGAACTAAATTAAAGGTTTATTTAATTTATGTAGCAATATATTTACGATTAAAATGATAGGTAAAATATATATTATACAAGGTAAAATCCAATCAGCCGCCCGAACCCATACCGGAGACCCAGCCAGGGACCAGGGGCTCTACCGCGTAATTCTCATTTGTATCAACTTCAAGCAAATGGATGCGAAATTCAACGCGTGCAAAAGAGATGGCATGTTAGGCGGGCGTCGTCGCACGCACGTCAAATTTCAATCTCAAGTTGATGTTGATGAAAATGAGAATTACGCGGTAGACCCACAGGAACAAGGTTCAATGATCACCAACCGAGCCCCCAGCACGAATCCAGGCGGCCGACCAAATCCCATCCTATATACTACATACTAATAGGTTACATATATAAATACATGCCTACCTCCGCCCATTCGATTAGTCTTGCTAAGAAGAAGGGCAAGAAACTTAGCAAGATCATGTCTTTTTTTTCAACATAAAACTTATACTATACAATATATGACTTATATCTACTTTAACCAAGGGATAAGAAAATACAAGACAGCAGGAATTCAGGTTAATGAAAAAAAAGAAAAACATATATATCTTTGTCTACCTGTCTCATATAGTCATTTTCCTTTTACAGTCTGTAATCAATTAATGTTTACACCTTAGAGGAATCATAAGTTAAGAAATTATACTATTTAATTAAATTATAACTTACTATCATTATCACTGTAACACCATGCTTCACCATCATCCAAATATTCATTTATTTTATAATATGCCTTTTTCAATAGGCCCTGCTTAATATACAGTTTAAACTTATTCTCTGACAAAGTAAGGACCTCCTTTGGAAGTTTATTGTAAAATCTTATACCATGTCCTACGAAAGAAGTATTCACCTTAGCGAGTCTGATTTTTGGAAAAGCCAATTTATGCTTATTTCTGGTTTCCTTGCAATGTTGCTTACCAAGCCTTGGGAAAGACTCAACATTTTTTCTGACATATCTAAGGACTTGGTAAATATATTCACAAGGAACCGTTAATATATTAATTTCTTTGAACTTTTCTCGTAATGAATCCCGGTGCTTCATATTATAAATAGCCCGAATTGCTCTCTTCTGCAAAACAAAGACTGCGTCTGTATCCGCGGCTCTACCCCATAACAGCATGCCGTATGACATAATGCTGTGAAAGTAACTAAAATAGACTAGTCTAGCAGTATCTACATCAGTAATTTGTCTTATGCGTCTAACAGCGTATGCGGCCGAACTAAGTCTACCACATAGGGCTTCTATGTGGGGACCCCACTGAAGACGAGAGTCTACCGTAATGCCCAAAAACTTAGTTTCGTTAACTAACTCCAGCTTGGACCCCTGCAAAAGCAAATTACCATCCACTTGAATTACATTTGGTAACGTAAATTTTATACATTTTGTCTTTTTTGCGTTTAAAACTAAATTATTTACAGTAAACCAATCAAGCACTAGTGATAAAGTTGTATTCGCGCCGTCAAGGATATCTTTACGTCTATTAACTTTAAAAATAAGTGACGTGTCGTCTGCGAATAATACTATCTTCATTAAGTCTTTAACTAAATAAGGAAGGTCATTTATGTAAATTAAAAACAGCAAGGGCCCTAATATGGAACCCTGTGGGACACCCATGGGACACACAAGCTATGTTCTAAATATAATAATGTGTGTTATACGAGTATTAGGTTTTAGACAATAAAACTTATACTAAAATAACGTCGCACAAAATGAGATATGAAACGGACGGCCGTGATACCAAAATAAAAACACCTTGAAATTGCGAGATTACTGAGCGGCCCGCTTCCACTGAGCAAGATAGAAAAATGTAAAATGAAAGCGTTGGAGCAGGACAGATTGCTCAGGCAAAGGTAAAGGGTATACGAGTATAAAACAGCGCTCCTCGCGGCCACACGTTATACCTTTTTGCCCGAGTATCTTATGGTGAAGAACTTTCATGGTATACTGTGACGTGTTAGAGACAGTGGAGTACAATGGCTAGGCTGAAAATATTATAAAGTTTACAATGACTTCAAGTCCTAAAAAGCCTTAACAACATGGCCGACTGACTTCTTTTTCCTAAGACACAACTTTTTCAAACTTTGCTAGATCTTGTGATGCTTCCTCAAAAGAAATACGCCGCCAACTTCTTATTTTTAGGGTTTCATACCCAGAGGGTAAAAAGGTAGCATTATGGTGAGGCCATTCCTTCCATTTGTATGTACACTGTTACAGTCTTAGAGCGTTTTTCCACGGTTCGATATTGGAAAGTGGATGCCGGAGCCGGATAACGGAAGCATCGCTGAAAGCCATTTATCCACTTGTAAGGTTTCATTTCCGATATCAGAACGAGCCGAGCTCATTTTAGGGCGCATTCAGATGAGCGGCGACTGCAGATGACTGGACGCATTGCCACGGTTTCGACGTTGCTCTACGGCATTTTGTCTTTGCCGTCGGCTGCAGTCGACTGCCGCTAACTGTCGCCAACTGCCGCAAAACATTGCCGACTGCCGTAGAGCAACGTCGAAACCGTGGTGATGCGTGCGTGCAGTCATCTGCTGTCGCCGTTCGTCTAAAAGCGCCATTTACCATCCCATCAAGAGTGCAAACGCGGAAGGTCACTTGCAGCAATGTGCCGGTGAAATGAGCGTTTTTCCTTATGTCAAATTTAGTGTTAAACTAGATTCCTAGATGGCGCTATCGTATTCTTTAGCAACAGAATCAAAGACAAAATTTGCACCGATTCCAAACAAACTAAAAACCACTTTGACATTGATTGCTACGAAACCTCAGACCAATAAACCAATAGACAAAGTCTTGGTGCCGTTAAAACGTACTACCCAAAACTTCATTTCGACTCCTAATGACTCCTGTCCAAGTCACCAAATTATAATGTACTGTTACTTTTCTTAAGTGACAACATTGGCAATCCTTTGTAATTTGGTCGCGTTATAGCTTGTGTTTATGTTAGGAAGTAAGTCGGCCGATTTTTAAACAAAATTTTATTTAACTTGTGTTTTGCTGCGAATTATCGTATGGAAAAGGGTTGAAGATACAAGGACAATGTCCTGCTACGTGCGTGGTTGCAGATCCCATTCGGGGAATAAAGAAAACTCGAACAGCAATATCAGTTTTCACAAGTGAGTAAAAAGTGATGTTTTCCGAGTAAATGACCCATAAAATGGAATTCCATCAAAAAAGACCGCATTTTACGACGTGTCGTTTTCATATAGTAACGTAAATATAGCTTTTAGAATAAAAGTAAATCCTAAAATCATTAAAATAATTAAATCCGTTTTGAGGTTATTAGTGAAGTCAAAACAGTTGTCGGTAATTTTACTGATTTTGTGCTAGTATGAAGTATTGATTCAGCTTATTTTACTTAAGGTTCCCCCAAAAATTAAGACATTCGTAAACGATGGTTTGTTGCTATTAGCTGGAGTTGGAAACAGCACAAAACTAATTGGAAAGTGCTCAAAGCACATAAATTCAGAGTGCTTTCTGAAAAGAACTATTGCGACCACGCTTGCGAAAAGACGATGCGGTGCCCACCTTGAATTTACCTAGTAAAACAGAAGTTGTTTTGGTTGAATCCTTCACTACGCTTAAAATCCTAACTTAGAATCACGAGTCTTGCTCGAGATTCAAACTCGGCACTCGTAACAAAAATAAACATTGCTCTCTTGTTGCACAAATTTTAATGCTTATTTTACTATCTGTTTAAAAATGACCAATAAGTGTTATGTTTAATTCTAGGATTTGAGGACTGCAATGGAACCATCAAAAGCTGGCTTTGTAGTACGTAAATTGAAAAAAATCTTGCATTGAAAAAAAAATCTCCAAGCCCTGGAAGGACCTGCTAACAGCATGCCTCTAATGAGTGTAAAAGACAGAGAAGGGCTGACTAAGCCATCAAAAAGCATTCAAAAAATCTACCAAACCGCAGAGAAAATCCTGAGAGAGTTTGAGGATGTAGTTACAAAAAAAAAGTGTAGGAAAACCACAGCACTTCACATCTATGATAAACCAAATTTCACAAAGATTATTGGTACAGACAGACGTACTTGACGACCTACATGACCATTCGTTGGATAACTTCGTGTTCGACACGTATTTGAAACTTAGAATACATCACATGACGAAGGGAATTACTGCACCCGTCGAAAATATACGCTCATTTCTGACGAAAACAATTATTTTCAAAGGTCAATAAATACGTTTATTTTTGGCTGCTAATGACATGACATTTACCCTTTCCCGGGTAAGACAAGCGAATTTCGGAATATCTTTGAATGCAGTTTTGTTTCTTTTAAAAAATAAAGGAATGTTTTCTTTCAGTAAAATGAGCTAACTAAACGATTTAAGGTAGTTCCCCTCCAAGGCCCTTAAATTTTTTCCACCCTATATATACGAGGAAGAGTGGGGTCTTCTGGCACAGGCTGCTCTCAGCTTAAAAGAAGACTCCGGTCACCACCTTTCTAATTTCTTAAGAGCTTATACAACCAATAAACCATTTTCATTTTCATTTTCATACGTTGGAGGACGTAAAAATCAACCTTCCCATTCAAACTCGGACTCTCTTTAGACAGAGACAGATAACTTTTTTTAAATCAATCACACTTCTCAATCAGTTTAATGTCTAAAATTCTCAAGTGACGTCATACAGGACAATTCATTAAAAAGTAATAGTTAATTTATATACTAAAATGATGCAAATTATGTCCAAAAATAGCGCATATTATCTAAATAAAAGATAAATGAGAAAAATCTTTTAGAAATTTAGCTATGGGATTTCATTCGAGAGGGTCTTATCATTATCGATTGTTAGATTTAGAAGCTCCTTGTTACGACAATCTCCATGAACTACAAAAATCAAAATCATGCAAAGGCACTCTTCTTTCCGTGGGAGATGCACTTTCACCCTCCCCCCTAACACCTATCTCAGAGGGGTCACGTCATGTCAATCGGGCTAGATCAGCTCAGAACAACCCAAGGATCAACTGTGCCAAGCGGCGTCTTCTTACACAAAGTCGCAAGGGGTCCTATAAAAGCAAGCAGTAGGCTAAGTACTATACTCCCGTTTGTCATCCTTCGGGTACGGAACCATAAAATACTTTTGACAATGTACCTACTAGACCGTAGTCATTCGTTTGCTACTAAAAAAACTAGATGGCGCTACTTGTATATTACATCGCGATATCGTTTGAGCTTTTCTAAAATACATATAATTACATATAATATGAATTACAGCCCAACAGCAGCAAGACGAACGATATTTTTGGGAGGATCTCTCCATTAAGAGGATCCTGAGAATTCAGAGTCGGTAATAATCAACCTATGAGGTACAAAAGGGAACCTTTAGGTTATGGTGAGACTCCGTTAATGACATGCGAAAATCAAACGTACTCACTGGAGAAAATTGAGAAATTAAACAACCATGAAGTTTAAAAAAATTAAGCTTCTCAATAAAACGATTCAATTATGCATTTTGTATGCGAAGGTCAAAATGTTATTTTTATTTTTGATGTTTTATATAATAATATGTAAAATAGTAATTCTGGAGTTTGCAACAAATTGTTTCTTTTATCCTCTGATTATTTTTCTGAGTTTTATTATTATTATCATTATTTCACAATTGTTTGAGAGGGATCCTTTTGAGTGTTAAGGAGGCTAGTTTTCATGGCGGCGCCTTCCTCACAAAATATGTATTTTAGTGGGAGTGGGACCGTGTGTGTATGGATGTATGTATGTAAACGTGGTATTCTTAGTTTTGAAAATAAAGTTGATTATTTCATTCCATAAATATTTGGCAGGTTTCTCAATTTCATATATTATTTTATCTACTCCCATACTATAATAAGGTAATTGCATCATCAAAATCAGTTTTATAAGTACCTATACTGTTTATCTGATAATATTACATTATAACACCGTGATTCTGCGCTGCTATTGGCCCAATTTACTATAACACCGCTAGAGAGCCAATCAACAACAGCGACGAGAAATAAGTCCCGACCTTATTTCTCAAGCCACGCCCACTTTATCCTAGTTGTTTCTAATTGCTTCTAATTACCGGTCGATGAACTCGGGGTTCATGAACGAGTGTTCTTCTCATTTTTCGTGAAATTGTTAGTTGAAAATATGATTAAAATATGATATTTTTGATGCTCGTAGATTAAGTATTGTGTCCAACTGAACATAAATAGACATTTCGACACTTGTGCAAAACTATTACGAAACTCACTTAGTTCGTTTCGTTAACAAGCACTCGTGTCCCAATGACTTAAATTATGTTACAGTTGCACAAAATACTATGATAATCTATGTAGTTTTCTAACTGTACAACAAGGTATTATTAAGGCTTTTTTTATCCAAATCGATATCGATAAAGTCTGCAAACCGGTTGTCCGATACATGCCTAGTTGCAAGCGTTTGAAAGATAGGGCTGTAGCCGGCTTGAAATCGACGTACTGATAAAAATACTGCCATCTTTTTTTTCATACGGAGAGTTGTATATGTGAAAGTAGCATAGCTTTACCATCCTAGGTTTCTGCTTAATTAGATTTTGTCTATTGGTTTATTGGTCTGAGTACGAAACGCATTTTATCTATGGTGTCATGGACAGCGCCATCTGGAGGAAAGCTAAGAACTAAGAAAAAAAACAACGAGAAAAACGCTCATTGCGGACGGTCGAGGCCGACCGGACATCGTAGACCACTCCGCGCGCATTTGTATAATATCTTATCAATTTTCTTTCTATAGCCTATGTGTTGACTAGGGTCACTACGATGATACCAAAGAAAATCACTTCCGAATTCGTTAGACAGACAGATAAAAATTCACTGTGACTACATCCGCTGACGATAGACACTCACTCGCTTGAAAACGAATTCGGAAAGAATTCGAAACATGTCGCATACAGCTAGATAGTTCATGTAAGTGTATCTGTTTTTAGGGTTCCGTAGTCAACAACAAGGGACCCTTATAGTTTCGCCATGTCCGTCTGTCTGTCTGTCTTTCTGTCCGTGGCTTAGCTTAGAGACTATTAGTACTAGAAAGCTGTAATTTGGCATGGGTATACATATTCATTACGCCGATAAAGTGGTACAGTAAAATTTTGAATTTTTTTTTTTAGCGTACCTCCCCTGCACTTAAAGTGGGGATGATTTTTTTTTCTCGGCTATCCCCTAGTGTGGGGTGTCATTGGATAGGTAATTTAAAAATACTGGGGTTGTGAGAAGACCATTTTTCGATCCAGTGTTTCGTTTGCAAAATATTAAGATTAAAAGTGTCAATTTTTGTTAGAGTCAAGTGTCCCCCTCCCCTCCTCTGCCAGCGAAACGGTTGTATTTGGAGACGTGAAAAAAATCACGGCAGTAGTATATATAACGAAATTAAAAGGAAAACTATCACAGCTAAATAAGCTCTACAAGTTAACGAGTACAGATCACGCCAAACTTTTAGTCCCCTCTAAACACGAGGCGATTCGCATCAGCAGGAACAAAATGTATGGGCCGTTCTTAAAAAAAGCAACTTCCGAGCGGACTAGAAGTTTGGCACGATCTGTATTATTATAGATAATGGTACGGAATCCTTCGTGCGCGAGTCTGACTCGCACTTGGCCGGTTTTTTAAATAATTAATTATGAATTCAACTTACAGTAGTTAAAAAGTTACGGTATAATAATATTTTGGCCAGAAAAAAAAATTAAATAAAATGGGTCTCTTGGCTTAAATGTGGGTCGGATCGAGTTAAGAATAGTTTCATCCACCACGCCATGGTTGAAGTATCCGGAAACATATTTTGGATGACACTTTTCAACCTATTTTTAGAAGAGTAGCGGCCATCTTTATTTATTTATTTATTAGAGAAGGCACATCAACAATGTAAGCACATAATATTTATAATTAACATGAAAAATTCTAAAACTAATGTTTACATTTATGTACATATAACAGATATGCACAGCATTCATAATTAACGTGATACAAAAATTAAATTAAACAGAAAACTCAGTAGAAAACTAAAACTAACATGCAATTAATACCTCATTTATACATTAAAAAACACAAAATTAAACTAGCATGCAAGAAAGAAAAAATTCAATTCGGTTATGTTGTTAATAATTTCTAAATCTACTTAAAAGAATTAAAACTATCTCCAAAAATATCTAGTTCATAAGGTCGCCATAATTTATTGTAAGTACGCAGTATTCTAGGCATAGAAGAGAGACTTGAGGTTTGTTCTACAATTTGAAATTTGAAACGTGTCTAGCTGGACACGACGTGAGTTAATACGGGGCACATGGAAATCAATTCTTTCTAAAAGCTCCTGACAGATGGCCCGGCCGCTTATAAAATTATGAAGAAAGGATAGGTCAAAGGCCCTAGAAATTATATAGATATAAATCAAATTAAATGAAATCAAATTCCACCGAAAAAACATTCGATCACTTCGGACAATTTTTCTTCTTATGGACCCTAAAAATTATCTACAAAGTTTCAGACCGCTAACCAAAAATGCAGCGTTTGCATTGCATTGCGTAACGCAATTACCTACTAAACTGTGATCATGACGATATGCATTTTGATCGATTTTAACTATGAAACTGCTAATCGGATTTAGATGATTCTTGTACCGACATATTTAAATTATATATTATACATACTAGCTTTTCCCCGCGGCTTCGCCCGCGCTTATTTTGTTTGCATTTTCCCGGGATTAAAAGTAGCCTATGTCACTCTCCGGCCAATAAACTCTATGCATGAAAGGAGGACTAACCAACAAACATACTTTCGAATGTATAGTATCGTCACGACACGAATCCCCAACGAGATGTTAGAAGTGTTTTCGAGTATGGTCTATGAAGTTTAAGCCGCAGTACACACTTGTCTTGTACACTTGTTTTCAACGACAGTTATTATTACTTTTATATGGGTGATGTGATGAGTAACGAGCCCTATTACTGTACATGCCAAACTGCCACCCTACGGGAACTGAACCCGCGACTTCCAGGTTAATGGTGGTCGAGGCGTTAGAACCACTAGAAGACCACGTTGGTAACATATTTAAATACACACATATTTAAACGTACGTACTTAGATCCGCGAAAATGTATGGCTTTGTTTGGTGGCGTATATTAAAGATAATCTGAGTGTCATAATGAGGGGTTTTCAAAGTCAAATTAAAAAAGAAAAAGTAGTACCGAACGACTCAATAGATGGCGCAGCATCTACTAAAAGTGTCAAAAAAAATGTCTTCCTGGCAACAATGGATTCTTTTGATTTTGACACTTCGTCTTTGCTTCGTTCTTTTTTGTGGTCAATCCATGCCTCAAATGTACTTTTGCTAAGATCTATTGTTTTTCCGTAATTAATTCTTATGGAAATTGTCCTATATTTTTACAATTAGCTATAACGATGGGCTGACCATGTTAAAAGTTGAATGAAATACCAAGCTATTTTGTTAACGGAAATAATATAGGTAGAAAATAACACAATATAAACACAACGAAATAGGAATGTCTTTATGAAGGTTGTTGTTGGAGACTTGACAATTTTCTTGCTGCCCACAGATTAAAAAATACTCTAAGCTTTTTGACACTTGAAAGCAGGGTAACGACATCTATGTTTACCTCTGAAAGCTTGATCAAGGTCAGTCTGGAAAACCGCTCATTATCGGACAATATCACATTCCTTAAATATTAAAATCAAATTCAAATTCAAAATTTTTGAAATTGCCATTTTCTATAGAGAATTTGAAGGAAACTCAATTTTCAGTACTAACATTTTTGCATTTTTTTAGGAATGACAAGTGCAAATAACATTAAGCTAACAGCAACATTAATTGAATTTTTGAAAAGTGTCAGCTGTAAAACATTATTATGAATCTTATCACGGAAACGGATGCCATTTAGGACGAACTATTTTTGAAAATTTAATTTGGTTATCAAATTGACAATAAAAACAAAATTTAATACGTAGATGTAAAACCTTGAAATCAACTTTCAAACACAAAACAAATAATGGAAATAGCTATTGAATTACAGGAATTATGAACTCATGAATCTGTTAGAAAATTTCGGCAATATCATATATAAAGTCCTTTTATTAGGTTATTTGAAAAAAAAAACGTACTGTTTATGAATTTTGATTTATTTTTAAACTGGTAAAATGTATAAAAATGTATAACCTATGTTTCCAAAAAGTATAATAATAATAATAAATCATTTATTTCGGACATACATCCATAAAGTGTTAGTAACAATTTACTTATACCTATTTTAGTGTACAAAAACAAACTATTTACAAACAAAATATTTACAACATTTTTATTTAGCTGCCCTGTTGGAGGGCAGCACATGCGTGGCAGTGTAATGCCTGTTGATAGGACCATCCATCCTTTCTGCAACAGTGACCAGCCCCCCTATTCTGTATCTTTAGTTGCCAACTGCACGAGGTGCCTATCATCAAAAACATAGCTAAAAACTGAAATTTCAAAATTGCCTTTAGTGGGTATTGAACTATTAACAATCTGTGTCGTCACTTCAAGTGCGAAAATATCCTTAGGACATCGGAATTCGATAGTATATCTATGTTTTTGATGATAGACACCCTGTCCAGAAGGCAACTAGAGATACACAATAGGCCCGCAGGAGACTATTGGCGCTGGCGCGCACCCGCTGCATCAGAGAAGCGCTTCGTTTCCTCATGATGGCCTGGAAGCCATCCGTGCACGCATTCGCGAACATCTCCGATGCGCTGCAGTAACGCGGCAGCCCCAACAGCGCCCTAAATCCATTGTTGTACTGGACACGCAGAGCGTTGTAGGCTTTTTGGGTATAGTTGGTCCATAGGCTGCAAGTGTAAAATGATAGGCAGTAAGCCCTGAACAAGGTGACCTTTACACTACTCGTACACTTCGCAAACCTACGGATCAACATATTACTTATCACCGCCAACGCCCTGCGTTCCCTCTCTATGTCCATAATCTTCTTTTTGTGATGCAACGACCCGACAACGAACGATGCAGTGCCCCGAATATTTAAATTCAGATACCATTTTAAGAGGAGTGCCCACGAGCGTAACTGGAGGAACAGAACTATAAAACTTAGTAAACTTAAAATTTAAAACTACACATGTTAACATGTTTTTTAAAAATAAACAGTATAATGTTCTTTAAGCCCCTTTAATGTTCAGCACCAGGCTTGTAGGCGGAGTCCCAAATATCAGCGAAGCAAACACTAGAGTGAAACCGGTAAAACATGATGAGTGGTAGACTGACGTGGCCGAGGATTGACCACATGACCTTTCCGTAGTACGCGTATCTCTCGTCCAGGCTCTCCGTAGACTTGTAGGAGAACGTATTGAAAATCCACATGCCCACGTTGACTATCAGGAGGAACATGATCAGCTCTCGGCCTGGCTTCGAGCGCCGAAGATTTCTACTGTTGCTGCAGCGACGGAGACCGTCCACTATCAGGGCAGTTTGTAGTATCACTTGAATTGCCTAGAATGGAAACGTGGAGGAGTTTAAAGGGACTGTACAGACATTATTAGTGACACTTTACTCAAAAAGACCAAGTAAAAAGCATATAATAGTAGAGCTTATATAACTCATTGGTGAATGCGGAAGAAGCTAAACAGGTGATCCATGATTGAAGTAGATGGAGATTGGAGATACTAACACCTCTGAGAGTAAAGCGTTATTAAATAAAATATCGTAAAAAGAAATGTTATTCAATAGAAGAAATTATTTTACAGTAATGTTTTAGAGTGGATTTAATATTTAATTCTATCTAATATTTGATTAACCTACACTGAGACAAAAGCAAGGATAGTTTGTGAATTCTAACCATAACAGCAAAGTCCGTCGTTTTGATTATATTCAGTATGTTGATAGTGGCAACCATAGAGAAGATAGTCTCCATGAAGAAGGCTGGCAGGCAGATGTAGAGCAGTACGTCATCAAGCAAAGAGATAGAGTGTTCATTGATATCTAGCTTCCTGGTCTGGTTGAAGGCAAAAACTGTGGCGATGAGCATTGATACGTGAAGGAACAGCTTTGTACAATCTGTTAAGAAGTAGCCGACTTCTCGGAATTCTCTGGAAAAGATACAGTACGTTGTAACACTCCACTAACCTTGACAGAAAAATAAATCCTAAAGGTAACATATTATTGATAAACTTACTCGCCAACACTGCCGAACACGAATCCAAGGATAAGAATGCCCACAATAAGAACCACGAAAATCATACCGACAAAGAGCCCACGGTTGGAGGCATGGCAGTCAGCGTAGATGACGAGGTTACTGGAGAAATCATTCTCTTCGGTTGCTGTAGGGATTCTGTCGTGAAAAAGAATGTCCTATTAGTAGATTTTTTTACAAGGGAGGTAAGTCTATTTTAATATTCTCGCATTAGTAATGAAAAGTAGAGTGTTCAACTCAGGTGCAAGTGATCAATTACAATGAAATTAAGAATAGAGTGTTCAACTTGAGTGTGAGTGATCAATTACAACTAAATTGAATACTCTTCTTTTCATTACAATTGCAAAGAAACAATAATAGAAATAAAATACACAATAACAAAATAAAAAGAGATGAGGCAGAACAGATATTTTTCTTTGCCATTTACTTAGCTAGACGAGTGACCCACTAGTTAGTGAATGAAAGGAGGCTCGTACAATTTTCAAATTCGCTCGCGTGGCTTACCAGTAATTGAAAGTTATGTAATGGAATCTCGCTTGATAATTACGTTCATAAATTAATACAAACTAAAATTCTTTTAAAAGACGAAGTATTCTTTAAAAATAAATAATTACGACCTACTTTCAGAGCATTAGTAGTGATTAATAGTAAATTAAAATACAAGAGATCAAATTACACCTAAGATATTTAGGCGCATGGGCAAGCGAAGTGAGCGAGGGTGCTTATAGTTTGAGGCTGTAATATAATTATTCGAGGTAGTAAATAACCGTCAATTAGGCTGTACAGTTAAGATCCTCGCCGAAGCTTATAGAACGTTGATTTTTCTAATTTTTTATGAAATTGTTAGTTGGAAATATGGTTAATGGTACAATGGAACATAATTATAATTAGCCATTGTGACACTCGTGCAGACTATTATGAAAACACTCCAAAACCCAAGGCCTGATGGCCCTCATTGTGTCAAAGTTACTGTTTTACAAAAGTACAATTGTTTCGTAATGGCCAATATACCAAGATGGTAGAGCTGATGCCGGGCTCAACTGTGGAGGTACCACCATCTTACTTGGAGACCCCCTCGAAGTTATTCGGGGGAGAGTAAGAGGACAGCTCACAGGCAAAAAACCAGGAGGCCCACCAAGCCTGGGACCGATGGATAGCGGTATAGCGGGCCTTACATGGAAGAGACTGGTGACGGGCAGCGGCGTAACTAGTGCGAGGGTTCCGGCACCGCGCTCACCAACCCACCTGCCCAGCGTGTGTGAGTATGGGCAATTCTTTCAGGATGACCGCCGGGAGTGGCAAAGTCCTGGAAAGGCTTATGTCCAGCAGTGGACGAACTAGGCTGATGGGTGGATGGATGGCCATTTATTCCTGAGTGGAGAAAAGTGGTCCCTATTCACCGATTCAACGTGATCGAACTAATAAACATAACTTACTTGCAAACTGTAGTTGTATCGGACATATCCGAGTTGATTTCTTCTTCTTCATCGTTATCACAATGTCCAATATTTGTCCAAATTATGTAATAGACAGCCACTGAATTGATAAAAACAAAAATTAACGACAGTTTCTACAAAATAAACATGTAAGTACATTACAGTTTTAGAACTCTTCTGAATGTTAATAATGCATTGGCAAAAAGTATTCAACTTGACAAATAAAAGAGAAAACTACGAGTAAAAAATAATCACTAAAATGCACTCACCGATAAGAATGTTGAATTCGACACTAAACGGGTATAGATATTGTGAGAAGTTTTCGTATATGGAGGTAACTGCTGCTGACCCAACACATTGTTCATTATAAAGGCCACTGACATCAAAAAATCTGTTGTGAATCCTTGACACTAAAAAAAGATAAAAAAAAACATCGGAATATTTAGCGAAATAATAGTCTCTTAAGTCCCTCTTCACATTCATTAAAATCTTAACAGTTGTAAAAGAAGAGGCTTAAATTTTTTAGAAATTTAAAGATGAATAATATTTTAAATCGAACATGTCGATCATTTTCATATATACTAGTACAGCGTTTCTTAACCTGTGGCCCGCGGACCCCTGGGGGTCCGCGAGCATATGTATGGGGGTCCGCAGCCTAATCTAGTAATAGATTAGGCTATTACTAGATTATAATCTCAGTAGTAATACAAACCCAACTATAACTAATTTAGTTGCAAAAAAGCAGCACCAACCTTCTCATTGAGGTATTTTATATGAAAAAGTATATATTTTTTTGTAATTTGTATAACTAAAATAAATGGTCCGAAATTTATTGCTGCTTTTTTATTAAGAGGGTCCTTAAAATTGTGCTTGATTTCCTAAGGGGTCCGTGAACAAAATAGGTTAAGAAACGCTGTACTAGTAGATACTTACTATCAACAGCATTTGCAGTGTATTCAGTTTCATTATCATTGCCATATCCATTACCGTACTGCGACTGAGCATATAGAGTGAGAGCCAGCACTGTCTCCCGGACTATCGCCGATAGCCAAAAACAAAGACTGCTTCCAATGAAGTGCATGAATCCAAAACGTGCTAACCCCTGCCATAATGAAAATAAAATATGAATTTATATCAAACAAGATAGCACCATAATAAAACAAAATAGACGAGGAAATGAAAACAGTCTATAAATAAACACATAAGTTATCTTAATCTGACTCGCAAATTGTACTTTCTGATAAAAATAAAGTAATATATACATACCTGCGCACGCATGATGATAATATTTGAGAATTTGAAGATGAAGTAGAGCTGGAAAAAGCAGTGGAGAGGGTTGATGAAATCGAGGGCCACATTCAGAAAGTCCACGCAGTCCTCATTATTGATAGTTTCGTCAGTCACAGACCCAATTTCGACGGCAATTAAAAGTAGGGAGTGCACAAGATGGCCCAAAGCAAATCCTGGGTAAAAAAAAAAAAAAAAAAATTATTATTAAATATGTTTTTGTCTTAGTGGGTTTCATTTATTTACATGTAGATTTGTAAGTTATATATAGCATGTACATTATTCAATTGTACAATGTACGTGCTATAATTTATTATAATTAGCATTTTTATATATTTGGCGTATGTTTCACAAAAATTCCCGTTTCCATCCTGCAGAGCCCAACTTGGTATATTTTGAAAATGACTTTTTGTTTTATAGAAAACGAGTGGCTGAAATGTAATGATGAAGTACAATTTTTACATGAAGCTGTTTCATTTGATACCCCACACAATAGGGTTCAGACTTTAAAAAAATATATACATACAAAAAAATTTGTGACGTCATAAAAACCGAACAGCGCAATTTGAAGTTGAACACCACACCATCATCTAGCATACAAGAACGAGATTCCACATAGTCGCAACTTCCCGTCGCAAAAAACCGGTCAAGTGCGAGTCGGACTCACGTAACTATGGTTCCATAATACGACAGTTTTTGGGAACAGAAAATTAATTTTCTCATTTTGTTTTCGTGAATTCCTCTACTATATTTTTCCTGTCATGTTTACGTAAACACTTATCACCATGATTTTTCTCATAATTTTCGGTCCACTAGTTTTGGAGATAAGACCTCCTCTACATACATTTTTTGTGGTTTTTCGAGGATTTCTCGAAATAGATGCAAGTAAATATAGCCAAGCTATACATTTTTAAAATCAGTTTTTAATATCGGTGTTACACATTTTAACTTACTTAACAGGACTACACTTAATTTAAGCATTCTGTCTTTTTCTTTCTGTATCGAAAAGAAAAAGACAGGACGCTTAAAATAAAGTTAGTCCTGTCAAATAAGTTAAGTCGTGTTGCGCCGAGTTTCACTGGGCAAGTATAGGTCTGTAAAAAGCTAAATGCACTTTTTATTTATATACTATTAGCAGTTTATTATCATATTTAAAATACAAAAAATATATATTTAATATAAAAGAGGACATCCTTTAGACATTTGTACTAGATCTGAAAACGTGATATCATCAACTTCGCTCATAAGAAAAAATCTCCTAAAAAATCTCAATATGGCGTTTGTAACATGTCTTTTTAAATCTAGAAATCTCTAAATTCGTTAAAATTTTTCATACATTATTTAAGATATTTGTGGTGGGATATTTATTTAGATATCTTAATGTAGCCGCAAATTCAACAGAACGGGTGTTTTGCCAAAATGTGACTGCAAAGGCACAATTGGCGGTTTGTAATGGAGTGTTGGCTCATACAGTTATGTATGGTGGTGAATGTGGGGTTTTTTTTTTTTTTTTTTTTTTTTATTAATTTATTTATTATATTATACACAAATTTCAGTAACCAATATTCGCCAAACTGCTAAACAGTTTGTTGGCGATACGCTCTTACAAATTTTTGTTCCTTAAATAAGCATTTTAGGCACTAACTTAAAATCTAATACTTATGGAGTCTTGAGAAAAAATAATAATAATAATAGTTTTGTAGAATTGTAGCTATGCGTTTAAAGTTTTAAGTATGGCAAGATAAAGATCAAAGTAGAGTGAATGCAGTGGAAATGCGTTCCTTACGGAGTATGTGCGGTTTAACATTGAATGATAGAGTGAAAAATATCGAAATACGGAATCTTTGCGGCATAAAAGAAGATGTAATTACTAGAATAGAACAATGCTTCGGTGATTTGGACATGAAGAGAGGATGAATGAAAGTAGAGTGACGTAAGCAATTTATGGTGCGCAAGTCGAAGGTAGAGAGGCCAGCCTAAAAGAACATATGCTATCCAAATTAGCGAGATATTGAAAAAGCTCAATTTCTAAAGTAACCGGAATAGAAGAGCCTGTAGTCAGTCAGAGCCCCTAGTCATAGATTGATGGATGTGGAAGAGGCGAAAGAGGCGTGTCAGGATCATTGCAGATAGAGATCTGCCTACCCCTCTGGGAGACAGGCGTATATTTATGTATGTATTGCATGCGTGGCAGTAGATTAGAGCAGGATAAACAATTCAAAAACAAAAGCGTTGGTGCAGGACGGAAGTTCAGTAGCAAACTGGGCCTTAAAGGGATAAATTTGTTTTACCTGTCGCTCCTAGTTTTAGGTAGAAGCTCCCAGAATGTCGACCCTGGCTGAAGCAGTAATCATGCCTCGTGGGTATCAGCACGGGTGGAGGAATTACTGGAACTGACCGCGACATGCTATCTGAGTTGCGGTCCCCGGGAGTCATCTGCCCGAAATCCATCTGAAGAGATTATCAAGGGTGCATATAAAGTCTGCTTGAGCACCTCATTTTGCATCAATCAGGACTGACGTTTCTTTTTAGGTGAAAATAGCGCACTCGGTGTAGCTCGAAAAACATGAAATTAAGACGTAACTTCGTTTTTTTCTATCAAACGAACGAAAAGCTTTTGCATTTTTTCTAAAATGAATAGATCAGCCCTAACTATAGTCATCTATCTATATTATTTTTATTAAACCGATTGACTAAGTAACACAATGTGAAATGGTCATTTGAAGTTGTGTATCTGACCTTATATGGACACTTAAGAGTTTTGTTTTGGGGTATTTTTAGAATCTTTGAAGTTTCGCTCTAACGTAATCCTGTGAATTATTAAGCAAATTACGTTTGGGTATAAATTTGAGATAGAGAAAAAAGAAAAAATCTAAACTTGTAAAGAACCTTGGTTTCGGCAAGGTTAACAATTTCTATTCTTTGAAAATTTTCAAAATAGTTATCACTTCCTACGAGTAGATATGGGCTAATAGATAAATAATAGTTTACATACATACATGGTAATTTACCTTGGTTCTGTACTATACATATACAACGTGTAACAGAAAGGTGTAACGATATTCGAAGAGCTTATTCAGTCAATGGTATAGAACAACTTTTACTATGGAACAAAACCTGAATCTCAAAAAAAAATATTGTTTCATAGAAAAATGCAATGTCGCTCGGCCGAGATGTATGGAAGGGCAAATTTTTTTTTGAGATTTCAGGGTTGCCTCCATAGTAAAAGTTGTTCTATCTATACCATTGACTGAATAAGCTCTTCAAATATGGTTACACCTTTCTGTTAGACGTTGTATAATGGATAAATTTTAATTTTTACAAGATTTTTCTGTAAACTGCTCCCGATCATACTGAACAGTTTTTATTTTAAAAGATAAAAAAATACTATTTAGGTACATATTTAATTTTTTATACAGAAGCCGTAATTTCAGTAGTCTGGAGTAAATGTTATTCAGTATAATCAGTAGAAGATGTGGTTTTAGTTTCGAAGCACGTCACAGATACACCAGCACCCGTAGCACAGTGTTTAATCGCGCGCGACGCGACTTAGTTGAATCCCAAGTGCGAGGAGCGTGACATACTGTTTAATAGCAAAAACATCGTTTGGATAATATTTTTTATTTAGTATAATGTTTTATTTAGTATAAGGTTTTAGGGCTTTTTCTTTTATTTCATATTTTTTTTTTCTTAGGATTATTTAGTTTACATATATATTTGTTCATTAGGTTAAATTTCATTATAAAAAACTAAGTCTACTATGTGCTGGTATAGACTGAGCCTGATACTCGGGGTAAATCTCACATTTTATAAAAGGACTATAAGACACCCTGAACTTCTATACGTATATGCATGCAATACTAGACATATACAGAATGCATTCTTATCAAGAGCGAGTTTTCTTTTCAATAATATTTCGCTTGACATAGATTTGTTTTGTTCAAGCACATCATCAGTCAAAATAACACTTTTACACCTTGAAAAAGAGTAGATAAATTATTTTAATTTATCTTTTCTTAAATGTTATTTGTTTATTTCTAATTAAACATAAATTTTATATAAAATGTAGTATTTGTAAGCTAAAACTATAAGTTAAACTGTTATGCCCCTACGGCTCACTTCTATTTAATATTGTTATCGATTAGGTGAAGATTTTTATCGGCATTTCGTTATTTATTCAAAATGTTACTGTACCTATTTGTCTGTTAATCTTCCTATGAGTAAATAAATAAAATATATACTTATTTGAAGATTATGTTTTCAAAATTAGTTTAAATATGTATTAGTTTTCAATTCATGAGATAAACTACGTTTTTTAATAAAAAAAATAATACGTGATCATGTTTTTTTTACAGATTATTGAAATAAACACTGAGAAAAAATATTTCTCAAATAAAGGAAAGGAGAAAGTTAAAAATTTTTTGGTTATCATGACTTACATCTTGTTTCCTGAAGAACTCTTCAACGTTTTCTAAGTGCTGAGCTTTGAGTCTCTGGTTCTTCAAGGTCACATCTTTGTACCGTTTTATGTCAAACATTATAAAGAACATGTACAAGAATCCCACTGAAGTAAGAATCAAGGCGTATATCTGAAATGATGTTATTTTATTTTATTGGGTGTTCACAGAGTTATGACATGAATCCTCCAGAGGATGTCAAAGGTTTCCGACTCAGAGTATCAAGTGAAAGGTCTTTACTCCAATATACCCAATTTTTAACCACAGTATTTTCCTTGAATGTTTAGCAAGTAAGTAAATTTCACTTTTATCAAATTTATTTGAATCCTAAAAAACTGAACTTACCGCTGCAATGTTCCATTCCACGAACGGGTCTACTATGAACACGATGAATCCGAGAGTAACCAAAAATATTGCGTAAATACAACTCAGAGATATTGTGAGGGTTTTCCTGAAAAATTTAATAAATATTATCTATCTTTGACAACATATCCTGTAGGTATATGTATCTCCTTCAGCCTAGTTCGTCCACTGCGGGACATAAGCCTTTCCAAGACTTTACCACTCCCGGCGGTCATTCTGGAAGAATTGCCCATACTCACACACGCTGGGCAGGCGAGTTGGTGAGCTCGGTCCCGGAACCCTCGCACCAGTGACGCCACTGCCCGTCACCAGTCTGTTCCATATAAGGCCCGGCTATTAGGGATGGATATACCGCCATCCATCGGTCCCAGACATGGTGGGCCTCCTGGTTTTTTTTGCCTGTGAGCTGTCCTCTTACACTCCCCCGAATTACTTCGAGGGGGTCTCCAAGTAAGGTGGTGGTACCTGTACCTCCACAGTCGAGCCCGGCATCAGCTCTACCACCATAGGTATATGACATGTATGTCGTGACCATATCGTAGAATTGACTATTTCATGATCCGCTTGGGCAGATCGTAAAGTATGAAATCAAAAATCTTTCACCAAAAGAAAAAAAATAGGTGCGACGACGAGCGAAGCGAAGCGGAGCGAGGAGGAGCGTCTTAGGTTTACATGTAAAAAAATTTGGAGAGCCGAGCGAAGCGTAGCGGAGCGAGGCGACCCTCCCCATTTTAACAGAAATACGACATGGCCAACCAGATCATGAAATAGTCAATTCTACGATATGGCCACGACATGTATATGTACATTAGGTTATGTATCAAAATTACTATGTATTTATTTACTAAATATATATTTTTCATATAAATGTACCTCGTATACTGTGTAGGCATTTGCATGTAAATTATATGTAGTTTATTATTTATTTCTATTACGAATCATTAATTTAACCTTATTTCTGTATAAATATTATCATGCACGATTTGGTACATGCTCTAAGGTGCACAATATGAATACCTTATTTTTATCAAATATCTCCATCACTCTAGGTTTGCTGGAAAAAATCTCATTATTGAGATAAGTACGCCATCGTACATAACTTTTATCATGTACGTAATAATTAAGTTTTCTATGCGCATTATGAATAAATATATGTATAAAAAATGTACATGAAATAAAGCTGACACGACATTCAAGTACGTAGAGATAAAGCGATAAAAATAACTTTATTCAGAATGAAAGATACGTTAAATAAATCACAAAAATAATTTTTACATGTATGTGGGTACACTGAAAACTTATTTAAGTCAAAACATTATCTGGCGGTCCTCAAACTAAGACGAGCTTGATTCGTGAGGTTTATTAGTGTGCACACTTGTTAACTAATAAAAAGAGACGTCGACAAATATCATTGCTTGACTGAGATTTATTGCGCATTATACAATGTGAAAACGATAAAAAACAAGATTTTGATACATAAAAATTACATCCTAGGTATAATACAATATAAGGAAAGATTAACATAAAAATACTTGTATAAATATGTAATATATATATATATATTATTAATATGTAATAACGTAGATATCATATACTTATTTTTAAAGTGGTTTATGATTAAATTTGAAATAAACATTTAATTTTCTTATATGTACAAAATACAAACTAATAAACACTATTTGCATATAACGATACTTACATAATATATATTCTAATTTTGTATATTCAATTATGTTACATACAATTTGTAAATAAATTATTAAATAACTACACTGGAATATGGAGGAGATTTTCGGTTTCTTCGTAGTTTAGGGATAAGAGATATTTTGTGACTGATTGCTTAACATGATATTGTGTGAGCTTTAAGATATTACAAGACCTGTTCATTACGTTGTACAGAAAAGGGAAGGTGAAGTGGGGAAAACGTTGGGCAAATTTCGTTTTGCAAAAGCGAGGTGGGATTTTATGAATTCGTTTACATTCTAGAGCTTGATTTAAGGGAAATAATTTGTGGGCTGTGAGAACGGCTTTTAAAATAAAAAGTTGCCGGACACGTAATACTCCGCTTTCAGCATATATTTTGTCAGTGGAATATCGAAATCGCTTCCTAAACATCACCTTTAGCACCGACCGTTGTGCCCTTTCAACATCGATAAGATGTGTTTTGGCCGCACTGCCCCAAACTGCAATACAGTATGTCAGCAAAGATTGGCTCAAAGCCCGATAAGTGTTGATGAGTAGTTGTTTGGAAACAGAGTTTCTTAAAAGTCTCATAATGTGCGCAGTTTTACGCACACGGCCGGATAGCGCAGAAAGGTGCGGTAAAAAAGACAAGTTTTCATCCAAAAGAAGACCCAAATATTTGAGGTTTTGAACTCTATTTATTATTTGACAGTTACAATTATCAACGCTGGATAAAGTCGGTTCATCGCAACTTCCCAGATGAATTCTTATTGGTGTAGATAGTGGGGGCTCAGTGGCTTTGGTGATGTGAAAGCAGAGGTATTTGGTTTTAGCCACGTTAAGAGTGAGCAGGTTATCATCTAACCAATTTGCCACGTTTGCAAGACCTGTGTTAGCCATCGCGAAAGCTTCAGCCCAGGAGGAACCATAAAAAAGAAGGGCTGTGTCATCTGCATAACAAATGGATTTCGAGTTTAACAAAGGTAGATTAAGCAAGTCGTTTATGTAAATTGTGAACAAGGTGGGACCCAATATGCTGCCTTGTGGAACTCCAAAATTGACAGCAAAAGAATCACTCTTATGTGAGTCAATCTTAACACACTGTCTCCGCCCTGATAGGTAACTTTTAAACCAATCTGAGGCTATACCTCTCACACCAATTGCTTCTAGTTTTCTGAGCAGAATAGGAATGGAGACAGTGTCAAATGCCTTTGCCAGATCCAAAAATACACCAATACATCTGCTTCCACTATCCAGCTGAGAAGAGACATAGTTGACCAGAAGTGTTGTAGCATCTTCAGTAGATCTATTGTGCCGAAAACCAAATTGTTTATCCGACAGCAGGCCATGAGCTTCCAGGTAATAGACTAGACGTGAGTTGACCAGTCTTTCGAGCAATTTTGAAAAGACACAAAGAAGGGAAATTGGTCTATAATTTCCTGGTAAATTTTTCGGCCCAGCCTTATGTATAGGGGTCACAATGGATAATTTCCAGGATTCTGGAAAAACGCCGGAAGAAAGGCTTAGGTTAAATATGTGCGTGAGTGGATCAACAAGAAAATCGATAAGCTGCTTAACAAAAGAGTTTTTTATGCCGTCAGGGCCTGGGGCACAGTCGTTTTTGAGAAGTTTTATATTTCTTCCTACTTCTTGGCAATCTGTGGGGTGTAGAAAGAATGAATTTAAATGGTCTGAAGTCACTTTTACACGGGCGGCAAGATCCTCTTCTGCAATATCCAACCTTTTTAAAATAATTGAGGCCAGATTTTGACCTATGTTAGCAAAAAAGGAGTTGGCATCGTTCAATCCTTGGACGACATCATCTGAGGAGTGCAGTAAATCTTCACCTGAGCTTTTTTTCGTAGAAGTATGAGTGATGTTTCGGATGCATTGCCAGAGCTTTTTGGGATTACTCATATTGCTTTCAAGTAACTTGCTCTCATATGATTGCTTCAGTCGGTACAACAGGGCGTTACAGGCATTACGATACCTTTTGTACGTAATTTTTAACAATTTGTTATTAGGTTTTTTCCGAGTGTCTGAGTGAAGTTTATCTCTATGTTTCATGCAGCGTATTAGGCCTGGAGTGATCCATGGTTTTATCACATATTTAGAGCGACTGACACGAACATAAGAGCTGTGCTTTGAGATGATTGGGTTAATTATCGATTCTAACGTGGCAACTGCTGTCGAAACAGTGGTCTGATTGGTAACTTGTGACCAGTCGGAGATTTTAAGGTCATTAGCAACACCTGAGAAGTCAGTTTTAAATTGCCACCGATTATGTCTTTGCATTAGCGGCATTGTTTTTGGTGGCTGACCTTGACTGCGCTAGTAATTTTTTCTCTAATAGTAATTTTGTGAGCGAATAAAGAAGTGGAAGTATGGTACTGAACTTGTCTCTTTAAATGGCAGTCGAGAGAGAACAGTAACTTACGTGGTGAGTTCCTTGTTACTTTCAGGGCTGGTGGGTGGCGGCGCCTGCGTCTCCACAGACCTGATGGACTGCGCGTCCATGGTCGCCACGGACCGCTTGCGAGGCGTGCTGGCTCCTCGCAGCTCGTTGGGGGCGTACAGACGGTAACTGTCTGTTGGAGAGACATGTTAATCGGTCTACTGACACAAAAAAGTCAATTTTAAAATTAGGGCAGCTATTCCGTAAAAATTACCAAGGCAGATTGCGGATGAATTCAAAAAGGTAGTATTACTCAAATGGATTATTAGATTAAAATCTAAAAACTAGGTCAATAATTAAAACAAAGATTAAAAAACAAAGTTCACTTTCCTTAATTTTCTAATTTTCATTTCACGAGGTTTGGTTATGGTATTTATCGCGCGGTTAACTAAGGTCGGATATTAGCCGAATATAACCGTTCATGTCTTAAAGGTTGTATCCATCCATCCATCCATCCATCCATCAGCCGACTTCGTCCACTACTGGACATAAGTCTTTCCAGGACTTTGCCACTCCCAGCGGTCATCCTGGAAGAATTGCCCATACTCAGACACGCTGGGCAGGCGGGTTGGTGAGCGCGGTACCGGAACCCTCGCATCAGTGACGCCGCTGCCCGTCGCCGGTCTGTTCCATTAAAGGCCCGGCTATTAGGGATGGATATGCCGCCATCCATCTGTCCCAGGCATGGAGGGCCTAATGGTTTTTTGCCTGTGAGCTGTCCTCTTACTATCCCCCGAATCACTTCGAGGGGGTCTTCAAGTAAGATGGTCCACAGTCGTGCCCGGCATCAGCTCTACCACCTTGTTGAATTGGTTGTATGTTGAATAATTTTAAAGTTATTTTCATTCTTACTAGAACTCACTCGCCAAAGAAGTTTCGTTTACTGATGTATTTGATAGCTTTTTTTATAGGTTACATCGACGGTGGAGTTTTGAAAGCTTACAAAAAAGAATGACAAAACACTTTTTCTGTAATCTGTTCCTTTATTTTATTGTTTATTCATAAGTTTGATTTTTTCATAACATAATTTATATCAGTCATCAGTTTTGAAGACATTTTTATTTTATAGCTTTTTTTAAGATTTCTCAAGCTAATATATCATAAAGTATCAAACGTAGATTACAAATATGAGTAATCGGTCCTTTTAACGTTTAGGGTCTGACATATACAGTGCTACAAGGATCTTGGCGCGTGGGTTGGTTGTGTCCAAAATCGGAACTAACGCCGCTACCATACCCCTTGTTTTACAGCTGCGCCCCCCTGTCACTGTCATCCACGCGCCATCGGATCCTTGTAGCACTTTAGGTCTGTCTGTCCTTATCTTAGACTATATGGATGGGAAATGGCGTCGCACGGCGCAAACCGGCGCAATGATTGTTCCCTTGCGGCCTTTTATATACAGAACCCTAAAAAATTAGCCCAAAATGAAACCCAGGTGACGATTTGTCAGGCTGTCTGCGTCTGCATAACGGATAAACATATTTTAAATAAACTTACTGAGTGATTTTGAGTCTCCGTTTACATTTCTATAATTTACATTGTAAGGCGACGGACTTCCTCGATCACCTGGAAAAAACATCAAAATTATTAAAACTAAACAAGTGCCAATGCGAAAAATCCAAAAACCAAGACTTACATTGTGCCCGCGGCTCCGTCCGCGTTTACTCAAATGTACCCTGTTTTAAACTTGTGCGTTATTTTATTAACACCCCTTAAAGCTTTTATGTTGACCAGGGCCTGTAGCATAGTGCTTAATCGCGCGCGACGCCACTAGTAGAATCACAAGTGCAAGGAGCGTGACGTACCGTTTAATCGCGAAAACTTCGTGTCACGCTCCTCGCACTTCTGATTCAACTAAGTTGCATTGCGCGTTATTAAACACTGAGCTACGGCTGCTGGATTACTGCGATTATAATAAAGAAAATCTCTTCCAAATCCGTTCATTGCGCGAACAAACAAACAAACAGACAGACAGATAAGAATAAAAAAAATCGTTTTATTACTTTTCATTAGCACCCCTTCTCTATTTTTCTTACTTTTCTTCAATGTACAGACATACCGGGTTCTACTTTTTATTATGTATTTTGCTTTTTAGGTGATAGATATTTGGGTGCTTTTATATCTAAACTTAGGAGATGTATTGATTTTACGTAAGAAATCAAATGGATTTGTTAATAATTTAAATTTATGATATATTATTTTGATTAAAGTTGGTTCAGAAAAGCTTGTTCATATTATTATTTTGTCGTGATAAAGTGAAGTTTAGATATAAAGGCGCCCGATTATCTGATCACTTACCTATATAAGAGTATGAACTACAGTTAAAGAAAGGTGAATTCACCTTCCCTTCACTCACCCGCCGATGAGATATCATCGTCAAAAAATCTAGGTGGCGGTAAATATTTTGGAGATTGTCTGCTGTCGGTGGACTCCTGTAAGAAACAGAAAACTTTTATTTTTTTATTGCAACAAACATCTAAAATCGGGGCAAAACTCTCTGTTTATTTTAGGTGTCACGCTTTAAAATTAACTACCTGTCTATATCTACTACGTAGGTCACTAAATAAGTTTTGAGATACGCGTCAAGTAAAAAATAATCTCTCAAATACTCTCCGTTGTTTTCTATGCAAAGTTCCATCCACCTAAATCATCCCTGGAAACATTTATTCCAGTGTTCCCCCGACAGGTCAAAAATAGTTGATTCGTAGAAAGCCCTTCGGCCTTCTTCGGCACTGGAAAAAAAACTTTCCTTTTATTTAATCCTTGATGGTTGGGAATAAAAAGAAATCACAGGGAACCAAGTTGTTTGAGTCAGGATTTCAATATCAGATTCTTGAATAAACTCCTTTGTTCTGAGAGAAGTGTGTGAAGACGCGTTGTCGTGGTGCAGCATCATTCCCTGGAGCCCAGTCTTTGGTCGTCTCCCTGCACAGCTTTAAAAACTGTCAGCAATTTCGGTCTTTGCAATTTTGTTGGCAACTGGCCATCTTTAAACAACACATCCATGTTTCGTCGCCAGTAATGATTTCGGAAACACGTCTCGATCTCTAATTTTCAAAACGCAGTCGCATTACACGGCACCATTCCATACGGGCCTCTTTTTCGGAGGTATCCAACGACAACAAAGCTTCCTTATGCCAAGATTTTCATCTAATATGGTGTGACCACTAACCGTATCCTTGTTACACATATCCTTGTATGTGATTTGTGGGTCTTCTCGCACCAGCATTTCAGTAGTCCACACATTTCCTGCAGTAACTGCTGTTTACGTGCGTCCACGTCTGTCACCATCTTCGAGGCTAGTTTTGCGCCTTTTAAATTCGTTAAGTAATCTAAAATTGGTTGCCCGAGATGGAGCAGATTCTGCTAAAGTGATTTCAAAGCTAAGAACTTCAGATAAACCACATTTAAAGTCGCAATATACAATCGCATGTCGCAAATGCTTTCGTTCTGGAAAAAGGGGGAAAACGAGCTACCGCTAATAATACCGAGAAACGCATTTTTTTTTCAAGATTCTGTAAACCGCCTTTTACGATCGATTTTCAAATAAGACACCAGGCGTTCCATTTTTAAATTTCTAGCATCTCAAAGCTTATACGTATAATGACCTACTTATATAAGGTGACATTTTATTTATACAGCTAAATCCATAGCGTAGGCTTTGTAAGTGATCAATATCACGGAGAATGGGTGCCTCGTATAAAGGTCTATGTGAAAATTATCTTTGTGGTGATAATTAAACTTTTAGCTCTATTTAGGTCAAATGTCAAATGTGAAATGCCAAGGTTTTTTTTTCTAGGTTTTCTGTGTTATATTATATTTTCCAATCCACATTTATCATTCCACATTTCCAATCCAAATTTACCCTTATTCATCTAAAAACTAAAAAAATCACTCAATGTATGGTATGGACCCTTATACGAGGCACCCATTCGCTTGATAACAATTTATTGCAAATTTCGCAAAATAAAATGTTGATCTCCCATAGTAATTGACTCTCGGATGGGCTTGGGTTTGTAGGGAAAACAATGAAAAAAAAATACGAATTTCACAAAAAGGGCCCTCGATCCTTGATAGTGAGCATTTACCGAGTCTTCAGTATAAATTTGGCTGCATAAATAAAAGTCATCTTGTACCGATACATAAAATATTTAGTTAAAAAGTGGCGTCTGTACATTAATTTTCACACTACCTGCTCGACAATGTCCAATTACATATCATGCAATCTCAACGTAAAGTAAAGCATTACCTCTTAAGGCCCTTACTATTGCCAAATGGGTAATTTCTAAAGCCTACTCCTCGTTTATGACCAAACCAAAAATAATGAAAAAATGTATTATGAATAATCAACTCTTAGACAACATATGCAACAGTTTTCTTTTTCATACCACCAAAACTTCTACATGAATTTTTTTTTTTACTGAATGGTGTTTTTTGACCTCAAACTCCCTACTGCTCCTGAGTGGCTTGGCCGATTGAATTCATCTATGCTTTGATAAATAGATAAACTTTATAGCTATAAACATAACATAAGATTATTCAATTGAGTAATCACGTCCAAGTGAAAAGTATAATTTTCCCCTATTTCGCTCTTTCAAGGACGCAGCGAGCGTCGTAACAACTTCTATGCATTGCGCGCTGATATGAACGTTATTTCAATGTCGTTTCCGTTGATATTTGTAGTGACAAATATCGAGCTGCTAATTTGGCGATGGTAATCGCCTTAAGGGAGGTAAAGTTTTATGAAACTCCCAAGGGAGTAAAGTGATTTCAATTTGGAATTTGGTATGGAAACTCGTGGAAAAGTCTAAGTAAATAAATGCCCATATGGCATTATAAAGAGGTTTGTGATAAAATCTGACTGGCCACCATAAGCAGAACTCGAAAAAAAAGGCGCGATTTCAAAGAATATGAAACAAAAGACTTTGGTGCTGTGATTTTCTATGGATTTTATTACAAAATTCGTGTTGACAAAAATTTCGAGCGATAGTGATTCTACTCTAGTGTTTATCAAAACAAACGGTTTATAGATTATTAATAATCTACTACCGGGAAAATCAAAACAAAGATACGAAAAAGCCTATGACGATTTTGTTCAATGGAGAACAACAAAAGTAGGAGTCAAGACTGTATCCGATGCATTTATTCAATGCTCAGATCTACAATAAGCATCAAACTCTTGGGCACCTTGAACCCCTCGCTTCGCTCAGGACTCTACATAACTCCCTCGCGAATCCTGAGTGAAGCGAGGGATTCAATATGCCGCCCGTGACGTAAGATACTGCTTTGTCCCCTTGGTACATAATATACTTTTTTTTTTCAAAATTTTGAATAAAATGGGTTACTAGCATTGCAATGCAGTTAAAACTGCCATTTTTATAATCTTTGTCCATCTGTCTGTTTGTCTGTCTATTTGTCTATCTGTATGTATGTTCCGTGATGGATTGACAACCATGATTTGGATGTGGTTTTATTTATAATCGTCTTAGGGACCCTGGTGAACAAAATAACGCCTAAGCCGAAAACGGGGCAGAGATTGAACAAACGCGGACGGGTCAGACAAAAAAATTGTCCGAAAGATATCTAGATTCTATTTTAATAATAATTAAAATCCTGTGGTTCAAATACATTAACTCGAGCATCGTTTCCACGATTAAAATGCCAAACATTAAAATTTTCGATAAATTCATATACAGAGCTGAAAATTGTCGAGCTCGAACATCGAAAGCCGTGCAAAAATGGATTAATAACTTCATTAGCCGCTTGTTTCTCTCGATCGACACCAGCCTGTATTTCACTGTAATCCACTTACGATAGACCGCGTGTGCTCGCGGACTACCGGTTAGTTGTGACAGCTCTCAGAGTTATTGCTTGGCAATAAAGACTATTTTCATAAGCTCAATTGTCTAAAAGTTTCGGTGGAATAGTAGTTTTGGGCGGCGCACAATGGACTAAATAAAAAGCGCTTTCCGATCGGCTGTAACTTATTATGGGCATGTGGCTTCGGGCCAGGGCCGGATTTAGGACGGGGAAACACAGGCTGTAGTCTATGGGTATATAGCAGGCAGGTATGTGGCAGGAAAATATTAAAATTCGGCATTTTACTGACGGCGTCGTCAGTTTCTAAACGCTCGCTATTTTGCAATTTTGTATTTTTTTGCTAAAAACCCGAAATCGAAAGTCTTTCACTAAAAAGTGAAAAATAGGTGTGATGACGAGCGGAGCGAGGAGGAGCTTGGTACGTTTACATGTAAGTACATGTTGGGAGCCGAGCGAAGCGGAGCGGAGCGTGGCGACCCCCAATAGTTCTGACAGAATTACTATTTTCCAAGGCAAATTAGAATATGCCAAAATCTACTTTATAACGAAGATTCGTCAAGTAGCAAAATAGCGAGCGTTTAGAAACTGACGACGTCGTTTGTAAAATGTCGAATTTTAAAATTTGCCTGCGACATATGTATGCCCACATAAGAGGAGATTTTATAATGACTTTCTTTTTCTATTCGTAAAACACAACTATTGCATTTAAATTTTGTTTAAGTAAAAGGAAAAAAAAATACAAATTGAAAAAAAAAAATGCAACTGCTATGGAAGTGACTAAGTCTTTGATCTCGCTTTTAAAAATAATTTTCAAAAAACATTTTGCTTTTGTCCTCATAACTTTTCTCTTCTTTTGATTTCGTAGTTTACGCAGCTAACAATTTTTCATATTATATTTCAAACTTTATCATGCATGATGGGCTTCTACCTATCTACACTTCCTTATCTTTGATAAACAATGAAACATCTATTTTGATTTGAAATTTAAATTGATAATATATTTATTTATACCATAAAAAATACAAAAATATTAAAATACAGCAAAGAAAAAAAATTAATAAAATTATACTCATGATTAAAAATGGAATTAAAAATATGCACATAGATATGTAATAAAAAGGGGCAGACTCTGCATCTGCTGTGAAAAGTTGATCAGCAACACAGCACAGGTTTTTGACGTGTCTCTTATCAAACCCTAAATTAATTTTCACATTTTTCAAGGTTTGTAGGTTTTGCAACATTCAAAAGTCTCAGCTAGCAAAATTGTCTATACTAAAATTTGTAGCTCATTGTTTAATAACTCCAATGTAAAAATTCAATGTAATATTCCAATTTCATAATTATAAATAAAATAATATGTTATATACGTAGGTAATATCCATCCATCCATCAGCCTAGTTCGTTTCCAGGACTTTGCCACTCCCGGCGGTCATCCTGGAAGAATTGCCCATACTCACACACGCTGGGCAGGTGGGTTGGTGAGTGTGGTGTATGAACCATCGCACTAGTGACGCCGCTGCCCGTCACCTGTCTGTTCCAAATAAGGTCCAGCTATTAGGGGTGGGTATACCGCCATCTATCGGTCTCAGACATGGTGGGCCTCCTGGGTTTTAGCCTGTGAGCTGTCCTCTTACTCTCCCCCGAATTACTTCGAGGGGGTCTCTAAGTAAGATGGTGGAACCTCCACAGTCGAGCCCGGCATCAGCTCTACCTTAATTATTTTAATAAAAAAAAAATTAAACTGCATTCATAGATTTTTAAATAGTTACATGGTTAAAACGGGAATCGAACCCACTACACGAGAAAAATTGATTAATTTTGTATTAAAAATGTTAAAATTCATGGTCTTCCTTTTATTTCTGACACTATGTTATTAAGCAAAAAAAAATTCTTATGATGAAGCCTTTCGATCGGTGTGATAAAGCTACAGGGTAATTATTTTTCTCATGTAACGGGTTCGATTTCCGGTTCAACCTTGTAACTATTTAAAAATCTATGAATGCAGTTTAAATTAAAATAATGTCTTCTTTCAGCAAAATGTTCCATCTACAATATTTAAGATACTTTCCCTCGATGTGGCATAGCCGTGGGACGCCCTGTATAATAGGTAATATATCAAGATTATAATCAGCTTAAAATGACGTTGCATTCAAAACCCCACATAATCTGTTAATGCGATATGTAAAAGTTTTAGCGTCCCTGTTACTCCAAATGCGAAATAACCTCAGTGAAATTGGGACGGATTCGTGGAAAAGAAGCAAAAAGTCAGTTTTTTATTAATATAAAATGTACTAAACTATTTTGTCAAAAAAAATTTCAAGGAGACTTTACAAATACATAATATCCACATTTAGAATGCAATTTCACAATGACATTAGTTAGGATTTCAGAATTACAGGAAAAAAATAAAACAATTTAGAGGTATTTTCGGAATTAAATTCTATCGAGAAAATTTCATCCAATCGCGTTTTCCTTCAGTGAGAATCTTAATCAAATACTCAATAAACATTTACTCAAAAATGAAATACGTAGATGACGTTATAGTGTAGTAAATGGATTCAAAAAACCTCATATTTTTTTTGGTATCGCTTTAAATGTTATGCCATATTTTTATCGCGGGTATTTTTGTGGTTGTTTTGTACCAATATGCCAAATGTCAGTACAATAGGTTAAGCCACCTTTTTAATCATTTTAAAAGATCCCATTAAAGGAATATAAGAAAGAGGGTCATACTGTTATTGCTAATAAAGCCCCACACCTTACATACGGCTCTGACTCGACTTTACATACAGCTCCGACTCGTCCAACCATTGTTAGATTGAGTTTTAG
Organism: Ypsolopha sequella; assembly: GCA_934047225.1. Taxonomy (NCBI): domain Eukaryota; kingdom Metazoa; phylum Arthropoda; class Insecta; order Lepidoptera; family Ypsolophidae; genus Ypsolopha; species Ypsolopha sequella. Next base: position 13,559,638 of record OW203985.1, read on the forward strand.
CTTTGGAATTGTAGCAGGGGTACTCATGCTACGTGTACGTGTCTGGGCGTCATAAAAAATAATCCTTATAAAACAATTCGTAAATTAAAATAGGCAAAATAACTTTCGTAATGCTATGCAAGTCTCGTCTATTTATATTTGGTTATTCTTGCGCACTTCATCATTGGGCCGTTGCGAATTGCGATAGAAAATATGTGTCAGCCCGTTGTGAAAAAAACACCTAAAGTAACCTAAACCTACTCAAGCTGCGGAATTGAAAATTATCTTCACGTCAGCAAAAAAATACTTGTGCACTTGCTTAAATTGCTTAAATATTCCGAAAAAAAAAACCTCATGTGGCATTAATTAAGAGTATATTAATAAGGATTCATGTGCCTGATAGAGGTCATGGAGATGCTCGGAACTGCTGGAAATGCTGTTTTTTTTTTCTTATTTCGTTGTTGGCTTGCTTATTATTGCCACCATTTTCTGCCAATTTCATATAATAGTTAAAAATTATAAAAAAGAGAGAAAGAAAACGAAAACCGATTGAGTATATTATTTCAAACAAGCGCAACATAGATAAGACAACACAACACATAAACAACTCTAATATAATATATAATCTAATCTCATTTAATTCTATGAATTACGCCAAGACGAAAATAGCTTTTTTATATTTGAACGACAACAAAAAAATTATTACAGCATTTGTATCATCGGGAAGAGAAATATTGCGTGCACTAAGTGCTTCAGCTAATAGTCTCCATTTATTGTTAATAAGACAATTAAAGAATATGTGATACACAGTCCCCTCTTCTATTTGGCAATTACATATTGGTGAACTGTGCAGCCTAAATTTAAACCTAATTTGGTAGGGGAACACACGTGACCCAATCTTAATATAATAAGCACACTATAAAGCGTTTGCTTAACTTTCAGAATTTATAAAACCAAGGACAAGGAGGAACAAAAGGCTGCAAGCGAGAGAAGTGATAAGATAAACAGTTTCATTCAACAAATGTTTATCTGGAATGGATTGAAGATCCTGCGCAAAATTTTGATACACCAAACACAAAACACAAATTTGAAACACAAATTTTGGAATCACCACTAACAATAGAACCCGTAGCAGGAAGATCCACTTTTTCACTACCTATTATAACAACGGGCCTAGGTATCCATGCTAAAACAACCTCAATATTTTCTCTACAGCAATAATATAACAACTTTTTTATTATAATTATGTACTTATAGGTGGGTTTCTAAAATTTTTAAAAACATCTGAAGGGCACTTAAGCAATCAGAGAAAATTAGAGCCGGATCTCATTGTCAGTAATATAGATCAGAGCACTCAGCAAAACGATACGTTCACGATGGGAGGTAAACGATATTTTCTATAGCATTGGGATGCGAATGGATATAAGCTGTACCAACCACTCCACCACCTTCCAATTTGGAGGCATCGGTGAAGACCTGATTCTATCCAAACCAATCAGTACCAATAATCCTATTGAAATTAACATTGGCATGGATCCCTCCATCCATTATCAATTCTAAAATATGCGACCTTAGGAGAGAAACAAATAGACTCATACGCTGCGTCATAGTGGGGAGTTTATCTGTCCGAAATATTGGAGCAGTAATATCTTGTAATTTATTGAAACTTTGAATCAAACATGGTTTATCCCCCCGGTTTATTTATATAATGCCCCCACCAAGATGAGCCAAAGGAAGTGGGGTCTTTATTTTGCCAGTGGCGCCTATAGCACTGGTACATACACCCTTGTACGCGTCAAGGTAATCCTATTCTATCATTGTGCAATTTTTAGATAAATAAAAGCATATTATATTCTATTCTAATGAGGCGAGGGTCTCTAATTTTGGCAACAAACAGTGAGATTCTAATTGAACTATTAGATACAAATACCGATCACAAAGCTACAATTGCCTTTTCATCAAATGTAACGGCGGATCATGAGCTTCAACTTGCATTCCACGTTCGTTTTAATACTTTATATTCTCTGGTATAGGTGAAGACTTCAAGGCACCAAGAATAACCCCTAAGGCTTTAGTTTGGATGGAATCCAACTTTTTAACCATGCCATACCATGCCTACAAGGGTTTTATGTGGCAAAATCTAAGTGAGACCTAATGAGGGCGTTGTAGAGTAGTTTTCGGAATAGGGATGGGCACACCACCACGCGCCAGAAAGGGCTCTAAGTATTCATTTTTATATTTTTCTCGTATTTTGTAAGAATACGGTTCATATGGTCTTTGCCACACAACTTTGAATCAAGAACTACACCTAAAAACCTGACTTCGTCTTCAATTGATATGGGGACTTCTTTATATTTATCTGTAACATTAGGTCTGTTACGAGATCGGCTAAAGACAACGATAACGCTTCTTGACGGTGATAGTTCCAGACTATGGTCGGTCAACCAATTACCAAGAATGTGTAACAACAACTTTAAAAGCTGTTGTTTGTGTAGACCTTTATCAACTCGAAAAAATGTAAGGTGTTAATTAACAAAATCTAATGAATGCCGCTGATACTCCATAACAAGAAATCACTTCGGTTCATTCATTACAATTCAATAATCGAGAGAGAGGCATTGGATATTTCATGTATACTCGTAGATACAAAAAAAAATGCTATGCGAAGAAGAAGGAGCATTTAGTACGTTCATTCTAATATGACTGGTCTTTGCAATGATCCTGAAAATAATTAGGATGATTGAGAAATGATTTTCTATGTTCCGATCAGATTTGCGTGTACTTGTCCAATCTTTAATTTATTGTATTTATATATGTAACCTATTAGTATGTAGTATATAGGATGGGATTTGCTCGGCCGCCTGGATTCGTGCTGGGGGCTCGGTTGGTGATCATTGAACCTTGTTCCTGGTCCCTGGCCGGGTCTCCGGTATGGGTTCGGGCGGTTGATTCGATTTTACCTTGTATAATATATATTTTACCTATCATTTTAATCGTATATATATTGCTACATAAATTAAATAAACATAAAATTTAGTTCATGTATATTCATTATTTTATTACATATATTTTTTTTATTAAATTAAATTTGACGTGTAAAAAGTGTATATATTTATACCTGCTTTGCAAAATAAACTATTTGAATTTGAACCATTGAACGAATATTGATGCGATTTTCACAGTTAAGTGTGGGGCTTCTTGAGGTAAATATGACCTTTATGAAGCTGAGCAAGCAATACACATTTTTAATGGAGAGCTGGCCTTGGCTCTACTCAGTGAGAGCAAAGCCGTGCGCAAATCGTAGTTAATAATAATGCAACATAAAAGAATAATATTTCTTTGTTTTTTATTTATTTTATCCATGATTGATTATGATATAGATAAGCAATAAAATGCATTTAAATCGACAAGAAAACTCGAGAATGAAGTATTAGTTATTCTGTGATTGAAGTACAACGTTATCAATGTCATACGAATGAATGATATATCGTACGAAGGTCTTTGATCCGAGTGATTAAAACATGATTAATTAACTTCGCTATCGCAATCAAAATACATGTGCGTTTTATAGGAAATCAAGCTAATGGCATTTTGACGGGCCGACCACACAAAGCGCGTCCTGCGGTCTTAACAACCAGAATGCGCGTTCTCCCTGACCTATATGTCTAAATATGTAAACATCCGAGCCAAGTGTGTAAACGCATACATTACAGTAACCTCAGAACGCAGATCGCGGCTCTGTGTGGTCGGCCTCTTAGAATCAGAACGCGCGTTCTCCTTAACTGCCATGGTCTGTGTGTGTTAAGATCCAAGCCGTCGCATACATTACAATGACCGTGGAATGCAGAACGCGGAATGCAGAACACTCTCTGGCTCTGTTGTGGTCGGTTGACCACTTTGTCTGAGGAGCCGATCACATAGAGTGCTTTCTACGTTTCAAACAATCAGAACGCGTTCTCCTTGACCGCCGCCACGGTAAGTATGTGCAAAGATCCAAGGCGTCGCGTCGTCGCAAAGATTACAGAGACCGCGGAACGCAGAAGTGTTGATCGTTAAAAAATTCAATTTTAAATCGCACATAACAGCACTAGCTGTCAGGCAGAATCCGTAGGTATTCATCATGAAACACCTACGTGATAACAGCTCACATGAATATCCTAAAGACGGTTTACTGCGATATTACTAAAACTCGCGTGAGCTGACATACTCAGTTATTATTACATGAGGTTTTAACACCCACGTGTGATAGTCAACAATAATCACACGTGAGTGTTAAAGCCGCATGTAATAATAAAATACGGTTTACTGCGCTTTATGCCAGCTCGTATGTTGAGTCTCTTGTTGGACGCAGCAGTAATGCTAAATGTCGGAATAGCACAACGTTATGTCTAAAAACAATGACAAAAAGACCAACCGAAATACTCTACAAAGACTGCTATGTCCTTACGGTCCGTCAACTGTTTATTTTAAAAGTATTTCTCAGTAAAACCAACCTTGAGTATTTCGTTTTGGCTAACGTGGTGACTCAGGTACCCAAGAACTGTGTCATAAAAAACTGAAAGCTAAAAAACAAATAGTACAGTATGACACAGTATATACATAATATTATACTGTGCCTATGATGTGACAGAATCCACATCAAAATTAATTTTAAATAATATTTATTTCGTAAATATCTAAACATACATAATTTATGTAATTGTATGTAATATTTAGATAAATTGTTTTTGTATAAATATTTTGATTTTTTTACACAATATGATACTATAACCCTTTTACTCATAGCAGCGATGGATAAAAAAATACTTTTTATTTTTTATTAATTTATGCATGTTATAAATGTTTGGTTGCAGCATTATTTTTATTCTACTCAAAATAAATTTGTATTCCATTCTATTAATTTTTGAAAAAGTACATTATCTTGTTTCGAGTTTTGGTACCTGACTGAGTGTGGAACATTTTGTGATATATCTTGATTATGTTATTATTGCTAACCTAAATTGTAAATGAAGTATTTTTCTTTTTTTTTTCTATTCAAGGTGGTTCTGTGTGATTGGCCCCTGCTGACTATCTATGACTTCGTGCTCCAAGGGTTATTGTCGATTTACTGAGGAAAAAAATAAAGGATTGATATTTCATTAGGCGAGGCGACCGGGCGGCACGGGGTGTGTCCGCGGCCGTATTTACAGCAGCCCGTCGTCTCTGACAGGAATTCCAGCCTACTTGGAAAAGGGTTGCTTCTTCAGTGTTGTACCAAAAATCATAATAAAGTAAAGGTATAATGCCCAGACGATATTTCTCAGCTTAAAACAATGTTATTTGAGCAAAAACGGACTTACTTATGATATAATCGTTGATTGAAGGACATAAGGGGGTGTCCATAAATCACGTGACACTTTCTTTTGTAAATTTTTGACCCCCATTCCCTAGTGACACTTTGGTGACATACTTATCGACCACCCTAAATGTCACGTGACAAAACTATCTTAATTAATCAAACTGCTATATATTTTCTCAATCAATTTTACTGACAACCTATGGACCCATAGGACGTAAAAAATGTAGTAGGTAGGTAGTAGGGCACCGAGGAATAGACCCTTCTCATTTAATTTAATATTTCGTTCGGAAACCAATGAGTGCCTTCCGAATTACCCAAAATCATTGAAATGTAAAATGTAACGTAATTTTTTATCCCCCCCCTCCCCTTCGTGTCACCTTAGTAGCACTCCAGAACTACCTCCCTGATCTGCGATGCTACATTCGAATTGAAAACTGACATAAATGGAAAGATAACATCAAACCCAATAAAGATATATTTTTTTACTAATTAGATTAAAAACGTTTTTGATAAAAGCTTATATCTCTACATCGGGACGCAGGACTAAAGCGACGGTCGAGGGCGGAGGGCCGAGAGGGATGCAGAGCGCGCGGGAGGGGGGCTCGCGACCGAGTGGGCTCAAAAGGTTTACAGTTCGCTGCGCAAGAGTGACCCGCCTCACAAACATGGCTCGCGCTGTTCGCTCACAGCTCGCTTTTAAAGACTAGAATGGACAAGCCCTTTCTGCAATTTTTTCTTTCCGTTTATTTTACACATTCGCATCCCCTTTTTTCTACGGCGTCCCTAGCAAGTAATACGACTCCATGAGGTTTTTAGGCTTTGTAGCCTCTTGCAACGACTCGGTGATCCTCTAGACAGAAAGAAACTCGTCCGAATGGCCGAGTTGCCACTATTCAATCTCGACCGTACGTAGGTACGAGTACAAATTACAGTCATTCGAATAACTCGACAAAAAAATGAAGCCAAGAATTATCTCATTACCTGAAACGAACACGATGAGTCCTCACAACACAGGTTTATTCTACGTATCTTTTTCTTTCCATACAACACTGTTAACTCTTTTTGATGTCTTAAATGCCTAAAGTTGAAGTTTTTAGTGTTGTTTATGTATTCTGGAGGTTAGTTCACTGTCAATATATTTTACTTCTCATAATGTTTTAAAGTATTTCTTATTTAGCGAATATCCCATAATTACTTATTTGTTTGTAATATAAATACCACGCAGAGCATTTTTTCGTGAAATATGTTTTTTGCTATTGATTTTTTATCGTTATAATTTTGCAAACAGTGCCAAATTAGGATTTGAATGTGTATTAATAATGAAACCAGGATGTTTTTGATAATTTTATTATTTACCCAAATCATGTTTTTTAGACGAAGTTCCTAATTCCACGTTGTACTTGTTGTTCGCTGTACCACAGAATAAAATGGCTTTACTCCAGACTTTATGATTTTTCTGGTAAAAGACTTTGAACGTCCGTTTTTTTCGTCGCTGTTTCTAGAATGTCAGGTGAAGTCAAATTATCATTGTTATCTATAAATACTATTTTAGACCAAAAAGAATAATATGAAAGTTTTCACCTTTTTCTCGCAAATACGTGATAAACGCAGAACTGATCACATCAGCAGATGTGGTTTATATGTTAACGTTGACATGCACCATCTGAATCTTTTTTCTTAAATTTATTAGTTATATTAATTTATTTAAATAAATACTCAATACTGACTTTTTTGTCTTTATAAATGATAAAAATAACATAAAACAACGTAAAATAAGCCCGAAGGGCCCGAAATATATCTCACTAAAATTTCATTTTACGTTGTTTTATGTTATTCTTATTATTTATTTATTTAATTTGTTAAAAACATTATTTATTATTTATTTAAAATTATTGAATCGGCATGTTGCTATAATTCCAAGTTTTAATTTTTACTCCAATATTTTGAAAATTATTTGGAAATAAATTTCTAAAAAATTGGAATATTGGCACTACTTCAGCTTTGAGATAAGATTTAACCCACAGCATTTTAAATACATAATGAATGAAAGATAACAAAATTCTAATAGATGCGTATCCATATTATTATACTCCTAGAAATTCATCACAACCCATTGCGCCCATATATATGAATTCGTTTGTTCAAACTTGGGACGAGGTTTAAAATAAATTTGCTTTGAAATCGAGGCAAAATAGAGCGCTGCAAAACATTTCTTTACATGTTAGTTTTAGTGCCAACATTTTATTTACTTTTACAATTCAATCCTGTCAATTAATTAATCAATCAATCAAAATTGTTTATTTGTCGTTGCATAGGTAAGAACAATATTACAATTTGCCTAACGGCAATGCCTAATGGCGTACAAAATTAAAGCTGATAAATTTATTTAAATTAAATTAATCATTACATTAATAGAGATTACATATTTACAGTACTATAACATTTTTTATGTTTTTATCATTACATTATTTATTACATTGCAAAAAAGTTAGAATGTCACAATCCCAATATGAGTCAAAAGTAAGTAAAAAGTTGAATATCCATGTCATCTAAATATTTGTTAGTACTATAATAAGATTTACCAATCAAACATTCCTTTAATTTACTTTTAAATTAATATAAATTTACAATATTTCTGATATGGTTGGTAAGCTTTTTACTCGTTGCCATCACAAAAATGCTTTTCTTGAAGAGTTCCGTGCTACGGGGAAAGGCTTTCAAGCTAGTGGGATATCGTTTGCTGTTGTAATAACTATACGTAAATAAATGAAGGTTGGTCTTCACAAACAAAGTAATCTCATAAATGTAGATGCATGGAAACGTTAGCAGCTTATGTTTTTTGAGGTATGGTCTGCTGCTGTCGGTGGGTTTTAAACACTTTTTTTTGTAATGAACAGAAAATCACTTGTACTATCCCACAAATTTATTTAATACTTCCTGACCGGTTTCGCCTTTATGGCATTATCAAAGGAATTAATATAAGATCTTAATTACACAATAAATAGTTTACATCAGCCAGTGCGATCAATGACACTAACACATTTTTGTAGTGAGGGTAATAGTTAACTTATCCGTTCTAGTAGATACCAACCGAAAAACTTTTTGCCTAAGAGTGGGGAATTTTAAATTCATGTTATGTAAATATAAAATAAAATTGTTATTGTAAATAAATTAGAATTGATTAAAATAAAATAATAAAACAATAAAAATAATTATAATAAAGTCATTAAATTTCAAATTGTGTAAAAATGTGTGCATGCAATGTCAATTTATAAAAGTTAATCTCTTTAGTTAAAATATTGTAAAAGGGGGGATCTATTATTGTCAAGTTGATGGTTTAGAATCGTGTCTTGGTTGAGAAGTACTAATTTATTGATTTCAAGGGCTTCTAGAGCATTCAGTTTTTTGCCTTTATTACAAATATGAAGGGCTTTGAAATCTTTCTTAGCGTCAAAGGTGTGATTGTCGGAAATCAGATGTTCTGCAAAGTTCGAATCTGTCTTATTAAGTCTCCAGCATCTGCAGTGTTCCTTGATTCTCGTTTCAAAGGATCTGCCTGTCTGGCCTATATACTTTTTATTACATTGAGTGCACGACAGTTCATAAACGCCACTTTTCTGAAAATTTGAAGTTTTATCTTTATTATTACAGAGTAAATTTCTTAATGAATGCATAGTGTAAAATGCTGGTTTGGAGATGTGCAATATCCTAGAAACTTTATATGATTGTTCCCCCAAAAATGGTATCCTAGTCCATCGTTTTGGCTCTTTTTGTGAGGTTTTGTTAGTAATATCTCCTTGATACGATAACTGTAATGCTAATTTAGTTTGTTTTTTGTGGATTATCGTGTCAACCAATTTGGGGGGGTAACCATTATTAGCCGCTAAAGTTTTAATGGTATTTAATTCAATGCTGTAATTTAAATCGTTTAGCGGAATTGAAAGTAGTCTATGTACCATTGAATATAAAGCAGCATGTTTGTGGGCTACGGGATGTTTGGATTCACAGTGAATTATGTTGTCACTAAAAGTTGGTTTCCTATAGATTTTAAAAACGTGTTTCTTATCTATTATTTCAACTGTCAAATCCAGAAAATTAAGTTTGTCATGTCCAATTTCAGCGGTGAATTCAATATTTTCGTCAATAAGATTAATAAATGTCAAAAACTCGTTTAATTCGTCAGTTGTACCGGTCCAGAGGCAAATAATGTCGTCAACATATCGATACCAGTAACCTATGTGTGCTTGGAATTTTCTATTATTGTGTATTCGATTTTCAATGTTATTCATATATATGTCTGCACATAATGGGGATAATGGACTACCCATTGCAAGGCCTTTTGTTTGTTTATAGATTTTACCAGAAAAGACAAAGTAATTTTGATCCAAGCAAACAGAAATTGTGTGTTCTATATCTATAATAGTTTGTGGTTCTACAACGGATTCTACAAGAATTTCATTGATTGCACTCTTACAATTATCAAGTGGAATGCATGAAAATAGATTTTTGACGTCAAAAGATACAAGAATTGAATTGCACGGGACTATTAAGTCTTTAATTTTGTTCACAAGATCAATACTATTTTCTAATGTGTATTTAGGCACAAAGTGAGTATGGTCTTTAAAAATTGTGTTGACTCTTGCGGCTAAGTGGTATGCAGGTGCATACTTTTTTTTGTGCTTTAAAAGCACGTATTCTGTCCATTGAATTACCCCAGAAAATGACTCCATATCTAAGAGTGGAGACCACAAATGCATGATATGCAGTATAACCGATTTTATAAAGCGCATATGCAAATTGGTTTAATTTTTACATATTACGACATGTGTGGTGTGGTGTCCAGCTCAAGTTACTGTCAATATGGAGACCCAAAAATGTTGCTACCTTTCTTTCAGCTTATTTAGGTATTTGACATCAATGTTATAATGTCTTTTATTTTGTTTCAGCTTGAAGTAGATAATTTTCGTTTTGGTCAAGTTAATATGAAGTTTATTCGAATCTAGCCATGTGATAATGTCATTAAATATTTATTCCGTTTTCGAATTTGCTTAGATCAAATGTCTTTTATTTTGTTTCAGCTTGAAGTGGATAATTTTCGTTTTGGTCAAGTTAATATGAAGTTTATTCGAATCTAGCCATGTGATGATGTCATTAAATATTTATTCCGTTTTCGAATTTGCTTAGATCATTTTTTGTATGAACGGTAGTACTATCATCGGCAAACAGTATCATAGGGGGTTTCGAAGTAATATGTTCACTTTTTGTACTTGTGTTCATTGATTCAAAATTCCATGAAGCCAAGCTGTCATTCTCACGTTCTTTTTACCGTTACTTTTGTTAACATTTCTACGTGTAACATTGTCCATTTCATTTTCGGAGTCTCCCATTGTATTTATTAATCTAAGTTTGTATAATGTTAAACCTTTTAAATTGATCCGGAATCGATTTCAGCAATTTATGTTCTGAATGCAACTTAACTTTGTTTTTACTGCCAACATAGTCACAGCAGTTTCCAAGTTGTGCTCCAATCTGCTGTTCATTTATTTTCTGGGTAATCGGAATTGAACTTTTTTTTAATTATTATTATAACTAGTTGAATCGTTTGTCTACAATTTATATTTTTAAAATGTACTGAATTAGACGATTAAACAAGGATTCTGTGATTTTCTCCAAATTCGATGATATGTATCCATAAAACGGTTTTCAACTTAATATACACTTTGAGCTGCCGGAAACTGGGAGCCATTTATATGGAGTGTAATTCATTTGGGGGGGTTGCCCATACTCACACACGCTGGGCAGGCGGGTTGGTGAGCGCGGTGTCGAAACCCTCGCACCAGTGACGCCACCGCTGCCCGTCACCAGTCTGTTTCATATAAGATCCGGCTATTAGAGATGGATCTACCGCCATCAATCGGTCCCAGGTATAGTGTGCCACCTGGTTTTTTGCCTGTGAGCTAACTCTCCCTCTGAGAGGAGTTTATCGTTCGAGCATACGTCCATCTCTGACGCACGCATAAAGATTGTGATAGAGATGGATATACGACCGAACGATACTCGATCGAATTTTGTCACTAAGGAGTAGGCCCTGGTCAAAAGTAATCTATTAAAAAGATTGAATTTTATACTAACTGTTTTTATGACGTGCTACAAAACTTAAATTCTACTTATAACAATTTTTCCTTAATGTATGACACTTAAAATTAAAATTACAGGAAAAATTAAAGGAATTATGTAATTTTTATTCATTATATTTAAATAATTTTTTTGCTGCAAACTCACAGAAAGTAAGGAAATAATTTTATCAACTGACTTGCCTGTGCACTTAAAGCTTTAATTATAGATCATTTGTTATTTCTTATCTATCTAAGGATTTACCTATATTAGATAAGTCCTTGTAGATAATCCATGTTAATATTTTTACATTCTTGCATACATTTGTTATTGCCTATCGTTTTTCACTGTCCGGGGGAAAGTCCCGTTTCCAAGGTCATGAACTACTTATAAACTAACTCATTATTATTTTATAAACCGTGTAAGCCCCGTCGGTAGGACGTCAGACAGCCAATCGTTGGCTCTGGTTTTAATCCCCGCAACAAATACGCACCAATGAGTTATTAAGAATAATAATCATATTATAAGTCGTAAATGATTTTTTAATGCATGTGCTCGTAAAGGCCCACTTTTTATGCATCAAAACCGAACAGAAAGTCCATTATTTTGCCCTAGGGCTTTATTCACAAATTATAGAGGATACTGGCTTTATTATTTTTTTTTTTTTTTTTTCAATGGTTGGCTAACCTGCAGCCCAGTTATATGTGTTCTATGCTGCAGCCTTTCTTGTGTACCATAAATGTCATACTTTTTTTTCCACTGTTTAACGCCTCTGGATACAGTCCTTTGAGCCAATTATAATTTAAAGTTCACAAAATTATATTTGTTTTATTTCCTCACACTATGCATTGAAAAACGTAGTATGATACACGGGCGTAAGAGCAATAAATTACTCGGTTACGTTTAAAACACTCGCTACGCTCGTGTTTTAAATCGTCCTCGTAATTTATTCCTTTGCGTCCTTGTAGCATAAACTACTATTATATTGCTCGAGCACTCGATTACGATTCACTCGGGCGTTCGCTTCGTGCTACAATTACGAATAGGTGCTTAATTTCGAAAAGATTTTTATTCATATATTTTTCAGAGAGTATAAGCCATTTTAGGACATAATTTTCATTATTTTTGTATATAAATTAACCATTATCTTTTAATATTTTTTAAAGAATTGTTGGTTACGACATCACTTAAGAATTTTAGACATCATACTGATTGGGATGTGTGATTGCTTATAAAAAAAGTGGTCCGTCTCTATCTGTCAACTTATCTGTCATCCACTTATCAAATCAGTCGACAGCAAATTTATAAATCTATGTTGATAGCAACGGACACATTTCTAAACAGCCATTTCTCAAGTGACGTCACACGAAGGCGAATGGAAGTTGCAGCTTTTTCATAAAAATATCCATCATCTTGAGGTTTTTTTGACGAAAAGTTCGAAAATACGGCTTATTAAACCTCAATCTCGAATTGGTTTTCGAATTAACACACCTTAACATAGTTTAATGTAAGCGAATTTTGGCCCCGCGTTCCCGGTCCCGATAACAATTTAGATTTTGATACAGATAATCACTGAATGTGCAGATAATAGATCTTGATAAAGTTTATTTGTTACACCATGAAACTTTTTAACATTGAACTCTGATTTACACAGGACTCTATAGCAGTCACTTCCATTGTACCCGTATAAGTTTTTTGCCCGTCACGTGTAGTGCAAATTGGGACAACATGATAGGCTTTTTGATCTCAGGAAATTACAAAGTCCAATATTGTCACACCTTTAAAATGATAAAATTATTATTTAGTGTAATGCAGGGTTTTCCGTAGATAAAATCATTGAAATTGATTGTACTAAAAGCCTGTCTGTTATCTTTTTATGTAACGTGACAAATTATTGCTTGGGGTTTTTTCCTCTATGCCAGAGTAAATATTTATGTAGCAGGTAAATAGTAAAATTCCGCCGTTAACAAACGGCGTCATCAGTTTCTAAGCGCTCGCTGTTTTCCAATTTGCCGTTCGTCAAAGTGAAAAATGCCCGCCGTTTGTAAAATGACTTAGTCATTTTCTAAAAAGCCGAAATCGAAAGTCTTTCACTAAAAAGTGCGATGACAAGCAGAGCGAGAAGGAGCGTGTTAGGTATACATGTAAGTACATATTGGGAGCCGAACAAAGCGGAGCGGAGTCAGGCGACCCTCAATACTTCTAACAGAATTACTATATGCCGAGGCAAATTAGAAAAAATAGCGAACGTTTCGAGACTGACGACGCCGTTTGTAAACGCCGGAATTTTACTATTTATAGCATATATATATAGAGTAGTGAATCTTCTACAAACGCTCTAATTCAAACTCACGCACACAGGTGCGTGCTCTACGCACCATCTCAGCGGGGTTCAGTGGTGTCTCCGTATAAATTATGGCGCAGCGCGGCGCGCGCGGCGTGTATAGCAGGCGTCTGCCTGTGTGAGTTCAAATCTGAGCGTTTGTAATAAGATTCACTACTCTATGATATATTTACTCCATATATGTGTATGAAAGAGCACAACAAACATAATTGCTTCGGAAAAGGCTAATCCATTGAAGGGTGACCAGATCCAGTAATGTGAATTCCAGACAAAATCTCTGATAAATCTGTAAATTTATTGTCGTTTGTGTATAGGGAAGTAGTGAAATGATCACGCCCTTAAGTGGGGAAGTGATCACTCGAACTCAGATTTATTCGAGTTACTTCGGGTTCGAGTTACAGTGGACCTCCTTTCATAACCTTGGAGTTAGTATAGGCGGTCCACTATAACTTAAACTCGGTAGTTACGTAGCTAATGGCTGTTGTAGTTTTTGCATGTGTTTTATGCTAATACGAAGCGCTATTTTTAACAGATTTTATTACAATTAAAAATATAACTCGATAGATCTATTTATTTTTAGCATTTATTCGTTCTCTTTCAAAAATTCCTGACAAATAAATGTTTTCTGCTTTCCAGTCCAGACAGAGGGCCAGCAGAATTCAACATGTCAGGAAAATTTCAGTAAATTCCTGGTAACCCTATATTCTTATTGAGGGATTTCCCATTTTTGACGGGTGACTAAAAACTTACGTCAGCATAGTTAACATTACGCGGCGGCCTTTTCCTGGCTGCGCGCGCGGCGGTGGCTGTCAGGAGACTACCGGAGACAGGGCCCGGCTGGGACATGGTCCTTCTACGACTATTTTCATTGGCCGACGCATTTCTTGCCTCGTTTAGTACCTGTAATTTAAAGGTTTCATTACCAGCTATTTTAAGTGTACATTCGAAGATAATCAAATCTTCTTTGTAACTTCCAAATGTAGCCGGGATCAACAGCTTGATCTAATGATATTTCTTATATCATTAGCTTGATCAGACAATAACTGCCCTGTGCCTTTACGGGATAGAAACGCGCGACCTCCAAATACTTAAGGGGCAGATAGTCGCCAACGACCTTAAGTTGACTTGTGTTGGTATAAATATTGACAGATACTATATTGAAATAAAGTTCATATCAGCGCGCACTGCATTACGACGTCGCTGGGTCTCCGGGTAGCGCAAAATAGGGGAAAATAATACTTTTCACATGGACGCGGTGGACGGATGAAAAAATTCCATAGATGATTTTTCTAAGCAATATTTTCTTTGTATTTTAGTGTAAGAATACCAATACCATAAAACAAAGAATACAATAAAACAACTTGACTTTGAACCATACTTTCATACTTACTGTTTTTAAGAAATTTATACTTGTCGTTGTTGGTTCTTGGTGGAACATTTGAAACATCAACAAATGTAAACAAAGACGAAATATTCCATCTCATGATTCGTAGCCATATCTAAAAGCCTGACGATGTTATTATAACGAAACCGGTCGCTAGTGTGATATACATATAAAAGTGGAACAGTTACCAAGAATGTGTTTTATTTACAAGATACTGTTTTTAATGCTAGAATAATTTTCATAATTTTTTTTCCTTATGCTTTAAATAACACTTTATATATTTCATATTTTTTTAACATCTCATTGGATCTGGAAACTGGTTCACTAAATCTCATAGCCAGTTTAAAGTTAAAACCCAGTGTACTTTATTATATTAGATATATTTTTATTTGCATTGCACATATTATATCATATCAGATAAATAATAAGCTTTGATTAATCAATTGAAAAAGAGCGGATTATGATTTATGATAGATAAACATCTTCAAAATGTTTTAGCAGAATCCACAGAAATGCATATATTTTTAAGCAATATAGTTGCACGTTAATTTTACACGTAAATTTTATAGGTGGGGCAAGCGTCGACCAGTTGGCCCCATCACGGCCAGTTATTCGGCAGGTCCTTGCAACCGTCAATGTGCCGGCTACTTCAGAGCCGAAGGGAATCTTACGTGACGATGGCAAGAGACCCGATGGAATGACGCTCATCCCGTGGCAGAATGGTCGCTCCAACCCCTCGGCCGTAGCTTCAGGCTTCGAGAGGCGTGCCAAGCGGTTTTTCTTGCGACGGCGCCGGCGGAGAGAACAAATGTATAAAGTTGTATAGAACCGGCCATGGATCGCCACTCGCGCGTCTTGTTCGGCTTCGAGTGACTTGCGCTCTTTCGACGGCGGTGTGCGGGGAGGCGGGCGGTTGAAACAGTGATCGAGCGCACAGGACGAACCTAGTGTCGAGCGCTTTGAGCGAGCGAGCGCGCTATACATGAAGGCGCCGACGGGTGTCGTGGCCGAGGGGTTACGCCAGGGCAACAGCTTCAGGCTTCTGGTGGCGCATCTTGCTGCGCTTCCAGGCGGTTTTTGCGACGGGCTTTGCCCTGCCACGACACCCCACGGCGCCTTCCACCGTATCGGATGTATAGCGCGTTCGCTCGCTCAAAGCTCTCGACACTAGGTTCGTCCTGTGCGCTCGATCACTGGTGCGGCTCCTCGCCTCCCGCCGCACACCGCCGTTGTGAGAGCGCAAGTCACTCGAAGCCGGACAAGACGCGTGAGCGTCGATTCATGGCTGGCGAAATACAACATCATACATTTGTTCTCGCCGCCGGCGCAGTCGCAAGAAGAACCGCTTGGCGCGCCTCTCGAAGCCTGAAGCTGTGGCCGACCGGTAATAGCTCGATACTATCGATAGTAATAGTTGAAACGCTCGCCGCGTCTCACGTAGAGAAAAAAATTGCCTGGAAAATTTCCTTTTGTGAGGAAGTATTCCGGTAATATGCTTGCGTAAATTAACAATATAAGAATAAATAATAAATGTAATGCAAATACAATAAAGTTTATATGTAAATACACTATAAATAAATACCAATACGTATTTAAATAAATATATGCCTAACGTGTGAGTAGGAGATATTATTATCTACTCTTATCTATGGATAGATATTTCAATGTTGTAGAGATTTTAGTTGATAAAATTGTGATACCGGATTGAGTCCATAGAGTGTGGTCTTCCTTGGACGTAGTTTTTTTTATTTACCACAGAACAACAATTTATTTTGCTAAGATCCTAGGAATTTAGCCAAGATGCGGAAAAAAACTGTCGGCAGAAGTGAAAACTTTACTTTCAAAGTTGTCGTGATGGTGACGCGAATTCATAAGATTTTCCCCTATCAATAATCACTCAAGTCACTTCAAAAACGTCTTCCTGCAGTTGCACGCGTTCTCACAACCCATCTTGCAGCTGCACGAAATCATCTGCAAGAGGTGTTGTGGAGCTGCGTCTTTGGCCATCATTTTGGGTCTGAGCTAAAGTTCCCAACCTTCCCGGAATGCCCGGGAGTCTCCGGGAATATTGTTCAACCTCCCGAGCTCCCGGGATGCAATAAATTCTCCGGAATTTCTAAAATAAAATAAATAATGTCATTAACGAAATAGATAAATCGCGCAAAATAAATTATTTTATTACGAAATAAATTTTGATTTTCCATGTAAATCTTTTATGATTATGTGCTCAAAAACCAACAAATGCTTCTACAAAACAAAGCAAACTAAAAAATTAACAAATATTACCGACTTTTATTCAATTGTCCACCGATTTGTTCAAACCTCCCGGGTTGTTTCGTTCGAGAGTTGTCAACCCTAGTCTGAGCCCTTGTGAGGTAGATGTCCAATACAGGATTTCGGTTCGAAAAAACCTATATTTTAGAAATTTTTGGGTCTGGCGATTGCTCTATGGTTTTGATTTCAAATTTTATAAAATTTTAAATTGAGCTTTGTAGTTATTATCAAACAACACGGTGAAAATCGCCAGAACCTAAAGAAAGGCCGAAAATTCCGAGTTTCTCGAAGTCATAAAAACGAAGTTAAAACATCACAAACAACTCGGCATAAAATCAGAACTACCAAATCTGTGGCCAACCACGCTTGGGACCGATTGATGGTAGTATATCCAAACTCAATTGCCGGCTCTTATTTAAAACATACGATGACGGGCAGCGGCGTCACTGAATGGTGCGAGAGTTTCGGCACCGCGCTCATGAACCCGCCTGCCTAGCATGTGTGAGTATGGGCATTTCTTCCATTCGGACCGCTAAGAGTTGTGGAAGGCCTATGTCCAGCAGTGGACGAACCAGGTTGATGGATGGATAGATTAGAGAGAATCTGAGATTTTTCTTCGTGGGAAATAATGACACTTGTCTACTTTCCATCGATACAGCACGGTTGGTTATATAGATAGGAACAAAAAATGGTTGATCGGAACATGGAAATTTATAAATCAGGAAAATCTATTGATTTTTTAAGCTTGCTGGGCAAACAAGTAATGTTGTAAATAGTTTTAATATACTTAATTTGACATACAACTAGCGACCCGTCCCGGATTCGTACGGGTGCAATGCTGATACAAAATATGCTATAGTATTTAAGGTTCTTAATTGGATAAGGATTAATGCTGTATTTCTAAAAATCACTTCGTTAATAAGCCATTATTTCTCGCAAAAAGTAAAGGATAAAAAATGGTTATTGTGGGTTATCCCTAAGAGATGGACATATATAGACTTTTTTGTAGACCTTTTTAAGGTGTACAATACTCTAATACATTATTTTGATCTATCTCGTAGGGTTCAGCCAGCGTTTGCAATGTAAGAGCAAAAAAAAGTGTTTATTTACGACATCACATTAGAAACCATTAATTATATATAATATAATAAATGCATTTATTATACACATAAACCTTCCTCTTGAATCACTCTATCTATTAAAAAAACTGCATCAAAATCCGTTGCGTAGCTTTAAAAATCTAAGCATACATAGGGACAGACAAACAGCGGGAAGCGACTTCGTGATAGTGATTTGGCGTTTGAGAAAGTTGCACAGTAACTATAACGTATCAAGTAAATATGCTATTATAAAATAATGTACAAACCCCTGGGTCCTTTCCACCAGTAGCTATGTCTTCGTCTTCATCGTACAGCTGTAATGATGTCTCCGAATAGGACTTTTTGTCACTCAACTTTTTATTCACTATGTCATTCATCAGCTCTTTGCGGATGTTACCACTTGAATTATCTGTCATTTTTAACAACTTTCCGGCACTTTAATGTCAATAGATTTTCGCGCTAAAACATGTTTAAAATAAAATATTGGTCACGATTACTATATCCCTAAGGTAGTGTGGTCTTTGATGGTTAAATCGCGATTGTGAAATTAAAATATATTTTTTTTGTTTGGCTTTATCTGGTATTCAAGTTATTATCATTTTAATCGTGAATACGTTTTTCTTTCATAGCGTCGCTTCTGTATTATAGAAGAAATAAAGTAATTTGTATACTGATTATAATTATCTCTAATCGATTAATCATAGTTGGATTACATCATGTTTTGTAGAAAACGCCGTTTCATTTAAACAGGGTGTCCCACAATGAGTGAGCCATTGTGATAGGGATGATAGCTGGGCTCATTTCCTATCAAAATAACTTAATTCGACCTCTATAAAAATATCACGGGTTTTGAGATAAGTACTTGGATTTTTTTGAATTTCTGTAAAATCTCCACCTTGCGTCGGTTTTTATGGACTTAAATTTACCATAACTTCTTTGATGCTCCTTTTTTAGGTGTCCGTCTGTCTGTCTGTTCATATATCACGGGTCTCTAGCCCTTAGATGCTGTGTAAAATGATAACCCAAAACCGAATTTTGAATTCAAAATGTTAATAAATTATTTTCCAGGAGCCTCCAACCAAAATGGAGCGAAAAAAAAAATCTTTCTTACCCTAGCATATGTAGGGTGTTATTGTTTAAACCTCATTAAATAGAGTATAAGTATGTACCTATATACAAGGTGAATTTGTGAACATCGTCCAAATTCATACTTGAGCCTTGGTAAGTGATCAACATCATGAACTAATAACTATTTTTGAAAAATTCATAAAATTTAATTTCGACTCTCCATAGTGATTCACTCAAGACTGGTAGTGATTTACTATGGGAAGACTATGGGAAGTTATCAATTAATGATGCTGATCACTTACCAAGCCTCCACTATGAATTTGGACATGACCAAAAAGTCACCTTGTATATCTTTATATTTAAATTAAAGAAATGCGGGGCTAATAAAGTTTCCATTTTTAGATCATTTTTGTTACGGATTCTATATCTATTTATATAAAAAATGAGCTCAGCTCCCTATTACGGGATGATCCCTATTACGATGATTCACTCAATACGGGATATCCTGTATATGCTATCAAAAATGTGTGTAATTCAGGAATTTTATACAATCCTAGGAAATTTAGAAGACGGAGACAAGGCGCGCTGGTGCGACGCTTCGCTGTCCAAAACACAGCGACGCGGAGGCAACGGAGATGAGGGCCCCGTCCGCCCCCCGTCTCTTCAGTATAATTTAAAAAATCGCGCCCGCACCTCTTCCGTGTCCTGTCTTCGCCCGTCCTCGCCTTACGACTTCTCTCTATCTGTATTGCTTGTGGCTAAGCGGCTAAAAACAAATGACGTTCGAGCGCATTAGCAATTTGCGGGAATTTCAATTGTTTTCCTGCCGTTTGCTTTTCTTTGATGTCGCTGTGTGTGCATGCGACCATGGAAAACATGGAAATTTACGTTCAATACTGCCGAGGGCAAAATTCAATACAACACGTTAAAATTCAAAAGTTCATTTGACTTTACAATTTAGCACATTAAAGGTACAATGGACGCAAAATAACAGATTGAAAAATCATAGACTAAAAATAACGTATAAAACATAAACTCGGGTCTGATGATATTCCTCCTCAAGCTTCCTGATGTTTCTTACTGCTTCCGAGACGCCATATACAAACTTTGCTCATTAAGAAAAAAATTCTCTTCTCCTTTAGTCCATCAATTTGTCCAACACTTCTTTCATCTCCATCTCAAACTGCGAGACTGGCAAGTTGAGTCCCTTGATAGAGGACGTGCTGTGGTCACGCTGGACGTAATCTGAGGGGACCTGGAACAGCGTCTGCTTTTCTTCTGGAGAGTTCAGCTCTCTCAGGCAAGGAGGCATGGGCAGATGAGGACGTAAGGTGAGCCATTCGTGGAATGCTTTCGTTGACCTGGAAATAAATGAGACACCGAAATAGTATATATCGTCTCACAGGTTTTTCCGAGTATAACTGTTAAGGGTCGCCTCCGCCAAACATGCTTTCGCGTTTGGACAATTTAGCATATTAAATCAGAATATTTTGGACAAATAAAATTCGTGTGCTTTTTGTTAACAGGTGTATAAATTAAACATAAATAACATTAAAAATTTTAATTTAAATTATGTAATCTATAAAAGAAAAAATTGTATAAACTAAACCTATCTAAAACAGAAGTAAAAATGTTTCTCCAAATTGCTGCCAAATGGGAGGGGGCCTAAGACATTGGCAGCGTTACCTCGTTAGCTTATGCGTTGTTAAAATTACATTATGTATTTTTTAGATTTGAAAATCTGAAAAATTATCACACAATGTATCAAGTATCACAATTATTAAGAAAAAAATTCTGAAAGAACACTAAAATCACAAAAAATGTAATTTGGCGTTGCAACTAAAAAAAGGTATTCCTTTTAAAATAACAAAAGGAAATAAATATAATAAAAATCTGAAAAGGCTACTTTTATTTCTTTTCTCTATAAAAATATTTTATCAGGTAGTAATATCAGTATACTGATCACACTACTTCCAACGCCAAATGACGTTTTCCGTGATTTTAGTGTTCTTTCCGATTTTTTTTCTCGATGATTGTGATATTTCTGCCAAATCTGAAAAATGCATAATGTAGTTCAACTTTTTAACTAATTAATTACACAAATTTTATTTGTTAAAAATATTTTGATTTAATATGCTAAATTGTCCAAACGCAATTTAAAATATCTGTGCCTAACAAACCAAATTGAAAACCAAAAACACTTTACACTAGAGGAGTGGGTCAAACACGTAACAATAAACTTTTGGTCCCAAATATGTCATAAGATTTGATAGGACTATGAAAAAACTAAATCAATGAGGGCACAAGCTAGTTTCTTATAACTTTCATTTCACACTATGTTACTAATCTACTTAACTGTTAAAATGCAAGTTTACATAAAATTATACCGATGTCTTCTGAAATATACTTCCTAAAGGTACTCAGTCGGTTTGCTGTGAAAAATCTTTTATTTTTATAAGCTCAACACTGTACAGTAATTTAAAATTACAAAGGTTTTATTAACCTTTTTCTGTACAATAGGTAAAGAATATGGAAATTAATGCCAAGTCTAGTCTCACGTCAAATGATGTATATCCGCCCAAACACAAGACATAGAACGCAGATCTTCAGGGATCTTGACTCCACGCCACAGCTTGGAAGTGTTGTTTTTGGGCGGGATATGCTTCATCTTCTTTGGGAGCGCCCTGCCGAAAGCTCGCGTGTGCTCTGGGCGGGTCTCCTTGCGGATGTCCCACGCAATTTGTCGCTTCAGCACATTGGCGCAGGATTTCTGCAAGCACATGGATTAGATTTGTTTGGATCATCACATGAGATATTTTCTAGTCTCTGGTTTCTCATCCGGAGAACTTGCGAGATAATTATATGTTTATAGTGTTTGTAGATTATGTCAGAATACAATGTATAATCTGCTGAGTTTGTAGTTACGCTAAGACAATAAGTTTAACAATAGTTATCAGGTAAGAATCGGGAAAATTTACGTAAGTCGTATAGTAAATATAATTTAATGAGTTGAATAATATTATTACGGTTGTTGTGTCAACAATAGTACATTGTACACCGAGGGAAGAAAGGGGAAGATTACCAACGAGGGTTCAGTTTGAGGCCCGAGGCGAAGCCAAGGGCCTCAATACACACGGGTTGGGAATCGCACTTTCTCCCGAGTGATACATATTGCTTTATACTACACCTGCGAGGAAATAGTATAATTTTACTTTTAATCAAGATACAATAAGGAAACCGACTGACTCGCGTTCCATTGTCACTTTTTATTTCCTTCTTATTTTTTATTATGTACAGGAAAAGCAAGTGGCCAGTATCATTTTTCGAGTTTTATGTACGAGTTCGCAAAATAATACTGGCCACTTGGCCACTTGCTCATTCTTTATGTTATTAAAAAAAAAAACAGCACGTTAACAATGGATTTGCATATACTTTTTCTGCCCGCTCAAGCACGTTAACAACGAATTTTCATACACTTTTTCCGCCCGCATATTTTTATGACAGTAATGACGTATTTTCTGCATCGTTTTCAAAAAAGTAAGAAGGTACTTTCCGAGCAGGTGTAGTATAAATTTAAATGTCTGATGCTTCCGCAAAATCTTTCAGCAAAATTTATGTTAATTAAAGATTTAGCTGTTTTAAGTAGAAAATGTGATTATTTTTTCATAAGCAAGGTGTTTGAAAGTAAACCTTAATCACTACCGAAAAAATGTTTTTATAAATATTTGATGCATTAAAATGTCAATACGAATGATTGTTCTATTTTCGACATGTATATTTAACAGTATAAAACTATATAACAAAGGTATATAGTTCTTTGTTCTAAGATGGTACAAATCTGCTGCAAATTTTAGATTACTCACATGAAAATGTGAAATGGCTCCTTAGCTTTGGATGCATAGAAATACGACTACAGGACGGCTATTCTGGCACGTTCGGAAAAATTGTTAGGGCAAATTTCGGGTGATTTTAAAAGGAGTTTTCAAGGCATATTTATTGTTTTTTTAATGAAAAGCCCTAGTGATTATCATTAAATTCTAGTTTTTATTTGATGAGGCCTAGTCACTCCACTTTACATCGCAAGGCATTTATCATAATGTAAACAAAAGTCGAACGACTGATATTGCGAGTGAAATATAAAGCTAAAATAGCCGTCCTGCGGGCCTATTATGTATCTCTAGTTGCCTTCTGGACTGGGTGTCTATCATCAAAAACATAGATATACTATCGAATTCCGATTGTCTAAGGGCATGTTAGCACTTGAAGTGACGACACAGTTCGTAAATAGTTCAATACCCACTAAAAGCAATTATGAAAGTTTAGTTTTTGTCTATGTTTTTGACGATAGGCACCCTATGCAGTTGGCAACTTAAGATACAGAATAGGGGGGCTGGGCTCGCCACCCATTACGTCGGGACGAAATAATAGTTGGTGAATTTTAATTACTTGTATTTCATACATCATTTATTACCTATGTAGTCAACTAACTTACGGTTCGTTATATGTAGCGATAATATGGAAAAAACTCGTAATTATGATACTTAAATAAATCAACATAAACAAGGCATGGGTGCTAATTACTTTTGGTACTCCGACATAGTTTGCAATACTTTTCAGTACACATGGTATTATCTTCGGATACAAAATCAGCCCCCGAGAAATGTGCTCGTCGAACCAAACCTATAAAAGAAACACGTCTATAAAAAATTGTTATTTGTGTAAAAAGGAGCCCAAGTAATTATTTGTACGTCGAGGGCGGTTTTTGAATTCAGAACGAAGCTGTCTTGTAAAATATCTTGGCCCTGAGTGATACATACTATTTTTCATCACTACAAAAAGAAAAATCTACGAGTACCTGGTATTTTGTGGTAATAATTATTGTTGCACCACATCAGCTGCGTCATTTACCATGTTTTCAGGAGTTAATATGTCATTATCACTACTCTAACTCATTTCTAACTATTATACATATGCAATAACTTAGCAAGCACTAGCGTGAAAATTTCTGAGAAAAAATAAATGAAAAAAAAGAAGAATACATGGTATATACACATACAGTTTTTTTTTCAGCGCTTATTGCCGCCAATGCCTAACCAGCCAGTAACTTCTTCATAAATTATGCATTCGACCTCTTTGGTTAAATGGCACTAATCTATCAGAAGCACGAACGCGGACCAATCAAAAGAAAGAAAGCGCAAACTCCCATGGGAATAAAATTGACTTTAGCTCCCGCTACCCCCTAAAGCCAATTGTCGTTTTTCGAGTAGGTGTAATGAAAACAACATTTATTAGAGCGCATTACAAGAAAGAGTAGACTGTCGTGACGACACTGATATACGCACAACGCCCACGTGAGCGTTCGTATGTGCATTTATAGCAGGTGTATCAACTAACAAAATTCAAAGTATTATGGATCTCGTTGGACAAACCGGATTTGTCGCTGGCCCGCGATAGTCAGATATACGGGTTCGAGTCCCGTTTGAGATTTATTTTTCACGGACAATTTGTTTTTAATTGTATTAGACCGTCGTCCAAGAGGGTGTTTTCTTCTTTGTACGATTGTGTTTGGAGACTATAATATGATTATGCGCACAAAAACTTCTAGTTCTGCACATGCTTCTTATAAATCCTTTGAAATTTAGTCTAAGCTGTTCAAAATTATACATAATTTTTTCCGATTTTTTGGACTTTTCAAACTGGCATAACTCCCAAACGCTTCCTACTTAGCTCGGCAGAATTTGATAAGTTAACCAATCATATTTTAGTCTCCAATACAATCTTTTACATAAGAAACGAACGTCCCCTTGGACGACGGTCTAAAACTTTCTATGCTGTAAATGCACTCTAATAAAATTTAAAGTTCACCAAGCGATGTATTTCACTCAATCTCAACAAATAACAGTTTTGTAAATAAATAGCTCTAGAAGAGACAGATATACAGAATGTTGATTTGGTCAGCAATTTCCGTTACAGGGTAGGTTATATTCACGATACCGATGACGAAAAAACATTTTTTTTTTCGAAAATTCATTTATTATATTTTGGGGCGACAAAAAACGTCTAGTATACGACAGATATCATGAAATTGACTTAGCACTGGTGGAGCGGCGGCGGGGCGGGTGAGCACCCGAGTAGTTAATCGATCTACGCTGCAGTAACCGTTTATCAAGATAATTTTAGCACATATAAAAAAGGTGAAGGAGGAGTTCAAGTGGTATTAATTTTTTATGCTGTTTTTTGGAACAAGCGTCATGTACACTAATATTCACGTGACGCAAGTTGTGGACTAAATCGACATCCTGTATATCCCCAAAAAAATATGAACTCTTTAAATAGCCGTCCGTTCGAATGACGTTTGCGTTTCTTCTCTCTTGTAGTTATAATTTTGTCACGAATATATTTACAAGTATGTCAAGTAAACTATCGAAGGCCACATTATTTAAACGAAAACCTGGAATAAGTCTTCGATATCCCCTGGTCGTTTGATTTCGCTCTTGTAATCATCGGTACCGAAAGCGATCCACCATTCGTAGAAATCTCTTGCTATCTAAAACAAAAAAATATTTTGCTCAAGTTGACATAATGTGAGACATTGGGACACGAGTGCTTGTTTACGAAACGAATGAAGTGAATTTCGTAATATTGAACACGAGTGTCCCAGTGTCTAATTATTACCAGTTGCACACCATACTTTATCTACGACCATCAAACACAATTTCATGAAAAATGAGAAAAAGAACACTCGTCATGATATTGTAGTTATACTCGTCATGATACGCTGAGTAAAAAGGATGCCAAAAGTATGTATTCGATGCCTGAGACCAATCAGAAGCGTGAAAGTAAAGAGGGTGTGGCTTAAGAAATTAAGACAGACTTGTGATTGGTGTTATAATGTAATATTATAACATCGGTCAAATGATGGAGGTACTTATAAAACCGCTTTTGATATTGTAACTACCTTATTGCAGTATGGGAGTAGATAAAATATATTATGTCAAACATTACTTGTCTCGACATTACTTGTCTCGGGTTGTAGTGCGGGGTGAGGCAGGGGGGGTTGAGCTCACCTACGCTCTTCAACCTGTATGTGAACGAGCTGATAGACGAGCTCAGCAGGACCAGGATCGGCTGTCACATCGACGGCGTCAGCGTCAACAATATTAGCTACGCAGATGACATGGTCCTGCTGAGTGCGTCTGTTTGCGGCTTGAGGAAGCTTGTGGCCATTTGTGAGGCGTATTGAGATGAGAATTGTCCTCCAGTTATTCTAAATAACTGCGTTCTAAATAGGGTTTACAAGTTTACATATCTGGGCCATATACTCACTCCCGACCTCAAGGACGATGAGGACATCGAGAGAGGACGGAGGGCGTTGTCGGTGAGAGCGAATATGTTGGCTCGCAGGTTTGCACGTTGCTCACATAATGTTAAAAGCTCTTCAGAGCTTTTTGTACAACTTTTTACACGTGCAGCCTGTGGGCTAACTATACTCAAAAGTCTTATAACGTCCTCCACGTACAATATAATAATGCCTTCAGGGTGCTGTAGGGGCTACCACGCTTCTGCAGTGCATCAGGGATGTTCGCGGAGATGTGAGTAGATTGTTTTTATGCAACAATGCGCAAAAGATGCGCTTCGCTGGTGCGCAGGGTGCGGGGTAGCACCAATAGCATTCTGAATATGATCGCAAGCAGACTGGACTGTACCTACTTGAATCATTGCTGCGAAACATCGGGGGGAGTGGTGAGGAAATAACGAACACACCACTTTCCCTAAATTTGTCTTTTTTGTATTTTGTTTTGATTGTAATTTTTACTAACATTTTTTATTTTATTTTTTAAGTTGTACTAACAAAGTTTGAGCCTTTGATGCTTTAATAAATAATTATTCTATTCTATTCTATTACACTCATCCTTACATTAAAGTTTGATAAGAATGACAGATATCGTCAGTCCATCGATTTACACACATTGCAACTAAAAACCACAACGTTGGATTAAAAAGCGGAAAAATCTATGAACTGTTGAGGCCTGTCATTCTACTCAAGCTATAAAGGGTGTGGTCATCAGATTAAACAAAATAAACACACTCAGCTATCGTGGGTAAATCGGTTATGTAAATAAGCAGAATAAACCAAATAAACCAACCACCATAATACATACAATGGTGGTTTATAGTGGTCTGAAGTTAGCTGCACAATCACGTTTGACAGCCAATTTTTCTCCACGATTTTTGACGTTTTTTGAGGATCATGTCATGACCGAATCATGGGTGTTTATAGTGGCAAATAGTAATTTATTGTGATCTGATGATCGTACCCATTGTTATCTATAATTATAGTATTGTAAATACCTACCTGCTTTGTAAGAATTTCAGCTTTCTTACTAAATTCATCTGACTCGGAGACGAAGAATTTCTTTCGCTCATAAATATTTGAGTCCCATTTGATCATATCAGACTCTGATTCCGTACAGTACAGCAAGTCAAAATGGGGATTCTTCCCTCTTCCATGATGTTTTAATCGGCTGTTGAAAAATAAACATTAATTATGTAGCTCAATAGTATAGGTTATAGGTGTAAGAACGCGAAATATTGCCTTCGCAAACTATGTCTTTGTGAATATCATTGATTTACCCTATATACAGTGACTTTGATCAATTTCAATCATAATGACACAGTTTACATTATCAATTTCACTCATTAATGACACATACTCGAAATGTAACATACACATACGCAAAACGACACATGCGCGAAATGACAAGTACATGAAATGTCAACTACGCAATTTATCAACTATATACGCAAAATGCTATTTTGCCGCCTAGGCACGTGAAGTAATTTTCTCAAACAATAAATGATGCAAGGAAACAAAAATATTTAGTTCTTTCTGACGCTGACTGTATCTGTCTGACTATTTATATAGTTGTCAGTGATTTATTATGTATGGAACATAGGTACTTCTTAGTTTTACCAAGAGCTGGCTACTTCCGTTTAGCTATGATATGTATTTTTAATGAAAATCATTTTATCAATTTATGAAAATCTTGTAAATTCTTTGTGAATAAAAAAGGATTCATTACCTGTTTACACAATACAGGATAGTACAATAAAAGCACAAGATACACGATCACTGCGAAGCCGATTTTATTGTACCTTTCTCTGATGCGATACAAGGTGGAACCGACCGTTGTGCGTTGCTAGGTCTTTTCCACCTCTTCACGAAAGAAATAATACCCTATATATAATTTACTCTATGGAAATAATCAACTGGAATTTTCTCCATAGAAACGTACCACACTGAACAGAAATGAGATCCTAAGCGTTCTATATGTGTTAGTGGTGTATATGCCCCTGACTTTGCCTGTATTAAAATAAAAACTTACTACTGTATGAAAAAGCCAATTAATTTCAGACGATGCTTTAGACCCCCTGTCGCACTGAAATGACGTTTATAAGTAGCCATAGGAATGGGATATATTCAAATGAAATAAATATAAAAAATGTAAATTCAAAATAACATATAACATTTAATTTTGAAGCTATATTGCACTGTACTTTATAATTATTACCAGTAATAGGAATGGGTAATGCAATGTTGCGGGATTTCATGAGGTTATCTAAATATGGATATCCCATATAAATACTGATACTCCCGCAAGTTCGATAAGAACTGGTTATGTTCCTTAGTAATATACAAGGTGACTTTTTGATCATCGTCCAAATTCAAACTAGAGGCTTGATAAGTGATCAGCATTATGATTCGATAACAATTTTTGTGGAATTCGTATAATGAAATTTCGACTTCCCATAGTAAATCACTCCCAGTCCTGAGTGAATCACTATGGGGAGTCGAAATTTAATTTTATGAATTTTACAAAAATCGATATTGATTCATGATGCTGATCACTAACCAAGGCTCAAGTATGAATTTGGACGATGTTCACAAAATCACCGTGTATATTTAAAAATATTATTATACGTTGTAATAATATATAAATAAACTAACATTATATCATTGCAGTATAGAAACGTAGAACGAAAAGTAAATGTAGATGTGAGGAGCTCTGAACCGGGATAAATATAAATAAACATTTCATTTTGATAATAATGTTCAGAAGCAACATATGAACACTGAACAGTTGTAATATCGGGCCCTCTGAATGGGACAGATTGGCAGCACAGCTTGGCGCGGGCTTTTACAGAGGCAAGAACGCGATTGTGAGGAATAGCGCAAAACTGGCCATGACGCCAAAAGCGACGACTTAAAACCCTGACCACCCGCGGCTATTCACGGTATACACACGTGCGCTCAGTGCGCTCGGGGGTTTCCTAGGAAGATCGACTAGGAGTCTAGTGATTGCCATGACCGAAAACGGTCGGAGTGGATCATTATCAATGCTTTTTACTGACTTGGAATATTTTCCACCATATTTTTTTTTCTAGTATGATAAAAATAAGGATATAAAAGGCATTAAAGTAATTGAAAATATGTAGTTATTCCATCAGGGGTAAATGTATTCTTTACATGTATAGAACAATCTTACAATCTCGCCGGCGTATCTATACTAATATAACGTTTAAGGTCGTTAAAGCTAAAGGTAGTGCACCTTTTCCTATCACCGGGGATTTACCGCCTATCACTGATTATTACACATAACTTTCGTTGAACACAATACAAATGTGTTTATTGTTTGTTTACATAAACACATCATTTTACTTTTTGAACATGAGCTTCGTTGAAACATATACTTTTTATACTGAACGCAGTGTTTTAATTTTTTTTTTTTATTCCCGCTTTCTTGCTATTGAGTTTTCTTCGCGGACGTCACAACACTGCGCCGCTGTGATGCGTTTTCACTCGCGGTGTGGCTGCGGGGGGAAGTTTTTTCAACCTCTTCCCGCAGTGAAATGAAGTTTGGCACGATCAGTGCGCAGAAGTGATATACACCTCATGAGTATATTCAGTATGACGTTTTGTTACTTTTGTAAAGAAATGCATAAAAGTATACTTATCTTTGTCTTACTAGTTATATAAGGATACTAATTTTAATTACGCACAGCAGGTTTCCGCCTCCTTTCGCAGTGACCGTGTAAACAAAAAAAAGGAACCACCACCGTATAGAGATGCCTGCATCGCAGTTACTGTCATGAATGCTTTTCTAAATCAATGCGGTTAATTTTCATTTATATGGTGCAACAGATCGCGTTCTCAAACGTACTTTTCTTCTGGGTTTATGAACCATATAGTGACATAATGCTTAATTCAAACACTTCTATTCTAAGACCCACCAACCAGTGATAATGTGATGAGGAATACTTTACCATGCATGTATTTTTGACTGTATTGATTGTACTAACAATATCCTTAAGCCCCCAGGATGCACTTGTAAGTCATCAGCACTATCCGGCGATTCATCATCCGAGGACGGCTGCCCATGCGTTACGGAGAAGGATCTGTTGAGAGATCTGGTCGACAGTTTCCCTGACTTCAATCGTGAGATAGATCGACTCAGGAGGCTTTTGGACTTCAAGAGTCTGTCAAAATAAAGAGTCAGATTTGATTTTGACAACTTTTTTCTACTTGCTAGGAGTACTGCAGATATGTATGTATATCCTTGCATAGGATATAGTAGATTACGAAAGTATAGTACAGAGCTCCCAAAGTGATAATGCACATACAAATCTTCGCCACCGTTCGGCAAAGTTCGTATTTCCTTACACTTTCTATACAATCAATACGGTCACGTGGTACGTCCAGTCGCTCGGCTATAGATTTGTATGCGCATTATTACTTTAGGAGTACTGTAGATTACTGTTGCAGCTGGCAAGTCTAGTACATCAAATCCAAGAAGTGAGTCCATCGATGCCCAATTGTCGCCAAGGCTTAGTTCATTTCTTAAGCAATCCGTGGATATTCAAACAATTTGTAAAATACATTTTTACTTTTTACAATTCAAGTTGATATGCTAGGTAGGTACTTTTAGTAGTTAAGGTTTCTACTAGAGACTCTACTAGAGTAATACTTACCTTGACGTCCAGATATTCACTGCCTGGTGCTTCATTCAAAATATTTTCATCGGACTCTAATTTGTTCGTTTGGGCTCATTTTAATATATAATTATTAATTCAATAAAATACATACCAATAACATATTTTTTTTGCATACCTCGCTTATTCAGCCAGTAACATTAATTGTGCACATTGAAATTGCTGACTAAACGCTTCGACCAAAATAAAATGAATGGACGGGCCTTGTCTTTACAGTTTCCTCACTCATAACGAGTCTGAGCAATTGGATATATACTTCAATACCTAATTTTTATTTTTATATTTATTTTGCTTTTTGCACTTTGTAAATGCAAAAGAAGGTATTTTTTCGTCAGTTATTTAATAATAAGCGTACGTGTCACTCTTCTAACAGACAGAGACAGAGATGAAGTGAGAGCCGGCGCTCACTTTACAGACTTCAAAAATCTGTAAGCTATGGCCCGTTGTTCACGCGCAGCATGACGTGTGATTCGCGCGCGCACGCGCGAACGACCACCCCCTCCCCGCCGCGCGCCGGTCGAGGCGCGCGCGGGCGCTGGTCTCATTCTGTTCCGTCCGAATCGTCTAGAGAACGACACGTGTGTACACATTCGCGCTGCCAGCACAAATAATATTGCGGACCCATTATTTAGATTGTGAAAGTGTAGTGTTCACGTTACCAAGAACCAAGACATCCAGCTCATCACTGCCCAAAGCGCCAGCTTCAATCAGCCCAACGAGAGGAGACGACACGCGGCGCGTTTGCCGGCCCAGCAAAACATTCCAACCAGGTCAGTGCACCCACATTGTTTCCCACAATTCTCTCGTGTCAACCCATCCGTTTATCCTCTTTCATCATCTCTGTATTCCTGTAGCCAGCGGCTACATTTTGGCCCTTCGAACCGTTAGAACCAGCCCCCCCCCCCTCTATTTACTACAGTCCATTTTCAATACAAGAAAAATTTTGTCCGTCGAGCGGAAAATTTTTGGTTTATATCACCCCCCGCCTCCCCCCCGCCGGCCCGTAACTTTGTTTGAACCAGCCCCCGTCGATTTACAGTCCATTTTCACCCGGTTAAATATTTTGCCCCCTTTCCCGGAAAAAAATATTTTGTGGTCTCGAATACCTATTGCGGGTAGGTAATTAGAACCGCCGCCTAGAACATTCCATTTATCGGTATAGAACCAGCCCATCCATTCAGCTCAATTGTTTAATACAGTCCACTATATTTCTTTATTAAACCCAAATTTACCCGACCCGACCCGACCCAATTTACCCAATTTTTACCCGCGGAGTGGGTAATTTCCCCACTGTCAAAGATAGTTTAGGTATCTTGCGAGATATTTTTTCGGTGCGAGTATAAATTTGCTTTATTTCGTGCATTTACGTAAGTTACGCACATACGTAAAACCCACGTATACATAAGTTATAACGTAACGAACGTTTACGTTTACGTATTATTACGTTACCAAAGCTTGATCTGCATCATTGGATTGTCCGCTCATTTAGATCCGATTTCGGCTAGGTAAACGCATTCTTTGTTGTTTATGAGTTCGAGGCAGTAGATAGGTATTTTATTATATAAATAGAATAGCATAATAACATAGGAGTGAACAAGGTCATCAACCCTTTTTGATATTTTATGTTACGGTAATCTTGTGTTACGGTAAAAGTTTTCCGAACAGTTTTATCCTGTTATTGTCTGCCTTTTATTGTTTATGGTACACATATAGGGTGTTCCACGTTGGTTTATCAGCTCATAAACAGGTTGTTTAAAAAAAAAAAATTTTTTTTTTTTTTCTCTCTCTCTCTTTTGTGTTTATTTAAGAGTTCCGTATTCCGTTTGAACATAGTCATTGTTACTTCATCCGCGCAAGTGTCTCAGCTCTGTTCATCTGTCTCATTAATTATTTTGGTTGTACGTCCGCTCTTATAGTTCAGCTCAAACTCGTTGCGTATTTTGTCTTAGTAATCAACCACCTACTTTAACAAAATTAAGATGCCTTCGAAATCACAAGCCGCGATGTTTCGTGAGGCCGTAAAGGCGATAGTTCTGTTAAAGGAGATCGGTGCGGCGGTAGAGGCAGGCGACAGAAAAACTTATTCTGTGGCGGACTTCACCGCTCGTTACGCAAACATACAAAGCGTTAAAACTAAGTTAGAGAACGTATATTATGAGATCCTTGACGATGAGGACTTGTCCGACGAAACTGAGGCAACCTACACAAAAAATTTTCAGTCGGCACTTAGCAATTATGATGCTATCCTAGTGGCATTTGAAAGGTTAAATGAAAAATCGGCTCTTCCGGACAAGACGCAGCCCCTCAGCTCGGGTACACCCGTTGGTGTTTTACCAAAAATACCCATACCGGAGTTTCATTCGAACGTTGAAGAATGGCCCTCATTTATTGCCGTTTTTAGGAGCCTCGTCAGTGAGATGGCTACAGTCTCGGATGCTGTCAAACTGCATTACTTGTTAGGCGCCCTAAAGGGTGAGGCACATGATATGGTGAAACACCTCTACCCTACCAACGAGAATTATCCCATAGCCATGGAAATCCTCACTAAGCGTTACGACAATCGTCGTGTACTCATTGACCGGTTTGTGGACATTATAATGAACCTTCCGCACATCCACATGCGATCGGATATCCGCACATCATTCTTAATTCCGCTTATCTCAGCGCAAAGCGCTCTCCGCAATCTGGATCTGCCCATGAAGGATTCTGACTATGTTTTCGTGTCAATGGTGGTGCGAAAACTACAAGGCGAGCTCCGCACTCTTTTCGAGCGGAAGTACGGATCTCGTGCAACTCTGCCCACGCTCAAGAACCTCATTGAGTTTCTGGAAGAGCACGCACGCTGCAAGGAGAATGAGTCATCGTTCCTTGCGTCACAGGAGGCTCCTTCTTCATCACGGCTCGGCCCGTCAGAAAGGCTCGCTCAGCTCAATAAGCTGCTTCAACCCACTCGAGGTACTCCACGTCAGCCCTACCAGGCTCATCAAGAGTTCCGCCCCATAGCTCCTCGGCAGGACAATCGCTCCCCCCGTCCTATTCGTCAACCATTTATGGCATTTGAGACAGCGCCAGTTTACTCGGCCCGATCATCCCCATCACCCACTCGCCGACAGAATTATTCGGCTCAACTTTCTTCCCCTACTGGTGGTATGCCATGCCCATACTGCAGGAATAGGGGACACAAACTCATCGCCTGCCCAGAGTTCAACAACCAGCCAGTTCAAGGTCGGTGGGACTTTGTGAACTCACGCAACCGGTGCCGACGCTGTTTGGGTCCTCATTATGAGAACGAGTGCAGGTCTACACGTGCATGCAAGGAGTGTGGGCGGTCTGACCACCATACTTCACTGCATCGCCATGGGGCCATGTCTCCGACACGCTCATCTGCTCATTTGCTGCCTCCGTCTCTACGTGAGCAGCCCAGACAGCGCTCGGCGCATGAGCCTCAGTACCGTTCGGCACATGCTACACAGGCATATACGTCCCATCCCAACTCGCCCACTCAATCGCGATCGCCAAGTAGGTCTCGGGTAGGTAGTCAACAGTGACTACCTACAATAACAGAGCACTATGAAGGCGAGGACGACCAGCACTCAGCACACTCAGCACACTCATCACACATTCACTCATCACATACACACTCAGTTCATTTTCACTCAATGACTTCAACTCCAACAGAAGATTCCTGTAACTCCGCACAACGTGTAGTGAACGTTACTAACACACCAATTTTGTTACCAACCGTCTCACTTAAAATAGCAGACGTAAATGGTCAATTTCACTCAGCACGAGCCCTGTTAGACTGTGGAAGTATGCTGACTCTTTGTTCTCAGCGCATTGCCACAATTTTAAATTTACCATTAAAACATACATCTCTAAAAATCGCAGGAGTTGGAAATCAGCACACACAAAACTCAAAGGCATCAATCACAATTGTATGCCGACCTACTCACCGTGACACACCTATGATCACGGCCACAGCCCATATATTGAAGAACGTAACTGGGTACCTACCGTTGGAAAAGGTTCCAGATCTCGCTCAGTTAACAGGTCACCCACCAATTCCTCTTGCTGATCGAGAATATCACACACCAGCTCCGGTTGATCTAATACTAGGATCTGACGTTCTTGGTCAAGTGTTAGACGGAACCAAGGTTTCGCTCGGCCCTGGCAAGCCTATAGCCTTCGGCACGATATTTGATTTTACATTGATTGGACCTTTCGAAAGTTTACATACTTCACCCACGAATCAGGTCAACTCAGTTCACATTGTCGGCTCTCACACGGACTCAGAGCATTCCACTCATGACATTCACAAAAGTCTTGAGAGGTTTTGGGAATCCGAGGAACCCCAAACCTACAAGCATACCAGCCCATTAGAGGATCAGTGTGAGGACATTTTCCGCACCACAACTACTCGTGAACCATCAGGTCAATATGTGGTTACACTGCCCTTTCTGCACAACGCGCCGACATTAGGTTCCACTCACGCTATTGCGCTACGCAGGTTTCTCAATTTGGAGAAGAAGCTGCTAGCGAACCCGCCCTTCCGCTCGAAATACGTAGAGTTTATGTCAGATTACATAAAATTGGGACATATGTCGCCGTGTCACCCCAATAACTTTGCTCATAAATCCCATTTCTATATCCCACATCATGGCATATTCAAGCCAGGGTCAGAAAAGTTACGCTGCGTGTTTGACGGAAGTTGTAAAAGCTCAAACGGCGTCAATTTAAATGATTGTCTCCATACAGGTCCAGCTCTTCAACAAGATATTGTTGACATTATCATGTCCTTCAGGATCCACTCACAAGTTTTCAGCACAGACATCCGAATGATGTTCCGAAATATACTCATTCACCCAGAGCAAAGACGTTTTCAACTCATTCTCTGGCGGTCTTCACCCGACCAGCCCCTGCTCACGTATGCCCTTAATACCGTCACATATGGATTAAGGTCCAGCCCATACCATGCCATCCGCACTTTACTCCAATTGGCTGATGACGAAGGTCATCGCTACCCCCACGCTGCTCAGGTCCTCCGCAAATCAATATTTGTGGACGACATTCTCTCAGGTGCAGATTCTGTAGAATCTGCTCAGTCGCTCCAAAGCGAACTGATCGAGTTACTCGCCCTAGGTGGCTTTCAGCTCAGTAAATGGACCTCCAACTCGCCCCAGCTCCTTGAACGATTCCCAGATGACCAGTGCGACATGCCCAAGGACTTTGACTTCAGTCCCGACTCTAATTCCATTAAGGTTCTGGGAATACAGTGGATTCCTCAAACTGATGAGTTCACTTATCGCATTTCTCTGCCCACTCATGCTCAAGTCACAAAGCGCTCCATTCTCAGTACAGTAGCGTCTCTCTATGACCCCAATGGCTGGGTTACTCCAGTCATCTTCCGCGCAAAGATTCTTCTCCAGAAGCTTTGGCTTCTGAAAATAGGATGGGATGAGCCTATCTCTGAAGAAGTCCACACAGAGTGGCAACACATCTCAGAGGATCTTCCTCAGCTCTCAAACCTCCGTTTACCTCGGCACATTTGTAAGTACAAGCCCACGTCTACTTACTCACTTCACGGGTTCGCGGACGCATCAGAGGCTGGCTTTGGTGCCGCTATCTACCTTCATGAGCGCAATATCACTGGACATGTCAATGTACACCTAATCATTGGCAAGTCCAAGGTCGCACCCATAAAGACTCGTCTCTCAATCCCGAAATTGGAGTTGTCAGCCGCGACTCTTTTATCTCAGCTCATGACTCGAGTGTCAGCCCAATTGTCAGCTCATATAGTCATTCAAACACACACATGCTGGTCAGATAGCACAATAGTGTTGGCATGGCTCAATACCCCACCTCACCGATTACAGACTTTCGAGGCCAATCGAGTGGCTAAGATCACAGCTATTTCAACTAGCCATACGTGGAGGCATGTGCCCACGAATCTCAACCCTGCTGACTGTGCAAGCAGAGGCATGTCTGCCCAGTCTCTCTCACTTCATGACCTTTGGTGGTCACCCAGTTGGCTCAAAGAACCTACCTGCACTTGGCCCAAGATGCCACCCGCTCTAGGCCATCATGCTCTCCCAGGCCTTAAGCCCAAAAAGGTACCAGCACACATAGCAGTCCCAGATATCGATCTGGACTTGCTCACTCGCTACAGCTCACTTGACAAGCTCGTCGGAGTGACGGCTTGTATTAAAAGGTTCATATTCAATTGTCGGCACAGCCCAGATGCACGGCGCTCTGGTCCGTTGACAGCTAGTGAACGCAGGGACGCTCTGTTGCACTGGGTCCGCTCTGTTCAGCACAATGAGTTTGCTGAAGACATTAATCGTATCCAGACTGATAAGGTTTGTCCCGTTCGGCTCCAGCGCCTCTCGCCCTTCATAAAGGACGGCCTCTTGAGTGTCGGTGGTCGTCTCTCTCACGCGTCAATTAGGTATGACGCTCAACACCCACTCATTCTACCCAGCTCAAGTCCGCTCGTAGATCTCATCATAGACCACTATCACAAAATACACTGCCACCCTGGAGCTGACACATTACACGCCATATTACGCCAGCAGTACTGGATTCTGTCCGCTCGTCGTATTATTAGACACCGCGTGTTTAAATGTATTAGATGTTTCCGGTGCCGCGCTCAACCTAAGGCTCCGCTCATGGCTGATCTCCCAGTAGACAGAGTTACTCCTCAGCCAGTTTTTAGTCACGTCACGACGGACTTTGCTGGCCACTTCTTCGTTAAATCCAGCACGTTGCGGAACGCGAAACTCATAAAAGCGTACTTTTGTATTTTCGTTTGCCTCGCAACAAAGGCGGTTCATTTGGAACCAGTCTCTGCACTCTCAACGGAAGCGTTCTTTGCGGCATTGCAACGTTTTATCTCACGTCGCGGTACTCCGGTTCTCATTCGCTCAGACTGCGGCACAAACTATGTAGGTGCTAGGAATCAACTCATTGAAGTTCAGAACTTCCTCAGGTCAAACAATGATGCAATCACTCACAAGCTCGCGAATCAGCACATAACTTGGTTACTGAACCCGCCTAAAGGGCCTTGGTTCGGCGCTCTGCACGAAATAAACGTAAAATCCACCAAGCAACTACTTTATCGCGTGATAGGTGAACAGCACCTCACTTTTGAGGAATTCTCTACTCTTTTGGCTCGAATTGAGGCTGTACTCAACTCAAGACCCCTCTGCCCAATTTCATCCGACCCTACGGACTTTGAACCTCTCACGGCCGGACATTTCATTATTGGTCGTCCACTCACCGCTCTACCTGAGCAGTCTTTTGACGACAGACCCATATCTGCTCTTAAACGGTTTCAACTCATTCAAGCGCTCTCTCAGCGCTTTTGGACTCTCTGGTCCAGATCCTACCTCCATACCCTGCAAACCCGCTCCAAATGGCTCTCCCCTTCTTCCCCTCCTCAAGTGGGTGAACTGGTCCTCATCAAAGAGGATGACCTGCCTCCGCTCCAATGGAAGTTGGGGAGAATTCTCCGCACGATACCTGGCAAGGATGGAGTGATCCGAGTTGTGGATCTGGACACAGCTCATGGAAATCTGCGACGACCTGTGTTCAAGATAGCCAGGCTGCCGTTGGATTCAACTCAAGAGGAGTCGCAGCCCCGGCCCCCCCAGGATGTTCACGCGCAGCATGACGTGTGATTCGCGCGCGCACGCGCGAACGACCACCCCCTCCCCGCCGCGCGCCGGTCGAGGCGCGCGCGGGCGCTGGTCTCATTCTGTTCCGTCCGAATCGTCTAGAGAAAGACACGTGTGTACACATTCGCGCTGCCAGCACAAATAATATTGCGGACCCATTATTTAGATTGTGAAAGTGTAGTGTTCACGTTACCAAGAACCAAGACATCCAGCTCATCACTGCCCAAAGCGCCAGCTTCAATCAGCCCAACGAGAGGAGACGACACGCGGCGCGTTTGCCGGCCCAGCAAAACATTCCAACCAGGTCAGTGCACCCACATTGTTTCCCACAATTCTCTCGTGTCAACCCATCCGTTTATCCTCTTTCATCATCTCTGCATTCCTGTAGCCAGCGGCTACACCCGTCCATTTATTTTATTTTGGTAGAAGACTAAACGTAACAAAACTTCATTCCATATTCAAATAACACGACATGTATGAATTTTCATACTAATAGATAAGATTTTAAATTTACACGGTTACTATAAATATTATTAGGAGTACGGAACTCACCGTGTTTGGTTTTTATATTTTCCCGAATTTTTGGCAGAAATTCGGAAAATTTTCGGCAGGGTCAGTCATCCCGCGACCGTGGCAGATGTAACTCTGCCGAAATTTCGAGAAAATATACTATAAAAACCAAACACGATGATTCCCGTACTCCTAATAATTTTCATACCAATACAACAAATTTCAAGTAGATAGTAATCGACAAATTAGATATTTCAATTTTTCTATTTTCTTGATAGCTTGATTGACTCTGGAGAAAAGTGACGCTTATGTCTGCTAAAGGCGGACTAACCAAGGACTTACAGACGGAGACACGAGTTCCACTAGGTACATTTTCTTTTGTTTCCCTTAAAAACCAAATAACATTGCACAGATAACAAAATAATATACAGACAGTAAACTTATTCACGAAAATCCTTCTCTGTGTCTTTTAAGTTTATCAGCACAAATAAATAATCAAGAAGCTTATAAAATAACCATACTGGAGCTAACTAATTATTATGACGAGGCCCAAAAAATTTACCTTGTAATTCTCTACCTTTCAAGAGTAATAAAGACAACGATAACTTCAAAGAGAAAAATGTTCCATGAGTAATAGAGATATACATAAAGGTCATTTATTTAAGCGTGCACGGATTTCAATAGAAGTAAGCACTCCAGTTTGGTTATATACTTCTTGACCCCAATAGAGCAACTTAACTTTTAGAGAATTTCTAGACATTTATTGTAAATGAAGAAGATGATGTTTTATTTTCTTTTTCAATGCAAGTGCTCGTAAAGCCCCACTTTTTATGCATCAAAACCGAACAGAAAGTCGATTATTTTGTCCTAGGGCTTTATTATTATAATTTTTTTATTTATTTACAATGGTTGGCTAACCTGCAGCCTTTCCTGTTTACCATAAACGTTATACTTTTTTTTTCCACTGTTTAACGGCTCTGGATAAAGTCCTTTTGAGCCAATTATAATTTAAAGTTCACAAGATTATATTTGTTTTATTTCCTCACACTATGCATTGAAAAACGTAGTATGATACACGGGCGTAAGAGCAATAAATTACTCGGTTACGTTTAAAACACTCGCTACGCTCGTGTTTTAAATCGTCCTCGTAATTTATTCCTTTGCGCCCTTGTAGCATAAACTACTATTTCCGTGTAGGGATGTCATTGTTTATGGGCACAGCCAGATAGGAAGTACCATTATTAAGTTTACATTTCTAGAAGCATATACTAAACACCTTTTTTGCCTTTGGTTGTCATCTGGGGACATGGAAGATTCCATAGACCATTCACTTGAATCTAGCGCTAGTTCTTCTTCTTCTTCATCAACAGCATTCTGCGACGCAGACAAAGCTACGTCGCTCGTAGACGATACACGGATACTAGGCCTCTGTAATGTTGTAAAAACAGATTGCCACATCTTTTCCGCTTCTGCTGACTTAAGGTTTCTACCAACGCCAACGACCTTGAACTAAGTAACTTTGTAACCATTTTATACGGTAACTATAGCATTTTTCAACAGAAGAAAAATACATAGTAATCTGCATGATATAAATAGTGATGTGGTTTTTCCTGAATTTGATTATAACATACAGAAGTGAAGCAAGAAAATTCCAAGTTTACCCTTATTTCTCGATTTTTTGTTCACTTGTAACAACATAACTGCTGCAGTTTTTATCGAAAACGTATGAAAATTTATAAACTTCTAGACAAAATAATATTAAATGATTTGGTTTTCTCAGTTCTAGGAAATTAATTTTATTGTGGATAAAATAAATTAAAAACACATTATTTTCGCACGTGTCAGCCGCAGCGACTGACGTAACAGCCACGTTGCAGTGCGAGCTGATAAGGACTTTATTTTAATATGGTTTTGTTCGAAATTTCGACCACCACGAATCGAGTTGCTAATTATTCCGACGGAGCCACCTTAAACGCTTTTAATCTATGATGGCTTAACAGGCAGCAAGCGAAAAACAATCAATTCGTAGCAATTGCTACGCCCCGTTGCATACGGGGTAATGTTTTAATTCGCTACGCGCAACCTACGTCATGCTTTTTCGGA
This sequence comes from Ypsolopha sequella, assembly GCA_934047225.1. Taxonomy (NCBI): domain Eukaryota; kingdom Metazoa; phylum Arthropoda; class Insecta; order Lepidoptera; family Ypsolophidae; genus Ypsolopha; species Ypsolopha sequella. The sequence continues at coordinate 13,601,576 of OW203985.1, forward strand.
CTAACATGTTTTCGTCACGTGTTTGGAGGGCAGCAAGTAATATACAAGGTGACTTTTTGATCATCATCCAAATGCTTGGCTTGGTAAGTGATTGGTATCATGCATCAATAACAATTTTGGTGAAATTCCTAAAATGAAATTTCGACTCCCCATAGTGATTCACTCGGGACTGGAACTGAATTTATATGGGAAGCTGAAATTTCATTTTACGAATTTCACAAAAATTGTTACTGATCCAAGATACTGATCACTTATCAAGCCTCCAGTATGAATTTGGACGATTATCAAAAAGTCACCTTGTATATATATATATATATATATATATTTTATCTTTACAGTACCAACCAAAAACGATATTGTAGGTATTAACTTACACAGTATACATATTTACAACAAAAACACAAAAACAAAAATACACGATAAAAAAACAAACACAAGCAATGATTTTAGTACCTAAGTAATTTACGAGTAACACAAAACACACAATGGTGTCGATTCGGTGTTACACTATTTAACTTATTTGACAAGACTTACCTTAATGTAAGCTTTCTGTCTTTTGCTTTCTGTATGAAAAATACAAAGACAGGACGTTTAAAATAAGGTTACTTCTGTCCACGGATTTAGAACAGAGTTGGTTCTGGCAAAGAAGTTAAGTCGTGTTACACCAAATCGACACAAGTGATGATCTTGTGAAAGAGCAATGAAACACGTCAATATTTTCCACCACCTTATTGACGGAAACATGATACGCATGAAAATACCATTGGATGATTGTGGTATCGGTATCGAACCCCGATTGTCCGATTGAAAATCAACCGTTCTTCATCGCTAACCTTCATTACTTATTTCATCAAAAGTAGTATACATTCCATACTTTTACATGTTTAAAGATAGTTACAGTACGATAAGGCTCTTTTGACGCGTGGATTGATCGTGGCCAAAATCAGAACAAACCCAGCTATGCAACGAAATAAAATAAAATTTATTTCATTTATAGAATTAAATAAAACTTGAGGATAATTCATGATTTATATAAAAACACCTCAATACGTGTTATGATCGGGAAAGCCGACCAGTTTCAGCAGATTTAGACTGCCTTCATCTGGGCGAGTGAAGACGTCTACGCGACGACGCGACGTTACGCCTCACACTGAAATCAAAATTTATTTCGTTGCCGCTATGCTTATAATTTTTTTTTTCATTTTTCTCTCCGTCTTGGAATTGGCAAAGAACAAGTCTTATTTTTTTTCCAGTTCAATATAAGGCCATAGATAAGTCTTAGTGAATTGTCTTCATCCTCGATCAAAGTAGTAAAACCGAAGCCAAGTCTTGGTTTCAATATCTTCTTAGTGTTTTAAACGGGTTTTTTGGCCACAGCCAAGTCTTATTTTGGTAGTCTTACGAAACCCTTGTTTCACACCTGTGCTTCTTTGTCAATGTCATCCACGCGCCAAAAGAGCCTTGTCGCCAACATAGACATTCAATGTTTGTTATAAACTTCTTGCTTATCGGACTGTACAAGACAGTGCGCAACAAACGAAGAATTGAAGATATGCCAAAAATGTGCTTTATGGCACATGTTATATAACAGGATTAGTATAAGATATAAGATTAAGATTTAATTAAGCTATAATCTTATCTTTAAAACGTGTCTATCTGTAATTTACGTCTGTGTCTTTTCTATGAAATAAATAAAGATACGTTGTCAAGTGGATACTAATATGTTCGAAATGAAATGAAATGAAATATATTTATGTAATATGGGTGCATTGTTAGCACTTAATTCAGGATTAATAATTGTAAAATAATAAAAAAAATACTTTAAGCAACTAAATGTAATTACAATATAAAAATACAATTAAAAAAAATAGTTTGTCTTATTAAGATTTAATAATATTATAAATACAAGAGAGTTGATATAAAAATAAATAAATACAATTTACAATTTATTTGAAATACAAAATAATCACCTAAATAATAATTTCAGAGTGCTAAAACTACAATTCTACTTGTAAATATTATTTTGATGTGTTTTGAAGTGTATACTTCTATGTGGCATCTCGCATAGGGGGCCTGTTCAGAACTTGTACGTCTTTTTCCTTTCCCTTTGGTTAATTAAAGAGGCGACTTAAGAAATATCCACTTAAATTACGGTTGTATCTCTGACACGACTCTCTGCTATTTAGGGCACCGTACCCAAAGGGCAAAATGGAGCCCTATTCAAATTTAAGTTCAAATAGTTTATTTTGCAAAGTAGGTATATATAATACACTTTTTACTAGTCAAATTTAATCTTATAAAAATATATGTAACTAGCTTCTGCCCGCGGCTTCGCCCGCGTGGCCTACAGGAAACAAATTACATTTTTTTCAGAAACAAACATTATAAGTGCTCTCACTCCCTCTGGGAGTCAAGGTGTAGTGCTCGGCCGAAAAACTTGCATGCTCAGACTACGAACGCGCCCTGCTCGGCCTTCGGCCTCGCGGGCGCGTTCTCCGTCCTCACATGCTCGTTTTTCGGCCTCACCAGAATTCCAAACGGACTCACCGATCAAAGTTTTTCCGAAAGAGTGTCAAAATCCCTATCAGTTGTCAAAAAATTTCAAATTTGAATACAGCAGCGTAATTGGCGACCCCGAATGCCCCTTGAGTTTTATGCAAATCGGGATACTTTTTTTGGACCTGTCAAAAAACTGTCAAAACTGTTTAATTTTTTTTTTTGGTCATATAGCCCCAGCTTGACCAATCACAATAGTTGAAACCCGAACTCCCTACAATTAGCCTTTCGGGAGATATGGCCGATCAAATGTTTGGCAATTTTTTTTTTTCGACTTTAGATCTTGCCGAGCCCTTTTCTTAGAGTACCATGAACATGGGTCTATAGCATTAGCTGTTTGGGAGATACGGGCCTGTAAAGTTTTGACACTTTTGGCGGGTAGATCTCGTCGAAACCTTTTCCTAGACACCCATCAACATGGGTCTAAGTCTAGCCGTTTGGGAGAAACAGGCCGTCAAAGTATTCACATAAAAAAGAACTTTTTTTGGTACCCCGTGGTCCAACCCCTTCAACCTTCCATTCCAAAAATATTTTGCTGGGATATTGAAAGATATAGATAGATTGTGGATATATAGATAGATAGATACCTCAAAAGGAAAAAATGGAACCCTAATAGGATCACTTGTGTGGCTGTCTGTCTGTTCGTCTGTTACAGCCGATTTGCTCTGGCACACATACTTTCAAGAATTTTCATGTCCACTATATTAAATTTCAAAATCGATGCCATTTTCATAATTAACGTCCCAAAAAACCATAAAAACGACACCCATATTGATATTTACACATTTCAACATATCAACCCCATCGCACCCCAACAGGGGATGATGGTATTTCACGTCCACTTCGTTGGATTTAGAAATAGTTGTTGTTTTCGTAATCAGCGACCCGATAAACCATACAAACGATACCCATGTTGATTTTCAGAATTTGTCACCCCATTTCCCCCTTTTAGGGGTGGAATTCTGAAAAAACCTGAAACACATGTTTACTCATTTATAGATAGGAGTACTCTTGTGAAGTCTCGAATAAAATAGTCTAACTAATCTTGTTTCCCCATATAAACTTTGGACCCCCGTTTCACCCCCTTAGAGGGTGAATTTTGAAAAATCCTTTCTTAGTGGATGCCTACACTATATAAGGTATCTATATGCAAAATTTCAAGTCTCTAGGACCAGTGGTTTAGGCTGTGCGTTGATATATAAGTCAGTCAGTCAGTCAGTCAGGACTTTGAATTTTATATATACAGATAAAATAATAAATGTACATGAACTAATTTATAAAGGTTTATTTAATTTATGTAGCAATATATATGATTATGATTAAAATGATAAGTAAAATATACTTTACACAAGGTGAAATCGAATCAACCGCCCGAACCCATACCGGAGGACCCCATTTGCTGTCCATTTGTAGTTCTGTTTCATGAATTTTGTAGGTAATGATAGGTTTGTAATTTCTGTTTAAATTATTTAAGTATATTAACACTTTACTTGACAGTGCGATCGATTCTGCGGATCGAGTCCATCTCCTGGCATCTGGTGAAACAGAGCCCGGGTTAACATCTGCACGCAGCTGGACAGGGTATCTTTTCCCCTAGCTGTGAGCTTCACACGTGAGGTGCGAGGACGAATGAGCCACATCGCTGCCGGTGTGGTACAAGCGTTGGTCGGCTCGGCTTTCATGCCAGCGTAGTGCTGGCCGCTTGCCACGCCACGACAGTATAAAATGATGTCATCCAGCGGGCTCTTGCCACCGTCAATGTGCTAGCTATTCTAGAGTCGAAGGAAATAACACGTGACGATGGCAAGAGGGTCGATGGGATGACATTAATTCCATAGAAGAACAGTAGAGCCTCGGTGTGGGACGCAACGTGTGTCGACACACTATCATCGTCCCGCATCAGGGTTACTGCCATCAGGGCTGGTGCGGCTGCGGCAGCGGCTGAGGAAAATAAGAGGCGCAGGTAAGCAGCCCTTAGATCGGACTGTATATCTGTGCGTTTTGGGATCGAGACCCTCGGGCCGTGAAGTCCAGATGCTAATGCACGGCTGATCGACGCGACGCTTGTGGGGACCCGAATGCTGGCACGTAAATGTTGGTCTGGCCATTCAAAGAGGAAACGCTGCCAGCCTTCTAGGTACCTTTCCACATGACAGTGGCGACCTAGATAAACATTTTTATTTAGTTGACGGTGAATGTTGTTGCTTCTTGATGGAACGACATCTTGCAATATTAAATAAAACTTCTTGGTACTCGGTTCCACAAATAAATCCGATCTAAGGGCTGCATACCGCTGGATTTTTATTTAGTTTAGTTTATTTTTATTATAGGTTAATGTTACGTTTTTTGTTTTAGTTAAGTTTTGTTTTATAGGTAGGTTTTCAATGTTATTTGGGTTTTATTTTGTTTCAATAAAGATTATCTAGTATACTAACTTATTTAAATGGCACGAAACCCTATGGTCACATGTCCTACTCGCACTTGACCGGGTTTTTTGTCGAGGCATTAAACGGCTAGTGGTCTTAATTTTATGTGTTTTAATTAGCTCAAGGACTAATTGTTTTTTTATATTTTATCACAGATCATTAGTATTTTTAGACCATGGTAGGGATAATTATTATGCATACAAATAAATATTTAAAAGATTTACCACTGCCAGATTGGTTTTCGATCTATCAGTATTAAAGAATGCGACTGATGGAACAAGTGCGTCAGCCTCTGGGCTTAAGTCCTTCCAAGTAACTACTGCTGGTGGGAAGTCGAAGATCTTGGCTAAACGTCGGAACACTACAGGGCCGACCAGTTCTTGAACCGTTTCCATGGATGACTCCCAGAACTAGAAGAAAAGTTGTTCCATTGCAGTGTTCGTAGATTCCATATACGAGTTTCATTATATAATTACCTAAGTATTTATTAATTTGATAATGATATATATTTCTAAAGATGCATAGGTACAATGATTTTATGTAGATTTATATATATAACCTAGATTGTATGTTTTTATAGCGAAATCCATCACTTTTGAATACTCTAATTATTATTAGAGTGCATTACAAACTAGAAGTCAATCAGAAACAAATTTAAAAGCACAAATATTTCGAAACAATTCCTTGGGCCAGGATTTTAACGTGCGACCTCCTGCTTACAGGACAGGCGCGCTACAGACTGCGTTACCGAAATTCGTATCTGGAACGACGGAATCCTGTCACGTAAGCAGGAGGTCGCAGGTTCAAATCCTCGCCTGAGGAATTGTTTCAAAATCTTTGTGCTTTTAAATATATATAACCTCATTGTACGGGTACATATGCAATTCATTACTGAAAATTTCATTTTAATATGAATGAGCGTTTTTCCATATGTCAAATTTAGTGTTAAATAAGATTCCTAGATGGTACTGTCGTATTCTTTAGCAATAGAATCAAAGACAAAATTTGCACCGATTCCAAACAAACGAAAAACAGCTTTGACATTGATTGCTACGAAACAAATTGTATCTATGGTGACATTGACAGCGCCATCTGGACGAAAGCTAAGAACGATGAAAAAAAAACAACGAGAAAAACGCTCATTGAATAATGATATTGTTTATATTAATAATTATATTCCTTTGATTTCGATGTGTAAGCGATAGCTAAAATATAATTTATTTATTGCTACCATACAAAGTCTTAGGTGTGTACAAAGTTTTGGACTTGGTTCAAGGTCATACTCAATTAATGGACGATTTCTGTCAATATAGTCGAAAATATACATCAAGGGTTGAAAATGCGCTTCATTGTACCCCACAAATATATCTTTCCTGTCAGATAAATTTTAATAATCTGGCTGACGGTTCTTGAGACAAACTATAAAAGTACCTACTTCCTCAATTTTTAGGGTCCCATGCCTAAAAATTAATAAGAAACGAAACCCTTTTAGGATTACTTTGTCGCTGTCCGTCTGTCTCCTCTTTTTTCGTGCCCCGTGAGAGATGTCAAGTTGATACCTCCTATAAAAGTTCAAGGTGGTGTTCAAAAATCAGGCTTCTAACTTATCGCCAATAACGTTATCGAAATAAGGTATTGATTATATAAAGTTATGTAATCAATTTCATACAAATTGGCTCACCATGAACACCTGTAATATAGTATATAGAGCACGAGAAATTGACAAAGAAACTTGAAATCCCGTTCACAAGGAGGTCTTCTGACATAAGTGAAGAAATGAATCCAAAAGTTATTAAATTTCTCATTCTAAGTATGTGGAATGTTATTTTTGCTTTTGCTGTTTTCTTTCATACCTTTTGTAGGTTAAAGTATGATACAAACTGTATAATTAATTTTGTAATTATTTTTACAATTTAAATTCAATTCTACTAACTTATTCTATGGTATGGAACCCTCAGAGCGCGAGAGCTATCTCGCATTAGACCAGTTTTTTCTCAAGCGCACTGTCTATTTATATTGTATAGGGTGTTAAGAATAAGTTGCGGAAGCCGGAAACTGGTGATAGTACTTGTCTATACAAACAACATTTCGCGAAAAAAAAAATGGATAGTCGAGAAATAAATCAGTTGTTTAATACATTTTGTCAATGTAACTTTTATATGGAACAGCTGATTTTTAGGGTTCCGTACCCAAAGGGCAACACGGAGCCCTGCTTCGCTGTCCGTCTGTCTGTCTGTCCGTATGTCACGGATCTTTAGCTCTTAGACGGAGTGAGATAGAGACCTGAAATTGTGATAGGTATGTTGTGTAAAATTTTGACCTAAAATCGAATATTAAATTAAAAATAAAATAATTTTTCAGGGGGGTTTCAGCTTTTATACACGAAAAGGGAGACCAAAAAATTCTTTTTTTCTTACCCCAAAATGTCGGATGTCATTGTATAGAACTCATTGATTAGAGTGTTTACCTATATATATATATATATATATATATATATATATATATATATACAGGGTGGAAAAAATGAAAGGGCCCTGGAGGGGCACTACCTTAAATCCTTTAGTTAGCTCATTTTACTGAAAGGAAACATTCCTTTATTTTTTAAAAGAAACAAAACTGCATTCAAAGATCTTCTAAAATTTGCTTGTCTCACCCGGGAACTGAACCGACTAAAAATTAAAAAAATAAACCCTCGCTATTTTATTATACGAATCGGTAGGATTATTGTTCAGGATAAAATTTGTCTACTAAACTAAAGTCTTACACTCATCTGTTGTACGAGATACCCATGAAATTGAATATTTATTACAAGTTCTTTATTAACAATACCTAGTACTGTTCACTTGTAAAGTAATAATTATACGCCATTATTACACAATGACAGCACGGAATGAAAGCAAAACAAAACAAAATTTTAATTTCGAACGAAATTTATGGTTCGAACTTCAAATTTGTTGCTCCGCGTTGCAAAAATAATACATTCCTTTTTTAAACTTTTCGTCAGCACGCCTAGTGCAAGAAGTAATTGTGCTCTGCATACATTTATTATAACCATTTTACGATTTTCTTATTGAAGTCTTCAACAAGGTACTTAAGATAAATAACATTAGCAAGCTTGTACTTCATACGATGTCTTTGGATGTAAGAGAGATAAGAAAATTAGAACGTTGCATTTACTTTTTACAAGTGAACAGTACAAGGTATTGTTAACAAAGAACTTGTAATAAATATTTAATTTCATGAGTATCTCATACAACAGATGAGTGTAAGACCAAATGTTTATTAGACAAATTTTATTCTGAACAATAATCCTACCGATTCGTATGATAAAATAGCGAGGGTTTATTTTTTTAATTTTTAGTTGGTTCGATTCCCGGGTGAGACAAGCGAATTTCAGAATATCTTTGAATGCAGTTTTGTTTCTTTTAAAAAATAAAGGAATGTTTCCTTTCAGTAAAATGAGCTAACTAAACGATTTAAGGTAGCTCCCCTCCAGGGCCCTTAAATTTTTTCCACCCTGTATAAATATATTTTATCTTCGAACATAAAGAAATGGGAGGCTACCAAAGTTGTAATTTTTAGACCATTTTTGTTACGGAGTCTAACTCAAAGACCAAAGTAGTTAGGAATTTGTAATTTCTGTATATTATGTACCATATGTTGTATTTAAACAAAAAACACTAAAAACGCCGATTTATGATGTAGTTTTAGGTTTACGCCCCCGAATACTCAACCAAATTATTTTGCTGTTTTGTTTCATACAATGTGTGATAATTTTGTAATTTCTGTTTAAATTATTTAAGTATTTAATTGGCACGGAACCCTCAGGGCGCGAGTCCTACTCGTACTTGACCGTTTTTTTTACGATACTATGGCTCCATAGTAAACATTTTTCGTATGGACGAGTACTATCGCCGGTTTCCGGCTTCCGCAACTTCATATTAACACCTAGTATAAAGGGATACCTTGTCTGAATGACTGACTGACTGACTGACTGACTGATCTATCAACACCCAGACCAAACAGTGACGTATTCTCCATAGGGTCATTCGGGCGATCGCCCGGGGCGGCCCTGTCCCAAGGGGCGGCCCTTCAGTTTCGTAATTTAGAATCTTTAGCAATTTTAACAAACTGACATTAAAAAAATACGTATTTGGCGGCTCACCCGTACGCACTCCCTTTTTTTCCCTCGCCAGTTGGTCAAGGGGGGCGGCCCAATTGTATTCGCCCGGGGCGTAGAAAACCAAAATACGTCTCTGAGACCAAACGGCTAAACCTAATAGCTGGGTATTTATACCATAAGCCAGAAATCGAGAGTATCGTTTGACGTTTACTGTGATACCAGATGACGACGAAAAATAAATAGAGATGTCCTAAACGTATTAATTAAATTCATTCACTTAGTGAACGAATGAATTATTTTGGTTTCATAAAATAATTAATTAACTTAGCGAATGAATCGATTGACATATTATTGGTTTTTGTTGTTTCTACATTTAGTAACAATATGATAAATAAAACAATCGAGCTTTTAAGTGTCTAAATTTATTAATCTGAAAAATCTGTGTCACTGTCAGTGCTAGTTTCATCATTAACATTGATTATAAAACCATCCACAACGCCATCAATTAGGTGGTCGAGACGGCACATTTTGTCCTCTTCTTTAATAACATGAGTCACGCAGTCACTCCATATTTGGGGTGTTACTTTTTTATCCCTTCTTCTAACAGGCCTTTTCCTTCCGCCATTTTAAACGTTTTGTTATTCATGGCAACATGACCTTTTACCTGCACCCATACCAGCTCAATGGGATTGAGTTCGCAATGGTACGGAGGCAGGCGTAAGATTGTGACTCCGTGTTCCGCTTTCATCTCGTCCACAACATACTTGTTGACACATTGGTCTTTGTTCTGCCGTACGATATCTATTAGAGTGGCTTTTGTATTTGTAGCATCGAATGCTATATTTTTGCTTGTTAGCCACTCCTGTATTCTTCCTTTAGTCCAAGACATCGCACGCAGCAACTCCACTTTTGGCATCAAGGAGGTAAAGGTAGGAGATAAGTATGTAAGGTAGGAGGAGGTAAATCTCTGCTCTGTGTAGTGTAATGAGTCGCATACAAGTAGGTTGCGTTTATGCTGGCAATGTATGATGTCTACTGTAGTGTAGATGTCCGTCTACTTTGCATTAATTTAAAAATAGGTTTAAAATATGGAATTCCATGACAGCGAGCCTTAGAACCTCCTCCTTAGTAGGAGTGAAACAAATAAGTTAAAAAGAAATATTAAAGAAATCAAAAATATAAATCTTATTAAAAGTTATAGGTTTTGAGTTAAACAAAAGGTACAGAGCCGCTACCAACGGTCCTGTTACAGTAGTTCGTTGGAGGCAACTTGTATTAAAACTCTTGCCACCTACTCAGAGGGAGAAAAAGCGATTTTTTTGCATTACGTAAGTGCAAAAAAACCGCCTTTTCTCCTTGAAATCGTTAATGGTGAAATGATCAGAACAGAAGCATGAATGTTTTCGCAGATGTCGACCAATTTTTAGTTTAATATCTACCCTAGTTGCTTTAATCCACTTGTTTCTCAAAGTCTAAAGTGTGATGTACTTTATGATTGCAACCTACAACGGCACACGTACGCATTTTGTGTTCTAAATGCTACCCAGAAAGAAATACTACTTTCACAAAACTTAAACTTAATGTGCGGGAAAAAGGACCAAACACCATAGTCTGACTCAACTCTAGTTTGTTTATGGTCTCTGCATAAACTTGACACTTCGTTTTCTGAAAACTTCTACTAGCGCTAACTAAACTAGCGCCTTCTTGTTCATTTTGATGAAACTCAACTGACAGCTGTCAAGGAAAACGGCTCATTGGAGCTCTCTCAATGTTTGATTTTTTTCTAAAAACAAATATCAAACCCTTTACTTTGATATCCATATTGAGGAAGTAGACAAAAAATATTTAATCCGCCATTTTGTAGGGCCAGCCATCTTGGATTAACAATGACAACGAATGTATTAAATTATATTATCATCAGAACTAAAGGTGCGTGCCAAATTTAAACAGGAAGGGGGTCAAATTTCAATTACTAGATTTGACCCAAATAAACAGGGCAAGCTAAATAAAATCGTTTAATAAAACCATTCCAAAGAATTTGATTAATCATAAATATTATATTAGTCAACATATAATATTTCTGGAATCACGTCGTTATTAGTAAAATTTGATTTAGTAATTTTTCTATACTATTGAACGAATTGAACGAATTAATTTATCGAACCCATCACTTCATGCAAACACTAGTGAAATAAATCTGGCCACATTATTCAGGGAAATGACAGTAGTGTCTGTCAAACGATACTCTCGATTTGTGGCTTGGGGTATAGTGCAACATCTTGTATGGGAACCGTTTGAAAATGATATCAAACTTGCCCTAGGTACGTACACTTAGAGAGCTATATGACTCAAAAGGGACCGCGGCGGAATCAAACTTCCCCCCCCCCCGTTCCTCGCCACTCCGGAAATGCCTCCCGATGCCTCCCGGGCTAAATCCCCTCGAGACCACCTATTGAACAACTGTACCAAATATGAGTTCATAGTCCAATTTCAAACGGTTAATCGCACTAAATACCCAGCTATAACATGAAATTTGGACTGTAGGTTCCATAAATGACGTAACCATTCGCTAAGAAGGGATCTTGAGTAATTCTCATGGGATCGGGAATAACGGGATCCACATTACGCATCTTTTGGTCCGTTAGGCCAACCTTTTCATCTTTGTGAGCAAGTTCCAACTCTTTAATGACTTTTCTCCAGTGCTGCCTGACCGAGGGCTCGTTCTGCTGGTACCGCGAGGGTCTGATCACGCGGAGGTTCCTCGGCTGGTCCCAGTTCTTCACCAGAGGCTTTTTGCCACAAGACATGGCTTTCAAAGTACTAGATAATTCTCCAGTCTAGAAAATTGGGTCTTTTGACAGATTAAACCATAATTTTCTTTTTAAGAAATTATGTAAGTCGATAATGTTACATTTAAAGTGGCGTGCACACAACTTTTTGCTGGAAAAGCAAACAATTGGTCAAGAACAACAATAAAAAAAATATGAAAAAATTTAAATATCACTTTAAAAAAAAAAAATTTGTATGACGCCAGGGTAGACAATGTCTACCCTAAGTCGAGTCCAAAATTAGGCGAACTAACTTGACAGCCGAAAATGTTGCCAGACATAGGAAAAAATAAATAGTGATAGGTTTATGTCGACACAAATATGTCGATATAACCTTGTGCCTTTTATAAATCTGATTCTATTTATGTTTTATCAAGTAATTTTCGTCGAAACTTTCACAGTCATACATACTTGCCAAATAGGGACGAACTACAGCAATTTATATGATATAATATGATCTGAAGGATGTACTGTTTAAAGCGGATATTTACGATACTTTCTCCTCAAATTAGGAATAAAATACAAAAATAATGATGTTATTACAACAGGCCATTGTGATCCTTTTAGGTGGTATCTGTCGGGCTACTATAATACATTACATTTCATACACATAGCTTTCATGCTAGTACATTTCATGTACCATACATATAGCATTCATTCCTTTCTTTCTGGCAAATATGACAGTGCGATAGAGACAAACGCTATTATATCGTCGATGATAATTCCAAATCCGTTATGTGTTCGATTTTAACTAATTTAATCAATTTTTATTATTATTATTTTGATTAGTAAAATTATTAGTTTGATTCCAAACACAATAATAATGATTAACTAGACTTTTTAAACATCGATATTAACAGCACTAGCCAAACTGTGGCAACATTAGTGTACAAACCATCTACCATGATTAAACTTTATAATGCCCTGGTCCGATCTCAGTTGGAATACTGTAGTACTGCCTGGAACCCTTACTATGAAGTGCATGCAAAGCGATTAGAGAGCGTCCAAAGTCGATTTCTTTACCATCTCTCGTACGGCGATCACAAAGCTAAGAAACTACCAAGCTATTCCTCAAGGCTAGCTCACTACCGAATGTGCCCTTTAGCTGATCGCAGAAAGGTCCACGACTTAGCTTTTCTACATAAGTTAGTCAACGGTGCACTTGACTGTCCAGATCTCTTAAGTAAGCTGTCATTTAATACCCCTAAAAGGCTACCAAGATCCAACTACATTCTTTTTAATATACCCTTTGCTAAGACTAACCTAGGTACCAACGCTCCTTTAACGAGATCTTGCCGCCAGTACAATGCTATTTCCAAATACGCCAAAGCAGATATTGATATTTTCTCCGGGCTCAACACCTTCAAGTCCTCTGTCAGTAAATACTTAGCCAAAAAAACTACACGCACAAATAAACACAAAGCATAAAATAAGTAGGTACCTACCCTGTTATTTTAAAAAATCTTCGCACAAAATTTGTTAACCTAGTTTTAATTTCATATTTTATAGAATATACGAGTAGTAAATGCTCCTATTAGTATAAGAATTGTTCATAATTGTCTTAACTGGTGCATGATGTGGATGCCTTTAATTAAGAAAACAAATAGCTGTATACATTTTAAGATTATTCCATTTAAGTAAGTTTATTGTATTTCTTGTTGGTGTTCCTAAATAAATAAATAAATAAATAAATAAATAAATAAATACAATGAACTGTCAAGTTAGTTCGCCTAATTCTGGACTCGACTATAGAGTGAAAATTTTCTATACAAACTTTTTTTTTTCAAAGTGATAATTAATTTTTTTTATATTTTTTTTATTGTTGTTCTTGACCAATTGTTTGCTATTCCAGCAAAAAGTTCTGTGCACGCCACTTGATAGACAAAGGATATGTAAAAACGTGTTTGTTGCATTGAAATAAGTTTATTCTCTAAAAGTATACAAGTAATTTGTCAAAGGTTAAATAAGTATACTAAGTTACATAATTAAGTTTTACATATTTAAATATTAATGTTGAACCGCGTCTGTGACTCGATCGTGTCGACTAAATACGGGTTCAAATGATTCAGAAGGCATGTTACAAGTAAGGTGATTGGGCCTGTATTACGACGATCTTCTTCTTCTTCTTCTTGGTGGGCTCGGTTTCCGCACCTAGTCTCTTTTTTGGACCTTTGTGCGTGGAAAAGTGTGGGGCCGTCTATTCTAGCCAGCCCAGCTCACGCCAAAATCCCAAGAGGCGACCTAGGTCGCCACAGGACTGGCGGAGCGTCCTCGTTTCACCGAGGATCTTAGCCCGTTGTGTGCTGACTCCTACGCAATCTACTGTCACGTGGGTCGGCGTTTCTTCGACCTCCATACAAGCTCTGCATAGAGGGCGATAAGGGACGTAGTAATCGTTGGCGAAACGTGGGCGTACGAGTGTGAACTGTGACTTTCATAGTCCATACTATAAAACTCTTCTGGCCATACCTTTTTGACCAAGATGTAGGGTTTGTAGAGTTCCAGCTTGTAGAGTTAGGCCTTCTAGAGTTAGGGGCTTGGCTCTACATGAGATCCGGCAGCTTTTTAACAGTGAAAGCGTCATGTCATGAGCTTGTGAGTGCTAGGAACCTACTTACATGAAATATTTTTGGTGTGATTGGTACAGGTCGGTCCAAACAACTAGATAGGCCTGAAGTTGCCACGCATTGCAATTTGCCCACTGTACATAAGCGCCACGCGCAGTGTGCCAACTTCAGGCCTATCTAGTTGTTTGGACCGAAGTGTACTTGTTTACTTACTGCTTGACTAACTTGGAAAAATTGCAAACTAGTAACAGGATATAATACGAAATATAGGATATAACAGGAACAGGATCATAGTGTATATTATAATCTATCTGCTTAAATTAAACCATAGACTGAGAATTCACCTACTGTATATCGGCTTAAACCTCAGAGCTTAAACCCGTTTCATTTTGACACACCACCCACATGAATTTGCAAAATTTAACGTAATATAAGACAATTTATTTCTCTTTTTTATTATGTCAGAAAATTTCATTTCTGCATTATATTATCTGCGACTATTCTAAACTTAAATGTGCTAAAACTTCGCTTAGAGCGCCACCTGTTATAATAAATTCGAAATAGCACCGTATTTAGGGAGACAAACCCTCTTCTTCTGTTTGGCCTTCGTCCTAAATTTTTTCTCTTTGTTTGTCATCGTTCAGGGAAACGAAAATAGATGTCGCTGCTTACCAAGTTTTGTGGTTTTGAGCTATGAAAATATAGTTTACATAGGTAATAGCACAGATAATATAATAAATACAGGCGCCTTTGCCAAATAGAAATTGTTAATTTGTCAAAAATGCTCCAAATCCACACTCTATTTCACCTACACTCTACAACCTACGTCATACTTGGCTCGCTCTCAAGCTACGAAGCTGTTTTAAACTATGGTTAACAGATGGCACCAGGGTTTCGTAACAAACACAGACATTTGTCTATGGAATCAAAGTTCACTGATGGACTTTGCTCCCCTACACTGTAATCGTTTGTTTCACTACGTTTTCAGATGAAATAATGTGTGATTACTTGTTGTGACTATGAATGAACACAAACCATTAGTTTAATCGAGTTTAAACAGAGTTTAAATGAAATACATATAGTCACGAATGAATCCCCGAGGGAGAGTCAGAGGTGTTCCCAAGTGTGAACTGTGAAATGCAAGTCACAGTCCACATTTGGTACACCCGCTTTTAACCGACGATTATTACGCCCCAAACGTGATGGGTGGTGAGCCTTATCGCCATACTTCGGACACGGCCACAGAACATATCAACCGAAGGACGCAGTACGAACACAATTTATTGTGCACCGCAGAGATTGAACCCACGACCTTTGGGTTAGCAGGCGAGCGCTCTACCACAGAGACGGTTGAGTTTACATGAATCGCTGAATGGTCTCAATAAGTAAGTGGACTGCTTTCTTTAAATAAAACAGCTTTCCCAAAGAAAGAATCGTAAAATGAAAACAATTGTTTTTCTCTATTGCAAAGTCATATTTTTATTCATTTGCATTACTTTTTATTCATTGAGAAAGTTGTTCAGTATGATCAAAAGAGTACCTATTGTGGATTCATTTAAACATATCAGTCTATTTACACGAATATTTCGAAATCCACTGTTTAGGGTTCCGTACCTAAAAGGTACAAAAAGAACCTTCATGGTGAAACTCCGTTGTCCGTTCATCCGTATGCCACAGCTTCATAACCTTAATTCCGTTTAAGATAAAGACATGAAATTTGGCACAAAAATAGCACTAATTTGCCCACATATCACGGTGTAAAAAAAATATGAAAAATTTGAAATTGTTCAAAATATTTCCAAAAAAAAAAGTGAGAAAAATAAATAATATTATCTGAAAAATACAATATGGACATCAAATTGTAGATATTTAAAAGTAATTTAATTGTAAAAATATATACTTATACTACCTATATATTTAACGGCACTGGTTTCCTGAAATATTTTAAAAAACCACAAAAATATGTATGTCTTCGAAACCTGTGAACCAAAAATTATGAAAAAAATTTTGATTATAGATCACAACTGGTCAATTACAGGAAAACTCTAGAGATTAAAAAAATTGAGCACAAATGAAAAAAACAAGTAAAATAAATAATAAACATATTTTATAAAAATACAATATGGGTTCCAAATTGTAGGTATTAAAAAGCGGATTGTAAAAATATATATTGTTTGGCTATGTTTAATTGCATCTATTTCGAGAAATCCTTGAAAAACCATACAAAATTGTATATGCCCCCCCCCCCCCTTATCTCCAAAACTAGTGGACCAAAAAATATGAAAAAATCATGGTAATATGTGTTTACGTAAACAGAAAAAATAAAGCGGTTGAGAAATTTGTGAAAAAAAAACCCTTTGGGTACGGAACCCTAAAAATTACAAAATTAAATTTATCATCCACAATACGGAACCCTAGGTACGCGAGTCTGACTCGCACTTAGCCGGTCTTTTTCATATTGTTCGTATTGTTATGAAAAAGAAATATGTTGCATACGTTTTGTTAGAGCTGATAATTCATATACATTTTTTTTCAATATTTTTGGTTTGGCTACAAACGAGGAGTAGGCTTTAGAAAGTACCCTTTGGCGATACCAAGCCCTTTAAAAGTTTGATTTTGCTGATAAATATGGTTCGTTATTTTCGTCGCTGTCTCCAAAATGTCAGGTTTAGTCAAATTATCATCGTTATTTATCACTATCACTCACAGCTGTTAACCATTTTAGGCAAAAATAAACTTTTGATCCACAAAAACAAAGTTAAATTTCTCCGTTAGCCATGGCGCCAAACATCGACAAAAACTTTTGGTCGAAGGCGCCAAAGCGTCAAATAACAAATATGCACTAGGCCACCCGCCTCACTTCCTCACAACCTAACCTCCTAACCTCGTCCTAACTCCTACCTCCTTAGTCGGGCGGCGGGCGGGCATGGTCTTGTACGTATATTTAATATAAAACCTCTTTAGTATAAGATATTAAAACCTCAGTCAAGACTTGGTACATGCTCTAAGGTCAAGACGGTATAGAATAAGTTCCCTTTGCCTTCCTACCTAGTATAACTGCAGACTTTTATAGCAGACATAGTACATTATTGCTGAGACCAAGTAAGCGAGTTCTCGCTGGCCGAGTAAGTTATAAGTCCGAACGCGCAGGGCGAGGACTTTTATATACGAGGCCAGGGAGGCCTATGATATGATATGATGAGGAGGATATGAAGTTATATAAAATTAAATGAACTCATGAAAGTCATGTTGCTCAAATTGGGGCAAAATGTTGTAAAGGGGTATAAGAAAGCCTTATTTAAACTAACCTCAAAATGTAAAATACAAAAAAGATTTATTTTTAGTCAAGCACTTGTAGGCGGAAATGCGATTCACGATGCAAACTACACATATTTTTTTCACAACATATAAGCGCCATGTTTTTTTTTTAACTTGGACGTTAGTGTAGGCTGCGTTTAGTTTCATCGCCCGCCTTAGAACGACAGCAGGATAGCATAGAATTAAATTTTAAGTGATAATGGTTTAAGTATATAAAATCAACAAAATTAATATGTTTTCGTTATTATTATTACAATTCAACGACATGGTATAGAATGTCGTTGTTACAATTATAAAATAAAGTATCTCTATCTATATCTCTATATTCTGAACACGAAATTGAAATTCACTTTCTTTTTCTTTTTAAACTGGCCGCTTAAAATCTTATGATCACTCCTTCGTCTCCCAAAAACATAGACAAGAATAGTTTAAAAAAATAAACATATTTTATGTAATGGATTCTCATACGAATTTACTAGACACTTATTGAGACACTTACTGGAGACTTGAAATAGCTCTCCAGAATGAAGTACTTACTGGCTTGTCTTTACGGTATGAAATGATAACATTACAATATATTTTTGAGAAAAAGTTATGTAAAAGCATTATTTTATTAAGAAAACTGTATTTCACTGTATTTATTTGATATTTGTGTAATTTTTAAAAAATTTCGAGTTCATAATCAGGATTTTACAATTTGAGTGTAGTAGATAAAATAAATAAAAGTAGATTGACCAATGAAAAGTGTTGGGGGCAGAGATGATATAGTACAATTTCTTTTTGGAGCTTTTTATTAATCTCTTCAAAGTATAGAAATAAATACAAAGTGGAGAAATAAATTCAATACAATAAATAATTTTTAACACCAATTCTGGCCACTCGAAATGTTCTGAGATTTTAATACTAAGTTACTTGAGTGTGCTATTTTAATTTAAGCAAGCGGTCACATCATAAATTGAAGTCAACGATAAAAAATGCACTTTATAAAAAGATTATTTATTTCTGCCTATTTGCTCGGCATCTTCAATAGTGTCAGGTAGCTTCACTCCCAAAGTTTCAGGTTGAGTTAAAACCAGTACAGCAGAAAGCACTGCCATGCTCCCGAACAGCATGGAGGGAATTCCTTCCCAGTATTCCATCAGCGGTGGAGTCAGTGGCGATACAACGGACCCAATACGCCCTAACATAGAGGAAAATCCTAAAAATGAATGACGGTGTCTCGTTGGATACAGCTCCGAAGTGAAGAGGTAAACTGACGTGAAAACCAGCGCTATACTGAATTTGCCGGTCAAATACACAAACATAGATAAACCCGGGTAATCATTTGGTATAAACGCGAAGGAAATACAACATATTGCACATAGCATATATCCACAGAAGAGAGTAGTCTTTCTCCCTATTCTGTCAAGCAACAGAACCGCAGTCCAGTAGCCAGGGATCTCAACGGCGGCCGTGGCTATGTAGTTGTAATACATGTTTCCTGATAAGCTGACGGAGTTGATGGACAATCCATAGTAAACAAATGTAGTAGTTATCCACCAGATCGGTGTCGTGCAACATCTCCAAAACAGCACTGGAGATCGGAAAACTCTAGATAAGATAGACTCTCCCTCGTCACTGATTACTTCTGATTCATTTTCCTTCTTTTTAAAAGCAGTCACCAGAAAACTAATAGATTTTTCCGATATTTTACGACGGTTCATATGGGCTGCTCTTTCCAAGACAATTCTAGCTTCTTCTTGTTTATTTTTGCTGAGTAGCCAACGGTGACTTTCTGTTAAAATCCAGCGATACGATACTATGAGAAACACCGGTGTAAATAGAACAATGCTAAGCTTGCGCCATTCGACAACTGCTGAGGCTATCAAGCCTAATATTACTTGACCCAGTGCAAACATAGATGACATCGTTGCACTAGTCGCCACGCGAAATCGAGGTCCGACGAGTTCAGTAGCCAAAATATAAGCTGCACTATACGCTCCTCCGCCTATTGCAGTTTGCATAAACTGAAGAGTTGCATACATAGCATAATTAACCGAGAATGAGCGAAGTAATCCAACTGCAGCTATGTTGAACGAAAATAAAACGATAGAGGTACGACGTCCGAAGTAGTCAGACACGTAACCAGCTATCACAAGAGACACCATGCCTCCGAGGCTATTCAAGGTCCCCGCCAGCGCACGCAGCCACTCCTGGCATCCCAATTCGAAGTCGTAGACCATGGAGTTAGTCCTTTCATAAACGAGCTCTTCACAGGCTACTGTCGTACTCGTGTTGAATCGATACGCTGGGCAGATGTCTTCGCCGGAAAGTGGGTCAAGCGCAGATATGTTTGGAAACCGCTGGCAATCCTCTAAACTACCGGAACTTGTAGTCGGAATAGCGTTATAGACCCAACTTGGCGTGAATTCTTCTAGGGATGATTCGCACGCTGGTATGGCACATCTGTGTGGGAGCCTCGCCCCCGTGAATATGTAGTCTCCAGCCATGAATCCGGAAGCAATCGCAGGTATTGCTATCAGCAATATATTGATGGCTTGGTACTTGCCAAATTGGCCTATTTGTTTATTCAATACTGTTTCAAAATCCATATTTTCATCACTAGCACTTACGCGTCTCGACATTATGTCACTTTATATTAAACAGGATTGGAAAAATGCACGTGTTGGCCACTACGTGGTGTTATTCTTATTAGTACAGAACCTGTGTCTACATATTTAACTTTATCTAGCTGTCGTAAAACAATAAATACGAAGAAAGAGTCCAATCAACTGGATATACATATATAAATCAATGATTGTCATGCGGTGTTGCTATCGTGTTTCGGCGTATCTCGACTATGTGGACGCGCGACGCGCGACGACGACACGACGTGCAATACACGCGGCGTGATGCCAACTACTCACTCTATCTATTCAGATTCTCAGGCCCAATAGCTCAGTCTGTGTTTACTACGATATAATGACGTATGCTAATTGAATTGATGACTATGTAATGAATTACTGTTTTCGATCCGAGGTTACATGTTCGTTTCTAAGTACATCTAAAACTCGCTAAAACGTTAGGTTACGCAATATTATCAGATTATTTATGAATATATTTTGTAAGATTTTGTAACCTTGCGTAAGCACTGCCATGGTACTTCGTGAGGTGTCAGTAGAAACTGTACGTAGTACTATGAGATGGGGAGGACTAGAAACATTTTAGCTATTTGAATTAGTTTGATAGGTATATTAACGTATTTTATTGCTTTTTACCACCACTCTGGTAACGCGTACTGGGACCCAAGGGTACAAGCAACAGAACGACCGTTAAGTACTTTGTTGATGTTATGCTGTTATTGTAGTACCTGAGCTGGAACAATTCAAGGTTTGCATCGAGAAAAATATTTTGGCCCATGGGATTTAACCCCATGACCACCAGTCATTAGTAAAACTTCATTTTATTTTGCATTTTAAATTGTATTTTTTTATTTTAAGGCTCACTAGACTATTTTTAGTACATATTTAGTTGGCGTCATAATTTAAATCCGTACCAAGAGATAGACACATTGTAACTACATATATTTCAGTTGGAGTCGGCTAGTTGGGAGAGTCTCCTCCGAATATGGTCGATGGGTGCCGGCGTGAAGCTGGGGCTAGACAGGAACGGAGGGACCAAGCCGTGCTGCGATTCCATGGTAAGTCTCGCGCCCAGTACTGCTGGGTCAAACATGCCCAGGCTGCGGAGGTATGGAGCTCGACGGTGTTCAGGGTGCTCGATCATCCAGCGGCAGTACTCCTTTACACTCCTATAAATTACAATTGACTTTTTATACCATAAATCATTGTGAAATCCTATTCAGATCGTCTCGTGGTTAAGGTTGCGGACAAAAAATCGTTTCGTTTCTATCATAGATGTGTTACTTTCACACAAATGATTTTTCTATACATTTTAGTCCGGTAGGCAGGTATTTATAGCTTGGCAAAGAAGAGTTTGACACGGTGACTGGTGAAAATAATACTTTGGTCCTAGTATACACAGTTTTGGTCGTAGTGTATTGTGTGACTACATGTTTTCATTTCTTCCAAACTCTTTTTTGGCAAGCTGTACGATGCCTCAGTTCAGGCTATTGTAATAGAAACCGCACTAAAAACTGTCAATATAATAGCCTGTCCCAAATGTTCTGTGGCCTGTCCATGCTGGCGTCCGTACTTTTTTAGAATACAGCAGATTTTTCTTTTCTCTATTTCAGTGGTAACTTCATAGTAAAAGTAGTTCGTACAGACGAGTACTCTATCACCAGATTTTGACTTTCCAGTAATTAAATCCAGCCTGTACTCATAAAAAGTTACCTAATTGTTCTGAGCCTAATTAGTTGTACAGATAAATAAAGATAAACAAGGAAGCATGGTTTTATTATCTTAAGAGATTTGTAACCTTGCACGTCTTGTTGGTTTCTGGTTAAGGGGGAACATGATGCAAATAGAAAAAAAAATACATACATTAGATGATTTTGTTGCAAAAATCAGGATACCCATTGTTTATCAAAAAATATATCTTATGTTCTTCTAACATGAAGTAGTTTTAAACAAACAGTGTCGATTAATATTAATTTATCTTCTGTGACCCTATATTCTATTGAACTCAATTTTAGACTTCTTATTGGTTTTCTATCAAGTATCGATTTTGGGTTTTAGTAGGTGTTTCTTTACATACAAACATTTTGATAAAACGTTTTTTTTTTTCTATTACAAGCCGAATAGATCAAGAGCTTGGTTTTCGAGAGCGCCTGATACTTTGACTTTCGAACAGCCACGGCTCAGAGCGCGCTATTTTAAACAATAACGAAACGTCATAGAGTTTAGTTCTACTTGATGCAAAATGAGGTGCTTAATTTCAGGTCACCTTGAGATAGCAGTCATATATTAGTATATAATTTAATCTGCAGTGAGATGAATGCAAAAATCATCACGTCGCGTCTGGCTTCTGTTAAAATAATTAAATATTGTTGGTTAGTGTGTTTATGTCTAGACTACGTAAATACCTAAGGTTTGTGATGCCCTCCCAGACAGTCTTCAAGGTGACGAGGTCTTTGGGCACATGCCTGGCGGAGCGCCATAGACTCTTAGTCTCGTTGTGGGGTGCCAGCCACCTGTCTTCTTTGGGCAAGGAACGCCCGAAGGCTGTAAACTTGTCTGGTTGGTTCTCCGCTTTTATATCCTTTGTTACTTCTTGCTCTAGGAACGCGCTGCGGGATTTCTAAAATGATATTAGTTTTGTTAAATATCTATAATGGTATTACATAACTTAGGTATTCAAACTGGTACTTGTCAGAAAAAGCAGAAAAACTACATCTTATTAGTAGCTCCCGCATTGTCACATAAAATTAGTTAGAAATATAATAAACCTGAAAAGAAAAAGACCTGAATTTTTACAGGACTAAGTACAATATGGACTAAGGACTAAATTTAACTAAGTATTTGCATGGAGTACTAGTGGAGAGCGTATGCGGGGGTAACGCGACTCGCCAAACAGCCGCTTCCCAAAGCGTTTAGGCGCTTGAAGCGAAGCCATTGGTTTTAGTCAGAGTTTGGCTGTGTCCGTGAAAACATAGCGTGTTTCTGTAGAAAAAATCCGAAATTTACAGTAAATATGCCTACTTGTGCAATAAAATGGTGTGGAAAGAATACTTCTACTTCAAGTACCACAAAAGATGGAGTAACGTTTCATAAGTAAGTGTTTTCGTATACTTTTAATCTTCAAAATATAACAATTAAATATTTCAATTGAACTTGCGCTTTGCGTTGATGTCTTCACGTCCTCTCTTTCTGTCGCACGGTGAAATGCACAACAGTTGTCTCGTTTTTTTTCGATAGTGCTGTCCTACTACGTGTTTAATAATTTATCGAACAATGTATTGTTGCTTACATACATTGTATGCATGTAAGTATATGTAATGTATGTAAGGTAAGTACTTAATGTAGGGATATTTTTATACGCGTTTGTTTAGCGTCAGAAGTGCCTATGTTTATCAGTAGTGTCTGTCAGTGCATCTGATACCATTTTTAGGGTTCCATACCCAAAGGGTGCCTAACGGGACCCTATTACTAACACTCCGCTGTCCGTCCATCCGTCCGTCCGTCTGTCTTGAGGCTGTATCTCATGAACCGTGATAGCTAGACAGTTGAAATCACACAGATGATGTGTTCCTGTTGCCGCTATAACAACAAATACTAATAATTACAAATATTTAGTTATGAAGGTAGTTATTATTACTAACTTAATTAGACTCTTTAGATGTATGGAGTTTAAAAGATTGTAAGTGTCAAGTTAAGTTGGTCATTCACATTCACAAGACTTTATCTTCGAAATATAATTCCGATTATTTCATAAAGATTGTGTTGAAATCTTTCTTGGGATACGATCTGTTCTCAGACATAAATTTTCACCAATTTGATACAGAATCCACAAATCACTTGATTGACTTAGCTTCATGTGTAATAAAAAAATATGTGGATGCCCGGCTAACCTTCATTACAAAAAATAATCAAAACCCGAAGGATTATATAAGAAAAATATACTCCAAATTAATTCATTTCAAAAATCAGTGAGTAGCTACTTTGTCAAATAAATAATTTTGTTTTATTTATTACCCAACAATACTTTCATTGGTATATCTTTGACAAACTCGAAAATTCCAAATTAATTTTTTCGATTTTATCGATATCGATAATTTTTCGTTTCACTTGTATGACATCCCTACACAAATTACGCATCAAATTTTTACCTTGAGCTGTCCAATCACAGCTCGCTAAGCTGTCACGTCCCCCGCCGTATATTGGTGACTTGTGTTTTGAAGGAGAATGTGTCTCTAGCTCTACGCTCTCCACTGGCTTGTTGCTTCATGAGTATTTGGTATCAATTTTAACGTGATAATTCTTTTTTTTAGGTATGGAGCCCATAAAAATCTCTAGTATTCATTTTTTATCTGAGCATTCGATTGTGCGCGAATAAATATAGAAAGAAATTCCGAAAGGTACCTAATCAATACTAAAAATCAATGGGCATAGCCTACACCATAGCACAAGACAAGTTGATTATTTTATAACCCGAGTTTGAATAATAGAAATCCGCATATTGGTAACAAAATAAAAATGTATTACCTCCGGATTGTTTGCAAGGATTGCAACTTTATCCTGGACCGTGGGAAGTTCTTTCGGAATAATTTTCAGACTTTGAGCAACGTGCGTGTCAAACTCTACCTGAAATAAAGCTCTGAGTTACTGTTTGGGAACAGTGGCTACTGTGATAGTTTGACACGAAACAACTGACTTGGAACAACTCTTTGATAGCCTTCGGCGTAAATAGTTGTGACTGTTGGTCTCCACCGAGCTCCTTCATGTATTGACAGAAATCTTGTGCGATCTGTAAAAAAAATCAAACGAAATGATGCAACGATGATGGATCATAGCATAATAGCATATACCTATATACCTTAAAGCAAGGGTCTTCACCCGCGGCCCTCGGGCCGCATGCGGCCCGCGCCGGTACATTTTTTGCGGCCCTCAGAGGCTAAGGAGATTTTTGGCCGACAGCCCGCCATTGACGGTTTTCTCTATGATTGACATCACTTTAATGCAAGGGTCTTCAACCCGCGGCCTTTGGGCCGCAAGCGGCCCGCCGTGATATTTTTTGCGGCCGGGATTTTTTTTTGGAAATTTTGATCTATTCTATAAGAGATTTTTAATTCACTTGTTTGGTTTTAAATTATTGTTGAGGATGGTATGTTTACGTGCGGCAATGTGCGGCCCTTTGACAGACCTGGAATAGATTATTGGCCCTCCAGCTAAAAAAGGTTGAAGACCCCTGCCTTAAAGTATCGTATGATACGAGTAAATAATAAAATAAATTTATGTTTCTGAAGGCTGTAAGCTGTAACTTTAATTTTAGAGCTGTCAAAACTTAAATTTCTGTTTTTTTGCGAAATAATTTTCAATAAAACACCCATTATCACTAAATAAATCTTCGAGGGGGTCTTAAAGGTGTTTCTAAGCATGGACTCCTTTCAGATTATTATTATTCGTAAGTGAATCGGAGTTTGACTCCCGCAAACCCGCAGAAATCTTCCTTCTGTGTCCTCTTTTCAATATAACCTAAAAAATTGTTAACTTTCTTCTCTCTGAATGACTCGACTGACTTTGTTACTTTAATATTTTTAATATTATTAATATGTGTCAATATATTTAAATATTTGGCTTTAATAAAATTGTTTTTCATTTTGCACAAAGCTAATTCAATAGTTAAATTCAAATTTCTTAATAGGAAGAAATATCTTTGAAGAATATATACACCCTTGCCTTTTGTTATTCTGTACTCTTTGTTTTTATTTTGATTTTGTTTGCAATAAATGGTTCATTCATTCATTCAATGGCACACTGAGGCTATCCCGCCCTTCTCCACTACACTCTCACTATCTAAAGATTATATTTTGAGTAGAGAATAGTCCACACTGATGTTTCACCGACAAGCCTGCTGGGTGATGGCCCCTATCGCCGTACTTCTCTTAAACATAAGGACCAATAGCCTAACGTGCGTTCGAAGTACGCAGACCGAACTCAAATGTGCCCCTGTGGGATTTGAACCTACGATCTCCGGATTATTGATCGAGATTTTCGAACCATAAGACCAAAAAGGCGGTCAAATTACCTTAATTACGAGTAAATGTACCTACTAAAAGCTAAATAACCTTGCATAATTTAGTTTTGACAACTGAAGACCATAATCCAAAAACAACACATGTTCACACTATCAACTAGGTTCATCAATCATCATTTACATGTTTAATACTCAATCATATTACACATATATGTATATATAAAAGTTTGATTATCATCTTTATCGTAATAGTGACATGTGTTGTTTTTGGAAAAAGGTCTTCAACAAAAAATATATAAAATGTTTCAGAATCAGCTACAAATACGAGTAACAATCGGCTGCAGCGTGGGGCTTTTCTTTTCTAAACACTGCCGCGTGTCTCTAGATCCTTTGGACAACTCACATGAAATATCGCTGTAATATTAAATAAGTGACATCATCAAATCAGGTTAAATGATCGGTACAAAAAAAAAGGAAATCTGTAATGTTGAAAAATGAAAGACATCCCTACGATTCCATTGTTTCATTTAATAAATGGTACGCATATTTTAAATTGTTTGTTTTAAGAATTGTTCAGGAAAACTATTCCTCGGAACGGTTTCGTATCATCGAAAAAAAGAAGTTGCCAATTGCCCTTATTTTACGTTTCGTTTTCGATGGAACCGCTTTAATATAAAAAAATAATAACCATTGTATTACATCTCATCGAGCTTTACTCAAAACTCATAAAATTACTCTTGCCTTCAATATGAATTCAAGAAGCATTCAATTGCTGGGATGTGCTACAACCACCAGTGTCAATCAAACATCAAGTCATTTTTCCGCACTAAGAGCAGATGGCTACTCTTAAACCATGGGTGGCGCCCCTCTAAAAATTTGTTTTTCTTTTTATATTTTTCTTTTTATATTTGTAGTTTTTCTCCTTTTCCATTATTTTTGTTTGATTTGTTAGTTAAAATTGTTATTTTACTTATGTTATCATGTATTTCATCATATAGGTAATTATTACAAGGCTAACTAAAAATCGGCGGCTGTCTGCATACGTATCAGCTAGCGGTATGTCGAGCTAAGACTCATTTATCTTTTGTATCATCTGTATATTTAAATGTTAGCACATTATTAAGAGCAAATAAAGTTTCTTTTGTTTTATTTTATTTTATTTCATTATAAACGTTTCGTTAAAGGTCGATTCTCCGCATTTGTAACAAAATATTAATAAATAATTATAACAGCCAAAATACAACTTTTAACTAAGACAACTTTTAACAATAGTTTGCTATATGCCTAAACATATTTTTTTAAATATTATGGTAGCTTTAAAATAATTGGATTTTCCATAAACGTGATATAAGATTATTTTAGGAATTTACGACTGGTATCACGACTATGGAAAAGCCAATTGTTTTATAGCTATTTTAATATCATTAAAATATGTTTATGGATATAGCAATTCCATAGTAAAAGAATTTTTTATTTAGTTTAATTTAAATATTATTTAGTTTTAATTTTATTATTTTTTATTGTTATGTATTTATAGTAAAAGTTGTCTTAGCTAAAGATTTTATTTTAGCCGTGATAATTATTTCTTAATACTTTGTTACAAATCCAGAGAAACGACCCTTAACGAACCTTTAAAATGAAATGAACAAACCCTATCAGTGAGATCATCAGCTCGCCTGACAAGATTCTTCTCATCCTCACGTTCAGGCTGCAAGTACCTGGTGGCCCACGTCACCTGTTCCCGCTCGGGACGTCGGAGAAACTCCTGGTGGATGTTGTAGCCTTCCTCTGCTTCTTGCCTGGAAAGTACAATACATAGCTCAATTGTTTTGAGATATACTATTTGAGCAAGTTTCAGTTTTCCACTTTTCACTCTTATAATCAATACGATAATGGCGAAAATAGGATCTACACACATTTTCCCTGACAGTACCTACAGTTCTATTGGTTACAAGTAAATACCTGACAAATATTCGAACCACACATTCTCCTAATCAATCTGAATTATCTTCATAAATAAGCATATTAATCACAAATTTAAACAAATTACCTAAATTAGGTATCATTTAAAGATAGTGAGCGCAATTTACTGGGCATTATTTCTTTTTGGATCCCATATAGAATTATGCGGCAATGGTTTAGATATAATTTTGGTTATCAGTTAAATACGATCATTCACTAAATATAATATGATAGAGAAGCACAAATAATCCCTCCTAAAAGTGGCTTCATTTGAGATCCACTATGAGTTGCAACGTTGTCAAAAGATGTTCAGTTTTACGCTTAGATGTTAGCTGAATAATAAACCTATAATTACTTGTACATCCCTAACATTTGAGACAAACTTGTTTTAAAAAAATTACAAGTTCTTACCTTGGCGATAATTCGACGTCCGTATCTGAATCTAATTCTCTGTCAATAGATAGAGCCTTCCTGTAAGACAGTAGAGGCTTTTTTATGAGTCTTCGTGTTTTGTGTTCTAAAAAAAAAACATCAATGTTATAGCACTAGAATAAAATTCCAAACGATCCTCATAATAAGATTAGAAGCGCCTTTTGAAAAGTGACATAATAGTTTCCCTGCTCGAGTATATTACGTCTGAGCTCTCTCAGAACTTGCTAATAGAAATGGACGTTTTTGGACCTGAAGATTTTTTTATTTCTCTTTCCGGCGACTGAAGATTGACTGGAATGTCCAAAGTCTGACAGACTTTTTCATACAGTTCTGGAGGCAATACTTCCGCTAATTTTCTGCTTTGCTCTTCTTCACTCTGAAAATAACAATGTAGGTATGTGACTGATTCCGTATCTGTGATACGGTTCTATTGAAATGAGATAATAATTGCATATTGACATAATCTGTCTACATTAAGTACCATTATAGTTATTATTAGTTCCATACTAATGAAGGTTAGTGATGCTCTATGGTCAGTTGATTTAAAAATGAGATAGTTCAATAAAACAGGTACCGAAAGCTTTTATTTTAGTTTTAGTGCTGTCAAAACAAAAAAAAACAAATTAATTTAAATTCTTTTACTGACACTTAAGGACTATTTTTTAATGAAGAAAACTGAGTTTTGACAGCTCTTAAACTAAAATTAAAGACTTCAGAATTTGCAAATTTTTGTTGTACTTGTCTAAAATCATCAAAGAAAATTTATTCGGAGATTTTATTACATTGAAATAATGTCTGAATTAATACCAACCCAACCTCATATACAAGGCATATATAACAAGGCAACGGTTGCTTGGTAACATAACATTAAAAAATCTAGCAATCTTAAATTCTTAATGGAGTTGCAGGAACAAATTATTAAATATGAAAACAGTCCCCGCAACAAATCCAACAAAATGTGTTTTTTTCGAGGAATATTACACTGTTGTACGTTGTCAACACTTGTCAAGGTACCCAAGCTATCAAAAGTATATCAATCTGGTTTTCACCACCTTTGTTTGTCTATTAACATACTATGATTGTTGCTTAACCTGAATGAACTTCTACATTACCCATTACATGCATAATTTGGATATTTCACCCAAAAGTGCCTGGAAGATTGCTATTAGCAAAAACGCTACCTTTGTGTATATTATATTACATTAAAACCAACCTATAATAAGTGTATCTGATATACCTACATTACATAAATAAATATATTTTATTTAATTTTTTTGATAAATATTCAATAAACTATGTGACAGTAAAGCCGATTCTGAAGGCTACTAAATATAGGTTTAGTGCTGTCAAAACTTAATTTTTTCCAAAGTAATTTAGCTTCTGTTCTTAACATTTATGAACTATTTTGCAATTAACAAAATGCTCTAAAACTGACATTGAAGTCTTCAGAATCGTCTTTATTGTAATTATAAGTACACAACTCACCGGCGTCGTCGTCAATGCATCAAGCTCATTGAAAACACTCTGCCAATACTTTTTGTTGCCGTGAATGGCTTCGGATAACACATATTTAGAGGATTTAATGACGGGTATTTTTCTAGGTTTTCTCGAACGTTTTACGTTTGGCACAAAGTTTTCTTCCATAATAAAACAGTGAGGTAGGAAATGGGAAATCGTAGCCACATAGATTTAGCAACGCGCGCTGTTTGTTTAGTAAGTAAATAACAAGTAGGTGGTGATAGCTGGTGGGACGAGCGAGCTGACATGCTATTTCAGCTATACTCCACACTTTGTTCAAGGAATGTGTTGTGTAAGCATGCTGGCAACGAACTTAGATTTGTTATTTGAATTTCCGTATCCAAGAAAGAGAAAATTCACGTATTATACGTCTTAAATGCAGACTGTTATCTTTTGTATGGAACGGATAAAATATAAGAGTGGTTAATGCCTACCTCTAGTTACTAAGCACGTTTGATCAATATGCTTTGTTACTATACACAGGCTGTTAAGGGCCCGTTATCCCTGACATTGAGCACCTCATTTTGCATCAAGTAGAACTGAACTCTATGATCTTTTATTATAGTTTAAAATAGCGCGCTCTGAGCCGTGGCTGTTACGACTCTTAAAAACGCGTTTTTCGCTCAAAAAACGTTTATACGGTGACATTTTTCAGACAACTATCCGCAAAAGTACTTGATTTCCTATAATTTTCCTACGATTTGGTAATGTAAATTTTATATAAAACGAAAAAAACATGATAAATAACGTATCGCGTTTTGAACCGTTAAAACATAATCTGCAGAAAGAATGTATCTAAGACATATATATATTTTTTTCAGACACCAAATTTGAAATAAATATATATTGCTACATAGAGCATTTATTTTATTTTATTTTTTGTTTAATTAAAACATTGTATAAAAATTATTTTCGAAATATATTTCGGCCCACTTTGGGGCCGGCGTCCATCGAATTTACTGTTTTTAATATTTCAAAAATAATTTTTATACAATGTTTTAATTAAACAATAAATAAAATAAAATTTCATGGTTTAAAATTAATCAGAAAAGAGACAAAATTGGGATAAGCCCCCCTTAACTTGATAACCTTTTTCCTTCAAACAGGGTGTTCTACCCGTGATTATGGACAACTTTAACTATGGTGCCAATTTATAAATCGGGAAAAAAAAATCTGCTGTTCCGTAGCAAAGTTAAATACCTACTTTGGTATATGCTCTAAGTACCCATTCGACCAAAATATTTAATACAACTGTTTTTTTTACGCTTTCGGGTTTGGCCCCGTACTAAAATTTGTTTATACTAGTACTTTTTGAAATAACTACCTGTTATTTCGGCAACTAAGCTTGGAGACCTATAGTTAAAGTTCCTTGAACAAGGCGCCATATACCTACATACGTACGTACACGAAAATGTACCTATTGGGAGTATTACGAAAACGGGTAAATCCCGTCTATTTTTCCTAAACGCATGCGAACTTTATACACTGACAACGTGCATTCAGACGCCAGTTTCTTTTGTTCTATGCGCATCAGACTGGTTGAGAAGACATGAATAAGACGACATTTTGCTGAACAAAATCTTTTTCATGCCATTTTTCGACTTTCGGAATTACCCCAACTTCTATATCTCAAAAAGATGCACCATCTATGCATTTTTTTTTTTTCATTTTATTTTCAGAATTTCCTCTCAAGGGGTAATTCCGATCCCATTTTTGCTTTCCTGGTTCTCAAACATTAATGACGTAAATATTTAAAGTTTACCTAGAGTACAAACCCAAATCATTTTTCACTACTTATATAATATCCTAGGAAGTGCGTGTCTTCTTCCGAAGTAAAATTAAGATTTTTTTAAACATGTATGCCTTGGTATTTTTTTCACGATTGATGATGTAATTTTTTATTTACTTAATAAAATTGTGCGTTTTTTTAATTAAAACTTATTTAAGACTTGTATACAGTCAGTAAAGGACTGACGTCTTAAAAGCCCAAAAGTAAAAAAAAAAAACATGTGGTGGGGCAAGCAGAGCACTAATATAAGAAAGCAAGAATACGCTTTCAGAGCTTAGCGTTCTCACAGCAACATGTTTTAGATAAGAATAAATATTCAATATAAATTATTTTATAGGGGTTATAGAGAATAAACAATAATGGATATAAATGTAAAACAATTTAAATAAAAAATATAACATAGACCTCTAGCCATCTCATTAAAACATCTGTCGGAATTACCCCAATGCACCAATGCATACTTATATGTATTTATAATTTTATCTAAAACGACGTGGAAACTCGGAACAGTTCATTACACAACTCGAACAAGATTATGTTTAATTAACCGGGAAAGTTTCCTTGTTCGTAGATTTATTTGAGAACTTGCTAGTGATGTGGCAGCGGCGCGGCGCCTGTCCGTCTTTTGTGTTACTTGGTAATTGCACCTGATAATGTTGTTACAAATGATCTCTGTTTTGTATAATGCACTTGGAAGGTTACTTACCTTTTAATAGCTTTATATTTGTTTTGTTTCGGAGTTCCCACAAGAACGAAAAACTTTATAGCGAAGCTGTCTGACAATCTTTCTGCAGATTAACTCATTAAAATGCTTGTGATTGAGCTAGGCGTCGTAATTCTTAGACGGCATTATGTATTATGTATTATAATACGTAGACGTTGGTAAGTGGCCGTTCATCTTACCTTTTTTTGGGATTCTGTATTCACTCCAACTTGGTGTCATTTCATTTTAGGAGGTCTTCCATCCAAACGTTGACTGGAAGAGATCGCTTTTGGTGATAAGACCGCCAATTGTACAATACTACTTTTAAAAAAAAATGTTTCTCTATTTCTGTTTTTTTGGTGTGCAATAAAGAATATTGTATTGTATTGTCACTTCATAATAGCCTGTGGCACAACACGAAAGTGGATAGGCTGAGCTAAGAAGCATGTAGGTGAAGAACTACACAGGGATCGCGGGAAAAATAAAGAAAATCTTTCATAAGCTTACATACGCTTTGCATAAGTACGTAAATTACTTGAAACTTTACTGAAGTTTATTACAACAAGCTTAGCGCATCACTAACTTGTACCCGGCACAAGTACTAGTAGTTGGGAGGAATGTCATAAGTTGTCTCAGAGAGCGTTTACACTGGCAGAGAGACGTCTGATGACATAATAAGTTAAGTTGTTAGGGAGTGTGTAAATTTACCTTAACGCCTGATGTGTACGGGCCCTACATTATTCTTAGCTAACGGAGCAATTTATATGATTGTGCAGGATACGCTAAATTCGCAAAGTATGCAGTGGAATTAATGGCTACAACGTGCTTATTACAGTGCGAATATTAAGAAAAGAGCTAAGAAATGGCTTCTTGGAATTATTAAATGGTACGAGTAGGTTATTGTAATTGCTTTATTTAAATCATAGTTGCAAAAATAAAGTTTAGAAAGAAAAACCTTTTTGTTCGACCAAAGAAAATTAGAATTAATTTCAATGTGTATTCTTGTATGTAAGTTTGTTCACTTAATATCTCGAAAAAGCAAATGAATTTTCGATACAACCTCCATAGCTTTGAGTTTACAAACTAAAGGATCAAGATGAGTTTTTGTAATTTCATTTCCGAGATGTTTTGGAAAAAGTATATTCGAAACAGGACTATTATATAAAAAAATATTATAAAGAAAACATAAAAAGATGCAAAATTAAAAGTTGATGAAAGTTTATGAAAGGTACTGGCTTCACAGATTGAGTAAAAAGAAAAAAAAATATTTGTTGCCCGCTTATAAACCAAAGAAACAAGCCGACTAAAAAGAGTAGATAGATTACACAACAAGTGAAAAAAAATAAGAATTCACTTCGAGGCATAAAGTTGGATCCCGAGAGCAGCGAAGGATTCTGAAGTAGAATCCCGAACGTAGCCAGGGATTCTAGAGTAGAATCTATGAATCTAGACAAAAAAAATACATAAGACCTGGCTGTATGGTCACAGATACCTTTGCCTTTCCCAGAAACTGTATGAATAAATTAAATACATAGTTTTTTCGCTCAGTGAGCGAAATATCGTTTCATTCATTGTTATCGGTAAGCCAATAGCCACTTTTCGAGTAGCAATGGTAAATTAATTATTTGTGCAACAAGAGAGCAAAGTTTTTTTTTTGTTGCGAGTGCCGATTTTAAATCCCGAGCAAACGAATCTAAGTTAGAATCCTGAGCGTGGTGAGGGGTTCTAAGGCACAATAATCAAATAAATTTGCTCTAGTATGGCACATTTAACTTTTCACCTCACTAGCGACAACACAAGTTGTAAAAACACAATATTTTCGAACGAACATAAATAAGAATACTTTGGCTTTTTTTCTGTTAATTGAATCCCAAAAGCCGTCAAAAATCGTAAAATCTCTGATGAACCGATCGAAAACGCGGGCGTTTTACTCTATCCGTTTCCGGTAGAAGTTTATACGGAGTCCATAGTCTGTGGTACAGATTCCATACACGCTGGGAGGCTATACACAGAATTACGAGAAGTTTACCTCGTCCATGGTATCCGACAAGCTGCGGGGTTGTGTATGGAATCCTTATAGAGTGAAAGAGATAGTCACCATGCTGATATTTGCTATGCCTTTTTCTCTTGAGTAGTTAATTATAGAGTTGCTGAACGTTTCGTGAGCCAATGAAATACGAAATGTCAATTCACAGGTTCTTAATTTAAAATACTTTTCTTCACTGAGTGAGCAAATTGACTTTTGCTCACTGATTTTAATCAACAAAGGCGCGCTTTTCGAGCTAGTAAGGTAAAAAGTTATTTCTTACGTTTACGTCTTAATAGAATTTTCAGTTCAATTAATTGTATTATTTTTCTTTTATGGTGTGACAATAAAGCTATATTGTATTGTATTTTATTGTAGAGCGTTGTAAAAAAAAAATGGTTCGTAATATTTAAAGATCAAGAACTTAATTTAAAAAAGATAATAATCCCAAAACTTGGTCTATATACTGTACCAAAAGTTGCGTAAACAAATACAAATACAGGGGGTGTTACAAACGAGAACAAATGAATAGAGTTTAGCGCGTAACCACGAAGATAGTGCCGGCAATTTGTGACGTCACGACCCGCCTGTTCGCACCTTGTTTAATGTGCACCCTGTATGCTGTAACAAATATGGGACTCGCGGAGAGGGGAGATAACAATTTATTCACTGACATTAATTTGTTCTAGTCAGAAAGGACAACCAAATCGATTACGTTTACGGAGTGAGTAGCGTGAAAATTTTGCATCAGTTTTATTTATTTAATCTATGTAATTTTACAAGCTTGTGGCTTCGACTCTTCGACTAGACTCTATAGAGCTGCTGTATGTGAGCCCAGAATCCCAGATCATAAAATATTTTTCCATTCTATTCACATAGAATATTTTGAAAGAAAAGAAAATAAAAAACGGTCAAGTGCGAGAAGGACTGGCACCCTGAGGGTTCCGTGCCTTTTAAATAGGTTAATATACTTGAATAATTTAAATAAATACTACAAACTTATCACTACCTACAAATTGTATGAAACAAAACTGCAAAGTTAAGTTGGTTAAGTATTAGGGGGCGTAACACTCGAACTACATCATAAATCGGCGTTTTAAGTATTTGTTGTTTAAATATAACAAATCGTACATAATATACAGAAATTACAAATTCCTAACTACTTTGGTCTTTGAGATAGACCAAATGTAACAAAAGTAGTCTGAAAATTACAACTTTGATTAGCCTCCTATTTTTTTATTTTCGAAGATAAAAATAAATAAAAATATATTTACACTCTACTTAATGAGTCCTAGACAATGACACTCGACGTTTTGGAATAAGAAAAAAAAATTTTTTTTCAGCTCCATTTTCGTGGCTTGAAAAACAATTTTATTTTATTTTTAATTTAGTATTCGATTTTAGGTCAAAATTTTACACAAGATAAGCATTACGTCTAAGAGCTAGAGATCTGTGAAATACGGACAGACAGACGGACTGTGGAGTGACATTAATAGGGCTCCGTTTTGCCCTTTGGGTTCGGAATCCTAAAAAGGAGAAACTAGATTTTCTAGTTTTCTAGTTCAAACTGGTTGGACAAACCAAATCAAAATTAAATTGAAGTGAAATTTACACAACGCCCTCTGATCGTTCATATGTGCATTACAGTTGGTATATCTAGTATTCATACAAATTGGAAGAGATTTGTAATATTTCTTCAATCTTTGGACAACTTTTACTTATTTTAGATAAGTTTATTCTAGCAAGCTCAGGACACTCTTGGTTATTCTAAAATCGTCTTTCACGACAACATGGCCCAATTTGTTATAAACTTAATTATACGTAGCTACCTACTTAATATATAATATTAAAATAATAATTGTCAGTTAATCAAACATAAATTAGTTATGCTATAAGATAATATTATGATGTGATATTATTTAAGAATTATTTTGCTTTAATTTGCTATGCCCTTACAGGGTTATGTTTGATACCACTTATGTATATTGTAATACCCTATATTGTACAACATGAATGCAATAAATATTTGAATTTGTGTGGAACTACTAAATCAAATCGATTCAAAGTGAGACTGTCTTATTTTGCATAAACTTTCCTTCACCTCAACCTCGAAATGTTGTATTCAGCAAAAGATTATGGTAGCATGAATACGAAATCGTCTAATCCGGGTCATTCCAAGGGATGTCCCACCTTTATCAGAGCAACGCACGCCTTTACCCCTTCACTTGAAAACATGACTGTTTTGCACAGGATTGTGGAATGTAATTAAAAATCAATGCAAAAAGAAATATGAAAGATCCCACGTCAAATTTCACCTCGGTCTTTTTTATCTAAAATTGGAAGATGACCTATGTTGCAACTGTTAATGTAAATAAAACTAAATCCCGATAAAATCTAGGAATACAGGCCTGCGGAGCAATCCTAATTAATACAAGCAAAATATCAAAACCATTTGTAGCGTGTTTTTATTCGGATTGCATGACAGAATATCTAGGTTCCCAAAAATGTATTGAATAAGAACACTGATTTAAAGACTACAAAATAAGCAATTTAAAATGTCCATACAAAGCTTATTTTTCTCATATTTCATATTTAAATCAGTGTTCATAATGTGGGAACCTAGATATTCTATAATGCAATCGGAATAAATACACACTACCATAAGAATATCTATGATTTACAAATGGTTTTGGTATTTCGTTTGTATAGACTAGGTTTGCTCCACAGGCCTCTTAAGTCATGAAATATACCTTCAACGTATATTTAATTGGGCATATCATGATCTGCCTGTGCTCCGCTTCGCTCGGCTCCCCAAATTTATTTACATGTAAACCTAACACGCTCCGCTCGTCTTCGCACCTATTTTTGGTTTTTTGTGAAAGATTTACTATTTCATACTTTGCGATCTGCCCACGACATAAAATACAAATATAATATTATTTGCGCATAGCTTCAATTGCCAATGAACATTGTCAAAAACAAAAATCATGTTTTCGATTTTTGTTTATTGAATTAGATTAATATTTTAATTAATTATTATATAAATTAATATAATATTATACATTTTTTCGTTGATTCTTTGTTACGGTTATACAGTGTGTCCCTCGTACAAGTACACGTCCGAAAGTGGGTGAAACTAGATCTAAATATATCGACAAAAAGAAAGAAAATTGAAAAAATACTCCACCTGGGTAACTTTGAATGGGACGCGAGCGCAGTGCCTTTGTTTAACCGCTCGTAGAAAATATTGTATTTATGATAGAACGTTGTATTTGTTTTTGTTAGACAGATAATGGGATAGGAAATGATAAATAGGAATAAAAGTATAGTAAAACGGGGACATTATTTTGAAAAAATTGACTATTACTGGTAAAAAAGACGGAAAAATTAAAGAAATAATCTTTTAGGATATTATTTTTATGGTAATGGTAGTTGATTATGTTTTGTTTTTGATTTGGTATGCAACGTCTATTCTTAAGGATTATAACAGTTTTAGTTCATTGCATTATTTGCGATAGATCAAAAGTTATGATATATTTTATACATAGTCTCCATGGTAGGCAAAAAAAAATTTAAAACGTAAATTTATAAAACAGAGATTTTCTAAAAAAAAAAAAACATTTTTTTATCGATAAAATAAGGTCTAGTTTCACCCCTT
Organism: Ypsolopha sequella; assembly: GCA_934047225.1. Classification (NCBI taxonomy): domain Eukaryota; kingdom Metazoa; phylum Arthropoda; class Insecta; order Lepidoptera; family Ypsolophidae; genus Ypsolopha; species Ypsolopha sequella. The sequence continues at coordinate 13,640,119 of OW203985.1, forward strand.
TTCGGATGTGCACCTGTACGAGGGACACACTGTATAGTGAGATATTTTGTATTTTGTGTAAGCACTGGCAAATGTGATGCTCATTGGTATTTTTATTGTGTATTAATTAAGGTTGTTTGTTTTCCTTTTTAAAGAAAAAAAATTAAAGCAATAAAATTACTGAAGCTAATACTAATTTTAGCCTCAGTACAATACTAATATAGTAAATTAAAAACCCATTTCATTTAAAATATTGAAATGAAAGAAAATAACTTTTAAAATATATATCCCAACAAAAACATTTAATGTAATGTAGGTTGCCAAGACTCATTAAGCTTTTACTGTTAAAAAGTTATCGAATCTCATGTAGAGCCAAGTTCCTAGCTCTACAAGGCCCAACTCTACAAGTCCTAACTCTACAAACTCAACATCTTGGTCAAAAAGTATGACTTGGCTGGACATATAAAACACAACATTAAAGATCAAAGACTCAATTTCTTACCATAAGTCCATGGCAGAGTGTGCGACTTATCATCTTGATCAAGATGTAGAGGGTTTGTAGAGTTAGAAGCTTCGCTCTACGTAAGATCTGATAACTTTTTAACAGTGAAAACGTTAAGAGCTTATGAGTCTTGGCACCCTACTTTACATTAAATGTTTTTGGTGGGATCCATCTTACAGATCCATTAAATATTAACTTATGTATTGTAAATGTAATTGATTAAATTCCGCTTTACTATGCGGAAGTCTATCATCAGCTGTTGAATAACATGTTTGCCGTCAAAAATATATCTGCGACGACGACGAGCGAATTAAAGAAAAGCGTCTTAAATTGCTGGTGATTGTAAATTCGACAGCCGAGCGAAGAGGAATAAGGCGATCCTTTAGTTTTAACAGATTTCATGATATGGCCCATCAGATCATGTAATAAATAGTCTATTCTACGATATGGCTCCGACATATTCATAACCCATTAATTACAATGGGCGTCAATCAATCTACTTTTTATTTTTTTCCATTGTACGGACAAAATCCATACAATTTTTATTACAAGTATTTTTAGATATACTATATAAATAGGTAGATGTACCTTTTACGGAAATATTAACGCAAACGCTCGAAAATAATTTATTTTTTACCAGTTTGTTTATACGTGAAAATCGTTATCTTCATCAGTAAAAATTTGCAATAAATGAGGGTGCTCATGCAATAACCTTACCATAGATCGCTTACGCTTTAGTAAAATATCATTTAAAATTTGACTGCTAGTTTTTTGTATTCTATTATGTGTTTCAACATAATTATCTTTAGCGATACACGTGCAAGTTACTGGATTAAAGATTTCTTGGCTCAAACATTGAGTAGCCACATTACGATAAGGTACTTTAGTTGCTGCGAATAGCAACTCACTTTCTGATATGTCACGAGCTTCAAGCAAATCTGGCAAGACTATTTCATCATGTGGTTCACTTAGAATAACTTTGACTCTTTCAAAATTTTCTTCAGTAAAATCAATGTAAGAATCCATATCTGGAAATGAATATATTTTTTTCCAATCGTTGCATCTTCTAGATGGGCATTCAGCAAATCGATTAAAATTCTCCACAAACAGAGTTTCATTCGATTCTATGGAAACAAGAGATGCAGGCTTTTCTTCTAATACAATATGTTCAGGTTCTTCAGAATCTGGTTTTACGTCTTGCTCATAACATTTACAACGTTGGCTTTCTAAAAAAGCTTTAACTTCCTCAAACTTATGACATTTAGCGTACAGGAATTGTCTTTGCACTCTGATCATTGGAAGACTGACATCAGATGATAACGTTTCTTTACTGCCATGATAAGCTACCGGTTCAGGGGAAAGATCACCTTCAATAACAAATGGTTCTTTTTCACATTTCTGTTCATTAGTTTCTTTATTTTGAAAATTAAATGCATTTTGTATATCCTCTTCATTTTGAAGAATAGTTGGTGCATTAACTGGCGCTTTTTGTATTTCGTTTAGCTGCAAAATCAGTAAATTTTGCAAATCAGTCAAAAAAGCACTTTGTTCCGGTAATAATTTGAGGCTATAATTTATAAATTTAAAGAAAAGGTGAACGATTTTTTTTATTTTCTCTTCCAATTGTTCACTAAGGTTATTTATAAAAATTTCATTCTCTTTTAACGAATTTAAAACATCCTGTTTTTTCATTATAATTTGAACTTGCTCTGCTATCTCACTTGTCTGATGATTTTCCAAGATAATTTTTCTAATACGACATTTCTTTCTTTCTGCTGACATGACGTACATAGCACTGGTTAATGTTTCAGCTTCAAGTTGTCTATAAAAAGCTTTGACAGCATCGTTCCTTTCAATAATCTTGGCTTGAATGATTTTATTACATCTGTTATGTTCATCATCAAGAAGAAGTTTGTAATAACTTTTGAGCTTTTTTACCTCACTTTGATACCGTTCGTTAAGAATACTGTCTAATTTATCATATTCAAATTTTAGATTTTCTTGTATTTCTGAATTCGAATCACTTATAATATTTGCTCGTGCAGTTAAAAGCATATCTTGTAGGTCACTTCTTAAACAGTTTTCTAGTTCTTGTAAACTGTTTTCATAGTATTTCGATATCTCTTTTGAAATTATCTTATTGGTTTCGATAAGCCTTTTTTCGTAATCCGCTTTTATACTTTTAATTACCTGCTCTTTTTCAAAGTCCAAGACAAATGTCCAAGCAGCGTCATTTTCACGTAGCAACTTGTAAAGATAATTTAAAAACTTTTTTTTCTCAGCCTGCAAGACTCCATCGCCTATTTGCAGGACACCTTGGTGAGTTTGACCTCTTACTGTTTTTGAAGTGAGAGGTGGCTGTAAACCCACTTTTCCTATGAGAATATCACTAGGGGAGGCCCACTCGTCCAGTTTCTTGTTGGTATTAAAAGCTTCAATCGAATGCCTTGAAGGTTTTCTCTTGTCATATTTGTAAACCTGTGGTTTTTTATAGTCACAATGAACTTCATCAAAATATATTTCAGCATAGGTACTTGTAACTCTCTCACCTTCTATACAAGTATTTATGATGTGTTTTTCCATCATGATATTTAAAAATTTAAAAACTATAAAAATACCTCTGCATGTTAATACCAGAGTATTAAAATTGCTTTAATGATGACAGTTTCAAGTTACATAACTAAATAATCTAAATTTGTAATGTCAAAAAGTATCGACTGCACAACAATGTTATTTCAGTGATCCATTTTAGTCTTTCCAAACCAGCCAGTCCCTAAATTTATTCTTCAGTTCCAAACGCTGACTATTTAAATCATAGACTTAGGATATATTGGTATATCCTAAGTCTATGATTTAAATTAATATTAAAGGAATAGTAACCTTCTTGAAGAAAGCTTTCTTAAATTAGCAGTTGTGCTAACGAGTTTTCAGCTACTTACAAAACAACGTTTCGGTATTCAAATGGGTGAGCGTGTCGGTGTTCGGCCTCGGCTTCGGCCTACCTTTGAGTAGTGACGAGTAATGTAAGAGTTTCCGCTAGATTTAATTAAATACTTCCTTGTACCGCCCAGCACCCGTTCCTACTATACAGTATGTTCCTTCTAAGAATGCGCATCCAACAGAGGGTGGAACTAGACCCTATTTTATGTACAAAAAAATATTTTTTTTTCCTGAAAATATCTAATAGTTCGTTTAAATTTTTTTGTTTCCTACCAAGGACACTTTGGTATAAAATATGTCGAAACTTTTGATATACCGCGAATAATGCAATGAAATACAATTTGTTATAATCCTTAAGAATAGACTTTGCATATTAGAATCAAAAACAAATCATAATCATCTACGATTACTATAAAAATAATATCCTAAAAGATTGTTTTTAATTCTCCGTCTTTTGTTTTTCAGTAATAGTCATTTATAGGTTCCGTAGTACCTAAAAGACTCAAAATGACAAAATTAAATTTTTCGTCCATGATACGGAACCCTAGGTACGCGAGTCTGACTCGCACTTGACTGTTTTTTTTTTCTTCAAAATAATGTCCCCGTTACACCATATTTTTATTTCTATTTATCATTCCATAGAGAATCGTATAACAAAAAAAAAACTTTGTTTTTGTTTATATATTTTGATCTAGTTGCACCCCCTTTTGGATGTGTACTCTTACGAGGGACACACTGTACATATTTCAACCCGCGTACTTTCTAGCACAGCGGGGTAATATCCTGTAAGGCCTGATTAGAGGAAATAAAATGCCTGATATTTGGAAATAATGTTGTTAAACCATACATTAACATAATTTATTTCGTTCAAAGTTTTGCACTTTTGCCTTATACTTTAATCGTCTTTAAGCTTTGACTATTTTTAATCGCGGGTACTACAGTTATTTTTTTTTATTATAAAACGAAAACAATTTTCTATAATTTTTTATTTCAAAGCATTGAATTATATTTCTATATTCCAATTTAAAGAAAAAATGCTCACTCCTGAAGTTTTTACATGTTTCTATTTTAATCGTATATGAAATATTAGAGGTATAAAACAAACACCAATTTTATTACTAAAATATTCGTGGTAAGAATTAAAATTTATAAAACGCTACTCACCATACATATTACGCCTGACTAGTTTCAATTAATCGTAGTTTTTTCGGAGGCAAACAAGATTAAGCGACGGTTCCCCGTTTGGCATTAGACACCCAGTGAAACTGTTCGGGCGAAATCTGACTATTTCGCCTGACTTGTTTCAATTAATCGTACAGTTTCTTCGGAGGCAAACAAGATTAAGCGACGGTTCCCCGTTTGGCATTAGACACCCAGTAAAACTGGTCAGTTGAAATCTGACTATTTCGCCTGACTAGTTTCAATTAATCGTACAGTATCTTCGGAGGCAAACAAGATTAAGCGACGGTTCCCCGTTTGGCATTAGACACCCAGTGAAACTGTTCGGGCGAAATCTGACTATTTCGCCTGACTTGTTTCAATTAATCGTACAGTTTCTTCGGAGGCAAACAAGATTAAGCGACGGTTCCCCGTTTGGCATTAGACACCCAGTAAAACTGGTCAGTTGAAATCTGACTATTTCGCCTGACTAGTTTCAATTAATCGTACAGTTTCTTTGGAGGCAAACAAGATTACGCGACGGTTCCCCGTTTGGCATTAGACACCCAGTGAAACTGTTCGGGTGAAATCTGACTATTTCGCCTGACTAGTTTCAATTAATCGTACAGTTTATTTGGAGGCAAACAAGATTACGCGACGGTTCCCCGTTTGGCATGTGACACCCAGTGAAACTAGTCAGGCGAAATCTGACGTATATATCGTGAGTAGCCGCTTATATTATTTCTGAACATATACCTATATATATTATTTCTAACGTAGTTACAAGAAAAGTTAAATGGAAAATTTGCCTTTAAATAGTTACAACCTCACTGTATCTATCTAGGATTAAATACATACAACTTCTAAATATTTATTGGTACTGTGTGGTGTATCCTGTAGCCAGTGGTGAGATATCGATTGTTTAACGGGACACAGCGAACAAGAACACTGTAGACAATAAATTAAACGACATATCTCGACACCATTCTCATTTCGGATGCGGCAATGTCCGCTAGAGTTTTGTCATAACTCAGTCTCGGTTGAAATTATTTCCGTTGCCACTGATGAGAAACTAGAGGTGGGTTTTTGACCAAATAGCACATTAAGTTTTGTCCCAGCCAGGTTCACAGGGGCTGGTTAGTAGTAGAGTTACTTGCGTAACTATTTAGATATTCAACTAGTCTTCATTTTTCACTTTTGCTTTTTAACAGTCTATTAGTTACATAAAAAAAAAATAGCCTGTAATTCCCAAAAAAAAAAACACATTAAAACATAACAATTTCATGCATGCATTATTATTATTACTTAAAATTTTCATTCCATTATTATAATTATATTTAATATATACTTGTAAAATATAATAATAATATTAAAAACATTAATTATTATAAAAACATAAATATACTTTAATTAATAATTGTAAAAAGTTATATTAAAATGAAAACATCTCGGTCCTAATCTATATACAACACAAATTATGTAATTTATAAATTTTCTATAAATCGAAACAAACCGCTAAACTAAATTAAATATTTTGTCTAGACGGTCATCGCTGCCATGGGGCAGATTCCCTAAGACTACATTATTAATTAATCTAAATATGAATTTGGTATCACAAATTATAGTCCTTTGGATATCTATTGCTGGATGTAGGCCTCCTCCAACTTATGCCAATCGGTTCTGGATTGTATCGTGCGAAGCCAGGTCTTGCTAGCGAAGCTTTGAGAACCGCACGGAAAAAGAAGTTGATTTAGTTACATACCAAGCTACAATTTTTAGTACCACTTTGCAATCGTGTATATTTTGCCTTGCACTCGACTCCCTAATCTACCCATGTAAACTAGGTATTATGCAGGTATTATATTTACAGTGTGGGTAGTTTATTTTAAGTAACTCAATTAATTTTAAGTTAATCTCCCAGCTTCTATCTTTAGTACTATTTTGTAACTGTTTACATTAAAGTAAGAAATGTTTTTATCTCTGGTACTCTATCTTTAAGTTACTCTACCCGTGTAAACTAGGCACTGACATCAAGTTTTTTACGTTACAGATTTATAGTGTTATCGCTTCTTAAAGTGAATTGTTACATTTTATTTTAATTCATTTTGAAAACGGCAAACGATTTCAACTATACGAATTTTATAAATAAAATACAGTTGTAGATAGTGAATTTAGTTTTTGATTAATTTATCAATCTTTAATGATCTCAAATCAAACATGAGAGCTTCACCATAAGCTGAGAAAAATCTTCGACTACTGCTCTGCAGCAAGGATACAAACATATCCATCGTGTTTAAATATTGAATAAACATATACTTTACACCAAAAACACCGAGAAGTACTATGTATTCCTAAGCAGAATAAATCGAAACAGTTCCTCTGATAAAGAGTCTAGCCAGTGCCTTGTCGACTTAGTTACCGTTTATGATTATAAAATACACACCCAAATAATCTTACCAATAATAATGTAGGACCAACCAGGTGACCCAAAACCGCCATCCCAAATTATAGAGAGAGTCGCCGTGAGTGTAGGAGGGGCGCGCAACAAGCCGCGAGTAACGGTGCACATATTTCATTCTTAACGAAGTTAAATTTCCGGGAAGGTCCTCGCGGAGAGTGCGTAACTCTGATAAAAGATTGTCTCGTCCCAAAGCCGACGCTCTAGTCTGTTGGTGGGAATTGTTAGAATTTTTCGTGGATTTCCAAATAAACTATTATGAACACTGACAATGCACGTTTTTTATAAACTACAGTTTTCGAGTGCTTCTTTCAATAATAAATTTTATCTACTCCCATATAAGGTAACTTTTTTTTTTCATTTTATTTTATTTTATTTATGAACAAAAATGCACTGCAAATACAGTATACATTAACTAAATATTACATCAGCTAATAGTATCAATAACGGGTTTTACTATATGATAAACAATAAATATACATAACGTTACACTAGGAACTAACATGATAATCAATTTATAAAAAACAATACTAAGAAAAAGACGCAAGAGTATACTCTGTGTTTACTTACTAACATTGGTGTCGATTCGGTGCCACATATCTGACAGGACCAAACCCGATTCAAGCGCTCCGTCCTTGTCATTTCAATACTGAAAGAAAAAGACAGAACACCTAAACCAAGCCTAACATATTTAAAACATTTTATAAGTACCTGCATTGTTTGACCGATGTTATAATATTATCTACAAAATCTACATTATAACACAGCAAATATGCGCTGTGATTGGCCAAATTTATTATAACACCACTAGAGAACCAATCACAAGCAATGATAGTCTATCTTCATTTCTAAAGCCACGCCCTCTTTACTCTTCTTGCTTGCGATTGGTCTCAGGCAGCAACATAATAATTCCATCATGACGAGTATCACTACAATATCATGACGAGTGTTCTTTTTCTGATTTTTTGTAAAATTGTTTCTGATGTTCGTAGATAAGGTATTGTGTGCAACTGGACGTTATTACTAATTAGACATTGGAACACTCGTGCAAATCTATTACGAAACTTATTTCGTTCATTTCGTAAAAAAACACTCTTGTCCCAATGTTTCGTAGTCTGTCATAGTTTCACAATTAAATGCAGTAAGATCTAACCGAAATCTAAACAACGTAAAAATATGTATTTCCATTCATAATTTCTCTCAAAGTGGGCTTTGTTTTTCACGAAAACTAGAATGAATTTATGGATATTCAGTAACAGGCTTAATATCGAATTTTGTTACACAATTTAGAGACTTTAAAAGTGCTTTTCCATCCAAAAATAACAAACATTTAACAAGAAGATGTGTGCATGTGATAATACTTTTAGAAGAAATGGGCCCCTAGAGATTTCGAAGATACTTCATTCTAAAAGATAAAACACATAAAGTTTCAATACGGAACCCTAAAAAGATTATGGCAGGCAAACAAAAACAATAAAGATGCCATAGCAACAACAAGACGACGAAAAACAAGGCGCTAAAATGGTAGCGCCATACAAACAATTCGCCACCCTCTGTGTACGGAAACCAAATTTTTATTTTTTGTTCTGTTGATCGTTGGCATTTGGTGGAACTTGGAATACATTATGAACAGAAAACTTCGATCAAACAGAAAATTCCACTAATTTATTAATAACTTCCTGACCGGTTTCACCTTTATAATATTATTTCTTGTTTTACTTTAGCGTATGTACAATAATCTGCCCAAATTTGAAACTTGTATACTACTTGTATTTACTTACTTTAAGATAGAGGTGAAATAAATAACATCAAAAATTGTTACTTTGCCATTACAATTTATTTTTTATATTTATGTTTGCCTTGATATAATAGTAAAACGTATTCTGTAAAAATTTCAACTGGCTACCTTATAATGACTGAAGTTGTAGACCCGTGGGACAGACGGACATACAGACAGACAGACGGACAGACAGCGGAGGCTTAGTAATAGGGTCCCGTTTGGCACCGTTCGGGTACGGAACCTTAAAAACAATAAACTCGACGCCTAACGTATAAAGTATTATTTCCATTCGACTGAAAAAAGGTAAAACTAAAAACAAAGTCCAATCAAAGTTAAGGGTACGCGTCCAAAGTTGAGCGAGTGTTTGACGTGCTCACAATAAAACAACAACCATAATTCAGAAAGTGAGAACAAGTTGGATTGTTTTCTTCACATCATATCGGCAAATAAATCTTTGGCCGCTTATCTGGCGTCAAACTTAATTCCCATGCATAATTCATTGCGTCGAAGCCTGAGGAAAACTTTCGCGGCTCACAAACAGATACGTTTACGAGTGGCAATCTCACGTTATTTCACGCCCAGAGCATAGAAACCGTCTTACCGGTCGGCCACAGCTTCAGGCTTCGAAAGGCATGCCAGGTGGTTTTTCTTGCGACGGCGCCGGCGAAGAGAACAGATGTATGAAGTTGTATAGAGCCGGCCATGGGTCGCTGCTCGCGCGTCTTGTCCGGCTTCGAGCGACTTGCGCTCTCGGGACGGCGGTGTGTGGGGAGGCGGGTGGTTGAAACAGTGATCGAGCACACAGGACGAACCTAGTGTCGAGCGCTTTGAGCGAGCGAGCGCGCTATACATCCGATGCGGTGGAAGGTGCCGACTGGTGTCGTAGTAGGGCAAAGCTCGTGGCAAAAACCGCCTGGAAGCGCAGCAAGAAGCGCCGCCAGAAGCCTGTGGCCCTGGCGTAAGTTGTCCCTCAGATGCTGTTTGCTTTTCAGGATAGAGATTGTTAAGGACAAAACCGCTCTCTGCTACGAAACTTTAAATAGTTAACTTTTTGGTAAATAAATAATAAAAAATAAAAAGGAGGGATAAGTCGTAGTTTGTCTAAAGCTTACCTTACTAGGTCCAAGCTGGTGTAGGCTGGCAGGTAACGAAAGCCCGGAGGATGGCAGCCCGGAGTACGGCAATTAGCCGGACGTATCACTCAAAAGGGTAAGCGTCATTCAGTCCTATGGTTGTGTAACTACTGAGGTAAGCGGATGTCGCCATTCAATTAAGAGCGGTTTCGCAGCCGGACTGTGAAAAATCTACCTTTTTCTAATGTATCGAAACAGAACATAAGTGTTAATTCAAAATTCACTCAATAGTTATTCAACAAAACCTTATTGAAAATTTTGTAGTTCTAATTTACACAAAGCAATGGAAACTTTGCGATGGCAGCATACACAATACATAGGTAATGAAGTTTTGTTGAATAACTGTTGAGTGAATTTTGAATTTAAGTGTTCTGATTCGATTAATTAGAAAAAGGCGGGTTTTTATCAATCCGGCAGCGACACCGCTCGTTCGAAGTGGAATTCGTAAAACAATCGTAACTGAGAGACATTGATAACACTACACATTCCGGTAACTTATTTATGAGGTTCTTTAGCCCCCTACATCTGACTATGTTACAAGATGGAGCGAAAGGTTTGGGGAATGGTTAACTCAGTTTTAATAGAAACGGAAATTGCGAAAAGCGGAAATGTAACCGTATTATCAAACGGATATAAACAAATTTTGTCGACCGTACAAGATGTACTAAGTTTCATTTGGGAATAGGAAGTGAGAGTATTGAAGGAAAATAAAAGGGCATACTATCATATTTATTTTGAGAGTTGTTTGATGTATAAAATAAACAACTATAAAGAAGAAAATATGAATATGAGTTTTTTTACTGTATTTTCAGTTCTGGTTCACATATTTTTACATGCAAGCATGCTTTTTTGCGTTTGTTTTACATAACAACTCAGGAAGACACGAAAACTACGAAAGTGGTGCTGTGGAATATTTCGTACCAAAAAGCTATCTATTAGTTCTGAGACAGCCAGCGTCGCAACAAGGCATATTTTATACTTTCCGGAAAGCAGTGGTTCAGGCCAAGGCTGCTTTTTGTTGATAAATCTCGTAAAGTTCCTACGTTTAATTACAATTTACAACTTTTAGTGTTAAACTTCCTGTTTGTCAGGAAGTTTAATATCAAGATTAAAGATTCTTTATTTGTGTAACTAAGGGTGTTGAAGGTGTGAATTACAGTATTATTAAGTCTCCTCTACAAATATTATAAATATATATTATAAATAATATTATAAATAATTAAATATTATTATAATAATTTATAAATATATAGTATAAATATTTAAAAACATATCTACTTGCATTAAAATACTATAAATAAAAAACGCAGAAAAAGAAATAAAAAAATTACAATTAGAGGTCCCACATGCAACTTTGGCCTGCAGACACAATATTAACAAACCCAATAAAATTAAATATAATAAACATAAAAAAAACACAAATGAAAATTCAAACAAAACAAGCATGATTATGGATGGGTTATTTTTCATTTTCGAATATTTGATTTCGCTACAAATCAATAAATCGAATCAGGTTGCGTAAAACCTTAACAAAATTAAATTAAAATAGAAAAGCTACTCCAATACAATGCCATAAACTAATGCAATAAATAATGTTAGCATATTATTATGATATTTTAAGCAGCGGTACCTAAACTGGACTCTCAATCGATCAGGGTTCAAATCCTGCCGGCCGAGCTGGCACCAGTGAGTTTGTAGGAACTTATGTGCATGGCACATGGTAAAGAAAAGTACTGTGAGGTAAACCCTTAAAATCCCATATTTGTGACTGAAGTATGGCGATAAGGCTCACCCCAATCTTATTGAAACGTAAAAATCGTCGGTGAAAAGAGGGTGTACAAGTGTTGACTGTTACTAGTGACAGTACACATTTAGAAACGCTTCTGATGCCCCCTCGGGGGTATATGTGTCGTGGGCAGATGTAAAATTGGGCAGATCGTAAAGTCGAAAATCTTTCACTAAAAGACAAAAATATGTGCGACGACGAACAGAGTGAAGCGGAGCGAGGAGGAGCGTGTCAGATTTACATGTAAATAAATTTCGGGAGCTGGGTGAAGTGGAGCGGAGCGAGGCAACCTCCTTAGTTTTAACAGAAATATAATTATGCCCAGGCAGATCATGATACGCCCATTTCTACGATGTGCCGACGACATATACATAATTATATCGTGACGATATGTAGGTATAACCGGTCAAGTGCGAATTTGATCGCGCACACAGAGTTCCGTGTTTCTGTTTTCTTTACGTTTTATTTCTCTCTCTCTTCCCTTTGGGCGCCCAAGTACATATCGTTGGCATATTTCAGGTCCATTGTTGTGCATAAAATGTAAAGACAAACACTTGAAACTCAGGTATATCGTTTGACAAACCATCAAACGAAATACGTTACAAGCTTTTCAAAAGCCACCTGCCATAACACGTTCGTCCGCAACGGCTAACAATTTTCTACGTCCATCCTGTATTTGCAGTGAGCGTTGATAACCTAGATTTCATCAGGATCAGTTTGTACTTTTGCATTGAATTTGATCGTGGATATCCCTCGTCGACAATAAAAACTTTTAGCGTTTTTACTGCATTTTACTTATTTACACTAGTTAGGTTGACAGGCAGCTCCGCGAGGCTCTACACAGTCAAGTGAAGTGTTGTACCATTCCCAAAGGGAAATCAACTCAGCTTAGCTTGAGTAACGTCTTTGGAGCAGCTACTGCTAGCTTACAGCTTTCATGAATAATACTGCTGCTGTTGTGGTGATATAGTTTGCGTACGTTTGTACCCATTTGTTTCGTGCATCAAATGAAATTGTGTTTGTATGATTTTTTATTCAACAATACTCTGTTTCCTGCAAACGTATATGTTGATGGTTTGCTGCTATAAATTTAGTGTAAACATAATTTGTTTTCCATCGTTACATACAGAATTTAAAATAAATAAAATAATAAAACTGGCCTTTTTTTCTTATTAATTTCGACACAGTAATACGGTAATTGAATATTGTAATTGTATAAATTGTCATTTCATTGTTTTCCTGTGAATTTATTCCTATTCTTTTTTCTTTTTCCTTTTTCACAGTTGTCTGATAGGAATCCTGCTCCATGTTTCTAGTGGTCGATCAATTTTCATGGCGTCCCCCTGAGTCTGGGTGTCGGTATGGGTGTCTGGCTGTCGGTGTGCACGGGCGGATCCTTTTCGGACTAAATTAGTTGTTTAATTTATTGAAATGTTTAATTTATTGAAAAATGTTTACATGGTATTCTTATCTATTTTTAAAAATAAAGTACTTTATCACATTAAATTATTCTATAGGGCTAGAGATTTTCTGACTCAGCTATAAGATATACAGATCAGAGAAGAAAAAATCTTATCCAAATCTAAACTATGCTATATAAGTTAAAAAAATTATATGACAGAAAAATATTTTTGCTTTTCCTTACTAATTTTGAAATACTCTGCGTTTTATGGGAAGGTCAGTAGTATTTTGTGCAACTGTAACATAATTAGAGACATTGGGACACGAGTGTTTGTTTACGAAACGAACGAAGTGACTTTCGTAATAGTTTTACACGTGTGTTCTAATGTCTAATTATGTTCAGTTGCACTCAATACTTTATCTACCACCATCCAAAATATCGTCTTTATTTATAATATTTTCAACTCACGAAAAATAAGAAGAAGAACATCTGTTAATGAACCTCGAGTGCGTCGTTTCGGTAATGCGGCTTGAAGGCCAATCAGGCTTAAGGCGATTACCATCGCCAAATTAGCAGCTCGATATTTGTCACTACAAATATCAACGGAAACGACATTGAAATAACGTTCATATCAGCGCGCTATGCATAGTGGCTGTTACGACGCTCGCTGCGTCCCTGAGAGGGCGAAATAGGAGAAAATTATACTTTTCACTTGGACGTGATTATTCGATTGAATAATCTTATGTTATGTTTATAGCTATAAAGTTAATCTATTTATCAAAGCATAGATGAATTCAATCGGCCAAGCAACTCAAGAGCAGTAGGGAATTTGAGGTCAAAAAACACCATTCAGTAAAAAAAAAAAAACATGTAGAAGTTTTGGTGGTATGAAAAAGAAAACTGTTGCATATGTTGTCTAAGAGTTGATTATTCATAATAGATTTTTTCATTATTTTTGGTTTGGCCATAAACGAGGAGTAGGCTTTAGAAAGTACCCATTTGGCAATGGTAGGGGCCTTAAGAAATCGACCATCGCAACGGATCTGGGGGTTGAGAGCGTTGAAGAGTTCGTGCTCCGTTTGGCCCGTGTCATCTATGACCGGGCCGACAACGGCCCGCACGAACATCTCCGTGTACTCGCCCCTACGTACGACAGATCCCCCACCGGACGACCCTACCCTCGACAGCTGCTGCGTGAGTCATCCGCGAGCAGCTCGCAAGAAGATGTCGGAGATTGAAGACGGACTGGGCTGCCGGTGACGTTACCACCATGTTCACATGCTGCGAAGGTCGGGACTTATTTCTTGTTGCTGTTGCTGATTGGGTCTCTAGCGGTTTTATAATAAATTGGGCCAATCGAAGCGCAGAATCGCGGAGTTATAATGTAATATTATAACATCGTATAAGCAATCTAGGTACTTATAAAACTGCTTTTGATGTTGCAATTGCCTTATTGCAGTATGGGAGTAGATAAATAGCTTTTTTCATTTGCAAGTTTATATTTCTTAGAGAAAGTTGTTCAAAACAATCAGTAAATAGCAAGTTGGAGGTTCGACGGGAGCTTACTTTGGCTTCGTACCTGTTCAAAATATGTCGGGGAGTAGAATTTAATCTAGTTTTACTGATGGAATGTAAGTTATGTAAGCTAAGGGTACCCAAGGACTTCCAAAGTGCGATGTGGCTGACTGTATCGATATAGGAAGCAGTAGGACAAACCTTCACCAGAAAGCTCCCCTGATACGGGCGCTACAACTGCTCAACAACATCCATGGTCACACAGACCTATTTCTTTGGTCTCTGGGTGAGTTCACAAGAACAGCCTGGTATGTAATATTATTTATGTTATGAATAAAATTGATGCTTGTGTGTGATTGTCGTTTCGTGTGAAATTGTAAATACAATATTATATATTTTTTGTACATTAATTTATATACAGATGATGTTGCGGAAGCTGAATACTATTGATGGTACTCTACTATACAAACAATATTTGAAGTAAAAAAACCGGCCAAGGGCGAGTCAGACTAGCGCACCTAGGATTCCGTATTGTGGATGATAAATTGAATTTGGTATTTTTTTTCGTGAATTTCTACACTGCTTTATTTTTTACGTAAACACATATTACCATGGTTTTTTTCATGTTTTTCGGTCCACCAGCTATGGAGATAAGGGAGGGATTTCTCGAAATAGATGCAATTAAATATAGCCAAACTTTACATTTTTACAATCAACTTTTTAATACTTACAATTTGATACCTATATTGTGTTTTTATAATAATATTTTCTTTATTTATTTTACTTCTTTTTTTATATAACTCATTTGCGCTTATTTTTTTTTTCATCGCTGTGGTTTTCTGTAATAAGCCAGTT
Source organism: Ypsolopha sequella (assembly GCA_934047225.1). Classification (NCBI taxonomy): domain Eukaryota; kingdom Metazoa; phylum Arthropoda; class Insecta; order Lepidoptera; family Ypsolophidae; genus Ypsolopha; species Ypsolopha sequella. The sequence goes on from OW203985.1 coordinate 13,655,627, forward strand.
ATGATCTATAATTGACATTTTTTTTTTCATATTTTTCGATCTACCAGTTTCGGAGATAAGGGGGAGGACATACATATTTTTGTGGTTTTTTAATGATTTTACGAAACCAGTGCCAGTAAATATAGTATAAGTATATATTTTAACAATAGGATTTTTAATGTCTACAACTTCGTACCCATATTGTATTTTTAAGATAAGTTTACATTACATATTTATATAAAAACACTTATTAAAAATAATTATTTCCAGATATATTTCGACATACAGTCGGCGTCAGTGGAATTAGATACAATTAATATATAATAAATATATAATGTAAACTGAATAAAAAAACAAATAAGTTATCTTTAATATTAAATTTTTAAGATAAAATTTTTTATTTTTTTTACTTTTGTTTTGGAAATAATTTTAAGCAATTTAAGCAAAATTTTCATATTGTTTTTACACTTTGATATGTGGACAAATTAATGCTATTTTTGTGCCAAATTACATGTCTTTATATTTAACGGTGCTGTAGTTATGAGGCTGTGACATACGGACGGACGGACGGACAATGGAGTCTCACCATAAAGGTTCCTTTTGTACCTTTTAGGTACTAGGGAACCCTAAAAATCAAGAAATCGGGAAAAAAAAGTTGCTTCATACGTTTTGGTCGAGTAGGTATGAAACTTTTCTATGGAACAGCCGATTTTTTTTCGCGATTTGAGGGTTGATTCTAAGATAAAATTTGTTCGTATGGATGAGTATTATTGCCAGTTTCCGGCTTCCGCGACATCATTTTACCAATTAACACCCAGTATAGTATATTGCTAATGTTTGCTGCTCTGTTTTATTGGCCTCTGTTAAGATAGTGGTGTGAAGTAAATAAATAAATAAAAATAAATAAACAATAAGATACCTGTACATTGACACACGGTATATTTAGAAGTCGACGCGTTTGTGCTATTTCTTAATTGTAGAATCCTGGCTCGTTTGGAAAACCTTTATGCATGGCTCGCCATTTTGATTTCAAAATTAACTCTAGGTTTTTCAACCTAAGGCCATTTGTACGGAAAAAAGTAAGTACTCTCTTAATTGGAATTACGATCTGTCAGTCAGTACAATTCTATTCTATAAAAAAACCTAGATTTCAGATGTGGGTGCTATCTGCTCTTAGTTATTTTTTATACGATACTAACGACTAATAGTCGGCTTGCAAGTGTACATCCGTGGGATTCTTGATGATACAAGTATAGGAGTAGTATCAATCTCTTCGTTATGACATGGAGAATCAGTAATTGGATGGTGGACAATGACCACTCGTGTCAGATTGAAGTTATAAGCAAAAAACAAAATGGCCGCCGCTCTGCCGTAGATGATACCGGTTTTTTATGTTTATCTCGTAAAATACAGTATTTACGACAAAGTGATCTATTATAAAAGTATTTAGTATTAAATTCTACACAAAATATGTTCTTACAATATTTTGTGTACGGCTGACCCTTAACATAGAAATTCGGTTTCTAAGATTCAATTCTCTGAATTAGTACCAAGATATTAAAAAATAACTATAACGGCCATGTTTCAACTTTTAGGTATGAGGAATGTTCACTAATAGTTTATTATATGCATAAACGTATTCTGAAAGACATTATGATACCTTCAAAATAATTGGATTTTCTATAAGAGTAAAGTTACTTAGAATTTTTTAATAAAATTTTTCTAACTTCACTTTATGGAAAATACAGTTATTTTTAAGCTACCATAATGTCATTAACAATACGTTTATGCATTAAGTAAACTTTTCGTAGTCATTGTTCTTTGCTAAATGTTGTCTATTGGCCGTTATAATATTACAATTTCGGAGAATCGACCCTTAAATAAGGAATTTATGATTTTATTTTCCAAAGTGCAAAGAATGTTGTTTGTATTTTTTATTTGTTAATATATAAATGCTAAGTTTTCAATTGTATCACATTATCCAAGACATTATTAGACTTCAAAGTAACAAATATAAAATATAGTTTATCAATTACAATCTCCATCATCATAAACCTCGTCTTCACTTTCTATAGATGATTCATTGCATTCATCTATGTCTTCTGTATCCTTAGAGTTTTCACATACTTCTGGATCACCTTCACATCTACACATTTCTGTGCACTTTAATCCATACATAAGACAGGTGCATGGTGGACAACAGCGACGTAGGGAGCACGTGCAACTACAAAGCTCTGCCTAAGATTTGGAACACATGGTGAGGTGCACGCGATTGGTTCAAATGTTCCTCCAACGTAAGTCCATCCGAAACTGAGTGGTGATGGTATGACCGGGTTTGGTTGGATATCTTGATTCCACTCAAGGGCCTGAAGATGAGCTCTCAACAGTGCAGGAGTTGAACAGAAATGTGTAGATGTGAAGGTGATCCAGAAGTATGTGAAAACTCTAAGGATACAGAAGACATAGATGAATGCAATGAATCATCTATAGAAAGTGAAGACGAGGTTTATGATGATGGAGATTGTAATTGATAAACTATATTTTATATTTGTTACTTTGAAGTCTAATAATGTCTTGGATAATGTGATACAATTGAAAACTTAGCATTTATCTATTAACAAATAAAAAATACAAACAACATTCTTTGCACTTTTTGGAAAATAAAATCATAAATTCCTTATTTAAGGGTCGATTCTCCGAAATTGTAATATTATAACGGCCAATAGACAACATTTAGCAAAGAACAATGACTACGAAAAGTTTACTTAATGCATAAACGTATTGTTAATGACATTATGGTAGCTTAAAAATAACTGTATTTTCCATAAAGTGAAGTTAGAAAAATTGTATTAAAAAATTCTAAGTAACTTCACTCTTATAGAAAATCCAATTATTTTGAAGGTATCATAATGTGTTTCAGAATACGTTTATGCATATTATAAACTATTAGTGTACATTCCTCATAACTAAAAGTTGAAACATGGCCGTTATAGTTATTTCTTAATATCTTGGTACTAATTCAGAGAATTGAATCTTAAAAACAGAATTTCTATGTTAAAGGTCAGCGGTACACAAAATATTGTATGAATATGTTTTGTGTAGAATTTAATACTGAATACTTTTATAATAGATCACTTTGTCGTAAATATTGTATTTTACGAGATAAACATAAAAAACCAGTATCATCTACGGCAGAGCGGTGGCCATTTTGTTTTTTTGCTTGTAACTTCAATCTGACACGAGTGGTCATTATCCACCATCCGATTACTGATTTTCCATGTCATAACGAAGAGATTGATACCACTCCCATACTTGTATCATCAAGAATCCCACGGGACATAGTATTTGTACACTTGCAGACGCACTATAAGTCAGTGTCTCATTCTTTACTTTTCAACATGAACGACGACGACGCGACGTGAGTATTATTCACGTCTAAAACCTACATGGTAAACTTGCGACACAGGAAGACTGTCGCTTACGAAAAATAAACAGTGAAAAGTCGATATCGATAAAAATAAGACTGCCCCATCTCTTTACACTCCAACGTATATGCGTATATACCCAAAATAGGGGTGTTATTTGTTTACTATTTGATTATTTTACTTCAGTGCAGCAACAAAATGGAAGATTTTCATCGTTTGTCTATTTGCAGACTGTTGAAGTCACACACGGAATTTGCAAATAATTCCCACATTCGCGTTCTTATAAACTCTAAGATTAGATGCTTACTCTAAAAGAGGAAGGGAAAAGTTCAAAAACTGTGATGGATGAGAAACAAAAAAAATATTTTGCGAAATTCCTGACATAAAACTTTGAGTCTTCACACAATGCGACTTTTGAATTTGAAAATATAAAATCAAATTGAATTTTATTGAATTGCTTGTAACTATTTAGCAGAAATATACAGGGCCCCATTCTGTTTAGAAAAAGACGGTTGTTTCACAATCCGGCTGCGAAACCGCTCTTAACAACTGCACTTTCCTTGTATCAGTATGCTCAGATGAAATTGTATCATCTATCGACCAGGACTTACAATACATCACTATACCATTTAACCAAAAGGGTAAGCACTGTTCAGAGTTTTCAGCCCTCTTATCAAACGTTGCGTTCAACGATTTGGCTAAGCATCCGTTAGCCATTTAATTGGATGCCACTATTTAACTAACAACTTAGCCATCCAATGAACACAGATGCATGGTCCCGTATAAACGTACATGTGAAACGCATAACTCCTCTCTTTTTAATCAGAACAGTGCACGAAAGCACTTTGTACGAAATTAATATGTTAATTAGTTTTACTTTAATAAAAATGGGGTTAGTTCGGTATTAACTTGATTTAAGCGTTATATTAATGAAGTGACTAAAATTTACGATTTCACAGAAAAAATTGTGTCAAAATGAAATGCCAGCGAATACTGAAAACAAATACAGATGAGACTATACTGTCATATTGCAGCATGATTTATCTGCAAAATATTTCAGCAACATCTATCAACAGTTATTAGGTATAACAGTTATTTATGATAGGAACTTGCAGTTTTTTGAAAATGGGATTGGATTTTAAAACATTGAAATAGTGTAATACAACACGATATCCGTTCACTTATTGCTTAAACACGGTAGGGTGTTATTGCCTTCAAACACGTCATAAGAAGGTGTTGCTTATAATTTGGCCGGTATAAGATTGCGTTGTAATGTAGCGTAAGCTTAGGGTAAGGGCTGCTTGAATTGCTGTATTTCCTTAATAGTCTGCATTTACCTCCGCCGACAATTTGTGACAAGAGCGTGGGCTAAATTGTCGTCAGGAGGAAATAAACTAATTTACTTATACAGGAGGTTCATGAGTCACTCATTTGTTACAATAAAAGGCATTCAATGTAGCATAAATTGAATTGTATTATTTTAAACTGATTAACTTTCATAAACCTATGAAAAGTTGGTAGTACCGAAAACATTTCCTGATCATAATAATCAAATTTGCTGAAGTAACGTAACTTATTCATTATAAATAAAAAATATATATTTGAATACTAATTGTAAGCTTAGTTGTATGTAGGAGTAAATATTTTTACCAAAATTAATAAGTTGTCAACGACCGACTTGTCGACGACAACGAGTCGACTTGTATCGTTACAAATATCGACAGAAACTATATTGAAACTACCTATATATTGCGACGTCTTCGCTGGGTCTCCGGATAGCGCAAAATAGGAGAAAATAATACTTTTTACACGGACGGACGCGATGTACGGAAAAAAATCCATAAATTATTTTTCTAAGCAAACATTCCTTGTATTTTAGTGCAAGAACCATACAAATGCCAATAGCGGTTTCAAAGAAATAACCAATTTTACTAAATTTTAGTGTTTTAGACTTGACGTTAGCTTGACGCTGAACAATATTTTCATGCAGTTTCTTATACGCGAGAATAATTTCCTAACATGAAGTTGTTCTTTATAGTTTAACTAACAATATATATATTTTTCATAATTTTTAAACATACTTACTATTGAATTGTATGAAACTTGAGGATAAAATATGATCATTGCAAAACGGCTCACCTCAATAAGTATTATTGATCGGGATCAGCAGATTCAGACTGCATTATTCTAGGCGAGTGAAGACGCGTGAAAAACGTCGTCGCGTGAGCGTCTTCACTCGCCTGGAAGAAGGCAGTCTGAATCTGCTGAAACTGGTTGGCTATCCCGGTCAAAAATACTTATTGAGATGAGCCGTTTTGCAATAATCATACTCATTGTTTAAAACAAATAACTTTAGCAATAGAGTAGTTTTCGGATGACACTGGGAAGAAGCGCCTTAAGCATTTGTTTGTAAAATTTACTTCAATAAAATTGTAACCATGTGCAACCGACTTTACAAGTCGAAATATATCTGGAAATGATTATTATAATAAAGTTTTTTTATAGAAATATATCGTAATAATAATGATTCGAATACAAAACAACAGTTTTTGTTTTTATTGCCCATCTTTAAGTAGAAACATATTATGGACTAGAGTTACATAGAGGGAGAAACCCCTCTGGATAAGGGTTCAGTTCTTATGACTTATGGCGGTTTATTTTGACTTCCTATTCTAAGCGACTATAACTCGGAGTTAGCCTTGGATATGTCAAAAAAGAAAACTCAGTTTTCAATTATAAAATACTGAGTTTCCAATAGTTATTGAAATAAAATAATAACTTAATTTAATAAGGCGTTCGTTTGCTGCTGGCCTTTACAACGGCGTTACCACTTAGTGTGTTATTTAGACTATTTTACAACGGCGTTACCACTTAGTGTGTTACTTTAACTATTATACAACGGCGTTACCATTTAGTGTGTTATTAAAACTATTTTTATTTGTTATCATTATGATTCGAATTGATAGCAGTAAATGACTCAAAACTAACTTACTGAACGACGTATGCCAAGGAATTATTGCAACCTATATGATTAGAGGTGAAGACCCCACCATACTGGATCCTTACTTATTTCGTCAGCCAGAGTTATACTCCTATATATTTTATACTAGCCTTTCACCCGCGGCTTCGTCCAAGATAATTTAATCTCTGCCCCGTTTTCGGCTTGGGCGTTATTTTATTAACACTCCCTACATATTATTGCCCAGGGTTACTAAGCTGATAATAAAGAAAACCGCGTCCAAGTCCGTTGAGTGGTTCTCGAGCTAAAATGGAACAGAAAGACAGACAGAAAGACAAAGGGACTGATAGACGGACGGACAGACAAACAAAAGTTCTAAAAATGGAAATTTTACTGATAAATAACACATGTCATTTAAAATTTTGAAAATTCAATGTACAGACATGACTTTTTTACTGCTTTATTATTAATATAGATATACGTAAAGCCTTCGTATACATAGTGAGAACGAACAACAGGTTTTCTCGCGTACGGCCACCTAAATACAAGGTTCTTGACTCAGCACTTAAGAAGTAAGCAATGACATCTTAAATTTCCCCAAGCTACACATTAACCCAGACACTCTGGAATCTCGAAGGCATTTTAATAATGAATTCTTTTACAGTGGCACGTAGTGAATACTGCCGTTCGTTTTAAATGAGGAGAGTCATAAAATGTGTCATTGTAGCGGGTGGCGGGTGTCTGGCGGGAGTTTAATACGGCGCATTAACGCCGTCACCCCGGCGCGGCGGCTTAACGGGTGAACTTCATAAACTTGCAGATGCAACAGAATAACCCTGCGTACGTGAAATGTGCAGTCGTAGGCATAACTGTAGCTGCGTTCTAAGAGATAAACGGTTCTTAAGTGGCCCCTTCCCGCTCAGCTGGCATATAAGTGCTTTCGGTGTCCTGATGGTTTTGATCTCTATAAAACTTTGAACACATCTTTATGTATGTTTTCCTTCCTTCACATCGCACTCCGACTCATCTCTCACCAAGAGGTGCGAGATGGCAAGATATTCAAACGACGCCGAATTTGTGAAATGGGTTCAGGTACAGTTTTCCATGAAACGGTAACTGTTTATTTATTAAAAAGTGTATAAACTTAGTCATCTTTACATGAATGACGTTTGTATTTCTCCTTTTTTTTATTTCCAGTATAGATAAAAATTATGCAACGAAGCAATATTCACGATATCCTGACAGCCATTATGATGTTCTTAAAATTTAGCTTTTTGGGGTGTATAGAGACGTAGTTAGATGTCGCTAGATACTTTTTATAATACTAATGAAAAAAATATATTACGAAAATAAGGTGTTGACTTCACAATCAGTTTTTACCTTTTGTTTGAATCTTGAGAAAATCCAGGCGTAAAGGGGCCTCTTCTGGGATTCCTAGTAGGTAAGTGGTTTGGGTTGCGCAGTTTAGAACGATCATAAGTTTAGCTCTGGGTTTGACTTTTAATGTATAGGTTCTTATTATGGTACGGAGGCTAAGGGACCCAACCCTGCACTTTATTCTGCTGGGATGAAACTTAATACGATTCAAGTACATATCTATAGGTAACATTTAAGAAGTGGTGCTGCCCGTCAGGTCGTAGAGGAGCACAGGCCACTAAGCCATTAAGCCTTAAGGAGGGCAAACCTTTTGCGCCAACACATCAGTGCAATTGCACAACCATACAAATTAAATTCCATACTATCTCATCTCTATTTATTTGCTTAGTTCCCTTCCCCCATTACTCCGCTACACCCCGCCAGTGGCGGAATAAATTCTCACTTGTCCGTGGATGATAAGATTACTAATGACTAAGTGGTCTGTATGTGGAAGGGGGTAGAAAAAAATTTACAGTCCCGGGGGGTGGGGATAAAAATAAAAATTTGGTATTAAAAAAGTTGTTTTATGTCTGCAGAGCCTAATGGTATCCTAATTTTTGTTCTAGAACAATTTCATCCAGAGATAAAGGCTTGTATTTAAGAAAAATGCAATAATTTGCTGCTATGAAAAGTCATATATATATATGCACAGACAGCAAAGGAGATAAGTAACCAGGTCCAGCGCAAACAATTTGATTCTAAGACCCACAGATGAGCGATAGATGACATGTGAAATACTTGGTCAATACTACACACATGCACTATATATTGAGTTATGTTTATATATTATCAATCACTTACCACTCATCCACCAACAAGTGAAATTTTTTTCCGCCACTGCCGGGGTGTTGCGGGGCAAATCGTGCTAAGTTTCATGCCAGCAGGATAATGTGCAAGGTTGCATAGGACCTTACCCTGCATATTATTCAGTAATTATTGATTTTGCTAAAGGTACTTGTATATTTTTATTGGCTTCATACATATTTATTTAAAATTAACTAATTTAAACAATTGGTAACATTTCTGATCCAAAAAATGCGGCCAGCCTACTTTTTTAACTGTCTAATATTTATTTATTATTTGGATTTTTTATTTTAAATACTAACCGAAGACTTCTTCTTTATTCTTTTTTGCACAAAAAACTTAAATAGTATAACATACACATAAATAAAAATTTGTACAAGGGCGAGCTTATTTCCAAAGAAATTTCTTCCAGCCAAACTTCAATGTGGTGAAAAGGTAGTGAAAATGGTGGGCAAATAATTGTGCAGAACTTTAAAAACAGAAAACTTAATAGAAAAAAAGGAATTTAATGAATAAGCAATAATACACGCAAAAATACATATACTTTTAAATATATAATTATATCCAATAAATAAACAATACTTGAATACTCAAAATAAACATACGTAAGATAACATTATGTAATAATATACATTAATAAAACATATTAAATACATAAATATTCCAACTAATAAAATGTAGATAGGTAAAAACAACTAACTCGTAGCTATTGATTCATGTCATGTCCGAATGAGGTTGTTATTTGCTTTGATAGTGGATGCATACTGCTCAATAGTTCAATGCATGCAAGTGGAGATGTGCTGAAATATCTGAGCTCTACACTGGCGTACGCAATATCGATGCACCCAAACGTCAGGCGCTTAACCCTGATAAACATCAGGCGTCGGAGAGCCGAATGCCTGCTTGGAATCCCGCCCTATTCCAGCGCAGCCCGATCGCTTGCATTACATTAGCCAACTGCTGCATTCCTACTGTCCTGAAATGTAAATCCTATTTAATTCATTAGTTACGTATAGTACATGTTTATAGCTTGCCACTATTGCCACAGTGTAAAACAATAACTATGCCAAAAGGAAAGGACAACGCTGCGATCAGCTGTACGATTATTAAATAATTTGGGCAAGTGCGAATACATATGTCAAAGCAACATTAAAGCGACACAAACAAGCCGCTAAAATGATTCACGGCTCCCGCTGAGTACGGAACCCTAATATCTAAACTGTTATATTTAAAAGGACGTATGCTGACCAAATTGGCGACATGCTGAAGAAGGGCCATGTCAAAAGTACCCGGAATAGAAGAGCTTCTATGACTAGATTGATGGATGTGGGGAGGCGAAAGAGGTGTATCTGGATCGTAGCAGATGTAAATCTATAGTCTCAAAACTGTTATATTATAAGGACGTATGCTGACCAAATTGGCGACATACTGAAGAAGGGCCATGTCAAAAGTACCCGCAATAGAAGAGCTTGTATGACTAGATTGATGGATGTCCCCACCGGCGAAAGAGGTGTATCTGGATCGTAGCAGATGGAAATCTGTAGTCTCTAACTGCCCCTCTGGGAGACAGACGTGAGTATAGGTATAATGTATGTTATATTTTTCCTGTAATCTTTACATTACCATAACTTTTTTGATATTTTTTGGTAAGTACTCTTGTTTTGGATGTAAGGGGAGATACGTAACGTAAAAAAACGCTATTTTTTCGAGGACTCCCTTGTGTTTCAATTATTATTTACCGTGGTAGAGGCCACAGTAAAATGTAATCTGTGATTTCTTTTTTATTTGGATTGTGGTTGTGACCAACGGAAAGACGGCCGGACAGACAGACGGCGGAGGCTTACTAATAGAGTCCCGTTTGCCACCTTTGTTTTGTGACTCGTGTATCGGTCTGTAAAAGTCACATTTTTCTGGAACGAATGAGTACGTAATAAAAATAAGTAACGCTATAAACTTGAATTAGTCAGTAGTCGAAACCTGTTTTTGAGGTCTAAGCTAAGATTATTATTGGTCGATGAGTCAAAAACAGATTTCTTTTGTCAAGGACGAAAACTTCATCATCTTAGCCGTATTATAAAAACTACTTTTGTAATTTTGTATCAAATAAATTTTTATTTATTAGAAAATAAAACCGGCCATATCCCTGTTTACTCGTATTTTAGAATTTATGCAATTTTATAGTAGACATATAATATAGAATAGAACTGGTAAATTATAGCGTTGAAAATAAATTAAGACCCCTGTTTAGGGTTCCATATCGAGAGGGCAAAATGAGAACCATTATGGTGAGACTTCATAGTCCATCCAACCGTCCGTCAGTCTGTCAATCCGTCCGTGCGTATGTATTTCAGCCCGTTATTTTTATTTGAATTTGAAATTTGTTATGAATTGTAAGGTACCTGAGCCGAGCGAAGCGGAGCGAAGCGGAGCGAGTCGACGACTGTAGTTTTAACTGAATTCATGATATGCCTTTTCAGATCATGATATGCCCAATTCTACGATACATTTATACGATATACATTTTTAACTATGCCGACGACATCAATACATTTTCAAGAGCGGTTTTGCAGCCGAATTGTGAAAAACTCGCTTTTTTCTAATTAATCGAAACAGAACAATTAAATTCAAAATTCACTAAATATTTATTCAATAAAACCTTATTACCTAATACCTGTCATATAAAAATATACGAGACAGATTAAGGTCAACTTTTCTGAGGACCTCAATAAAAACAAATTGTAAACAAAATCCAGTCAAGGGAACTATTCCCTATTATTTTAAAAAACAAACAAAACTGACAGCAAAAGTAAATTCATCTCTAATTCAATCTAACTCAAATAAGTGTTCCAGTCAAAATACTATAAAACCAGATACAAACTTACCTTCAACCAACAAGGTACTCGCTTCGGGAACAAATACTGATTTTTTTCGTCTATAATCACATAAATGTCCTACATCAGAACATAGACGGTCTAGTAACAAAATCTGACATTTTATCTGTAAACCTTAAAAAGTTCTCCGATGATGGCAAAAACATTGATATTATCTGTATAACGGAGCACAATATGGTTCCCGGTGATGAACATGTGCTTAATATCCCGAATTTTTCACTTGCTTCTAGTGGAACTAGAGAAAAAAGAAGTGGTGGTTCATGTATATTAGTTAGAAATGGACACCAATATACAGAGTTAACTGATATATCTACTTTCAGTATTAAGAATGTTATGGAGTGTTCAGCAATTGAAATAACAGAACACAAAATTATAGTTATCTGCATATATAGAAAAGCCAAATATACTGACGACATACTTAATACATTTTTTGATAGATTACGTAACATTTTAGATAAATACTGTATAAATAGCAACAAAAATATAATTATTTGTGGTGACTTCAATATTGACATACTAGACAATATCAAACGAACCAGAAAATTCCTACGCATCTTGGACAATTATAATTTATCGGTAGCTATTCATGAACCAACACGACTAAGTAGTGGCACTTGTCTCGATAATATTATCCATAATATACCTGGAGCAAAGGGTAAAGTCATTGACTTAGCAATGTCAGACCACACAGGTCAAATTCTAAAATGTCCTGTAAAAAGAAGTGTGTCTTTGAAACATTGGTATGTTTTCAGACGCGACTATAGTCCGGAAAATATGTTAAAATTTGGAGAATGTCTTAACAGTCTTACCTTTCACGATGTCTTTAGTAGCGAGGATCCCAATGAAGCTTTCAACAATTTCCATGATACTTTCAAACTGTTTTACGACCTTTGTTTTCCAGTAATAAAAGTCAAGGTAAATAGTCAAATCAAACCGAAATGGATATCAAGGGGCATTATGCAATGCTCAAAACGTAAACGTGACCTACTATGGAAATACAGACTATCACGGAATCCTGCTCATAAAACTCAATACAAACATTATTCTAATAGACTCAAAACTATAACAAAACTAACCAGAAAAGCTCAGAACAACTATTTAATTAAGAATTCCTCGAATAAAGCTAAAGCAACATGGAAAATTATAAACCATAGTAAACTTAATATTCCTAACGAAAATATTGCTAAAATAGTTCTTAATGGCAAGACCATAACTGACCCAACAAATATTGCTAATGCTTTTAATGAATATTTTACTCACAATATGACATTGAATTCAAATAATACTTATACAATGACATCTAATTTTGCAAAATCTATGTTTATAAACCCGATTGACATTAATGAAATTTACAATATAATAATGAAACTTAATAATACAAATAGTGTGGGTTTTGATGATATATGCACGAAAGTTATAAAATACGTTGGCATTATAATCTCTCCTATTCTTAGTCACATAACCAATTTATGCATTGAGAAGGGTGTCTTTCCAAATAGGCTTAAAACATCTATCATAAAACCACTTTTTAAAAAAGATGATAAAACAGATATTAAATTTTATCGTCCTATTGCCCTGATACCAATATTCTCGAAAATTTTTGAAAAAGTAATTTATGATGCTCTGAGCCGATATTTCGAATCTCAAAATATCTTCGCGAAAGAACAAAAAGGCTTCCGTAAAAATAAAACCATAAACTCGGCAATTTTTGACTTTGTGCAACATGTAACATCAAATGTGGATAAAAGAATACCTGTATCAGCTATTTACATGGATCTTACTAAAGCTTTCGACTATGTAGATCACAAAATTTTGATCACTAAACTAGAAAAATACGGAGTTAGGGGTAATGTTCTCAAGCTAATTCAATCGTATTTAAGTGATAGAAACCAAGTAACTCACATTCGTAGAATCTGTCCAAATACTCATATTGAGACAACATACGCTTCAGAAATGACAAAAATATGTGTGGGTGTACCTCAAGGCAGTGTATTGGGGCCACTATTGTTTATTATCTATATAAACGACTTGCCGAAAGCTACAGGTGCCCCTATGATACTGTTTGCCGATGATAGTACCGCCGTTTATACAGGAAATGATCTAAGAAAATTCGAAGACGAAATAAATAATTCTTTAAATGACATTATCACATGGTTAGATACAAATAAACTTCAAATTAACTTGACTAAAACCAAAATTATGCACTTCAAGCAAAAACAAAATAAAATACAATGTAACATTGATGTCAAATACCTAAATAATACTATAGCAGATACAAAGATAGCAAAATTTTTGGGTATCCATATTGACAGTCACTTGAGCTGGACACCACATATAGAGAATGTATGTAAAAAGTTAAACAAATTTGCATATGCGCTTTACCAACTGCGTAAAGTCGTTAATTTAGACGCAGTACTAACTGCGTATCATGCATATGTAGTCTCCACTCTTAGATACGGAGTCATTTTCTGGGGTAATTCAACGGATAGAATACGTGCTCTTAAAGCACAAAAACAGTGTATTAGGGCTATGTTTTGTTTAAAACCCACCGACAGCAGCAGACCACACTTCAAAAAACACAAGCTGCTAACGTTTCCATGCATCTACATTTATGAGGTTGCTTTGTTTGTCAAGACTAACCTTCACTTATTTAGTTTTTACAACAGTAAACGATATCCTAGTAGCTTAAAAGCCTTTTCCCGTAACACGGAACTCTACAAGAAAAGCATTCTCGGGATGGCAACGAGCATTTATAATAAACTTCCCAACCATATCAGAAACATTGTAAATTTGTATTCATTTAAAACGAAATTAAAAGAGTTTTTGATTTGTAAATCTTATTATGGTACTAACGAATATTTAGATGACATGGATATTTAATTCAATTCAATTTTTTTAAATTTAATTTATTACTTATTTTGACTCATATTGGGATTATGACTATAGATATACAAAATGTAGGGCTTTAAATATGTAATCAATGTAATAATGATATATTTAGTCTTAAGATTTAATTTTGTACGCCATTAGGCAGATCATATGGGACATGACAAAAATTGTACTATCATTCTTACCTATGTATCGACAAATAAAGAATTTTGATTGATTGATTGATTGTATTGTGTATGTTGCTATCGCAGAGTTTCCATTGGTTGATTTGAAAAAGGTTGAACAAAAAAATATATAATTTACAGAAACCAATGGAAACTTTGCGATGACAGCATAGGTAATAAGGTTTTGTTGAATAACTATTGAGTGAGTTATGAATTTAGGTGTTCTGTTTCGATTAATTATAAAAAGGCGGAATTTTCACAATCCGGCTACGAAACCGCTCTTAACTATGACACAGAATCCTCCGCGCATGAATTCTACTCACACTTGACCGATTTATCATTAAATATCTTTTTTTCATAATTACTTCCAATTACATTATGTCATAGTTGTTTTATTTTTCCTGTAGCTTTATACTGCGAATAAAGTAAACGTTTTGTAAAATTAAACTCACCTTCATTCGTTACCTCATAAGTAAATAAATAACATTGTTCATTGGTGTAACATATTTGATAATGAAGATCGTGTGGTAGCAAGAGCTGTCTGCGTGAAACGGGTCAGCTTGAAGACGGTCGAGCGAAGTCTGTCAATTGAATCATGAACACGTGACCGCAGAGCCTCCGGCTGTTTGTTTAACCGGAAAAGTGACATGATTGTTGCGAGCTTTTGCCAGAATATACCTACAAAATAAGGTAAACATAAGCTGATTTTGTTTGATACTGGCAAAATCATACTGGAGACTCAATGAGTGATTAGAACTAAAATTTAATAACCGTGTTGGTGAAATCCCACATGTCAAACAGAACGTTGCCCATTCAATAAAATGTCCATTCATCCATCCATCAG
This sequence comes from Ypsolopha sequella, assembly GCA_934047225.1. Lineage (NCBI taxonomy): Eukaryota > Metazoa > Arthropoda > Insecta > Lepidoptera > Ypsolophidae > Ypsolopha > Ypsolopha sequella. The sequence continues at coordinate 13,670,998 of OW203985.1, forward strand.
CCCGTATTCGTCCACTGCTGGACATAAGCCTCCCCCATATTACGCCACTCTTGGCGGTCCTCAGTCATCCTCATCCAGCTGCCACCCGCAACGTCCTTCATATCGTCAGACCAGCGGGCACGAGGGCGGCCTACGCTACGCTTTGCTGTACGTGGTCTCCATTCCAATGCTTTACGGCCCCAACGGTCATCATGTCGGCGACAAATATGGTCAGTCCACTGCCACTTCAACTTACTGATTCGGCAGGCTATGTCGGTCACCTTCGATCTCTGACGGATATCTTCGTTTCGGGTTTTATCCATCAGAGATACCCCGAGCATAGTCCGCTCCATAGCTCGTTGAGCGACCTTAAATCGGTGGATCAAGCCTTTGGTAAGAGACCACGTCTCAGCGCCGTACGTCGTCACTGGAAGGACGCACTGTTTGTATACTTTAAGCACTTTAAGCACTGCGGTATTGGCGACGTAAATATGTGATGCAACTTCCCGAATGCTGCCCACCCTAAGCATATTTTTCTGTCAGCCTCGGAGTCGAAGTTTTTTTACACCGCTGGATAGCTTGACCTAGGTAAACATATTTTTGAACAACTTCGATGCTGACATTGTCGACGGTTACTGGCCTTTAGATGACATGACAGTTGAACATGACCTTAGTCTTATCCAAGTCCATCCACAGGCCCCCTCGTCTGGAAAAATGTTGGCTATGTTTTAATTGACAGCTAAACTACTCATTACTTTAAGTAAGTCTCTCATTATAAACAGTGTTCCTGGAAATGCATTCGACATTATCGACATCCCTCTAACCCTCATTTAGTTCAACCAACACCTACTGTCAGTGTCAGAAGGTGTAAGTTCAACCCATGTTTATCGTGGAATATGTAAATACGATTTAAAATTTTGAAAAACCCTCAATAAAATGTTCTTGTTCATTTCAATGTCTCTTCTCTATGATAAACGTGTCGTTAAATATATGTGTGTAAATATACAAAAGTATATCGTCACGACATGAATCCCCGAGGGGGTGTCAGAGGTGTTTCCGAGCGTGAACTGTGAAATGCGAGTCACAGTCCACACTCGGTACACCCGCGGTTCACCGACAATTATTACGTCCCAACGTGACGGGTGGTGAGCTCTGTCGCCGTTCTTCGGGCACAAATACACACTTTTTAGGGCATGTAGGTTTCTTACGATGTTTTTCTTAACCGTTCAGCAAGTGGTAAGTATTAGTTAATACAAATACTGTGCACAATAATTCCGAAAAGCTCATTGGTGCATGCCCGACCGGGTATCGAACCTTCAAGATTTGGAGGCCAGCGTTCTACCGCCAGAGCTACCGCCGCTGTACAAAAAGTGTAATAATAGTAGTTTATGCTACAAGGGCGCTACGCTCGTGTTTTAAATCGTCCTCGTAATTTATTGCTCTTACGCCCGTGTATCATACTACGTTTTTCAATGCATAGTGTGAGGAAATAAAACAAATATAATTTTGTGAACTTTAAATTGTAATTGGCTCAAAAGGACTGTATCCAGAGCAGTTAAACAGTGGAAAAAAAAGTATGACATTTATGGTACACAGAAAAGGCTGCAGGTTAGCCAACCATTGTAAATTAATTTAAAAAAATAATAATAATAAAGCCCTAGGGCAAAATAATCGACTTTCTGTTCGGTTTTGATGCATAAAAAGTGGGCCTTTACGAGCACATGCATTGAAAACAAACAAAACTGCAAGAAGCTGGTGCGTACTCCAGTACAAGAAAGACGTACAAGAAATTTTCTTGCAGATTCATAAGTTCATACTTCCTGTAATTTAAAAGCTATTTCAATGATTTGTTTTTTTTTTGAAAATTGATTTCATGATTTTACATCTACATTTTAAATTTTGTTTTTATTGTCAGTTTTATAACCAAAATTAAATCTTCAAAAACAGTTCGTCCTGATGCCATCCATTCCCGTGATAAGATTCGTAATATTTTTTTACAGCTAACACTTTTCAAAAATTTAATTAATGTTGCTGTTGGCTTAATGTTGTCTCCTTATAATATAATAATTTTTACCTTTTTACGAAAAGGGGGACACCCGACGTTTCGAGACAGTTGCATGTCTCGTGGTCTACGGGAAACTGGCAAGTATGGCGAGGCGCAGTGATGAGATGCAGGTGACGACCAAAGTATTTTCCTTGTACCCGCAAAAACACTTTAGTCTTTAAAATTAATTGTTATCTTATTCACGCACGGCACACAACGCTCACAGTATCCGGAGATGCACTAAGAGAAGAAACCCGCGATTTAAATTTCCCGATGACTGGACTCCATGTGGGAGACAATTTGAAACCATCTTCCCTATTGAAATTATTTGGATGTTTCTTGATTTCAATCGCTTCACGCACAATTCTAGGGTAGTAATGGCGATCGGTGGAGAGAATTTTCGGGTTATGCAGTTCTATCCAGTGGTTGGTCCCGGATTCTAAAAGATGTTCTGCTATCGCTGATTTGTACATCTGCCGGTTTTTCACAGCTGCTATGTGTTCCTTGACCCTTTCCTGTACGCTACGTTTTGTTTGGCCAATGTAGGAACTTCCACAGCTGCATTTTATCTTATAGACACCTGGATTTTGAAAAGGAATCACATCCTTTGGTGTGCCTAAATGGCTTGCCACTTTGGATAACGGAGTATATACAGTCTTAATGGAGTATTTATTTAATGCTGTTCCAATCTTATCCGTAATACCTTTGATATAGGGCATAAATGCTGGTTTTCTGTTAACCTCAGGACACTTTTCCTTTTTTGGTCATGGATGTCACCTCTTCATCTGATATCCGTTTTGTCTGAGTACCTCCTGAACATGTGACAGCTCATCCTTAAGATGGTCAGGGTCACACACACACACAGGGTCGGGAGTCCCCTTTTCGTAAAAAGGTAAAAATTGATCGCGGTAGACCCGATTATATATATTATAATGTGTACAAAACGCGAGAGTTTAAAGTTATATAATGTTGTCTCATTCATACACAAAAGAAATTACATAATTTGGATTTGTCATTCCTAAAAAAACTGCAAAAATTTTAGTATGAAAATGCAGTTTACTTCAAATTTTCTATAGAAAACGGCAATTTCATATGTAAATACCTAGTATTATGATAGAACTTCACGCTCAGGTAAGTTCGTTTAATCACTAATTGTATGGAATTATAATGTCATCCATATTTATATTGCAGAGTAACGTGAAAGCGGACCCTCCCTAGAAGACAATGAAAGGGCATTGTGTTAAATGATTGTCACGTGACCGCAGTTAACCGTTACATCCTTCCGGCTGTTTGTTGAGGATTCGACAGGTGGGTACAGATCGGTTTGATGTTTGTTTAGGTTGAGAAATTATTAACTAACTTGTAACTATTAACTCATTTCTTGCTATGTTACTCGTAGCGACTTCACAAAATATAAATCGGTAGATGCAAAGCAATTATATTTAAATTCCTTTCATGAAATTGCGTGTATGAAATTAGAATTATAAAAATATTCTCATGCTGGGGCATTTCCGTTCTATTCTTAGAGAGTGTGTTTACAGGGAGGGGTGATACCGCACACTAAGAAAAGACTTTGGAAAATTTGCACCCCAAGCGGTTCAAAAAGGATATCAAAACTTAAAAAAAAACTAAGAGTATTTCAGTATTTTCCGAAATGTTCTCAAAACTGAAAGATCAAGGTCAGTTTTTCATCAAAATATTAGTAAAATTGTGATATTCTTCACATTCAAAACGGTATCTCTATATTACTACGAATGCCAATTTGAAACTCGGTATAAATACTGTTTATAACATATATGTAATAAAATAAAACACGTACACAGCATTTTGATTTTAATTATCCCTCAAAAGAGTGAAACGGAATGTAAAAGATTTAAGGAAAATCGTTATCCTATGATATTATTATTAAAACTCGCGTGAGCTGACATACTAAATTACTATTACATGCGGCTTTAACCTCGGTAAAACGGTTGGCATATAGTCAACAAAAATCACACATGAGTGTTAAAGCACTCAATAACTTGAAAATTGACATAAAACTCTTGAAGATAAATAATTAAACATAAATACATGTTTATAGAATTAGGGGTGCAACAAGAAAGGATTTTGAGAAAATTAATCTTTAAAACGGTGTAAATGTACTTTTGTAATAAAAATCGTTTTACCTGACGCGATGTTGATGTTCTGCTGATTCGAATTTATATCCAAAACCCACGCGGATAAGGTCGCAGACACAAGCTAGTAGCTATATTGTTCAACACTCGCAAGAATCCAAAAACTGTCAGTTACAATTTGACGTCTGCTTACGCGTAAAGAAGAGTTATATAACTGTGGTTTTATTATACTTCTCAGAGTTACAAAATACGCGATTTTTTTATTGCAGGTTTTGCAAAGTCTCAAGGGACGGACAGTTTCCTGGTGACATAATATTATAACCTTATTTACAATGTTTATGGATAAGTCAGTTTGAAATTTTGGGGCTTAAGAAATGAATATATTTGATTTCTAAATAAATTCAAGACCTTGAAAGTTCTGTTACTTTTTGAGACAAAACAAATACCGAGAACAAAAAAAAACAGTGCACCCATTGCAGATAATAGAGATTTTAAAGTAAATTGAAAGCTTAAAGTTAGCCTTCGTAGAAAACACAACAAGAGCTGTGTACCGACAGTTTGTAATTTACGTTCCAAGTTATGGCTTCGTAAGCTTCCTGCGATCTGTTTTATGAGTGAAATACTAAGTCTACTTTTCATTAACACGGGCAATGTCGCGTAATTAAATAAATTGATCGGAAGTATCATAAAGTTGGGTCTAACTTCGTTACCGACGCGGCCACGTGAAGAAACTTAGCAATGAATTAAGTCCCAAGTAACGATCGTGGAAACTCTTTGATAGGAATGTCTTATTTCTATTTGTTTGCTCAAATTCGCTAGTGACTTTAAGGTGTGTTTTTATTTTTGGAATGGGCCACGGTTTTAAATACATACTAGTAAACTTACAGCTTACTACTTACTAGCAGTCTTACACGTGAGGATCCCGTTTCTGTCGATTCCGTGGAAATTTCCTAAAATCTCTTCTCAGCGGATGTCTATGTCATACAAGAAACGTCATAAGATCCTAGGTCTGCATTTGGTCTTGACTTATACTTATAGATTATTTAATTAACTGTCACCTTGATATACTTCTAAATATAAATATAAATATCTTTATATTTGTACACATTTTTATATCAATAGATGTCAGCGATTTCCTTACTTCAAAGACCTATATATGTCATACAATATTTTTCTATACGCCTGATGACGACCCCACTGAAAGGTCGAGATATAGCGAATAAAACCATATAAGTATTTATATTTATGTGATATACTTCCGAGTATTCAATCTTACTAGTTTCACTGGCACGTGTTCTGTAATTCCTATGTATTTTTTGTAACACGATTTCGATGTTAGCGATTTTCTTACTTCAAATACCTATATATGTCATTTAATATTTTTCTATTCGCCTGATGACGACCCCACTGAGGGGTCGAGATATAGCGACTAAAACCACTTAAGTATTTATATTTATGTGATATACTTCCGAGTATTCAATCTTACCACAGTTTCACTGGCACGTGTTCTGTAATTTCTATGTATTTTTTGTAACACGATTTAGAATACAAAATCTTGGCTCTTTTAGTCTACTTTTTGACTTCAAACAAAATAGCGGTATCCCAGTGTGATAAACTTGTTTAAAATGCATACTGGCCGGTTTCACAAATACAAGCTAAGTACAACACAGACCACAAAGACACAGTTTATGCGTTTATTATTTATTTGTAAATCACTGTTTCCCAGGAAATTTATAGCGTGAACGATAGAACGCGTCAGAGGCGCTTAGAGCGGGCTGCGCCCTCTACTGCAACATATTTCACTACATAAATCATAACTTTATTTCCTCTCGTTCCAAGATCCGAGGAAAACCGGGAAGGTGTCTTTGAAATGGCTTTAAGAGTTCCAGACTATACAAGCTATGGAGCTACAAAAGACTACGAAATTCAATTAGGCGGAATGTTGACGGTAACGCAAACCATATTTTCTAAATATGCATTTTAAAGCGGGAGAGCTTAAAATCAGCTTTTCGTGTAGAATTAAGTAGTTTTGGTTGGAACTTTGGTCGGTAATCCTTTATATACCTACAGAGATTTTTTTCTTTTTCTTCAGCCCGTCTAATTTCGCAAGACGCAATCGCGCTCATATATCTTTTTATTGTTTTTTACACGTTATCGAAAATCAATAACTATATGTTAGAAAGCTGTTGTTCTCATCTCAAATGAAGTAACTTTTCTTTTCAATAAAATACTGACATTCTACACATAGGTATACAGCCTAAAGTTACTTACGCACTGTGTATATTGCGTTTCAATCCTTCTCGTTCGCGCTGTTTTCAGGCATTTCGCCCAATTTACAAGGGTAAACGGTATGCGCTCATTATTGTGGACTATGTGTGAACAAACAGCCGCTAACCAACTAAGCATATCTAAACTGGCGAGAATGTTTCATCATTACACATTGCTGTTTTCACTATTTAGTGGTTTTCATTATTTTTACTATATTGCTGTTTTGGCGGTCCATACTGTCAGATAGCACGACCGGAGGGTACCCGGTCTTTTCCACCGGTCATACCTCTGAACAAGATAAAATTAAACAGTGACCTAATTGTAACCTAATAGTTGGTAAAAGGTTCTGAAGAAAACTTCGAGGTACTTTACAATGAAGTGTATTTAATTTTATCAAAACAAAAGTCAAATTCCACAAGTCAAAGGTGTTACGGAAAAATTATACTTAGTTACAAGCTTTTGGCCAAGACCTTCATTTGGCATATATCCTGCCAAGACATTACTAAAACCTTAAGTACCTTTAAATAGTTGTGTCAGGTACCGCCTTAACATCTGGTAGTAATATTACATTGGAATTAGTATTGCCAAGACATAAGTAAACATTTCAGTGATAACTAGATGGAATTGTTACCGCCTTAACCACAAGTAACTAGATTACATGGAATCTTGTGAAATTACATTAAAAAAAAACTTTAAGTGTAACAAAACTTGAAAACAAACAAGGGAATTAATTTCCAAAATAAATCTAGCTCAGGGGAGCCGTAGATCTAACTAACAATACATATTTGTCGATCATACTCTTTAAACCAAATCGTCTGGTACACCATTCAGTTCTACCAGGGAAAAAAAATATTACGGAACATTAAATTTTACAGTTTGGGTTATTCAGTGAAACAGGAAGAAGAATTTACACTTGGTTACTAATAGGACACATAACTTAGTGTCCTGAAAACATACCGTCCTAGGTACCTTAATTGTGTGTGGTTAAAAATAAAAATTCCAACACATACTTGAATTCTCCAATATTCACAACAGGAAATGGCACGCCGTCCGCTGCCCCCTTTCAAGGTCAACGATCCCTGTCCACGCAGACAAAGGAACTGCTTACTGCGTACACCACGCGGCGGTCATTTCTCTGCCAGCTGGATAAAATCACCAACGAGGCAATACAACTTCAAACTTGAACTTGAAAAACTTGAAAATCTTGAAAACCCTGGAATTAGAAGAGAATAGACAATATTAAAACCTTTACCACACGGAACGATGAGAACAAAATTCCGGTGACTCAAAATACAAAGAAAGCAATACATACCATGATCTGACAATAGTCAGAACTCCCACCAACCCGACGAAAAAATTCCTTTTTTAAATCATCCGAAGAATGTAAATATTTTCCTGAAATACAAAACAATATTATAGAACTATTCCAAACAAGAATAATTAACCAAATTGAACACGAAAACCCACCTATATTATTAAAAACACAACTCCTGTTGGCACATCCGCCATTATAAATACAAAAATGAAAATACACTCAACACGAGTTGACAGCAAAAACTCCGGCCGACAAATGACCGAGCTAAAACCTCGGGAATCGCAGCAGACACGCGAGCAACTTCATGTCTAGAAAAGAGGGTAAACCGCAATTTACCATCAAGCAAAACTACGACGCGTAACTTTTTGTGATAACCGCACCTACAAAATTTGCAATGCTACAATACTCAACCGTTGCTTTCGCCTGCAAGGCGTACACGTACTCAAGTGACATACCCCCGGTTTCTGAAAGGCCAATCAATGTTAACAGTAGATTAAAAAATAATTATCTGCGGATTAAGCCAGAAAAAGTGGGAATTTTACATTGAAATCAAAAATTAACTCCGTTAATTATTGATTCATCACTATTCAGACTTCACATATGCTTTATTTTCACCGTTATTTGCGGTTAAAGTTTTTTTATTCTACTGTTAACTTTGATTGGCCTTTCAGAAACCGGGGGTTAGAGCGGCAGCCCAATTACCGTATTTTATTGCAGCGCGTGTGCAGTGCTGCTGATTTCATAGTGCTAAAATAAGTAGATTACTTTAATTTTTTTGATAACTTAGCACGTGGCGAGTGCTTCATACGGTAAGTAACAAGAAAAGAAGGATATACCATGTTTCGCCTACGAAAATGACATGTTTGCCTTCAGCAGCACTGAATACGTGCTGCATAGAATACGGTAATTGGGCCGCTGTATTTTAAAATAATCGTCACCTGCTTCTGCAGTTTTTTTTAAGCAAGCTGAAGATCTTATAAAAGTTCGTATTTCTTAATTGCTTTGTACACACACGTGTATTCTACATTTCTACATGTATACTTGTATGTAGAATTGAAAATACCGGTATTTCATATTATGTTATATCACGGTGAATAAACCACCAGAGCTACACACAGCAGGTAACATCCACCAGCTCCATTTTAATCCAGCATCCTTCCGCTCAATTAGTGCTATGAAAACAGCGCGGTTCGAAACAAAAGGCGTTGGAGGCTCATGAATTTATTGTTAGGTTACTGGCTTAAGTTATTTAAGTGTTCACAGAACGGGCGTTATTCACGTGCGCGCTGGCGGAATGCAGTTCCGGCGACAATTTATCATGAATCTTTAATTAAACTTTAGCTTGACTGCTCACTGTGAGACGCTCGCATTGTCTCGCGAAGAGAAGCCGGAATCGATGCTGTCGCTATTATAAAGTTATATGTGTAGGTTTAATTTGTCTCTCACGGTGAACCTTGTTGCTTCGGGCACAAATTAGTCGCTTTTCTTGCTTAGGTTTATAAATGAACAATGTAATGCACAATTATCCATTATTTGGGCATATTTTAAGCTTGTTTCGACATAATCGTGACTAATTGTGCATTTTATTTCAAACTGTTGAATTATAAACCTAACTTATACTGAACTATTGGCGTGAATTGCAATAGACCAATATCTTTTCCACATTAAATTTGTTAACAAGAAATACAACGTTAAGTTGTGCACTTTGTACCGGGCGACTGACATTTAACCTTAACATGTGCCTCTTGGATTGAAACTATGTTAGTGGAATGTAAATCCAGCTTTGTGTAAGTGTCAAAGATCCCATGGCATTAAAAACATGTGTCATTTGTATGCATATCATACAAAAGTGCACACAGCCTTTTGAAACATTCGGGTTTGAGCATCCTTGAAACCAAATTGAATGATGAAGTTTCAAAGTTATTCCGAGTACGTTTATAATAAAATTAAGTGCTTGTGCCAGTTTGCTGGTGGATTCAATTTAAAACTTTTCAAATATTTCGCTTAATGTGAAGGAAAACGTTGGGATTTGTTGCTATTATGATAGTTAGGTTATCATTTGTATGAGCGGATGAAAATACCGATCAAACAAAAGGGTTCCATTACCGATTTATTGAAAAACATTACAGATCTTGCGCTCTATGCAACCATCATAGGGCATAGCAAATGTACTGGAACTTTTTATGCTATATAAAACACTGAAATGTTGCATAAAGCTAAAGGGTGCCTGTCAAAAATCGTGCTGGGGAATACCTTTATCTAGACAACGCTGAAAAAAAATATAAAAAAAAACGATCATATAAACGTTTTGAAAGTATGGAAAAGGTATTTTAATTTGTTAAAAATCTTTAAAACCATATTGTTGCCCTTGCAATTTTACGTATTTTGACCTTCTAGCCTTAAAAACGTTTTGTAAAATTGCGAATTTGTGAAAATGCCAGTATATGACCGAAAAATAATTTTCATTGACAAAATTACAAGTTTTTAAATGAAAACGCATGAAATTTTTTTTGTAAAGTAGAAAGACTGATGCTTTGAAGGCGGTCGTGGACAGCAGCAGTCGCGCGCAACAGTTTTTGTGAGAACTGATGAAGGCTGACCCCCTGTTGTAAAAAGACCTAGAAGGGCGTCCCTTCGACTGTGCTAGTGAAACCTGTCATTTTTGGCTCGCGGAAGTCCAAGCCAAGTGGACGAAGACAGCGATTGGGGAACCTATAGAAACCGTTAGTTTTAGAGCTTCGTGTAGGCTAGATTAAGCTAGTATTTACCTTTCTGTAAAATATATTTACATCTGGTTCTGTCTACTTGCGTTTGATTGGTAGTGCTCTTCTTTCCACGATTTATATGTAGGTAGTCTAGATTTCTATAGGCCGAAATAAACGACCCCGTAGTAGTCTCATTGTAGCCGTGGCACGGTTGTGCTAAGGTCCTAAGTAGCTAATTGGTTCGGGTTCGGTTCGGGTAACGGGTTCAAGTCTCGCCTTGTTTGGAAGAACGATACTGGTTTGAGCCCTGATGTCTGCTTGCGATAGGATAACAAATCATAAACGTGACATTACACAAAAATGAGAAAAGAAGAATTTAAACCTAAAAGATACATATATTGGTATCCTTATTGGTATATCTGTATCTCAAAGCCTCTCTGAGACTGATACCTAGCTCAAGGGTCAAACACTCAAAAAACAAAATTTTTTTTGGCTCCCATTATGTGAGGATGCAACAATAAAAATATTGTTGTTTAAAAAAACAATGTTTAACAATGTTTTATAAATTCCACCAAGTGCCAACAATCACTAGCATCTACTATATAATGAAAATGATGGACTGCAGCAAGTGGGATATGATTTACAAGGGCGTAATTTAAGGATTCTAAAATAATTTTTAACTTTAACATTTCTTTGTTTATTATTTGAGTTATTTATCAACCTACGTCGCGTTTGGTACGTATAGTTGGGCATGGGAATAAACAAAAAAAAACTGTAGCAAAGACCCCATTAATAGTATAATTTGACGATTTATTAACGTGCACTCGTCCAGAAACCTAGACTGAGACGTGAGGCTAAAGTCGCAGTTGACGATTATGTTGTAGAAAAAGAAATATATATATACACAACATTTTCCCCAATATGTAGGATCGAAACTATAGGCTTTTAAAATACCTATCTTCGTTTTATTGCCTCTCTCGGAACGTATATGTTATTTTGTAATATTATAGCTTTGAATGGTTCTACATACTCGCTTTATTTTAAGACGTTTCTTCTAAAACAAGATTTTTATCTAAATAAGCATGCATGGCTAGTGCAATTAAATGGATTAATTTCTATGTTATCACCGAAAGGGTTATTACAAAAAATATATACTAATTTATAGCGTTACGTATTCATATATTTATTAGAAACATTTTCTATAAAGTTTATTTACAACAATACCAACAAATTCTTCACAATAAACAATAAGGTAATACTCATTAACAAGAACATACTCGTAGCTATACAGTTCTCGGTAAAAGATGTCTATGGTACCATTATTATTATTATTATAATTTCATTAATTACACAGATTTTATTTATAATTTTGTTCCCTAACCACACTTTACTTCCACAATAATAAATTCTTCTATAGATTAATAAACTATGCTCGTTTTATACCATACCGAATCTAACAAAACACAACATTAGTCAATTTAAGAACATCAAATCATCATTTCGCACAAAACTGAAATCATAGCCAAAACTACTTTCATATAGACACGTAGTATTTAGACTAGGTTTTACTATAGTTTTAGGAAAATTTTAAGTCTCAGTAAAACAAAAATGTATAAATTTTCGACCATAAGTACGTAGTGAAATAAAATTGCTTTTCCTAATAAAATATCAAGAGATAATAGTTAAATGATGGGAGTTCCCAAGGGCTTAAATATTTTAATCTATTATTTTGATATGTAATTATTTATTATTAGATAAATTCATTAGCCCAGAATTGATAAATCAGCCTAAATGCAATCCCAAAAGGCACTAGTATTACCATATTTAATTTACTCATGTCGGTAACATCGTTGTAATTTTCACTTGTTGCAATACAATAAATAATATGTGGGGTTAATAAATATAATGAGTGAGTAAGTTCAAAGATTTTCTTTTAGGCATAGTATCGCTACATGTTTATTATACTTTTTTTTAAATAAATTAAATCGTTGTTGAATCGTTTTTATTTTCTACTTGTAATAAAAAATATATAATATTCACATGTATAGAATAAGTATTTGCATTATTCAGGCTGTTTAAATTCGCGATGAAAAATATCTAATTTAATACATACTCTGTATAATTATTTATTTATTATTTATTAAGTATGACGAAAATATGAACAATGACGTTATTTCCAAAAACTCAGGCTCGAAGCTTTTTATTCCAGACTAGCTTTTGCCTGCGGTTTCGCTCGCGTGGAAGTGTCTTTTAATTATCGACCATTTTTGGCTTGGCGGTTATATTATCAACACCCCTTAAAGCCATATATATTAATTGGGTCACTACAATGATAATAGAGAACACCGCATCCAAATCCGTTATGTGGTTGTCGAGTTAAAACGAAACGTACAGACAGGCAGACAAAAATTGTAGTTTTGGCTCCTGTACAAAACTAATAAATAACTCATTTTATTTAATATTTCGCAAAAATATTCAATGAAACAGACACGACTTTTTACTACTGCATTATTAGTATAGATATCCCATGAATAGTCTCATTAAATAAATAATCGACACCTTACCGCCCTTACTAAAATCGATATTAGATGTGAAACTTGATAACTGATAAGCAGGGATAAGATAATCGGATCGATATATACCTAAAGTTGGGAAAAAGTGAGAAAGTTTGTAGGTGTGGAGTCGGCTTCTTATAATATTATTTTGATATTAAAAATCCCAGAATTACGGAATTACTTAAAACGTTGCGATAATGTAATACTTAATAGGTATGTTACCGGCAATCTGAATAAATAAATAAATGAAACGAAAAAATAGGAATTTTATACAATTCCTAGGAAATTTATAAAATGCCAAGCTTGAGCAAACGGCAAAACAGAAGGCCGATCAAAAATAAAATAAAATAAACAAATAGATAAATCAGCTTGACATTTTATAAATATATCCTAGGAATTGTATACAATTTCTAAATAATATAAATTTACGGTTACATCTATTAAGTATTAGGTACATCATCGTAACGTCTTAAGCAATGCCGTAATTTCCTTAATTTACACTATCAAAATAAATAATATTTTAAGAATCCGACTCCACACCTACAAACTTTTTAAGGATTTTTCCAACTTTAGGTATATATTGATCCGATTATCCTATCCCTCCTGATAAGGTACATCGTTTACACATCTTCCACACAATAACTGTTCAGAGTAACATTTATATTTTTATTGGCAACAAAAACGTAAATTTTTTATTTGATACAAAAAAAGCATTTAGAAATACCTGCTCTTACATAGGGTTTAAAATATTCGTATAATTTTATTGCGTTTTACTGTACAGTTGACACGGAACATTCAGCTATGTATATAAAATTTACAGGTAAAACTTCATCATCGGCATATGAGGCTATCTTCCCTAGCAGCGCACGCGCCGTGGGGCGGGGCGAGGAATAGCTTGCCGTTCGCGCATGCGCACAGCTGGTAGATGTTCTGATGATGGGGGTCGTGAGAATGCTGCGTAGAGGGTGGAAGTGGCAACGCAGACTTTAACTTCGGCATGTATATGCTTGGCGCGTCAAGGCGTATCTGGAAGTAGAAAATATTTAATGGATCGAGTTTTTATGTGGGTTTTATTAGGGATACATGAAAGGAGTATTCCCGAATAGCGTGAATTGAGATACAGCCACTGTTTACTATGGAAAGTTACACTAAGATCCAACTGACGAACCCATTTGCTTCAACTGGTGGTACGCCGTGGCTTGTTACCACCTTCATGAGAAAAATATGCTATCAGGTCACTCTCGAGTTCCAACATGACGTCAAATCGAAAGGGTACATACATAGTCTACCATCAGATGAATTTTAGAGTTCCTAAGTTGCTCACTCGTAGTACCATACCTAAATTTGTCTTTGTTCTAAAGTCTTTAAAAAAAGAAACAGGAAAAAGAGATCCACTATACCGAATGTGTAAGAGTCATAATGAGAATTTCTTGAATATCGACATCAATAATTGTTCATATATGTGTTATAAAAGACGAGTGAAGAAAGCGCTTTCTGACAATTAATTAATCTTTATAATTTTCTGTGTGCATGTTAGTTTTAAGATTGGTTGTGGGTTTTAGCTTTGTAGTATAATTCTTTAAACAAAAATTTAATATTACTTTTATCTTGATCTACTGTCTGCGTCACTTCAAACATTTATATAATCTGTGAGTATGCTAAGGATAGTGGTACAATGAAAAAATACCTAAAACTTTACTGTAAGATGTTATGTGCCTCTCTCTGTTTGTACTCCTTGTTTGTAAATAAATAAATAAATACCTTGTTAAGTACTTTCTGGGCGAGGGCCCTTCATCCTAATTCTTTAAAAGTGTCTTTGTATTGGTGCTTACCGCTCCAGCAATAGATCTTAGACGGAAGGTGGTAAGGCAGGTGGCGCTGATGTCACCTGCGCGGGATTCGATGCTTACGCTCTGAGCTGCGTGCATCTCCAACGACCGTGTTGGTGATTCCAATCTAAAATTTTAATAAAATGTATCCGTATTAAGATAAATAATGCGTAGAGTCCTGCAAATAATTTCATATTCGTTAGATTTTTTTATATTTTATATTTATTACATTTGCAAATTTACATAAAAAGGATAAACTAAAAAAAAAACTATTTAATTATAATAGAAAATATTGTGTGCAAGGTGGCACTTATTGCTAATAGCACTATCTTCCAGACATTCTCAAGGTGAAAGAAAGATATATTAATTACATTGTGCGAGGTTAGTGTAAATGATAATAAATAATGATAAAATACAAAATGCGTCTTTTTTCATGTTTTTAGGTTTAATTTATGTACCTACCTGTTAATAAAATACCATTAAATAATTATAAGTATGCACGCATAAATAGAAATTATCATGAAATACTATACCATAATTTCAACCGAATTTAAACTAATTTAAACCAATTAAAATATAACACTGAAAATCTATTACGCAATAATCTAAGCATCTATAAAATTATCCATAGTATAAACTCTTTAATTACTATAAACAATAAATATATTAAATTAATTATTACAGTCTATGGTTGTCAATGTCAACAGGACGTACATTTTTTCCATTTATATTAATTTATATTTATTAAGCAGTAAATTCAACGTTAAAATTTAAGTTTTGGCAAAATAAGGAACCAGAAATTATTGAATATCAAGTTTTTACATATTTTCAGCTGAGGCCCCTCGGCCTGTCAACTTACCATTTTGATTTTCCTACGTATAAAATCTGCCAGAAGGTACATACTAAATCTTAGATCACAAAAGCAGGCCAAAAAGAAGGTATTATTAAGACGGCCTTCAGTTCATGATGCGGAAGGTTAGAAGAAGCGAAAGAGACCAGGATCGTAGCAGCTAAAGATCTGTGTCACCTAAATTTCCGAGATAAAGTTCAACCAGAAACGGAAGAAAGGATAGCCGAAGCGAGAATATTGTGCATCTAATATTTATTTAGTGTTGGACAGACTTTATTTTTTCTACCTAGTTTTTTAAAATACTATCTAAGTTTTATAATATGTAACTTTTTTTAAATAGATTCTTAGCATTTTTAAGTTTACGAGCATGTCGCAAGCTCCTGGCCCGTCGAATGGTACCGCAGCTTGCAGCAGTAGAGACGCAGCGCTGGCAGGTCACATTCCATGTCCTGAGTGCCCCCAGGGACGCCTCTTCAAAGGAAAGCATGGGCTAAATATTCATGTAGCAAGATGTCACAAGGGGAATGTGGCTACGGTATCTCCAAATACTACTGCAACCATCAGCCACTCTCAAGGAGATCAACCATTTTGGAAAATATTACTTCATCTAAAAGCATCATACCCAATAGTGAAACGCATTCCTCGCGGCGCCCGTATAAGCGTAGCGGAAAAATTATCCAATACAATAAAAAGAGTGGTTAAGGAAAATTCAAAAGCAGCATGGGAAGCTTTATTTACATTCCCTTATGAGACATTACATGCAAATAACGAAACAAGGAAGCGCAGTTCCCTAACACAAGCTATTAAAGATAATTGTAGGTCAACACTGGACCTCGATATAAACAATAAGAACCCTAACCACCATCATCCCCGTAGTTTATATAGAAAAGCAGAAGAGAAAATCAGTGATGGTGACCTCCGAGGGGCTGCACAGCTCCTCTTCTCCAGCGATGCAGTCGCTCCTGACTCGCCTGAAACCCTTTCGGCTCTTCAAAATAAACATCCTATGCCTTCGGCAACACTTTGCCTTCCACCAGCCCCACTGCCCGATGACCCCTGCATAAAAGCCACAGGAAAGAACGTGCTTTCTACCGTAATGTCATTCAAGAATGGTTCGGTGGGTGGGCTAGATGGACTTAGCCCACAACACTATAAAGATCTGCTCTGTGGAACAACCGGACAAGCAGGCGAAAATCTTTTGAGTGACATTACAGCACTAATTAACCTCATGCTGTCGGGCCAGGTAAACACAGACATAATAAGCCTACTTTATGGAGCTAACCTTTGTGCTCTGCTAAAAAAAGACGGCGGTATTAGGCCCATTGCAGTGGGTGCAACCATACGCCGCATGGCATCAAAGATCTGCTGTCAACACATCCTTCCAGAGCTGACAGAGCTATTCCAGCCAGTACAACTCGGTTTTGGCTCCAGGGGAGGTTGCGAGGCGGCGGTCCATGCCATGCGGACGTACATTGAAAATGACGGAGGTGAAGTGGTGCTGAAGGTAGACGTAAAAAACGCATTTAACTCCGTAGACAGGGGCGCCCTACTGACAGAGATAAGAGAAACAACCCCTAATATCTCTAACTACATTTGGCAATGCTATAGCGCACCATCTAAATTACTATATAGAGGCAATGTCTTAGAATCTGCCGTTGGCTGCCAGCAGGGTGACCCATTGGGGCCCGCAATGTTTAGCCTCGCTATTCATATGATCGTCAAATCGCTCAAATCAAAATTAAATATTTGGTACCTTGATGACGGCACCCTAGGAGGCGACACAAATACAATATTAGAAGACTTCAAAACCATAACTCAAGAATTTGCATCTATCGGACTGGGACTAAACTTTTCAAAGTGTGAACTCTACATTTCAGGCAGTGTTTCAGATCCCACCAAAATCATAAATATTTTCAACAACGTGGCCCCCAATATCAAAATTTTAGACAAAAAGTCACTTCGCCTCCTAGGGGCTCCAGTTCTTGAAGAAGCCATGCCTCAATTTTTAGATAATCAAATTTCAAAATTTGACAACGCAATTCCTCATTTAGAGAAAATCTCATCTCAGATGGCATATCAAATTATTCGGTTTTGTTTATTCGTTCCAAAATTTACATACATATTAAGATGTAGCCCAATTTTTAAATTAGAATCACTACTTTTGAATATCGATAACATGATTCAGTTGGCACTAACCAAAATCCTAAATTGTCCAATCACAGAAAGATCTTGGCTCCAGGCCTCGCTTCCAATAAGATTGGGAGGCCTGGGGATCAGATCAGTGAATAGCGTGGCACTTCCAGCCTTTTTGTCTTCTGCCCACAGCACAGAGGTCTTGTATAACAAAATTATTAACCCATCAATGGGTAATATTGAGATCTCGTGCTGTGGGGAAGCCAAATTGGCATGGTCGCGGGCCTGCCCGGGTGAAGCTCCACCCCAAAATTTAATGGGCGGCCGCTAGTGTGGGACGCAACATGCGTGGACACGCTGGCAGCTTCGTATGTCCAACAAAGCTGCAGGGCCGCTGGTGCAGCGGCGGGCACTGCTGAAAGCAACAAACGGCGCAAGTATTCTGCACTGGACAGGTGCTATATGTTTGCGCCGTTTGGGGTGGAGACGCTGGGTCCGTGGGGTCCGGAGGCGCGGCGACTGTTTAAATAACTTTCGTCGCGCCTGGTCGATGTCTCGGGTGACCGGAGGGCTGGCGCTTACCTTGGCCAGAGGATCAGTCTGGCCATCCAAAGAGGAAACGGTGCCAGCATTCTGGGCACCCTACCGGGGGACAGCGACCTGGACCGGGTTTTTTATCTTTAATTTTTGTCATTTTAGTTAATATTGATTTAGATTAGTTTAATTTAATTTATAGATTTATTTTATTTATAGGATAGTTTTAACCAGTTTTTTTTTAAATTAATTAACTAATTAATAATATTAAATTAAATACTTTTTTTAATTTATAAAATTACAATAAATATACCTAATTGTTTTACCATAGACATACTTCGTAAAAAATACATAAACATAAATTTAAATAAATAGTATAAACATAAATAATTAAATGCATATACTACATAAATTATACTACGAGTATATTGGATATTTAAATGAGTTTTATTTTGAGGGGTGTTCCTTTTGGAAAAGTGCTTTACCTTGATCTAAAATGAGTCAGTATTTTTTCACTTTTAGATTGATACAAATATTTGCATTGTTTATTTTGGTGTGCCAATATTCCACTTTTTTCTAAATTCATATTGTAATAGTGAAATTATTTTGCAAGGATCTGTAAAAAGCTCAAATAGAAAAATAAATAAAAATATTGGACGACATCGTTTGCTCGCTCATTTGATTCAAAGTTTTGAAGTTCTAAATAAATTTGTGGGATAGTACAAGTGATTTTCTATTCTTGAAATATTTGCATTATTTGCATCAATCCAAAAATACCTTCTAGAGTAAGAAATTTATTAAAAGGTTAAAGCAACTGAAAACAAATATTTTCAAGTGATACGGTGCAGTTTTGAAACTGCAAAAAAGTAATGAAATAGCTTACACAAGCTGTTTAGAGGGCGGTGCTCTGACGACGGGCGCCTGCACTGCCGTGTGGAAGGTGGCGCCGGCAGGACTGGCGATGGTCAACGCATCAGCTCCGACAGTCACCATGTCTCGTCCAGCCGCCAGGAGCAGAGCGCCTCGCGAATCTCGCACTTCTAGGCGGCCAGCATTTACTTCCAAGCGGTCATGACCTGGACAGTAAACAAATTGACAAATTAAAAAACATATAACATATCACTAGAAGAGTCGACATTCTTAACACCCTCTTTTCACTAACTTATAGGGTATGAGCTTTATCGTCCTATTTCAGGTATGAATAAGGCATCCAGGTTTACCAAAGTGAATATATTCATTTTATTAATATACAATTAAAACTTAAATAACGAAACTTAATAATTCAAAATTAAAATCAAGTATGTACCCAAAGCAAAATAATTATTCACAATAAAAGAATAAAAACTTTCGGCACCTATTAAAATTTTATGTCAAATAAAATATGCCAGAACTCTGCCGTCATTGGGAAAAGTACCCCAGAGTACTCAACATCACCAAGTCAGTAATACTTTATATTCTCTGACCAAGTGATGGATTTATAATTCCATCAAAGAGGTCCAGAGCGTGCTGAGAGCTTAGGACAGGAATGCAGGGAGTGCCACGTTGGACACGGTGGACTGGCTTGGGTCCAGCTGCGGTTGTTTAAAGGGCTATTCAAGATTTCCAACCAAATTGTTTAATTATACTAGTAATGTATACTTATCACTTATTTACTTATTTAATAAATAAAACAAATATAATATTATTATATTATATAAATACTAAATACTATAAATATATATAAATGCTATGCACATAAATTCTGAAAAACTCATTAGTATTTTATAAAGTAAAATTAATATTTACGATATTTAAAGACAATTAAATATAATATAAACTCTAGATTTTAAAGTTTTTCTTTTTTTTTATTTTTTTTCTAATTTCCGTCAAGAAAAGTAATATCTTTGTGTCTGGTATCTGGTATCTTTGCTTTGGTATAAGTTTGTCCGTCTACGGCATACATAACTCAAGAATGTTTGGCTGATTCAGCTCAAATCCATCAAGTATGTAAAGAAAAAAAATTAAATTAGTTTCATAAATTAGTCTACATTTTCAAAATAAATTATAAAAAATATATATATCAGAAACATGCATGGCTAATTACCATCAAGACCAGGGTACCTGGGCAGCAAAGCCATCTTGGGGGTTTGAGTGCGCCCAATATTGTAAATAAACTTCAGGGTAGCGCATGAAGTACCCGCAGGGTGGCCTCTACATTTTTAAATTTTTTATTTTTATTTTTATTTTTTCTGTTAAAGTAGGTTAAGCTCATTCATGTCATAAGGTTGTATATATATTTTTTATTCATACTCAAATGTCATTCATTTAAAATCATTAGTTATAAGGTTGTATTGTATATATTTTATGTCATTTACTGTTTTTAATTCGACTGACGCCGGCCCCAAAGTGGGCCGAAATATATTTCGAAAATAATTTCTATACAATGTTTTAATTAAACAAAAAATTAAATGAAGAAAAAAAACTTTACTAAATGAGGGTTATCAAATAAGGCATTTTTATCATGCTGACAATGTCGACATTGTACAAATATTTTTTTCAATGCATGTGCTCGTAAAGGCCCACTTTTTATGCATCAAAACCGAACAGAAAGTCGATTATTTTGCCCTAAGGCTTTATTATTATTATTTTTTTAATTTGTTTGCAATGGCTGGCTAACCTGCAGCCTTTCCTGTGTACCATAGATGTTATACTTTTTTTCCACTGTTTGACGGCTCTGGATACAATTCTTTTGAGCCAATCATAATTGAAAGTTCACAAGATTATATTTGTTTTGATTTCCTCACACTATGCATTGAAAAACGTAGTATGACACACGGGCGTAAAAGCAATAAATTACTCGGTTACGTTTAAAACACTCGCTACGCTCGTGTTTTAAATCGTCTTCATAATTTGTTCCTTTTCGTCCTAGTAGCATAAACTACTATTGTTGAATTTAACAATCACTGTAATATTAATATCGATTTGTTTTGAATCCCTATTATTCAGTCATCGCATTTTCCTATTCATACCAAGCAACACTTACCTAAAAATAATCTACTCTGCAGAAGGCCATGCGAGTCCCTGGTAGAGACGGTAAAGTTCCTGGAGGATTCGATGTTGATGGGCTGACCTCGGCGTGACTTGATGCTGGACGCGAATAGCGAGTCCAGCACTAGAGCCTGTCCGAGCAGCTGCAGGCCACCCGGCACGATGCGGAGCTGACCCATACCCTCCTGAATTGAAGTGTTTAATTTATTGTGACCAATTTATCGACGTATGTATATTTGAAAACCAAATTTGGAACACATTTACATTATAACAGCTGATTGAGTTTTAGACAAACTTCATCAGTTTTGTAGTGCTATTTTTATTACTTTTGTAATATTAACGTTTAAAAAAGCAATGTGCGGTCAAGCAGTCATAAAAGTTATGATAAATAAAAATGAAAAAGATGGTTTAAAATGACGATGACCATTCTATATTAAACATTGCTTTCAGATAAACTCACCGAATTAAAATCCATAACTTTTAAAACCCACAACGTCAGAGCCAGGTTGACAATCATCATGAACATCAGCGCTATTACCAGCGCGTAGAGGCATTTCTTTCTCCAGCCGTAGATACCAACTTTGAATTGGCTATTATAACTGTTTCTGATCGACTCGGCCTTTGTGTCCCGACTTGTATTATTGTTCAGGATTGGCTCCGGAGTGGTTTTGTCAGCGTAAGGAATCCTGCAACAAATAAGAATTCCTTTAAACAAAGTTACGCGTCATTTCAGTTCCTTTTCAGCGTGAACAATGATGCGCGATTGAAACTTTGTGGTGTGTTTGTAACTCCATAAATAAACTTAGGTTTGTTTCTCTTAGCTGGTTGCTGTGTTCGGTCATAAAAAGTTTAGTCTAAATAAATTAATCCAAACCACGAATAGATGGTGTTTAAATTGGGAAAAGCTTGCTACGCCGCGCCGTGGCAAATTATGACATTGAGATGCGTTTCCTATACTTCATAGATCCACTAGGCCCTAGGGCGTCGTGTAGATACTCGTATATACATGTGTGATTTGAGCAACTAGAACGTGTTAAGGCGCCTCTTCCCAGCGTCATCCGAAAATTAATCTATTGATAAAGTAATTTTTCTTAAACGGTATATTCAATAATTATGAAAAAATATAATTATTGTTACTTAAACTGTAATAAGCAACTTCACTTAAGGAAATTATTCTCACGTATAAGCAACAACATGAAAATATTGTTTTTAGACTAACATTAAATAAAACTTGTTATTTCTTTGAAACTACAAATGGTATTTGTAAGGTTTTTGCACTTAAGGCCCCAGACTCTCTTTGCAACATTTCGCTTTCATCTTACCTGATGCTTTAGAAGTGGCGCTCCCCCCGCTGCATTAAGATGTTAGAGACCGCTCCTGAATGTTGCTCTACTTCGTTAAATGAGTGTACGATTACTTAAAATTTGACATGTGAAGATTTTTAATTATTCAAGTAACGGTAATTTACAAAGTTTGGTTTGGGAAACAAAATGAATTTGCAAAAGCAAAATAAACAAAAGTAAATCTACCTGGAATAGATGGCTTATTGGTAGCAGTAAGAGTGATTAGTATTTAGACACAATACATTTTATAGGTCATGCAATTATTTGCAGATTTTTACCGAAGGGGTGTCAAGAGGTGTTCCGAGTGTGAACTGTGAGATGCAAGTCATAAGTCCACCCATACGTGTACCTATAAGTACACCCGCGTTTCTCTGACGATTATTACGTCTCAACGTGATGAGCCCTATCGCTCTAAGGACACCTGCATGCCCTAAAAAGCGTAAAGTTGTGCCCGAAAATTTCTTTATTCATCAAGATTTTCATTTAACTAATGCCTGACATAAAAAATACCTTTATAAAATTTGGAAATGTAGAAAATTAATAATCAAATCGTAACAATGAAAACATTTAAAATTATGTATTCCTAATACTCACACACATATTACAATCAGTTCTTTAAGTAATATAATATCAAAATAGAAACTCTTACGGTAATTAAGTGTCTGTCGGTTTGTGTGTCCATGATTATGACTAAGGTGCAATAAAAAAGGTAAAAAATTTAGTTTTAGAATTGTGATGTTTTAATGATAAGAACCGCAGCTGCGTACGTTCTTTTGTTTTGATGCATTATTGTCTAGCACGTTGTTATCTCGACTGTCGGTTTTAGTGACTTCGATAGCTTTTTAAGATATTTTAAATAAAAGTAAGTAAAGTAGTAAAAAGGATGTAGCTTCGGCTTTAGTTATTCCAAAAAGTGGCGACAGCGGTGCTGGTATAAAATTTGTGTCACACCATCCCCGTAGGTTTTATAGACCACAACTTCTAAAATACGGCTTTACGGGTTTTCGAATCAACACACATTTACATAACTTAATCTAAGCAAATTAGGGCATGCAATTATTCGCAGATTTTTACTATCCGGATAACGGATAATGTATTATCCGGATACTTATGGTAAAAATTAAGGTTAGTAATAAAAGCTCCGAAAACTAAATTAAAACCGCCCAAAAAAACGGCCTACCGCAAACATCTTGAAAAAAAACCGGCCAAGTGCGAGTCAGACTCTAGTCAGGACCTAGGGTTCCGTATTGTGGATGATAAATTTAGTTTTATCATTTTTTTTTCGTGAATTTCTCAACCGCTTTATTTTTTCTGTAATTCTTACGTAAACGCATATTACCATGATTTTTTTCATATTTTTCGGTCCACCAGTTTTGGAGATAAGAGGGGGGACATACATTTTTTTTATAGATTTTCAAGGATTTCTCAAAATAGATGCAAATAAATATAGCCAAACTATATATTATTACAATAAGCTTTTTAATACCTACAATGTGATACCCATATTGTATTTTTATAAATGTTTTTTTTTTATTTATTTTACTTTTTTTTACATTTTTAAATCAGTATAGTTTTCCCGGTTATTAGTCAGTTAAGATCTATAATGGACATTTTTTTCATATTTTTCGGTCTACCAGTTTCGGACATACACATTATTGTAGTTTTTTTAAATATTTCACAAAACCAGTGCCAGTAAATATAGTAAAAGTATATATTTTTACAATCACCTTTTTAGTGTCTACAGTTTGATACCCATATTGTATTTTTAGGATATTGTTTTATTTTTCTCACTTTTGTTTTGAAAATATTTTAAACAATTTCAATTTTTTTACAATGTAATATGTAGGCAAATTAATGCTATTTTGTGCCAAATTTCATGTCTTTATCTTTACGGTGCTAAAGTTATGATGCTGTGAAATACGGACGGACGTAGATTAGACTTTATTTTATCGAAACAGGGATTTCTTAAAATATTCAAAAAATATTTTATCCATAGTTGTTTACTTATTAAATGATAAGTGCAATATTCAAGTAGAGCAACTTTCATGATACAGTTCACCTCTCCATAAGAATCTACGCGAGGGAAAGGGAGCAACCGTGCGAGCGGGAGGTAAAATGACGTCGAGCTACACAACACACGTCTGAACGCTGCGATGTCCCAGCGAAACTGAGGGAAATATCGACGCGTTTTATGTTTTAAACTCTCGATAAGTTTCGATTTGATAAATGTTCTTAAAATATTTTTTTAAATACCGCTTTTTGTTATTTCACTTATTAATAGTTCTTTTCTACGTGTTTCAAATTTGACTACGCTAAACGATAGTTTTCTAGTGGAAAAAAATATTTTATCAGTGGTTGAATTCATAAAATTACAACTACTTAAAGCACTCGAAATAAGAAAACTAATGTATTATCCAAAAAAGTAACCAGGTAAGATTATTTTTGAAGATATGGGAATAAATGTTACCTGAATAAATTTCTTGTTTTTGTCATAATCTTTACGTGACGTGTGCATGAATGAGACTCTCAACACGTAGAACATAAATAAAGTTATGTTTAAAGCCTAAAAAACCTATTAAAAGTAGCATTAAAGTAAATGAAAAAATAAGTTTTGAAATCTTCAAATTCCACACTATAAAATAACGTAAAATGTATTTTATTTATTGCTTTCTTACTAACTAAAATTTAATCTTTCTTTTCTGATAATTCTGCAAGAATACTGATTTTTAGGGGACTGGAGCCTTAAATACAAGGATAATATTGCTTAAAAAATCATTTATGGTTTTTTTTTTTCTGTCAATCTTGTCCATTTGAAAAGTATTATTTTCTCCTATTTTGCGCTATCCGGAGACTCTGTGACGTCGCAATGCAGTGTGCGCTGATATGAACGTCATTTTAATATAGTTTCTGTCGACATTAAAACTTTAGTATTCGTAGTTTTTGAGGTTTGCATTGTCAGAAGCAGCTATTTGGCCAACAGCTAACAAAACAAGTAAATTACGTGAGTGTGTAGGTATTATTGAATACGATTTAGCATGATTTAGCCGTAAAGACAGTCGCTGGTTCCCGAATGTGCTCTCGGGTCCGCAGGCGAAAGGAAATAAAGTTATGATTTATGCAAGTGAAATGTGTTTGAAACAGCGCGCGGTAAGCTTTCGTCGGCGAGACAAATTCTATTCTGTCAAAGGTTCTCAGTGCTGTGCCATTTATATGATTTGTTGGAACGCCGATTTTCGCTTTTGCTTGTTCCGTTATTGTTTTCGGTGTAACATGATAAAAAGACTTATCTGTTTTGGTATAATTTTTAGATTTTATATAGAAAGGTTTGAATTTGACTGATGTTTGTATGTTTTTTTGTTATTTGCTATATCATGAAAAAAGTAAAAAAAAAAATCATAAAACTGTTTTCATTGGACTAATTTTGTTAGTAACCAGTTTTATATAACTTGAATTAAAAACACTTGTACTTATAGTTTCACTTTATTTATGTTAACTTCCAACCGGTTTCGGATTTTACTCCATTTTCAAGGGAAGATGTTAATTAAAATATTTCACTGACTCCAGGCACTAGCTCTGAGCAACGTAAACAATGATAATGTGTTTCAAGTTTCACCAAGTGTCGACAATCGCAAGTATAAGTTTTATATAATGTACATACAATTAACTTAAAATAAATACAAAATTGCTGACTTCATGGCAATATATTACTTTTATTTTAGGCCTCGGCTGGATGAGGACGATGCAGGACTGACTGCCAAGAGTGCGGAAATAACTTTAAAATTGGTGTAGATTTTAAACATCTTCATCCATCCATCAGCCTAATTCGTCCACTGCTGGACATAAGCCTTTCCAGGACTTTGCCACTCCCGGCGGTCATCCTGGAAGAATTGCTCATACTCACACACGCTCTGGGCAGGCGGGTTGGCGAGCGCGGTGCCGGAACCCTCGCACCAGTGACGCCGCTGCCCGTCACCAGTCTGTTCCATATAAGGCCCGGCTATTAGGGATCGATATACCACCATGCCCATACTCGTGCCCGCTGGACTGACGATCTGAAGGACGTTGCGGGTAGCGGCTGGATGAGGATGACTGAGGATCGCCAAGAGTGGCGTAATATTGGGGAGGCCTATGTCCAGCAGTGGGCGAATACGGGCTGATGGATGGATGGATGGATGGATACCGCCATCCATCGGTTTTTTGCCAGTGAGCTGTCCTCTTACTCTTCCATCTAATATCTAAACATCTTAATTACATTTTATTACATTATACAGCCATGAAAAAATTGAGTATTAATTGGAAAGTAATTTTTATCGTAATGATCCCAGTCAAAATAAAATAACTGCTTTTTTAAAAACTATATAAATAAAACTTTAATGGAGAGTAGTTCCTAATGCTGCAAGGTAAAGTTTAACACTCTATTAAAGTCACATTGCTTTGAAAACAAGTGGTGAACAGATGCAATTAATCAAACTCTCTGTATAAGTATGTTTATAAATAAGACAAAAGAATCGTACTGTTTACGAGGAAGTCGCAATCTAAATTATTATTAACTATTAATTTATTATTAATTACTATCACACGTGAGTGTTCAAGCCGTATGTAATAATAATTTTGTATGTCAGCTCACACGAGTTTTAATAATATTAAAGTCTCATTCTAACTATACTTAATTATGTAAGTATATTATAAGTTATCTACGTTATCTACGAGAATTGGTCACGAACTTTTCTGGAGTCCTGTCGATGTATGCTTTGTTAATCGAAATATTCCAATGCAGATTCGTAATATACCTACCTACGCAATTTATTATCCGATGCATTCGGTTTTACAGCTTGAATTTGCTTGTTTACGGAGTGTGGAGCAACCATCGACCGCCGCCACCGCCGCCGACACTACGTTCTGGCCAGCGTGAATATTGTAAGCATTAAAACAGCCATTTATTTTACAATCGAATGGAATTTACTTTTAATATCCACAGAATTCTCTTTATAGTTCTGTTAAAACTGAAGTTTTTATAATATAATGAATCCAAATGAAACGATCCGTGAAGGCATTAGTTTTATGGAAAGTTTAGGTTAAGTGTACACACAAGGTTTTTATTCTAGTCATGATCCTCAAGAGGACATCTGGATTAATAATTCACGCTGCAGAAAGCAAAGGATACAAGTTATGTGTACGTTTCACAAATTTCCTAGTTCTACCCAGTATTATGGCTCTAACTCAAATCTGTCATCATTATATTCCAGACCTGCAGTTTCCGCGCGAGTCCACGTTTGTATGATGTTCGAAAGGACGTGTATAAACGTCGCATCTCGAGAAATTGTTCGCTGGCCAGTGTCGCCGGTCGCCGGTCGTCGGCCGTCGCCCCGCGTCTGGTGACGGTCATAAATTTACAAGGATTCAGGCACGACACGAGCATTGCGCACTGAAAAATTCTACAGCACGCGTCTTTACCACAGGATGTTCCAGAAGAGATATATCCACCGGGTTTGCATTTTACGTGGCCTTATTTTGATGTGACATATTTGAGCATTTTCGTTGTAAATATTTGAAGAATATCCCCAGGTTTTCGTCGAAAGCTGCAATTTTGAGCACAACACAGCGTTATTGAACTACAAATGTGCATTCTCGTGTGTAACAATAAACTTACTGAAACAATGTACAGGCTAACTTCGGCAGACGTCTCACAAAGCTACGTTACCCGTACGTGATGGTAGTTGCAGCTAAAGTCCAAAGGAATAAAAGATCCTTACGATATTATAAAGAAAATATTTTAATACAAAAAGCCGGCTAAGTTGGACTCGCACACAAAATGTTCCGTACCACGACCCTAAAAACATTATGAGGTACAAGTGTCGCAACGGTTTATGAGCGGTGACCTTGAATGTACTAGTCATTTTTTCTCTATCGCACTTAGTACTTTTAATCGCGAATGAACACATGCGCTAGTCCCCTACCACTTTCGCCGAGCGCTCATAAACCGTTGCGACACTTGTACCTAAATAATTCCACTTGCAGTTACGAAGGACCAAGGTAACTTAACACATACGATCTATTTAACTCGATGTATCTTAAGGGTCTAATTAAGTTTGTCTACAATAAGTTCCTAAATAATTCAATATTTGTAATTTTTAGATTGTTTCCTATGTGTGTGCATAGACGCCGTTAGCAGGGTGCAAAGGCGTGCACTTGCACCTCCCTGTCTTGGAAAAATATACACGAAAATTTTATATTTTTAAATTTATTTTCTAATAGAACGTGACTTGACGTGACATTACCTTGCAAGCATTACATTGTATTTTTTCCTATAATTGTATAAGGAAGCAAATTAGTATTTTATTATATAATGTATAGGAGATGTAACCCCCTGACATTAACCCTGCCGGCACCCATGTGTGTGTGCTATAAGATCTAACTGTTAACAAAATTTCAAGTTTCTAAGTTAACTGGAAGTGCCCTATAGATTTTCATGGTGAGCGAATTTGTATGAAATTGATTATGTAAAGCGCAATATCTTTTTTTTTGCGTCGAATTAGAATTTGATTTTTTTTAAACGCCATGTGACGGTAGACTTTTGTAAGAGGTATTAGATTCAACTTGATATCTCAAACGGGGCCCGAGCAAAATAGGAAAGGTCGATTTTGCTCTAAGAAGGTATTCAAAATATTGACCACATTACAAGCATTTGTGAGGAAAGTCATATTAGTTACTATATTTTTATTAGGTATCATCTCTTGTAAGCCGGACCCCGTGGAACACAAAATATATCATGAGCTTTTATATGAACTTTTATATAAACTTTTATATGATATATACGAAAAAAATTAACGCTCTTTATTCTCATACTTGCTAAAAGAATATAGGTATATATGATCGCAGTGCAGATCGTAGGTTGCATTCATCTTACAGATCTGTACCTTGAAGAAATGACAATATATTCCCCAATGTAAAAAAACAAGGTATAAATCAGACATCTTATGATAATAATTCATAATGATGAAAACGTTTGTATATCATGTTCGACCTTTTTTTGTGATTTTGTATCCCAAAATAATAAAGAAAATAAATAGGGGAAAAATATAAAATGTTACACTAAAATCTGTTCTACGTCTGTGGGTAGCGGACGGAGCTTTTATCTCTTCGACCACTCTTCCAACACGTTTGGAAGGTTTATGTGGCATTAGAAACCAATTACACCAATAATATCACGAGCTCGACATCAGCGAAAAGATTTTTAAAGGTTTTTTTTGTAGGAATATACGTTTAAATAAAAATACGACTTCAGGATTGTATTTTATTATTGATAAATGTTGAAAATATTGGCTTCAAAATCCTTAAACAATAGGTAAATCATTTTCTAATTTGCTAAAAATTATTTTTATTATACTTATGTAATTTTATTCTTAAAAAAGCTATCGGTGAAGTCGGCCAACAAGAAGTCGAAATATATCTGGAATATTAAAATAAAGTGTTTTCATAACAATATATTATTATACATATATAATATACACATATAATATATATATATATATATATATATATATATATGTCGGGGACGGGAAGGAGGGTTCGTTGTCAGGTGTGTCAGACATGGCGATAACGATCAGACGGATAGATTCGGATTACTTGGTCGAGAAACGCGGTAAGTTCGATACAGCGACGCACCCTCAAAGCAATGACCGTTTGTCCCGGCGTTCTCCAACAGAATCCTGTCATGGCAGACAGACTTCACCGACAAACCAAAACGTCAGACTACCAAAAACTATCATCGCTGTATCGACCTCACCCATTTAAACTACTTGGCGTTTCCGACTAGGCTCGATAAATGAGGTTAGTTGGGTCTGCGACATATATGTATAATATAAACTAAACGAAAAACAATTTATTTTTAATAATATTTTATTTTAATAAATAATAAAGCTTTTTTAAAAACAAGTCTGCATTTAAGCCACGAAATAATAAAACAAAATAACAATAATATACAATATGAAATAAATGAACGGATAAAATTATGTTTAAATCGCTGAATTTCTCTGAATTGCTTGTCGCACGAATTGTGAAGAATATATTTACTTCAGCATCATATATTTACTTCATACTTCAGCAAATAAATACTAACTTACAAATCAATCACTAAAACAAAACGTGTGCAAAATTTCGGGTCAATCAATTTGAGGTTTAAAATTAACTGGTTTAAAGTTGCAAGATTTGATCTGGACATACTAACTAAGTAACATGGCAACGTGGCCAGCCTTTTGGGCACCCGTCCTAACGACGGCAGTGATCTAGCCAGCATATTCTATTTATTATAATGATTTCAGATTTTAGGTTTACTTTGTTAGGTTTTCATTTTAGGTCATCTTTAGTTAACAAAATTTATACTTGCAATTGTCGGCACTTGGTGAAACTTGGTGAAACTTGGTGAAACTTGAAACACATATTGAATTAAAAGCACTTGTACAGTAGTTTCACTATTTATTTATGTTTTCTCTCAACTGGTTTCGGATTTTACACCATATTCAAGGGAAGATGTTAATTTAAATACATTTTATAGATTCCAGGCACAAGCTCGAAGCAACGTAAGTGATGATAATCTTCTAATAACATTATTAAAAACAATGTACAAGTGCTTTTAATTAAAGTTATATTTAGTTAAGTTTTTTAATGTAATTTACTTTTCGTAATTTAATTAAATTTTCTTGTTTTTAATACAAATAATTCAGATCACTAATAGGTGAATTGAAATAATAGTATTTTAAGAAACTGGCACATGAAGAGGTTATTTAAACACAACTGTGAGTTTAAAAAACGAGTCGTAGCTGGTATAAGATATTGAAATTTTCCTTTCACTTTGCCTTCCTACTTAGCGTAATAGTACTTTTATAGCAAAAAAATTATTTAAAAGCATTATTTTGCTAAGAAAACTATACTTTAAAAAAATCAGAATAAGAGTAATTCATAAAATGAAATTTTCATAATCAGTTCATAGCAGGATTTTACAATTTGAGTGTAGATAAAAAATTCTAATAGAACTCTACGTTTTCACCTTTTAACAACTCGTTTGTTAAGTTTAACAAGTTGTACCTCAAGACGTGTCAAAATAACAGATTGAATAAATTAACAAGATTCAACTGTTTAAAACATTTTATTTTATTTAAGGAATAAATAAAATTGTCTAAGAAATGGTAAATTCCAGGATAAATACACATTTGAAAATATTTGAATCCTGAGATACTATTGCATATTTTCCTCTCTCATCCATATGGACAATGGCTCTCCTATGCAAATAGATCGCCCAGTCACAGATAGGTACACTACACCATTAACTTAAGTACGTAAACACAGATAAAAGGTATAAATGGGGTGGAATCTAATAAATCCTCGGTGCGGAAACGTAAACGATGTACAATGGACGGGAGCACGTAGCGGTGTAGCTGAGCTACGAAGCTACGCCGTAGCATTCTCGTAACCTTAAGCGACAGTATTGCTAGGTGGACTCACAAAATTGGAGGGATTTCAGAATGTTTGAGGGAGTTACTTATGGAAATATTCTTTGGAAGGGAAGCTAATAAAGCTCTAAAGAGCCCAATCTATTAAGCCCAATGAATACCAACAAAATTAATAATATGTAATTAATAATGTTATAAGGTGATAAATACTTAAAAACAATTTTACTCGGATTTCTACAAATTATTCAAAACAAGAATACTGAAATATTTGAATTACGAGAAGTTCTTATTACTTAATTATTCCGAAAGTATTCCAAGTGTAAATTAGTTTTATCCTTATTTTATGGTTTTATAAATAGAACTATGTAGACTTATATCCTATATACATAACCTATATATCAGATATCTTCACTGATCTGCACTATCTTTATCTACTACAATAACAATAAATTGAAAATGAGAAATACTTTTATATTTGTTCTGTATCAATCACGATGAACTTATGAAAAAAATGTTTGAACCAAGATCCAACTTATTTATACATCAAAAATACTACATATAGAAACTATCGGAGAAATTATATATACGTTATGTAGGCAAGTGCGAGTCGGACTCGCACCTAAAGAGTTCCGTACCACCGTACAATACGGGTATGGAAACCTAAAAACGGTCAATTACAACAATATAGATGTCTTAGCAACATTAGGGCGACACAAACAAGTCACTAAAATGGTAGCGCCTGAAAAACAATTAACGGCACCCGCTGAGTACGGAATTTTAGCTTAACCGTTGTATTTTTCCTGTAATCCTGTTAATTATTTTAATCTTTTACATATTTTCGTTAAATAACGTTAAAAAATGCAACTTTTTTAGGTCTTTTTGTATGGGGACCCCTTTGGGATTAATTTGTTTTAATTTTATTATTTGCTGTGATAAAGGCCATAGTAAAACTTATTGTGTAAAATTTTCAACTGGCTACCTATTAGTACCTATAATGGTTGAAAATGTGAACTCCTGTGGCCTGTGACAGATCTACAGACAGACAACGGAGGCTTAGTAATAGGGTCCCGTTTGGCACGCTTCATGTACGGAACCTTAAAAAGTAGTATATTTATCAAGTTTAAAATATGTATTGCATAAAAACCAAATAATCACGTTGTTTATAAGAATTTTGTCCATGATTGTAAGTATTTCTAGTATTTCTGAAGCTGGCAACACTACGTAGCATCCTTCCTGGAGCGCGTAGCACAAATGAGGGGAATTAATCATCCATGTCAGAAGGTGACTTCTTGGAGGCTTCTTTTGCGAGATATCTTAATAAGGTTGACGTGTTCTTCAAGTGTCTGAAATAAATTTTATTTTCTAGACTGTGGTTTTGTAAAGAAATATCGTTAACAAAAATGTAAGTAGGTACTGTTTTTTTTTTTTATTTAAAATGTTTTTCTCTAAAAAGCAATAACGTTGTATAAACTTTTGTTCTTCAAAACATAATTTTGACTTATAATAATGGCGATATGCATTTCCTTAGTCTTTTAACAATACGCCTAATGTTTTAAAATAAAATAAAATAAAGAAAAGTATTTCACCGTTTCTAGTTATATGGATCCAATTAACGCTAAAGCTGAAAGTCCAACAGCACTATAAAGAGTGACAAATATAAAAGTATTAAGAGCGGTATCGCAGCCAGATTGTGAAATACCCGACTTTTTCTAATAAATCGAAACAGAACACTTAAATTCCAAATTGACTCAATAGATATTTAACAAAACCTTATTACCTTTGTATTGTGTATGTTGCTATCGCAAAGTTTCCATTGATTTTCGTAACCAATGGAAACTTTGCAAATGCGGTATACGTATACACAATACATATGTAATAGGGTTTTGTTGAATATTTGTTGAGTGAATTGAATTTAATTGTTCTGTTTCAATTAATTTGAAAAAGGCGGATATTTCACAATCCGGCTGCGATACCGCTCTTAAGGCGATTACCATCACCAAATTAGCAGCTCGATATTTGTCACTACAAATATCAACGGAAACGACATTGAAATAACGTTCATATCAGCGCGCAATGCATAGTGGCTGTTACGACGCTCGCTGCGTCCTTGATAGGACGAAATAGGAGAAAATTATACTTTTCACTTGGACGTGATTACTCGATTGAATAATCTTATGTTATGTTTATAGCTATAAAGTTTATCTATTTATCAAAGCATAGATGAACTCAATCGGCCAGGCCTTAGGAGCAGTAGGGAATTTGAGGTCAAAAAACACCATTCAGTAAAAAAAAAAACATGTAGAAGTTTTGGTGGTATGAAAAAGAAAAATGTTGCATATGTTGTCTAAGAGTTGATTATTCATAATACATTTTTTCATTCTTTTTGGTTAGGCCATAAACGAGGAGTAGGCTTTAGAAAGTACCCATTTGGCGATAGTAAGGCCCTTAAGAGTGAGTTTGATCTCTTCGATTGAATTATAAATAAACCGTTTTTGAGATGACGCCTCCTGCAAAACAAACTGCTATTACATCTCTCTCTCACACCTAAAAAATTAAAAAATTACAATCACAACAGTTTAATTTCTAAATTAGGTTTAACATGTAAGAAAAAAAAAACAATAAAATACCTATTTGTAAGATATTAAATTTTAAACTAGACTGGAGGACGGCCGTTACTTCAACCGCGTGGATTTGCGACGTAAAGAGCCGCTTGTGCTCGCTGGGAATACATTTTCGATAATATCTCCATCTATCAGCCTAGTTCATCCACTGCTGAACATAAGTCTTTCCAGGACTTTGCCACTCCCGGCGGTCATCCTGGAAGAATTGCCCATACTCACACACGCTGGACAGGCGGGTTGGTGAGCGCAGTGCCGGAACCCTCGCACTAGTGACGCCGCTGCCCGTTACCAGTCTGTTCCATATAAGGCCGGGCTATTAAGGATGGACATACAGCCATCCATCGGGCCCAGGCATGGTGGGCCTCCTGGTTTTTTGCCTGTGAGCTGTCCTCTTACTCTCCCCCGAATTACTTCGAGGGAGTCTCCAAGTAAGATGGTGGTACCTCCACAATTGAGCCCGGCATCAGCTCTACCACCTGAAAGTTCTACCATTATTTCGATAATAGTTTCTTCATAATTAAAAATCTATCAGCTAACGTTCTTTAAAAAAATTTATAACATTATTTTCCGAGCTACAAAAACTAAAAATGAAATTGCTTTTGTTTCAATTTACTTTTTAACCCTTCCTGTTTGCGATACGAATACGCAAGAAGTCTCAAGTGCATTTATATTAATTAATAAATTCGTAAATTTGTGATGTAAACACGTTATGGCTGCGCACTAATTGAGCGTTTCAGAGGCAAGCGCGTCAGGCGCGTTCGTTAGCAATACTCCGCTAACGAACCAAATTAATGCCTATTAACTCGAGTAACGCTGCACTTACACAACAATGCAACACTGTTTCTTTTTTTTATTCTGAACCGAGTGACATGTGCGGCTTTCATTCTTCTTTTGAAAACAATAAAGTACATCGTTACGAAATGAATCCCGAGATGGCATCAGAGGTGTTTCGGAGTATGGACTGTGAACTGCAAGTCATAGTCTTCACCCACGTTTAACTGACGATTAATACATCTCAACGTGAAGAGTGGTTTACGGACCCACAGTTCACATGTTCTCCGAAACACGTAGACACACAAATGTGCTCTGGGATTTGAACCCCTAACCTCCGGTCGAGTACTCGAACCGCTAGGCCACAGAGTCTTACAAACAGCCCACATATTCAACTGAATCGTTGATTTATTATTATTTATAAGCCTATAGATTAAGAAAAGAAAATATACTACATATCTATGTAATAAATTTAAAGAAAAATAATATCCTACATAAAATCCCATTGCTGAGCAAAGGCCTCCCCCATCCTACTCCATTCCTGCCTGTTCGGTCTACAGTTTTCCGCCGCTTCTCCAGTTCATCGTGCCATCTCGTTTTTGGCCTTCCCATTCAAGCGATAAATATTTTTATTATGTAAGTACATAAAAAACCAGCCAAGTGCGAGTCGGACTCGCGCACGAAGGGTTCCGTACCATTATCTATAAAAACGACAAAAAACATGTCTGTTGTATGGGAGCCCCCTTAAATATTTATTTTATTCTGTTTTTTTGTATTTTTTCTTATAGCGGGAACAGAAATACATCATCTGTAAAAATTTCAACTGTCAAACTATCACGGTTTATGAGATACAGCCTGGTGACAGACGGATAGACAGATGGACAGACAGACGGACAGACAGATGGACAGACAGATGGACAGTGGAGTCTTAGTCATAGGGTCCCGTTGGTTACCCTTTCGGTACGGAACCCTAAAAATGGATTAAATACACAAGTTTAAAATTCACTTGTAGATACCTGTATGACCTACATAAGCCGAAAATGATTTCCATGTGAATAAATGAGAATTAATCATTATATTGCAATGTGGGCACATCATAAACACTATCCGAACTTGTTGATCTGATCTATACATTATTTTTTATTCATGTAAAAAACAGGGTTTGAAGTCATAATTATCATTGATAATTGTCAAGAAAATTATCAAGATAATTGTTTGATAAGAATAATCAATAATTTAGTCACGAAATTATGAACAAAAAAATGTATAAAAGATTACCTTGATTGTAAAAAGTGTATAATTTATTTACTAAACTACTTGCTTCTAACGTAAATATTGATATGTAATAACAGTTCAAAAAGGATTGCTAGGCTTATATTTGTTTGACAATTATCAGATGATGATCTGATAATTATAATGATACTTATCAAGGGGCAAATTTATCTTGATACTTTCAAACCCTGGTTAAAAGTACTGTTTAATATACGTAATGTCAAACTTATTTTACATCATAAATACTCTAAAGTCATCAATCTTTTTACGACTTCGAACAAGTTTAGCTTTACGAGTAAAAAATAAAGTATCAGGACTCCGTGTTCATGAACGAAAAGAACATCAATAAATTTGTAAGCGGAAAGGGGCTGGTAAGAAAATCCTTGCTATTCCAGGTGTCAACTGTGTAAGCTCACCAATGGAGCCATAAAATAAGTTTTCAATTTGCCAATGACATATTCTCGAGTCACTTCTGCGCTATGTCTGGTCGAGCTGTAACATGAATGACTAAAACATGTCTCGTACAAATTGTAATTTATAGTCCTTCTCTTATTAAACTAACTATGTAACACGATTATGCAAATACAACATTCTCCAACAATCTATTACGGCACTATTATTTATTAAACTCGGATGTTCATATCGTCTACCAACAGAATACAAATGCTCTAAAACAATTTTACGTGTATTGGCAAAACTCCTAATATTTGTTAATGTTTAGTCGAGACGGGCGGTCGTGTTCCGAGTTGCATGCAGTAAATGCAACGCAGCGCTCCATTATGTGGTCTATAAATCAGGAGCATTGAAATCGCCTTCCTCCTTCGTGTCGGCGAACCATCGCCGAACGACGGATATTTGAACCCACTTTGAACCAATGCACCCGAACTCCAGGCTGAGGGTTCGGCTTCATATTTTGTACCAAATTGTATGCAGTGACGGAAACATTGATTTCAGGTTGCTGCGTAATAGCTGAGTAGAGTTTGAGTTGATAGAGTCTCGATTTTCACAACGAAAATTCATAAATGTTTTGTATTGACGTCACAAATATTTGTTAGAAAAGTCAAAATGTTCAATAATTACATCAACTTATATATAGTTCTATCGGGTTTACGTTTGCTCCCGATTAACGCAAATGTATGTGTGTATTTATAGTAAGTATCTGAATAATATATTATTGCTATTTTTATGTAATATACCTATTATTAATTTGCATCAATCTCTTGTATGATTACTCTTTTAAATTTTTTTTTTGTTTGTTATTTCCTGTTGGTTTTGCTGGAAGAAATCTCTTCTTAGAAATAAGCACGCCAATGTGCATATTGTTTAAATGTAAAAATTATACCGTGTTACCACAAAACGGTGTTTAACCGTAGACAGTGTTTAAATCTGTTGTTGTCGCCTTTTCTTTCATATTGTAAAAGAGTGACAGCAACAGATTTAAATGCTGTCTAAAGTTAAAAACCGATTTGTAGTAACACCGATAATGTTTCCCTGTTTCTGTATATGTGTGTGAACAATAAAGAATAAAGAATTTAATAACACTAACAGAATATGTTTCGTATTTCGAACAACGTTTGAACATCAAATGAGAATACTGTCATATACCATCAACCGTTGTTCTTAAATTGTATTTATCTTATTCAACTCAAATTCAATGTCATAAACTCGAGATAACTTTTATTTGACTTTTAGTCAAAGGTTACGTAGGTACTGTAAAGTTAAGGGGCCGTATTATAAACATAATAACTAGGACCTATATTTTGTTGCGGTTGAGATAGCTATTTTAATCAAGATAAATTTATTTGTAACAACGCATAGATAAAAAAAAAGTTTTATTCAAATTTATATAGAATAGAAAAGAGCTTTATTGTTGTCACACAACTAAAATACAACAGCTTTAATAAACAAATAAGTGTGACACCCAAAAGGCCTCCACTCAGCTTTTCTTTTCTTTTAAATTGTAGTTTCCAATTTCACTTTAATAGATGCATTAGTTTTAAAATTATCACCACAATTTTACTGTGAGAAGAAAAGCCCTATTTAGATAAAAGAAACATCTTTGAAAAAACAAACAAGCCCATATTTATGCCTGTAAAACCAAAAAATCGAAAGATATAATTTTTTATAGTGGGCATTTTCGCGAAAGGCCTACCTACCCATTGCACGATTGTATGAAATTATTTCGATTTTTCGTCATATCTGTCATTTTCAAGAAAATGTCATGTGTCATGTTTTTGCGCAAAATAACAGTATCCGTCACTAGGCTTGGTAAGTGATATCAATA
This sequence comes from Ypsolopha sequella, assembly GCA_934047225.1. Classification (NCBI taxonomy): domain Eukaryota; kingdom Metazoa; phylum Arthropoda; class Insecta; order Lepidoptera; family Ypsolophidae; genus Ypsolopha; species Ypsolopha sequella. The sequence continues at coordinate 13,710,091 of OW203985.1, forward strand.
AAAAAAATTGTGAAATTCGTAAAATATTTAATTTTATTTGTATTAAATTTCAAGTTTTACAAAATCTTAAATATTATAATACAACTTAAAAATTTTAAACTTAAAAGATAACTAAAACTACTATAACATTAAAATGCCTAAAAAATAAATCTAATTAAGAAAAATGTACAATAATAATAATAATAATAGTACCAATACCAATTCGTAAAATGAAATTTCGACTTCGCATAGTGATTCACTCAGGGCTGGAAGTGAATAGAGGTACAAAATTTAGAATATACATACTATAAAAGTCGACATAAAGACACAAAACAAATGAAATTTAAAAAGTCGGCATAAAGGCAATCAATAATGATATTTCAGAAAAGTCGTCAAAGGGGAAAGTCGGTATAAGTGTCATAGCTATACGTAGCATTGGCATGTTTGTGACTGAACTCAATTACCTACTTAGATAGGGAAACCGCAAGTAGACATAACAACCTAGCGCTTCTTTGCTTTCTCGGCAGTGAAGTTAGCTGAAAAGACTTCAAGTAACTCGTACATCCATTCAAGGAGTATCTGAATGGCTTTTGCATGTTGCATTATGTTCCTCGTCCGCATTCGGCTTCGACGACAACGTTCAATATTTATAGCGAGTATGTGTGTTGGTCACAAGTACCTACCTATGGGTTTATACTTGTATCTACTTTATGGTTATGGTTATGAACTTATAAATCATAGTTTTAGATCTGAAACACTAAAATAATATTTCGTTTGAACGTTTGTCAAAAGTAAAGTAAAAGCTAAAGACATCCATGAAATATTTACATTTGAAATATTTGTATAAAATAATAATTTATTTTTTCAGGATAAAGTGCGATTACTTTACTTCGCATTCTTTTTTTATTTATTTGTACCTACAGTAAATGTGATACGGTGTTTTCAAATGACATAAATCTTCAGAATAATAGCGCGGCTTCACCGTTTTTCGCAGTGATAATAGTTATGTTTCTACCGAGCCTTTTTATGTCATAATGTAAACCTCTGAGTAACACATAAATATAGAGCACCTGGGATGGTTCGTGTTTAGAATGGGGCGTCATTTCGGAGCTAATACCTAGCCCGGGAGACATGTTGAGTCGGCTCAGCGAAACGTCAAAGGCAAATTGAAAATTAATTTATGCCTGCAAAATTTCATAATAGGCAGGCGCACGAGCTCGATATAGGTAAGTAAGCATACATACCTATAAACTTGAGGAATCGTTATAGAACTATTGATATAAAGATATGTAAGCGATTAAGATGCGTGTCATAATCGTAATATATGCGTTAAAGTCAAAAAAATAAAAAAATAAAATAACAAAAAGATCTTTATTCAACATCACACAAAATTGTAGTAAAAACAACTTAGCATGAATCCGATGAAAATGTCGGTGACTCAGCTTTTGTCCCTACAGCCAAGAGCAAAGTGGATGCTGTTATTCTATCACCGCTTATACTAACTTAAAGAATCGTGTTAGTAATAGAGATTAATACTATGTTAGTGTCACTTCACTTATGCACTATGTCCTTTTGCTGTCCTATGGCACTTGTCCGCAGAAGCGACGGAATACCACGCCTTGCGGCCAAAAGTCTAATACCAATTAGTGGTCACCCCGCAGCGTTGCCCGTGTGGACCTCGTTTCTTCCAATCCCGTGGGAATATCTTAAAATCCTTTCTTAGCGAATATCTACATCATACGAGGAATCTACAGTTCAAATTTCAAATTCCTAAGTCCAGCCGTTTGGTTTAGGCGTTGATAGATGAGTCAGTCAGTCAGTGACTACAGGGTGCTAAGATGAAGTTGTGGAAGCCGAAAACTGGCGATAAAACTAGACCACACGAACAAAAATTGAGATTAAATGAGATTTCATTTTAAAAATTGAGATTTCCGTTAAAAAGAATTGAGATTACAAGAAAAAAAAAAATCTGTTGTTTCAAACATTTTGTCGGGTAGCTATGTAACTTTTCTATGGAACAGCTGATTCCCCCCCTGCCAGCGAAAAGGTTGTATTTGGAGACGTGAAAAAAATCACGGCAGTAGTATACATAGCGAAGTTAAAAGGAAAATTACCACAGCTAAGTAGGCTTTACAATTTAACGAGTACAGATCGCGCCAAACTTTTAGTCCCCTCTAAACACGGGGCGATTCGCATCAGTAGGAACAAAATGTATGGGCCGTTCTTGGGAAGAGCAACTTCCGAGCGTACTAGAAGTTTGGCGCGATCTGTATTAGTCCTCAAACTTATAAAACGTACTTGGAGAAGAAGTCCGCATACTGTGCAGGGCAACTACGGAACCCTACACTACGCGTGGCCCGACATGCACTTGGCCGGTTTATTTTATAGATAATGGTACGGAACCCTTCGTGCGTGAGTCCGACTATCACTTGGCCGGTTTTTTATTATTTCGATGCGCCCCGTCTCTAACAAGTGCGCGTACGGCCGGCGCGGGCGGTTGAACGCACTCGCGGGGGTCCGGAGGCGCCCAGAAAGAGTCGTAAATACTGCCGACGACGCTCACTTATAAATTAGGATCATAAAGCACTTGCCGAAGTTTGTTGGCGTCACGAGGATCATAAAACAGCGCTTACGAGTGCGTCTCCGAGGGGAGACATGGCCGCTCACTGCTCGATTCATTTACAGGGAAATTGGAGATTCAGTTGTAGCTTGTTTTTTGAAGTTTGTTTGTTTGTAAGTTGTTATATTTGTAATTGTAATTCACAGTTCACACTCAAAACACCTCTGACACGTCCTTGGAGATTCATATTTTGACGATGTATAATTTTATTTTTATAATTCTACTCTTTAAGGTTGATATTTTGGCCTGTGATAGCCAGATGCTCGAATAGATTTGCATGTTGTGGATACTTTGTATGATATAGTGCTGGCTGAGTCAATTCTTTACGTTTTTTCCATTTCAACCACTCTTTCTGAGATATATTTGGTTTATTTATGCAAAATAAAACATAAAATCAAAATTGGTACAGACGTAAGACCAAGACCTTATGGTATCTTGACCATTCTAACAATATATCATAACACTGTTACGAGCTGGGGTTCGGGATTAATAAATCTATACCAATTTACACCAAAAAAGTGACATTTTATTTAAACTGTCACAGGTAATCACAAATAATAGTAATCGCTTCACTTCAGACAGACTAGTGGTTAACTTTACACCCCGGACAACATTGTGCCAAAAAATTGTTTATATATGGCCATAAAAATCTACAATGGCATCCCTGATAACCTCAAGTCATTGCCAATGAATCAAGTTAAAAGTAAACTTTTTAAATGGTTGCAGGGACATTGTTTCTATTCAATAAAAGAATTTAGGGAAGTTTGTAATTATAAACATACTTAGTTATTTAAAAAGAGGCATTGCAAAACATAATTAGTAATTGTATTTAATTGTAAATAATTTGTTGACAACATTATCATTAATTTAAGTATTTGCATGCTATAACACTAGCTGATTAAGGCGTTCTTTCGTATACTCCTAATAACCTATGTACCCTTATCACAGCAAATAAATATTTTCTTTTCTTTTCTTTTCAACGTCCTTCACTCACTTGTACTTCGCTATATTAGCTCTCTATATATAATAGTATATTCTTAAGCATAAAAAATACCTTCGTTAACATGCAAGTTGCTAATTGGACAACATGCAAGCTAAAAATTGGATAACACCAAGTATAACAATATCCCGCTTTGCCTCGCTATTCATTATAATTAAATAAATGAAGTTAACACTCTACCCGCAAGAACCAAAAAACGAATTTATTGAATATTCAATTATAATTGGTACATGTATTGTACTTTTATTTATTGACAAATTTGTGCTTTACAGTGTATTCAATTAATACACGTATTTACTTCCTCCAAGGGGGTTAGGTACCTTCAAGGGGATTAGGTTCCTTAAAGGGGGTTAGGCTAGGGTTCGCATTCATAATCCTCTACTCCAGCGGAGCCTGTTTTTTGGACGCATATTTCGGGCACAACTGCACGAGATAAGGTACTAATTATTTATCTATTGTAATGAAATCTTGACTTTGAAAAAAACTTGACTTGTAATTTAAATCGAAGCTTGACGAAGTATACGAGACAACATAAGGTGACAAGCTAAACGTTGTATAACTTTGTACATAAAGCTTTTTTGAGCCTACTTCAGCGACAAGTGCAAGATTTAATAGACTGTGTGTAAATTGTGAAATCGTTCGGAAATGATCCTCAAGACCGCAGACGCTCTAACAGCTCAAACTTAGCCAAGTTTCGAGTTCGTCCTTCTTCGGCTCCACTCGGAACTTCCACTTTACTTCATCGTCACATTTACATACAGGGTGTCCCATAATAAGCGAATCAAATTGTTATGGGAGGTAGCTTAGTCCAATTCCTATCAAATAAAATAAACATAGGTGAAACAAAAGTTCGATGGTTTTTGAGTTAATTAACTTTTTCAAAAAAATTTGAAAATATCTTCCCGTCCCTGTTTTTTTTGCTGTCATTACTTTATTTTTCAGTTAAGAATTTTTTTATTTTCAGAATATTATTTAAAAATAACTATTTCATGAATTGGCTACCAAACATTTTAGAAAAGTTACACCAAATTTAAATGGCAAGACTTTGTTTTCACTTCTTGTGTAAATTCGAAAAAAATCTTTAAACTTTGGATCTCTGTGATGAAAAAAAAAGTATGGAGTGGGAATGATAAACTATTTTGAAAACTTGCTCATTTAATGTTATTTCCAAAAATGTATAGCATTTGACCACTTTCATAAGGGCGAGACTAGTTATTGGCCTTGACCACCGGCTGGAATGGATTTTTAAAAATATTTACTTTCCATAATTTGAACTAAAATGCTATAAAAGTAAAAATTGTTGAGTTTTAATTAAAACAATGTGAAGAAGTGATTATTTTTTTTATTATAAAAAAGTGTATACCGACAAGAAAAAGTGATACAATTTTTTTTAAGAATATCTCCTTATAACAAATGTTCGAACTGACGCCCGCCTGTGCGAATGCATAAACGACACCTTTTCAAAAAATTTCATTTTAGTCAGCGCAGGCTGAGTGCCGATATACTTCTGGCGGCTTGTGTCACTCGTTCGCGTAGTTCTCCCTCATTGTGAATGGGCTTTGCGTACACTCGATCCTTTAAACAGCCCCAGTAGAAGACGTCGAGTGGATTAAGGTCTGGCGACCTTGGTGGCCACAGAATGGGGCCTAGTCTGCCAATCCAACGGCTGGGGTATGCTTCGTTGAGATGAGATCTTACTTGAACAGCATAATGAGCCGGACACCCGTCATTTTGCAGCCACATTTGTGCTCGGGCTTGAAGTGACTCGTCTTCTAACAAAACTGGAAAAGTATTTTGCAGAAATTCCAAGTAATTTTGTCCATTCAGAACTGAGGGCAGTTCTACTGGGCCCACGATTCGACCGTTGTAAATTCCGGCCCACATGTTTATTTTAAATTGGTACTGTGAATGGTCTTCCTTCTTTTCATGCGGATTGACCATCCGCCAACTGTGGAGATTATGCAAATTGATGTAGCCATCTTACCTGCAGGCGGACTCACCACTCCACAATACGTGATTAAAAAAATCCGGGTCTTCTTGGTGTTTGCGTAGCATTCGTTGGCAAAATACCACGCGCTTCGCATAATCGCGTGTCAGAAGTGCTTGTACACGCGTAACATGGTAAGGATGATATTGATATCGTTTGAGTACTCTATGCACAGTGGATTTCGGTATTCCCGTAGTTTGTTCGATGCGCCGACAAGAACTTCCTCATCGTCAACCTCTACAGGTCTACCCTCACCACCGTGTCTGCCTGGATTTCTTCCTTCTCTGAAGGCTTAGTCAACCCTTAAAAAAACTCCATATTGTGGGTGTTGTCGGTTTGGATAACGATCAGCATAAATCCTTGCGGCTTGTCTAGCAGAGTATGTGACACTTCCACGTATTTCGTCGAAATGTCTGGTTTCTCCATAAATCAAATGCATATCTGCATACTCATGATGGGTAAATGGATGGTCTTGATGATTTGCCATGATGCAACAAATCACAAACACAATGATCCAATTCACAAGCAAAACAAGTCCCGAGAAGCGCCAAGTCGTACACTTCACAAGATACCAAATCAAGAGCACAGCAAAGTCCAAATTAAAGCCAGGTTCGTTGGAATATCGCAATACGGAAGCAGTGATAGTACACAAGTGTAGCAGAGTAGGTAAAGTGTTGCACTGAGCGACAAGTGAGTGCGCAAACAAACAACAATGGCAAATTAGTAGTGGCATGGCAGCTAGCTTCATGTTAAAACGAGACAGCTATACATCACGCTGTTGATGTCCTTGTTTATTTTTTAACTGTTCTTAGATAAATAGTCAAAAGAACGGTTAGAACGTCGATGCGATAGTGTAAATAAGATTTTTAGTTCAAATTATGGATAATATTTTTTAAATATCCATTCCTGCCGTTGATCAAGGTTATTAAATTGGCTTATTCTTATGAAAATGGTCACATATCTTACATTTCTAAAAAGAACATTAAATGAGCAAGTTTTTAAAATAGTTTATCATTCCCACTCCATACTTTTTTTTTTCATCACAGAGATCCAAAGTTTAAAGATTTTTTTCGAATTTACACAAGGAGTGAAAACAAAGTCTTGCCATTTAAATTTGGTGTAACTTTTCTAAAATGTTTGGTAGCCAATTCATGAAATAGTTATTTTTAAATAATATTCTGAAAATAAAAAAATTCTTAACTGAAAAATAAAGTAATGACAGCAAAAAAAACAGGGACGGGAAGATGTTTTCAAATTTTTTTGAAAAAGTTAATTAACTCAAAAACCATCGAACTTTTGTTTCACCTATGTTTATTTTATTTGATAGGAATTGGACTAAGCTACCTCCCATAACAATTTGATTCGCTTATTATGGGACACCCTGTATAAATACAAGCTGCTTAAATACTGCTTATGAGAAATTATCTATTTTTATTTGATAGGCCTAATTTGTTTAAGCAATAGTTTTTCGCAATCTTTCTTTACTTTATAAACAAGAAACTTAAATAAAAACATTAATAACATTATATTTTATTTTAATTTTATTTATTAGGCATGCACAACAGATAACCATCAAAGAAATTTCTTAAGTCTAAATAATAAATACGAGTTTCGAGCTAGATTGCCATCCAAAGGCGCGCACGCACAGCATGCAAGACTTAATTTTTAAAAAACATGAATAATATTAAAATATTTATAATAAATAGAAAATGCTGGCCAGATCGCTGTCGTCGTTACAAAGGGTGCCCAAAGGGCTGGTTGCGTTGCCACGTTGAATGGCCAAACTAATTCTTTGGCCAAAGTAGTTTCTAGCCCTTCGGTCACCTGAAGCGTCGACAAATCGTGACGAAATTTCTTTATAAAGTAGCCGCAATTCTGGACCCCACGGCCCAAGAGTTTCTACAGCAAAAGGCACAAAATTAAGGCGATATGCGAAAAAAATACGGGTGTTTCTTTTCTGTGTATTTCATGAAATACACGGAAAATTATAATCAGTTTCTGGTATATGCATCTTGACTATATAATCTAGGAATTTAAAATTGGAAAACATGTTTGGATAAATTTTCCTCGATAGAAATAATTGTTGAAATGAGGTCTTCAAACACACTTTTTCTCCTCGTTTGACAAATAGGAACCATATACAGAACTCGAACATATTTTATTAGGTGTGTTTCAACAATATCTAGAGATTTCATATTTGAAATTTTGCTAGCTACGAGTATTTTAGTTTTTTTATAAAAAATATAAAACTAACATTTTTCGCTTTCGCCCTGAATCCGCCCCTCTCGCACTACGCGATTTTTCGCTTGGAGTGACAGTGACAAAAATAAAATTCGCATAGCCTCTTAAGTATGAAACCCTCGCCAAAGGCTCCATACATGCGTCTCTTTAGACCCATTTTTGCGCCTGCCGCGCCCGCCCTTGTTGCGGTCACTTTCTTTACTTTAAATATAATCTTTAGTTAGTAGGCAGTTTTGTCCGTTCAAGGAAAAATAATTTTAAAAGTGGATACGACAAGAAAACATAAATACTCTTTATGTAAACCAAAATATACATAAAATAGGTAAAAAAACAAACTTATAAAAGAAGGTAGGTAACAATTAGCTGCCTTATCACTTATAGCGATTTCTTTTAAACAACCTTTGGGTGGAAATAAATTGTTGGAAAAAAAACCGCGAAGGTGGTGTACAAAAAAAACTGTAAAATGGACAGCAAATACCTAAAATAAATACAAACCGCTTAGACCTGCACACATAAGATATAATTATTAAATGTGTCTGTCTGCGTGCTCGCGATTGAACTAAAAACTACTGCTAGGAGCTTTGACAGTTGTAGCAAAACACCGAGGTACGGGCAGCAGTTTTGAAAAAAAATTATATAAAGTTAAATAACTCAAAAACCATCAAACTGACCTATGTTTGCTTTATTTGACAGGATTTGGGGTAATTTATCTCAGAACCGTACATCGTTTAAGTACATCAACATTTTCATGAGAGTCAACACAAAATTCGGTAACAAGATTCAGCCCGTACTACGACACGTTTCGTAGATTGTCATACAACTTCATATTAATAGGAACGAACATTTACGTTATGATATTGTCTCACATGTAGTCACGTATATTTCTCGTACACCGCAATAGATGACTGCTGCGAAATTATTCCAATTTCACAAACAACTCCCTTGCAAATGTTAAAGTGAGAAAAAGGAAATGTTTCTCTGCACGCAGCAGGCTGTTTTTATACAACGGCACTTCTCGCTTTCTTACAAAAAATATTATAGGAACAGTTTGCAAACTGAAATCTAGAGAATAATATCAATTAAATGTGGGAGATTTGACAAAAAATGCTACCTACCTACATTTGGTTGACCTGATATAATATTCAACTGCGGACAGACGAAAAATTATACTCATGCCTGTTTTTCGACCTCAAAAGCAGAGACCATAATGATGAGATGTCTTCATCTGCTACGATCTTGATACACCTCTTTGGTTAAATTTTTTTTTAAATGTTTTGTAAAGGTGTTTATCGAATGTAGGTTGAATGTTTATTATACATCGCAACACAACGTTTAGTCTTTTTCAGGTCAAGCTCCTATTTCAATATTGTCTCAACACCTACAACAAGGTGAGAAGAAATGCTAATACGCTACTCGTATATTAGATACACGTTACTGACCCATTATGATACACGTTTATGCTAGCCATCAAGCCCAACGTACGTCAAGTGTCAAAATTACTTCCATACGCAGCGAGCAAATACTAGGCCAATCGTAAACTGCTTTCTTCTTTTGAAATATTTGTACTATGTCTGTATTTATGTGGGAGGCAAATACTAAAATTCGGCATTTTACAAACGGCGTCGTCAGTTTGTAAACGCTCATTGCATTCCAATTTGCCGTTCGGCAAATTGTAAAATGCCGGCTGTTTGTAAAATGACTTCGTCAAATGACTTCGTCGGCTTCTAAAAGATCGAAAATCTTTCACCAAAAAGTGAAAAATAGGTGCGAAGATGAGCGCAGCGAGGAGGAACGTGTTAGGTTTATGTGTAAGTACATATTGAGAGCAGAACGAAGCGAGGCGAACCTCAATAGTTCTCACAAAATTACTAATATTTAGGCAAATGATAAAATGTCAAATTATACTATATGGTGAAACCGACGATACCGTTCGTAAAATGCCGAATTTTACTATTTGCCTGTGACATTTATATTTGAAAGGCTAAATACTGTGCCCCTCTGTGCACCGCGTCGGCATCGTAAGGTGCGTGTGAATAATTCAGTCGATACGACGCTTGCTCTCGGGGGCTTTGAATGGAATACCAACATCTGATCTGTGATTGCGCAAGATAAATCAGTTTCTTTCCTTCGATTTTTGTTTTATCCTTTGTGAGTGAATTCTCTCGGTAATCGAAATGTTTCTGTTGAAATTGCGAATGTATTGCTCTCTTGTTCGATCATTGCGATTGAATGTTTTATTTTACAAAGTTACTTTTAAAATACACCGAAGTACACCTCACGTCCTCTAAAAACGCCGTTTTGCATGAATCACATTATACTCTGTTCTAATACCGCCTCTTTTGCACGTGTAAAAAAACTATAACTCCATCCTACTTTCAAATCATTATATGTTTCACCCAAGTCAGCCTTTTTAAATCCCCAGATAGTTTTTCAATAAATTTGAATCACTGTTAATAATATAATCACCACATTTGCCAGGAAAATAATACACATCAATGCTACTGTTTTGAAAAATCCAGACCAAAATTTAAAAATCTGAAAATTTTTATATTGGCAAAATATCGAAACAAAAGACTGGTCAAGTGCGAAGAGGATTTGCAATCTGAGGGTTTCTTACTATTCCAATAAGTTTTAAATAATTTGTACAAAAACTTTTCACTACCTACAAAATTTGCGGGTACAATACGGAACCTTAAAACTACATGAAGCGGCGTTTTCCGCATTTTTTTGTTTAATTGTGGTATATGGTATAATAATATACAGAGATAGACCCCGTTACAAAAATAATCCAAAACCAGGGACTAGCCTTAAACTGACAACTTTGACGTCCTCTCATTTCTTTATTTTTGAAGATAAAAAAGAATTAAAATATATTTGTAATATTACAAATATTAGAATGATTTAGAATGAATTCTATTATTAGAATGACCATGTAACTCCACAAGCTAGGGAAACAAAAAAACTTTTCGTCTCCGTTTTTACGTAAGGAAAAAATAAAAAATAATATTATTTAATATTTTATTCAATATTCGGACGGACGGACACCATAGTTGCATTAAAGGGATTAATTTTGCTCGGGTATGGAACCCTAAAATATGAATTGTGTGGTACCAATGTAGTACACTGTTTTTTAGGGTTCCGTAACCCAAGGGTGCCAAACAGGATCCTATTACTAAGCCTCCGATGTCTGTCTGTCCGTCTGTCACAGAGGTCTACAGCTTCAGCCGTTACAGGTAGCTAGTTGAATTTTTCACAGAATACTTTTAATTATAGCCTTTATCACGGCAAATAATAAAATTAAAAAAAAATTAATGCCCAATGTATATCCCAAACAAAAAAAACTCGAAAATGTAACATTTTTTAACGTTATCATGTCCCGCTATATCTCCGAAACGAGAAGACCAAAAAATATGAAAAAAAATCAAGGTAATAGGTAATTATATAAACATTACAGGCAAAATGTAGCGATTAAGATATTAGGGTTCCGTAATCAGGGGAATCGCGAATCGTTAACTAGGTTAGCGGCTTGTTTTTGTCGCCTCAATGATGCTATGGTATCTATACATATTGTTGTTATTTACCATAACGTTTTTAGAGTTCCGTACCCGTATTTTGTGGTGGTACGGAACAATAATGACGATAGCAAGCCAGCGCGAATTGGTGCTGAAAAAGGTACATAAGATAAATCTATCATTGCTTACCTGGAATACGTATGGAATAGTGTAGGATTTTGTACTGGAAATTCTGTTTTATATGTAATAGCTTACCGTCAATTTGTCGGTGTCGAATATTTTAATTGGCCGCCAGCATTTTGTGCTGAAAGCATTCGATTGAGTTATGTCGGTATAATTTGTGGGACCATCGAACAAAGAGGAAAAGCCAAGCGCGCCATTTTACGCTTTTTAACTCCGAAAAATAGTTATACAATATTCCCTAGTCCTTGTATACAATACATATTTTTAAAGTATTTCAGAATGTGGCAGCTTTGAAAATATATCACAACAGAAAAGTTTTATCTAGTCCCATGCAACAGTAAGGTACAAATTCAAAATGGTTTTATAAGTACGTATACATTGTTTGTCCGATGTTGCAGTATATATATATATGGAAATTTAAGATGGGGAACTAAGGACAGCTACTATATACGTTATAGATACATGAAAACGACTTTTGAAGCATTTTACTTCCGCATTCACAGATTTCGGAAAAATGGACAGTCATCGAGAAAAAGCGTTTTCAATTATTTTTTTATTCCATTCTCTTACTGATAAAGAACATAAGTCTATATAGGGCCAACCAAGGTCAAAGTATAAGAACCCCCAGAAAACGCAAAATAAGATTCCCAACTAACTTATGTAGCTATGGAAGAATTGGAGAAATGATGTGATAGGAGTTAAGGCGCCTTCGCAACCTCATCCGAAAATGCCTTTATTGATAAAGTTATTCCTCATGGTATGTTTAAAAATTATGAAAAAATATATTATTAGTAAAACTAAAAAGAACAACCTTATTTTAGGAAATTATTCTCACGTATAAGAAACAGCATAAAAATATTGTTCAAAGTCAAGCTGTTTTTAGACTAAAATTAAGTAAAATTGGTTATTTCTTTGAAACCACCTATGGTATTTGTGTGGTTTTTACTTTTTTGCACTAAAATACAAGAAAATATGGCTTAGAAAAAATATTTATAGAATTTTTATTCATATTATATTTATTACATATTATAAATAATATAATATATTATATCATTCATATGGAATTTATAATCCATCACGTCCATGTGAAAAGTATTATTTTCTCCTATTTTGCGCTATCCGGAGACCCAGCGACGTCGTAATGCAGTGCGCGCTGATATAAACGTTATTTCAATATAGTTTCTGTTGATTTTTGTACCTACACAAGTCGACTCAAGGTCTGCCCCTTTCGGTAACCCGTCCAAAACACTATAACAGATATTAAAAATTCTTTAATCATGAAAATATATATATGTATATATATATATTATTTTTACCTATTTCGTCAATGGTTAAACGAAAATAACTATTTGCGAAATAAAAGTACAAGAATTTGTGTATGATTTATTGAAGATGAAATCTTTTGAAAAAATATACAATAATGTTTTATCGCATCAAATACCAAATGAATATGTACAAAGAACCATAGAAACTATCTATATCAATGAAATAAACCACTTTGCTTCTTAACAAAAGAAATACGAATTAAAATTAAAATGTGAGGCAACCGCAGAAATAAATACTAGAATCTGTGGAAGCAACTATCCTCAGATGCCATTAAGGCTCTGTGCATCAGAGTAAGATTACATTTTATTACAATTTAATTTATTTTAATTTTACAGTTTTAATTTAACATTTTTAATTTTAATTAAATTTTACAGTTTTATCATATTTTTTACAAATTTACTCTTTTTTACTAGTTTTTTATACTTTTAGGATATTTTGTGTCAGTAATCTTACTTCTTACATTAAGTCTAGTTATTATTGTATTATTGGTTTTGTATTTTGTATTATGTATGGGTTATTGGTGCCTGAAATAAAGATTTATTATTTTTAAAGATTTATTATTATTCCTGGACTTACCCTAATGCTCTTTATGTGAAAAATAAACGTCTTACACTGCTTACCTATTTTCTACCGATCATACTGAATCACTTTCCCAAAGAAATGTCCGGATAGATTAACATTTTTTTCTACCTAAATATATCGTCACGACATGAAACCCCGAGGAGGTGCCAGAGATGTTCCAAGTGTGAACTGTGAAATGCAAGTCACCGTTCATACTCGGTACACCCGTGTTTCACTGATGATTATTACGTCCCAACGTGATGGAGGGTGAGCCCTCCCGCCGTACTTCGAGCACAAATACACGCACTTTAGGGCAGCCTATTATGATGTTATCCTTCACCATTCAGCAAGTGGTAAGTAAGAACAAATACTATGCACATAAATTCCGAAAAACTCATTGGTGCATGCCTGACCGAGGATCGAACCCTGGATCTCAAGATTGAGAGGCCCAGCGTTGTACCCCTGAGCTACCGCTGCTTCTTTTTTCTAACTAGTCCTTACAAAAAAGCTAAATGCTCAAGACAACCAGTATATTATTGTCTCGAATCATCGAATGACAATATTCTTTTATGAAATTCAATCACATGGAATCAGTGCTCTCAGTCTAATTTTCAGATTAAATTCAGATTAAAATCAATGTCTTATTAGACCTCTGTTTAGACATTAATTTTAATCTGAATTTCAATAAACAGTTTGGAAAGTTTATCAATAGAATTATATGTTAGCAAGAAAACACAAAACTGACAACTGTTAAGAAGGCAGTCTTCTGAAAATGGAACGAACTTAATTGAGTCAAACTGTTTATTATGAACCATCTCTTGTCCAGTTCCAGAGAGATCAAATTAACCACCAGTGACTGAAATCATTTCAAATATTTTAATTGACAAACAGAAATGCTGGTTGAAAATAGCGATTAAATTGTGCTTGCATTTGCGAAATTTTAATATAATGAACAAATATAGCACCAGAACTCGCTTTATTATTGTATAAATCCAAAAAAATTACGAAAAGGTTTCCTTGTGTTATATTTCTACGATCTTGATACTTTTATCATGTAATTTATGTTCTCTTCGTCTTCTGTTCTATCTCTTCTCTTATTTATCTCTATTCTCCTAGCTCTAGATATTTGATTCTGAAATACTGACAGGTTTTGATGACGATTTTTCTGTTAGTTAGAGAAGTTTTAAAGTGCGCCTTTTATAGAAATAAGACTTGAAAAAGAAAACAATACAACTGCAATAGTAGTTTATGCTACTAGGGCCAAAAGGATAAAATTACGAGGACGATTTAAAACACGAGCGTAGCGAGTGTTTTAAACGTAACCGAGTAATTTATTGCTTTTACGCTTGTGTATCATACTACGTTTTTTAATGCATAGTGTGAGGAAATGAAAACAAATATAATCTTGTGAACTTTCAATTATGATTGGCTCAAAAGGATTGTATTCAGAGCCGTTAAACAGTGGAAAAAAAAGTATAACATCCATGGTACACAGGAAAGGCTGCAGGTTAGCCAACCATTGCAAAAAAGTTATAATAAAAGCCCTAGGGCAAAATAATCGACTTTCTGTTCGGTTTTGATGCATAAAAAGTGGGCCTTTACGAGCACATGCATTGAAAATATATTAACTTTTGAAATGTTTCATGCTAATACAAAAATGATATTTTGGTTACAATGCTAAATGTAGAACATCGTCTTCAGGATGAAATTAAAGGCAAATAAAGTCTAAACCGTTCGTCGCGTGACTTTAGATAATTATCGCAGTAGCGCACCTCGGTAGATATCATTCATTCAGATTTCATAAAGCAAATTGTGGGTTTATACAAACTTCAATTTAATAGTATTAGGAAGAAATTGATCCCTAATGTAGTTTTACAACTTTTTAACGTTAATTCACTTTAAATCGCTGCTAACTAAAACCTTTGTCTTTGTTTCCAAGTAACTTTTACATTACAAACTTTTGACATCATATTTTAGACTGACTACTTACGAGTAAGTTTAACTAGCAAACGAGTATAATGCCTACAAAACAACAAAGTGAAAAAACAAATATCTTTCAGAAACAGACAATCTATTATCTCAATTTGAAGAGACTTATCAATATTCGAGACCCAAGAGTTTTGTTTTACAAGTTGATAAAGTTGAACAGTTTGTATATCCCTGTGGAACTTGAATTTACATACTACCTATTCACCCCCAGCCGTAGGTGCGTCGGCTCGTAAATCTACCGACAAGGAGATTTCTGTTTGTGAACTTTCTTTTTTATTTTCACTTTATCTGTGTGACGCAAAGGACTGTATACTCAACTCAGACGCAGACGGCTCGACCGGAGCCCGCTTAACTTCAATAAATCAATTTGTACACTTCACTCGTTCTTACACACACGCTCACGCTCCCCGCGCTGCCTCGTACTCGTATATGCAGAGTGCGGGACGTGTCACGACTAACTCTTCGTGAATGTTAAAATTTCCACTCTGTCTGAGAGTTTTAATACAGTAATTCTCACTGGGAAATGTGGAGATAACATGCTTTCTTGCATTCGTGATGACTTGTTCATATACCGGGTGTCCCAAAATTAGCACGTCACACTGACACCGGAGGTAGATGGACCCAAGACGCATTGAATTCAGTTGAATTGAGTTCATTATGTTTGAAGTAATTTTTTTTCACGGTGGCTGCTCAAAGTCGAAACTATTATTTTTATGTGAGAATAAAATTGAGATTGACTATCAACTGTCGTTATTTCACATTACTTATCGACCAAGTATTGTTTGTTTCATAATAAGTAACTATTGTTGAGGGAGTACACATAAAAAAAAGTAAAATAAAGTGCATTTTAAGAAATCTTTGATACAAACATTACAAAAAAATTGTGATTTTTAAAAAATGACTATAACTGGTCATAACTCAAAACCCACGAAACTTTTCTATGGGCATGTTAGGCTTGTTCAATGCGCCTTGGGTCCATCTACCTCCGATGTCAGTGTGACGTGCTAATTTTGGGACACCTTGTATTTAACGATGTTTATATAAATAGGTATATGTTCTGTAAATGTTATTCCGCAATTGATCTACTTTTCACAGCAAAGAACAAAAGCTTTATGTTCCGCCTATTACTTGATTCAGTTCCCCCGAAACAAAGTAAGCCGGACATATCCATTTTGCATCACAAAGTTAGATGTGTTTGTCGTTCTATTTTAAACACGATAACGCGAACTTCACAGTCCTCGAAATGTGAATGCCGTGTTGTGAAAATGTGACTAACGGAAACTGAACATGTAACTCCTCCGTCCTTTCGAGTACACATTCAAACCTGCTAGCTCTCACCGTCAGCGACTGAGTTCTATCTCATATCTAACTTCTTTGGAATAGTCTTTGTGTTTTGTCTTGAGAACAATTACGAATAGGTATTCTATGGAACTCCTTGGAGTCCCATTTAATTGTTGGCTTTCATGGTTTGTATGAAATGGAAACTAGTAAGTACGTGTATAAATAATTAATTTGTGAGAATTTGGGTTAACATTTTTTTTGTATATGTTACCGTCCAAACCTGATTTTAGGATAACCTAGTTTGGCCTAGGCCAAAGTGGTTTTGTGTTGTCATAAAAAATAACAACGAAGGTTATTTATGACGACTCGACATATATAACCTTCTAACCTAACCTACCCGCTCTCTTCTATGCGCTGCAGAAGTTCCTAAAATCGGTTTTCTCGATAACGTATATATATCTATCTATATATGTCGCGTATGATTCTGGAAATTGCTTTTTCCGAATTATGGCGTAGAGGCCGACCCATTGCGCAATCATACGAAATTATTTCGCTCTTTCACAAAAAAGCAGATAAAATCTGACATTATCACGAAAAAGCGAAATTATTGTTTTACAATCACGAAAGTATTTCAACCAAAAGTAGAAAAAAAATAGGTGCGATGACAAACGAAGCTAGAAAGAGCGTGTTAGATTTACATGTAAAAAAAATATTTCCGTTTTTCGCGAAAAAGCTGATAAAATCTGTCATTATCACGAAAAAGCGATATTAAAACAATTACTAAAGTCTTTCAACAAAAAGTAAAAATAATATAAATCGAAAAAAAAAATTTCACCGGTTGCGATGATGAACGAAGCGAGGAAGAGCGTGTTAGGTTTTCGTGTAAGGAGCGGAGCAGAAAATTATTTCGAACATCACATAATGGGACCGTGTTGATGCCATAGTTTAGTTTTTCGTTGTGGCTTATTCGTTCAAGAGTTTTTCACGAAAAAGCAGTTTATGTTTATACAAGTCCCGGCAGTAAATAATGCACATCGTATCGTAGCGTCATCTCTGTCGCACGAAGCACTAACAGTCCGGTGAGAGAGAAGACACTCTACAAAGCCGAAGATAGCCGATGTGCATTATTTATTGCCGCGAGCTGTAATATAATGTTGTCGTATGATAGCACGCTATCCAACGACGTAGCGCTACTTACGACGATTGATACGACGAGATATATAGAACAGTCCCAACAAATTCAGTCATACAATGGCGTACAAATATTAAAGTCAGTATTTAGAAATTTTGAATCTCATCAAATGTAATACATTAAATGAAATAAAAATAGTATGAAATAATATAATGTGAATACATGAAGTATGTTATGCTTTTTCAAGCTTTATTTATTTAGTACAGTTATAAATATTAAAACGAAAAAAAGCGATATATATTTCGGCCCCAAGGTATAGGGCCGTCATCAGTAGAATCTTCGAATAAAATAGATATATCGAGTTTTTTTTTTATATATAATAATAAATTCAAATTCAAATAGTTTATTTTGCAAAATAGGTATATATAATACACTAATTTAACTAATCAAATAATTTAATAATAGAATAAAGAAACACGTATTTACAAACATAGCACTATCTTCTTTATTTTTTCTCTCTGCTATTTTGCCAATATATTTTTAACGGCTATCCTTGTTTAATTAGCCTAAACAAGGAGAGCTGTTTAAAAAGTAACCGTTTGATTTAGCTGCAAGAGAAAAATTGTATTATTGTGCTTGGTATACCACTCCACTTTCTCTACGTTTTTTTGTTACACAACACCTCACTGTCTTAATAGGTAAATATAATATTATATATATATCAATAATTATGTATTCTATAATAAGATTTATATATAAATATACATATATTTTTTTTGTATTTGTATTTTATAGTGTGTATTTATAGTAAGTATTTGAATACTATATTATTGCTATTTTTATGTTATACATATATATACAGAGTGGAAAAAATTTAAGGGCCCTGGAGGGGAACTACCTTAAATCCTTTAGTTAGCTCATTTTACTGAAAAGAAACATTCCTTTATTTTTTAAAAGAAACAAAACTGCATTCAAAGATATTCTGAAATTCACTTGTCTCATCCGGGAATCGAACCAACTAAAAATAAAAAAAATAAACCCTCGCTATTTTACTATACAAATCGGTAGGATTATTCTTCAGGATAAATTTTTCTAATAAACATTTGGTTTTAAACTCATCTGTTGTACGAGATATCCATGAAATTAAATATTTATTACAAATTCTTTATTAACAATACCTAGTACTGTTCACTTGTAACAAGTAAATGACACGTTATACTTTTCTTATCTCTCTTTCATCGAAAGACATCGTATGAAGTACAAGCTTGCTAATGTTATTTACCTTGTTGAAGACTTCAATAAGAAAATCGTTAAATGGTAATCATAAATCTATGCACAGCACAAGTCCTTCTTGCACTAGGCGCACTAACGAATAGTTTAAAAAGGGAACGTATTTTTTTGCTCCGACAAATTTGAAGTTCGAACGATAACTTTCAACATTTTTATAATCGTTAAAGGTATTCGTTCGAATTTCAAATTTTGTTTTGTTTTGTTTTCATTCCGTGCTGTCATTGTGTAATAATGGCGTATCATTATTACTTTACAACTGAACAGTACTAAGTATTGTTAATAAAGAACTTGTAATAAATATTCAATTTCATCGGTATCGTACAACAGATGAATGTAAGACTAAATATTTATTAATCAAATTGTATCCTGAACAGTAATCCTACCGATTCGTATAGTAAAATAGCGAGGGTTTGTTTTTTAAATTTTTAGTTGGTTCAGTTCCCGGGTGAGACAAGCAAGTTTTATAAGATCTTTGAATGTACTTTTGTTTCTTATAAAAAATAAAGGAATGTTTCCTTTCAGTAAAATGAGCTAACTAAAGGATTTAAGGTAGTTGTCCAGGGCCCTTAAATTTTTTTCCACCCTGTATATATATTATTTTTGCATCAATCTCCTTGTGCACTTGTATGATTACTCGTTTAAATTTTTTTTTTATTTGTTATTTCCTGTTGGTTTTGCTGGAAGAAATCTCTTTTTAGAGATAAGCACGCCAATGTGCATATTGTTTAAATGTAAATATTATATGTATCCCTGTGTTTGTATATGTGTGTACAATAAAGAATAAAGAACAAAGTCACGGACCTGGGTGCTCTCAGACATGAGCACAAATTTAACTGGAAACAAACGGAACTGTTACAAAGTTAGTCATAGTACACGGTTTTTATTTCTTGAACCAGAATAGCAAAGTTTTCACAGTTAGTTTATATGAAAATTTCTCAACCCAGGGTTGAATATGCGTCACAATTCATTCCTTAAGCATGAACGTATCTTGAAAGCTATTATTCTCTGCAGAAGTAATTTCATATTTCCAGATGTAGCCGCTGTATGATAAGGGACAATATAATTCAAATGTGGAAGATAATGTTCACGTTTTGCAGCAGAAACTCGTGCTACTAAATTAAGAGAAACAAAACTGAGTCGGAATGGAGAAAGTGAAGTTCCAGTTGAAATTAATGAAGATTACAAAATTCACGGCCATTGAATGCCTCGCTTCGGCGAACCTTTGACTTTAAGTCGCTTGTTAGACTAAATTGAGAGAAATAATAGGTCTCATTTGTCAGGTTTAACGGGTTAAATTCTGCAAGTACAAAATATTTCGTAACAATCGACATGAATTAATTATTCTGTCTGATTTAAAGAGAATTTTTATTTTGAATTTTATTTTAGTCTTCGTTATATACGTTAGACGTAAGTTCAGCAGTTGTGGTAGTTAGAAGGTTTAAATATCACAAATCACAAAGTAGAATATCATAAAATATAAACTTACTTTCTGCCTTTATGGTCTGTGTAAACGATGTGGTTCCTCGTGGTAGGAGGCTGCCTCGAGCGGCCCAGCGAGTGCGTCTCCATCATCACCTCACAGTTCACAGCTTTTGAAGTCAGCCATGCGAACAACCGCCACTTGCAACCAGGCAGCAGTTCCGAACTGCGGCCCAGAGTTTGTCCAGTTAGTGACCGGTGCGGCTCGAATTATTGGACCGCGTACCGCGCCGCCTCACTATGTTTAACAACTTTGCATGGCTGACGTTCCCCGACATTGTACGAACAGTTTCGGCTTCTTAGCTCAGAAAGTTCAGCATGCTCTGTTGATTTTGTTTGTTAAAGTCCTGTTTGTTACTCATGAATCGTATATCAGAAACTGTTCCGCGTCTCGTTTACAAGTTTTCGTAAAAGGAATCTGCTTTTGCATATTCATTGTTGAGTTTTGTGTCTTTATTTGTGTTAGTTCTTTATATGGATTTCTTTGTTTCTTTTATATATATTCATTATAAATAAGAATCATAGTGATTTAGCTACTTACATAAGCACCTCAATGCAAAATACATTCACTAAACAATTCAACTTATGTAACAGAACACCTATATACCTGAAAGATTCACTCATATACCTTGTACCTCAGCGACATTCCCTCATCTCGCAAAGCCTTCTTGAAAAGTATGTTCTCATAGTACATAGCATAATGTATCAGGCAGGTATATAAGCAGATATTTACGTAGTCGGTAGGCGGGGCGAGATTGAGGCGGATCGGAATCGGAGGTGGAGTGAACGAGCCTCTTTGACAATTGCCTTCCGTTCGATATTTTATGTAACACTGTTTTTGGGTATGTGTACTGTGTAGGCCGGGTATACAATACTGTGGGGGTATATAAGATGCTCCGTTATTTATAAAATCGCGTTAAGGTTTTTGACAACTTTTCTTATTTGTGTATGGATTATTATATTAGTTTATTAGTATATTAGATTAGTATATTATATATGTAATGTAAAATTTACTTTAAGTTATAAAAAATATATTTTGTTTTATTAGATTTCTTTTTTATTAGTTTTTAGATTTATAATTTTTTTTTTAAATAAAAATAAAATATAATCATTAATTATAGTGTAAAACATTAAACGAATTCTATAAAATGTACTATGTTTTTACGTGCAAGGCTTACATTTACAGAACATGATGGTAAAATTTAATATACTAGTACTTTTCTGCTACTTATATTGTTCACTTTACTTCATAGAAAAATACATCACTTTCACATCAAATGCGATAAAAGATGCAATACTAATACAATTGAATAAAACACGAAATATTAGCATTAACATCTGAAAATTTTTAATAAACAACAATCAAAACGGTATAAACGATAAATACCTCAGAAAGCAAAACGGAATACTTTTGGGGCATTCAAATATTTCACGAATGTTTAAGCATTTTGATAAATGATATTCGCGAAACAGTATACAAATGGTGTTTAATTAACTAGGGAATGCGGGGTAAAATGGCAAGTATGCGAGGTACGTCCGAGCCTTCCCCGGCCTCCCCTCCGCGTTCTTAACTAGTATTTACTCGCCGGTTTATTTATTACATCAAACAATTGCTTAATAAATCGTAATTTATAGCGAATTGCACGTAAGCTTTCTATAAACGGAAAGAGTGGGTATTTACGAGATTAATTGTATTTCTTTTTTTATAACAATTTGTTTTCTTATAGGGTAGGGTTTAAAATCTAACAATTAGTTAAAACTGACGACACCAATTTTAACTCATAATTTGTGTTTTTTTTTTAGTTAATTTATCGTAAACTTTCAGAAAGATAGAATTAGAAAAAAACTTTTAAGGAACTGTTTAAAAATAATATTTTTTAACATCATAAGAGAAACACAGAAATCCACTATAAATTATTATTGGAAAATAAATAAAATTTGTTTCACCTACACGAAATGTCACTTTCTTACAATTTACTTTGCAAGCAAACTACGAAACCGCTACGAAACTGCTACGAAATAAGTTCGGAGCGCGTTGCAGCTACGAAAGTCCGTTCAGCCGCTGACAGAGCTCGAAGCCGACTGAGGCTTCAACGATACCTCCATCACATAGCCTTTCCAACTCATCATCACCATTTAAATTTGATCTTACCGCTGAAGCACTTAAGGTTGATTTTTGGTCGCACTAGCTGCAAACTCAGAATTCGTAGAGTACGGTACGAAAATCTAATTCTTGCTCCGCGAACATAATGACGCCTTTAGAACTAACGATGACGCAAGTCTCCAAATTTTCAGAGATGATGAATCTCTGCACGTTGTCCTCTATATTTGTAAGAGGAAGGTTGATTTTGGCAGAGATGTCGAAACGATGGAGGCGGTCGTAAGGCTCAAGGGGTGGCGCGAAAATATCGCGCATGCGTTCCCTGAATCATTTCAAAAACTCTCAACTTGTCCGAAGCTGCTTGATTTGCGCGCATTCTTTTTTCCAATTGGAAAAACTTGAGCTTTTTAATTCGTATTTTATGAACATATATCGAAAAAGAAAAACGAAAAATAAAGCTCAAGATATATAGATATTTCAACTGACGCTGGGCCCAATAGGGCCCGAAATATATCTTGAGCTTAATTTTTTTTTCTTTTGATTAAGTTTATAAAAAATAAAATAAAAAGCTTTTAAGAGCTAAAATATTTTTTATTAATATAAAGTTTACTCGCACATGCGAAACAAAAGTATCGTATAAAAATATAAAAACTTGCGTTGATTGAGAAATAATTTGAACACCAATATTTGCAAATACTCTAGAAAGGTAATTTCAATTCAAATCAAACAATCAATACATATAATAAAAGTGGAGAACCCGGGGTGTCTGTACATTTAAAAAAAGCTATTAAAATAGAAAGGGGGTGACTAAAGAAGAGTAATAAAACACAAATCGACAATTTTTAGAATTCTTTTCTGTCAGTCTGTTTGTTCAAGCACATCTCCGAAACCACTGAACAGATTTTGATCCGGTTTTTATTATCATTTTAGTGATCCTGTTCAATATATAGGCTACAAGAGGTGTTAAACATAAAAATAAAACGGGACAGAGTTGAATAAACGTGGGTGGGGTCGCGGGCAAGGCACATACCTACTATAATACTTTACACACTAACATCTGAATATGTGAGTAATTGATCGACTTTAGTTTATAAAGTTCGTCGTAGCGTCGCGGAAGCCAGGAGTATCCAGCGAGGCCGAAAAACGAGCATGCGAGGACGGAAAACGCGCCCGCGAGGCTAAAGGTCGAGTTGTTTTTCGGCCTCCCTAGCTTTGTTTGGAATATTGTCAGTTTGTATATTCAATTGAGAGGGAGTGAGAGCGCCTTTAATGTTTGCTTTTGAAAAAAAAATGTCACAGCAGAAGCTGATATATAATATTCACTTTGATCATAGTAATTTGTTACGAAAAATGTACTAAACATAAAACTTATCAAAAACTTGCCTTTTTGCCCCCTAGTAACCCTTATTCATATCGGATATGCCATATATGTTTACATATTAAAGATAGCTTTTTATTTATAATTACACAATATAACTTTTAATATATATAATAAATAAAAGAAAATTATAACTTGAAATATATTTCGGCCCTTAGTGGGCCGTCATCAGTCAAGTATTCTTGACTGATGAAATATATTTCAAATTATAATTTTCTTTTATTTATTGTATATATTTAAAGTTATATTGTGTAATTATAAATAAAAAGCTAATTGAGGCATATTATATATTTATTAACATATTAAAGATATTCATATGCATGTATGAATGAATATCTTATGGTGAATTAAATTTATTTCACGGATGTATACAAAAAAAATAGGTACATGATTGTAACTAAACACTATCAGACTTAAAAATTACACTGAATCTCAAACAAACTTCTGCAATCGAAAACTATATGATCATTGGCTGCCACACCACAATGTTGAACTACACTCAACAGTTCTCAGAAACGTTCAACATTCCTTCTACATGTGCTTTGTTACCCGCCATTTCTTGTGTCACTGCATTGAATATATCGGCGTTTTCCTTTGTACGGAATATTGCACGTCTTATACGAATGAACGATTCAAACGCTCAGTCTAGTGTTACCACGAGGGGGGATTCAAAATAAAGTTTATTATTTTGACAAACTCATTAGGTTTTGCATCGTTTCTTTGTGTCTTCTGTGCAGTTTTTCGTGCAAACAAAAAATTGGCATTCAAAAATGTTACCAGTCCCTCAAAAGGACAAAAGACTCATAATTGCTTTGTATTGTGTGTCATGCAACACTAGGCTATAGTCGTGATTGGTCAACTTACAGTGACAGTGAACGCCATAGGAGCCGCCGCTTTACTATACATGTGCCCAGTGCAGGTTTCGTGGGGTCGTTTTTCAGCGATTATCAGATTTCTATGTTTTTTCGTTCGCTGCTATGTTATTAATATAAATTGATTTTTTTTGACAGGTGGTAGAGTTGATGCCGGGCTCGACTGTGGAGGTACCACCATCTTACTTGGAGACCCTCTCAAAGTAATTCGGGGGAGAGTAAGAGGACAGTTCACAGGCAAAAAACTAGGAGGCCCACCATGCCTGGGACCGATGGATGGTGGTATATCCATCCCTAATATCCGGGCCTTATATTGAACAGACTGGTGACGGGCAGTGGCTTCACTGGTGCGAGGGTTCCGGCACCGCGCTCACCAATCCGCCTGCCCAGCGTGTGTGAGTATGGGCAATTCTTTCAGGATGACCGCCGGGAGTGGCAAAGTCCTGGAAAGGCTTATGTCCAGCAGTGGACGAACTAGGCTGATGGATGGATGGATGGTATGTTATCGTGAAGTAAACTAATAGTAACAAGTATCGCTACTTACATCTATCAGCAATAGAACATAATACATAATACATTAGAGCAATAAATTTTAATTATTTATTTAAATTAAGCGTACTTAGCAACGACATTCTATATTTTATATTATTATATTTTTTTTTTTGCGTTGTTAGGGTATTATTTCGGCACTTTTCTATGACACACTTCGACGTCTTTACGGCTTTGCGATTGAAACACGACTAAGAAAGAAGTGTGCTTAGGCCGCGTTTAAGCACAATTTTGTCGTCCCGCCAACAGCGCGCCGATGTTATGTCCATGGTATAGAATGTCGTTGGTACTAAGCATAAATATTACTTTAGCTAAAGGCTAAATTCAACCATTAAAAAAAATAGAATGTATCTAGATCCAATTGGTCTTCCCATTATTGGATATAATTGGTTAAATTTAAGTAAAATATTTAACAATCAATAATCCTGATATCCATCATACTCATATCTAGACAAAAATAATCCTGGAATGTGAAAAGGATAATTCTTAATTCTTAAGTAATTTTAGTTCCATCAAAATTAAAAATAAATAGTAACGGTCTCGTACCGCGGTCGTTTCATCAAAAATACATGAAAGAATGTCGCGATTGAAAAATTGTATTTCCCCTAAGGCAGCGTTTCTCAAATAACGAGAATGCTGGGCCTCCAGGACTAGAAACAAACCTACTCGTAGAATTCCTTGCCATTAATAATCATTTGCTTATCTTGTCATTAGGATTATATCATAATTTATTAGACATAAAAACTACTTTCTTTTACTTTCTAAAGCCTTCTCCTCGTTCATGGCCAAACCAAAAATATTGAAAAAATTTATTATTAATTATCAACTCTAAGACAACTTATGCAACATTTTTCTTTTTTGTACCACCAAAGTTTCTATACGAAAAAAAATTTCAACCGAATGGTGTTTTTCGGCTTGAATTTCCTACTCTGCCTGAGCGGTTTGGTCGATTTAATTAATTTATGCTTTGATAAACAGACAAACTTGATAGCTACAAACATATATAGGATTATTCAATCGAACAATCACGTCCATGTGAAAAATATTATTTTCTCCTATTTCGCCTTATCAAGGACGCAGCGAACGTCGTAATAGCCACTTTGCATTGCACGCTGATATGAACGTTATTTGAATATCGTTTGTGTCGATATTCGTACCGACAAACATCGAGCTGCTAATTTGGAGACGGTAATCCCCTTAATATATTTGTTTATACTGTTGATGGTTGGCACTTGGTGGAACTTCGAATACATTATGAACAGAAAATCACTTGTACTATCCCACAAATTTATTTAGTACTTCCTGACCGGTTTCGCCTTTATGGCGATATCAAAGGAATTATTTTAAGATCTTAATTTCACAATAAAGAGTTTCCATCAGTCAGTGCGATCAATGACACTAACACATTTTTGTAGTGAGAGTAATCGTTTAATTATAAGTTCTTGTAAATACCAGCCGAAAATTTTTGCCTAAAAATAGGGAATTTTAATATCGTGTTTAATATATTTAGCATATTTGCAAATGTTCATGATATTATTCATAAAATAAATTAATATTGAAAGATAATGAAAAAATTGTTTTTAATTGAAGTAGCAACTAAGATACATACTAAGATAAAAGCTCATTTCAGAACCTATTTAATTTTATCGAATTGAATGAAGCTTGAGGATAAAATATTATTATTGCAAATTTATTTTACTCTTTTTTTCTATTATTTTTGATCGGAATACAGATGTTGGCACCAATTAATTTTGTTGACAATTTAATTTTATTGACTTCATTAAGTTTTATTAAACAGTTGGCAACTAGTAAACGAAATTAAACCATAATTGATAAAATAGGCTATTAAATATTTTTCAAAAGTTTAAGATACACCGACAAGCATTTAATATATATCTTCAGATGACTTTATTATATTGCGTTCAGGAGAGAGTTTTGTTATCTTTTTCAAGATTCCTTCGTGTAACACACATTGATGCTTATTATTAATATTTTTGTTCTTGCGGCTGTGCATAAGGGTACAAAATAAAACTTTAGTCTTAATATTCATAAATATTGAAATATTTGGAATACGTATGATAAACGAGTAGTATACATAGCACAGGCGCGCGTTATAGTGCAGATATTTGTTCGATTACCACCTTTATGGCGTGTAACCTAAGAACTGCCAGGGTAACCGTAACATGTGTGAGTCTGTATACAAATTGCCGAAAGCTATTGTAAACTTAAAATAATAGTAGTTTATGCTACAAGGGCGCAAAGGAATAAATAACGAGGACGATTTAAAACACGAGCGTAGCGAGTGTTTCAATCGTAACCGAGTAATTTATTGCTTTTACGCCCGTGTAGCATACTACATTTTTCAATGCATAGTGTGAGGAAATGAAAACAAATATAATCTTGTGAACTTTAAATTATAATTGGCTCAAAAGGACTGTATCCAGAGCCGTTAAACAGTGGAAAAAAAAGTATAACGTCTATGGTACACAGGAAAGGCTGCAGGTTAGCCAACCATTGTAAATAAATTTAAAAAAAATAAATAATAAAGCCCTAGGGCAAAATAATTGACTTTCTGTTCGGTTTTGATGCATAAAAAGTGGGCCTTTACGAGCACATGCATTGAAAACATTATTTTTTAAGTAGTTGCTTCGTGTTTGTGTGTATAATACCTACGTACATCTGAGTAATTGCATTGGCTTAACTGTTTCAAGTCCAATAGTCTTCTGACCACCAATTAAGGTGGGATTAGCAACGAGGCCAGATCGCCAGGGATAATATACTCTTGAGATTGCTTGTTAAATATTTGAACAGAAACTCACCTCAGTTAATGAACTTTAACCAAAACACCTTCGATATATTAGATCGTTTAATTGCGTAATGAACCACGGACCCAGTTATTATCCAACACAAACAATTTCAGCATACTAACACGATCTCTCTAATGAATTTACGCAAATTAAGGCTCGCAATTATGAAATTTAAATTCCATGTCGCATTAGCGCGGAATAATGTATTTCTAACCCTACAATTTTTCATACAGATAGATGACACATATTGTATACCCGGTGTAAATAGACTCCTTTCTTGAAATTAAACCACATACTCCGTTGATCATACCAAACAACTTTCACAACAATTTAATTTTTTATATGGGTAGATGGCGCATATCGTATACCGGGTGTAAATAGACTCCTTTCTTTAAATGAAACCATAAATTCCGTTGATCATACCAAACAATTTTCCCAACAATATAATTTTTGTATGGGTAGATGGCGCAAATCGTATACCGGGTGTAAATAGACTCCTTTCTTTAAATGAAACCACATACTCCGTTGATCATACCAAACAACTTTCCCAACAATTTAATTTTTCATATGGGTAGATGGCGCATATCGTATACCGGGTGTAAATAGACTCCTTTCTTTAAATGAAAACATAAATTCCGTTGATCATACCAAACAACTTTCCCTACAATATAAGTTTTCATATGGGTAGACGGCGCATATCGTATACCGGGTGTAAATAGACTGCTTTCTTTAAAAATAAAACCACATACCCCATAGATCATATCAAACAACTTTCTTAAAGAAACGTGCAAATGAAAATAAAGTTTCAATGGCCCATACAAAAATAACAGCAGGTTTTTAAAGATAGTATGGACACGAAGTTTGTTTTTTTATTTGCTTGCCGCGCACTTTGTTTCTTTGGGTAAGTTGTTCAGTATCATCAGTAAATTATGTGGTTATATTAAAACATACCAGTACACCCGGTATAGTCCGGGAGCCGGTCGGTACAGTAACAATGTGATAAAAGCGGCTTGTATGCGGAACATGTTACCCGAGGTTACATTAGCCGTCGTCCAACCAACTACTAATTAGTGGCGGATTACCGAACCACCCTGATCCGCGGTCGCTTTTACACCGCAGGACTACTCGATATGCTCAGATATTTCTACGGGTATCACGAGATCACTTGGTTTTGAATCGAACAATAGACATACTTGCTCCGTTATGGCCAGTATTGCACATATTGAACGCTTACGAGAAGGTTGTGCGTATTTCACGCCTTGTTCAAAGGAACAGAGCTTACACTCTAAAATTTTTAGTTTCCAAAAAAGAGATGGATCTTAGTTAATGACAACTGTGTATTTATTAACCGTACGAAGCAGCACGTATTGTAGCGATGACAGCGCCATCTGTGTTCCTTTGCAGAAAGCGTAAAATACTCACAACAACGCCCTCATAAGCGTTCAAATGTACTAGATAGTGTATCAAGTAGTTACAAAAACTCGGTGTATATGTATGTAAAGTGGAAAAATTCAACGTCTTAAAATGAGAACCAAGGGAGCTTAAATACCAGAGCACTTTTCATGTAAACAAAAGGTCACAGGTCCAAGTCCTGGCCCGAGGAATTTTTCCAATATATTTGTCTTACTTGTGATTTGTTTCTAATTGGTCTTTTCACTCTAAAATGAACTTAAAAAATTTAAGTTTCTAAAAGAGCGATGTATTTTACAATAAATCACGTAGTATAAGGTCCGTTTATCGAAGTGAAATGAAAACAAGATCCAGCGCCATGCAATACGATGTCATTGAATCGGGAAGGCAACTCTGAACGAACTGGCTTCAACAACACAACCCGAAGACAGAAGGTAACACGCCACGTAATATCTTCATTTGCACGAGTAATGAGCTTCGGAACAACGGACTGGAACTATGTCTGTTTGTTCACTATTTATAATTGAACATAAAATTATAGGATCTCAAAGAAAATACCAATCCTAACGTTAGATAATGATAGTTAAGCAATTCAGTTTTACACAAATGTAAACTGCTTAAAATTTATATAAAAATGTCATCGATAGTGGGAACATACTCATAATATAAGTAATAAAAAACAAAATGATATTTTTTCTGAATTTGGTACGCAGTTTTGTATCAGTCCAACTCCAAGTTAGACTGAAACACGAACGGCGCTATTCCCCTTTAACTCAATTCAAATAGTTATTGGAATGCCCCTATTAGTGCTCCTCCTTTGCCTAACGAACGCTTTATGCAAATAATCTCAATTGGCACTAGCATTCTTTTAAATAATCAAGCAGTCGACTTGAACATCCACAAAGCCAACCGGATGGTTTGAGAGATACTTCACAAAATTATCCATACATCTGAGCCGAAGGAAATTAATCCTTGACCAACGACAACACGGGTCAGAGTGCCGGTGAAGTAATATTCGCAGGCAATTTTCGTATTCTTGACACGGCGACAGTAGACCGTGGGTAAGAGAAAGAGCAAGTCCTGAGGGCTCGAGGTTAGGATTTCAATTTCCCTTTCTGAATGATTCGTGTGCTAATCGAATGCCGCCGCGCTGCTAGTGGCTGGGATGCGAGGTTGATTCATTCATGAGACTAACTAGCGATGTTACCGGATGAGATCAAATTGGGAAAAGATTTATTGCGAGTGTTGCTTGTGTAATCTTCTGACCTGAATACCCGTGTAGGTACAGTCCCCAGGACGTAGATGTTATACTCGTTTAAAACTTAGGTATCTTACACAGGTTTCTGCGCTACGTATACAAAACGATTTTAAAATTTCAAAAATATTAAATTGAAAAATTTTGAAATTCTAATTTTCAGAAACAAATGGAAACTTTGTGTTGGCAGCATACAAAAAACATAGGTTTAATAACTATTGAGTGAATTTTGAATTTAAGTGTTCTGTTTCGATTAAATAGAAAAAGGCGGATTTTTCACAATCCGGCTGTGAAACCGCTCTTAATATTATGTATTGTGTATACTGTCATCGCAAAGTTTCCGTTAGTTTCTCTAAATTATAAATTTAAAATTTGAATTAGATAGAGAGAAAGAAAGAAAAGGCGTTTATTTTGAGAGCTACACCATTACAAAAAACCAAATACTCCAAAGAATAAACTATTATACAGCCTGAGGTAGTTTATAAGATATTACATTTATAATTATTTGTTAATATTTCTGTAAAATGTAACATACAAAAAATAAAAATCCCTTAAACTTATATTATTATAACTAATATGTTTTTTTTTTAATTTTGTGTATTTTTCTCCAAGACATGGGGTGCAAGTGCACCCCCTTGCACTCTGGTGATTGCACAATAATATTTAGTTTATAGTATCAAACCTAGTTCATACTAGGTATGAAAACACTCATACGCATTTCAAAGTCCATGCGAGACAGAAAACAAAGCTTTGGTCGAAGGCAAAGCTACGAAAAATTGTACTATTTAGTCATCTTGTTTTTCATCTTGATCTTTGAAATTGCGAAAATTTGAAAATCAATTCTGCGAGAGGTGCTTATACTTAATAAACAAAACCGGCCAAGTGCGAGTCGGACTCGTGCACGAAGGGTTAGGTACCATTATCTATAAAAACGGCAAAAAAAACATGTCTGTTGTATGGAACCCCCTTGAATATTTATTTTATTCTGTTTTTTAGTATTTTTTGTTATAGCGGCTACAAAAATACATCATCTGTGAAAATTTCAACTGTCTGACTATCACGGTTCATGTGATAGAGCCTGGTGACAGACGGACAGACAGACGGACAGCAGAGTCTTAGTAATAGGATCCCGTTGGTTACCCTTTGGGCACGGAACCCTAAAAACGACTAATTGTATGGATTAATTTACCCATAGAGCTCAAAAGAGTTTTGGATTTGTAAGTTTATTTGTTGACCAATGTACAAGAAACATATTTTGTCATAAAAATGCAAATACTTGTAAATACAAAACTAACGGTTTATTATTACAAGCGAATCATATTTAAAAGGCATTTACTTTTTTTTTTTAATCTGTAAAGATTTTGACGTGAGCCCCTAAAGGCCGCATTATTTAGCGGAACTTATTGCAGGCTATTGTTTAGTCGTCGAAGTGGCGTGGCGGCTGCAAATGAGTAGGCGAGAGGTATTGTCGCAGCTGTAATGAACGCGCCATGCCGCTCAACGACGCGCGGCGCGACCGGGACTGCGTTCCAATACCAATTCTGAACTTCATCTTTTTTCAGCACAAAATTTTTCTTCTTTTTTAGTAACTCGAAAAAAAGATCAAGTACATAATATTTACACGATGTTTTATAGTGGCAAGCAACTTAGTTTTTAAGATTCTGTAAAAATTTAAACACATAAGAATATGTATGTGGTTTCAGTAAATTTCTAAGAAGTCAATGTTGTATGTACTCGTAACATTCGGAAGACTTAAAATATTTTTGTTCTGCTGCCGGGTGATTTTAGTTAAACCCACCGCGATATTTAGCCACGTAGTTTCGTGTATTTATATATCTACATACAATATTATATACATTTATTAACAAGAAACTTAAATAACATAAATAATACTAAATTATAAATAATACTTAAAATATACACTAACTACACAGAATATAAAATTAAAAATAGACTGAATTAAACGAAAAATATTGTTTAAATCGCTGCCGCAGGGGAGGGTCCCCAGCAGGCTGGTGGCGTTACCTCGTTGGATTGCGAGGCTAATCCGCTGTCCGAGGTAGGCCTCAGCCCGCCGATCACCAGAAGCGTCGACCAGGCGCGAGGAAATTTCTTGGAAAAGTCGTCGCGCTTCTGGTCCCCATCAGTCGATAGAAGTAAAAATAAATTTCAAACTCAAACGTTTATTGCAATCTCAGTGTATACAGATCTCATAAATGTTTGTTGGTGCATGCCTATTTATAGGCGTTGCAAATTTGGAACACAACTTGAAGCTAACAAATTATCTTAGATTAATTAAATATTTACTACATTACATACAACATAAACTACTATAAATTACTACTACTACATTCACTAATAGGGTAAAAAAAAATAAAACACAATAAAAAGTTGTCATTAATTATTCTATTAAGAAATCCTCAGCCAAGTAGTAAATTTTTTTTATTAGATAACTTTTGACATTTTTTTGAGAAAATGTGTTCTTTTACTTCTGATTTGAAATTGGCGGGTATTTTATTGTAGATTATTATTGCCATGTAGTATGGGCTGCAGTTTAGCATTTTAATACGAGACATTTTGTAAGTCTAATTTGTTTTTGTTTCGAGTATTTAGTTTGTGTGTATCTTTGATTTGTTTAAAATGCTTAATGTTTTTAAAAATAAACATACATACATATTTGTTGTAGGCAACTCAACCATTCCTAATTTAAGGTTGGAATCCGAACGGGCCTAGGCCGGGACAGTGCGGAAAAGGAAAATTAAACTCCTGGGCCTGAGGCTTATGTTCATTATGCCACACCAAACTAAGGCGCCTCTTATGAATGCATTGCCACTGTTAAATATCAGTGAAAGCGCCCGCTACCCTAATGCGGCGGAATGATGTTGTTTTCCCGGAAATGAAATTTTTGCTTATTGACACAAACATGATCGTTGCTACGAGTTTTTATTGAAATATCCTTTCAGGTTGGTAACCTCAAACAATAATTAAAATTAAATAAACCTTAAAAAAATGTATCAATCTAATTTAAAGAAATTATATTATCTCATAACTTTCTTAAAAAAGGGTTATTATAAAATAAGAAAAGTATAGTACTGTTAAAATTGGTATTCGCCTTGGCAGTTGTTTTATCAACATCCCTTAGCTTTTATGTTGACCAGGGTCACTACGATGATAATAAAGAAAACGGCATCCAAATCCGTTGATTGGTTTAAACTTTAAAAATTGTAGTTTTGGCCTGAGTACAATTCTAATGACCATAGTTATCTAATAATATTATATTCTTGTACACTATCAGTGCTAATAAAACATTTCATTTAAAATTTCGTATTAATGAGCGTTTTTCTCTTACTTTTTTTTTTTAGTTCTTGGGTGTCACGTAGCGCTGTTCTTGTCGCCGTAGACAAATTAGATATATTTCGTAGTAAGAATAAGGAAAACAATTGTTCTGAGGTTTCGTAGTAATCAATGTCAAAGTCAATAAGCAAAGCATTGTTCATAAAAAAAGTCAAAGTCTATCCATCCATTGTTGTTGTTTGTTGTCTTCTAGTTTTGGCTACAATTAACGCTCAGTACACTGTAAGACCGGATTTCTTTCGTTTTTAAATAGCCTAAAAATTGAAATCAAGACCGTATTTATAAAAAAATTCAATATAATAAAGTTTTTTTTTTATTGTGCTTATAATGAATTTGTTTTTGTTCTAGAGTTTTACCATAGTTTTAGGGAAAATAAGTATCATGGCGTTTTTTGTCTTTGACATATATTGCTTAAAGTACGAGAGCGCCATCTAGGAATCTCATTTAGTATAATTTGACACAAGGAAAAATGCCTATTAAAATGCAATCTAAAAACGATTTTTTTACTATATTATTATTAGTAAAGTTTACTATTATTACTTGTATTTAATACTCGTAGATTTTATAATGAAGTTAATATAAGTTTTACAAGTTTACAAAGCAAATGAGAGAAAACTCTCAATAGCAGCTCGTGGCAATGCAATGTGTTACAAAAACCAAAGTCTTTAACGCGCAAAGCTATTCCGCCGCGTTTTCGTATTTATTCTTTATTGAGAACACAGTGGCAGAAGTATATTAAAGCAGGACTCCGTGGGGCATTGCTTTAAGATTTCAATTTCCTTTCCGGAATTACTTGTACTCTAATCGAACACGCGTCAGGGGACACGGGGGAGTGGAGTGCGGGGAGGTACAGCCGCAAATTACTCCGACACCCAGCGTGCAAATGTTTAAATGTATTATTGAGAAACGTTACGAGTAAAAGATGTGTAATGGGTTTTTAATTATTCATTTTGAGAATGAGCGCAGGTGTTTCGAATCTTCTATTTGCAATTTCAAACGAAACTATCTCCGAATCAAATTGTGTTTAGTTTTTTCCTATATCAGTGGAAACGTTAGTAATTTTATGGGAGGCATGGAAAGCGGGCAGAAGCGTGCGACAGGCGGCTGCTGATTGTAAAGCGTTCACAGACGGAGCCTATTCGATTTCACGGCTCGGCGCGTCGAATATTTATTGTCATCGGTGCAGTAGTACGACGTCGGTGGCGGCAGTGAGGGCGGGCCTACTGAACCACGATACAAAAACTCTATTTCCCAAATCGAAGGAAAACATTCTCGGAGTTTCCCGAACTCCAAAGGTCTTGTTGCTCGTTTACTTTCACTCTCTTTTTTCTCTCGATTGCTAAGCAAAGCTTCGCCAGAAAAATGTCTTATCATGGCTTCCCCTTCGTAACATTCAAATCAGCTCAGACCTTTTTAAAACCAATGTTAGCTATTCCTATTTTTGAGGTCGGTTCAACTCTCTATGTAAGAATATTTGTGTGAGTTTAAGCTGACTTGCTTGGTTGGGTATGCAGGCACGTACAAGACAACTTGTCTTGTTAGTAAAAAGTGAGGGTAGAGTGCGATTTATCACCTGCATGCGACACGGAAGCCGCTCTACGTAGAGTTTCTTTCTGAAATGTGTCACCTGTGAGTACCGGAATGGAAACAAACGTAAGAATTTCATATGTAAATTGAGTTGAATGAGATAAAGGAGTGATAATTCAGATTTATGCACTTAGTGTTTTTTCTGTCAATATTTATAAAGCGCAATTTTAAATATGTAACAGAAAGTTGTGGTCATATTTGAAGAGCTCAGGGGATCTAAAAAGGCCGACTTGGGTGAATCATAAAATGATTTAAAAGTAGGATGGAGTCAGTGTTTTTTCACGCGTGCAAAAGAGATGGCATTAGAACGGAATCATAATATGATTCATCCAAAGCGACCTTTTTAGAGGACCAGGTATAGAATAACTTTAACTTTGGATCCAACCCTGAAAACGCAAAACAAAATCAGCTTTTCTGTTTCATATAAAAATGCAATACCGACTCCGCTGAAATGTATTATATATTAAATAATAAAATTCTTTATTGCACAAAATACAATCATTTTACAAAGGCGGGCTTTATACTAATTTTATTACTAAATAGAAAATAGGGCTGTTTCCATAGTGAAATTTGTTCTATACCATCGACAAGAGTGAGCTCTTCAAATTGAAAATAATGTTCTAACGAACATTTTTATATTAATCAATTAAAGTAACAAGTCAGTCGCCTCAGAAATCTAAAAACCAGAGGTTTTTTCTGCTTACTTGGAAAGTAATATTTTTGTTGTTTGTTTATTATGTAAGTTTGGTGTTTGCTTATATCGCAAATTTATAACTCGAATTTAAATTTATTTGTTTATTAATTTTTATCGAATTTAAACGACCCAATTTTTTGATTTAGCAAGAAAATGAAAACGATCCATTTCTGTACTAACAGTATCATCACCGTTCCACAATATGCTCTTATAATCAATTCCAAAAAATCATCCATTCATCCATCAGCCTACTGGACATGGTTCGTCCACTGCTGTACATAAGCCTTTCCAGGACTTTGCCACTCCCAGCGCGGCGGTCATCCTAGAAGAATTGCCTATACTCACACACGCTGGGCAGGCGGGTTGGTGAGTGCGGTGCCGGAACCCTCGCACCGATAACGCCGCTGCCCGTCACCAGTCTGTTCCATATAAGGCCCGGCTATTAGGGATAGATATACCGCCATCCATCGGTCTCAGGCATGGTGGGCCTCCTGGTTTTTTGCCTGTGAGCTGCCCTCTTACTCTTCCCCGAATTACTTTGAGGGGCTCTCCAAGTAAGATGGTGGTACCTCCACAGTCGAGCCCAGCATCAGCTCTACTACCTGTCCAAAATATCACTTTATATTAATAAAGCAGGTCATTGAGATATTTTGGGAATGCTTTATCTCTATACCCTTGAATCTAAGTTTTTTATCCGATAACACACAATATGATAATACAATACAACATAGCTTTATTGTTACACAAAAGAATAGAATACAATAAACTTAACTTGAAAATAGGAGTATAAAGGGTGAGTTCAAATAGGCGGTCTTATCGCTCAAAGTGATCTCTTCCAGATAACCTTTAGGTGGAATAAATTGTACGATAAGATTGCAGAAGAAGCGGTGTACAAGTAAAATAAGGTATATAAAATATAAGCAAAGTTATATAAATAATAGTACATACATGTATATTTATACTTACATAAATCATATCAAATAATATATATACATTTATAGATTTATTTTTTATATATAACTTATTGTAAATAATAAACGGTAAAACAAACCTCAGTAAACTAAATAAATCTTAACCTGTTAAAAATACTTGGTGTGGGAGGTCAATGGAAATTACCAAGTACGCTGGTAGCATTTTCCTTGGCCGAGGTATGCCCTAGTCCCAGTACTCAAGAGATTTCAACCAAGCCCGACGTGACGAGAAGTGAGGTTTGACTTTTCCAAGTTTTATAATGTACTTCGATTAAATATTAAATATTATAACATTAATAAAACACTTTTAAATCTCCAAATATTGCATTGAAAAAGTAATAAATATTTTTTATAAAAATGATCTCATTCAAAATATGACGTGACCATTTATGAGTATAACTAATTATTTTCTTCCATATTTTTTTTTTGTTTTTGTGATTATATAGCTGTTTTGTATACAATGGCATAATATCCTTCCTAATAAAGGTAGTATTACATACAAAAGTGTAGGATTACATACAATAATTAGTATAATAAAATAGTATAATAAATAGTAAATATATCCCTGGGAATTATAATGATCATTTTCAATTGAATTGAAACAGCTGATTTTTTTTTTCGCGATTTCAGTGTTGGACCCATAGTAAAAGTTGTAAATGGGTAGAACACCCTGTTTGACGTAAAAAGGTTATCAAATTAACATGCTGTATAGTAATGTTGTTAGTCATACGAGAAATATATCAAGTGTTTTCAGCTACTAATAATCCAGCCAGTCCTGTATAAACTAAAGCAACACCATTTCTACTTCTCATGGTATTCTACGAGTACTTCAAGGGCATTTGTGCACTCACTCGTGTTCGATTCGTATTCGTGTTTTCACGTGTTTTTTCCTTAAATGAGTTTCGCATCCGTTTTTAAGTTATTCGTAACAAATCACGAAAACGAATCAAATACGAGTTAGTGCACAAACGCCCTAATGGTTCATTGGTACAACGTAAATCTACCCCCAACTATCGTGGCACTGATAGTTAATTGGTGGCGCGCCAACTCGGATATCTTTGTCTTAATTCAATTGTCTTACTAATGCACCCGCTCGCCTGGCCACTGTACCGTTGTGTACCGGCTTTACCTACTTTGATAGTCGTAGTGGTGTTTATACAAGTTTCCTGTTATCTTTGTGCAGTAACTAAGTAAGTAAATCTTCGAAAAGACGATCATAGAAACCAACAGCAAAATTTTTAACACATGACGGGTCTGTCAAATTATAGAAAAAAACAATTGAATTACGTCTATGTGATTTGCATTACAGTTCCAACATGTGTTAAAGATACTACATGTTCCAAAAATAGAAACCCATATGGGCGCGACTGTTACAGCAGTGACAACTAAACGCAAAGGTTCTTCAAATACCTGCAAACATGAAAATTATTTCAACTATAAACTTAAAATGTAAATAAACCAAATAACGCTGATAAAATCAAGGTATTACACTCTTATTATTAAGGTTAAACAGCGGTCGTTCGGTACAAAGTGCACAGCTTAACTTTGTTTTTTTTTGTCAAGAAGTTAAAAGTGAAAAATATATTGGTCTATGGCAATTCACGCCAATAGTTCAGTATAATTAGATTTATAAATCAACAGTTTGAAATAAAATTTACAATTCGTCACGATTTTGTCCAAACAAGCTTAAAATGCTGTTTTAAGTTTATATATTTTTTACTTTTAAATCCTAAACAAGAAAAACAAAGTTAAGTTGTGCACTTTGCACCGAGCGACTGATGTTTAACCTTAAGGCCTTGTCAGCCCCTGACTCTCTAAAAAATGCAATTTTACATAATCTAGTTTGACCTGTTAGGATAAAATCCTGATACTTTAAATAATAAATAATATTGCTTTAAATAATAAGATTATATGTTTTTATTGGGAAATCCATCGCATTGAGTACTCTTGTTATTAATAGTGTGTGTTACTCAATCAGAAACAAAATTAAATGCACAAATATTTTGAAAAAATTCCTCGGGCCAGGACTTTAAAAAATATTGAAAATACAGTAGAATTTGAAAAATTAGGTTGGCATATTTGCAAAAAATTGCAAATAATACGCATAAAAAATGTTTTTCTTACTCAACAGTTCAATATGTTTTAATTAAATGCCTTTAATATGGTAACAAAGTCTTACAAGATTACTTTTTTTATTCGAGGTTTCGTTTTAAAATAATGAAAAAAAAAACCTACACATTAAATATATTTGCACATGTGGCCCCGTGACTTCATTACTTGTGTCATACGAAGGACCTAGTGAAAGGGATAGCGAGAATTAGGGGTTGACAAGGTCTTAAGACCTGCCTGCCTGACGATGAGAAAACGGAACCTGTACCGAACAACAATTAAGTACTGTGGAACTGAGTAAGATTTTTCATTACTATTCATATTATCAGTGGCAGTGAAATAAATTTTAATTAATTATTTAGTTAACTATGGGTCTAGTCAAAATCGTTATTAAATATTTTTTAATGCAGAACTGTTTGTAAAATCAATTTTACCGCACTCGTGTTTTTTTTTAATTTATTTACAGGAACGTGGCTAACTTGCAACCTTTCCTTGTGTACCATATAAAATGCATTTTTTTTTACTGTTGAATGGCTCTGGGGACTCCGTGGAGTCATCCCTTTTGAGCCAGTTATAATTTTAAGTTCACAAAGAAATTGTGGTTTTGAGGTATTTACGAGTACAAATTTGAAAATAATGTTTCGGGTCACTTAAAGGTTCGTGTATGCGGCGAAAGTCATTATTATTATCACATTCATTGCTCAGAGGTTATAATATACCTATAATTCTCTGTTACGCACACAAACAAATTTTGGAACGCATCCGCTCGCATGTAGCGCACGTCACAGCTCTATGACATGTTTTGGAACGTACCGTTTTTTCTGTCAGGTTGGCAATTTGCGTACACAGAAATAAAAAGAAAGCCCGCCTAAAGTTTATATCTGAGATTTAGAATATTTTTTGTTTGTTTGTTTCCTTAGAAAATCTGGAATTTAATTGATAAATCATTGGACTTAACCCCGCCCGATATACATGCAGAAGCTATAATTGCAAATGATAGGCTTTTGCCGCCAAAATCAGGAGTTAAATACCTGAATACTTGCGACAATTTTCCTAAGTGAAAACAAAAAATGCCGCATCATTTTCGGAAAACTTTCACTTGGCATACTTCAGTGAACTGGCAAAGAAATATAAACCATCTTCATTGTGATCTATAGGTACATTCAATGTTCAAGAGCGCCATCAAATATAAAAATTATAATAATTTTTTAAACTTTATAAATAGAACTTTTAAATTTAATTATTATTATTTTTTGTTTAATTATTTGTCTTTTATTTACTCACGTTATGCATTGAAAAACGTAGTATGATACACGTGGGTAAGGGCAATAACTTACTAGAAAAGTTTGAAACACTCACTACGCTCTTATATCAAATCGTCCTCGTAAGTTATTGCCTCCTTACCGCACTTGTAGCATAAACTACTATCAACAATATATCAATATCCGTAGTACAATTTAAAAAGCCCTTTGTTAAAGGGCAACAATTGCAGAATTGAGGCAGTAGGCTGCACAGAGCAGCTGGCCAGCCCTAATGAGGATGGTTGTGTATTTTCACCCCGCCAGTAGAGTGCGAGTAAACTGGCGACAGTTGCGATGCGATGAATACCGAGGAGGCTCACCGTACACAGCTACTGAGTGCAGCTCTACCCCACGTGATTACACGTTTACTTTAGCTTCATTATTCCGTTTACGTGCATGTTTTGCCTACAGTGTAACTGCAACCTGCTTTTACGCTGTCTACGTATATACGTTTACCTGCTTATACACTTTAGTATCTCGCAAACGTGTCGCTTCTGCATGAGTAAGAATGAAAGTTACGGTGGCCAAGTTATAGGTATGTAAGAGAGAGTGAGAGTGCGAGAGATCCCGGGTTCGAATTCCGGTACAGAGCTCATCAAATCCAGGTTTACTTTTCTCCTGCGTTTCTATATTGCAATGATGCAATATTAATTTGTATCTCCTGGCGATGGATAAATTGCGAGTGTAAAAAATACATGAATTTTAAAATAAAACTAAATAATCCAAACAAAAAGGAAACTGCATCCCGATCTTTGTAGCCAGAATGTACCAAGAAATCTGGTGCCATTACCTCTTTGGATTCCTTTGTCCGAGGTATGCCCTCTTGTCACCCAAGGCATTGACCAGGCGCAACTATTTAAAAAGACGCCTTTATGTGGTTTCCTGGGGGTTTCTGCACCAAAAGCTACAAACATGCATTCTTCTCTGATGTTTGCATATATCTACGCCACTTGACACCCTCTGCCATCATCGTTGCAATACAAGCCTTGACTGCGATCGCTTGGTCTTATGTACTATGTAATATGTATACGTCGTTAAACATGGTATATGTACCGTCACTATACATACGCACGCTGGACCGGTACCACCTTAAATATCTGCGTAGGATCATGAAGATCAGGTGATCTGATCGTATGTGAAATACCGAAGGTGGCATTGAGTATTACCCACAGAACATATTAATAAGGAAATTACCAGATGAGTCAGCAGTTTCGGTTACATACACGTCTCACGGATGTCAGAAAAGCGTGTGGCAAAGCATGTTTTATTCAGCCATGGCAAAGCACATCTTTTTATTCTGAACTAAAGGAGGGCAAGCGAAAGCAGGACGGCTAACTCCTCAGATAAAAAGATGTTATATAAAAAGGTGTAATGTTGAGCCCTAAAAATGTTAAGGATTGGCTGCACAGCGCCTAGGGGTGCAATTCTCAGTCTATCTAATTAGCCTTCTCAACCCCAAGAACCTGTTTTATCTGCTGAACTCCATACTTTTAGTTTTAGATGTCTCGCTTCGACTGTTTCTCCGGAATAGCCGCCCTGGACGCGAGCTTGTGCAGAGGCAATACGTTTCGAGGAGCAGTGGAAAACTGACCTCAACACTGAACGCGATGGGTTAAAAGCCCGACCAACCGCGGCCATTAACTTTAATTATGTAAATGGTATACACGTGTGCTCAGTGCTCACGGGGTTTAACTAGGGAGATCGGCTACATAGCCATCTTCGGGCGCACCAGCACCTTACCGATTAGGAGTCGAAGTGGTTGCCATGACCGAAAACGATACCTCCAAAGGAACAAGTAAATTTGCAAAATCAGTATAAGTACTAAATTCAATTCAATCCAATGGACCGTTAAATAAAAATATGACTCACTCAAATTCCTGTTCAGTACAGTAATAATTCTGAATGGAGGTAATAAAATTTCCAAATAGACTCACTTACTTACATTGAAATTAAATTAACATTGCAAAGTTTCACAGCCACTTCTACACGGCAAGCTAATGTTTCGTTTCTTCTGACAGATCTTCGGAATGAGATTCAATTTTGTTATTTATTGTAATTAATGTTCCTTGCAATAATTTCATAAACAATTTTATGTAAATATCGTGAGAATTACGCATCAACACCCGCGCCGAAAATAAATTATTTTAATATTTAAGCCGAGCGCAAAATAATGTTGTTGGTCGTTTGCCGGCGAGATTACGAACTAATTACATTACAAAACAAGCTGTTTGCGGGTAAATTATGCATGCACTCTCGGATCATTACCACGGCGCTGGCGGGGCCCAGGCGAGGCCGCGGGCGAGAGCTAATAGTGCCCAGAACGATACCACTCCGCCGATGTGATTACATTTAAAATTGATCGCGAGTTGCCCAATTGCATTTCTATCGAGGGTACGTGCTACACTTTTTCTTGTCTTAAGTAGAACGTTGGTAATGGAGGAAGCCATTCGAGACCAATTGGACGTAGAAATTTTAGAATTTATAAATTTCTACTATCGTCGAAATCTTGTTCATATACTTTTTACTCAATTGTTGTGAC
Organism: Ypsolopha sequella; assembly: GCA_934047225.1. NCBI lineage: Eukaryota > Metazoa > Arthropoda > Insecta > Lepidoptera > Ypsolophidae > Ypsolopha > Ypsolopha sequella. Next base: position 13,753,598 of record OW203985.1, read on the forward strand.
AGCGCTGTGAGGTTCAAAAGCTGGGTTTCATACACTTATCAGTGGTGGAGGCTCCATAGAAGCCGATTTCCACCGGCTTACCTTTCAGAAATATCTCCAACTACAACCAACCAATCCACCATTAATTATTTTAATGTACAATCATTTTTTTGTGCTCCTAACTAAGAATTACAAATAAAAGAAAACGCCGGGGCGAAACGAAAAGCAAATTTTCCGTACACAGCGGTGTTTGCACAAAATTGGGAGGTTAGGCCGATCCATTAACTAACCTTGCAACGTTGCCACGTTGGGCACTATTGGGCAGGCTCCCATAGTGAGCAATTTTTGTATCGGCTTACCAACGTCATAATTCCACCCACCCCTCGCCACTGACACTTATGCCCCTTTGTCACTAGCTTTAAGAGGATGGCATACCCTAGCAACTTTTTTTATTACCCGTCCAGCACAATAAGTCCTACGGCAAAGACTTTATTTGCTTGTCATAGAGGCGATTATATGTTGGCTCTTTGGCCTCTTTTTCTTGAACGCGTAATACTAGTGATCACGCAGCGAAACAACAAATTGGTGTGTTTTTAGCTAATACTGAAAAATTTTGTAGGGAAAAAAATATTGAATTTAGGTGATATACCTTTATATTTCTATTACCTATTTTATGAAAAAAAAATCAAGTTGATCTCTTAACCGCGTTCTTGAAGCGAACGTTTGATAACCAAAAAAAGAGAGGGTGCAAAACATTTTTTTTTTAGAAAAGTATAAATCTTAGTACATTGTTTATACGTTAAATCCCTAGAGAAAAGATTAATAAACTAAATATATTTTTTTCAATACAAGGAAAGTCCGAATTTCTTCAAACGAATCCTAGATAGACTGGAGTTGGTCATGCTCTAGGCTCAGGTACAGGCTTAAGTGACGTCAAAATTGGATGCCTAAATATTTAATAGTAAAAATAAATGTAAAAAGATTTTTAGAAAGTGTTTCAAATTCAAATAGTTTATTTGTAAAGTAGTTACACATAGGTAATACAATTTTTACAATTCAAATTTAAATATATAAAAATATATTTAATAAAATTGTGCCAGTGTGCCGGCTATATTAGAGCCAAAGGGCATAGCACGCGATGACGGCAGACGGCCCGACGGAATGACGCTCATTCCTTGGAAAAACGGGCGGTCACTGATATGGGACGCAACGTGCGTTGACACATTGGCACAGTCCCATGTCCAAGTGACCGCAATAAGGGCAGGCGCGGCAGCCGCAAAAGCTGAAGTTTTAAAAAGGCGCATATATGGAGCCCTTGGCGAGGGCTTGGTCGACGCTTCAGGTGACCGAAGGGCTGGAAGCTACTTTGGCCAAAGAATTAGTTTGGCCATTCAACGTGGCAACGCCGCCAGCCTTTTGGGCACCCTTCCTAACGACGGCAGCGATCTGGCCAGCATTTTCTATTTATTGTAATTGTTTTAGGTTTATTTGTTAGATTTTTTATTTTTAGGTCATCTTTAGTTAAGTTTTTAATGTTATTTAAGTTTTTAGGTAAGTTTTTCTGTAATAGAAGCTTGATATGAATAATAACTTATTTTGTTTAAAAATTTAATAAAATAATAAACGTACATGAATTAAATCAAACTTATATTATTAATATTTAAGCATATATTTAATTACGCAGCAATGTATATATGATTAAAATGATAGGTAAAATATATAATTATACACTACATACTAATTGGTTACATAATATATAAATGCATGCCTAACTCGGCCCATTCGATTAGTCTTGCTAAGAAGAAGGGCAAAAAAAGCAATCTGCAAAACAAAGACTGCGTCTATATCCAAAGCTCGACCCCACAACAGCATAACGTATGACGTAACTAAAATAGACTAATCTAGCAGTATCTACATCAGTAATTTGCCTTATGCGTCTAACAGCGTATGCGGCTGAACTAAGTCTACCACAGAAGGCTTCTATATGGGGACCCCACTGAAGACGAGAGTCTATCGTAATGCCTAAAAACTTAGTTTCATTAACTAAATCCAGCTTGGACCCCTGCAAAAGCAAATTTACATCCTTTTGAATAACATTTGCTAACTTAAATTTTACACTTTTTGTCTTTTTTGCATTTAAAATAAAATTATTTCCAGTGAACCAATCAAGAATCAGTGATAGAGTTTTATTCGCGTCGTCAATGATATCTTTATGTCTATTGAAATTAAAAATATGTGACGTGTCGTCTGCGACTATTCTCAGGTAGTCTTTAACTAAATAAGGAAGGTAATTTATGTAAATTAAAGACAATAAGGACTCTTATATGGAATGTTTTCTCAGCTTTGTATAGATTTTAAAAAACTCTTTCGCCTCTTCCACATCCGTCAATCTAGTCATATAAGCTCTTCAAAATGTATCAATTTATCTTATACCTCCCACTGAAAAAAGTGTTCAGTTAGAAATTCCTGTGCCCAAGATGGCACTACTGGTATCGGAGAGCGGTCGGGATTAGCGGATCAGTCCCGAGTTGAGGGTAAGCATCGGACAGTCCCCCGAGCGGCCGGGGTCCTAGAGACACCCTACTCTGGTGCCCGCGGGCCTGAGATAGGGAGTAGGTTTAGGGTTTTCAGAGATTCATACAGATTTATTACCCCAAGTGTGGCGATGCGATGGGTTAAATAAAGGTTAGTTGATAAACATAATCGTTATTATTTGTTATTCGTTATTTCTTATTGTACACAAAATATTTAATTACACACGTAAACATTAAAATTAGTGTACAGCGGCGAACTTATCTCTATGAGAGATTTCTTCCAGCAAACCGAAAAAAGAACAGCAATACACAAAGAAAAGTAATCATATGTGTACAAACTCAATACTTACTACCAAATAATAAACGAAAACACACTAATTTAACTAACTACAAAATCAAAATACATAGATATAAATAAATAATTAATAAAATACATATAATAATTACACTTACATGTTCTAAGACAGCTATCAATTAAAATAAATATGAATACATATATAAATAAATAAATAATTAATTTTAATATAAATAATTATATTAAAAAACTCAATAATTCGTTAAATGCTCTTTTAATTTCTTTTTGAATGAGGAGATAGTTACGCACCCTCGTACAGTATGCGGAAGAGAATTCCATAACTGAACAGCTTGTACAGTATAGGAGTTCCCAAAAGCTCCTGTATTATGGGGAGGTATTTTTAGAAGCGAGGCAGTATGTGACCTAAGTTGCTTAGTTCTACTGAACAGAAAGTGAAAGCGCTCACGCAGATACTCAATGGTTCTATTATTTTAGGCGCTAAAAAAATGTCTAGTGAAAATCATATTATACGATAGTTCATTATGTTTATCAGGTGGTAGAGCTGATGCCGGGCTCGACTGTGAAGGTACCACCATCTTACTTGGAGACCCCCTCGAAGTAATTCGGGAGAGGTCCACCATGCCTGGGACCGATGGATTGCGGTATATCCTTATATGGAACAGATTGGTGACGGGCAGCGGCCCAGCGTCCAGCGTGTGTGAGTATGGGCAATTCTTCCAGGATGACCACCGGGAGTGGCAAAGTCCTGGAAAGGCTTATGTCCAACAGTGGATGAACTAGGCGGATGGACGGTTGGATTATGTAGATCACTGACCTCTAGCAATACTTGTAATACCTACTATACCCTATTTGCGAAATCATAATTCCTGTGACGTTTATTTCCGCCGCGACATTTGGGGTGTTGGCTATATTAAAATAGTCACTTTTGCTAGTCATGGTGAGGTCCCCAAATTCTGTTGGGGATTTCGTGGCTTGTCTAAACTAGCCCCTAATAGTAGTAAATAAGAGCAATCCAATGAAACGTCGCAGGAATTATGAGATCGCAAATAGAGTATAGAGATCAGTGATGTAGCTTCAAGATCTGTCAGTAATATATTTTCAAAACAATTTCTTTATCTCCACTCATCGTAAAATTCTGATCATGAACTGAAAATTAGTGCATAATGATGACATATTTTATTTACAAACTACATGAAAAATGTAATATGAAAACTCTAATATAAAAAATTGTACTGTTTTCATAACAAATTAATGATTTAAAAATCTTAGATAAACATGTTTAAAATACTTATTTTTGCTATTAGAACAATTTACACTAAGTGGGAAGGCAAGTAAAACTTAGCCCTTAAAGCCTTGTCTGAGGTTTTAATAGGCAATGGTTCGAATGATGGTCGAACTTTCCGGCCCTTTGTTTTAGATGTGCGGTGGACGAGTGGATTTTGGCGCCGTAATCTAGCAATGTAATGGCCAATAATGAGTAAAAATGTCTGACATCAGTGACACTGAGCAACAAAAAGGGCGAAAAATCTTTTACTTTTTCAAGAAAAGCTTACGACAAAAGTAGCCATGATTATATGAATTGAAAAATAGCTAGTTTATTAAAATTTCAAATTCAGTTCGAATTCAAATACCTTATTTTTTTTTTAATATATACATATAATACACTTTGTCGATAATAGTCGTTTATATAATCAAAATAGTAGTGTATGAAACTTCATATAACGAGGTGTTCAAATAATCTTGTGTAACTTTGAAAAAACTCGCTTCAGCCCGTTTTTTTTAACTCAAACTTGTGTTTTAATAATCTTAGTTATGCAACAGTTTCATAAACTTCTATTTCGAAACCCCGGTTATTGTAAAACGAGACGTCGTTAGACACGTATCTGAAGTATGCCGCGGACAGATAGACACCAAAGTTTTTTTTTTTTTTAGGGTTTTCATTTTGTCATGGAACCCCAAAATAGAAAAAAATACTACGCTCTCAATCCAAATGGTATTAAACTATGGAGATAAAATTGACATTCTGTTATCATATAATAATAATTTTAGAAACTAAAGATAAATAAAAACGCGTAGTTGAAGAAACAAAACAAATAAATTTGCATGAAGATCAACGAGATTGCAGCTCGGACTACCGAGCTAAGCAGGGGAGAGGGGTGGGGGGCGGTGCTTTCAAATTCTTACTACCAACTCAAACCGTCTTTACCCGACGGTCGTAATAAAAATGGCTTAAATCGGATTTTAACCACGAGTTCCTCGCCTTAATTAAATTGGATTTGTGGGCGAAAGAAATATACGTGAAAAAATCGTGTCGATTTTACGCAGTGAATGAGTTTTTGAAACCTTTTTAATGTAATCTGATTATTCTGCTGCTTATATACTTTTGATACTAATGTAAAGAAGATGATTTTATTATATTTCCAGAATGATTTGTCTAATTTTATTGTCTATGGAATAAACAAAAGACCAAAATCAAGAATTTAAACCCGCAGAACATTTATACACTTTTACCATACATACGCGAGAAAAAAGATACACTATCTACCATTTAAAATTGTAAAATCGGGCGCCATGTAGCCGGAGGCGCGAGTCGTGTCGCATCCGAAGGAAACGCACGCGACAGGAAGTCGCAGCTGCTACGCGTGCCCCGACGCGCTCCGTAGCGCTACGAGCTGCTGTGTTTGAAACACCACCGTGCTCTACGTGGGTTCAGGTATTTATTTGTACGATTAAGTCTCCAGACGTATATATTCGTTGGCATAACGACTTAGCGTGATAAAATAATTAACTTTGGTCTAATTAATATTATATCATTGCAGTATAGAAACGCAGAAAGAAAAGTAAATCTGGATGTGAGGAGCTCTGAACCGGGATACTCCTCACATCCAGATTTACTTTTCTTTCTGCGTTTCTATACTGCAATGATATAATGTAATTTATATCTCCTTTGCGATGGATAAATCGCCAAGTGTTCAAACATAGAAATTTATTTCTGTCATAGTATCTTTTGTTTGTTACGAATAAATCGTTGTACAGTAATAATATGTATGGACTAGTTCCTTATTACAGTTATACCTGCATTTAGAGGAACGGGTTAGTAGTTGTTAGGGTTCCGTACTTCATTATAGGATTACTTTTATCCATCTGTCTGTCTGTCTGTCTATCTGTCGGTGTGTGAAGGCCCTTTTTCTCAGGCAGGCCTTATTAAGGCTTCATAATGCTGTAAAAAGTTTCTAGTTTAATGAAGCAAAGATCCGGTCTTTTAATAGTACATTGTTCACCGAGGGAAGAAAGGGGAAGATTACCAACGAGGGTGTAGTTGGTACCAACGGGTTGGGAATCGCACTTTCTCCCGAGTGATACATAGTGCTTTATACTTCACCTGCGAAGAAATAGTATAATTTTACTTTTAATCAAGATACAATAAAAGAAACCGACTGACTCGCGTGCGATTATCACTTTTTATTTCTTTCCTATTTTTTATTATGTACAGGAAAAGCAAGTGGCCAGTATCATTTTTCGAGTTTTATGTACGAGTTCGCAAAATAATACTGGCCACTTGGCCACTTGCTCATTCCTTATGTTATTTAAAAAAAACAGCACGTTAACAATGGATTTACATATACTTTTTCTGCCCACTCAAGCACGTTAACAATGAATTTTCATACACTTTTTCCGCCCGCATATTTGTATGACAGTAATGACGTATTTTCTGCATCGTTTTCAAAAAAGTAAGAAGGTACTTTCCAAGCAGGTGTAGTATAAAGCATTTTTTCATACTACAAATTTTGCTCACCGAATGGTCAATAGTATTTTGTGCAATTGTAACATAATGTGAGACATGGTTCGTTCGTTTTGTAATAGTTTTGCATGAGTGTCCCAATGTCTAATTATGTTTGGTTGCACACAATTCTTTATCTAAGACAATTTCACGAAAAATGGTAAAAGGAACACTCGCCGTCATATGTCGTGATACCTGAGACAGATAGTTTACAGTTTTACAGTTTCTAGTAACCTATTATTTTTATTATGTTCTTTCTTATGTGCCTATATAAAGAAATAGACTACATGAGTGAGACAGACTATTATTGCTTGTGATTGGTTCTCTAGCGGTAATATTATAAATTTGGCCAATCACAGCGCAGAAATGCGGTGCTATAATGTAATATTTAATGTTAGTACATTTTTAGTACTTATAAAATGTTAGTACTTATAAAACCGCTTTTGATGCTGTAATTACCTTATTGTAGTATGGGGGTAGATAAAATACATAGGATCATTTCCCGATGATCTACAATCCTTGAAATTTTGTACGAAGGGAGTTCTTTTGCTCAAGTGAAGGAATAAATCCGAAAATCATTGATTACCAATGATTACTTATCAACTTATATATGCAGCTTTTTTACATGCTCATGCATGAGATGAAATATCAATACAGAAAACTCTAGGCATGAATCCTACATGCTCTTGACTTTTTTTTAATAGACATCTACAATTGTTTGAGTTGATATTAAATATTTAGAAGTTTTCTACGTTTATTATACAGATATTTGTGTCGACTTAGTGTTACACGTTTTAACTTGTTTGACAGGACTAAACTTAATTTAAGCGTTCTGTCTTTTTCTTTCTGTATCGAAAAGGTAAAGACAGGACGCTTGAAATTAGTTTAGTCAAATTAGTTTAGTCCTGTCAAATAAGTTAAGTCCTGTTACACCAAATCGACACCATTGTGGTCTCACAAAGTGGCCCGAAATCTAAAAAAGATTATTAGGTTTTAAGGAATAAAATAGTGGTAAAAATAAGAAATCATAAATGACTTAGCTGAAAACTCGGATGACGCCAGGGAGAACCTGAAATTACAGAAAATGTATATGAAACATTATACAGTACTAAAAGAGAAGGGTTTCTTAAACTGGGGTCCATGGACCCCCAAGGGGTCCGTAGCGTGAATGCTAGGGGTCCGTGGCATGATGTCTGGTACCGAACGCCGCACAGCGCTATTGTGTCTATACCGCGCTAGTGCAAAATGAAAATATGTATTGATACTATCAATATGAATAAAACATTAGGCTATATAACATTTTTATTTACAATACAAAAAACTTTACAAACAAACCTTTGTTACTTTTTGGTGACAAGTGGAAGTAAGTATTGTTTTTCGTGATTGTTCGTGCTCGATTCAACAGAAATGTAAGTTTAAAACATTATTATTGAATTTATTTTTTTATTTATTAAAAAGTAGTAATTGCTTTCTGTGTCCATAATTTTTTGAAATTTTGCAAGGGGTCCGTGACTACCAAAAGTTGTAATAGAGCGAAGTGGAGCGAGGAGGAGCGTGTTAGGTTTATATGTAAGTAAATTTGAGAGCCGAGCAAAACGGAGCGGAGGAAGCCAAGGGAGCAAGAAATATGATACATATACGTGCGTTGAGATGGGGCTGTATGGGGAAAATGTAAATAAAGCTGGGTTTACATTTAAGCTAGTTAGAAGTAGAATAACTAGTAATTGAGGCCAAAACTGGCCCAAAGCTAGTAAATGGTTGTAATGCAGAAATCATCCCCATATTGACATATTTTAAGTAATTAGGCAAAATATTTTTGGCAACTACGCCTAATGAGCCCGTCTCCTACACGAATTTTTTTAATACGATCAAATGCCTTTAAAAAGCTAAAATAATTTTTTCACCTCACAAGATCAAAAAGCGCGCCTTTGTTGCTTAAAATTAGTAAGCCAAAGTCAATTTTGCTCACCCAGTGAAGAAAAATGTTTTGAATTACGAACCTGTGAATCGACATTTTGAATTTCATTGGCTTACGAACGTTCAGCAACTCCATAATTAACTGCCCAAGGTAAAAAGGGATAGCAAACATCAGCAAGGTGGCTATCTCTTTCAATCTATAGGGATTCCATACACTTTGGGAGGAATTACACACAATTCCATACATTTACAGCACGCAGCCCTGCAGCTTGTCGGATACCATAGACAAAGTAAACTTCTCGTAATCTTGTGTATAGCCTCTACATCAGCCCTGCAGCTTGTCGGGTATAAGATAAACTTCTCGTAATTCTGTGTTTAGCCTCCCAGGGTGTATGGAATCTGTACCATAGACTATGGACTCCGTATAAACTAATGAATTTCTACCGGAAACAGATAGAGTAAAACGCCCGCGTGATGATTTTGTTTATTTGCGTTTCCGATCGGTTTATTAGAGAGTTTCCGATTTTTGACGGCTTTTGGGATTCAATTAACATTCCTTACATTTTTTTTCACGTGCCATATTTTTTTATGGTGCATTATTTAAAGAAAAAAATAATAATTATTTTAAGTTAGTTCAAAAACATAGTGTCTTTAGATCTTGTGTTTTCTCGCTAGTGAGGTGAAAAGTTGTATGTGTCAACCAAGAGTAAATTTATTTTATTTCTTATGCCTTTGAATCCCTCACCACGCTCAGGATTCTAACATAGAATCACTTGCCACGCTTGTGATTCAATTAAAGAATCCTTCGCTTGCTCGAGATTCAAACTCGGCACTCGCAACAAAAAAAACTTTATCTATATCTCTCATTGATATCTCAAAAAATTACAAGGTTATTGGCAATCAAAGTGAGCTTAACGTCATGTCTCCTGACGTCATTTGACACGATTCCATACTAAAAGTAATAAATATTGCTATCGCTAACTTCGGTAGAAGTTTTTCAAAAATTTAAATAGTTTCGTGCTTTGCTATAACTAATTAATCAGTTACTATAAAAAATATACTGATATTTCACTACAGGACACGCGTCCAAACCAGAAAGCAGTGCTTTCATTATGTTGTAGTAACATAAGTAACTATCTATATTGTTTGGCACAGTTGAGACGTGAATATTTATATATATATAGATATATGTACAGGGTGACTGGAAATTGCTCTAATTCCTCTCGTGGAAGTAAACTATGATTAATTTGGAGTGATTTGACCCCTATCACTTCGGGGTCGCAAATCCGCCATTTCCGATTTTTTTTTATTTTTATATTCAATTTTAATTCTTTGTTATCGTGATTTTAGACATGCAGCATAAGATTTTGCAATTATTTGAGTGATTTTTAGCTTTAAGGAGATTGATCAATCAGTAAGCTATCAGTTCATGCCAAATTTCAGGCCAAAAACAACAAGATTTTTTTTTGGCGTTTTTTATTTGCCAAATTTCGCAATTTTATAAAAAAAGTAAAGAATGTCGATTATCTTGAAAATTACAGATTTGCGACCCCCAAGTGACAGGGGTCAAATCACTCCAAATTAATCGTAGTTTCTTCCCACGAGATGAATAAGAGCAATTTCCAGTCACCCTGTATATCTTATTGTTTTAAACAGTGTTATAACGGAATAATATTATAAGGTATAGAATTACGGCAACAGCTGTAGTAACGGGGTTTTAATTATCACTTACAACGTCTTTGAGCGGTGGGAAATTACACCCATAAACCATTTAGAACAGAGAATAAACGATCCAGGAAACCATTTATTAGAATATTACTTACTGGCGATTTCCTTGCAACAGCTTCGTGTAACGGAAATGCTGAAAAAAACCATTCGCTCCAATATTTTTTAAATTTTTACCACTAAAACTACTGATTAGAACTGTATGCGAAGATTTTTGCTGCTAACGTATTTGCGTTAATTTTTTAATAGATAATTTATTTACACTTGTAATCTTTTACAGTTTCAGTTTAAAATTTTAAACTTATATATAATAATAAAAGTAATAATAATATATTGTCACGACATGAATCCTCGAGCAGTTGTCAGAGGTGTTCCCGAGACTGAGTATACTTTCATACAAACACATATGTTGGAAATAAATATCTTCTTTATCCTCTTTAACTAGTTTCCTTACAAGTGGGTGAATTCATCCAGCGTAAAAATAGACTTCTATTATGATATTTTTGTCTCGCATTAAACAGGAATTAGAAGGGCTTCAGGTATCAAACACGAAGCTGACCAGTTGGTCTTGGTAAAAAATAGGGAAGAGTAAAAACATTTTTTTCCCCCCCAATATCTGTATTTTAATTGTTGATAGTTTCCATCGAATGCCGAAGAACATCGTCCGGTCAACGTCAAATTAAAAGCGGTCGTAATTAAATGAAAAGCCACTTGCTGGTGAATAATATTATCCCTCGATTAGCATTCAGGGGTTGATTTTTAAGACTGTGGTGGACAAAGTGATGCCCTCTCACCTAAATTTTTATCAAAACTGTATTTTTATGTATTTACAAACTCAATAATAATATGTCACTGTGTTTTATTTTATTATTTTTATTTTATTTTATTTTAAAGCACTTATTGTAGGGATTTAATGTAAAGTAAACTTGAAATGTATTTGCTTACATATTAATAGATATACATTTACCAATGACTATACATTTGATAATATATTTTTATTTTCTTGAGGTTTTTAGGTTAAGTTTTTTTTATTTTAATGTTATATGGCAACATTATCTGCGGTGGACCTTCTGTGCAGGCAATAAAGCATGGACCCTTTGCTCGACCCGTCACTCTTCCCGGGAGATTTCTTCTTGGGGAATAATTTACGTTGATCGCCCAGAAGGGGAGTGTTACTGCCTTGCTGAAACTTTCAGCTTTCACTCAGAACGGCTGTGATTCACGCCGCCTTAACTTCCCTAATAAATTGCATTCAATAGAATAGTACGAATGCTAATGATTGTTTCTTAACTTTCCAAATTAAAACCTTCTTTAGAGGTAACAATTTAAATTTTACCCAAAATATACGGACAGTCCCTAAAATTGCTTTCAATATAATGGTTGCAGCCACAAAGTTAAGCGCATATTTAAAATTAATTTTTGAGTGTACCATGTGTTTAGCAACTATTTTTTTTATCTTGTTGCATAACGTCGACAGGGGATGTATGAGGGGTGCGGGAGGCGAAGTGCTGAGCTACGTGTCGATGGCTATGAATAAAGCCTTTGACGCCTTTTGCCGCATTTATTTGCAGCGGCACACTTCAATTTCAGTTTACACGCAATCTCAACCAGGACCGTGTGCACCGCTTTGGGTAAATTCCAAAGCGGCGCTTGTGTTACGCAAAAAAAGCTTGCCCATGTCAAACAGACTTCACAGAAATGTTTGATGCATTTATCGCGTATTTTAACGTGTCAACATTTTGGTTTAATAAGTAAAACTGGGCCTTTGTGTGGTAATTTTACAACGAAAAATGGCCGTGAGTGTATAATACATTGTATGTGTTGAATAAGTTTCATCAATTCCAATTTCATCAATTTCAATTCCATATTTTGTATATGGAATGTGATATTGACAATTGTAATAGACACTAAAATGAAATGAAATTCAAACCATTTCCCTCAAATGTTCTCTTTGTATTTGTATTTATATTTGTCCTGATCTACCTATTCTATGTACTTTTTGCTCTCAAAGAGAAATGCATTTTTTTATCAAACAAGCACAATAAGGTGTTAAATGACACACATTTTAAGCTTTCCCTTTTAATTCTCTGACCCCAAGCTTGACAAGGACAAAAATACGATTACCTATACTAAAATACATAAAACTGTAAAAAAACAAAAGTGTTACAGTTTTTTAACACAATGAAAAGGAATCATGTAAAAATGATAATTGCATCATTAAACACAACCAATGCATGGCCCTCGACCTCTGTCCTATAAAGTTTGTTAACAAGGGCCGGGTATTTAACATTCGGGCCGAGCCGCACCAACGCCCCGAGCTGTCTTGTTAGGAAAAAACGAGAGCCTCCCTAGCGATCCATCAGACATGAAAGATGGCCAAGGAGGCAACCGCCTTTAAGTACTTGTTCATCCACGGTAAATGTACTTCTAAATTATATAAAAGGTGATCACCGAACAATGACATCATTTAGATCATGCTTACATAGCTTAGATTTATTAATCCAAAAAGATAAGCAAAAGCAACTAAACAACATATAGGTACTCCCCAAAAATTTTTTCCTATATAGTCATTTTAAATTAAATTTCTGCTGTTCAAGCTCCCTCCTTTTAAACGATTTTGACGGCCATGACGCCACAATAAGAACTGCCTATCTATAGGTAGGTAGCCTTCAGTGCTGTCGTCCATTCGGTCACTGTCTTTATTCTATACATTTTCTTTTTACAACTTTGCCTCAATAAGAGGTGGACAAAGAGTACCCGATCTCATTTATATAGGTTTGGTTTTTTTTTATAAGTTTATGAAAGTTTATAAGTATGTTTATTCTGATATAAGTTAGCTACTTAGCGTAATCCGTACATATGTATGTCGTGGGCACATCGTAGAATTGGGCAGCTCGTAGAATTGAGCAGATCGTAAAGTATGATATTGAAAATTTTCACCAAAATTCAAAAATAGGTGCGATGGCGAGCGGAGCGAAGTGGAGTAAAGTGGAGCAAGAAGGAGCGTGTTAGATTTACATGTAAGTAAATTTGGGGAGCCGAGCAATGCGGAGCAGAGCAAGGCAACATCTCTAGTTTTCAGACAGATCATGATATGCCCAATTCTACGATGTGCCGATGAAACATATACGTGCGTTGAGGTAAACCTAAACTATTAAAGATATTTAAAAATAAAAACTGCATTCAAAGCTTTTTGAAAAATTACTTACTTTAGCGGAGAAATAAGCCCACGCAATGAAAAATCCCTTTGATTTGAAGCAAGTAAGTAATTTTTCTAAAAGCTTTGAATGTAGTTTTTATTTAAATACAATTCAATACAATCGATAACGAGAGTCATTTGAGCAAATTTCTCGACCTGTTATAGTATTAGATTTTCCCCATACTGCCCAGGGACCAGCTGCAACATCTTAAAGCGCTATCCTGTATAGCTTTATGTACATTTTCTTTTGCAACGGAAAGCTATTAATATCTTAGAGTTATGTAAAATCAGAGTTTTAGTTGACAGGTATATAAGAGGAAAATTATTAATCGGGCGAATAAAAATATAATTTGTGACTTCAGGTGTCCGGAATAAATACCAAAGCGTGCGACTAGAAGAATAAAATGCCAAATATGTGTTGTATGTATATTCTCTGCCAACTTGATACAATTTAAAAACTAGAGGAGGTTTGTCTTTTCCGTCAAAAGATGTGTTCGATATTTGTTTTGCGAAATTTGCGAAATGATAGTAAGAAAAGTTGTCAAAGAAAACATTACGTTATATAATGAAAAACACCATACGTATATACTTACAAAAATACTATTATTTTATTTTATTTATTTATTTATTTATTGTTCCTTAAATTATTACAAATCTTATCCTTAAATAAGTATCTAGACAATACAGAAATATTTCGTAAGAATTATTCCGATGGTACTTATACTAGTGTTAACTTAACACTGTACTATAGATACCAACGTATTCCACCATAAATATCTCTAAACACAATTTACATTTTGAGATTTAGCTTATAAGGATAAACATAAATAAATTTGGTACATGTAAGTACCTGAGAACAAATAAGTCTTAAACAAAATAAAGAATTGCCAGTTTGCTCACAGTTAACAGAAAGAAATGTGATTTATGTATATAATTAAATGTGTGTACTAGAAAAGTTTGTTGGCAATGACAATGTGTTTGTAAACTTAGAAATTGAACACGCAGTTGCAGGAATACAACACAAGATTCGTCTTGTTAAATAACGGGTGTCCCATAAGAAAGTTTATATTTGTTTAGCTTCCTGCGTGAACGCAACGAATCCGGGAGGCGCGGGGGATATGTCAAACAGTAGCCTGGCTTCTGGGAATTTAGACACTATAGAGGTTTTCTCGGGGGTGGACCGCGCGTTCTGTGTGTTAACATTTTACAAATACACTAAAAACGGTGATTCAATGAAAAAGCACGGAGGTAATTTTGCAGTCATTGTGGTTTGTGTAACTTAAACGATGCGCCAAGTGTTCTCCTCATTCGAAAATGGTTTAAAAAGTTTAAAAAGACCGCTTTAGCACTTTTTAATACATTTTCGAATGAGGAGAACACTTGGAACACATCATTTCAGTTACGTAAACCACAATGACTCCAAAATTTTCTCCGTTCTTTTTCGCCGAATTACAGTTTTTAGGGTACTTGTAAAATCCTAGCACACAGAACACGCGGTCCAACCCTGAGAAAACCTCCATAGTGCCTAAATTCCCAGAAGCCAGGCTATCGATTGACATATTCCCCGCATCACTCAGATTTTTTGCGTTTACGCAGTAAGCTAACGAAGTATAAACTTTCTTTTGGGACACCTTGTATATGGGAGAAAAATATTTGACTATTCGATTTCACCACATTTTAAAATTAAAGGGGCTTTCAAGAACCTCTGAAAGTAAAAGGCAGGTATATAAAAAATCAACCCTACATAAGGGATTTTAACAAGCAATTGGCCATGATCACCAGGAATAAAATGAACGCCTAACATAAAGATAGTAAGTAAGCAACTTCAAATATAACAGCTGCCATTCACTTAAAAGCTATTATAAAATTGTTATACTGATCAATGGTACCGAAATTACACTTTTGTCGACTTCTTCCTTCCTTAAACATGCAATGTGTTCTCTAGAAGTCAACGCCGTCATATTAATTTTATATCGTAGGAAACTTCTAGATAATTTGTTTCAGGAAGAAGAAAGTTTCAACACCCGTTTTCTAAATAAACATTTTCAAAACACACAACTTTAGGCTTCTTCTGGTAGGAAAAGTCTGAAGAATTTTTTTGAAATACGCGTTGTTCACGCTACACTACGTTACCAGCGTGACGTTCGAACATGACATGTGCATGACTAATATCGCGGCGCTGCGCTGGCGCCACCTGGCGACACAATAGACTCGCGTGCTGCCAACCCGCGGTTCACTCACTCTCTTCGGCTCGAGACGCCTCCGCAGGCGCACGTCTGCGCTCGCGCGGCCGGTATGTTTCGTCCGAACTCTCTAGAGAACGACACATGTGTACACATTCGTGCCGCCGATACAAACAATCTCGCGTATTCACCGTGTCTTGTGAACATATAAGTGCTGTGTATTACTTCAAGACATCCAGCTCATCACTGCCCAAAGCGCCAGCATCAATCAGCCCAACGAGAGGAGACGACACGCGGCGCATTTCAGCCAGCACATCGAAACATTCCAACCAGGTCAGCGCACCCACATTGTTCCCCACAATTTTTTCTTCTCTCGTGTCAACCCATCCATCCTCTTTCATCATCTCTGCATTTCTGTAGCCAGCGGCTACACGCGTAATATCCTTAAGACAGAATAAAAAATAAAAAAAATTATAATCATTAATATTTTCAAAATTCCTTTCATTCTGGAAGCAAGCATTTCATTCAAGGTGCAAACTGTATGAAAAACTTTTAATAATAATTAGAGTATCCAAAGCAATGGATTTCGCTATAAAAACATATAATCTTAGTTAATTAGAACTGTGAATTTCTTAACTGTCTGAAGCAACAGGTAATGTAGCGACGACAGCGCCATCTGTTCGGAATGAACAAGGCGTAAAATCACATAACGCCGCCGTCGCGTGAGCTTTTAGTATGTGCATTACTGGCTGGTATATTTACAAAAATTTGGTGTACAGGTATAGTGGAAAATTCGTCGGTCCAGATGAAAAGCTTTCTGACGCAATCGGTAGCGAGCAAGTCATGTAAGCAGAAGGTCGCAGATTCAAATCCTGGCCCCGGAATTTTTTCAAAATGTATTTTTCTTAAAATTTGTTTCTTATAATAATTAGAGTACCCAAAGCGATGGATTTTGCTAAAAAACATATCATTTTTGCAGGTTCTTATAAAACCGGTTTTGATGTTGTATGGGAGTAGATAAAATAAATATATAATGTAACAAAATTATAGAAAAAAAAAGTTGTTTGAATTTGAAAAGTATGCTTTGTACGTTTACCATGAAAGATAGATTGTTCCATGAATTTATCCAACAGCATATTTATGTATATCCATTAGCGGACAGGAGAATCATGATAATATCACCCAAACCATAACTCACAGCAAGTGTTGTGAATACGACCCAGGATATTGGTATTTAGCTCTAACAACCCGAAAGCTTTTATCATGACACCATAAAGGAGAGTGCAGTGGTCGATGCAGGTTTGGCGTTAATTCTTGTTTACGGCGATTCGCTTTTAGTGCCCTTGTTGAGTGAGCTTTGAGCGAGCTTTAAGCGTGGCAGCCTCGAGCGGGGGCTACCTACACGCTTGTTGCTGGATCAGACCCTAAATTGCTCTAAATAAGCAAACAATCACGTCCAATTGAGTCATTGCTCATTAATCCCAGGGTTTTCTTACTGGACTAAATTCCATTACAATTTTGGTCTTAATTTAACATTTCCCCCTTTTCTTTTGGACGATGGAATTATTTTTTGTTTTTAAGCCGTGATTCATTATTAATTTATAGTAGAAAATCACCCTCTTACTGTCATCGAGGTGGAAAATAACGGAAGTATTTATAAGAATAAGACGGTGTTTTGAAGAGGTCGAGGAAACGATTAATCATTCCGTTCTTTCATGGAGCTAAAGGTTGGGAGACACGATTGTTCTGTAACAGCTTGTTCTTTTGTTATCAAAACATAGCCTTAAACTGTGTAAAAAGCTGATGGAATATTTCCGAGCGCTGTGCTCAACAAAATTGTTTGAGTGTACTGTTAGAAGATGCCTTCGAATAATAGATGCCGCGATGCGCATTAATATTGAGGCAAATCGTATTAGGACCGTCTAAATGCCGCGATAATATCATATTGTTTTGAAGCTCATCGTCCGTGCTTCCTCCCGTGCTCCAAGGGTTCCGTCCTCAGGGACGACCGAAGGCTCTGAATATTCATAGTATTATCACAAACCGACTCGCAGAACTGAGCATCGTCTTAAATTCGTAATGCCTCTTATTGTGCGATTAATGCCGCTCCTGTAACTACGCTAATGCACCCTTTCGGAAACTCATGAAATACTTACAAAGATGGCGAAGTTTTTAAGGGGACTAATTGGAATATCGGCACTTCTGGAGTCGTTTTGACTACTTTCAGTATGAAGCTACTAGTTTGATAAATTAATAAAACATTTTTGGAACCTTTTTCTAGACTTCTGTAATACAGAAACGCGATTGAAAATCTTTCACTCGATAGAAATAATAATTGAAATGACACTGTTTTTCAAAGGTTGACAAATAGAAGTGACATGCAGACCTCAACGATATTTTATTAGACAGTTTTAAACAATATCTTTAATTCCGTAATGGGACATTTTGCTAGCTATTTCTGGTTTTTTATATAATAAAAAAAGCTACTTTTGTCTGTTTCGGCCTGAATCCGTCACTCTCTCACTGCGCGTTTTTCCGCTTGGAGTGACAGTGACCGATTAAAACCTAATTTTTCGCCTTAATCAACTAATAAATTCGCATTACGTAGTATGAGTAAAACCACACATTACATTTAATAATAATAATAATAAAGCCTTTTATTTCCCAAACAAGTAAATTAAACAAAAAAGTAAATGGGATGACGGCAGAGGCACCTGCTGTCGGATGGAGGAGGCTTTTGCCCAAAAATGTGGAATCACATTACGCTACAACTAACACTAAATATTTCCTGGTGATTTTTTTTGAAAAAATAGAAAACTATTAAAACCACCAATAGAGACGGTATTTCAAATACCACTGGTATTTTACCAGGTGTACATAAATAGGAATAGGCGCTTCCAGATCGGGTGTTATTGGAAGTAGCATTTCAGTTGTAATTGTCCGCCTGATTTCCCCCGAGAGACGGAGAGTTTTCTCCTCGCACCCCACGCCCCGCAACCTGCGGTACCTGCACAGGTGATCACTCGGCCGCAGCAAACAATACCTGACTCATAAGAAATTTAAACTACGAGAATACTCGTATTAAATGTCTATAATACCTCACATTGCTTCGCACAATCCTCTGTTATACTAACAATACTACACCATTACTCTGAATACATGGTAAAGTTATGGGCTAATGCTACGAATGTAGCAAAAACATTCAATTTTCTCGATAGGTAAAAATTTCAAAGTTACCTCCAAACCGTTAAATAAATCGCCGGTATTCAATTAATACTTTAATTTAGATCATGAAACTTTGCTTAATAATTGATCTGAATGTTTTACATTTAAAAAATACCATTATTTTTCACCGTAAAAAAAGATTTTGTGGGTGAAACACGCGCTTTTTGAAAGTACGCGATGCTCGGTTGTTGTAACGGCCAAGGCTCAGAACGCGCATTTTTAAACGATAATAAAACGTCATAAAGTTCTTTTCTACTTGATCCAAAATGACGTGCTCGATGTCAGGCAGGTACTGTAGACCCTTAAATTACGACAATGTCAATACAATAAATATAAGCAGAATATAACTATAAAAGTGTTTGCTTGTTGCTTGATTGTTTACGTAGTGTTGTGTGTCTAGCAGACCGTGGTGCCTCGTATGATGTTGTTTACTTGTTGTTTTCTACAAAGTAATAGCAAATAATAAAATTAAAGATATTTGACGCATTTTGTCTTTATATTTAATTTATGTGTATTTGTTCATATATATTGTAGAAGGAAAAACACATTTAAGGGATGTTAAGATATATTTCGACCATTGGCATGATTGGCATCAGTTTAAATTAAAAAACTATAAATTACTTCTAAAGACATGTTACAAAGTGAAAATTTTGTCACACAAAAAAAAGATGTAGTTGCACAATATAATTTATATAAGTTATACAAAAAATATCGTCAAACATAAAAGAGATATACGGAAACATTCCCTGAAACAAATGAGATTATCATCTATTAAACCTTCAAAAAGCATCAATATCCCACTTTATTTGAGCACATTTTTCCACGTCAAAGCTCCAAGCAAACTGTTGTTAATTCCGGCTAATATCCCGGCAACCTTTACACCCATATAAAGATGATGGATATCCACCATACACGATGAAATATGCTGTGTTGGTATACGCGCGTTTGCGTTACTCGAATACCTTTATATTACTCATACTTCCTTTCCTCGGCCAGAATTGAATATTTTAATTTAAAAATATTGGATTACTTTACTTTTTTAAATTGTAATTATAGCTTCTTACTTTATTTATATAATATCCATATTTACGTGAAATTAAAAGAATAGTAGACACGCAATAAAACATTAAAATTATG
Source organism: Ypsolopha sequella (assembly GCA_934047225.1). Classification (NCBI taxonomy): domain Eukaryota; kingdom Metazoa; phylum Arthropoda; class Insecta; order Lepidoptera; family Ypsolophidae; genus Ypsolopha; species Ypsolopha sequella. The sequence continues at coordinate 13,773,594 of OW203985.1, forward strand.
GTGGTGTTACTTGTATAGATTGAAATCAATTACTCAAAGCTGGCCGATAGCTTGGTAATGACCAAAAAAACAAAGTACAAAAATATATTAATAAATCTTTTAAAATATCCAACTATAATACCTGTCCGAAACACAAAGAGCTGTAAGCAATCGTCCTCCAACAAAGAAGTCCTCTATTTAGGAAAGAAATAGATTAAAAACGGAAACCATTTACGTTCTATCGCCACGATCAATCATACGCATAATAGCCCTCGTCGTTGAACACACGTACTTTAATAATTTGTCAAAAGTCGCGTTGTGCCCTTCTGCCGGTTATTCCCATCGAATCAGTGGTCCGATGCAACTACCAACGGATCACCCTAAATTATTCCACTGGTTGGATGCAAATACAAAATCTATGTATTTTTTCCCAACGGCTCACCCTAATAAAATGTGAGCTTATAATTATGAAATATATCCTCCGATAATTAGATGATTGTGTTTCGACTATTTTAGTCCTCTGAGGGTAAATTTTTATTTTTTTGTAACTAGTTTGAAAATTTACGATTTTTTTTTTCATTTTAATGCCCTTTATCATTTTTTCCTATCATATTTTTTTATGAAAAACTTATCACCCGTCAATTTCCGCAGGAACTCTATAAGAAATATAAAGTTTGATTAGTACAGAAAAAAAAGGGTTAAAAGGCAAAAAAAAAATGAAAAAAAAACGTAAATTTCGGACAGCGGAGATCACATAAAGTTTGACGCTTGCAGTACCAAATTAGCCCCTATAGTGAAGTGAAGTAATAGGTACAAAGTCCAAAGTGTAAAGATAAACGTGGTCCACTGTACAAAAAAAAATCACCCTCATAAGACACTGCTAAAAGAGTCGAAACATAATTAATAATTATTTAATTATCAGAAGATATATTTCATAATTCTAAGCTCACATTGTATTAGGGTGAGCCGTTGGGGAAAATACATACATTTTGTAGCCAGTTGCATCGGACCACTGAGCTGATGGGAATAACCCCTTCTGCCGGCACTTCAAGAGCTAAGCACCGCCCTCTATTGACGTTTTCTTGACTCTTATTCTTTATTGAAAATTGTTAAAATTGTTTTATTGACCTCGGTCGTAGGGCTAGGGAATCACAGTCACACATACACACACCACCCCTCACTCATTCACATACTATTCAAATCTACAAACCTTTTCATATTATATAAAAACTAAACATAAGTTGTCCACTATGAAAGACTCTTAGACTCTAGTCTTTAGGTATTCTTTTACTTAAAAGGACGCGCCAACCACCTGTAAATATATATGATTTTGTTATCGAAATAAATAATTTTGTATTTTGTATTTGTGTTATTTTTTTTTTCTAATATCTGTTTGTCTTTCTGTTTGTCACACTTTTCTCTGGAACAGCTGCTGTCAGCTTGAATATTCTATGTCATTATCGCTAAAATAGACCACAAACCTGATCGTGGCTTGGACCCATCTCACTGGTTGAGTTTATACTCCTCTACACTTGGTTCATTGATTTCTAATATTTTTCTTCTTTTGAAGTCTAAGGGTGCAAGAAAATGATCTATTTTGACTTCAAAGTAAATTATTTGATGGAGCGTTTTTTGAAATCCTAAGACGATACTTGTTTTTATTTTTGTTGCGTATCCTTAGAAATTGAGATAATTATATGTGACCGATAAATCCAAAAACATAACATAATAGGTTAATGAAATAGTAAAACTATAGCGATGTTCTAAACCTTAATATAATTGAAAAAGGCACAAAAGTGCTCAGTCGTGCACCAACTTCGCTGTTCAATTGCTGACCAATATTTATGATTCAAAAACCGTTTTCTGAACTGTGTTATTAAATTAAAAAAATCGAAAGACTTATTTGATCTTCAGTGACGTTTGCCAGAAATTTCCATAGGCATTTCTTGAACGTATAAAGGTGGAGCCGACCATTCGCCCTAATATGATGACGTCACTCCTTCTCAATACTTATAAAATCGGTTCAAATGCACGAAAAAATATATAATTGAAAATATGTATCTACTCTGATCTATTTTTTCCAAAAAAGCAAAAGAACATATCACATTAAAGCTCAAAATACAACCGGAATTGGCTCCAAACCCGCACTTGCCCGGTTTTATTGGAAATCCTGTCACTCACTTGTATAGGTAATTATGTTAGAATGCTAGATATCTCACCTCAGACATGCACTAGCACATAAGTCTAGAACTGGAGTACTTTTAACATGAAGTATTGTTAAATGAATCCTTACGTGTATAACAAAACTCAACTCCTGTATCCGTATGATTTTCGTGAATAATGATTTTAAATGCAATTCGCTTGACTTAAAGAAAGCTACACAGTATCATTTGCTGCAACATGAAATTCATTGTGGGACTCGCGACGTTGATCGATGTTTTATACAATAGGAAATAATAGCTTTAAGCTCTATCCAGAGAGCTCGGGGACAGTAATGAACAAAAACACTTGATACAACTTAATAGGTACTTCCTTCTTACTTCTGATAGTTCTAATAGGTTTAAAAGAAAGTTTTAATGGTATTTTCTAATAGAGATTATTTTATTTGAAGTTATTGAATGCGTTCTAATACTAAAAATCAAGTCTCTACCTACATAAGACGAGTTTTTGTTGTTTTGCTTTTGTAAAAGGAGAATTGCATGCGAATTCATTTCACGAAAAAATTTTGACCTTTACACTCAAGTATCATTAAGTAAGAACAGGTCTTATACAAATATTATCGTCAAACTTGACAGACTTAAGGTAACTACATATTTGGACATATACAAACCATTTGAAAATAGAGTTAATAAAATTCAAAAACAATGCGCTATTTTTTTCATCCCTGGATTAGAATTTATCGATTCAAGCGCATAGATCAAGCAAGCGGCAGCACGAAACCATTACGTTGTGTTGACACCAACGAATGCCTTTTTACATATTCACCCCGGCATACAAAGATTGAGCTGTGAAATTGAAAACGTTTTCTATTAACAAAACTGTATTCTGCACACGCTTTTCTCATATAGTCACTATATTTGTAAGCTCCACATCTTTTTACAAACCGAGCTCCGATTCCCTCTTTTATCTATTAGTTCTATTTAGTGTCATACCTCTAGTTTGAATGTTACTCTAATGCATTTTGACAGAACTGCAGGAAAGCATTAAGGCTCCGCCGGGCAATTACTCACTGAAATAAATTACTCTCGAAGTAAATTGAAACAAGCAAAAAGTTGTAAACTTGGTTTCAGAATGTTTCTCCTAAGCCGGGTTCGGAAATTGAAATTTAAAAATACGACATTTACTTGTTTTGTACTCTTTAATTTGACTGGAGTAATTTTCTATTCTGCATGCATTATCCATATTTCATAGAGATGATTATACTTCCGGGATTTAGTCGTGAATATTCTGTATTTGGCATCTCTACACTTCCTTCTCGTTGTATTCGTACATGGTTCTAGGAACAGTAGGAAGGAGCTGTGGTCCAGTGCTCATCGCTAATTACACTGTAGGGACCTGCCTCACTACAGAGCAACACAAACATTACTTATAAGGTTGATTTTTTGTACTGCTTACTTAAACTTATACCTATCTTTTTAAATCATAACAAAGTTGAAATGATAGTTTTTTACATGGGAAGAAAATCTGTAGATATTCCTTTAAAACCTGCAAAGATTAAAATACCTGCAAAACGAGTTCAAACGCACCGGCTTAAGTGACAAGTTTGGTGCTCACAAATTAAAAAACTCATTTCTCGCTCTCAGTGAGTGAATGAGTCGGTCTCTATTACGAACACAGCGCACGACGAGACGCTTCATACCGCGGTTGCTTTTAGAAAAGCTTTTCTACGTAAAAAGTGCAATAAAATTGTACATTACGAAACATTTAATTAGACGTTTCCTTTCTAAATCTTACTGTTAGCAATACTTGGATTTTGAAATCTCATTTGTTTGTTATCTTTGCCGGTAGTTATTTCGTACCAGCGGCAGCGGGCGGCAGAGATGCGAGGTCTATCCTCTCAAGCTGTTTACCTTGTAAGTATTGCGAAGAGATCGAACTTAATCCCTCGGGATCGAAGACGGGCGCGCACGGGATGTGATAGATACTGAAAATTGCATAAAATCCATCAACGCGACTACTTTGTTCGTTGCTTGCATATTTTTTTATGATAAGACTTTTTTATGATTTCTTGCTAACAAATCCAGTAGATTTCAGTACACTACAACAAGCCATCGATCATGAAGAAATAGGGCAATATTGTAGGCAATCGAGTTCTGTGAATAACATATTTTTCTTTCTTCCCAGAGTCATGAAGTCAGCGATTCCGAAATCCGGTCGAGTAGGGTGGGGATGGCACATGTGACGCGTGTTTTGCAAGACCCGAGCCTACCCCGATACCCCGACCATGGCCTATCTCGGGCGGCCAGCCGGGTCTCCGGGAAGCCGCCGCGGGACGTAGATCTGACATGCTTGCGTCTGTACTAGACCCTTCTAACTCTACATAATAAACTATACCTTAGATAGCTTTTTAAGCGATTTACATAAATACGAGATGTCCTAAAATTATAAGTGAAACTCATACCAGAAGCACGTCAAACACGTAGCTACAAGAATAACTTATTTTTTGATATTTTTAGATGTTCATAAGATCAAACGTATGGACGAGTGCAATCACAAGTTTTCACTGCCATATCACCAAAATTTCGCCGTGTATAAATGGATACAAACAGAAAATTCAGTACCGAATTTCGTAGGAAACGTAAGTTGTATTCTTTTTATGGCTTTAGCTTTTTGTTCACTTTAGTGAACCATTATAACAAACTAAATGAACACTGAAAACAAAGTTTAGACAGCTCTCAGGATTTTCACCGTATTTATTAAAACTTGTGTCCGTTGCACTTCTGTTATAAACGAAATGTTAAAATAGAACACAAAATTGGGCTTAAACAAACTACCTACAAATTCCCAAAACTGAACTACAATTACGTTACAAATGATTGATATCAGCTAACTTACGCTGCTGCTCGATAAATACAAGTTTTATTGACACTTACCGTGATCGATAGGCTGTGAAGCTATAGTTGAAACTAAATAAATGATGACCCTATCTCGATATCCGCCTTTTACATTTTAAACCGTTCCACACACACATATATCTGTTCTTACTTTATTCGAGTATGGAACTTAAGTATGATATCAAAAAGGATAAGTTAGCAATATTTTGGATAAAAAGTGAACGGCAGAGTTTGACAAATCGGTTGAATACGCGTGCTCGGCCCCCCAGGTCGCAAGCGTGATGGATGGTAGTTATAACGCGGGCCGCTGCCTCTACCACGCCGTATGACAACTGAATTCATTCCCACAATCCCTTACATCTGAATTCTTAATGAAACAAAAATTGCAAACGTTATGCAATCTCACGACCGCTCTTATGAATACTAAACCCGTTATTTGTGAATCTTTGTGATGACGGATGAGCTTGTCGTAGCTAATGAAAATGGAACTTATCCTGAGGTAAAGATAAATATCTACACATGACTGATGATTTACGTGAGACTAGGAGTTGAGTAATTATGACTAGTAACATAGGTTGTATAAATTATTTAATTGCAAGGATCCAGACTCCAGAATATTTGTGGAGTACAAAAGTAAGTATCATCCGTGGCTTTTGTCTGTTTAGGACTTCAACAATATAGAGTATAAAGGAGTATACAGTTTTGTTTGGTACAATTATTTAGTATGCATTGAGCACGTTTCGTTGCGATCGCCCCGCGACGGCTTGGGCCGGTCACGTCTCTCGAATTGTTTCCTGACGACATGTATCATTCCTTCAATAAGATTCATGATTCATTGATTGATTCATTGATATTTGTAAGCTGATACTACACACAATTTTCATTATAATTTACGGAGAGCATGTATTCGCTTAGATTAAATTATGTTAATTCGAAAACCATTTCGAGATTTTGGTTTGATAAGCCGTATTTTATTAATTTTATTGGTCTAAAAACCTCATGATGATAAATATTTTACGAAAAGGCTGCAACTTCCATTTGCCTTCGTGTGACGTCACTTGAACAAAGGCTGTTTAGAAATGTGTCGTTTGCTATCAAGATTAATTTATAATAATTTGCTTCCGACTGATTTGACAGATGAATGACAGATGAGTAGATAGACCTTTCACTAATTGAAACTATTTACACCAAGAAATTTTTCAGTTTTCGAAACTCGGGAAATTTATGATTTTCAAATATCTAGTCCTTGTAACTTTTCTGTAAATTGTACGTTAATGTTTGGTATGACGGTAATCGACCAATTGATTTTTTCTAACGCAATTTTTCTTTGTATGTTTTTTTGTTAGCTGACACGACTTTTTTCTTACATTTTTAATCACTCCCTCTAGATATGGAGACGGGAAACGCTTTTTTAAGTGGATACTTCTTTGTTCGCATCTCGCATGTTCAGAACTTTTGTGTGTCACTTCCGGAACGACTTTTTTAACGAAGGTTAATTTTATTTCTAGTTATATAAACAGATTATTACGTATTTATTATTTCATTTGTTATCAGCGGAACAATAAAAAAATTAAATGAACTGAATCGCGACCAACATATTACTATTACGATATCTATGACCGCCATTGATACCTTCCTCTGAGATTGAGTAAAGAGATGGCATAAGAAGTATCCACTCAAATAATTTACGGCTGTAAGTATCTCTCATACAACTCGCTGCTTTTTTTGGGTTCCGTACCCGAAGGGTGCCAAATGGGACCCTATAACTAAGCCTACACTGTCTGTCCGTCTGTTAAGAGGTCTATAGACTAGCACCTACAGGGGCGGTAAATTGTAAAATGTTTCAAAGAACCTCTATATAATTTTAAGAGACCTTTCTAACGAGTCAACAAAGAAAGAAAAAATATAAAATTCAAAAAAATACACTTTTTCTGAGGATACTGTAAAAAAACTACGATTTACGTTTTTATCGTGCCAAATCTTTTTAGATTATGAGATTAATGAAATAAAAAGGGTTTTTGGCTATGACTAGCGAAATCCGCTGCGAAATTCTAAAAAAAAATGGTCACTGCAATACACCTTGCTGCGTGTAAAAAAAGCCCGATAGGTATATCCTTCATATGTGCCAATCATAGATTTATATGTATATGATGCCAATAAAGAAAGAGTTTTATAAAGTTTTATAAATATTCACTTCTAAATATTATTATTATAATTATTATATTTATAATTATTAATTTATATTAAATATAAATATAAATATTCACAGAATTCAGGAGAACTAAAAAGGCCGACTTGGGTGAATCATAAAATGATTTGAAAGTAGGATGGAGTCAGATTTGTTTACTTTAAAAATAAAATAATTGTTCGTTTCAATAAAATTTGCTATCTTCAATATTTACTTTTTACTTTCGCTCCAAGGGGCATTCGTTTGGTTCATCCTGTATGTATACAAGGCAAAAAACACAAAGATGTGTCTCTTCAGTGTTACTACTTGACCCTACCCTTATTTCTTGTAGTTTCCATCCTAATCATTGATTTGTCATCTATAATAATTAGGGCCAATCACAACGCAGAACAACTGTGTTATAATGTAATATTATAATATCGGACAAATGATGTAGGTACTTATAAAACCGCTTTTGATGTAGTATGGTAGTAGATAAAATACATATTAAAATTGATTTTTTAAATGTTCCGGTAAATGTGATATTAACCAATAATTTGACCATTTTTGTTTCGTTCATGTAATCAGAAATTTAGGTTTTCTTGGTTTAAATGGAATTTATTAAAATCAGATTATTTGGTCTTTTTTAATATTCCAATCCTTTTTAATTTGGAAGTCAATCTAAGTTTTGCTGATTTAAAAAATATTAAAACACATTCATACCTAATTTTAAAAGCTTACTTTGCATTTTTTTCTACATTGCGAAGTTTATCAAATTACAGTATGTTTATATTTAATAAATCAAAGTATTGGCCATTATTAATTTCGATCCACTTTTGCCATTTTAATGAATGTTCATCTACTGGACATAAGTCGCTCCAAGATTTCGCCACTCTCCTCTCTCGCCTGGTCCTCTTGGAAGTAATGTCCATACTCACACACTGTACTAAACCCTCTTGTAATCCCTATTACTGCTCACACTGAACTCCGTCGTATCCCAATAACAACCCACTTACAACCTACATAGTTTAACGTTTGGTGCTTAATAGAAATGATTTTAACAGATATATGGCCAAAGTGTGATCGTCAGATTAGAACCTTACGTAGCGCCTTAAGTAGTAACCCAAATTATTTAAAAGTGATTCAGAGATGTTGATAGCAAACAAACCCCTATTAAAAGTCCCATGCTGTTGTAAATTATTAGTTATCTTTCACGTGCTAAGTAAATTGGACATAAAATAATTAAAACCAAATTCGTAGATTTAGATAGTAAAATCAGAGAATATAAAGTATTGGTAATAATGTTCAGATTAGAAATTTCACTGTTTGTCAGTTAAGCCAATATATGAAAGTCATAGAGATAACACTTTGTAAACAAATCTAGATGTAAAATTCATTAATGTTACAAATAATAAAAGGTGAATAAAATCTCTGTTGCAATTCTGCGCCAGTCAGCCTCTTAAGAGGCTATATGAATTTACTATATTAGACTATACCCGCTACTTTAGACGATACATCACATACAAATTTTGTTTGATTATGTTATGAATAAAATGCATTATTATTATTTTTTTTAATAACCACTACCAATAATTGGGGATGGATGAGATGAGGTATTTCTGAGTTTGAAATTTAATCATTTATTGATGATCAAAGCTGAATAGTATTCCAACAGCTGACCTTTATGTATGTTGTAAAACTTATTACTCGATAGATACTTCTATACGAAAATTACTTATTTAGCTGGTAATCTTCGAATAAGTCCATAGGACAGTGAGTAAAATTCTCACATCTGTGATTATCTGGTCAATAAAATAGAGACTCAAAGAAAGCCATATTGGCAACTTCTCAGAAGTACCTTCCCTTGGATGTGGAATACCCCCGTGACTTTTTTTAGTGTATACTTTTTTTTTGAATTCTAAATTTAAGATTTATTTATTTATTTTTAATTTTACGCGCCTATGTTGGTTCCCTGACTACACAGCTCTGGTAAAGAACCAACAAGAAATCCAGAGCGTCCCTATCATCATAGTAACCAAAACTACAAATGACACAAATAATCCAACAGAATGATTTCAGATTTCTAACTTATGGCTATCTTGTGTTTCTGTACCAAGTATATTTTATTTGTTCTTATGACATTGGTAAGCTAAACTACCCCATTTCAGTGTATAGTTAGCTTGTGGCTGAATTTTGCCTGACACAAGAACAAGTACATTCATACAAATACACCAAATATTACTATTTATTTGAGTAATAAACATTGAAATCACTCGTGTTGCACCACGTCCCATTCAAAGATTCAGTCTCTTAACAGATCTACTTAAATAGTGACTGACAGTTAAAATTATTTTCTTAGATACTGCTGGTAATACTCAACTTAAAGTTGCTAGGTCAATATGACAAAACTATCTAGTAAAAAAACTTAGACTTTCATATTCAGCGTACAGTCATTCTGCTCACTATTCAATAGAAAACTTCTATCAAATCAAAATTGTATATTGTTTCAGTAATAAACTTCTCTAATACAATCGTTTTTGTTGTATTTAATGCAAGTCAGATAAGTACAAATTTCTACCAGGTCAAAATTTTATCCATTTTCTAAAAATCTCCAAGTTTCAATTATAAGTTTCAAATATACTAAAACTATTGAATACAAGAAATTAGGTTTTCAACCCTCATTTCATATAAGAAAGTTTTACTTTAAAAATCATTGATTTTCTAGTAATATGAAACTACTGTGACTTTTATCCTTAACAGTTTTGCAGTTATTTATGTAGTCAATTTTATAACTACACTCAGTAGAATAATTTCAATATATTTTGAAAGAGAAATGAGAAATAGTACTAATAGAACTTTGTTTTTGTTCTAAAGATGTATTCATTTAATTCCATTGACGAAGAACAACTTTTACTACCCCATATTTGGTGTATAGTATCAGTTAAGGCTTTTCTTTTGCCAGACAAGGGAAAGCATTTATGCAAACAAATACATCATGTTATGTACTTCAAGTTTATTGAACATTTATAAGAATTGAAATTATTCTCTTGAATAAAGATTTCCCGAAACTATTTTCACGGTAATTAGTTTATTAGTTACTTACTCAATTGAGTAATAAAAGAAAATCCGAAACATTCTATATTTCATCTAGGTTCTACTCTGTATCAATGCAGTCATTTCGACAAGGGAGAATGTAAGTAATTACTGACTAAAAGGTTTGTCAGTCTGCTATACTTTATTTTGGATTCTTATATACCAAACTATTTGATTTTACTTTATAACTTAATGTTTACTAAGAACTGACCTTAAAAAGGGTTTGATAGGTACTACAGTTATGAACTTTTATGGTCTAAAATACATTTCATCAACCTGAATTCTAAATCTAGGCTTTCTATATTATTTAGGCATATTTTATGCCAAACTCAAGTCTCTTTATTTCTTGAAAGAAATACCTAAGTAAATACAATATTTTAAGAGATAATTGAGTGGTGAAACTTATGTTTCCTATCATTTCATATTTATTGCCAATATTAAAGCCCTATGCCCTAGCATTCAAAATTAGTGTTCTGTGGCATATAAAAACCTCTTAGTAAACAATGAAACTATTTCAATATCAAAGCCCTATGTCCTTACATTCAAAATTGGAGTTCTTTGGACTTATAAAGCCCTCTCAGATAAGTAAACAATGAAACTATTTGTCAAACAAACTAGTCAACAACAATCTATTCCTGAACCACTAACTCTAATTTTTCAGAGGTTCCTATCTACTTGAAAACTTGTAACCTATCATAATTGAATTTATTGACCTATTTTCCCTGAACAATGAAGAAAGTTACCTGAAACCTCCCACTATGCATAATTTCTCAAAAAAACCTATTAATGTCCTAACAATAGACTTGAATTTTGGAATTTACCTACCTAACATTTGGCCCTAAAATCAAATGTTCCTAGGCTTTTAAATGTGTGAATTTTCAAAGCTAGAGGTCCGTCACCTCACATTTACAATTAAACGTGTGTGTGGTTGTATATTGTGCTAGCAAACACCATACAACCCCTCAACTAATCGACAGAAAGAAGTGAGGCAAGTTGAAACCTCTCTGTGTGCCTAACACCCTAAAACTTTGCCCTACTCAGACAGGGGGTGATACAGTAGGTAAAAAGGACGTCACCCCGCTGGCTGGGATAGCCTATATGATCATGTGTATATATAAATATATAGATATGAGACCATGACCAGCTCAGTCAGATGACAAAGGACAGAACAAATCGCAGCCTCTTCACGGCTCGGACGCTTTGCCATAAACATCGCCTTTCATGGGGGATGTGTTTCCAGTATGTAAAACTGGCGCAAGGCCATCCCAGACGCTTGCTTCCCTCCAGAGGAGGTTAAAACTAGACTCTGTCGTTCACACCAGTAGGTGACCTGAATCTAGCCCAGATCGACTTCCGCTCTGTAAGCTCCCTGCCTGACTCTTCAAGATATCCCAGCGACTAGCCCTATGCCATTGTTACCCTGGTACATCTTCCCGTTTCCACGTCCGGCATTACTAAGAAGAGACCATACTCCCTTCCTCCCCATCAACCCCTGAATCGACCTATGCACTATTACATTATTTAGGTACGTACTTTTAATTTCGGAACTTGAAAAGACGATTATCGAACCCTTTACATAACGCGGAATCTAGCTCGTTCGCTCGTTCACCCTACACGAATTCAAACGCGTGTGTCAATCGCCGAGTCGGAAAAGTCAAAAACTATTGACCATAACCGAATCTATTTACGAAAAAGGGCATTCCGCCACCTAAAAGCTAACGCGACGCGAAATGGTCCCGAGACCTAACGAACAGATAGATTGACACATTCCGTATTTTAATCGCAAATTCCGAAAACAAAATCACTATTAAAACAAACAAAAACTTCCCCAAATAAACTCAAAAATGAACTACACCTTTAAAACTTCTTGCAGCACTTCTACTGACGACGGTGTAAAAATGAATGAGCCCCACCCTACATTTCCACCCATTTATATACTAAGTGTGATATTAGCGTTATCAGTGCTATCGGCGTCAACGGTGCTAACGGTGTTATGTGCGCTTTCGTGCAGAATGAACAAAAGTGAGACAACCAAACAAGAGTAATAGAGATGGCAACATAACAACAAAACATGGCAACAGCATATACTCGGCGTAAGCAGGACAGGACAAAAATATACAAGTAAGAGTGAAAGAGATAGACACATGGTGACAAGCCTAAGGCGTCATCTAGTCTACGTGGCAACAACTTGGCAGTTGCGTGACAACAACAGCTAATTTAGGGTTCACGCATAATTGGAAACCATAATGTTTGAAATTGAAAGTTTATTCTTAATTCCTTCCATATTGGACCGATTGTTTGGGCCGATGGTTGAGTTTACTGTATTTATCATTTAAAATCAGTTATTCTACGCGATCGATTTCAATTTGCTTTATTTATTTCAACGTGATTTATTTGATTACATACAACAATCTTCCTGCCCATTATCATAACATTTATTTGTGAATTGAGACGTGAACAGATGAGGTACGATCTGTCACAGCGCTTTCCCCAAAATTTACGCAGATTAGCAAGCCTTAAACGAAGGAAATTTTCTCTTCCATCATTCACAAATACACGATAACAATGTTCACTCTGATATTAATTTATTATCACCTTTCTCCCAGACCGTTCACGTGTGGTGTGTGTTTATACCTAGTAGTTAATCAAAACTTAACCGATTGAGACTCCAAACCATTGCTTAATTGTTCACGAATAATCTGTCCGTCAAACAAGGAGATCTGAAATTCCCAGAGAGATCGTTTGTGAGACGACCTTGTCCTAGTGACACCGCAAAGATTTTCTAGACAAATTCTATTTTTTCAATTTAAGTAGACACGCTTTGCGCCTCTTTCATAAACCAAGATCACTTTAATAGCTATCCATCCAGATACCCAAATGAGCAATTGTTCAGCTCGGAATCTCTCCCAGCATTAAATTCTAACCAACTATTCGGAGAATGTATAGTGTTGCCGAAGATAGCATTAGCTGCGTGTAGAGTTAAACCTTTAAGTATCACAGTATATACTGTCCTTTAGTCTTTAAGACTCTAACCTAACACCAATTCAACTTAAAAGTTTATGTGTAGTATAGAGTCTCCAGGATATGATGACAATAAATTTAAGTCCACACCTTCGAACTGTTGTCTTGTTAGGGCCCTTTTTTTTGTTGTCAACGTCATAGTCATATGTCAAAGTCGTTTCATTCCATTCCTTTCACCGACACACTCTGACTTCCTCATCCGCTCTTACAATTTCCCTAACAAGCCACCAGCCCTACAAATATGAACCTATTTAATTTTAATTACCTCCATTTAACATGACTATCTTTTGAATACCACCATTACCTTTTAATACCTCCTTAACCTTTTTAATACCACCTTTACCTTTTTAACACCACCTTTATGTACCTTTTAAAACTAACTTAAAATATAACTTATTTTAAATTTACTCAAAGCCCTTTTAAACGCCAAAATGCAAGCATTCGCTGATTGTCAACTACGCTTACACTCATGAGTGCATATCTACACAAAGCTAATTACGCAGAGTGCTAGACACGTAAAGTGTCATATACGCCAATTGTCAACATTGGCAAATATGCCCATTCACAATTACATAAAGAATAAAAAATAAAATATAACTTATTTTAAATGTACGCAAAGTCCTTTTAAACGCCAAAATGCAAGCATTTGCGGATTTTCAACTACGCTTATATTCATGAGTGCATATCCACGCAAAGTTAATTACGCAGAGTGCTAGACACATAAAGTGTCATATACGCCAATTGTGAACATTGGCATATATGCCCATTCACAATTACATAAAGAATAAAAAATAAAATATAACTTATTTTAAATGTACGCAAAGTCTTTTTAAACGCCAAAATGCAAGCATTTGCGGATTTTCAACTACGCTTATATTCATGAGTGCATATCCACGCAAAGTTAATTACGCAGAGTGCTAGACACATAAAGTGTCATATACGCCAATTGTGAACATTGGCATATATGCCCATTCACAATTACATAAAGAATAACAAAAAATAAAATATAACTTATTTTAAATGTACGCAAAGTCTTTTTAAACGCCAAAATGCAAGCATTTGCGGATTTTCAACTACGCTTATATTCATGAGTGCATATCCACGCAAAGTTAATTACGCAGAGTGCTAGACACATAAAGTGTCATATACGCCAATTGTGAACATTGGCAAATATGTCCACTCACAATTGCATAAAGAATAACCATATCTAAATAAATTCGGTATTTATTATCATGTTCCTCCCAGAATGAATATGTGTGGTGTAATTTTTATACCAAACGGTTAATCAAAAATTAAATCAGTTGAAATTCTAATCTATAGGTTTATTAACTACAGATAAATATCCATCAAACAAGGAGAACTCAATCCTTCAAAGAAGTTAGTTGTGAATTAACTCTACCCTAGTGGTAACACAACAACCTTCTAGCCAAATTCTATTTTTTTCAATTTGAACAATAGATGTGCCTTTGTGTCTCTTTCTTGAATCGAGATCACTTTAATAGCTCTCAAGATAAGTACCCAAATAACTAATTCCCCAGTCTAGAATCTCTTCCAATGTTAAATTCTAATCAACCATTCGGAGAATGTATAGTTGCCGAGGAAATATGCATTAGCTGCGTGTGTAGTGAAACTATTTAGAATCGCAGTTTATACTGCTGATTAGTCAAGATGACTCTAACCTAACTCCTTTTCAACTAAATAGTTTGTTTTGTAGTGTAATGTCTCCAGGATAACACGACAATAAACATGAGTCCACATTCCTGAAACTGTTGTCTCGCTAGAGCCCTTTTCTTTGCCAAAGACAAAGTTAATCGTCATGGTCGTATCTTTCTATCTCTTCCACCGACAACATACTTCCTTCCTCATTCTCTCTAACACTTTCTCTAACGAACCACCAGCTCAACAAATATGGACAAATCTAAATGATTTAAGTACCTCTTATTTAAAATATTATCTTTTAATACCTTTTAAGCTAATACCTTTTGAGCTAACTTATAACTAACTTATATTTCTGTACATAAATAAATAAAATAAAATAAAATAACATAATTAACTACCACTAACTAAAAATAAAACCCACATAAATTTCTATAATTTAATTAATTTTTTTTATTTCAATAAGACAACGAGGAATTGGAATAAACTGCTTTTAATAAACTTCCGAATATTTTAACATTTCATTTCTTAATAAATTAATTTATTAAAATACGATATTGTATTTTTTTTTTTATTTAATTTACTATCAATTGACAAAGTATTTACACAGTCAACATATTAAATTTCATAAATTTTGAATTTTCTTCTCTACTTTCCCCCAATCTTACTTTCCTTAGTACTTAATAAGTAAGTTTTTCCTCATCTACCTGTAAAATATAAAACTTCATCAGTGGCGTACTGTCTACTTCCTTCTCCATTTGTCCCTAAATATTTCATTAAATAAAACAAGACTTTTTTGTAATTAAATAGGTTTTATTTAATTCCTTAAAGTAAAAATCTAACTACCAATGAAAGTCATTAACAGTTTTTTTTTTCATTTAATTATCAAATTCTGTCTAATTTTTAATGACCGAAGGTATTATTTCCCTGCAAGTAAACAAAAATAGTAAATACTATAATTAATATTGACAACCCTACAAATTATAACCAGAAGATACTAAATAATATAAAATATTTTTATGTTATTCTAGTCTTTACTAACAGCAGTAATAATTGCTTTAAAATAGCATTCTAATGAATTCAGTAGGTATCGTCAGGAAACCTGACTTTCATAGACTAAACCTATAAATTTCGCAACCGATTACTTCTAGCTATATAAACTAAAGTGTAGATTGTTCAGTTATACAATCAAGTTAATTGAGCCCTCAGCTTCATCAAAGTATACTAGCACATAGGCACCGGTTGCATGTACAGCCCAAATCTAGTAAATTAATGCTGACGTCACGCACGCATCCTATGCGAAATCAAATGTAAAATAAAGACTATCATACCAAACATAAATATTATATTTTTAATACAACATCTACATAAATAAAACAACCTATACGAATAAGAAGATAGTATAAAAACACAAAAAATGAATTCGAAATACGTTAGCGTCACTAGAGATTCGAACTTCCGGTTTCCTACCTCCTAGGTGAACATTCAACCACTCGGCCACAGAGACATTTGATTATTGGTGTGAAAATAACATACAATATCCCCCAGTCAGATTAAAACACATCTAATTTACTTATATTTCTTTTTGTTCTCTAAAAATTAAAAGTTAGGCTAGCCATTATTTATAAGATATTTATCTACCTTTACTTTAAGAAAAACTTCTAGATCAATAGATTTTTGCATTTATCAAAGTACAACAAAGATAATTTATAGTACAACTCAGTTCTCGATCTAACCCTTCAACACATAAGTTGCGATCCTCGTGAGTTCGCCATCCAGATCTTCAATCAATATAAATTGTTCTTCACTGCCTACATATTAAAGATACTAATTACGCAACCCTGAAATACCCTGAAGTTCTAGTCCAAGACTATAACCAAACTAACACGCAATCTATAACCTTTTCTACAGTACTATTAACACGTCGATCCTTTGTCGTACTACTAATTTACTCCTCTCTCTTGTATGTATGAAAAGTTTACTTCCCCTTAATAAAATAAAGTTTTGACAGTATTATTTATTTTCTATTTGAAACAACGTACTTACATATCTCACCTAACAATAAACTTTTTTCCCTCAATTTTTATCAGAAATCATTATTTTGGACCATCAATAAATCAGCAAAACCTCTTAATTTTATATTACTCTTTTTATATTACATCCTCACTTCGGTAGGCACCCAATTTTCTACTAATAACTTATTCCCATTTTAAATTTACACTTACAGATTCTTATTTGATTTATCAACACTTGTTACTTTTCATACTGGACCCTCTAATAGGAAGTGAGACTATACATACAGAACCCTGATTCTATTACCCATTACCAATTCATTCATCATTCCATATCTATTATTTGTAAAATCCAAAGTCTAAACATTATAGGTAGGTATTTAATTTGTGTGTGATGACAATAGTACATTAATTAAATTTAAATACATTTTTTAACTACTATACTATATTTAACCTTTCCCCATTCTCAACTAACTAAAATAAATACTATTTTCCATAATTGTTTCTTTGGTACTAACATAATATTAATTGTAACTCCTTCTCAAAATTTGGCATGAAAACCTACGCAACTTACACCTGCTCAATCTCTAATATATACAATACACTCATACAGTACATACTACAAATACCGCCTTAGACAACACCCCCATATTTACTTTGAGAATAACCAAAAAGAAAACAATTATTTAAATAAAACAGCTTTAGTTTATTTACCCATGTAACTGTCAACCTTAAGTTTGAAAACCAATCGTCGGAACCCATGCATCTACTTATGTTTTCACAAAGGATCCCCAAAACTGCCTAATGAAGAAGGTGGTCTATCTATGCTTACAAAGCAAGACAATACATCTAAACCTCGCGCACGGATCCCTGCCGATGCGAATCGATAATTAACCATAAAACATAAAAATACAATAAATAGACATATCTAATATGTTTATTACGTACAATAAATTTCCAATTATTTTTAGATAACCGTCGTCTATATTTTACACGTCTATATATTTGTAACCCACTCATCAACATTTGCACTAGAAACCTACTGAACGTAATTCCATGTGGTCCTCGCCATGATTTATCCAGAATTTTACATCAATATAAGATAATATATTTAGTGTAAATAAACAAACTCCAACATTAATAAAATTTTCTTGCTATATTGAAATTCGACATTTGACGGTCACCCCCCCCCCCCCCCCTACTAACTCCCGTCATCAAATTTTTCTAAACATTGAAGTAAAGTAAATATCCTTGAATATTATGTAATTTATTTCAACGCAAATGAAACCGTAAATAAAGCCAGAAGTTTAAACTAAACTGTTTGGCAAGTAGCAAATCTCGAAATGACTTTACTTGCAAAGCTAACAAAATTAACATAACACATCTTTAGTAATAAGAACAAATAATATACTAATTTGCTAAAAGGAATTTGGAACATTTGTCATGAAACATAATGTATTAACGCCATCTATAAATTTATTCCTGTACCGACTACCTAACTTCTTGTTACGCTTGTTCGTTAATAAGTGTCCCAATTTTGACGACCCAATAAGTTCCTAGTTCATGCACTAGGTGGTACTGCTAATATTTTAATGGAAAATAAACGTAAATAAACAACTGTAGATACTTAAGTATTTAATAATAACTCAACTCCATACTACAACCATCGACATAAAGAAGAAATATACTACACTTATGTCATTCTTATATCGTCAACTGAATATCGAGCTTCTTGCTTGATCAAAACACCGGCGGCGAAAGACAGAGATAAAGCGACGAGTTTTGACGGTAGCGCAAACGAGACAAGCGTATAAAGCAGGACGTTTGTATGAATTAGGTTTTGCAGGATCACACACATGAACGGGTAAGTACTATATCTTCTTATTTTGTGTTTCTATCTAAGAACTAGGAATATGACAAATAATTTTACAGAAACCCATGTGACACATCAACACAGCGAACAATGTTACAAAGTTTAAACTACACACTGATTCAACTTACTTCGGTAATTTTCTACTTTCCCCATTCCTTTTAAGCATTACGATACTCTTGGTACGCTCACTAGCCACTACTTTAAACGCTATCTGTCTAAACAATCAAACATTTGAAATTAATATAAAGTTGGTGTACACAATCATTAACTCTCTCATAATTTAAATTTAACTGACATAAGTGCAAATTGAATTAATTTATTTATTTGTTTTTGTTAATTATACAATAAACCTTTTTTATCCATAATAAATCCAGCTTTTAAATAATTTCTACCCACGTCCAAACGCAAACCCAGCGTTCAATGATCATTGTCATCAAAACGGAACAGACCCTGTGGTTACATCCATCAATATACTCTATGGTTACATTCTACATTTCGGTTTAGCTCTTTATATATATGAACAGCTTTCCTATAGCTAGCGCTTTAAAAATCTTGCAGATGGCTAAAGTGATGCTAAGTTGCTAACTGTGACAAACTCTACATACCAAACAAAACAAATTCAAACTGAAGCTGACAGACGCCATTTGCTCAGTGACGGACGCTTTCTTTATTTAAAATTAAATTCCACGACGGACCTACCGCTAAAGAAGCTACCTACACTTATAAGTGCTTATAAGACACCGAAAATGATCCATGAGCATATCTACTGTAACTCGGACGCAAAATTATCTCAAAAGAAAGGTATGTGAACTTTTACAAACGTAAACATTTCCAGTAAGATTCTACTTCGAAATTATTAGATTTCCACTTAATTATTACACGAAAACGAAGCTTTTCATGCGATAGTCGTTGTTTCCAAGAGCCAACAAGCATTAAAATTCTTGAATTATGTTTGTACAAATACAAACTTTCATCACCATAAACAAACATTTCATAAACCTTTTCATTTCCTTACAGATGTCGGTCACACTGTCGATAAAAGGGCAAGACACCGGATTTGCCTTATGGAGTTCTCTACAACATAACTTCTGAAGAATTGTACAAAGTTGTAGCACTACCTATATCCTGAATGGACATGGATGGACAGAATCTCCCCATAGTTCCGTGTAAAAGTTATATGTTACCATCTACCGTACGTCTAACAGGCTTCACGCATACAAGGTACCTATATACATCTACTTACTTTCAAAGTTAAATCCAATTCATCAATCATTAGGTTGCCGTTTAATTATACTAAAGTCCCAAAGCCTCTAACCTCTGTAGTTCTATACATTACATACATACACTCATGCCTGTCTCTCAGAGGGTAGGCCTTTCATACATCAGTTGCTCATTAATGAAAATTGTAGATATGCAATTTTTACTAACTTGACTGTGTTGGCAGAATAACTTTCTCTTTAATTTTATAGCCGCATAGTTTATATCACAACCGCTAATGGACCTACTTCATCCCTACTTGTCAATCTTTGTATTTGAATACTTGACTCCATAAACAAAGCAAAATACAATACATAACCTTTGTCAAAATATTGTTGGCCCTTAATACTGGTACGTTCATTGAAAGACCCTGAATTGAAAATTTAGCCCGCTGTACTAAAAAGCTAAAGATAAAGTATTATAATAATTGACTCATTTTATTTTCCAGATTTTGGATCCGTTATTGATGTCCCTAAATCTTCAACCAAGACGGAGACTGTACATCAGTACTGGAGTACTTCCCCTGACACCTAAGACAAGTGACGCAGTCAATGGAACCATCAGAAGTTAACTTTCCTATCAAAGAAGCTAATGTTTACCTTGATCATTGTTGACATATTTACATTGTCTTCCTCCACGGGACTAAATTTACAATATACTGTTTACCTCTTATAAATACAAATATTTATCTATCGTAACACTCTAAATCACTTCTCCTATTTACACGAACAGCAAATTGTACCCAAAACTGGGTGACATTACTGTATCAAACCATTTCTATAAACACCAAATCACTTGAAATAAGCCCAAAATACCTATACTGGTCACGGCTACCCATATTGTACTAAACCCTCTTGTAATCCCTATTACTGCTCACACTGAACTCCGTCGTATCCCAATAACAACCCACTTACAACCTACATAGTTTAACGTTTGGTGCTTAATAGAAATGATTTTAACAGATATATGGCCAAAGTGTGATCGTCAGATTAGAACCTTACGTAGCGCCTTAAGTAGTAACCCAAATTATTTAAAAGTGATTCAGAGATGTTGATAGCAAACAAACCCCTATTAAAAGTCCCATGCTGTTGTAAATTATTAGTTATCTTTCACGTGCTAAGTAAATTGGACATAAAATAATTAAAACCAAATTCGTAGATTTAGATAGTAAAATCAGAGAATATAAAGTATTGGTAATAATGTTCAGATTAGAAATTTCACTGTTTGTCAGTTAAGCCAATATATGAAAGTCATAGAGATAACACTTTGTAAACAAATCTAGATGTAAAATTCATTAATGTTACAAATAATAAAAGGTGAATAAAATCTCTGTTGCAATTCTGCGCCAGTCAGCCTCTTAAGAGGCTATATGAATTTACTATATTAGACTATACCCGCTACTTTAGACGATACATCACATACAAATTTTGTTTGATTATGTTATGAATAAAATGCATTATTATTATTTTTTTTAATAACCACTACCAATAATTGGGGATGGATGAGATGAGGTATTTCTGAGTTTGAAATTTAATCATTTATTGATGATCAAAGCTGAATAGTATTCCAACAGCTGACCTTTATGTATGTTGTAAAACTTATTACTCGATAGATACTTCTATACGAAAATTACTTATTTAGCTGGTAATCTTCGAATAAGTCCATAGGACAGTGAGTAAAATTCTCACATCTGTGATTATCTGGTCAATAAAATAGAGACTCAAAGAAAGCCATATTGGCAACTTCTCAGAAGTACCTTCCCTTGGATGTGGAATACCCCCGTGACTTTTTTTAGTGTATACTTTTTTTTTGAATTCTAAATTTAAGATTTATTTATTTATTTTTAATTTTACGCGCCTATGTTGGTTCCCTGACTACACAGCTCTGGTAAAGAACCAACAAGAAATCCAGAGCGTCCCTATCATCATAGTAACCAAAACTACAAATGACACAAATAATCCAACAGAATGATTTCAGATTTCTAACTTATGGCTATCTTGTGTTTCTGTACCAAGTATATTTTATTTGTTCTTATGACATTGGTAAGCTAAACTACCCCATTTCAGTGTATAGTTAGCTTGTGGCTGAATTTTGCCTGACACAAGAACAAGTACATTCATACAAATACACCAAATATTACTATTTATTTGAGTAATAAACATTGAAATCACTCGTGTTGCACCACGTCCCATTCAAAGATTCAGTCTCTTAACAGATCTACTTAAATAGTGACTGACAGTTAAAATTATTTTCTTAGATACTGCTGGTAATACTCAACTTAAAGTTGCTAGGTCAATATGACAAAACTATCTAGTAAAAAACTTAGACTTTCATATTCAGCGTACAGTCATTCTGCTCACTATTCAATAGAAAACTTCTATCAAATCAAAATTGTATATTGTTTCAGTAATAAACTTCTCTAATACAATCGTTTTTGTTGTATTTAATGCAAGTCAGATAAGTACAAATTTCTACCAGGTCAAAATTTTATCCATTTTCTAAAAATCTCCAAGTTTCAATTATAAGTTTCAAATATACTAAAACTATTGAATACAAGAAATTAGGTTTTCAACCCTCATTTCATATAAGAAAGTTTTACTTTAAAAATCATTGATTTTCTAGTAATATGAAACTACTGTGACTTTTATCCTTAACAGTTTTGCAGTTATTTATGTAGTCAATTTTATAACTACACTCAGTAGAATAATTTCAATATATTTTGAAAGAGAAATGAGAAATAGTACTAATAGAACTTTGTTTTTGTTCTAAAGATGTATTCATTTAATTCCATTGACGAAGAACAACTTTTACTACCCCATATTTGGTGTATAGTATCAGTTAAGGCTTTTCTTTTGCCAGACAAGGGAAAGCATTTATGCAAACAAATACATCATGTTATGTACTTCAAGTTTATTGAACATTTATAAGAATTGAAATTATTCTCTTGAATAAAGATTTCCCGAAACTATTTTCACGGTAATTAGTTTATTAGTTACTTACTCAATTGAGTAATAAAAGAAAATCCGAAACATTCTATATTTCATCTAGGTTCTACTCTGTATCAATGCAGTCATTTCGACAAGGGAGAATGTAAGTAATTACTGACTAAAAGGTTTGTCAGTCTGCTATACTTTATTTTGGATTCTTATATACCAAACTATTTGATTTTACTTTATAACTTAATGTTTACTAAGAACTGACCTTAAAAAGGGTTTGATAGGTACTACAGTTATGAACTTTTATGGTCTAAAATACATTTCATCAACCTGAATTCTAAATCTAGGCTTTCTATATTATTTAGGCATATTTTATGCCAAACTCAAGTCTCTTTATTTCTTGAAAGAAATACCTAAGTAAATACAATATTTTAAGAGATAATTGAGTGGTGAAACTTATGTTTCCTATCATTTCATATTTATTGCCAATATTAAAGCCCTATGCCCTAGCATTCAAAATTAGTGTTCTGTGGCATATAAAAACCTCTTAGTAAACAATGAAACTATTTCAATATCAAAGCCCTATGTCCTTACATTCAAAATTGGAGTTCTTTGGACTTATAAAGCCCTCTCAGATAAGTAAACAATGAAACTATTTGTCAAACAAACTAGTCAACAACAATCTATTCCTGAACCACTAACTCTAATTTTTCAGAGGTTCCTATCTACTTGAAAACTTGTAACCTATCATAATTGAATTTATTGACCTATTTTCCCTGAACAATGAAGAAAGTTACCTGAAACCTCCCACTATGCATAATTTCTCAAAAAAACCTATTAATGTCCTAACAATAGACTTGAATTTTGGAATTTACCTACCTAACATTTGGCCCTAAAATCAAATGTTCCTAGGCTTTTAAATGTGTGAATTTTCAAAGCTAGAGGTCCGTCACCTCACATTTACAATTAAACGTGTGTGTGGTTGTATATTGTGCTAGCAAACACCATACAACCCCTCAACTAATCGACAGAAAGAAGTGAGGCAAGTTGAAACCTCTCTGTGTGCCTAACACCCTAAAACTTTGCCCTACTCAGACAGGGGGTGATACAGTAGGTAAAAAGGACGTCACCCCGCTGGCTGGGATAGCCTATATGATCATGTGTATATATAAATATATAGATATGAGACCATGACCAGCTCAGTCAGATGACAAAGGACAGAACAAATCGCAGCCTCTTCACGGCTCGGACGCTTTGCCATAAACATCGCCTTTCATGGGGGATGTGTTTCCAGTATGTAAAACTGGCGCAAGGCCATCCCAGACGCTTGCTTCCCTCCAGAGGAGGTTAAAACTAGACTCTGTCGTTCACACCAGTAGGTGACCTGAATCTAGCCCAGATCGACTTCCGCTCTGTAAGCTCCCTGCCTGACTCTTCAAGATATCCCAGCGACTAGCCCTATGCCATTGTTACCCTGGTACATCTTCCCGTTTCCACGTCCGGCATTACTAAGAAGAGACCATACTCCCTTCCTCCCCATCAACCCCTGAATCGACCTATGCACTATTACATTATTTAGGTACGTACTTTTAATTTCGGAACTTGAAAAGACGATTATCGAACCCTTTACATAACGCGGAATCTAGCTCGTTCGCTCGTTCACCCTACACGAATTCAAACGCGTGTGTCAATCGCCGAGTCGGAAAAGTCAAAAACTATTGACCATAACCGAATCTATTTACGAAAAAGGGCATTCCGCCACCTAAAAGCTAACGCGACGCGAAATGGTCCCGAGACCTAACGAACAGATAGATTGACACATTCCGTATTTTAATCGCAAATTCCGAAAACAAAATCACTATTAAAACAAACAAAAACTTCCCCAAATAAACTCAAAAATGAACTACACCTTTAAAACTTCTTGCAGCACTTCTACTGACGACGGTGTAAAAATGAATGAGCCCCACCCTACATTTCCACCCATTTATATACTAAGTGTGATATTAGCGTTATCAGTGCTATCGGCGTCAACGGTGCTAACGGTGTTATGTGCGCTTTCGTGCAGAATGAACAAAAGTGAGACAACCAAACAAGAGTAATAGAGATGGCAACATAACAACAAAACATGGCAACAGCATATACTCGGCGTAAGCAGGACAGGACAAAAATATACAAGTAAGAGTGAAAGAGATAGACACATGGTGACAAGCCTAAGGCGTCATCTAGTCTACGTGGCAACAACTTGGCAGTTGCGTGACAACAACAGCTAATTTAGGGTTCACGCATAATTGGAAACCATAATGTTTGAAATTGAAAGTTTATTCTTAATTCCTTCCATATTGGACCGATTGTTTGGGCCGATGGTTGAGTTTACTGTATTTATCATTTAAAATCAGTTATTCTACGCGATCGATTTCAATTTGCTTTATTTATTTCAACGTGATTTATTTGATTACATACAACAATCTTCCTGCCCATTATCATAACATTTATTTGTGAATTGAGACGTGAACAGATGAGGTACGATCTGTCACAACACGCTGAGCAGGCGGGTTGGTGAGCGTGGTGCCGAAATCCTCGCACCGTAACGCCGCTGCCAGTCATAATCTTTTTTAAAATGTGGTCCAGTATTGACGTAACTGATTAAACAAATTGTTAATTCTGCGATTGCAGGATGTTCGTAACGGGAAATAGAAGCGGTTGCAGTAAAAGATATACCATTTCAGGCTCACGTACTGACGTAGTGCACACTGAGTACTAGGGGAACTTCTCATAAATAAGATATTGGTTACCTTCCTTGTGTGTGTGCATGCGTGCATGTACGTTACTTTTGTGACTGACAAAATCCGTCGAGAAAGAAAAATACGGGCGGAAATTAGTCTCAGAAATGTTTGGCCTGTAGAGTCTCCTCAAGCCATCGTTTGCCAATTCAAAACTGTGATACCAAATTTGTTTGATAAACAACAAAACTGCGACAATTTCGATAAACCGTTATCAAAATATAGACGTTTATATACTAAAACATTGGTAATATAAACTTGCACCAATTATCACATATCGAACTATTCAATTTGAGCGGCTTTAAACCATGACGTCACAGCACTTAGTATTCAAACGCATGCAAATTACAGACGTGCGTCGCAATAAATGCCGACACACGGATCACAATTCGACAATTGGCATTTATGTTGCAATCGTGTTGCATACCTATACATGCATCGCCGTTTATGAACGTTTCAGATGTGGAAACTTATTGTTTAGAATTTGGCGTTAGTAAAAAGTTTTTTATTGAGTATTTGTTACGATTTTAAATATGAATGAAAATAATTTTGTATGCAATAAATTTAACAATTATATTAATTACATTTAAAACAGGAAAATACAAAAATTAAATGAAATTTTAGGCTTACTTTTGTTTCATAATATAATATTTTATTAAATTCATTTTGATGAGCGAGAGATTTTTATTTTAGTAGGATAATAGTTAAATAAGGCTCTTTATTGGACGCGTAGGTCGTTAATTAGCAGTCCTGAAACAAATATGGCGTCAACAACTAGCTGCTGTTTGGTGATTTTATTAAAGAATCATGTATATTTAAGTTTAGTTACGTTTTTTAATGAAAAATAGTAAGAATAATCAGTTTTATATGAAATCGTTTTAGTTTTAAAAAATGTTAAGCTTTTCTTTGAGAAAAGTCCATCCATCTATCTAGCCATCAGCCTGTCTTCGTCCACTGCTGGAAATAGGCCTTTCCAAGATTTTATCTTCGAAACGTGACACTTGACCTGGTTTTTTCGAATAAGCTATTTGTTTGATGTTCAATGTTCAATAAAAGATGTTCAATGTTAAAAAATAGTAAAAAAATGCAGGCAAAATTATGTATTTATATAAAAATTTGGTAATATTTTAAAGAATTATCCATGGCCACAATAAATAAAAATGGCGAAAAACCTACAATAGCTTTATTCTTTAACCATTCAGGACCAAAGATAGTTAGGGGCCCCCGTACAAAAGTGCTGACTATCTGAATAATTTTTGGTAACAATTGTATACCAGTGTTTGTTATGTAAATGTTTGTTAACAATTGTATACCAGTGTTTGTTATGTAAATGTTTGCTAACAATTGTATATCAGTGTTTGTTATATAAATGTTTGTTAACAATTGTATACCAGAGTTTGTTATGTAAATTTTTGTTAATACTCGTAATTGTATACCAGTTAAAGTTAAAAATTGACATTGGTATTGAAGAGCTTTTCCGTACCTGCGTAAGAAAGCCCTAGTAAACAGGTCGATAGGAATCTACTACAATTACTTTTACAAGTAGGGAAAATTGTAAGTTTTTTATTCGCCTCAAAGTGTGCTACGTAAAGTGTGCTACCAAGATAGCAAAAGAATCTCTGTGCGAAGGCAGTCTTGAAGTGGGTGGATAGAGTGTTGGCGACTGCGTAGTGCCGTCTTTTGGTCAGATAAGGAATCCTTATCTTATTAAGGATGTGAATTGGAGTAAGTTAACATTGTGTATTGCTTGAGGAAAATTTGTGCTATGAATATTTGTCACACCGTTTGAACAACACATGCCGCATAAAGCTTGTCTGTTGAAAATCTGAATGAGCCAAAAGTGCATACTTTAAGTACAGCTCTCTGTGCCTCCTCAAATTTTATTGAAGTATACCCAGGTATATAATCTTATTAACTTGATCGATAGAATGGCTAAAAAAATAAGGACTACGATTGTCTGAACAAGTATGTGCAATAATAGAGTATCCTAAGGCTTCAGAGGCCTCACGTATTGCAAATTTCAGGTATTTAGTTTTGATTGCATTCAAAGTAAGAACGTTATCCACCAACCACTGGGTCATGATTAAATCTATATTGTGCAGTGGTATACATTTTTTCTCATGTATCAGCAAAAAAAAGTAAGACGGTGTCATCTGCATATGCAAATATTTTGTTGTTTTCAAGTTCAAGCCAACACAGGTCTTCAATGTATATTAAAAACAAGATCGGTCCCAGCGTACTGCCCTGGGAGACGCCATAAGATATAAAAAGGTCATTCATTACTAACATACTGATCAATTGATTCAAATTCAAATTCAAATAGTTTATTTTGCAAAGCAGGTATAGATATATACACTTTTTACCCGTCAAATTTAATCTAATAAAGAAAATATATGTAATAAAATAATAAATGTACATGAACTAAATTAAAGGTTTATTTAATTTATGTAGAATATATTTACGATTAAAATGATAGGTAAAATATAATATATTATACAAGGTAAAATCCAATCAGCCACGCACTGTGTTGTTTCAGATAGGTAATTTTAAAACAATTCATACGGTTAACCGCTAAATCCGAGCCTTTCCAGTTCTTTTTCAAAACTTACATGTACGTTTTATACGTAAATAACTAATAAGTAGTTTCCTTTCGTTGTCATGAACGTTTTTTGAGCATTAACGAACTAGTATTTTAACAACTATTCATTAACAACTAAATAGTCAGGCAGCAAGCAATCAAGCAATAGATGGCAAGTACTTCTTCGTAAGCTGCCTGCGTGCATGTACGTTAGAGGAATTGTTGTATGAATGGAGCCATGTTACGATCAATGGTGTCATAACGTCACAAAAGGGGTGATTGCGATTGGTGACATGTTCTCTGTGTGCTCTGTGATTGGTGGAACGGCGGAGCCAATCTTCCCCGTACCTCTGCCTGCCACCCCGCGCAGTGTCACACAATTTTTCCTAGAGAAATGAACTATCGGCAACTCCTCTCGGATATCAATTCCTGTATTCTTGTTGTCAACTAACAGCTAAAATATTACAAAATTTTCTTTTGCCTGTGACTATGTTCGCGAGTACTTCTATATTTTGATTATTGATGCAAATTTTCAAAGATCAAAAGAATAACTTTATTTTTATTCTTTGCTTACACATTCATTTCTTTTAACTACCAACAGAGAGGTAGACCCGCATAGATGTCTGCTCAAGCAATTAGATAAAGTCAATCGAATAACAGTTTAATCGACCGTTCGATAATAATACGTGATTCCTTTCCTTAGTACGGTTATACGCTGGCAGAGAAAATAAATATAAAATTTGGTGCTAATTTTCTCATTCCTTAATAATTCAAATTATTGAATTGATACGCAGTATCCTTATTAAAACCCGTTCTGCTCCATCAAAGGTATTTTCATTAAAATGGCATCTTCATCGTCAGGTACATTAAAAACAAATGCATAATCCGCTTTGTGTCGATTAATATCTTGGTGCCCCGGGGCGTGCCTCGGTCGCTACTTGCTCCTCGCTCGATATTGCGGGGACAAAGAACTAAATTATTTCCTCCATTTCTTGAACATCTCTTTGTTTTAGATACAACGCGGTTTCGTTCTGCTTCGTCCTGCTCTCTAATAGCTGGGAAATTGTTTTACAACGTCTGTAATCGGCTTTATTTATTGTGCGCTAGGTTGAGGCTGAAATTGTTCAAATACTCGTACGTATTACAAGGTGAAAAAAAATTACAATTAAACCAACAATCATTAATCAATGCATGCATTAACACTAAGGTATCTTCCGTTGTAAGAAATACGGATTCTTCCACAAGTGAACACGACCTCTGTCGCTTTTTCAGTATAAAGCATTTAACAAATTATTGAGCTTTTTAATGTAATTATTTTTATTAAAATTAATTATTTATTTCTTGACATATGTATTTTAATTGATAGGTGTCTTAGAGTTTATAGATAGGTGTAATTAGCATATGTATTTTATTCATTTTTTATTTATATATCTGTATACTTTGGTTTTATTGTTAGTTAAATTAATGTGTTTTTGTTTATTTCTTCGTAGTAAGTATTAAGTTTTTACACATATGATTACTGTTTTCTTTTTATGTATTCCTGATCTTTTTTTCAGTTTGCTGGAAGAAATCTCTCATAGAGATAAGCACGCCGCTGTACACTAATTTTAATGTTTACGTGTGTAATTAAACATTTTGTGTACAATAAAGAATAAGAACAAAGATTTTGTTGCGTTTGTGCAAATATAATAATATGCTTATACTTATTTTAAAACTAAATTTTTTTGTCTAATGGTAACAACATGTTGTGAGTTAAATTACCAGTTTTTTTCAAAATTACCAGATGCGGTGTATTCTAGATTATATTACCTTGTAGATCTCAAAGTAACTATAATTATAATGTAGTCAACTACCGGTGCCTATGACGCTAAGATTTTGATACTCGTAGACGTACATTGTAGCAGCGTAGCAGACTTTGTAGCGGTTTGTAAACTGATAACCATAAGTGAAAAATAAGTGTTTAAGGCATTGCAAAAACCCATAGTACAAACAAAATTTAAATTAAAAATAAATAATTCAGCAATGTGAAACCCAATCTATTTCTAGAGGATTAAATTTTATTTACCTCTCTTAATTTATATTTGTGACTGCACCAAAATCATTTCTGTTGTTTCCCTTTGGCGCCAGATTTAAAGAGCTACAAATACCTGTAATATTTTGAAACATCCCTGTTTGGTTCTGTGCCAAACTGTGCATGCAACAGCAACGGTGTAATTGTTTGTACCGGGTAGGGTTACCATTTCGATACAGTACACTTTATCGCTCCTATCTTCAACATGAAATCAGAATATTGTTTCTATTACGAACCTTCAACAAAATAATCAAAATGTAGTATTAGTTTTTGTGTTATTTAAACTACTTTTTGACGTATTCTTGTAAGATACACTTTAAAAACGCTTTTTTTTTATTTTAATAGATTCAAAGATTGCGATCATGTTAATACATATATCGTGAATGACACTCGATCCTGTTTTTTATTTATAAGTTAGATCTTGTGTTTTTATTTTTTTGGTATTTATGTGTTTTATAAATGGTTATATTTATAAGCTATCAAATTTAACAGTTCATAAATTTCTAATTTAACGTAACGTAAAGGCCCACTTTTTATGCATCAAAACCGAACAGAAAGTCCATTATTTTGCCCTAGGGCTTTATTACTATTATTTTTTTTTTACAATGATTGGCAAACCTGCAGCCTTTCCTGTTTACCATAAATGTTATACTTTTTCTTCCACTGTTTCACGGCTCTGGATATAGTCCTTTTGAGCCGATCATAATTTAAAGTTCACAAGATTATTTTTGTTTTATTTCCTCACACTATGCATTGAAAAACGTAGTATGATACACGGGCGTAAGAGCAATAAATTACTCGGTTACATTTAAAACACTCGCTATACTCGTATTTTAAATCGTCCTCGTAATTAATTCCTTTTCGCCCTTGTAGCATAAACTACTATAATTAGTTTTGTTGTTACTACTAGTATAAACGAAATACGTATTTGTACCAAGGCCATCTTACGTCAAGTATAAATGTGTTTTTAAGTTCACTTTTCCTTTATATTCATTAAATTAAAAATATATATCGGTATTTTGATTTCAAGTAAAGTAACGCTCTTGGAAGCGCAAATGCGAAAGTTTTGAGCTATCACTTACTTAAATTTACTACTACCTACAGTTACGGTTACTAACCAGAATTGAATTCATAATTCAAAAATAATAATCTATTAACAAAATGTGAAAAAACAATCACAAAGTCACTTTGTGGACCACAAAGAGCCAAAGTTTCATTGCCATGGTAACCCTGTACGTACAATGTCGCAACTACCGTCTGCAAGGGGACGCTAACTGAACTCTAATGCCCTGTTAACGACAGACGAACGCTACTTGTAAATACTTTTTAACATCTTCAAGACGCGATAGCCTTCGACTACTGTACAGGTAAACTCAAGATCCTTAAGGATCGACCTGACCCTATAACATGAACAATGCCAGACTTTTGAGAGTTCTTTAGAAGAAATTACGTTTCTCCGTATATTGAAAAAAATACTTGTTTTGTTGGTATTTTATTAATTCAATGTACTTTTTTTAAGCAATGTCTTAATATATATACTTTTGTCTAAATAAAATATATTTCCAACTTATTTCTATTTGTTTTTAAACGTTCCGCAAGAAGAACGCGGTTAAGGGATTGACTTGATTTTTTTTTCATATATACAACGTGTAACAGAAAGGTGTAACCATATTTGAAGAGCTTATTCAGTCAATGGTATAGAACAACTTTTACTATGGAGCCAAACCTGAAATGTCAAAAAAAAAATATGCCCTTCCATACATTTCGGCCGAGCGGCATTGCATTTTTCTATGAAACAGTAACATTTTTTTTTTGTTCCATGTTTTGATACATGTTTTGTTCCATAGTAAAAGTTGTTCTATACCATTTTTAGAGAAACCTACTTTGTTATTTTTTAGAAAATAGTTTAAAACTAAAATTGTTTACCAGTGTCACTTTTACTCTTTATTTTTTTATTATTATACCTAAATTATATGTCACAAATTTTTTTACATTCGACTGATGACGGCCCCATACCGAGGGCCGAAATATATCGAGTAATAATAATTTTTTTAATTGTTTTAATAACAGTATTAATAAAAAGCTCACGTTGTATAATAGAAATATGAAGTCAATCTACTTAAATTGTTTTTTTTTCTTACAAAGTATTCATTTCAGTATTTGCTAAAAACACTCCAATTTGTTGTTTCGCTGCGTGATTATTAGTAATACGCGTCCAAGAAAAGAGGCCAATAATCCAACATAATTATGATCGCATCTATCAAAAGGAAATAAAGTCTTTGCCATTGATGGACTTATTGTGCTGGACGGGTAATAACAAAGTCGCTATGGTAGGCCATACTCTTAAATATAATTTTCATCACACCTATTCGAAAAATGACAATTGGCTTTAAAGGATAGCGGGAGCCAAAGTCAATTTTATTTCCATGGGAGTTTGCGCTTCCTCTCTTCTGATTGGTCCGCGATCGTGCTTCTTATAGATTAGCGTCATTTAACCAAAGAAGTTTAACGCGTAATTTCGTCAATGCGACCTGAAAAAAAAAACTATATGGGTATTCTTCTTTCTTTTAATTTTTTTTCTCAGAAATTTTCACGCTGGTCTTCGCTTCAGTTATTGCAAATAATAATTAAAAATTAGTTCGTGTATATAGTGATAATGATATATTTATTCTTGAAAACATAGTAAATGATGCAGCTAATGCAATGCAACAATTATTACTACAAAATACCAGGTACTCGAAGCTTTTTCTTTCACATAGGTAGTGATGAAAAATAGTGTGTATTAACACTCGGGGCACAGATATTTTGTTCGCGGGTGGCGTATATTGAATTCCTTGCTACGCTCAGGATTCTACTTTAGAATCCCTCGCTACGCTCGGAATTCTACTGAAGAATCATTCGCTTTGCTCTGAATTCAAAATAACGCCCTCAATGTACAAAATATTACTTGGACCCCTTGTAGCACAAATAACTATTTCAGGGGTCTGACAAACGTAAATAATAGATCAACTACTCGTATTTGAATACGTGATATCTTAAAGTATTACAAGCTTTTTTTGCTGTAGAATAAATAAAATATTATGAATAAAAAAGAATCTTGCTATTTATGTATGTATACGTAATGTAAGACAAGAGAAAAACTTCGTATGGGAGCTTTTACACCATGTGAAACAAAAACAAACCCATCTTTTAAAATATGGGTTATCTTGCCATATCTTGGTATTTCTATGCGTCCATACCACACCCAACTGTATTTGCAGCAAACAAACGAATGAAAGCAGCAAATACTGAGGACCCTACCTTTTCCATAACTCATAAATGAACGAGCTCCTCAAACAATGACCGACTCGGAAACAAACTTCTACGAGCAAGTACTTAACCAATAAATATGTTACTTAAGTTGCAAGGGCACTTAGATCAATTTCAAAAGTTCAAAAAATTAATCTGGAATAAAAGTTGACTTAACTTAAGACAGCGTTTTCATTAAGTTCGTTGCAGTAAGTAAAAACTTAATAAAGTTTAACTAAGGAATTTCTAATTAGAAATTTTACCTCTTCACGACATAGCAATATTTCAGGCCCGTGGAGGTATTTCCAATAAAGGACTTTGCCAAGTCATAATTCTTCAAAGTTACGTGTAATGAGATGTGGATATTACGAAATTCTTACAAAAGAATTGCCCACCTCTATTCAGAGTAGCTGGGTTCAAAGAGCGTCTGGGCTCTGCCGGCAGCAAGCATCGCAAACTGCAGCGTTCACATTTTATGGCACAAACACAATTTTGAAATTATAAAACCTTTTTAAAATGTAAGGTTATGAAATTTAAATGTAATAATCTGTTAATTCAGAAACGGGAAATATAAAGGTATCTTTGATCAAAATAATATAATAGAAAGTAACGACTCGTAATATCTAATTTTTTTGTAAAATTAATACTTTTATTGAAAATAGATGATCTTATTGAACTTAATTTTAATTATATTAAGGTTTTTTAACATTTCATATCTATGGAAAAATGAGAACTTATCCCTGTCGTTGTGTATTTTAATGAAAGTGTTCACCACCGGCCAAGTGCAAGTCCCTATATATATTATGTTACCGGACAAACCCGATTTAGGACAAACTAGTTTGGCCTAGGCTGACGTAGTTTTTCGGCAGTCCTGCAGCGCAGAAGAGAGCTAGTAGGTTAGGTAAGAAGATTACTTTTTATGACAACCCAAAACTACTTTGGCCTAGGCCAAATTAGTTTATCCTAAGATCGGGTTTGGCCGGTTGCGCATATATGGATTATAATCGAATCATAATGATGTTGGGATCAATATTGTAGTTGGCGTAATTTATGCACATGCCCTTCTGTATTATTAAATATTTGCAGAGTTTTCAGTGGCATTCTTTCAGAAATATGTTATATAGTTTGTCTAGCGAATCTTGACATTAACTTTACCTGATGCGGTATGGAAAAATGACGAAAAAAATATTTTATTTACCCGTACCTTGTCAAGTAAAGTTATTGTCAAGATTCGATAGACAATAAATAAATTAAATAAACATAATTATCGTTACAATAAACATCGTTACATGTTACATAAACATCGTTACAACATAAATCTCCGAGGTTAGAGTTGTCACAGTTCACACTCGGTACACCCGCGTTTCATCGACAATTATTACGTCCCAACGTGATAGTTGGTGAGCCCCATCACCGTTTTTCGGTTAAGTACACGCTTTTTAGGGCATGCAGGTTTCCTCACGATGTTTTCCTTCACCGTTCAGTGGTAAGTATGAGGTTATACAAATACTATGCACATAAATTCCGAAAAACTCATTGGTGTGGAACGAATCTAGGTCTCAAGATTGAGCGGCCAGCTTTCTACCGCCTGAGCAACCGCCGCTTTTTTTCCCTAGACAATGCTTAGCTTACATACATTTCCTCAAATTACTTGAAAAAAATACAACTAATAAATGAAATAAAATCAATTTTATAATCATCAAGTAACAGCATTTCAAATAATACTGCAGGGGTTTAAAAAATACAATTCAAAATTAGAAGTTGATAGGTTTATCTAACTTTGAGAGACAGAGACGGTCACAAGAGGATTCCTTTTTCTCTGAATACGGAACCCTAAAAAACTGGTTTTGGTCACGAAAACAGCGATTAATGTTATTGTTTTCTATTTTATACGAGCAAGTTACCTATGTTTATGCAAACAATAAAGTCAAACGGTACCTTGTTATTTTCTTTTTTAATGGTCGCTAATAATTGTATGCCGTTTTATGTAACGGTACTTCTACCTGGGCATTTTAGAAAAACGTTTCTTTTTTTTAATATAAAAAGATTTGACTTTACAATTATCCTGCTGATATATTTGTTTCTTCTGAATCTTAAACAAAGTGAAATTTAATTAAACGACCGAATTCATACTGGAGACTCAGTTAGTGATTAGGAATAAGGTTCAATGATACAAATTTTCGAAAACATGAAAAAAAAATCGTTTCTGTACGAACTGGACTAGTTCAAATACAATTCCTAGGAAGTATGGGAGCTAAAAATTTTCCTCTTCGAATTTTACTTTAAGAGTCATTAAACTTTGTTCCTGATCAACCGACTCTCCAGTATGAATTCAGACGGTTTATTAAATTTTACCTTATATGTAAAAGTTGAAAAACTCTGGTCATTATATGATTTTCTTGCAAAGAACTCGTATAAGTGTTTGCTGTTTAAACTTATGTTTTCCTTTATTTTTACAAAAGGTGGCAACACTCTTTTATTGTTCACCAAAAGGCTAAAACTTCAGGCGTGATTTATTAAATGTAGTACTTACTACAAAAATTTCTCGATAATAATTACATGGTAAGTTAAAAATCCTTCAACTTGGTTCACCTTCAGCCAAGCGAAGAAGCGGCGGCAAATGGCGCATAAATTGTGTTCGAGAATAAGTCGAGGGCATTAAGAAAATATAGATTACGTGTACAAAACGTATAGACTGCCTTGCACCGGTCTTTACGTTGAATTTACTGCACCGAACAATCACTTGTACGATATGTTTGAATAGTTACAAAGAATATTTTTTCTACTACCTTTATGAAAAAGTTCCATTTAATACTTGAAATTAGTTTTGAAAATCGAACTTTCCGGGCCCCGTTGCGGAATGACTATCAGGTCAGTTTAAAATATCGTATTGAAATTTCATTTATTACAAAATTAGGTTCTTTTTGACGTCCTTAGTTTGTCTTTATAATCGGAACTCCCTGCGTTTTGATTCAAGACATATTCGATTATATCGCGTCTGACACTCTTTTTTCGCAAAATGATACTGGTCACAAATAAAAGCCACCGTATTGTAATTTTTAATATTTCCTGCAATAAATTTGTTCTTATATATTATGTACTTGTTATTTAAATACATGAATCAGGTAGCAGAAAAAGTATCATTCGCAACGAGTAAAAATGGGTTTTCTTACCCTCGGAATGTAAGCTTTCGACTTTCGCCTTTCACGTCGAAACTAGCTTCATTCCTCGGGTAAGAAAATCTGCCATTTTATACTCGTTACGAAATATACTATTGTACTAGGCGACTTACATAGTCGTAGTAAGTTTTTCATGCTTCATATATTTTTGTAAATTTTGTTTGATTTCCTAAATAACAGTCACACTGTGCGATGGTGCCAATTAATTTTTTTTAATCCATATTCACAGGAGTTGAACATTGGAAAATATTATAAAAATATTATATAATAACATCAAATTATTATAATGATAATTAATATAATATTGTCGTGAAGTTTTCAGATTATATCACAATCACAAGCGATCTAGATAATTTTAGGTAATGCTCTAATTCCGTTTGGCATAAAAACTTCAAAATTAAGTTAGTTGTGTATAAATCGGCGTTTTTAGTATTTGTTGTTAAAATACAGCATATGGTGCATAATATACAGAAATTTCAAATTCCTAACTGCTTTGGGCTTTACCCCGTAACAAAAATGACCTAAAAATGGCAACATTGATAGCCCCCCATTTCTTTATTTTTTAAGATTAAAAAGTATATATTTTTATTCTATTTAATGAGCTCTAGACAATGACACCCTACATGCTAGGAATAAGAAAAAAAAATATTTTCGGCTCCATTTTCATGTATGAGGCCCCCCTTGAAAAATAATTTAATTACATTTTAATTCTACATTCGGTTTTGGGTCAACATTTTACACAACATACAAATATTTCAGGTTTCTATCTCATTCCGTCTAAGAGCTAGAGACCCGTGACATACGGACAGACAGACGGACAGCGGAGTGACATTATTTGACTTTTGACTTTTATTGACTTTATTTGACTTTATTTGACTTTTGATTAAGAGCCAGGCGTCCCACTAACCGACTGATCTATTATTGCTACGACCAAAACACAGAATACATACATACATATACTCATACCAGTCTCCCCGAGGGGTAGGCAGAGACTACAGATTTCTATCTATTACAATCCTGACACACCTCTTTCACCTCTGCCACATTCATCAACTTAGTCATAAGCTCTTCTACTCCGGGTACTTTTGACACTGCCCTTCTTTAATATCTCGCCAATTTGGTCAGCATACGTCCTGTTAGGGTGGTCTGGTCGAGCTCTACCTTCTACTTGTGCACCATAAATTACTTTCGTCACTTTGCTTTCATTAATCCTCTCTAGATGTCTAAACCACCGAAGCATTCATTTTTCGATTCTAGTCGCTACATCTTCTTTCAGGCCGCAACGATCCCTTATTTCGATATTTTTCACTCTATCATTCAATGCTAAACACACAATGGTTTATCTTAAATGTTGTCATAACAGATTAAAAAGGGATTTGCAATTTTTAAAACTCATACATTAATTTTAACAATTGAATGCTGCATGCAATACAAGTTCAAATTGACTGCTATATGAGAAAAATTTTACTGTTCAAATACATCTGACAAACATTCTATAATAAATGAGTATTGTGTATCGTAAATCATTTATTTCCCTTCACCATTTCTGAGTGAATTTCTTGATCTGCTTCAGTCCCGTATCAGTCTGAGGCGTCTTTTAGAAATTTACATAATACGCTGGAGTGTAGCGTTCAAAGCTCACGAGAACTGTGCTCGAATCTGCGATCGTCACGAAAGTCGATGTTTGGATCATATAAGACCCGTTCAACCATTGGAAAATTTGCAGCCCCTATTTACAGTACAAATTCAAATTCAAATTCAATTTATTTATTTTGTAATGTAGGTATACATACTACACTTTTTACAAGTCAAATTTTATCTTGAAAAAATGTATTTAATAAAATATTAAACGTACATGAACTAAATTAAAGGTATATTAAAGTATTTAACTTATGCAGTTATGAGTAATGCGCTTAAATGAATTAGTATTACTGATGTGACAGTCTTACAGGTTTATACAGACTGGATATTTCGTCGCTGAAAAGACGAAAACTAGAGACGCCCTCCTCTATGCGAACTTAACCACATCGTGAAAAAAATATTAGGTTCCATATAAAAGGTACATGCTAGTTTTCGGCATTCCAGTGACTAAATCTGCCAGGTAACAAATGTGATATTTAAGAAAGTTTATGTTTTTACCAGCCAACTTCACTTGGGTAAGTTGTAAGTGTAAATTGGGTAAGTGTAAAGTTTTACACAGAAATTTAAAATTGGTAAAAGGTTAAATGGCCCTTGATCCCAGCATAGAAAAGCTACAAAAATATGTTATTTTATTTGGCGTAAAGCGTATTTCTCTTTTCTTTTCAGTTAGTTTCACAACCAGTATCACACCTTTATAATTCGAACTTCTTAAAATCCTTTTCAATGCATGTGCTCGTAAAGGCTCACTTTTTATGCATCAAAACCGAACAGAAAGTCGATTATTTTGCCCTAGGGCTTTATTATTATTATTTTTTTTAATTTGTTTGCAATGGTTGGCTAACCTGCAGCCTTTCCTGTGTACCATAGATGTTATACTTTTTTTTCCACTGTTTAACGGCTCTGGATACAATCGTTTTGAGCCAATCATAATTTAAAGTTCACAAGATTATATTTGTTTTCATTTCCTCACACTATGCATTGAAAAATGTAGTATGATACACGAGCGTAAAAGCAATCAATTACTCGGTTACGTTTAAAACACTCGCTACGCTCGTGTTTTAAATCGTCCTCGTAATTTATTCCTTTTGGCCCTTGTAGCATAAACTACTATTATTGTGGGTATAAAGCGTGGTATACAGAAGCTACCTGCCAAATTTTAAGTTTATATGCTCTATATGGTTTCGCAAATTTCTCTATGATTGAGTGGTTTTTCACTTTGATAATATAAAGACTGATATACAAGTAGGTGAGGCGATATAGTGAAACTTTCTCGAATTTAAAATGTAAGTTTTACATTTTAAGGTGATATATCGTCCGTACAAAGGTCCCCGTTAATCCAAGCGGAAAGACCGTAGTAGTGCCAAAGTAGACCAAAGTAGTGCGAGAGGGACGGAATCGGGGAAAATTGTCAAAAACTCGGTTATAAATTAATACAAAATTAACTAAAATAGCTATAGAAATTTCCATAACCAGTAATTTAGGTATAGTTAAACCCATCTAAATAAATATACTTTGAAGTCTGTATGCTACCCCAATTTTTCAGAATATCAAAACAAGTGTAAATTTAGACCTCATTTCAATAATTATTTCTATCGAGTGAAATTCCTCCAATCGCGTTTCTGATAGTCCAGAATCTAGAAAAAGGTCCCAAAATTGTTATACTAATTTATTAAACTTCTTTTGAAGCGCAGATAAATAACTTACATTTTGACGATATACCCCCTTGAATTCGAGAAAGTGCGTTGGGATGGGCCTGCTTGCGTAAATGTAAACTATTTGAAATTAAATTAAGAGTTAAACTTACACAAAATAATGTTGTCAAGGATTTTAGAGTAAATTAAAACAACGTGATTTCTTTGGACGCCGTGCCTAAAGCATTAAAAATTTACCTATATGGTAAAACTCCGTGCTCGGACCGTCTGTTTGTCTGTCCTCTCTCGTTCAACCGTTCGTAATACGAATATGTACTCGTATATGTATGTCACAGTCTCACTGATGACGTAGTTCGTCAAGTAATAAACTCGGACACGTAGTCAGCACTTGAAGGGCTTTTTACTTCAAGTTTGCGGGACAAAAGCTAAAGTTTGGACGCGTGTTAACCCGTTGGGAAGTGGTCACGTAAAATTTTACGTTTGAACTGTGCATCGGTGCGCAGACAGCGCTTCAAACGTAATCCAATCAGGCGCTATAGCGCTGGACATGGTGTCAATTTCACCCATTCGAGTATCTCCGCACCACCCTCGCTCATCGACTGCTGTTCTATACAATCAGAATAAAATGAAATACACAAGTATATGTTTATATATATATATGCCCTAGTTTCTATAATAATAATGTTAATCTGCTGTCACTTCATAGTTGAACGAGTGAGCGAAACAAACGAAGTTCTCAGAGTCTACTTGAACAACCCGGCGTTTGTATGTTTGTATGTATGTATGTATGATTTTTTGTCCGATGGTAACTCGAGTATCGTTTATCGGAACGTCATGAAATTTGGTACGTCATGAAATGTTTATTAAATTAAACTTAAGTTCATACCAAACACTATTAAGCCTCTTATAGCTAAAACAATATTTTTATCTACTCCCACTCCGCAATAAAGTTATTATAACATCAAAAGCTGTTTTACAAGTACCTTGTTTTAAAAGTAATGTTACATCATAACACCGCAATTCTGCCCTGTGATTGGCCAAAGTTATTATAACGTCGCTATAGAACCAAAGATTTCAAAAGTTTAGATGAGCCCTGGCACCTAAAATCTATTGCATTGTTTTTGAATGTATGCGTTAACATAATGCCGACGCGCACACACTTATGAGTGCGCAATTTGTCTACCTAAGGTCAGCAAAATGATCAGACTAGTAAAGTTGTAAAAATTCAAAACTTTAAGTGCACTTAAGGCGTCCAACTATCCCTGTATTTAGATGAGCACTGATTCCAAACGTCATCCATTTAAAGGTGGAAACATTTTGGTGCTGTCATAATACGGTAAGGGCTTATCTTTACTTTTGAAATCTTTGTATAGAACCAATCACAAGCAATAACGGTCTGTCTTAATTTCTTAAAGACACGCCCCTTTATTCTTCTCGATACTGATTGGTCTCAGGGATCTAAATACTAATTCCATCATGACGAGTATCGTGACAGTATCATGACGAATGTTCTTTTTCTCATTTTTCGTGAAATTGTTTTTGATGGTCGTGAATAAAGTATTGTGTGTAATTGGACGTAATTAAAGAAAGAAAGAAAGAACGGAATTTATTGCCAAAACAAAAATACAGTAAAGAATAAAAAATAAAACAAGATATTATATACTAACTTAAATTCTAACAAATTAACCAAGAAGGCAAGTAACTTACAAAATAAATAACTTACAAAATAACTTATAAATAAAGTTTTATATGGTTAAACATACATCCTTAAGCTAGCATATTACAGCTTTTGTTTGGCAAAAGGTGGCCCGCTCAGCATTTGCTGTCGGAAACTTGTCAAGAGTTCCTACAGCGCTGATTTTCAGCGAGCCCCTTTGTTTGTATACGTTTAAAGGTTGTTTTGGATCATTTTGCAGCGGGCGCTCTAGTAAATTTATAACATGTAAATAAATAA
Organism: Ypsolopha sequella; assembly: GCA_934047225.1. Taxonomy (NCBI): domain Eukaryota; kingdom Metazoa; phylum Arthropoda; class Insecta; order Lepidoptera; family Ypsolophidae; genus Ypsolopha; species Ypsolopha sequella. The sequence continues at coordinate 13,815,785 of OW203985.1, forward strand.
TAATATATATATAAGTAATATGATAATTATGTAGGATAAATATGCACATGAAATAACAGTAAAAATTATGTAAAAATTTTAATTATTGGGTCTGCCTTTGCCGTCATCAAAGAACAACAGATTGGCGTATTAGTATATTTATATTTATTCTTTATTGACAGTCTCCTTTTTTTTTTTTTTCTTTTTTTTGTTTTGTATTTAAATTCTGCCAGTATGATTTGTTTTTGTATTAGAATTAATTTTAATTTTAATTTAAAGGTACTGGGAGTCATGTATTTTTGCAATGGTGGTGGTAAGTCATTCCATACCTTTGATGCTGCAAATTTAAACCCTCCTCTATAGTTAGCAGTTTTGTGTTTGGGAATAGACATTTTATTCAGCTCCTTACTTCTGGTATATTTATCATGTGCATCACCAAGCCATTCAAATTTATCGTGCAGGTAGTTCGGTCGCTTAGTATGCACAACTTTGTGTACTAGGACGGCGAGATGTAACTCTCTTCGACTCTCCATTTTCAAAACTTTATGTTCGTTGAGGTAAGGTGTTATATGTGCCCGTTTTGGTATTTTATAGCAGAATCTTACGCAGGCATTTTGGACTCGTTGTATAGCGCGACTTGTTTTTTCAAATAACCTTGGTCCATAAACAGTGTCACAATAATTAAATATTGAAAGGACAAGTGATTCGATTAAAAGTACCCTTACTTCTTCTTTCAGGAAATCTCGAATGCCATACAAAACCTTTAGCCTATAAAAAGCTGTTCTAATTTTTTGGTTAACATGTTGTTCAAAATGAAGTTCTGTATCCATCACTAAACCCAAGTTTCTCGCGGTCATGACTCTCTCCACAACATTATTATTGATAGTAATATGTGGTGAGTTTTCCATGATTTTTTCGCATTGACGTTTTGTTCCCAGCGTCATGAATTTTGACTTGTTTGGATTCAGCAGCAAAGCGTTCTTCTTTGTCCATTTGAAAATTACATCAAGATCTTCATTTATGTTTTGTACCGCTTCAGTAGTAGCTTGATGTCTGAAAGAGTGATACAGTTGCGTGTCGTCTGCGTATAGATGAACTTTGCAGTGTTTAAGGTTAGTTATGAGATCTGATGTGTACAGGATGAACAGAAGAGGGCTGAGAATAGATCCTTGTGGACAGCCACGGGTAATTGATATTGGGACACTCGTGCAAATCTATTAGGAAACTCACTTCGTTCGTTTCGTAAACAAGCACTCGTGTCCCAATTGTGTAGACTCGGCGTATCACGAAAATCAGAAAAAGGCTCATCGAACCTGAGCACCTGCCGAGTCTTCAGTATGAATTTGGCTATATAAATATCACCTTATTTTTTCATCGATTTGATGTAGGTATGGTGATTCACCTCCGCGTGAGCTGTTAAGTAGTTTTATATGTTTTTTTCAATCACCGGTTTTATATAATCAATCTGTAAAATGCACCCGACCCACGCCACGACCGACCTGCCCCCCTATTCTGTATCTTTGGTTGCCAACTGGTCCGGGTGCCTATCATCAAAAACATTGATAAAAACTGAGCTTTCAAAATTACCTTTGGTGGGTATTGAACTATTTACGAACTGTGTTGTCACTTCATTCCTTGGAAAATCGGAATTCTATAGTATGTCTATGTTTTTGATGATAGGCACCTAGTCCAGTTGGCAACTAGAGATATATAATAGTCCCGCTGGACTACGATCTATTATTATTTTGTGCAACTGTGACATAATGTGAGATAATTCGCTTAGATTAAATTATGTTAGGGTGTGTCAATTCGAAAACCATTTCGAGATTTAGGTTTAATAAGCCGTATTTTCGAACTTGTGGTCTAAAAAACCTCATGATGATGAATATTTTTACGAAAAAGCTGTAACTTCCATTTGCCTTCGTGTGACGTAACTTGGGAAATGGCTGTTTATAAATGTGTCCTTTGCTATCAAGATAAATTTATAATATTTGGCAGCTAGATGACAGATGAGAAGAGAGATAGACAGAGACCACTTTTTTATTAGCAATCACACATCGCTATCAGTATAATGTCTAAAATTCTCAACTGACGTCATATCGGACAATTCTTTGAAAAAATTATAAAAAATAATGGTTAATTTTTATGCCAAAATAATGAAAACTATGTCCTAAAATGGCGTGAAAAAAATTATAAAAACATCTTTTAAAATTTAAGCCATGTGTTACACCGAATCGTCACAATTCCCATGGCTTGACATTTATAGGTGACTTTTATATAAACATAGTCAAATTCATACTGAAGACTTGGTAGGTGCTCAGGTTCGATGAGCCTTTTTGTGATATTCGTAAATATATTTTTCGTGTTCCCTACAAACTCAAGCCCAGCTCTGAGTCTACTAGGGGAGGTCAACATTTTAATTTGCAAAATTTGCAGTGTCATTGATCCGTGATATTGATCGTTTACCAAGCCTGCGATATGAATTTGGCTGTTTAAATAAAGGTCACCTTATACAGAATGTTACGAGGAAATTCTAAGACTGGCGACAGTACTCGTCCATACGAACGAAAGTACTCGTACATACGTCCCGCGAACAAATTTCAAAAAACGAGAAAAAGAAATCGGTTGTTTCATACATTTGGTCGGGTAGCTGTAACAGCTGTATTTTTTTTCGCGATTCGAGTGTTGGCTCCAAAGTAAAAGTTGTTCGCATGGACGAGTACTTTCGCCAGTTTCCGGCTTCCGCAACTTCATCTTTCACCGGGTATGTGCATTAGAGGTACAAAAGACAAATAAACAAAATCTCGTGGCACTCCCTCGCACGTTTATACTTATATCATGTTCCATACCAATCCATATGCAAGAAGATAATTCAAAAAACTGTGTGCTAGTGCAAGTTTTTCTTAGTTTATTTTCACGGCATGGCTCATACACGTAGTGTCAGTAAATAAGCCGGGACGGTGGAGGCTTATAATAGTTATTATTTACGAGCACTAATAAGAGAAGCCGAGTGCAACCTGAGGAACGAGTCCTGCAACAGTGTAAGTATTAGCAAAGAATATTTAATGTCGTAATAATTTTTTTCTTTGTTTATGCACAATTTGTCATTGCAAGTTGTTGCAATGACATTGTAGTTAAAGGATTAGCCCCCACTTCCTTTCTGTCGCCATCCTTGTGAGGAAGGAACCTTATAATCTGTACTAAAAACCGTCGCGCGTCGTTGTCGCGGAGGAGGTGCGACGCTTGAGGGAACAGTAAACGATTTGTCGGCGTATTAATAAAACGATTAAAGCAACCTCCCGCTGGTAATCTGAGAGCGCCGCCGCGCGCGCCAGATGCCCGCAATCCCCAAACTTTAATGACGAACGGCGAAGACGAATATCAACCGGCGATTTGTAGACTTTCCTCGCAGAGTACTTTAAGTTCGCGATGCTAACTTATTCCACGTCTTTTAATTTTCCTTAAAACTCTTAAGACTGAGTTGGGGAAAAGGATTTGAGAAGTTGCGGTACGAAAACACGACGACGTTTCTTGAAACATTGAATAGTAATCGAATTACAGACTATTTTATAGCTCTACTTGGAGTTGGGTTACGACAAAGAAACTCCTTTGTCTTTGAAGCAATAAAATTAGAGCTTGATTGCCCATTAGCGAGCTGCGAGTAGAAAGTGTTGCTGTGCTAATGATACGCGTCGAAGTTACGACTTCTACGTCAATCGGTTTGATGACTCATCAAAATCGCTTCCTGCGTTATTAAGTGCAGGAAATTGTGACTCCTCCATCGACACACCTATGACTGCTAAATGCTACCCCCCTCGTGTCTATGCGCCCTTATAGCTGTGCCAAAGATTGGATATCGGTTTTTGAAACCAACATTGATGATGCTCGTGCAGAACGTTAATTGTGTCAATCTCGATGCTCCGTTAGTTCCGTAGAGTATTGACTTTTCCATATTCGTTTAATATTTTATCATCTACTTATTGTGAGATGTTAGATTAAACTAAAAATTATGATATATCGTTTGCATTCGCTTTATAACAAAACAAACGAAATATATTGATTGACTAACTGTAAGAAATGAAAAGCTAAACGCTCACGTAAACTCGCGTAAACTATCAAAAAAATGTGTCAATATTGTCCATGAAGGACGTTAAAGGATAAATCAACAGCTCGCAGTAAACGGTCGGTAAAGGTACACTTCCGAACATAGCCGATCGCGACAAAATTGAGCTGCTAGAAAACAAGATAAGACGACACTCATAGTACCTATCGGTTCTTTCGTTATATAACACAAAACTTCTAAAAAGTAGTGTACGGAATACATTATTGCAGTTGTAATCTTAATAATAATGTCGCCGCCGAAATAGTCTCCTAATTAGACGTCTAGGTCGTTAATTAAATGACGACATCCAATTAAATAACTAGACTGCTGTGTTGGCTCCCCGAAAGATAGCCTTTCAAAACGGCTACAGATTGTCAAGAAAGTCGTGAAATAAATAAAGCGCCACTTTCTTTGCCAAAACAGAATTAATATGGCAACACCTGAGATCTTTTGTATGGGTAAATCGGGTGTTACCAGTAAAAATAATTTTGGTTCCATTTCATGACTTTTTAGACAAGCTGTAAATCAAAAGCCACCATTTAAATTTAGTTCATTTTTCTGCCACTACAGCGCTAGCAGTCCTAAAACAAATATGGCGTCAACAGCTGATTACATTTTTGGTGATTTTTTGTCAGAGAATTGTGTATATGTAAGTACAATATAGTTAAAAAGCCCTTGAAAAATAAGGTGAATTTTGTTATTATAGCCAAATATACTGTAGCCTTGGGTAGACTCAAGACCAAGGTTCAAATACATTTTTTGCAAAATAGCAAAAAAACTTGTGCACCTACACTAAACTTAATTAGAAACAACTCCGAGTCAATTAGTTTATTTTGCGTTTTTCACAAACCTTTTCATTGAACCTTGGTACTGATCACCTACCGAGTTTCCAGAATTTGGCTATATAAACAAAAGGCACCTTATATATAAAAAAACTCCTTTGTTAAAAAAATAAATAAGATTCCTGTAACTTCACAGCCTGTCGCAGTCGCATGCCTCGGAAGTCTACGTTAAAGGCAATATCTCGACAGAGCAGCAGCTGTGGAGTAATGGTGCCGACACTTTACGCGATGCGATTACGACCACCTAAACATTCATTACAAGTAATGTCCGTCATTTATCTATCCTAATTACTGAGCGAACTCGGCCCTACAATCCCGGAAAAATGCTTGCAAAAAATTAATTTGAAATACAAGCATTTTGCTTTATGGAATGTTGTACCTTAACGAAGTTAATGTTTTAACTTCATGATAATCCAAATGATTAGATTTACTTCGCCACCACATCAGCTAAGATAGCAGGTAGAATGTACATATTACCTACAGTACGCGTATCGATGCGGTACTCGTATAGATGCAGATGAGCAAACTATTTGTCTTGCGATGGCGGAGGCTTGATTAAACCGTGAAACATTTAGCGTTCACCTGCTCGGCTCATAGCGGTCCGACTCAATGCTAACGATTAGGGTTGCCAGTTAGGTTATCATCGGAAAATGCTGCAGAACATTTCTCACATACTCATACAGATACTAGTTCACCCCTACTTTTCAAGTGGCTATTTTATGTCGTTGGTCATTTGACCTTTACAACTTTACTGGAAAAAGAAGAGAACGCCCGGAACGCTCAACTCCAGTAAAATTGTCAATATTGATGATTGATGGATTCATGTTGATGATGTGGTTATCAGACAGAAGGACTCAAGACTGTCTCGCAGACGGGTAACTAGGCAGAAAATGCAAATCAATAGAATAATCGATCCTGCTCGACAAACCATTTTTGCTTTCCCCACAGACACACACGCTCTTCTATTCTGAATTATTTGGCCTACCTTAGTATGTTACCGATTTGATGGACTTATAAATATAGAGATTGTTCCGGAGGCAGCCACTGAACACCGAAATTCTTAGCAAAACTGTAGGTAGATCCAAAATCATTGCAGATCAGATTATCATGCGGAACTGCAAAACCTGTCAACCATGTGCAAAGTCAAGTTATACTGGATTAGAGCACACAACAGAAATGAAGGTATAACGAACAAGCAGACTCTCTGGCTAACCTACTTGGCAGAAGCAATCAGGGGTGAACTGCGAAAATACACTCTGTCTGTACATAACAACACGTGGGCAGAACGAAACGACTGCCGAGTGTTAAGGCGATATGCGAAAAAAATACGGGTATTTCTTTTCTGTGTATTTCATGAAACACACGGAAAATTTTAATAAATTTCTGGTATATGCATTTTGACCATATAATCTAGGGTTTTGAAATTGGAAAACATGTTTGGATGAATTTTCCTCGATAGAAATAATTGTTGAAATGAGGTCTTCAAACACACTTTTTCTCCTCGTTTGACGAATAGGAACCATAATTATACAGAACTCAAACATATTTTATTAGGTGTGTTTCAATAATATGTAGAGATTTAATATTTGAAATTTTGCTAGCTATTGTAGTTTTTTTAATAAAAATATAAAATCAACTTTTTTCCCTTTTGCCCTGAATCCGCCCCTCTCGCACTGCGTGATTTTTCGCTTGGAGTGACAGTGACAAAAATAAAATTCGCATAGCCTCTTAAGACTAATGATGCCGTAGTCATCAAAGGTAACAAACTAAAACGGCCCGACCTACGTGACATGATAAGTGTCATAACTGGACACTGCAACCTAAACAAGTATCTTTTCACACAGCACAGAAGATGCCTTCTAGAGGAGGAGACAGTGGAACATGTGCTACTCTACTGCTCTGCAACCGAATACATAAAGACGAAAAGCAGGGATCGCGACGAGCTCCACCTTCCCTTCACTGGACTAGTTTTTGTGTCAGCATGCTAACGTTGTTCAGCTCTACTTTAAGGAGCTGTCCTGACTGGGCTGACTGACCGGGGGGAAATGCACGATTGTGGAGAATCACTGTAGACTCATCGCCCCGCTACGAATTTAGAACATAGGAGTAAAAGGAATGTATTAGTAAAATCTTAATTTTTACTCTTATTACCAATTCAGTAAAGACGATAACTAGGGACTCTTACCTTTTCCTGTACGCTTTAGCTGAGACGAATGTATAACTGGTATATTAGTATTTACACAAATTTTGAAAAAGTAATTTTTCAGGATTTGAAACTGGAATCTCTGATATAACTAAGCTACAGTTGTTATTACAAACAAATTGACGTAGTTAAAAACAAATAAACTTTAGTTTTATTGTACAAAAATCTCTTTGGGCTAATTTTCAAGTTGCCTTGGCTTCATTCGAGTTGGTAGAGAAGTAACAACGTAAGATAACCTTATTGTTACTCTAAGTTTCATTATTATTATTAAGTTTCACTAACTACTGCTAGTGCTAACTTACTGTCTGAAACAGACTGAAGCTACTGTCATATCAAAAGTCTGTTTTGTATTATGTAGAGTAACTATCTGTGTACAATTTACCTACAGTTTTACCTCTGGGTGTTTTCACCACCTATTTTATAACTTGGAAGCTACAGTTCTCCAGTTGCTTTAAAATCTAAGCGTGATTTTAGAGTTTATTAGGGTTGCTATGACTTTATGGGATAGAAATAGCCTTAGCCGCTCGATATAACAATAAGCTAATACTTAAGGCAACAATAACTGCTGGCGACCATGAAAAGCTGGTTCAGGGGCCGATTTAATAACGAGTAAGATGTTAGACTATTGAAAGAAAAATATAATGATTAACTACAGAATATCTGGAATAAGATTGCTAATTAGTATTTATAATTTTAATAAAGATCTTTAACTAAATACTTAAATACCAAATAAATGTCCAAATTAAGACTAAGATCCGGTATGCAAATAAACAAATTGAAACTTAGTGGAATTGAAGATATTATAACAAAAAATGAGTTCCTTTGATTATTTTTGAAGAATTTTTCTAATAATAATTGTAATTTTTTATTTATGTATATTTGAGAGCGTAGATAGTGTTGATAGACTCTGGTTTTGAAGGTAGAGATAGAGGGAGATTGTCGAATGTCAAGAGGAAGACCATTGCACAGGCGGATTGCTGACACTGTGAAAGAAATTGTATACAAGTTGGTTATGTTCATGAACTCGTAGGAACATAGCTCTTCTTGGTCGCTGAAGGTGGCCAGGAGATTCAATAGGAATAAGCAAGTCTTGAAGATAGGGAGGAGAAAAATAACTTTTGAGAGCGTTATTAAGAAGTGAGACGATGTGTGAGTTCTTACGATAGCGGTTATTGAGCTATTTTAACCTGAGACGAAATTGAGAGACATGATCGTATTTGCGCAATCCGAAGATGTATCTGATACAGAGATTTGTAAAAGAGTGTGACGCACGCACCCAAAGTCGCTAGCAGTTTTAGTCTCCTTAAGCCGAGTTCATTTTTGTAATAGTCGGGGTCGCGGCAGATTCCTGTCGTGAATTCAGAAGAAAGAAGAGTGCTAATTTATTGTTATACCTCTTTTATCTATTACAAGTTGATCTCTGATGAACTTTGTCAACTGTTTTATGTAAGCATGTTTTTAGTCTCGATTCGCAGTTATAAACTTAGTCTAAAATCTGAAGACGGATTCCCAAAAATAAAAGGGAGGTTGTGTGTACTGATCTATTTTCAGGCAAAATGACTCCTTTTGTGTAGTTTTAAGAAACAGTACGGTTGATAATAGCGCTCGCACTGCTTATAAAACCGGAAATAACAAACATACAATATTCTGATATGTTAATTAACACACATATTTAACGTTACTCATCCTGTAAAATCGTTATATATTTCATAACTAATTAATAAATATGAAAAACATTATTTAAAGGTGTTTTATAATTTAAGTTGAATCACTTGATAGCCGTCAATGATAGCCATTGTCGGGTTTATAAAATTCAGTCAACACGTGGATGTCATGATATTTACTTTTATTTAACATTCTATTATTCTGTAATACGCTACAATAGTAAATCCCATAAATAAATGCGGTTATCAATTTGACATTTTTGACTAAAGTTGTATATTTTTATAAAGTTACAAGTTTTCTTGGACAGCTAAGGTAATTTTCCTTTGACATAATCTTTAATCCAAACATTTACTCGTATCTTTTGTAAACATTAAAATATAATTTGATTTCTACCTACCTATCCTTTCTATTCAGAAAATACCAACGAAAAATGTAATTCAAGCAAAAACCCCTTCCACTGTTAACGCAGGAAAAAGCATTAGAAAACAAACAAGATTGTAAAGCACCGTGTACACAGGTCGGCCCGTCTTCCCACGGCTGACAGTCGCTAGTCGCCGCGCTACACGGTTTGGTCCACCAAACACCGCAGTACCTGCACCTACTCAATCGCACTAATGGCAAGAACCACAAGCACAGTCTCCGGGGACATACCGACTAAATATGTAATGGCTAGTCGGAGCACTTAGACCCAGCCTCGCATTGACCAGATAAAGTTACGTGCGGCCCGGGACATTATCATGAGCTCGATAATTTGTAAATAAACCACTACGGTCTGAGAAATTAAAGGGGATAATCGTATTTTCATTTAAAATCGTATCGTAGTAACCGCGTTTTAGTCTTTTTTCTCGTTCAAAAAGTGCACTGGATTTAAGCGAGATTTCGTTTGTATAGAAGCCTGTATAATCTGAAATAATACCACGATACCGTGGCGAACGGAGGCGGTGGGTGGCAGAGGCGCGGCGGCGGCGGCGACAGCGGTGGCAACGGCGGTGGTGGCAGTGGTTGTAAGTTCGTAGCACAACCCGACACTAGCAAAGCTCAAAGACTTTACTTTTAGTTTTAGAACTTTTTACCGCCATACGTTTAATGAGTTTTGTTTGTCATCATATAATTAGATTAACGTGTAAATCATCTGCTGAATCGACTTGCTTATGTGATTCTACATTTTTATTTTATTTGTTAAAACAACCTTGAATTATCTAACCCTTACAAACAAAGCCAATAACTCCAAATTTATAAAATCCAAGGTCTTCGTGAATAATGACAGCGGAGCCGAGTTGTTTGTAATCTTCCATTATCTTTGCACATAACATCTCAGAGTGTATCTAGTCTACGGGCCCAAATCCAGTTGAAGCCGTCTTGATTACTGCGAAGCGGGGACGGGGACCGGGGACCGGGGGCCCGCACAGTCCCGACGATTCAAAATTGGACGGATTATGAGGACTTTAAAGTAACGATGACAATTTGAATATGAACGAGTGGGTATTTTTAAAATTAGACGCATTTTCTTTCTCTCCTTTTGAACCTTTGAAGGGTTTTTTGCCTCTTCTTTGTTCAAGTTGGTAGGACATTTGGTCAGAAATATTAGGCTTTTGTTACATGCCTTTTCAAATATAAATAAATTTACAACACATGTTGAGATTTCCACACTGATTCCTATTTTTTAGGATTCTGTCTCAATATATATTTGTCCCGAATATTTGTTTGTTTGAAATTTGACATGCAAAAGGTTTCGTGTTTTACTTTTGTATATTTTCAATTAGACAACATGGCCACAAGGCAGTAGCACAGTGCAAGCACAGAAACTATAACAAAAACAATGTATGTGTGTATGAGTGTGTGTCATCGGAACCGGCGTCGACGTTCGAGGCTCGAGCGCGGAAGGAAGGCGCTGCTAATTACACCGCCGCTGCCGGAGCAAAGCCTGTCCTCGCCTCGCCTTCAGTGGGCCTCCCCAACTACGAGCTACAGGCTTTAGAATTGTTGCCTCCATTAAATACACTCATATACAAGTTACAGTGATATGAAATAATTCACTCCTAGGTAAGGTCTCTGTTTGCTACGCTCTTAGACTTACACGTAGCAGTTTATATTATAACTCTAGTTGCTACGCGTTTTCCGAATTTATGTAATTTGGACCTGTATTTGAAGGACTACTCCTCCTAAACGGGTGGTCTAAAAACTTTAAAAATAATATAATATGATAGGCATATTGAAGTCAAAAACAAATTTTAAGTGTAACATTTTAATTTTTGTTGTTATTTTTAACAAAAAAAATTAAATGATCGATAGTTTCATATGTTTTTCGCAATACTTATCTTACTCCTTCCGAATGCCTGAAGCAATTTTAATTATTCTTTCACCAAATTGTAGACAATTTTTAGATCTACAAAATTATTATTTAAATTTGATATGTTCGCACTTGAAGTGACGACACAGTTCGTAAATAGTTCAATACCCTCTAAAGGCAATTTTGAAAGTTCAGTTTTTGTCTATGTTTTTAGGGTTCCGTACCTAAAAGGTACAATAGAAACCTTTATGGTGAGACTCCGTTGTCCATCCGTCCGTCCTCATGTCACAGCCTAATAACTTTAGCACCGTTAAATATAAAGACATGACATTTGGCACAAATATAGCATTAATTTGCCCACATGTTACAGTGTATAAAAAAATTTGAAAAATTTGAAATTGCTCAAAATATTTCCAAAACAAAAGTAAGAAAAATTAAAAATATTATCCTAAAAATACAATATGGGTATCAAATTGTACATATTAAAAATATAATTGTAAAAATATATACTTTTTTTATATTTACTGGCACAGGTTTCGAGAAATCTTTAAAAACCACAAATATATGTATGTCCCCCTTATCCCCGAAACTGGTACACCGAAAAATATGAAAAAAACTACAATTATAGATCATAACTGACCAATTACAGTTAAACTATAGCGATTAAAAAAATTAAAAATATAAAAACAAAAGAAAAATAAATAAAAATATATTTTATAAAAATACAATATGGGCATCAAATTGTGGGTATTAAAAAGTTGATTTTAAAAATATTTGGTTTGGCTATATTTAATTGCATCTATTTCGAGAAATCCTTAGAAAACTATAAAAAATTGTATGTCCCCCCCCCTTATCTCCAAAACTGGTGGACCAAAAATATGAAAAAAAAACATGGTAATATGTGTTTACGTAAATATTATAGGAAAAATAAAGCGGTTGAGAAATCCACGAAAAAAAATTTAAAAATTAAATTTATCATCCACAATTCCCAGTCTGACTCGCACTTAGCCGGTTTTTTTAAGATAGGCATCCAGTCCAGTTAGCAACCAAAGATAAATAATAGAGGGGCAGACTTGCAGCTAGCAAGTCTAAAAGTCTTTAGACGTTGCTGATTTAGCATTGCTTACGCACTAAGTGTTGTTAATTTAGCAACGTCCAAAAGGGGGCTTTTCAGACTTGCTAGCTGCGATTCTGAAAGCCTTTAAACGATTCTGATTTAGCATTGCTTACTCGCTAAGTGTTATTTTAGCAATGTCTAAATAGGGCGATACTACTACAACGTTAGTAGCTTCGGTTACGAAATACACTCTTAGTTTTACTCCTGCTGTCGTAGCTCTTGCTACGTGCTTAGTAGACTTATTCTGTCAGACATACTGTTCTGCTCAGTTTTTAGCTGAAATTGTGCGCAAGTTTTCTCTTCACGTGTACTCTAGCTGCTACAATAGTATTTCTGGTAAAACTACTTGTGAAAAAAACCATAGCATAAATCTCAAAAAACCTATCTTCTATATTGTACTGCCTTTTTCCGCTCGTCTAGAGCTAAAAGCCAAATTACCTAAAAGATTCTCCTGATAAGTAAAGCAGCTTCGTCTTTAAAACACTTTGGTGTGCTAGGTATGTACTCGTAGATGTAGGTAACGCTGTACAATTTATCGCCTGCATATCCTTTCAGTGGGTAGATAATGACCGCAGTAAAACGTTTAAGCACGGAATAACTGCTCGTGGAAGCCGTTATTACAATATTATGAATGGCTTCCCCCACGGCGACGGCACGACTCCGGCTTTCTGCGAGCCTTCTATACGATACTTATATACCCTATAACTGACGCCAATATTGGCATATCATTCACAAATTACAAAAGCTACAATTTAAGGCGAAAAAGCAAAAACAACGGCTAGCCTACGTATTTGTGTACGGACCGTCATAAATTTAAATATAATGGTTACAACTTTTTAATACAGGATATTGTCATAAAGATTCGGTTTTTATAGTGCTTTTAGTAAAACGAAGCTCAACAGCCAAAATATGCGTAGTTATAGGTTTATATTTTACTGTTTATTTTTGTATGATCTTTTATAACCTAAAAAATATGTTAACCTGCCTACTTATGAACAAAATATAAGTCTATTGTTACTTTGGATGTAGTTTCATCCGTTTGTAAGCAAACAGGATAATATAACCATTTACTGTAGTTCTGGGTCCATTGGACCCATGTTCAAACTTCGAACGTGTATAAAACCTGCCACAGGCTCTGCAAGCCCTCCCGCTTCTGAGTACCTTCCGGCAGTAAGCTGAGGCACGCGCATTCGGACAAACATGTTTCGCTTGCTCCTAAGGTCAGTATCGTCATACGCATGGATCCATTGGGCCCACCACTTTAGATAGATTTCAGATGATAGATTTTTTTAATATCGTTATCATTTTATTTTTCGATGCTTTTAAAAAGCATACTTTTATGTTTAAGGAAAAATATTGTTGAATGTTTTTACCATATTTTCCATACTATTTAATATTTTTTTCTCGTTTTCAGATCTGATAAAAATTACCTAAATAAGAAATAGAAATATAAGTTCTTTTTGTTGATTCATAAATGTTTCGCACCATTGCTTGTTGTCGCACCTACTCGTACTTTTGATTTTCATAATTAACGATCTGCCCACGACATCTACATAACTATAAGTACGTTATTATTACGTAGAATATGTGTTTATGTGTAACATATACTTACTAGGCTGGAAAAGAGGCTCGTCCTTTATTCCATCGACTTACAAATAGTAAATATAGATTTTTATTAGGTAAACAAGTCAAGGAGGGCTACTTAATGGTCCAAAATTAATAGTGCTTTTTTCAAAAATAAAACGAGACATTTTCCGGATATATTGATATGGCCAATCAAAGTTTTTCCGAAAAACTGTCAAAAACCTTTTCACTTGCTAAAAAGTGGCAAATTTTAATATGGGACCGTAATCAGCGATCATGTCAATCGGACCACTTTTTAGTACTTATCAAAAAACTGTCAAAACCTGTCAAATGTAAAATAGTCGTGTAGCCCATGTCAAACAGTTCATTACAGTATTAACTCGGAGTCGCTAGCACCAGCCAATCAGGAGACACGGTCGATCAAAACTTGCAAAAAAAAAAACACATGTTTTTCAGAACATTTTAGATTGTCAGTTTTGGTATAATATAATATCTCGGTATTGCCAAGCCGTTTCACTAGCGTGGACATACGTTTCATAAGTACATAGAAATATAGGAATATAATTAAACGCCGCAAAGTTGAAGCCGTCGCTTATAACAATCTATACATGTATTTTAACATTTTCACTAAGAAGAAGCGCGTCTTTACAACAATATGTTGCTCTGTTCACTCCTGAGCTGCTAAGAAGAGCTGGAAAAAATATCCAAGTTTTTAATCCAAAATACAATAGAGAAATGGTGAGGAATGCGGTTTTTTTCTTCGACTTTATGGGCCGTTAAAGTTTTGACATTTCTGGCGGGTATATCTCGGCGAGACCTTTTCTTCGAGTACCATCAACATGGGTCTAGCTTCAGCCGTTTAGGAGATATTGGCCGTTAAAGTTTTGACATGAAAAAATAAAACATAAACCTTTTTTGACACCCTATGGTTTAATCCTTAAGGATCTACCACCTTCCGTTCCGAAGATACGGCCGAAAGAAAATTTAGCCGAAATACATTTTGAGCGATTTTTTTTACACATCCCTAGTGTGAGGGACATTCCTACTGTCAGGTACAACCACAACTTCAGGCACATCCCTAGTTTCGGGTACATCCCTAATGTCAGGTACATCACTATGTCAAAGTGAAATAATGACAAATCCCATCTCTAGTGTCAGGGACATCACTATTTCAAAGTCAAAGAATGCCAAAGCACATCCCTAACGTCAAGGACATCATTACAAACTCGGGGACATCACTATTTTTAAGTCAAAAATATCAAAGCGCATCCCTAGCGTCAGGGATATCACTATGTCAAAGTCAAAGAATGCAAATGTGCTTCGACATTATATTTTTGAGAAAATATATGTTTACCAAGTACCAAACAAGGAAACATAAGTACCATTAAAATATCGTCAATAGTTAATGGATATTTCCTTTTTCTTTTTTATTTTATAACAAGCAAGTCCACAGAAAAAAGACAACACTTTTAAATGGTTTTTCTCAAACACAAAAAAGACATCAGCGGCGACTGAATAAAATTGCTTCTGTGACGTGAAATTACTTGGGGATTGAATAAGCAAACAAAAAGCGATTTAACAACAATTTGGGGGTAATCGAGTCATTCTTGGTCCCATGTGGTGGGTAGGGCAATGGGCACGCCCTACCTTGATACAATTTAATTAGAAAAGCAAGGTTTTAGGTTATGTAAGAAATATTGTCCTATAACATAACGTTTATAGATTCGATACAGAGTATTAATAATAATTCTTTATATACGTATAAGCGGCGGTAGCTCAGTGGTAGTAGGGGTCTCTCAATCTTTGCAGATTCAATCCCTAGTCGGGCATGTACCAATGGGCTTTTTGGAATTTATGTGTATTGTATTTGTTTTTACTTACCACTTTAAGAAAGGCTTTTCGGTGAAGGAAAACATCGTAAGGAAATCTACATTCCCTAAAAAGCGTGTATTTGTACCCGAAGTACGGTGATAGGGCTCACCACCCATCACGTTGGGACGTAATAATCGTCGGTGAAACGTGGATGTTCCGAGTACGGACTGTGACTGGACAGTTCACACTTGGAACACCTCTAACACCCTCTCGGGGATTCATATCGTGACGATATAATTATTTTATATTTATAGAAACAAAAGTTACAAGCATTTCTAAAGTCCTGGAGTGTAAATTCCATTATTTACTTATAAACGCTTGTAAATTCTGTGTGTATTTGATTTTGGTAAATGATTTAAGTTCAAATCACGGAATAAGGTGCGGGATAATGAGAAACAAAATTAAAAATTTTGTAATAATTAATAAATAAGTAAGTATATAGCAGCGAACAGCGCATATTGGGAGTTCGGGCGAAAATCGTATTTATGAATTTGGTTGACGCGAGTTGACGCGACCATAGAATAATTTTATTATTCTAAGGACGCGACCTATCGTGGTGACTCGATTACAACTTTACTGAAGTTTCTGGAAAATGTGCAATTCAACGAAGTTTGCCGAAGATACCCGAATAATCCTTAAATAAAAAGGTTTTAGTACGAGCTCAGACTAAACGAGATTTGCCTATTACTCTAATTATTCAGGCTCAGATTTCGCCATGTTTCCTCCCACTCATTTCACCGACATAAACACAAAAACCATAAGTACGGCACATGTACTCATATTTCTCACGCAAACTAATAGAACTTGCAAAAAGAGGGCGGGGCGTGAACCTGTAGCCACTGACAACACAACACATCACATCTTTATTGACCTAGCGACCCGCCCTGGCTTTGCACGGGCATGTATTTTACATATAAAGCTTCCTCTTGAATCATTCTATCTATTAAAAATAACCGCATCAAAATCTGTTGCGTAGTTTTAAAGATTTAAGCATGCATAGAGACAGACAGACAGCGGGAAGCGACTTTGTTTTTATACTATGTAGTGATGATGGGTCCCGCATTAGGGCTATTTTTAGGGTTCCGTACCCAAAGGGTAACCAACGGAATCCTATTACTAAGACTCCGCTGTCCGTCTGTCTGTCCGTCTGTCCGTCTGTCACCATAGGCTGCATCTCATGAACCGTGATTGTTAGACAGTTGAAATTTTCACAGATGATGTATTTCTGTTGCCGCTATAACAACAAATACTAAAAAACAGAATAAAATAAATATTTAAGGGGGCTCCCATACAACAGACATGTTTTTTTATGCCGTTTTTATAGATAACGGTACGGAACCCTTCGTGCGCGAGTCCGACTCGCGATTGGCCGGTTTTTTCGTTACCATCTCCTCGGTTCAAATATCTATGTAAACGAGTTAAGTAACCGTCCTACCTTGAAGATCAAAATATCTAAGTAACCGACCGCCAAGTCAAGTCCAAATGATCTTTTTTCCCGCTTTAGCGACCCGTCCGTGGCTGTCGATAGGGCGGTAAGGCGCAATCATCTAATGAATGCTTCCGGGCAGATAAGCTACGATTAAATGGTCTCTTTATTGCTAAAGGAAAGGAGTGCTCCCTTTATGTGCACATTGAGATATCTAATAGATACGATTCTACCGAAGAGCTAAGCTGTTTTATTGAAGCTATAATCTATTTAATAAAAACGTCTACGTGATTTGTCGATACGTGGTGAGTTTCGACTAAAATAGATTTAACTCGACAGGAAAGCTTTTGGAATATTGAATCCGTGATCTCTGTTCAAGTTTTAATGAAGTAGGTAAAAAATTATTTGTAAATAAGGTATAAGGTGTAAATTTAATTTAGTATGAAACTTCCTTCCCTATAAAAGTATATCACATTCCAATGAAAAAATCATTTTTAGAGTGAACAATTTTTTTAAATTTTTGTTATTTGACAGAGAAATAACACCTTAAAAATACTAACAGTGCTGTGAGGATGAATTAAACTTGTAAAAATGAATAATTGGCAAAGTGCATGTCGGGCACGCACGAGTTGAGGGTTTCCTATCAGTTATGTATACAAGAAATAATGAAAAATAATTTATATTTAAAATATAATGTCCCATTTCTTAGTATTTAAATCAATCACACCTAGGACACAGAGGCAGGCAGAGGCTATAGATCTGCATCTGCTACGATCTTGACACACCACTTTTACTTATTTATACATACATACATAAACTATTCTGTTTTGGGCGCTTTTGACCCTCATATTCGATATTATTTAATTTTACTAACAGCAACGGTCTTGAGATACCGAAATTCTGTTGCAGAACTTTCGATAAGGATATCAAAGCAATACGAACAAAAAAAAATTTCAAAAGAAATGCACTTTTTCCCTAAAAATAAAAACAGGACATTACAAAAGTACGTGCTTATCTTTTTTTGCCACCGTTTTTAACTTTTTTAGTTACCTATGTCTTAAGTAGTTTATGAATTTGGTGCATAGCACCCCTTATTAAAACACAACGGCTCTGTTCTTAATAGTATCTATCACACGAGTGTTTTAATATAATTATGTGCAGTATATGTAATAGAATACCTCAATTTCTTCCTTCTTTGCCTTCTTATTTTCATATAAATATTATATTTATTAATAGCTTTTCATGATTTTGCTGGTAAAGATTACTCGTTACTGTTTCCAGAATGTCAGGTTGAGTCAAAGTCTCCTCTTTGTCACTGCTGTCGGAAAGATTAAATGTCAGGTCGTGTCAAATTCTTCTCGGAGTCACTGCTGTCAGAGATAAATGTCAGGAAGAATCAAATTCTCCTCAGTATCACTGCTGTCAGAGAGTTTAAATGTCAGGTAGAATCAAATTCTCCTCAGTATCTCTGGTGTCAGAGAGTTTAAATGTCAGGTAGAATCAAATTATCTTCAGAATCACTACTGTCAGAGAGTTTAAATGTCAGGTAGAATCAAATTCTCCTCAGTGTCACTGCTATCAGAGATAGATGTCAGGAAAAATCAAATTCTTCTCAGTATCACTGCTGTCAGAGAGTTTAAATGTCAGGTAGAATCAAATTCTCCTCAGTATCACTGCTGTCAGGGAGTTTAAATGTCAAGTAGAATCAAATTCTCTTCAGTATCACTACTGTCAGAGAGTTTAAATGTCAGGTAGAATCAAATTCTCCTCAGTATCACTGTTGTCAGAGAGTTTAAATGTCAGGTAGAATCAAATTCTCCTCAGTATCACTACTGTCAGAGAGTTTAAATGTCAGGTAGAATCAAATTCTCCTCAGTATCACTGCTGTCAGAGAGGTTAGCTCAGTAAACATTATTCTGAGGTTCGTCCGAACCACTTTCGAACCCTTGTTTGAACTTGTAGAGCGAGTAAATTACTCTCTACGTTCGAACGTAACGAGCGTTCTTTTTCTCATTTTTCGTGAAATTGTTTTTGATGGTCGTAGATAAAGTATTGTGTGCAAATGACATAATTAGACATTGAGACACTCGTGCGAGTCTACTATTATACAATTATGCGCAAAAAGTAGCTTCCCTCATGCATAGAGAGTGCAGCAGCCACAATACTATCCTGAAAGAGTGGGGGTAGGCGCGGGTGTCCTTTCAGCCATCACTGGACGACACTAATTAAATAGATCATATTTATTAATCAATATTATTATTTTATTCACAATTTATTTTATTAACATCTGCTGTGTATCGGAATTAAATAAACCTAATGTTAATTAATGTTAATTTTTATGTTTAATTTATATGTTTAATGTTAATTTTATGGAACCTAGTTCTGAAATAAATGATTTTATTATTTTTATATTTTATTATTCTATGTAGTGACGCAATTAAATAAAATATGTCATTTATTTTTTCATTGATAATTAGGATTTTACGATATGAATGTAGATAACGATATATTTTTATTCATTCACTTGTATTTACATGACCATTTATTTTATTTATTTTAATTTGTTTATTATACAAATACAACCTATCTATGTATGTCGTTCAACTCATTCATTATTATCTAAGCGTATTTTCTTAGATAGCAGTTGCCAACACCAGTTTCAGATTTGGCACAAAAAGGTTTCTTGTGTAATGTCGCCTTGTATTTTTTTTTATTTCTTTAAATTTGCGTCCCGGCAAAAAAAACAGTCTTGATTTGAAATACTGACCATCTCGCACTAGCATCATTATGTAAAAAAAAACAAAAAGGAAAAAAGAAACATTTGGTTGTTTAGGAATAATTTACGCTAGAACAGCAATTGGATTATTAGGATTTTTAGTTTGAGCTCATCACATATTTACAGTTGGAATAGATATTGACACACGAGCTTACTTATTATTCTTTAAAAATACTAAATAATGACATATTTTATTTACGTACGTCCGAAATATGAAAAAAAAAATAACTGGGCCAGTGTTACCTACTACTGAAACGAAATAAGTTTTCTATGAACACAACTAAATCATACATATACATATACCTATGTATACCTATTTTGAGAACCTTATTTAAGAATTACAGAAGATACAATAAGAAGTGTTCTCCAATACACGGTCCTAAGTCAACAGCCTTGAATGGCGGGTCTCGTATAAAATGGTCGTGTAAATACAAGTGAGTGAACAAATAGTATGAGAAGAGCCCTTGTATCGGATAGCAACTGGAAATGACGTTTACCATAGACACTTCATTGCTTATTAAAGTATCAGCTATAGTGATTGCTTGAAATTATTTTTAATTATTTTTTTCGAGCCACAATCTTGCCAGTTGACGATTATTTTAGTGATAATGAAAACTCAGCAGATTTATTTTGTTTAAAATTGGTTTATAAATGTAATGTTATAATGTAATAATTTAGAAATTTACTTACCTTACACTACACAAATTTTAATTGAGCAGGATATGGTATTTACCATGATTTCCTGAGAAAGCTCGATGAAACCTATTTCCTCAGCCCCCTATCAATTTATTTCTGGATCCGCCACTGCATCCACCACAGATTGAAGTAAATGATGCAATTGTGCATCAAACTCTATGAAATCCAAGCGTCTCACATTTTACTATAAAAACGGTTGACAGCGGTTTGAATTTTAGAAGTAATTGTAAGACACAGTTAGCGAAATTGGCTTACTAAGGACCCGCAAGGTAGGTCAGCTTACATCATCTACGTCAATCTATACCTATATATGTGTTATCCACCAATATACTACGTGTTCCTTTTCTCTTGGTGTATTTTTTCAGGAACATATAACATTTTAGCTCAATCGGGCAAGACGGGTGGGATACGCCGCGTACGGACATACGCCCCATAGATATCTTATAATATTTTACATATCAGTGACAGATACACACTAAAAACCGATGTAAAATCTGTTTGGTGGAATTTGTAATTATATTTTGCATATCTGGGAGCACGGCAGCGAGTGCCCCCGCCGAGTCTCGCAAAAAAAACGCGGGACGGCCGTACCATCCTTTTCTCGAAGCAACTCACGGCACTTTCATAACCTTTACATGGAATATTTTAATCAAATACAACATAACTTAAAGAAAACAGACCAAAATTTAATGCTATTATTGCAATACCTGTAAATAAAATACCAGTGAAGTGGCTATTGTATTTTCGTTGTCACAATAGCGTTAAACGGGGGCGAGAGTCCGTAAACAGTTCTATTAGTAGCTCTTGAAAGAATCCTTCCTTCGTTAGTATCATGTCGACGTGTAGGCAGGGAACCGAGCAGACATATAGCACAGACTTGAGGTGAACAAGATAATTTTAGCTAAGGTATACTTGTAAATAACAAATAGTCTTTGTAGTAACTGCCAAGTTTCTACTTCTCAAATGTACTTCTTTATCAAAAAAACACCCAAAGAGAAAAAAAAATCTGTGTAGTTTATTTGTTTTTTGTGATGGTATTAAGTGGTATGACTAGAGAGTTTTATTGTCTACTGAGCACGGCGTGTTCTGCTTTATGGAAAGTTAAAATTTGCAGTATGCACATCAAAAACAGCATGCACATAATAAGCTAAGCCTTCATACTCGTACCTACGGGCCGAGCGCGCCGAGCCGCACCGCCGCGTTGCACGCCGCGTGACGCCTCCCGTTGGCAGGTGGCTTAAATTACCGCATTTGTTACACGTTTACACGAAACTGTATCAATATTTCATGCGGATTTACACCAGCTATCGTGAGGTTTTGCATTTTGCTGTCCAACAAAAATAAACCGGCGAAGTGTAAAACTTTATTACGTTCAAGTAAATATTGTGAAGAAATCTGCCTGAAAAAAGATACATAATCATGAATGTCTATAGAATAGATGATTAGCACGTGTGGGGACGTGACATCTTTGTTTATAAATGTTTCAACTTACATAAACTGTAAAACAAAAACGAAACTTTAAAAACAAAAAGCTTATGTATTTCCAATGAGGGCTGCAATGCAACTTCGAATCCTTGCAGTGACAAGTCAAACATAAAGCGAACTATTTCCATAAGAAAGGCATTGCGAAAGTTTTTCAATTTTCAAGTGACGCAGGTATGATGTGATGGCAACTTTGGCAAAGTGTTGCCATATTCATAACCTAAAAGGTGCCAGTGACATTTGTGGTTTGGCAAAAAATTACTCAAAAACGACCAAATTTATGAAAAAGTTTCATGGCGTCACGATTTTTTCGTTATTTTATTTTTTGTGGGGCGTGTTATGTCTTTTTAGCAGTGACGGAGTCCATCCATGTGTACAACATATACTTTACAGACCCTATATTTCGCCAGAATTTTCCAAATTCACACTTGCAACGTAGTTTCGGTTGAATAAAGCTAATATCGTTTAGGATTAAGATATCTTAGTCGCTGAAAGATATACTTGGTATACTTGGCATAGATACTTGGTACGCAATCAACTTTTACAATAGAGATCTGAAATCGCGGAAAAAATCAGCTCTTCCATACATTCTGGTTTGCATTACGGTCAAGTAGGGGTGTACCTTTTCTATGGAACAGTTTGTTTAAGAACCGATTCAACAGGTGAACGTATGTATGTATGTAAATACTTTATTGCACAAAATAAATATACAATGCACAAAGGTGAACTTAATGCTAATTAGCATTCTCTGCCAGTTAACCTTTGGTGATGTGGAAAGTTTTGAGGGTAGTGCCAGATAAGTTAATTACTATAATCAATTCAACCAAGAAATCATATTTTCATAGATACTATAATATATTAAATGTAATTAGAATTAAATAAATATTGTATATACATATATAATCTTACTGGCCGACTGACAGAAATAAATTACCTGATTTACTTGACTTCTTTGTGACAAAAGGTGTATCTAAAAACTACACAGAATGTAAATCATGCTTCGAACTATCCTCTCACCTTTCACCAGTACTTCTACATTTAAGTTCTAGCATAATTCGCAAAGTAAAACCATATAGACTTCATAATCGAAAAACCAACTGGAACTTATACCGTGAAATGATAACTGAGAATCTCAACACAAATGTTCCACTAAAAGACGATAGTGATATAAATGTTAAGATATGTTAAGTTGGTTTTGCCGAAACTAAGTTTTTAGGTATTACGATAGACTCTCGTCTTCAGTGGGGTCCCCACATAGCAGCCCTATGTGGTAGACTTGGTTCAGCCGCATACACTGTTAGACGCATAAGGCAAATTACTGATGTAGATCATTGACATACTACTAAAATACGTCAATAATGTAAGTACTGCTAGTTAGTCTATTTTAGTTACTTTCACAGCTATATGCAAGTTCAAAAATGATTAAAAAATATATGAATATTTTGACGATAAAGAACCGTATATAATGTATCATAATGATAATTCTGAAATGAAATGAAATCGCACCCAAACATATTTGCACCTATTTTAATGAATCAGGGGGTGGGTCCACACAGATTAAAGCGGAAAATACCCCAAACTAGAATAATATGAAATAATGGGTGCATCCATTGGGATGTTCTCCAAGCAAGACAATGAAGCCACCAAAAACGTTTAAGTCACAACCAACGCTAAATGTCTAGAGCTCTGAGACAGATTGCACTGCAAGAGGTGATAAAAAATGTCTATTGATTTTAGCGACTAAAATCCTGCCTCTACAATCTATACATATATGTACTATACACATACATTAGACCGCGGCTCCGCCCTTTTTTTCTTCTTTCATCTTTGACACGTTCTTGGTTAGGCTGTTATTTTAGCAACACCTATATGTTAAACATGGTCACTACGGTGATAATAAAGAAAATGGCAATCAAATCCGTTGAGTAGTTTTTGGCTTAAAATGGAACATACATACATACAGATAGACAGACAGGCAGAAAAAATAAAAATAAAATATTTTTGTCCTCAATACAATACAAATAACCAATTTCATTTAAAATTTCGCAAAAATATTGAATGTACAGACAAGACTTTCCTACTTTTATTTATTAAATTCATAAAATTTTATATTCATAACATTAAATTCATACTTGAAACTTGGTTACTGATCAAAACCAAGGTTTCATTGCCATAATAATTGAAAAATAAAATCAATAAACCATGTTACCGGTTACCAAGTTTCAAGTATGAATTTGGCTACTTCAATTATATTTTAGTCCCAGCACAGAATAAATACCCCAATTACGAATTTACCACTACATGGTACACAAATTCTGTGAGGTGAACTGGCAACCCCATGTTTGTCTGTATATTTAGACGAAGAGCAAGCCGAGCGTCGTCGTCGCATCCGTAGCGCTGCGCTCTGTGATTTGTTCCCACTACTATCCTAGCCACACTTTTAGGTGCATAGCCTAACTTTAATTTTAAAGTCCATAAAGTCGGTTATTGAAGAATTTATGCACTTACAGATGTGGTAAGATGGTTCCTACCAACGCTAATAGAAGAAGACTTGTATTGTTCTCGCTCACATTAATTTTCTTAGAGATCCAATAAATATTTTTATGACTTGCACCATGCACCACAGAGACAAAAACTTAAAAAAATTACAAAGATGCAAGAAGGTTTTGCTGTCCAAAAAAAAACAATCATTTATAAGTATGCGCGCTCTAGCAATAATTGAATGACTAATAGTCGTGGGACTACCGGTGGAATCATGGGCAGACTTAGGCGCCGACGGGGCTTCGTCATTGTTCAAATTGTTGCTATTTTCTAAATTCTCAATCGATTTCTTTGATTTTTGTCTCAAACTATAAGTTTATTTAGTATAATCTTTGCCGGTTTTGGTTTGAAATTTTGATTCGAGTTTTATCGTTATTTTTAGGTCGAAGCATTTCAAACCTTTGAGTTTAAATGTTGTCATTATTTTCTGTGAGTACTTCTGGTACTGAAAATGTATGTTATTGAAGAGAGTTAGTTTTGAGAATTACGACGCATTTTGTACTTTTGCAATCAGACTCGTAGTGTTTGAAATATTTAAGTTTAAGTGGAGCAACTTGGAAATTTTCAGCGCAAAAACACACGCAGACAAAGCCTAGAAGCGACTAAAGTCAGTTGACAAAATTCTCATTACTACTCATATTGGTGGAAGGGGGGCCAAGTACTTATCACCTGAGACCTGATTTGCTTGGGATTGGTTGAGCAGTTAGTGAGATAGTGGTATGCGGAAAGTAAAAAAAAAATATATATATATACATAAATATAACGGTTGATTTTCGTGAAATGTACGAGTAAGACATTACATGCCTATGGATTCCTTGTCAAAACACAAGCGGACCCTCAGTTGTAACTGACATAAACTGATATTGATTAATTATTAGGATTATAAGTAATAATATATTATGATGGAAAGTGTTTTGTTCGAAGTTTTGAAATGTACTTTAAAAGCTGTATATATATATATATATATATATATATATATATATATATATATATATATATGCACTATTATATGTGTAATTCCCAATTAATTTTTGGCTTTTTTATTTATTAAAATAAGTAGTTAATATATTTAACATTCAGTGTTTCTAGATTAGTATTTTGATTAGTTATTCGTATTTTATTTAGGTTAATATTTCTTTATTACTTCTTTTATACTTCTTTTGTTCTTTTACTATTTTTTAAATTGTTTTGTATTTTTCCACAAAAGATAGAGTAAGAATAGCAAACAGCCGTCCGAGTGGTAGGGCGGGCGGGCTGACGGGTGGTATACGGGACATTATGCAGCCGCACGGCGGGATCTCGGGGATTGTTTCCTAAATCAGGATCGAGTGCGCCGCCGCCGGCACCCGCATTAAACACTCCTGTCCTCTGATAGCGACGATGTCTCACTCTACTCTTCAAGTATATTTTTGGACGTATCTACGTTAATTTGATCGCTTTACTTTCAGTGATTCAATAATCAACGAAATTAATATTGAAAAAATGTTCGGCATCGATTTTAGAGTTATTTCTTCTTCTATTATAGTATCTTTTTGACGTTTCTACTTTTGTTTGATGGCTTTAATTTAAATAATTCACTCATAATCAAAATTAATATTAAAAAATGATAGCCATCGATTGTAGAGTTATTTTTTCTTCTATTTACGTATAAATAAAATTCAGTGTCTCTCTGTCTATCTCTACTTATAATGTTAAAACCATTTAACGGATTTTGACTTGATTTTATAATGAACAAGTTTTCATGTTAAAAATCCCTTAAGTTTTGATTATTATATTTATCAAAGGGCATTAAGCATTATTGTGCCGTTGCTGATAATGATCATGTTTAACCAACTTCAAACTCAATTCGACTGTATTTTTTTTTGGCGTTGTTTTTCCGTAACTCCGTAATATCTAAACCGATTTGAACAATACTTTTTTTGTTTGGAAAAATGTGCTTCCAGGTAGGTTTCATTTTGGGAGAAATCATGACCTGATGGAGATGGAACTCCTCTGAAAATGACAGCGTACCTCTCGAGATTGCAGTAATCGCTTTGCACCAGGCTGCTTATTGCAGGGTATTATTTAAAAATCGACTTCGATCCTGGTTTCACTCCATCACCATAGAACTACGTAACAGACGACAGCACATAACTTTAGATTGCGGCAGAGCATTACTTAAAAATTGACAGTGTACCCAAATAACCTTCGATCCAGAACTCATCACCATAGAACTCCTCTACATAACTCGAGATTGCGGATATCGCTTTCTGTTAGGGTGCTAATAGCAGGAAGCTACTTAAACGTTGTCATTATACTCACTTGAACTTCGTTGCATATCAACAGCGCATTTGCAAGAACTACCCATATTTCACAATTTAACTCGTCAACACAAGAAATGTGAAATTACATAAACCTATAACAAACAAATAGTAACAGACTTCAAATGTAAGAGCAGTCATTCACGAAACAGTTAAATTAATTATATAATGACCAATGGTACCGAAACAATACTTTTGCCGGCTTCTTTCTTCCTGAAACATGTTCTCTAGAAGTCGGCGTATTCCCTACGATATAGCAACATAATAACCAATACAAGGGTGCCGACTTCTAGAGAACATATGTTTCAGGAAGAAAGAAGTCAGCAAAAGTGTTGTTACGGTACCATCAGTCATTATACAATTATTTGCAACTTTTTGTGAATGACCGCTGTTACATTTGAAGTCGGTTACTATTTTTTTGTTAAAAGCCTATTTTATTGGTGAACATTATGAGGCAAAGAGCTTTTTCCCCTTTAAAAGACAAGTAAAATAATTGATCATTTCAGCTTTTAGAAAATAACTTTTATGAAATTCAAATAATAATTCTACATTCAATAAGTTACGCTCCGTCCGACAAATCGTCAAGAAACAATAGACGAGCTGTAGTAAACAAAAGAGAATAAGGCATACAAGTTTACATACGTCCATAACAAAGAAGGGTGGGAGGGTACGGCGCCGAATAATAATCCAGAATATTTCATGTTATTCCTCTTCAGCGGCGTTTGGAACAACGATGAAATCACATTGGATATGTCAGTGGATGTTCCACGGAAAGTTTTATTGGACCGATAAATGTACGCCTCCGGGCCGACACGCAGGCACTTTTTAGATAAGTTAAGGTGGCATTGTCCGAAAAGTATAGTGGACTGGAAAAAATGTGGGTATTTTTTGTATGAATTTAGATTAATTTATTAAAGTATCCTGATACTATTTGATTTTATTGTATTATAAAATATCTAACTATAGATATATGTGTAATGTTATAATATACTATATAATCGGGTCTACCGCGATCAAATTTTTTCCTTTTTACGAAAAGGATACCCGACGTATCGAGGCAGTTGTATGCCTCATGGTCTACGGGAAACTGGCAAGTATGGTGAGGCGCAGTGATAACTAAAATATTTTTGTGGGTAGAAGGAAAATACTTGTGTCGTCACCTGCATCTCATCTCTGCGCCTCGCCATACTTGCCAGTTTCCCGTAGACCACGAGACATGCAACTGCCTCGAAACGTCGGGTGTCCTTTTAGTAAAAAACCGGCCAAGTGCGAGTTGGGCCTCGAGGGTTACTTACATATGACCAATTATTTCAAACTGGATATTTATTTAATTTTAGGTAATGCTCTAAATCTGTCAGACATAAAAACTGCAAAATTAAGTTGGTTGAGTTTTTGGGGATGTAACCCTAAAATTTGGCCGTTGAGATAGACCCAGTAACATAAATGGTCTAAAGATGGCAAATTTGATAGCAAGCCATTTCTTTATTTTTTAAGATAAAAACAAAATTAAAATTATTTTTATAAATTTCTAGACAATGATACCTCACATGCTAGGGTAAGAAAAATAAAATCTCTTCCATTTTCATGTATGAGGCTCCTGAAAATAATTTAATTACATTTTAAATTCAAAAATCGGTTTTGGGTCAACATTTTACACAACATACAAAAATATCAGGTTTCTATCTCATTCCGTCTAAAAACTAGAGACCCGTGACATACGGATAGACAGCGGAGTGACATTAATAGGGCTCTGATTTGCCCTTTGGGTACGGAACCCTAAAAAGGAAAAATTGGACCGTTGTAGACCCGGTTATATAATACATTATAATGTGTACGAAACGCGAGAGTTTGAAGTTATACATAGATATATTATAATATATCTATGTATATTTTCAAATAATGACAGGTAGTGTTCACTAAGCAGTTTTTTTAATAACTGATAATAAAAGACAGTCGCCATCATTATGCAGAAGTACATTCCAGGGTCGGACTGATTGGATTTAAATGAATACTTATAAGCAAAAGTCCCAGAACGTAAAATCTATCTCTTGGAATCAAAAGCTCAAAACGTTCACCAAATTAAACCGGATAAAGTGCATCATTAACTGTATTAAATAAATGGGACAATGGTGTCGATTCGGCTAATCACAACTTAACTAATTTGACAGGACTAACCTTATTTTAAGCGTTCTGTCTTTGTCTTTTTGATACGGAAAGAAAAAGACAGAAGGCTCAAATTAAGTTTAGTCCTGTCAAATAAGTTAAGTCGTGTTGCGCCGAATCGACACAAATATCAACATGAAGAGAGAAGACGAGGTGGTAACCATTTCAACTCCTGGCGAAAATCGAAGATGTTATAATATTTTCGAAGACAATAGATAAACGCATAATCAGGAATAGCTTAGTTTTGAAGTCGATCAAGTTGATTTACCAACTCTACTTTAATCTATCAACGTCATACAAGAAACCCTACAGTCCAATTTTCACGTTTCTAAGTCCAGTCGTTTGGTCTGGATGTTGATAGATCAGTCAGTCAATCAGTTAGGGTATTCGTTTATACACTAGTTTATATACTAATATAAAAATATTATATAGATGAATATATGATAGGACAACCGGGGATTAAGTTGACCAATGTGGCAACTTTATGGGGCTAAGAATCATAAATGATCGATAAAAGAAGGAGTTGAATGGAGAGCTTGATGTATGGCAATATTGCAAATGTAGGGAGCTTCATATGTATAGATATGTTATGACAAGTATACCTACTAAATATTCAACACGTACTCTTTTAAACAACACATCAAAGCACAGCATATGAAATAGGTACTAATTACCAAGCTTCGTATCACAATCATAAAACTGTAACTGGGATTTAAAATTTAATGTAACTCGTTTACCGCACAGAACACACGAGAGTACAGAACGATATTTCATCTGTTTTGTTTATCTTCATAGTTGACTCAATTTAGCTCTCATTGAGGGAAAACTCAGGCTGTGCTAATATAAATGTTAGATTTAATTAGTTGAAATACTCTAAATTAGTGTTTTTCAATTCCCATCAAATACATTTATTTGCTTTCATTCTCTCTTTCAAATTTGTACGTTAAATAAATAAGAACGTTACATTGTACATTTAGACAAGACAATATTAAGTCGTATTGTTTACCTACATACCAGTACTCTTGTACAATATATACACAAATTATGCAAAAGCAGCAAAATGGTGCACATGCAATACTCTACACATGCAGAAAACTATAGACCCTCATGTCTCATTGAAATTGGCTTTGTTATTCCATTCTTAGTTTCTCTTAGTTCGTTTCAGAGCCAAATCGTCTGTCTAGCAAGTGACACGGTCGCAGCAGCCTCAATTATTAACAGGGCCGTACGAAGGTGTCGGTTAATGATACTGACGCTAACTAGAACCGTAATAGGGGCCCAGCTGTGGCAGCGACGCTCGTACCGAGTTATGTCCCGCGCGAGACGATGCGATTAAAAATGCACAACTTCAAAACGAGTTGGACTCCCGCTCCCGCGCCAGCGCACGCTCTTGCCCCTCGGACAGTGTTGTTATGTCTCTGGAACCGGGAACACTGTGTACACTTGGCTTGCTGAATTGTGATGTGGAATTTTAGATACAAAGTATTGTTTGGTTTGTGCAACGAGATGCCCTAAAGATGTAGGATCCTAGTGGTATCAGGTAAACTGTCGTTTAGTTTCTCCTTTTATTAATACAAAAAAGTGATTTAACTACGTATGTTAAAATAAACAGAATCAGATATACACAGACAAAATATTTTTGAAGGTACACTGTATCGTTTTGCTATTGGTACCTACATAGATACTGATGCGTACCTAAATATAATGCTAATGACGTTTTCCCCGTTTATTTTCATAAAGGGGCGTTGCCGCACACATACAATCAAATACAAAGGACATTTATTTTTAAACTGAAACAAAATTTGTGTGATCGATCGCGTTATAAACGCGGTCAAATGTCGGTATTTACGTGGAGAGCGCAACGATCCATTCCGGAACGTCTATTTTCGCACTATATCGTTTATCAGGGTCACAGGCGGCGCGGGCGGGCGGCGGCGTATGGCCACGAGCAGGGCGGGCGGGCGAGCAGACTTCAGCCTCCGTCTGATATTATATTCTAGAGCACGCCGCCACAGCGCCTCTCACCGCGCTAGATATTTCGAGTACCGCTTCTGCGACTGCCACCTATAAATTTACCTAGTCTCAGTCACAGACCCAGCACGGTGCAGCCGGCCGCATCGTTTACACTTACTCCTCTAAAAGTTTACATAAATATTTGTATTGGTAGAACACGTGATTGTGACTTAACAAAAGTTGTAGCAAGTTCAAGAGCGATATAAAACTTGGCAAGCGTTCGTGCAGCAAGCTGCAAGTACAGGCGCGAACACTGGGGCTTCGTACCACTCCTGGTAATGGCAATGACATGCATGCTTACCGGCTGTTATTTATTTATTTATTTTTAAGAGAAACTTACAGCACAAGTTAACTAACAATATCAATAGAACAACTTAAATAAGGCCAATTACAAGTTTCCACTAATAGTAACATAATAAAAAGATTTTATTTTTATATTTCATTTTCGAACATACTTATACACGTACAGTCACCTAGCAGTTCAAGCTCCCTTCTTGTAAATTATTATAACGGCTATAATGCAGAAATAATAACTACCAATAGTGACATGCTGGCGCCTGTACATTGTTAAAAAACATATTAAACCTGTAGTTATTGCACAAAATTGGTTAGTAATGTAAAACTATACTATTATCTCTTACGAATCTTACGATATTACACTACTCGTTTTCAGGAGGTTTGCAGATTGTCAGAATTCTCTAAAAGAATGTACTAAAGGCGTTACTGCTTTAATTCAGAAGCAAACCTTCGGCATACTCGGAACAATGACATATGTCAATGAATATAAAAACTTCATTTCTTTTATAACTAATGTTATATTATAATTACAAGTTATAGGTATTCACAATTTGCAATAACTACTCACATAAAATGACTGTTAAGGAAGTCATTGTCAGTAGGTAAGGTTCTGAACTTATAACCTATAACGACATATCAAGTGCATTGTGCTACGTATCGTCAGGGTGAAAAGCTCAATCGCAACAAAGGCACACGTGACCTGACCCAGAGATCAGCTTCGATCACATACACACACCTTCTTCTTTATACTTATGTATAACACTCCATTCGCCGCACGTATGTCTGTCTGTTGCGGTTTTCACTGTTAGATTTACTTTTTATTATAGAGTTATTTCTTTATTATATTATTATTATAACATCACGCTGTGACTAACTGGAGCTGAGCATTTAGGTCAATATTTGTAATAATATACTTCGATGGGCTTAATGCTGTATTCATGGTTACCTAGAACGTTATTTTAGAAACTTTTAAGGGAATGTGTGTTTCACTCTAACTGAAGAGAGCTAAAAAATTACCATTTTATTTAATAACTAGCTGTTGCCAACGGGTTCGCTCGCGAAGAAGTGTCTTTCAATCTTTATTTATTATCATAAATGTTCGGCTTAGCAGTTATTTTATCAATAAACGGTTGGCTATGTTGATCAGGGTTACTACAGTCACTAAAGAAACTAAATAAAACTGCATTCGAATCCGTTGAATATAGTTCTTGAGTTAAAACGGAATATAAACACAATGCTAGAAAATGCTAACTAGCATTAAGCTCGCCTATGTAGATGTTTTTATTTGTGCAATTAAGAATTTTTAATAATAATAATAAAGACAAACAGATCCAAATATTTTAGTTTTAGCCTCTCTCCATAACACATTTCATTTAAAATTTCGCAAAAATATTCATACACCCATTTCATTTAAAATATCGCAAAAATATTCAAAGCAACTTCGTAACTACTTGATTATTAGTAAGTATAGATTATTTTAAAAGTGGAAGAAAGTGCGGCTGATTTAAGATAATTATTGAACGGGGCCACGGGTAATTATCTAGTTTCAATTAGAAACCATTGGACACATGCTAATCTGATAGAATATTAGTGTTAATATGCTAATTGACAATAGGTAACATCACCTCTCGAGCGCAATGAATACAGTGAGTGCCATACATACTAATGATAACAAACAAGTGCGGAAAACTGCAACATTCACTGAAATACATTAGTTTGCATAAATATACTGCTGCTGTTCTGTCAGTTCAGTTCAGTTTATTTATTTCTCAATTAGTGCAACATTATTTAGACATGTCAAAATCTATAAATATGCTAATATATAATAATATATACATTAGGTATATATTAGCATATACATTAACCAACTTAACCGCTATAGCACCAAGACATGACATAATAGGTCAGTCTAGCATACTGTCCAAAAAACATTTAAAAATTTACACTCATGCCGCAATTACTTATTGCAAGGACGAGGCTGCAGCGGATAAGAACTATATAAATTTATATCAACAATCATATATAATATTGTATCTTCAGAACCGAACTTAAATAATACATCGAAGAGAGCATCGCATCTCCGACACGTTGGTTATTGGTACCAAATCGATACTTTCGAGTATTCTGTTGTCGATATCGGTGTTGTGGTGCAACACTGCACTAGCTCGTAAATACTGAGCCATTGTGGAATGTAAAAGCTTTCCAAACGTACGTGCAAGGGGTTATTTTGGGGATTCCTAGTTGGTCATAAAAGAATAGATACTAATACTTTGAAAACTCCTACAATCAGCACCCTAACACAGTGATTGCCACAATCTCGAGTTATGTGCTCTTATATGATGAGGCCAGGATCGAAGGCCAGGTGGGAGATTGTCGATTTTCAAGTAATACCCTGCAATCAACATCCTGGTAAAAAGTGGTAACATCAATCTCGAGAGGCATGCTGTCATTTTCTGAGGAGTTCTACTGCCTTTCAGATCATTACCAAACCCAAAATGGGACCTACCTGGAAGCACACTCTTCCAAACGAATAAAGAGTCATTCAAATCTGTTCATAAATGGCGGAGCTATGGAGTAACAACGCCAAAACCTCCTCCTTTTTTGAAACTGGTTATAAATAGGTGCGACGACGAGCGGAGCGAAATGGAGCGAGGAGGAGCAGTTAGGTTTACATGTAAATACATTTTGAAAGCCAAGCTAACAGAATACTATATGCTTAGACAGACTGTAAAATTGCGAATTGTACGATATGACAACAACATATATTTAGCTATTTACTGCGAGCGTGAAGTTCTACCGATTTGGTTGCAATTGCGCATTCCCATGTTCTCCTTTAAAAAAACACTTGAAACTAATTCCGATTATGATCATAACAAATTATAAGCAAAAATCAAACCATTAATCTCAAACATAAAGCTCATAGATAAAAATCTATTCGGAGTTTAGAAATCATGATCCGTTTTATTACTACGTAGCTAGTAAGTATATCAGTTGGGAAAATGTGTTATTTCGGCAGCGATCTTGCCCCTTGGCGGCGCGGCCACCTGCTCGCCCCACAGTTCACTATAAACCGCTTTCCGAATATATCGGTTTTACATAACTCCTACTTTGATATTTATACAGTTCCTATGATACAACTCAAACCGAACCTAGAGAGGTTTCAATTTAGTGCGCGCTTCTGAGAAAGACGGCAGTCTTATAATATTGCCATAATTATTGTTTTGTATTAGTTTATGCATATTTCTAAATTAATATTAAATATTTACATTACATTTAAAATTTATTGTTAGTATGAATAAGTAGAACTAAGGTCCAAGATTATTAATCCATAAGAATTTAAACTCCTTGCGATGGATCAATCGCCAAGTGTTCAAACATAGAAATTTTTTTTCTATCATAGTTTTCTCAAGAATTTTAATTCAATAACAATTTTCTTGAATAAGTAGAGGTCGTTTGCTGCATTACTACTGCATCCCATAAGGACGTAATTAATGCTACGTGTAATCCTTTGTTACAGGATCATAGCGGATTTCATTAAATTAGCCAGTAAGGACGATGTCACACTCCATGAGTGGAGAGAGAGCGTCAGCGGTTCGCGGCTGGGGGTGCACGCCGACAGAGACGCAAGAGAACACCAAACCACGGTTGCTACCAGCGGCATTCGTAAGAGGTTGGCAAAGAACCACCCTCTATGCTATCATTATAGTTTTGATGCTGCTAGTCTTCCTAAATTTGGCTTTGACGCTCTGGATTATTGCTTCTTTGAGGCTAAGCATGGTAAGATCACTTCGTCATCACCTTCTTGCTATAATTTAAATGTCAACAGATACTAAGGACAGGTTCTGTCAATGCAAATGTATAATACCATGTATTTTGTTAATGATTAAAAAGATGATTCACGAAAATTTTCAAAATATGACGTCATCAAGAATTTTCAGGAAATTTTCGGAGTTTTACACGTGGCAAAGAAAACAGGTAATTCTCTGTCGATTCGTCCATTGACTATAAGAAAAAAAAAATGTTTTCGTGGTCCTTGACTGGAATATAAAAAAAATTGTTTGGAAAATTTATTGTTTGCAAATATTATTAAAACTCGCGGGAGCCGACATACTAAATTTGAAATAATTTTATGGAATTAATATTAACCTTACCTTAAAAACAACTGAATAATAATACAATAAAAACTTCTGTTGCAGTGACCAAATTGGTTATACATATAATATAGTATGATACTGATAATGAATAAAGAAAAGAAGTTTAGCCCCTTTAATTTCACAAGGCGCTATCACGCTTGTTCTTTAATTGTTATTAAAAATTGATTACTGAACGAGTTCAATTGTTATTTAGTTGTTACGTTGTTACTGACCTCCCCGTTGTAAGTTACCCTATCAAAAAATCTAGAAATTATAAAGAGGTACTAACTATTATTCATTAAATATCAGGACACTCTTCGCATAAGATTAAATTAAAAAGTCTACGTTTTCTTCAGAACATTACCGCACAATAAATTTGTTATATAATAAGCCAATTCTGAAGACTTTAATTTTAGTTTTAGTGCTGTCAAAACTGAATTGTCTTGATTGCAAAATAGTCCTTGAGTTTTATGCAGATAAGCTAAATTACTTTGGAAAAATTTTAGTTTTGACAGCACTAAAACTAAAATTAAAGCCTTATAAATCGGCTTCAGTATCACTATGTAAATAAAAAACAAAGGCCGGTTTCCTTAGCCCGCCTAAATAATAACGATAAATGATAACCTTTCACCTGCTTGTTCTTGAGTTTTTTGGAGATGTACAGGCAGACTCCATACCTTTGCTATAAGAGTTTTCGCATGTTGGTGAACTTTGTAAGTAAAGAATTAAACATAATCTGGATGCCACGGTTTCCAACAAACGAAGCCCTAAAACCATGAAATAACCACTGCTTCTAACGATTGTTCCAGAAAAGCATAGGCCCAATAAAGATAATAAAGGGTGGCATCCAAGTGGATGGTGCGGCGTGGGTGCGGGACCGGCTGGTAGCGTCGAGCGTCTCGTCACGACCCGGTCAGCCCCTCACTCTGCATTCACATCGCAACTTCTCTGTGCTCGTGTCTGACCCCGATAACATGGAGACTTCTAGGTTGACAATAAGTAAGATTCTTTTTTATTTTATTCTAGACTAGCTTTTGCCCGCGGCTTCACCTGCGCTGATTTCGTTTGAATTTTCCCGGGTTAAAAAGTAGCCTAAGTCACTCTTCGGCATATAAACTATATCTATGCAATAAATCACGTTGATCCGTTGCTCCGTTGCTGCGTAGAAGACCAACAAACCAACAAACACACTTTCGCATTTATAATAGGGAATATATTCACGTTAAGTTAACGCTTAGGTAGATATAGATTTAAGTTTTAGAATTAAAATTGACACTTTTTGAAGTTATTTATCTGCTGTTCAAAAGAAGTCCTAAGTTAAATAAATTAGTATATAAATTTTTGACCTTTTTCTAGTTTTTGGACTACCGGAAACGCGATTGGAGGTATTTTACTCGATAGAAACAATAATTGAAATGAGGTAAATTTATACTTTTTTGATATTCTGACAAATTGGGATAGCATACAAACTTCAAAAATATTTATTTAGATCGGTTTTAACAATATCTAAATTACTGGTTATGGAAATTTTCATAGCTATTTTAGTTAATTTTGTATCAATTTGAAACCGACTTTTTGTTAATTCTTCCCGATTCCGTCCTTTTCGCACTGCGGGTCTTTCCGCCTGGAGTAACGGGGACCTTTGCACGGACGATATATCACCTTAATGATTTATTTAAGCCTTTACTTGTTATTTATTTCTCTCGCCTCTGTACAGATTTTTTTTTGTTTGACAATAAATTCCTTCCCATAGCCGCCAAGCGTGGTCCCGTAAATTATATTATTTTTATTTATTTACTTATGGCTTTCTTAGTTATTTTTGTATTTATAATATATCTATAGATATTTATATATAAGGTCTTTCAATTTCAATGGAAAGTAATTTAGGAGGTGATTCAGTATCGCTAATACATCACATTCCACTGCAGAGCACTTTTTTTTGCGCGACCTTTTTTTCGCCTATCAATACAAAGTGGTCTGATCAGCTGACTCAGTTTGTATGGACAAGTGAAGAAAAAGTTCGCGCAAAAAAAATTACTTTGCAGTGGAATGTGATGTATTAACGATACTGAATCACCTCCTAAATTACTTTCCATTTAGATTGAAAGACCTTATATATGTATATACAGTGTGTTAAGATGAACAACTTTCCTTGAAAAAAAATTGAGAAATCGAGAAAAAAAAAATATCTTTTGCTTTAAACATTTTGGTCGAGCAGCTATGTAACTTTTCTAAGGAATAGCTGATTTTTTTTTCGCGATTCGAGTGTTGAATCCGTAGTAAAAGTTGTTCGTATGGACGAGCACTATCGCCAGTTACCGGCTATTTTTAACCGACTTCAAAAAGGAGGCGGTTCTCAATTCGACGGTTTTTTTTTTTTTTTTTTGGCGTTGTTACTCCATAACTCCGTCATTTCCCAACCGATTTGAACAATTCTTTTTTTGTTTGAAAGAGTATACTTCCAGGTAGGTCCCATTTTGGGTTTGGTCATGATTTGATGAAGGTCTTCAGAGATAGGCAGTGGAACTCCTCAGAAAATGACAGCATATCTCTCAAAACTGAGGCAATCGCTATGTACTTGGGTGCTGATTACAAGGTATTACTTGAAAATCGACATTCTTCCACCTGACCTTCGATCCTGGCTTCATCAACATATTCACCATAGAACTCTTCAACGGATCAGAGCACATAACTCGAGATTGCGGCAATCACTGCGTTAGGGTGCTGATTCAAGGGTATTACTTGGAGATTATCAGAATACCCACCTGACCTTCGATCCTGGCTTCATCACCATAGAACTCCTCAACGGATGACAGCACATAACTTTAGATTGCGGCAACCAGTTTGTGTTAGGGTGCTCATTGCAAGGCATTGCTGAAAATTGCCAGTGTACCCACCTGAATTTCGATCTTGGCTTCATCACCGTAGAACTCTTCAGCGGATGACAGCACATAACTCGAGATTACGGCAATCATGTTGTGTTAGGGTGCTGATAGCAGGAAGCTACTCAAACATGGCTACTTATACTCACTTGAACTTCGTTTCATATTAACACCACGTTTGCAAGAACTACCTATACCTCACAATTTAACCCAGCAACACTAAAAAATGTGAAATAAAATAAACTTTTAACAAAAAAATAGCAACCGACTTCAATAGTAACAGCACTCATTCACTAAAAAGTTAATAATAATTCTATAAAGACCGATGGTACAGAAGCAACACTTTTGCCGACTTCTTTCTTCCTGAAACATTATGTTATCTAGAAGTCGGCGTATTTCCTACGATATAGCAACATAAGATAAGATACAAGATACAAGATATACCAATAAAAGAACGCCGACTTCTAGATAACATAACGTTTCAGGAAGAAAGAAGTCGGCAAAAGTGTTGCTTCGGTACCATCGGTCTTTATAGAATTATTATTAACTTTTTAGTGAATGAGTGCTGTTACTATTGAAGTCGGTTGCTATTTTTTTGTTAAAAGTTTATTTTATATTCTATTAATAAAATGAAATTAAAAAAACACCCAGTATACAGGGTGGAAAAAATGTAAGGGCCCTGAAGGGGAACTACATTAAATCCTTTAGTTATCTCATTTTACTGAAAGGAAACATTCCTTTATTTTTTAAAAGAAACAAAACTGCATTCAAAGATCTTCTAAAATTCGCTTGTCTTACCCGGGAATCGAACCAACTAAAAGTAAAAAAAATATAAACCCTCGCTATTTTATTATACGAATCGGTTGGATTATTGTTCAGGATAAAATTTGTCTAATAAACATTTGGTCTTTGAAATAAAAAAAAGTGAAAACCAATATTTATTTTATTTAAGCTTTTAATAAAATAAGGCCATTATTACACAATGACAGCACGGAATGAAAGCAAAACAAAACAAAATTTGAAATTCGAACGAATAGTTTTATCGATTTTAAAAATGTTGAAAGTTATCACTCGAATTTCAAATTTGTTGCTCCGCGTCGCAAAAAAATACGTTCCCTTTTTAAACTTTTCGTCAGTACGCCTAGTGCAAGAAGGAATTGTGCTGTGCATAGATTTATTATTACCATTTAACGATTTTCTTATCGAAGTCTTCAACAAGGTATTAAGGTAAATAACATTAGGAAGCTTGTACCTCATACGACGTCTTTGGATGTTAGAGAGATAAGAAAATTATAACGTGTCATTTACTTGTTACAAGTGAACAGTACTAGGTATTGTTAATAAAGAACTTGTTATAAACATTCAATTTCATGGGTATCTCGTACAACAGATGAGTGTAAGACCAAATATTTATTAGACAAATTTTATTCTGAACAATAATCCTGCCGATTCGTGCAATAAAATAGCGAGGGTTTATTTTTTAAATTTTTAGTTGGTTTGATTCCCGGGTGAGACAAGCAAATTTTAGAAGATCTTTGAATGCAGTTTTGTTTCTTTTAAAAAATAAAGGAATGTTTCCTTTCAGTAAAATGCGCTAACTAAAGGATTTAAGGTAGTTCCCCTCCAAGGCCCTTGAATTTTTTCCACCCTGTATATTATATTACATAAGTTTATTCTATATTTTTTCGTATTTAAGTACTATATGGTATTGTATTGTTATTTCTTTTATGTACGCTGCCTTCACAATCTCTCTTCTTGACCCAAAGGTTGTCTGGAAAAATCGCTTTAAGCGATAAGTCGGCCAACTGTTTTACCTACCTCATAACTGTTTTCTCCTGTAAGTTTTTCTTTTAAATGGTGCAAAATAAAGAGTGTTTGTCTTGTCTTGTCCATTTTCTTTTCTTCTTTCTATACAATTTTTTAGGAGTGAAGATAAATAGTTTGTCAAGAAGTTCTTTGGGCCAGGGTTTAAACCTGCAACCTTTTGCTTCGTCGGTTGGACGAACAAAAATGACGAGTATAGTGTGGAAAAAATTGTATGTTAGTAATTGTTTAATAGAGTTTTTAGAAAATAATTTCATATTTTAGGAAAAAAAAGACTAAGATTATGTTTATTTTGCGAAATCCATCGCTATGAATACTGTAAATACTTCTTGTCTTTGGATTTGTTTCTGATTGATATTTTCTAGTTTGTAATGCACTCTTATAATAAATAAAGACTATTTGCAATCATTTTTTTTATGGTTAAGATTTAAATATTTTATCTACAATTGATTCCAAATCTAGCTAAAATAGTAGTTTATGCTACAAAGGTGAAAAGGAATAAATTACGAGGACGATTTAAAACACGAGCGTAGCGATTTTCAATGCATAGTGTGAGGAAATAAAACAAATAAAATCTTGTGAACTTTAAATTATTAATGGCTCAAAATGACTGTATCCAGAGCCGTTAAACACTGTTAAACAGTGGGGAAAAAAAAGTATAACATTTATGGTACACAGGAAAGGCTGCAGGTTAGCCAACCATTGTAAATAAATTAAAAAAATATTATAATAAAGCCCTAGGGCAAAATAATCGACTTTCTGTTCGGTTTTGATGCATAAAAAGTGGGCTTTTACTAGCACTTGCATTGGAAATTATTTTATAGCGTTGCTATTGCTATATTTGTATAAAAAGTGGTAATCTCTGCAATTAGCTTAACCCTATGGTTCGAGAATTTTATCAACGCCCCTATACACCTATTTACGCTTTGATTCCAGAGCGTGACAGCATGGAATGTGGTGGTCGCGCTTTTGAGGTGGTGGACGTTCGTGGAGCCACCGTCTTCAGAGCGTCAAGAGAGGAGGTGCGCGTGTTCTCTGACGCGCTGGCTCTGGACGGAGAAGGTGGACTCAACGTGAAGAGTGCGGTGCAGGCGCAGATTGTCAGAGCACCACCAGGCTCCGATTTGCAGTAAGTATATAAGGTGAAATTTATTCAACCGCCCGTATTTCTGTGGGAGATTCAGTAGGTGATAGAGACAACATATCTGAAGTTTAAGGTGGATCAGACAAGGTAATGAAAAGTCACGTGACATTGAGAATCGTATTAATATGTAAAGTTTTGATTGTGTTGTTGCGTGTACTTTACACGATTAATCCAAAGCTATACACACACGGTGTCCACCCACACAACTGAATCGAAATTTTACTCGTACATTACAAGCCATTACCTTATCCTATCCACCTGAAACGCTAGTTTCTATCACCTACTGAACCTCAAATAGAAATTCGGGCGGTTGCATAAATTTCATCTTTTACCCGCTTTGCTCATGTAATTTAGTTATATACATATATTCATATCGGCTT
This sequence comes from Ypsolopha sequella, assembly GCA_934047225.1. NCBI lineage: Eukaryota > Metazoa > Arthropoda > Insecta > Lepidoptera > Ypsolophidae > Ypsolopha > Ypsolopha sequella. Next base: position 13,857,496 of record OW203985.1, read on the forward strand.
CTTTCTTGCCATTTGCAATGGTTTGAAGTGGATACTTCTTTGTTCTCATCTCTTATAGGAGGTCTGTTCAGAACTTGTACGTCACTTCCGGGACAAACATCACGAAAGAAGTCACGCATGTCAAGGCATTTTCGTATTTATTACTTGACAATAAGTACTTTTTGACAGGGGAGTTCTTTCGTGAAAAGAACTTATGAATAAGATTATTGACTTGATTTGCGCATTTGTTGGCAGATATTTGATTTATTAACACATTATTACGCTTTTTAATCGTTCATTGTTATTTATTAGTTGTTTTGCTAATTAAATATTCTGAATAATTATTACAGATATTTTATATTACCCATTGGACAGAGAATTCTAGCTTGGGAGCCAGGAACCAACCACTGTAACATTTATTTTTCATTAAACATTTTTTCATTTCATTTTTCATTTTTTTTCATATGTAGGTAAAGGTATAATAAGTATATAGCGATTTGGATGAAACCTTTTTTTTGTAAATTTTTTCATTTATTAGGTACATATTTTAAGGATAGTTTAGTTTTTATAAGTTTGCTTTTTTGTTTTGCTATATATATATTTTTTTTGTTACAAGTAAATAATAACATGGTATAATACACAATTGAGCTGATTTAAACATTATTAAACTTAAGACCGAGTTAAATAGATATAATAACGGATTTAGAAGTGTCAATAGTTTAAGTAAATGAAATGGACAACAGCCCATCCCAATATTTTAATTTTAGATGACACGCTTACTTTTTTCATTAAAGTTTTATTTAATACACAAATCTAGTCACCTGAACAAATTCTGCACCTTGTTTTTAGTAGTTTATGCTACAAGGGCGAAAAGGAATAAATTACGAGGACGAAACGTAACCGAGTAATTTATTGCTCTTACGCCCGTGTATCATACTACGTTTTTCAATGCATAGTGTGAGGAAATAAAACAAATATAATCTTGTGAACTTTAAATTATGATTGGCTTAAAAGGACTGTATCCAGAGCCGTTAAACAGTGGAAAAAAAAAAGTATAACATTTATGGTACACAGGAAAGACTGCAGATTAGGTTAGCAAACCAATGTAAATAAATTAAAAATAATAATAATAATAAAGCCCTAGGGCAAAATAATCGACTTTCTGTTCGGTTTTGATGCATAAAAGGTGGGCCTTTACGAGCACTTGCATTGAAAAAATATTTATTCAGTTCAGTTCTGTTTGAGGAGACGTAATTGTCCTCATTCACCGTCCATGTTGTAGGCTGGAGTCACAGACACGGCGGCTGGACTTGAGGGCCCCACAGTCCATAACTCTGGAGAGCAGAGCGGGAAGCATAGATATTACGTCACATAGTAATATACACTTGGACTCTACTGTTGGAGCGGTAAGTCTTGCTACACCATCTATTTTGGTACCGCAAGGAAACAAACGCCATTTCACAACGTGTATGTGTATTTCTCCGTCGGTATTACTGTTTATCGGTCCGCTCTGCAGAATATCCCAAAATTCACTCGGTTAATTGAGCTGAAATGTTATACAGTACTTATGTATAAGGTACAGGGTCCAACAAAAACCCTGAAGAGTTTTGAATAAATAATGGTCAATTGCTCGGTTCAAAGTACACAACTTAACTTTGTTTTTATTGTTAAGAAGTTAAGAGTGAAAAAGAAACTCGTTAGTTAAGTATAAGTTAGGTTTCTGAACCAACAGGTTGAAATTTAATGCACAATTAGCCATGATTTTGTTGAAACAAACTTAAAACAGTATTTTAAGCTTGTTTGGACAAAATCATAACTAATTGTGCATTTTATTTCAAACTGTTGATTTATAAACCTAACTTATACTAAGCTATTGGCGAGAATATATAAGAAATAAGAATATATAAAAACAAAATTAAGTTGTGCACTTTGTATCGAACGACTGACTACTAACTAACTACCTTAAGCCCAATTTAATTTTCTTAAATAATAGAGTATACCATTTATTTTCTGATAGAGGACAAAACTATTATTTCGAGATAAACCTATTATTTTGAGGACACAGATTTTAATAAAGAGATTCATTTAAGACATGTTTTATTTAAGACACAAATTGACCTTAGTTTGGTGCTTCAAACCTGGAGACATATTTTTATCTGAGGACGACAATATTTAGTGGAGTTTGTTTAAAAACACCACTAAATATTTAGAAGTATTTAGAGGATACAAGTTGATGATAAATTTAAACTTTGATGACAGAAAATATAATTCGCATAAGGTTTTAGTTGAGTGCATACGCGACAAAAAAGATTTGCCCCTGCCCGACTATATTTTCTTATGCAGTTTGTAGAAGCTGGCGAGGAAAAGTAAAAATGGGTCACTTAAGACCATTACCGTGTGTCTTTTTTCAGAGTGTAATTTTAATATGTTTTCAGATCAAAATCGAAGCCCAAAACATCTACCTAACGAAACTGAAAGAAGCTACGTCACACAGTGATTCTCGAAAAAAACATTTCAAGTCTTACAAAGTGTACCAAGTGTGCGTATGCGCTAAGTCTGGTAAAATGTTCTTAGCAGCAGCCGAGGGACTGTGTGCGGCGCATACTGACGATGTGGACTTATGCCGATGATAATAAAGGTGATAATCCAGTGATAAAGTGATCGGTAGAATTTTTGGAGTGAGATTGATAGTGCCAAATAAGTATTTGATTTTACACAGACGGTTTATTCACTTTGCCTTTGTCTTCTACTTCACTAATGCACAGATTAATAAAACATTTTACGATAACTTTTTTATTAATTTACACAGTATTTCAAAGAAACATAAGCCAGTAGGACTCCGTAACGTGGATAAAGGAACGTACATACATATAGCTATATCAAATAGAAAAGCAGAGACTCGGATGTAGAACAAATGTCCCGCGCGTGACCCATTACGACAAACTTTGATCGAATAAAGATACCTACGCCAAAGTGCAATCGTAGAAAGTTACATTGAACCACTTTTCACCTTATAGTAAATTTTCAAATAGCCTAAATTTATTTTGAGGAGCATTTATCTTTAAAAAGGACGTATTTAAACGCACTCTAAAATAAGTATAAAAAGTAAATATATCGTCACGACATGAATCTCAGGTTCCCAAGTGTAATGTAAGTCACAGTTTCACCGAAGATTATTACGTCCAAACGTGATGGGTGGTGAGCCCTATCGCCGTTCTTCGGCCACAAATACACACTTTTTAGGGCATGCAGGTTTCCTTACGATGTTTTCCTTCAATGTTCAGCACGTAGTAAGTATTAGATAACACAAATACTATGCACATAAATTCCGAAAAACTCATTGGTGCATGCCCGACCGCGGATCGAACCTGGGTCTCAAGATTGAGAGGCCAGCGTTCTACCGCCTGAGCTACCGCCGCTTTTTTTTTATTATAGATATGACAATAAAAAAGTGTAAGGCACTATAATAAAAAAACCCACTACCCCACTAATATTACGAGTATAAATGGGAAAATTTGGATGGATGGATGTTAAGTTACTTCTTCACGCCGTAACTACTGAACCGATTGAGCTGAAACTTTGCACAAGTGTAGTTGTAGACCTGGAATAGGACATAGACTACTTTTTAACAAATAAATCAGTTCCCATGGGAACAAGAAATAGTGTCGTTCAGAGACGCGGCTCGGCCTTCAGTCTCACCAAACATACTGTACTAGGGGATTAAATAAGTTATCAAAGACCGCCAAAGATACATTAAAAATACTTACAGATTCGATACGACTATACAAAAACTTAATCCACACGGGCGAAGCCGCAGGCAAAAGCTAGTACAACTATAAATAAATGTTACGCTCGTCAAAAATAATACTTTCCTCTACAAAATTAATGTTTCACACTTTAACATCTTCTGGGTTATCATAAAAAAAAACACAATTCTAACCTAACCTTGTTATGCCCAGCAGTGGACGTTAAAGAGCTGATGATGAAGTAGCTTTTCATCAAAGTATTTACTTGAATTTTTCACTTGATAAAATATTGAAAGTTGACCCTTAGTCTTTTAAATTATTATAATTACATAAGAAAACAGTTAAATTAAATTTTAGTGAGATATATTTCGGGCCACTAAAGCCCGGCATCAGTCACAATGAAGTATGAAAATACTTTAATTTCATACTTCATTGTGACTGATGCCGGGCCCGAGTGGCCCGAAATATATCTCACTAAAATTTAATTTAACTGTTTTTTTATGTAATTATAATCACTTGATAAAAAAAACTTAAGGCCAACATGCTAAAGTACTGCCACATTAGAAAAAAATTTTTTTTTCTTGCTAGAGTAATTATTGAAAATCTGCTCAAGTAAATGTCAAGAAATAGCAATGAACTATTCTTACATAGCATAGTTGGCTAAATACTAGCAATAAACAATCTTTACATAGCAAAGTTTTCAGAAACAACTGAAAATGTCTATGAAAACTGTGCTATTTAAAAATAGTTCATTACTATTTCTATAAATTTACTTTGGCAGATTTTCAATAATTATGCTAGCAACTAAAACGTGTATTTTTTCTATTTTTCTAAACGTGTATTTTTTTCGCATGTTGTAACCCCTTAACCAGTTTAGATAGAGCCCCAATTTTATTGTTGCACCGGGGCCCTTCGTTACGTAACCACGCCATTGCTCGCTATACCTAACCTTCTTACCTAACCTACCGGCTCTCTTCTGCGCTGGTTTTCTATAGAGGTTAATGCCGAAAGAATTAATACTATAGTGCAAAGCTAAGCCTCTTATGTAACGAAAACCATTATTTTTAAAGTTTATTTGTATATAGTATATATCTCTTTTAAAAATCTGGTTAGATAACAAATAACTCTGTACTCAAAAATGACCTATCACCCAATATCAAATGTTTAAGGATAATTTTCTAGCATCAAGTGAACCCGTAATCACCCCCCACTGTTGCGGCGGCTATCGTGGTGACTGCTGCGGTTGCGGTCTAGAACGCCCGATTGGACATCAACCCGATTCAACTATCTGTTTTTCTTCCATCTCTTTCATATTCACAGCTTGAGAACGTGACAGCATTATAGGCAGTAGAGTTCATAATTATCCGGATTAAGGTTTCGGCGCGACAACATTCTGTAATTAGAAGTATGCTGCCCCAATTGAGACCACACCGAGAGCGGTTTTACGTCGTTTTTTTGCTTACTGTTAACGAGGGAAAACATTAGCACAAGTCTGTACAACAAGTGACTGCGGTGTAGGGTTAAATTTTATTTGAATGAATGCTTAGTATAAACTTTATGTTTGGAATTTATATCACTATTTTATAAGTCAACAGCTCGTTTCGTAAATACGATTGAGGACACACAAGTTTATACGATTATTAGTCGATTAAACGCAAATAGCTATATTTTATATGATTTTACCCGCGTGTAAATAAGACTTTGCTTATGTTGTCTCCTAAATCACTTACTGCCCTGATGAAACTTCCTTTCCCTAGAGACCTAGAGAACTTCCCATGACAAAAAGTAGCCAATGTTTTTTGAAAGAATTTACGAAATAAGACCCGTCTTCACACAAAGCTATTCATTATTAAATATTATAGTTAAGATTTAGGATAAATCAACTAAAGACGATCTATGATATTTTTTGGTAAACTTGCAAAGTGTATTTTCCTTGAAGAAATTTGTTTCGATTTTTATGTCGACAATGTAGGGAAACACTTCACGAAATGTTATTTGTTTACATCCTCCAACACATAAACGAGCTGAGTGTTATTTTATTTGGCACACTTTTTTATGACTCTATAAACATACACAATCAAAGGATAAATATTTGGATGCGTTTTATAGAACATAATTTTGTTGTTTTTATAAGGTCTGTGTAAATTCATGCAAATAAATAAAATTTAAGTGTCTGTCTGTGATTTTGTAATAAAGGCTTTTCTTTTCACACGTGTTTTTTGTCTGTCTGTTTGTTTGTCCGGGCTTGTCTTTTGATAGAACGTACATATTTGGGGTTCCTGCGTAAAAATTAAATACCTGTAGAAAATAGAGGCATAGAGCCAATGTAAAGGGCGGAGAAGGGCAGGATGTTATCCCAGAAATATGCTCCCAAGGGATCTGAATAATGTCAAAAGTGACAGATATCAAAAGTAATAGATATCAATAGTGAGATATTTCAATAACTGATAAATTTGACATCGGTCACTGAAATTAGTCAACTTCATTCTTCAGCCTATTAAAAACAAAATAATCGACGATGGCGAAGCCGCAGACGGTATCTGGCACCGAATATATTTTGATTATTAACTCATGGTCTGCGTTCATAAAAATTATATAGCAAATCAATCAATTGCTTCGATCCTTGAATATACGAGTACATACGAGAGTTTAATTTATTTTTCATCTCACAAGCTTGTTTATCATTCGAAATCTGCGTTCAAAAGTGCTTTATAAGCTAGCGCGGATAAGGTTTTTTAAATTCGAACCTTTCTATTTAAAAAAGGGTTTTTATACCGTTAGCCCACTAAAATTCATTAATACTTATTTCAAGGTTATGCGCCAGCAACATTTGTCAGAATAATCGCACTGGCCAGCACAACGATTGCACGAAAAAAGAAAAAGGTTTGTTTGTTTTTTTCTTGCACTTAGCATATTTCTCGCTTAATGAGGTGATGTATGGTGTGTTTCGCTCGACAGCAAATTTATTTTCCGTCTCGTACCTTTGAAACCTTCGCTACGCTCAGGATTCTATTATTAAATCACTCCCGAGTCCTTCGCTTGCTCAAGTTTCAATACACGTACTCATGCCAAATAACAAATTTGCAGCCGTGCAAACCAAATAAGTATTCTACTGTAGATTACTAAATCCTATAATATAGAATACTAAATTAGTTATTGCTTAAAAATTACAAAATTTATCCATGTAAATTTTCATAATCTCGAAAATACGAATTTTTGTATGTAGTGTTTTATATTACTTGGGTGCTTATTTTAGTCTCTTTCTATACATTCATATTATTTATTTTAAAAATGGGTCTGTAATATTTTCGTTATTTTTGTATTTTATTATACTATTGTGAATGAGCAGATAGGATATAACCTCGCACAAAATATATTTGGCAAACATACAGAACACAGCTATCCTCATTGTTTTAACGACTAACAAAAGTAGTAACATTTGTTTCTCCATTTCATTTGTCGTCAGGGGATCGACTTTCTTTATGGGTCCCTGGGCTTCCTTAAAACGCGTGCCCTTACGATTGTGTGACGGCTGATCGAGGGCCATTTACCTACCCTTTTGGTACACTTAAAAAGATATAAGAAACAATTTCTAGGTTCTGCTTTGTGATAAATACTAGTAAGCAATGTTTTATAACGTTTATGTATCGTTATTAAGATGGGAATGGAAAGTACCGTTTGCATAGTAGTAGTAATTGATTCATACTTTGATACACCTATTAAGAAAAGTAATCTAATTTTATCGCACCGTAGTCCTCACTGCGTGTGCCGTGACGCGCTGCTACGAAGTACAGCCTTATCGCACCGTAGCCCTTATCTAGATAGTGAGCACAATCAATGCTACGAGCTGCGTGCGCCGCGCCACGTTGCTACGTAGTACAGCCTTATCGCACCGTAGCCCTTATCTAGATAGTGAGCACAATCAATGCTACGAGCTGCGTGCGCCGCGCCACGTTGCTACGTAGTACAGCCTTATCGCACCGTAGCCCTTATCTAGATAGTGAGCACACTCAATGCTACGAGCTGCGTGCGCCGCGCCACGTTGCTACGTAGTACAGCCTTATCGCACCGTAGCCCTTATCTAGATAGTGAGCACAATCAATGCTACGAGCTGCGTGCGCCGCGCCACGTTGCTACGTAGTACAGCCTTATCGCACCGTAGCCCTTATCTAGATAGTGAGCACACTCAATGCTACGTGCTGCGTGCACCGCGCCGCGTTGCTACGTAGTGCAGCCTTATCGCACCGTAGCCCTTATCTAGATAGTGAGCACACTCAATGCTACGTGCTGCGTGCACCGCGCCGCGTTGCTACGTAGTGCAGCCTTATCGCACCGTAGCCCTTATCTAGATAGTGAGCACACTCAATGCTACGTGCTGCGTGCACCGCGCCGCGTTGCTACGTAGTGCAGCCTTATCGCACCGTAGCCCTTATCTAGATAGTGAGCACAATCAATGCTACGAGCTGCGTGCGCCGCGCCACGTTGCTACGTAGTACAGCCTTATCGCACCGTAGCCCTTATCTAGATAGTGAGCACACTCAATGCTACGTGCTGCGTGCACCGCGCCGCGTTGCTACGTAGTGCAGCCTTATCGCACCGTAGCCCTTATCTAGATAGTGAGCACAATCAATGCTACGAGCTGCGTGCGCCACGCCACGTTGCTACGTAGTACAGCCTTATCGCACCGTAGCCCTTATCTAGATAGTGAGCACACTCAATGCTACGTGCTGCGTGCACCGCGCCACGTTGCTACGTAGTACAGCCTTATCGCACCGTAGCCCTTATCTAGATAGTGAGCACAATCAATGCTGCGTGCGCCGCGCCACGTTGCTACGTAGTACAGCCTTATCGCACCGTAGTCCTTATCTAGATAGTGAGCACACTCAATTCTACGTGCTGCGTGCACCGCGCCGCTTTGCTACGTAGTGCAGCCTTATCGCACCGTAGCCCTTATCTAGATAGTGAGCACACTCAATGCTACGTGCTGCGTGCACCGCGCCGCGTTGCTACGTAGTGCAGCCTTATCGCACCGTAGCCCTTATCTAGATAGTGAGCACACTCAATGCTACGTGCTGCGTGCACCGCGCCGCGTTGCTACGTAGTGCAGCCTTATCGCACCGTAGCCCTTATCTAGATAGTGAGCACACTCAATGCTGCGCGCTGCGTGCACCGCGCCGCGTTGCTACGTAGTGCAGCCTTATCGCACCGTAGCCCTTATCTAGATAGTGAGCACACTCAATGCTACGTGCTGCGTGCACCGCGCCGCGTTGCTACGTAGTGCAGCCTTATCGCACCGTAGCCCTTATCTAGATAGTGAGCACACTCAATGCTACGTGCTGCGTGCACCGCGCCGCGTTGCTACGTAGTGCAGCCTTATCGCACCGTAGCCCTTATCTAGATAGTGAGCACACTCAATGCTGCGCGCTGCGTGCACCGCGCCGCGTTGCTACGTAGTGCAGCCTTATCGCACCGTAGCCCTTATCTAGATAGTGAGCACACTCAATGCTACGTGCTGCGTGCACCGCGCCGCGTTGCTACGTAGTGCATCCTTATCGCACCGTAGCCCTTATATAGATAGTGAGCACACTCAATGCTACGTGCTGCGTGCACCGCGCCGCGTTGCTACGTAGTGCAGCCTTATCGCACCGTAGCCCTTATCTAGATAGTGAGCACACTCAATGCTACGTGCTGCGTGCACCGCGCCGCGTTGCTACGTAGTACAGCCTTATCGCACCGTAGCCCTTATCTAGATAGTGAGCACACTCAATGCTACGTGCTGCGTGCACCGCGCCGCGTTGCTACGTAGTGCAGCCTTATCGCACCGTAGCCCTTATCTAGATAGTGAGCACAATCAATGCTACGAGCTGCGTGCGCCACGCCACGTTGCTACGTAGTACAGCCTTATCGCACCGTAGCCCTTATCTAGATAGTGAGCACACTCAATGCTACGTGCTGCGTGCACCGCGCCACGTTGCTACGTAGTACAGCCTTATCGCACCGTAGCCCTTATCTAGATAGTGAGCACAATCAATGCTGCGTGCGCCGCGCCACGTTGCTACGTAGTACAGCCTTATCGCACCGTAGTCCTTATCTAGATAGTGAGCACACTCAATTCTACGTGCTGCGTGCACCGCGCCGCTTTGCTACGTAGTGCAGCCTTATCGCACCGTAGCCCTTATCTAGATAGTGAGCACACTCAATGCTACGTGCTGCGTGCACCGCGCCGCGTTGCTACGTAGTACAGCCTTATCGCACCGTAGCCCTTATCTAGATAGTGAGCATACTCAATGCTGCGCGCTGCGTGCACCGCGCCGCGTTGCTACGTAGTACAGCCTTATCGCACCGTAGCCCTTATCTAGATAGTGAACACACTCAATGCTACGAGCTGCGTGCACCGCGCCGCGCTGCTACGTAGTACAGCCTTATCGCACCGTAGCCCTTATCTAGATAATGAGCACACTCAATGCTGCGCGCTGCGTGCACCACGCTACGTGCTACGTAGTACAGCCTTATCGCACCGTAGCCCTAATCTAAATAGTGAGCACACTCAATGCTACGAGCTGCGTGCGCCGCGCCGCGCTGCTACGTAGTACAGCCTTATCGCACCGTAGCCCTCATCTAGATAGTGAGCACACTCAATGCTATATATATATAATGCTATATACTCAATGCTATATATATATATATTATATATATTATATATATATATACATATTAAATAATGTCAATAGATTGAAAGTAAACAAGAAGCTTAAACCGTAAATAAGTAACGAGACTACCAACCTCATGTCATAATCGCCGCCGTCTTCAAAGCACACGTTATTCATAAAGGATAGGCATTATCATTAAAAAACGATTTTTTGACACTTTAAAGGCTGGTATTTTAGACCAACGTTTCAGAGTTTTGCAAAGTGTATCATAACGAAATGTATACTTTCGATTGTCGGCACTTGGTGAAACTTGAAACACTTCTTGAGTTTAAAGCACTTGTACAGTAAATTCACTTTATTTATGTTTTCTCCCAACCGGTTTCGGATTTTACACCATTTTCAAGGGAAGATGTTAATTAAATTACATTTCATTAACTCTAGGCATTAGCTCTAAGCAACGTAAACCTTACACTAGTGCCTGAAGTCAATGAAATATATTTTAATTAACATCTTTCCTTTAAAATGGTGTAAAATCCGAAACCGGTTGGGAGAAAACATAAATAAAGTGCTTTTAACTCAAGAAGTGTGTCATAAATTTAGCATTTTTCAGTTATTGGATTAAGGGCCTATTGCACAATACTTTGAATCCAATTTACTTTTTTTTTAATGTGACCTCTCAAATGTCCCACTGCGATAGCCGTAATTTGGCACCAACTTAATGAGTTACATTATTTAATTTGAATGAATTACATTTAATTCTGTTAAATTGAATTTATTTAGTTTTACAACATAAATACAGATTAAAATTAGTGTGCTATATTTTCTTGTGCAAAATGTCCTTTAAAAAATAAAACTTAATTAAGGTTTTATTATTGCTTGCATGTTTAATCTATTTTCAAACCGTCAAAGAGCAGTTAATCGTGAGGCGGTCAGCGCTAAACTGGCCTATCTTAGATTATATAGAGAATCAAAATGATAATTTAAAATTGCAGAAAAATGCAGCTTCCATAACTATGGCTTATTTTTATTAGATTTTTCTATCTAGACGACTCTTCATTCACTTACAAAATTGTAACAACTAGAAATCATAAACCAAGTATCGCAAACGATTGCTTTCGAATGACCCCACCGTCTCCACGATCGAGCCCAGTAACTTCCGAGTCCCGTAAAGCCTCCGCCACAGTTCGACTTGTCTTGTCCACATTATGTAGATGAGGCCGCAGGTGCCAGTTATGTCCCCTCCTCTACCGCACCGTATAAAAATATATAAAAAAACTTTGGGACCAAACGACCCGGCCACTCACTATTTCTATGTAGTTGAAACTTTTGTTGTATTCTTTAGGCGCCTTGGTTCAGTTGCGTCCGTAGCAAAATGTTTATTGCGCGCGATGACACTTAGTTGAATCAAAAGTGCGAGGAGCGTGACCAACTATTTAATCGCATAAACATCGTGATACGCTCCACGAACTTGTGATTCAACTAAGTTACGTCGCGCGCGATTGGCCATTATTGATTTTTACACTGTGTTTATACTACGGGTGCTGGACATCGAACATTATACTACGCGTGCTGGACATCAAACAACAATTGAAAAGTCACTCGTAATATCCCGTCCCACACCTTGTTTCCAATGTAAATATCGGCCGCGTGATATATTGAAACATTTTAGTGCATACGGATGACAAATACGGTTGTTAAAGCCACCTGCCACCGTCACCTGTCTACAGCCAGTATTTATAATACACGCCACTATCTACTTGTTCCGCTAGTTAACAGAAAATGGGCAAACTTTGCCCGGATTTACTTACGGGAGCTCGGAGTTTATGGTCATAATTCAGGAAACTGCTGCGATGTCAAGATGTTTGACAACCAATTTGTTATTTCTTGTTATTGATTTTGACTAGTGATGTCTATAAATTCAGAACTACACTAGCTAGCTTAACATACATAGATAGTAACAAAATAATTTCAAGAAGAAGAGTTTCTTGACTATTTGAAACTGATTACTCAGGTCCTATCAATACGTAGATATACCAAGTGCTTCTTACGAGAAATGTCAGAAGTACTAAGATATTTTAATAAACCATGGAGTTTTTAAAATAAAAAAGGATTTAAAATAAAAAATATGATTTTTATTTCATTCTTCACAGTTCTCCCGGATGGTAGGGGGAGGGGCACATTTAACCATAATCACGCGCGAGCCTCATAATCCACGCGCGCGGAAATGAAGAAAAAACGACACAAAGATTACACCACCTCGTTATCTCCTTTATGTATCTCTTTTGTACGATGTTTGAATTTGCTTTTGGGGTTTCATGATTCCCGATTTTGATTTTGGAGTCTTATTCGAGCCAACGAAGCGGAAAAAAATATTAAAACGTCTAAATCCATCAAAACAGATCCGATTTTGATGTTATTTTAAAACCTTTTGGCGTAACTAGCATTTTTGTTTAGGTACGAGTATATAACTTTAAACTCTCGCGTTTTGTACACATTATAATATATATAATCGGGTCTACCGCGATCAATTTTTACCTTACCTTGCAAAAAAGGTTCAGATTGTTATCGGGTGTATGTGTAATATTAAAATAAAATAGGCTTAATTATGTAAATTAATAAGTAACTTTATGATATCAATTAATTGCGAAGTGTAACGTTGATATAGCAACTTGATAGATATAATCAAGTGAATGATAGAACTCAGCTAGCTAAGGTAACTCAGGGGTAGAACGCTGGCCTCGCAATCTTGAGATCCAGGTTCGATCCCCGGTGGGCATGCACCAATGAGTTTTTCTGAATTTATGTGCACAGTATTTGTTCTTACTTACCACTTACTGAACGATGAAGGAAATCATTGTAAGGAAACCTGCATGACCTAAAAATCGTGTATTTGTGCCCGAATAGGACTCACCACCCATCACATTGGGACGTAATAATCGTCGGTGAAACGCGGGTGTACTGAGTACGGACTTACATTTAACAGTTCATGATCGGAACACCTCTGACACCTCCTCGGGGATTCATGTCGTGACAGTATATTTATATTTATTTATATAATGAACACGTGTACCTAGTTCAAACAGGATAACATCCTCAGAACATAAAGAATAAATAAACCCTACATGTAAACTGTACTTACCCAAATATCTTAACACATGTCCATGTAACACATGTGACATGTCCAACGTTTCAGATGTTGTTTTTGATGGAGAAGTAGTGCCTTACTGTACGGTTGTGAGGAATTAGGGTTAGTGGATAGACTAAACTCTGTCTTGGTCTCCACATGTCAATGAAGTAAGTCGTAAAGTTTTCAGCTCATATCATTCTCTTAAGCGCCTACAGAAGTTTCTGCCACAGGAAACGAAAATAACGTTAGCTCAATCTCTTCTTCTTCCCCTACTAAATTATGCCGATGTTTCTTATCTAGATCCCACTGAAGAGCTGCTTGATAGGCTGGAGCGACTTCAGAACTTGTGTATCATATTCATATACGGACTGCGCAAGTATGATCACGTCTCCGACTTTCGATGCAGGTTGAAGTGGCTTCCTATTCGTCTTCGCAGGAACTTACATATCCTTTACCTGTTATATAATGTTCTTCACAATCCCATCTACCCCAATTATTTAAAAGAAAGAGTTGTCCTTCGCACTGACCGTAGCAACAGAACGCTTCGCTCCTGTCACCTTTTCCGTGTCCTCTTTTATATACAACTTGAAAAAAATGTACCTCTCCTCTGTCTGAATTACTTACCGACTAAGCTACTGTTTGTCTGTATATATCTATCTGTGTATTTATGTATGTATTTGTTTGTTGTATATTTTTATGTTTAGATTATACGTTTAAAATAACTTTTAAATAATGTTATGCACTGATTTAGTTAAATTTCCAAGATAAAAATGTTTTTATGTTTTTCCAAGGTTGACTGGAAGAAATTTCTTATAGGAATAAGTCCGCCCTTGCCTTCAATCTGTTCTTTGTGTGTATCTTGTCTTCTTATTTGTGTGCAATAAAGTGTTTATTCATTCATTCATTCATTTATGTAAATGTAACAATGCACACCAATTCTACGATGTGATTAGCCAAATCTATTATAACACCGATAGAGAACCAACCACAAGCGATAACGGTCTGTTTTAATTTCGAAAGTCACGCCCTCTTTCTTTTCACGCTTCTGATTGGTTTCAGGCATCTACATACTAATTTTAATGGCTCAGGTATCATGACGAGTTTTTCAGTTTTACAGATTTTCAAATTTTTCTTGAAACTGTTTTTGATGGTCGTAGATAAAGTATTGTGTGCAACTGGACATCATTCTTAGAGTATCTATGTATCTTCTAAGCCAGGCCCGTCCAACATAAGGCCCCCGGGCCACAGTGTGGTCCACGGACACCCTCAATCTGGCCCGCGAACGCAGTTGCTTTCATACACTCTAACTCTATATAAGATGTTGTCAGATTGCACGACCGGCAGGTACCCGGTCTTTCCACCAGTCGTACTACTGAACAAAATAAAATTAAAACAGGGACCTAATTGTAACCTAATAGTTGGTAAAAGGTTCTGAAGAAAACTTCGAGGTACTTTACAATGAAGTGTATTTAATTTTATCAAAACAAAAGTCAAATTCCACAAGTCAAAGGTGTTACGGAAAAATTATACTTAGTTACAAGCTTTTGGCCAAGACCTTCATTTGGCATATATCCTGCCAAGACATTACTAAACCTTAAGTACCTTTAAATAGTTGTGTCAGGTACCGCCTTAACATCTGGTAGTAATATTACATTGGAATTAGTATTGCCAAGACATAAGTAAACATTTAAGTGATAACTAGATGGAATTGTTACCGCCTTAACCACAGGTAACTAGATTACATGGAATCTTGTGAAATTACATTAAAAAAACTTTAAGTGTAACAAAACTTGAAAACAAACAAGGGAATTAATTTCCAAAATAAATCTAGCTCAGGGGAGCCGTAGATCCAACTAACAATACATATTTGTCGTTCATACTCTTTAAACCAAATCGTCTGGTACACCATTCAGTTCTACCAGGGAAAAAAATATTACGGAACATTAAATTTTACAGTTTGGGTTATTCAGTGAAACAGGAAGAAGAATTTACACTTGGTTACTAATAGGACACATAACTAAGTGTCCTGAAAATATACCGTCCTAGGTACCTTAATTGTGTGTGGTTAAAAATAAAAATTCCAACACATACTTGAATTCTCCAATATTCACAACAGGAAATGGCACGCTGTCCGCTGCCCCCTTTCAAGGTCAACGATCCCTGTCCACGCAGACAAAGGAACTGCTTACTGCGTACACCACGCGGCGGTCATTTCTCTGCCAGCTGGATAAAATCACCAACGAGGCAATACAACTTCAAACTTGAACTTGAAAAACTTGAAAAACTTGAAAATCTTGAAAATCTTGAAAATCTTGAAAAACTTGAAAATCTTGAAAAACTTGAAAATCTTGAAAATCTTGAAAACCCATGATCTGACAATAGTCAGAACTCCCACCAACCCGACGAAAAAATTCCTTTTTTAAATCATCCGAAGAATGTAAATATTTTCCTATATTATTAAAAACACAACTCCTGTTGGCACAACCGCCATTATAAATATAAAATTGAAAATACACTCAACACGAGTTGACAGCAAAAGCTCCGGCCGACAAATGCACGAGAAAAAACCTCGGGAATCGCAGCAGACACGCGAGCAACTTCATGTCTAGAAAAGAGGGTAAACCGCAATTTACCATCAAGCAAAACTACGACGCGTAACTTTTTGTGATAACCGCACCTACAAAATTTGCAATGCTACAATGTTACTCTATCATTCAATGTCAAACGACACGTACTCCGTAAGGAACGTATTTCCATTGCATTCACTCTACCTACCTACACAGTCAACGTTTTGCTGTCAATATCTACAGCGGTAGGTTATTGCAGCTATGTTCTTAAATAAAGAATTCAAATTTAGATCAAAATCAATGCACAACTTTAAAGTCTCATATCTTTTTCATATCTATTTTGGCCCGTCACAATGTTAAAAATATCTACTCTGGCCCACCAAGGAATTATATTGGACACCCCTGCTCTAAGACATAATTAGACATTGGGACGACTCGTGTCCCAATGTCTCAAATTATGTCACAGTTGCACAAAATATTATTAGAAAACGTACATAATATCATGTTTTTTTCTTTCCTGTAAATAAGAGATTAATTTTCGTAATTTTCACTTATTTGTTTCAGAGATAAAGGAAATAAGACATACCCATTTAGTTTTGAGAAGATTTCTCGTAATGCATGCAATTAAATAAAGCATACCTATGTATATATATGTGTTTTATTCCATTTAATTTTGTTTGTGTACATAATATGGGTTTTGCATTGCCTGAAATAACGACATTTTATTTATAATCAGGTCTATAATAGTCATATTGTATTTCTAGGAAAAAAAATGTTTCTCAGTGTGTCATGGTACAAAAAATTAGCACGTTCGATTTATTTTTTTTTTTTTTTTTACCAAATTGTACCTCAAGTTCATTAATTTTTTTCAAAATTTTAGGGTTCTAGTTTAAATAGTGCAAAAGATATGACTCTATAACATTCATACAACCAACAGACAGACAACGGAGTCTAACTATAATGGTTCCTTTCTTACACCACAGTAGAGATAACATAAACATAGGAAGAGCCTCTTTTTTGCCCTAGACTCAGTCCGTAAACAGATGAGTACACACAACCTGCCTTTTGTTTTTAGGAATCCGTCATCACCCAACGACGATCGAGGCGACTCCCGTAGTTTCATATATGATAACTGAGGTGACCCTCGTAGTTTTAACAAAAATTACTTGGTCTTTTGCAAACGTATATTTTTATTGCCTCATATTGTTTGCTCGCGACATGGCGGGAGTGCGGGTGAGTCCTTATATGTCAGTATGAAATCGCCCGCACTCCCGCCTGACATAGACATAGATAGACATATCATTATTGGTAATATTCATTACAAGTCCAGATTATGATATTAGATTATATATAATTAGAATATTAGATTAAGAAGATTAAGATTATTAGACAAATTAAAAAAATTAATTAGTAATAACTAGTAATGCAAAGAAAATAAATTTAAAATCGTAAATGGAAATGGAATTATTCAAAGAATTCATTATGACAATAAAACGACTTCTCGACTAGCCATGATTTTAATTTTGTTTTGAAAATGGACAACTCAACGCCTGTCGCGTAGTATATATGCCTCGGCGGTAACGGGTATTGCCTCTCTCGTATTATAGCTGGCCTCGGCGATGCCTCGGCCTGCTATCTCACCTCGGCAGGAAATACCCTTCTTTCCTCCGTTAAGATATACTATTTGCTATTTCTTTCAACTGCCACATTTCATTATTAAAACCTAAATAGCGTCATACTCGGAAACACCTCAGACACCCCTTTGGAGATTCGTGTTTGTGACAATGTATTTTTTTTATTATTATTCGCATATTTCTTTTCTATTTACTTATTAATGCAATGTCAATTACGATAAAGGAAAATTATTTGAAATGTGCCAATCAAAGTCAATGTTACACTCGAATTTCTAAAAATGTCAATCAGTCTTACTTAGCAAAGTTTCTCGGAAAATTTTGTTTGCACAATTTTAGCCGGACGACACAGGTGAGCCGACTGACGTTGATAAACGCGACACAATTTTGTGTTTAATCTTTAATAGTTATAAAAGCTTCGCAATATTACATAGACTCACCAACAAACTTTTATGCTACAGAAACAAGAGCATTTTTGTTACCGTTTCAGACACCAACGATCGAAAACTTCGTCGCCTCGTCGACGTCGCGTCGGGGGTCTATAATTTTCATTCCTTTATGTCATTGCCGGTAGTCGGTAGTACAACAAGACACTTCCCGCTCCCTTTGTTCTTACCATGCGCCAGTTCCACTTTGCCAAGAGGCGCCAACTTGCCAGTTATTGCGAAATGTTTCACCTGGCAACCCCACTATCGGTACGTACCTGTAATAACGTTTACACAGGGGAAATTCAAACGTCGAACTATCGTGCATTTCCTCTACCGCTTGAAATTTTCTTTCCACAATAACAATGAACGTTTTGACTTGAGCCTCAGTGTAATCGTGGCTATTTCAGTGAGCTCTACTTTCCTTTTCAAAAACCAACATGTTTCAGCTTATCTTATCTGTTGGCTCGATATAACTGTTACTTGCTATTGATTTTATATATTTATCTCACCAGATCACAGATAGAATCGCTCAGTAGTGTGAATGTGAGACGGAGATTTGTCAGACCAAATACAAATTATCAATGCGGTTTATCGGCGGTGCGGTGCGCGGTGCGGGGGCGCAGAACAGTTCGTATAAATGCAAATGAACCGATTGTAGCTGCGCCATGATTAACTGAAACATTTGCTCACTCGCTTCCTCAATAGCTTTATAAATTCTGCTTTAACTAAACGCTCAATTCTATTGAGTCTAGTCAATTGGTAGAGTATAGAGAAGGTAAACCTATATTTATGCTACTTTCAAAATCGACAGCATAAGTGACGCTTATCTGGGATTAATTAGGTATTAAACACACACAAAGCTCCTGATAGAATAGGCTGTAGTGCAGTTTCTATAGTGCTCTGAGCTTACATGGCCAGTTTCGATTACATCCTAGTTTAATACAGCCGGTGACATGTCAGTGAGTGAACTAGCTATTAAATCGTTTAACTGGACATGCCGCAATCTCTGTTATCGCACTGTTGTCCGCCCCAACATGTGTTCAATTCACAGGATGTCTACCGGATACAGGGATTGTGTTACATTTCTGGAATAGAATTTTCATAGAGTCGAAATATCTACATTTTGAACTGTCAAAAACATATCAACATCTCACAAGAACAGTTCATGTTAGCTATACGATCGGATCACAGTTATTTGCTATCCTTCTATTGAACGTTTCAAGGACGATAAAAGATCCTATTATTTGTGTCTCTGACGTGCTGAACATTTATTGAAACAGTTCTTAAGAGCTGTTCTTTTATGTAGGTACACCATAAATGTTTGATAGGCCGTCTCGGGAAATCTCTGTCTCCATTCGCGGAGGGTCCGCCGTCAAATAAAACTGGAATCCCAAATATTATTCCGCGTCATTTTCCCTCTTCGTTCGATGTGAACTTTTATTTTTATGCTCTTACGTATTCTTATCTGAAGAGAAACACACTCTCGGAGAGCTGCTGGCATACTGGCTTAAATCCTTTACCCGAGAATAAAAGTTTGTCTTAGATCACAGCCGTAACTACATTTGCTGCGAATGTAATGCAATTTCAGTTATTTCAGCGTAGAACTTTGAGTTTTAATGCAGTAAAAAGTTTTTAAATTATTGTAAGTTTTATTAGGAATCAGCTCAACAAGAGTTTGTCTGGTGATGTAGCTCGGTATACGGTGAAGTAAGTCAAGTGTGTCTGCAGTGGCCACTAGATCATGGAGTCGACGGGCGGCACAAATTTAATTTATCCGCACGCGGACGGTAGATAAGCTGCGGGCACACTACTCACAGACCTCCCTGCTATATTGCCAGTTATTCATTTTTTTATGTGAAAATTTACAGAAACACAACTTTTGTTCTGGTTAGCAGCATCCAAAAACAACTATTCGCATTGTATCGTTAAAAATAAGATTAAAACATTGTATAAAAATTATTTTCGAAATATATTTCGGCCCACTTTGGGGCCGGCGTCAGTCGAATTAAAAACAGTAAATGACATAAAATATATACAACCTTATAACTTGAATGAGCTTTCATAAGGTTGAATATATATTTTTTATTCATACTCAAATGTCATTCATTTAAAATCATTAGTTATAAGGTTGTATATATTTTATGTCATTTACTGTTTTTAATTCGACTGACGCCGGCCCCAAAGTGGGCCGAAATATGTTTCGAAAATAATTTTTATACAATGTTTTAATTAAACAAAAAATAAAATAAAATAAGTGCTCTATGTAGCAATATATATATATATATATATATATATATATTTATTAAAAATAAGATTGTAATGTACTACATTTATGATTATGTTCGACGCCGCAAGATTTTTTTGAGGCCCACAAACGAATAAGTCAGAGCTCCATATTAGTATGCTGTACCACAATAACCGAAGTGAAATCACAAAAGATTTCCGGCGCGCGACTTGCACAAGGGATGAAAGGCAACATTGTGTAATCAAAGGGTCGCAATCTCACCTCATCCCCTCTGCCAGAGCCCGGCCCCGGTGTGTCGAACACAGCTTCATCATCAAGGGCTCTTTCTACTCATTCATTGCGGGTTTTCGTTACATTGCCACCCCTATTTGATTTTCGTGGTTGTGGGAATAATATTATTGGAAGCGTATTACTCATTTCCTTGCATTGAAACTGACAATATATTGAATCTGTTCTGTTTATTGTTAGGTGGTTATTTGTTACTTGACCGTTCAGCAGCATCGGAACAATTAACATAGCATCAAACAAATATCTGCAGTAAGTTGAATAATATATCAAAATGAATAGAAAAAATGTGAATTCCTCAATCCCTTATCGAGGCCATTAAATCCCCTGTCAGGAATAACGAGCACATCATACACATGAAGGTTTCTGCAATTATTTATTCGTATCTATCAGAACCAGCCGCTCGCTGCTTGCTCCATCTGATCGTGGGACCTCCTTCTTGAGTTCGATTAATCGTATGATACTATGTATACGAACTTACGGCAATTTGCGGCGCTGGGCTTTTTGCATAAATAAAAAACCGGCCAACTGCGAGTCAGACTCGCGTACCTAGGGTTCCGCATTTTAAATTAAATTAATAAATTAACGAGTTAATTTAATTTTGTAATTTTTTTCGTGAATTTCTTAACCGCTTTATTTTTCCTGTAATCTTTACGTAAATACATATTACCATGATTTTTTTCATGTTTTTCGGTCCACCAAATTTGGATATAATGTCCCCATACATTTTTTAATGGTTTTTCAAGGATTTCTCGAAAGAGATACAATTAAATATAGTCAAATTATATATTTTTAGAAAAAAAAAATTAATACTTACAATTTGATTTCAATATTGTATTTTTATAAAAAGAAAAAATATTTAACTTTTTTTTTTATTTCTCGTTTGTGCTAAACTTTTTTTAAATCGCTAGAGTTTTCCTGTGATTGGCCAGTTATGATCTGTCATCGACATTTTATTTTTATTTTTCGGTCTTCCAGTTTCAGAGATAAGGGACACACACATATTTTTGTGGTTTTTTAAAGATTTCTCGAAACCAGTGCCAGTAAATATCGGATAAATATTTTTAATTCTACAATTGGATACCTTACCCATATTGTATTTTTAGAATAATATTTTTTATTTTTGTCACTATTGTTTTGGAAATATTATGAACAATTTTTTTTTTACACCGTGGTATTTGGGCAAATTAATGCTATTTTTGTGCCAAATTTCATGTCTTTATCTTTAACGGTGCTAAAGTTATGAGGCTGTGACATACGGACGGACGGACAACGGAATCTCACCATAAAATTTCCTTTTTTACTTTTTCCTACTACGGAACCCTAAAAACTGTGAGTAATTAATACAAAATTATTTTTATAACAGTAATGTACTCGTAGCTTAAGTCCGTAATATACTAACTTTATATTACACTGCAGCCCACATGTGTTTCTTTGTACATACCATGGCGTAGCTAGATAGAACACGTCGTAGATTAGACAAAATGTCAGTTAACTATTTCTTAGTTTTTGTTAAGATATAGGCTCTGCACTACAACTACCACCACCGCCCTGTATGTTGTTGTTACTTAAGAGGCGCCATCACGCGTAAACCTCCATACAAACGCGCTACGTACGCGAGATAAATTTAAAAGTTTTGCGAGCCGGCCGGCCCCGCTCACCCTGCCCCCGCCGCCGTTCTTGCCACTTTTGGTTGAACTGCTAACGCGACACATTAAATAACACATTCAAATACGTTTAATATAATTTTATTTTCGCTATAGTAATTGTCGGAACCCTTATTTCCAAATGCCAAGTTTGTGCGATATTTATATTGTTAAATGGTACAAATGTAACTAGACAATTTATTTGTTTGTGTGTGATGTGACACATATTCGGATATCCGCGAGTTGGGGAAAAAGAAAATCCGAATACGCTACGTCTGTATAAAAGGCCCGTTATTATTGAGAGGAGTCGTCCCTCTCAATAATAACGGGCCTTCTATACAGGCCACGCATCGAACGGTTCCTGAAGTACCTGAACCTGTACCAGGACTGACTCTGCCGTCCCAGCAAATACCACATACCTTCGGCTGGAGACCACCTGCGGCTACAGGGAAGTGCGGACAGGAATCATTGTTGGGACACAAACTTATTTCGGCTCGACTATTTTTTTTTTTAAATATAATACTCTTTCATTGGACATCTGCCTTGGTTTATTTTATTTATCCCTACCCTAATTTAGGGAAAGACAGGCAGGGTTGTCACAAGCTATGTTCAAGTGGAACTAATAATCTTGAAATTTGTGTAATAACTTAACAACAAACCGCTTAAATATGTACGTCAATGCTACATTTTTTTTTTCAAATTAGTAGCCGATTATGCTTTTAGTGTTTTAGCTAAAATCAACACATTAAAACGAGTCAAATATCTAAAATTTTATCTGGATTACCAAAAATAATGTTTGAAAACTTGCCAAAATCATGTTTCTCTTTGTCATGTTTACCTTAGACTCCTTCAGATTATTTTATCTACTCCCATACTGCAATAAGGTAATTGCAAAATCAAAAGCAGTTTTATAAGTACCTACGTTGTTTATTATATATTTATAATATTACGTTATAACACCGCGATTCTGCGCTAGGATTGGCCTTATTTATTACAACACCGCTGGAGAGCCAATCAACAACAGAGATGAGAAATAAGTCACGACCTTATTTCTTAAGCCAGGCCCTCTTTATTCTGATTGGCCTTCTAGACAGCATTACCGGACGAGGCACCCAAAGTTCATGAACGAGTGTTCTTCTCATTTTTCTTGAAACTGTTAATTGAAGATTTTATAAATAAAGACGATATTTTTGACGGTGGTAGATAAAGTATTGTGTGCAACTGAACATAATTAGACATAGGGACACTCATGCAAAACTCACGTTCATTTCGTAAACAAGCACTCGTCAAGCAATGTCCCAAATTATGTTACAATTGTACAAAATACTACGAGTATTACATGTAAAATTGTAGTCATTTTTTGAAAACCCTGAGGTAAAACAAATTTATCAAATACTATATACCTCTTATGTATTGCAAAACAGATACGTAGGTATAAGTATTTATATTTTACGTCATTATTGTGACGAAGATTCTAAATATTCTAATCTTTGATTAAAATAATTGATTAGAAAAGAACGAAACTGCGTTCACCAAACTCAATAGTGAATCAATCAAACACGCACAATCGATTGAATCTCGCCAAAAATATTCATGTTTGTACATTCAACGAAATAATATTTGCGCCCCGATAATGCAAAAGGGCGACACAATCGCGCTGTCGTTTACATACTCGTACATACATACTCGTACATACATACTCGTACATACAAACTCGTAGGTGCACCTTATATCTACATACAATACCTCGGTTTCTTCGTCGCCGCAATAGTTCCACGTTTGAATTTCTTGAACAAACGTTATTACTACCTCAATAGCGCAATGTTCTGCTGAAACAATTCACAATAGCGAACTCCTCTGTCAAAGAGAGGCAAGATTGGCGTATTTCGACGTACGAATTTAAGCGCATCTCGCTAAACTTTGAATATCTAACGGAAAATTGTAGGAAAATCGCATTTTTCTATTGCCTTTTACTGCTCAAAGTGAACGGTTTATATTTAATAACATTCATGTAGTTGAGGACATCTACAGGGTGACTTTAAACGTAAATCCAATAGTGTGAGGGTATATGAACGAGAGGAACACGTTTTAAATGAAATTAACTATTAAAATGAATAAACTATTATGTTAACCATTACAAAATTTTAATTGCAAACATAATTTATAGTAATCTTAACAGTCGTATTTGAAGATAGTCTAACTAAAATATTCTAAAACTGGCTAAAAATAGAACTATATACATTATTATGACACTGAAAAACGAGTGCAGCGCCACATTTACGATAAATTAGTCAAACTGCACGTGCTACACCTTTTCTTCCATAATTTCTGGGGATTTTGCAAAAACCTTTCGGGTACATGTAAAATCAGATTGAGCACCTCATTTTGCATCGATCAGAACTGAACTGACTATGTGCCGTGGCTTTTACTACCACCAAGAAACTCGTGCGCACAAAAAACTGCGTTTTTATTTAATAACGCGACTTCTATATAAAATTATTAAAATTCAAATAGTTTATTTTCTAAAGTACATAATACACTTTTTACGAGTCAAATCTATTCTTATAAAAATATATGTAATCAAATAATAAATTTACATCAACTAAATTAAAGGTTTATTTAATTTATGCAATATAACTATATATATACGATTAAAATAATAGGTAAAATCTATATTTATACAAGGTGAAATCTAATCAACCACTCGAACCGGAGACCCGGCCAGCGATCAGGAACAAGGTTCAATGATCACCAACCGAGCACCAAGCATGAATCCAGGCGGCCGACCAAATCCAACCCTAAATATTACATACTAATAGGTTACATATATAAATACATGCCTACCTCCGCCCATTCAACTAATTTCATTGTGAAATTGCATTCAAAATGTGGATATTATGTATTTCTAAAGTCTCCTTTAAAATATTTTTGACAAAATAGCTTAGTACATTTTATATTAATAAAAAACCGACTTTTTGCTACTTTTCCACGAATCTGTCCCACTCGCACTGAGGGTTTTTTCGCATATGGAGCAACAGGGACGCTAAAACTTTTACGTATCGCCTTAACAGTAATATATATATTCACTGAGTTTGATACAATCACAATGAAAAGAGCTTGCATCATTATAATTTCACGTAACTATACTTCCATCCATTCCGGCAACATCGCTACAATACAAGGCAAACAATATGATATGGTGACGTCACTCACAAACGTTTTATCATAATATTATATTATAATACATTTATATCAGACGGTGTAACAAGGGTCAGTCTCAAGGCGTCAGTCTATTCCCCTAACTCGTTATTGTTTCATATCAGCTTCCTCCAAATGACAGAAGGACCAAAGATTTATTTTATAAATAATAACCAAAACATGACAAATATTATTTCAAAAAATGGGTTACGGATATTCATTCAGTGCATTTAAGATTAAACATGCTGCAGAACAACATATAAACGAGACAAGAAAAATATGCTTTATTGTGCACCAAATACATAATAGTATGCTATAAGGGCGAAAAGGAATAAATTACGAGGACGATTTAAAACACGAGCGTAGCGAGTGTTTTAAACGTAACCGAGTAATTTATTTCTCTTACGCCCGTGTATCATACTACGTTTTTCAATGCACAGTGTGAGTGAGGAAATAAAACAAATATAATCTTCTGAACTTTAAATTATGTTTGGCTCAAAAGGACTGTATCCAGAGCCGTTAAACAGTGGAAAAAAAAAGTATAACATTTATGGTACACAGGAAAGGAAACGCTGCAGGTTAGCCAACCATTGTAAATAAATAAAAAATAATAATAATAAAGCCCTAGGGCAAAATAATCGACTTTCTGTTTTGATGCATAAAAAGTGGGCCTTTACTAGCACTTGCATTGAAAATTAAGAAAACAAACTTGAAACAAACCAGTCAAGTGCGACTAGGAGCCGCACCCTGAGGATTCCATACCATTTAAGTAAAGTTATATTCTTAAATAATTTAAGCCGAATTTACAAACTTATCACTACCTACAAATTGTATGACACAAAACTGCAAAATTCAGCTGGTTGAGTATTCGGGGATGTAACCCTAAAACTAAAGTCAATTCCGAGAATTCGAATAATGCTCCGGGTTGCGCCCAGCCGACCCTATTTATTTTGATGTAGTTTATTTTTCTACACAACTACAAATTTGTCACATCGACAGTACGCTCCTAGTCTATCGTATTAGTGAAAGGATTTACCGCAGCACTTGGGACGTAAAGAAAGCGAATCAGTGCGCACTTCGCCGCCGGCAATAATTAAGATTTCAAAACGTTCAAGCTCTTTGTTCTACAGTCCGCCATTCCTTACCTTCATTATACTGAGGAACTTTAGTTTTAATATTGAAAAAAATAATATCCATTAAAAGGCTTTACAGCTTTCTGTACAGCACCCAGCTATAATGCTTTCATTAAACCGGGTGGATCAACGCAGTTGTGATCCTGCTGTTAAGGGGCTCCACAATGCTAAACATCAGTTTTACATTGGATTCAGTTCCATCAATGAAGATGGTAAAATTAAAAAAAATATATGGCGTGTTTTTTGACTCAAGAAGATTATTAATTACACTTTATAAATGAACATACTTTCAATCTTCTTTTAATTAAAATACTTTTAAAATAGCATGGATTTCACGAAAAAAGCTATTCAGTTCCCATATTTCAAAACCGATAAAAACTTAACCATTACACGCAGATCATACTAGAAAAAAAAACATATTACATAAATAAATTATAGTTAATGTCCTAATGGTCCTATACAACGAGTAACAGAAAGGTGAAACCATATTTGAAGAGCTTATTCAGTCAATGGTATAGAACAACTTTAACTATGAAACAAAACCTGTATCTCGAAAAAAAAAACGACTGTTTCATAGAAAAATGCAATGCCGCTCGGCCGAAATGTATGGAAGGGCAGATTTTTTTTTTGAGATTTCAGGTATAGTAAAAGTTGTTCTATACCATTGTCTGAATAAGCTCTTCAAATATGGTTACACCTTTCTGTTACACATTGTATAATAACTGAAGTTTTGCGTCCGCAGCATCTGATTAGAGCAGGATAGGCAGTTAAAAAACAAAAGCGTTAGAGCAGGACTGAATTTTAGCATTGTGCAGGTCCTTAATAAAATGAAATACAATGATGTGCAGGATTTACGGACATATTTGAAAATGTTTATACTATAATACAATAAAATATTCCTTATTGCTCACAAAAAAAACAGAAGAAATAAAGTAACGATTTTTAAATAGGTATCACTATCAGGGTACAGGGTACACTATCATGTTCAACTGCTATGTCATCCAAAGGCCAGTAACCGTCGACAATGTCAGTATCGAAGTTGTTCAAAAATATGTTTACCTGGGTCAAGCTATCCAGCTGTGTAAAAACAACTTCAACTCCGAGGCTGACAGAAGAATATGCTTGGGGTGGGCAGCATTTGGGAAGTTGCGACACATATTTACGTCGCCAATACCGCAGTGCTTAAAGGATAAAGTTTACAACCAGTGCGTCCTTCCAGTGATGACGTACGGCGCTGTAGGCCGCCCTCATGCCCGCTGGACTGACGATCTGAAGGACGTTGCGGGTGGCGGCTGGATGAGGATGACTGAGGACCGCCAAGAGTGGCGTAATATTGGGGAGGCCTATGTCCAGCAGTGGACGAATACGGGCTGATGGATGGATGAATGGATCAGGATACAATTGGCAG
The DNA here is from genome assembly GCA_934047225.1 of Ypsolopha sequella. NCBI lineage: Eukaryota > Metazoa > Arthropoda > Insecta > Lepidoptera > Ypsolophidae > Ypsolopha > Ypsolopha sequella. The sequence goes on from OW203985.1 coordinate 13,885,539, forward strand.
TCTATCACTCAAAAGAGATTTCTTCCGAACAACCCTAAGTTGGAAAATAAATGATACAATTTTATAAATAATAAACATATAAATAAGACACGTGTATGTTATACGGGAGCTTCATATTTTAAGTATTTTATTGAATGTAGGCGGCTATAGATTATATATGACATACACATATAGCTAAAAATTACAATAATGGAACAGAGACAATAAAAGAAGTTTAAAGTAGAAGATAATGCTGTTCATGGTCGAGCTTGTCTTTTTGTGAGGGGAAGGGCATTTCACAAACGCACAGCATCAACATAAAAACGAATTATATAGAATAGAATAGAATTTATTTATTTCGTAAGAAGGGTACAATAAAAGTGATAAAAATATTAAGCTTAAAATCGAAGATACACTTCAAGTACTAAATAACAGATGTTACGCTACTGTTATCCTAGATAGCGTTTTACGCCTGTAGTAAGGAATAACAGCCCCGTTTCCTTGGAGGACAACCATGAACTATGGTCTGTGCCATGAACTGCCAAGTGAAGATTTTCACATGACCTCAGAGTATGACCGTTTTTGGTATGAAGAAATACTAAGCCATCTTTCGAGTGAGAGGGAGGGGAAGGATTGCAGTACCCCGCTTCTTCACACCTCGGCTAGTTGACAGAATTAATTGTACGCTTAAAATTGAACAATGGCCGTCTTTGGTTTCAAATATATTGTAGTCGTTAACTTTACTTTGTACTGCAAACGTATTATTTATACGTTTAAGGTTTCTTTAAGTTGTAATATTTATTTATAAGCGTATTATTTTTTTTTATTGTCAATCACTATTTTATTATTATTTCTATTAATTTTAAAGTAAGTTTAAATGTGTTTATACTATTTTCAACTTGAAATTTCCCAAAAAATAAAAAATTCACAATTGTTCTCATGGACTTTATAGTCCTAGTGTCTCTGACGGTATTGCCGCTAGAGAACCAATCAGAAGCGAGTACGAGAAAAGAATGCACGGCTTAATTTCTCAAAACACGTTCTCTTTCCTTGTCTTCAGTTGTGATTGGTTCTCTAGCGGTGCTATCATAAATTTGGCCAATCACAGCGCAGAATTGCAGTGTTATAATGTAATATTACAACATCGGTCAAACAATGTAGGTACTTATAAAACCACTTTTGATGTTGTAATTACCTTATTGTAATGTAGGAGTAGATCAAATTCATTAGTACATTCTCGACTGGCAGAATTCGAACTCGGGTCTCAAGATTGAAAGTCCGGCTACATATATATAGGTACATTATACTTCCGCTGTATACCACTGGGACAGATCTCCATCTGGTACGATGCTAACACACCTCTTTCACTTCTTGCACACTCATCATCATCTAGCTGGGTTATATATTGGGTTGAACTCGCTTGTTTGTACAAAACGTATGTATTGTATGCAACTGCACATAATACCATTGAGGCGATATGCGAAAAAAATACGGGTGTTCCTTTTTTGAAATACACAGAAAATTATTATCAGTTTCTGGTTTATGCATTTTGACTGTATAATCTAGGGTTTTGAAATTGGAAAACATGTTTGGATAAATTTTCCTCGATAGAAATAATTGTTGAAATGAGGTCTTCAAACACACTTTTTCTCCTCGTTTGACAAATAGGAACCATATACAGAACTCAAACATATTTTATTAGGTGTGTTTTAACAATATCTAGAGATTTGATAGGTATTTGAAAATTTTGCTAGCTATTTTAGTTTTTTTAATAAAAAACTATAAAACCAACTTTTTTCCCTTTTGCCCTGAATCCGACCCTCTCGCACTGCGCGATTTTTCGCTTGACAGTGACAAAAATAAAATTCGCATAGCCTCTTAAATCACAATTTTACATTACCTCTGATTTTATCACACCACTTCCCCGAAAATCGTTCACACATTACAATTGAGGACAGCGCTCTCCCAAATATGGTCAATTACTTTAATAAGGGTGAAACGTGCCGTCTAGAGCACGTAGCTAATGCGAGAGGGCCTCATCACACCGTGTTGACACCGACAAATGCCCTTTTACATATTCTCGCGGAGATCCCGAAGATTGAGCCATGAAATTGAAAACGATCCCTTTGAAGAAATTTATTCCGAGCACGAACTGCTCCCCACGCCGGCGAGGAGATTTGCTCGTTCATTTTTATGAAATTATACTTGAAACACTCCATTTTTGTTACAGGGAACGTTAATATTGTAATTCTGTTTAAATTATTGTTATTATTGCAGCTAACTGAAGGTGTTATAAGGAACTACGAAGCTGTATAATAATTATAATTTTCGAATATGTATGACACATCTTTGCGCATGTGTTGTAAAAAGTTTTTGGGTTCTGGGCACACTTGGGTGAATCATGAAATGATTTGAAAGTAGGATAGAGACAGAGTTTCTTCATGTGTGCAAAAGAGACCGCATTACAACAGAATCATAATATGATTCATCCAAAGTGGCCTTTTTAGAGGGCCTGGGCACCTAAAAAAGCCAACTTGGGTGAATCATGAAATGATTTGAAAGTAGGATAGAGTCAGAATTTCGTCATACGTGCAAAAGGGACGGCATTACAACAGAATCAGAATACGATTCATCCAAAGCTGCCTTTTTAGAGGACCTGGGGATGTAAAAAGGCCGACTTGGGTGAATTATAAAATTATTTGAAAGTAGGATTGAGTCAGAGTTTTTTCACGCGTGCAAAAGGGACGGGATTAGAACAGGATCATAATGTGATTCATGGAAAACGGCCTTTTTAGGGGATCTGTTCACAGAATATACGTATATTAATTGTAAAGCCTTGTTGTTTGTGCATTCCGCGCACTTTTTGCCTCATGTCATAAATATTTTCTGACTTGTATATATACCTTTGTATCAATAACAAACATGATATAAAATGGCCAAGTGCGAGTTGAATTTGCGTACATAGGGTACCGTACCACCACACAATACGGGTACGGAAACTTATACCATTATGGTAAATCAAGGCGACAAAAAACAAGCTGCTAAAATGATAGCGCCTGGCAAACAATACGGCACCCTTTGAGTACGGAAACATAATTTTTATTATTTTTAGGGTTCCGTGCCTAAAAGGTAAAAAGGAACCTTTATGGTAAGACTCCGTTGTCCGTCCGTCCGTCCGTCCGTATGTCACAGCCCCATAACTTTAGCACCGTTAAAGATAAAGACATGAAATTTGGCACAATAATAGCATTAATTTGCCCACATATCACGGTGTAAAAAAATTTTTATGAAAAATTTTAAATTGTTCAAAATATTTCCAAAATTAAAGTGAGAAAAATAAAAAATATTATCCTAAAAATACAATATGGGTATCAAATTGTAGATATTAAAAATTTGATTTTAAAAATATATACTTTTACTGGCACTGGTTTCGAGAAATCTTTAAAAAAACACAAAAATATGTATGTCCCCCCCTCTTATCTCCTAAACTAGTAGAGCGAAAAATGTGAAAAAATGACGATTATAGATCATAACTGGCCAATTACAGGAAACTAAAGCAATTTAAAAAAAATTGAGCACAAATGAGAAATATAAAAAAGAAGAAAAATAAATTAAAAAAAATATTGTATAAAAATACAATATGGATATTTAATTGTAGGTATTAAAGAGCTAATTGTAAAAATATATAGTTTGGTTATATTTAATAGCATCTATTTCGAGAAATCCTTGAAAAATTATAAAAAATTGTATGTCCGCTTATCTTCAAAACTGATGGACCGAAAAATATGAAAAAATCATGGTGTTTACGTAAAGATTACAGAAAAAATAAAGTGGTTGAGAAATTCACGAAAAAATTTATAGAATAAATTTATCATCCAGAATACGGAACCCTAGGTATGCGAGTCTGACTCGCACTTGGCCGCTTTTTTATTTATTGCATGCATATTATATTCTTTATCTACTCCCATATTGCAACATATCAAAAGCGGTTTTATAAGTACCTACATTGTTTGACCGATGTTATAATATTACCTCAATATTACATTATAACAACGCAATTGACTTATCGGATATGATATCTGTGTTTCAAATAAATTCAATTGAAATAGTTGAAGCACAGTAGTGACTTAGCCGCATGAATAGTTTAACTGAAAGTTACTCACAGAACTTTCAACTTACCAACACTGTTAAATAAAAATCGGAAGAAAGTGCTCGCTACTATTTTAAGCACTTAACTTACATTTAAGTTTCGCCGAAGAATTAAGAATTGAAACCAAGTAGGCAAAACTTTAAGCGAATTTAATACCATTTAAAAATGAACCAAGACAAGTTTTATGTCTTCTTTATTTAATAATTTTATTTTGAAAAATATTGTTAATTAAGCTTTACTTGTTGTATGTATAAGAAAGTAACTTTTATTTCACAAACTGGTTTAGTTTTACGTAGTTTTTAAGGTTTTATAAAAGATTTATTTATTGTTAAGAACAAAAGATACACTTACTCGTATAACGGTTTGTTCACACTCCATTTACTTTGCATTAATTCTTGATTTACATACACTTACACCTTAACTAAAAGAAACTATCAAGTTTTATATCATGCATGAAGAGAAATTTGCGCAGGCCCACTTTTTGCTCTTATTATTGCATTATTGCAAATTATCTTATTATTATAGTACAAGAATTTTCCCCTATATAGGTGTAACAGTCGCGTTCAGAGATACTGTAGACACCCGTCTGGAGATTTCGTTGATCAACTAATAAAGAATAATGATTATATAATTTTTTTTTATGCAATTATGCAGAATTGAAGCAGGTATACATCCTTAACCAAATAAAAAAAGTATATTTCTACACAAATAATACATTATTATGTATTAATTAATCCACGACATTTCCGGAGAGGTGTCTACGATATCTCTAAACGCGATAGTACATAGCACGTATTGCCGTATCAAATTCGGTAACTTCTCAAAGAAAAACCAAAGCTAAAAATAAAGTAATATGTTACAGAGGTCCCCGTTTTCCCGGTATCAACGAGTTTCTAAATGAGGTGTTTCGAAACAACACGCACGCGGCACTTTTTACGTGTTCTCAACTCAATTCAGCCGCACACTCAACTTTTGCACTTTTTTACCGCGACCCCCCCACCTCCCTTCCACATGCCAGTCCCATGTACTAAACTTGCACACTTCATTATCTCGGCAACCGAATTTGTTTTAAATTCTCGTACACTTCTCCATTTTTATTGCAATTTGAAACTGCTTTTAAAAATCTATGCACTGCCCGCTGTTCCAACTTTGAACGGACTCAGTGAGATAACTCTGTATTTAGTTGCGAAATTTGTGCAACAAAAGTTTGTTAATGGTCGCCAAAAAATTAGCGTTCTCTATTTTAATCTCTTTAGAAGCCGAAATTGCTCTAAAATTCAACCTTTAGGATAACAATATAAACTTGAAACTAAAAATACGCCGTTTTGACATCATTATATAGGCACATAAATACTTGAAAATATAAAAGCGCCTGAAGAACACCTTTAAAAAACCAGAAAATTTCATCTAGCTATTACAGCTATAGCAATACTGTTTGCAATCTTAAAAAACCAGTAAAGTGCGAGTCAGACTCGCGTTCCTAGTTTTCAGTAATCGACAGTTTTGAGAATTTTATAATTTTGTTTTTGTGAATTTCTCAGCCGCTATATTTTTCCTTTAATCTTTACGTAAGCAGATATTACTATGTTATTATTCATATTTTTCGGGTCTCCAGTTTTGGAGATAAGGGAGGGGATATACATTTGGTTTTTCGATGATTTCTCGAAATAGATGCAAGTATATATATCCAAACTATGTATATATTTTTACAATCAGGTCTTTAATACCTACAATTTGTTTGTAACGAATATTATGAAAAAAAGACGTGATTTTGCTAAGTTTCTTGCCCTTCTTGTTAGCAAAACTAATCGAATGGGCGGAGTTAGGCAAATTTGCATTATATTTATAATATTATTTATTCCTTTATTGTTTATTGTATTCGAGTGTTTTATTTTATTAAATTTAAGTAAAGGTAATATTTTCTTTTTTGTGCATTTCCCCATGTTGTTATTTATTACATAAAATTATTAGACACAGATTCCATCCATCAACCTAGTTCGTCCACTGTTGGACATAAGCCTTTCCAGGACTTGGCCACTGCCGGCGATCATCCTGGAAGAATTGCCCATACTCGTACACGCTGGGCAGGCGGGTTGGTGAGCGCGGTGCCGGAACCCTCGCACCAGTGACGCCGCTGCTCGTCACCAGTCTGCTCCATATAAGGCCCGGCTATTAGGGATGGATTTACCGCCATCCATCGGTCCCAGGCATTGTGGGCCTCCTGGTTTTTGCCGACGCCTGCGTTCCGTCCAGGAAATCACCTTGATATATTCTGTCAGTTGCATTACCAAAACTTTTTTTTGTATAAAAGTTGGGTTTATATTAATCCAAACATTATTTCTATATATTTTAATTGCTGCAGCCAACTTCTCTTTAATAATTTTAGACAATAACAGTGAAAAATTGTATTTTTGTTTCATATCTCTATAGAATCGCGCTTTTATTTTCTAATCGACCGACCATAGAGCATAGATAGACCATGGCCTGCATTTGAATGATAACCTTTAATTCGAAAAACACGTTACTTCCAGCGGCATTTCCCGCCATAACTGACACATAATGACCTCATCGCATAAAGACGGAAAAATATCGCGAACGCAATTCGTCATGTCATTATGCAAGGAAAGGGCGAAGTTTACGATTACCATCATACCAACTTTTCTTTACCGCCCTCACACGGTAATATGACCCATAAAACAACAGCATAGGACTTATAAGAACGGAAAATATTCCATGGTTGGTCTGCATAATAACGCGAGATGTCTGAGTCGGCCTCATGAATGGTGGAACTCTTTATTGTACGGTGTTTTATTGAACGATTAACCTTTTATTATTAGACTCCGAGCCCTGGTCCGAAATTGATGGGCTTGCAATAATCGTTTCATATTTGCTTTTCCAAACCTAATGTACCACCAACTTTATGGAAATATATCTTTGAGATAAGAAAAACGCGACCGAATTATCAATATTTATCAATTTTATGGGCTGTGAAAAATGTAAACATGTGTTTTAATAAATTGTAATAAAATTCAAGTGTACGACATAAATTATGTAATCTGCGTGGAGATAAAACGTTCATTTAATAAATTTTCGAAGTCAAAAGGATAAATGTTGCGTTATTTTCGGAATTCAAATATAGATCTGTATAGCCCTCGTCATGATCCTCGTAATCATGATAAGCTCAGCCGTTTTAAATTCGGAACTCTAAAAACTGATTCAAATCTTGTTTGTTTGAGGATTCACGGTAATCGATACTTCCCTTATCGCCGCAAATAACAATAAGTCTCCTTTAAACTAACATCGCACAGAAGCTAAAGTGCCAGTAATTTTTGTCTATCATTTGTCCCAGTCCAAGCGACTCAGTCCCCATATATCCCGCACAGCCCGACATTCCTTACCTTCCTCTATCGTTTCTGCGGCCATTTTCTGAACCACCTTTATGTAAGGATTCTCACTTATTTATTGTCTTATTGCAATCATAAACTGCTACGAATTTTATAGCAGTTTCCTGAGCATTATTTCATATTTCCATTTATACACTGTGAAATTTAAATGGTTTTGGAAACGAAAATTGGTGATAGTACTCGTCCATTTGCACAACTTTACCATAAAAATAATCATATGTTTCATAAATTTTGATCGAGTAGGTGTTTAACTTTTCTATGGAAGAGCTGATTTATTTTTCACGATATCATTATTCTTCCATAGTAAAGTCAAAAGTTTTCGTTTCCAAAACCACTTTTATTTCACAGTGTTTACTTTTGCCTGTTTGCATACCAAATCTGAGTAAATATTTATATAATTTTATTATTGTACACGCCTTTTCGTGTATGATATGATAACTTTATATGATATCTATAGCTGGTACGCATAAATAAACTATTAAGTCATTTTAGTATGTAAATTATGTTTTATAGGCAATATTCGTTTGATTGACGACGGATATTTTAATAAGGTCGCAACAAAAAAAAAAACTAGAGAAAATGGGTACTGTTGGAGGTATTTATTTATGAAGAAAATGTGGTTATCGCGTCGTACGTATTGTTTTACGGCGGCAATTATTTATCTGCATGGGGTATGTTATAAAATTTCAGTTGCCAAATTTTGCTTTAGATATTATAAATGCGAAAGTTTGGATGGATGGATGTTTGTTACTCCTTCACGCGGTAACTACTGAACCGATTGTGCTGAAACTTTGCACAAATGTAGTTCTACACCTGGAATAGGACATGGCTACTTTTTATCCCATAAAAACTTAATTAATGCGGGCGAAGCCGCGGGCAAAAGCTAGTAATGTATATTTGCATAAAGGGAAGTTAAGATTAGTACATTCAAAAGGATCTTACGGCTAATGAAAAATTTTTTGCCTAAACTAAACTACAAAAGTAGCCTGTATTTTAGGCATAGCGTTAAAAAGAGTATAAAAGGACTAAAATAACAATTTTAATTATAATAGTTAGATAATACAATAACATTTTTAGGACAACGGTCACCTAGCTAGGAAGACACTATGACCTCGCTTGAGCCCATTATTTTCAACCCATTTTTAGCTTTAGTTTACAGTGCATTGACCTTGAACCTTTCCTAAGACGACCTCATCAAAATTCATTAAGTAGTTTTCTAGTAATATAAATAAGCAAACAGACAAACAGATAAGGGAAAAAAATATGGTTGACCAAAATTTTATTTCTTCAAAAACTTCTAGAGTCCTGTTACTGCTTTGCTCCTCAAAATCATAGGTATTGAACATTCGGTCGCGATGAGGTACCTGCTCTACCTACCTACAGTAGCTCATGTAATAAGATCTCATCACAGTGCGCATTGTGACGTCACAATACTACCAATCTGACGATTCTTGCGAACTGGAAGCAGACGCAATGTCTCTTGTGCTTCGCAAGGCGTGTGCTTCGTTAGTTTCCTTTATAATATTTTCTTGAAGCAGAAATGGATAACACATTTACAGATTTTTTATTGGTGGAAATTGAGACCATATATTTTGGATATACGAGAACTTACTACTTATAGATTATGGGCGTACAGTCGGTAACCCTACGTATCGAGTAACAAGATGTGACCAATTCGTAGTTGTGTAGAAAACAAAACTACATCAAAACAAGGTTGGCAGGGCGCTACCTGAAGCATTTTGTACCAGTCAGCAAAAACATCACAATTTTTCTGATGAAAAAATCACGTCAATAAGTAACAAGTATGGCTCTTCTATGTCCGATGGAGCGTACCAAAAGGTGCTCAAAAATAACGTTTGCGTCTTCTATTTTGGTACTAACGTGAGTTAGTCTGATTTTGCCTAAGATCGATTTATTTGAAATAATCGAATCAGAACATTTTTTAGCAAGATGTGACCAATTCGTAGTTGTGTAGAAACAAAAACTACATCAAAATATGAATAATACTTGCGACAGTCGGCGCTTAGTGAAACTTGGATAACAACATGATGAATAAACACACTTGCACTCGTTTCACAGTTTATTCGCTTATTTAACCCGACCGGTTTCGGTTTTACATCATCATCAAGGGCTTAGACCAGGCCCGTCCAACACTCATTTCGGCCCGCGAACGCATTTTTCATACACTCTGACTCTATATACAATATTACTCTATCATTCTCTTTTTGGAAGCACATACGAGTATAATTGAGAGTAGTTCTTTTCCCGCATGTAGCATGTAAAGTCAGAAACAAGATCGTCATTGACGGACGAGCACCTAAACACTCTGAAAACAAAAAAAATGTCAACACTATCCCATTAATATTTATTTGCTTATTTGTATACAAAAGCAACCTATAATTTCAATATATTTCATTGTACCGCCTAACTACTCGTACTAACCTAACTGCTCTCGTGCATTTCTAAAAGACAAAATATCTATTTTGGCCCGCCACAATGTTAAAAATATCTAATCTGGCCCACCATAGATTTATGTTGGACACCCCTGGTTTAGACTGATTAGATGTTATGCAATAAATGATATAGTAAACAGTGAAATACGTCATTGATTAACGACGTACTTCACTGTTTACTATATCATTTATTGCACGTAATAACATCTAATCAGTCTAAATCAGTCTAAATTTGTCTAATCAGCAGCGGTAGCTCAATTGTTAGAACGCCGGACTCTCTATCTTAAGACCTGGGTTCGAATCCCACCGGTCGAACATCGGGCCAATGAGTTTTTCGGACCTTATATGCTTAGTGTTTGAATATTCCCACTTGCTGAACGGTGAAGGAAAACACTGTGACGTAAACCTGTAAACATTAATAGTTCTGATTGGTGCCCGAAGTACGGCGTTATCACGTTAGGACATAAAATCGTAGGTTTTAAGGCGATACCAAAAAAAAATTGGGTTTTTTCGAATCCATTTAATCAATTTAACGTCATCTACGTATTTCATTTTTGGGTAAATGTTTATTGAGTATTTGTTTAAGATTCTCACTGAAGGAAAACGCGATTGGATGAAATTTTCTCGATAGAATTTAACTCCGAAAAGACCTCTAAATTGTTTTGTTTTTTCCTGTAATTCTGAAATCCTAACTAATTTCATTGTGAAATTGCATTCAAAATGTGGATATTATGTATTTGTTAAGTCTACTTGAAAATATTTTTGACAAAATAGCTTAGTACATTTTATATTAATAAAAAACGGACTTTTTGCTACTTTTCCACGAATCCGTCCCACTCGCACTGAGGGTTTTTTCGCATATGGAGTAACAGGGACGCTAAAACTTTTACATATCGCCTTAAGAGGGTGTACGAGTGTTGACTGTCCCGTAATCCATACTCGGAAAAGTAACAACAGCCGAGTAACAACTCAGTGTAAAGTTTGTTCGCGTCGTTCTATTCCTTTCTGTCGTCTTACTTATATCTGTAAAGTAAATAATTAGGTATGTGTATAGTTTAGTCCGATTACTCGAAATAAATATCTTTCTTTCTTCCTTCTTACTTTATTCTTTCTTTCTTATTTATTTGTTCTTTCTTTCTTCTTTCTTTCTCTTTTCATTTTTCTTTCTTTCTATCGACAATACCTATAAAACCCTGTCGGGGATATATGTAGTGATAATATGTTTTAGTTTTATCTTAATAAATAAGTAGTGGTGTCAATTCGGTGTAGCACATCCTAACTTATTTGACAGGACTAACATAGTTATAAGGTGTGTCATGTTACTAACCTCTATGGACTTTATTGTCTGAAAATAAAGACTTTTTTTTTTAAACTTAATTTGAGCGTTCTGTCCTTAAATTTTCGAGAAAGAAAGAAAAAGACAGGACGCTTAAAATAAGGTTAGTCCTGTCAAATAAGTTAAGTCGTGTTACGCCGAATTGACTCAAGTGTCAAACGTTCCGAGGTTCCATATCACTTAAGGGTCGGTGTTCCGAGATTCGGGGTTCGGGGTTATGGCTTTTTAAGAAGGTAAAAATTCAAATTTCTGAACAAAATAAATACCACTTGTTACCTTACAAGTGAAGTGCAGGTTCATTAAAAAAAATCACGGCAATAATGTATAGTAACTTCAGAAAAAAAACAGGAATTTCAAGAAAATCTCTTGCAGCGCTACGGGTGTAACCTGTTTTTTTTTCTGAAGTTACTATACATTAGTGCCAAGATTTTTTTTAATGAACCTGTACTTCATCTTGTAAGGTAAGTGGTATTTATTTTGTTCAGAAATTTGAATTTTTACCGTCTTAAAAAGCCATAACCCCGAACCCTGTTTTGCCCAATCTCGGAACTCCGACTCTTAATGATGCACTTTAATGGTCTAGCCAACGCACGTCTACGCACACTTGTCCACATTGTACCGGTAATGAAGCGGATGGAGTCGGTGAATGATATCCGCGGTGCGTTATTCAATTTTCCGCACTCTGCACACAATATTTATATCATCAGTCTGCGGCAGATCACTCTACTTTGTATTCATAACGTGCCACATAAACTTTCATGCGCTCATCAAGCACACGTCATTAATTTTGTATCTGTTATATACTTATCAACCAAACTGGGATTCATGTCGTGCTGTCTGTTTTTTTTTTTCGTGTCCCTTTTCCGTATAAAAATGCAAATCAAAACTTGGTCTACCCAAAATATAATCTTGCGGCTAACAAATTCAATTTTATATTTTATAGCGAAATCTATCGCTTTGGATACTTTAAACGTTATTTAGAGAATTTTATTATTAACAAACTAGAAAGTTCAATTAGAAACAAATTTCAATTTTTTGATAGATTTCCTCTAAGAAAATAACGCCCTCGTGAGCGTTCGATATGTGCAGTACGGGGTGGTGTATCAAGGAGTTACAAAAATTTACAGGTGTGGTGGAAAAGTTCAACGGTCTAGGATGAGTACCTCAGTGGTGCAGTCGGTAGCGCACTTGCCGTGTAAGCATGAGGTCGCAGGTTTGAGTCCTAGCCCGAAGATTTTTTCAAAAATATTTGTCAGAAAATTTCCCTCAAAAATATTAACAGAATAATAAAATTCCAAAAAAGTAAGTTATCGTTTTAGGGTTCCATTAATAAAGCGAACCTTTATAGCGACGACGTCTTGTTGTCTGGCCGTCCACAGTGAAACTCAAAATCATCGCCTTCTTGGTATTTTTAATACGAAATAATAAAAAACCTTAAAGCAAAAAAAATCAAGTAGGTACTTATAAAAACAACGCAACCTTTTGCAACGCAGGATTCATGAAATTAATTTAAACCCGGGTTTTAGTGGACATTTATTTTATTCTTCTGCCGCCAATGACGGCTCGGTTTCGCCTGTAATAAGTAGTCCGTATAAATAATTCCGGTCGCGCTTGTACAGTGCAACGACACGTCAATTAGGTTTGTCTCTTCTGTCTGTCCGTTGCTCTGTGACCCACGCGATGTCATCTCGGGCTAGTGCAGTTGTGCACTTCTAAGTAGTAGGTATCTCTCTACTACCGCCACTACTGAAAATAAACTGCTAGAGAAATAAATCATGAAACCCGACGGGTTCTCAGAGGGGTTCCAGGTGTGAACGTGAAATGCAAGTCACAGTCCACACTCGGTACAGCCGCGTTTCACCGACGATTATTACGTCCCAACGTGATGGGTGGTGAGCCTTATCGCCGTTCGTCGGGCACAAATGCACGCTTTTCAGGGCATGCAGGTTTATTTACGATGTTTTCCTTCATTTAAGTATTTTAGGTACCAGAAATACTATGCACATAAATTCTGAAATACTTGCATAAATTCTGAAAAACGGTGTATGCCCGACCGGGGATTGAACCTGGATCTCAAAATTGAGAGGTCACCGTTTTACCCCTGAGCTACCGCCACAGATTTTAATTCTAGTAAATAAATCGTAGTGTTATTGCAAAGCTAACCTTTTATTACATTCTTGTTCTACGGTGTAAGTACAGTCTTCAAAACTGTTTTACTGATGAAAAATTTATTCCATCACTTTTACTACCAATACATTTCTAAGGATAGGTGAATTTATGTCGAATGACATTAAAAGTCATTAAACAAAAGGCAGTATCATCAACAAAACGTGTGGAATAAGATGTATTCAGTGTGTTTGTATAGGTATATTTTAATTCAATCGGTATAAGAAATCCTCCCTGCTAAAGAAGTATCAACCAATAGTTTCCCTTGTGTTCAAAGTGAACTTACTCAAGTGGAATGCTTCTCGTCAAAGGTAGCCAACTATTCATGTTTAATTTCGTTACCGAAAGAGCTCACGTAAAAATATTTTGCCTCATACGAAATTCTTAGGAAGGAATTATCTTATTGAACCCCAAACGGCTGTTTAATGTAAAAATTCCTTCTAAAGCTTCAATAAACCAAAAGTTATTTAAGGTAAAGTGGCGTGGCACAGAAAATACATACTGTATAATAGTATAATAGTATAATAGGTAAATGTAAGTAAAACAAAGCATAAAATAAAGATAAACTTTATAATATAACATATAGGTACATGTAGTTAGTCATTAAGGCACAAGTTGGAAATTCACCGATGACAAAATTGCCACAACCATAACCACGTAACGTCCACGTTGCACATTTTTCTTTAGTCAAAATTCATAATCCTAGTCCAGGTTAGTAGACATTTAGGAGTATTGAGCTGGGATTTCGTCCTTGGACCAGTCCAACTCAACGGTCTGTCCGGTACGCGCGCTCTTCTCGGCGGCCGTGGCGATCTTGCTCACAGCCAGGGTCTGCCAGCTGGTCACGTCCATTGGGACACCGTCTGAAGATGTAAAAATTTATTTATTAAGAGTATGACATAGCCAAAACAAAAACCAGTTCCGGGCGTGGCTTATTCTATTTTACGATAGCGCGCGGGGGGAAATTCGTCCCGGTCTCTAAGCTCGCGTCACCATAGCAAAAATACGAATAGAGTGGACGAGGCAGGGTCAAAAGTAATACGTATTTTATTTTATCTAATTTATTAGTGTATTTCGATCATCGTCACACGGCATTGATCCTACTTGCTATCACGTCGGGACGTAAATTTATTATGGTCGGCTAAAAGTGGTTTTTTGAGTGTTTGATTTATCAGTTGACCCTCGGAACATTTCAGACACTCCTTTAGAGATACATAATAATATTGTGACGGTTAATTGTCACCATTACCCATTCTTTAAATATTTTTCGCCCGTTGAGCCGGTTTTACACTTGCGGGAAAATAAATTGGACCAAAAATTTCTTTACAAAAATTTTTTACTAAAGTTGTTATTACAAAAAGTGGAAACTAACAAATATTCTCAGAAGGAATGCACCACGTCACTATCTATCTCACTGTAGCCTATATCAATTATGCCTCTCTCATTCAACCACGTTTAACTGCGTTACTATCTCATTCCAACTCATTTTAAATAGCGTCACTATTTATCTCACTCTAACGCGTGTTAAATGGCATTTCTAATGAACGTCAAATATTTTTACTGCCCGCCACTCTTTCATTCTAAATTCTAATTATTTTAAAAAATACGCAGCTCCTTTGGTAGTAAAATAGCAATAACTTTTTTTTCAAAAGTAATACACAGAAATTGCCAGATCATTTGAAAAACAATATTTGATGAGCCGTTATTTAAGACAATTTGCAAAACTAACATAGGACATTTTTTTTCAGGGTGTGGTATCGAATTAACCTAATTAAAAAAAATTGCTCATAAATTGGGTTTTTATTTTTCTTCCTGATGTAACAGCATTTCAAGGTTTATTTTTGACTTTATCAATAGCATGACTATTCAGAGTTGCGCAACAAAAATTTTATTCTTAGAATTTAGAACTGGTTAGCTTTGACTCTCAAAAATCTATTCGAATTTATAAAAGTACCATCAACTCGAAGACTATCTACTTTTTGCTGAGGTCATAATTTGATATTCTGGTCATGAGCTGGCCTACCAGCCTTCCAAGGGAAAGCGTTGACTTTTGGGACACCTGTTTACCCTTGGGATAAATCGCCAAGTGTTCAAAATATAGAAATTTATTTGTATCATAGTTTGAAATGTTCAGGTCCCTTTACGCAAAATGAAAAAACAAAACTCTTTTAGGATTAATTTGTTGTCCCTATGTTTGTCTGTTTGTCCGTTTGTCTAGGCAATTTTTCTGGGTAAAATCAATAAATGCTAATATTTACAGCCCTGTAAAATATACATATTATAACGTTTTTATGGCCTTTTGTTTAACTTTTTCATACAAATTTTCTCCTTATGAAAATATAGAGATCAACACTTCACATAATATTTTGCATTTGAAAGAAAGCACAGAAAGGAACTGTAGAACAAATAATGTAAAAAATATAAAACCATATCTTTCTATTCTAAAGGGATTAATAATTTACTGTTTGTTCAATGTGGCGATAGCTTTGTGTATTATTATTTTTTTCTTTGTTACAAAGATAACAAATATTTTCATTCAAGGTTTTCCTTATGGGCTATTTCTCCGAATTTGTAACAAAATATTAAGAAATAATTATAACGGTAAAGTACAACTTTTAGCTAAGACAATTTATTGTTAAAAGTTTGCTATATGCATAAACATATTTTAATGATATTATGGTATCTTCAAAATAATTGGGTTTTCCATAAGCGTGATATCAGATTATTTAAGAAATTTACGGCTGGTATCACGACGACGGATAAGCCAATTATTTTATTACTATTGTAATATAATTAAAAATATGTTAATGCATACAGCAGACTTTTAACTATAAGTTTTCTTAACTAAAAGTTGTATTTTTACTTATTGGTGTTTTATCAAATTTTGCTTTTTGGGCTGTATAGAGACGTAGTTAGATGTCACTAGAATATACTCATGAAAAAAGATATGAAGAAAATAAGCTGTAGACTTCACATTCGGTTTATACCTATTGTATGAATTTTAAGAAAAATACAGGGGTAAAGGGACCTCTTAAGGAAAACCTTGTATTAAACTATTTGTTATCTTGGTAAATAATAATTCAAGGAAAAAAATAAACAAAGCTATCGCCACATTGAACAGTAGATAATAATTAATCCCTATAGAATAGAACAACATGGTTTTCATATTTTTTACATTATTTGTTCAACAATTCCTTTCTGTGTTGACTTTTAAATGCAAAATATTATCTCAAGTGCTCATCCCTACATTTTCATAGTGAGAAAATTTGTATGAAAAACGTAAAAAAAAAATGTAAAAACCTAAAACGTAATATAAATAAAAACGTCAAAAGTATGTTTTTACAGCTCTATAGAGGGCCGTTTATATTAGTATTTATTAATTTTACCCAGAAAAAATTGTCTAGACAAACGGACAGATAGACAAACATAGGGATAACAAATTAATCCTAAAAGAGTTTCATTGTTTTCATTTTGCGTAACAGAACCTGAACATGTACCGACAGGATTATCTACGATCTAATAATTTTGCCATGCACTGTAAATATTTCAAAATAAATTTCTATATTTTAAATGCTTGGCGATTTATCCCAAGTAAGTGTACCTATATAATTTGCAAAAAACTTCATTTATTGGACCTGAAATGGTGAGCCAATACTAGAGGGTAATTTCACGAAAAGGTCATTGACCTTTGTTACAGATCTCAGTAAGTATAAGTAAATTAATTTGGGTTTCAATAACGATCACAAAATTATTCTTTTAGAGTAACATATATTATTT
Source organism: Ypsolopha sequella (assembly GCA_934047225.1). Lineage (NCBI taxonomy): Eukaryota > Metazoa > Arthropoda > Insecta > Lepidoptera > Ypsolophidae > Ypsolopha > Ypsolopha sequella. Next base: position 13,902,804 of record OW203985.1, read on the forward strand.
TCCCGCATAAAAGTATGAATTCATGCCAAATTCATTCAGTTTTGTTGTTATGACTATGGCACGATGTAGCTAGATCACTCATACGCATATTTTGTTGAGTTTTTAACGGCAGGAATATGATGCTCCTCGAAATATTACTTTATAAAATTAATTTCAATGTGTTTTGAAGTAGTTTTGGGAGATATTTATAGCTTGCAAAAAAGGGCACAGGTTGCACGTGTTACGGGCGCCAACGCTAGGCGTAGACTGACAATATCTTGCTGCCGCTGACTGCATCAGTGGATTTACGTATTTTTGGAAAAAGGGGGTGCTTTTTTTGACCCGAATAACGTGGTATTTGGAAAATGAATAGATATCATTCACACTAATTTTATTAAAAAAAAAACCAACAAAATCGCGAAAGCGATACCTGAAACAAAATCGATAAGAAGTGTGCAACAGAGGGTTACAAAAAAATTCATTGACAGTACAAATATGAATCGATTAAAGTGGTTAGTGGAAAATGAATACCTTAAAGTTCAACCAAAAACATGTATTTTTTTTATGGCTATACGTAACCTAATTATTGCAACAAAATCATCCGAAAGCTGACATTTTATTTCTGTTTGTATTTTCGTTCCCCTTAAGGCGATATGTAAAAGACGGATTCGTGGAAAAGTAGCAAAATGTCGGTTTTTTATTAATATAAAATGTACTAAAGTTGCTATCAAAATTTCGTTTAACCAGGTCCTAGATACCGTTTAAAACCATCTAATAAAATATAGTTGCAGTCTATATGTCATTCTAAATTGTCAAACCAGGAGAATTGGTGTCGAAAAGGACCTCATTTCAATAAATATTTCTATCGAGCCGAATTTCTCCAATCGCGTTTCTGTTTTAACAGATACCTAGAAAAAGAATCCAAAAATAATATACTATTTTATCAAAATAATACATTATTTACTGAAGTAGATATGCAAGTCCTTAAAGTGTCGATTTTATTTTTGTAGCGCCTTAATAAATTGGTGGTTAGAAATACTTGTGTAGCCCCATCAAAAGAACATACTAACTCCCAGAAGACTAGGCTGAGACTTCAGGTATCCGACTGCTGTCCGGACAAAATTTCTTTTTACCCCTCCCTTCGTATTTCTACCCTTTGCTTGTGAACCATAAATTATACCATAAATTTGCGTTCATCCTAAAGTATTTTTTCTTCTGATTTAATCATTACGTCTTCTTTCAGGCCGCAAGATATAAATATAAAGCCGCCTTGTTCTACCTTGGCATTCAGAAATAACGGCATGCATTTGTTTTTATTCAGTATACTTCGTGAATTACTATTTCTCTCTCACCACGAGATAGAGCTAGTTTGTATTGACTTCAAAATAAGCGTTCAAGATCTATACAAAAAAAACCTTGGAATGACTTACGTTGAACAACGTCCAAAAAGTGCTCGAGCTCATTCCTGTACGCAAGCTTGTAGCGGGACGGGAAGGAGTAGAAGATGGGTGTCTGCTGGATGCCCTCGTGGCCGAGGACAACCTCGGTGGAGTGGCAGGGCCTCTCGTTCTCTACCTTGATCATTCCTGTGCAAAAACGTACCTTTTTTTAACACAAAGCAGGCATTTTGTTCCACTATTTGTTTTAGTACCACTTCAATCAATCACTCTTTTGCTTACATTTTGGTGGATAGTAATCATAAGTAAAATAACCTTAGAGGTCAGGAGTGCAAATTTAATTGTTTAGGACTCTTTTTATTAATGACAATCATCCAAGATACTGTCAGATTTATCTACTAATACTACTATCATCGGTAACCGAATGTTGAATAGACAAGTTAGTTTTATATGGACTTACCTTTAGCACCGAAAACTTCGAGCCTTTGATCGTAACCATAGGCGGAGTATCGGCTGTTATCTCCGAGGACAACGGTTCCAGAAGGATAGGTGAGGAGGAAAGCAATAGTATCGAAGTCATCGATGGCCTTGACTTCAGGAACCAGGGCCTGAGCGGTGGCCTGGACCTTGCTGGGGAGCTCACCAAGAACCCAGCATGCCATATCGAAGTCATGGACGAGACAGTCGTGGAAGACACCACCTGTAGAATGATAATAAATATGTTACTTCACCATATTTGGCTCAACATCATTTGGAAAAAAACTTCAGAAAAAAATTTTTGTAATGGACAATGTATATGGTATAAGTAGAATAGTTAGATAAGCATTGGTATAATAAACTTAGATTCTCTATGAAATGTGATAATGTTTAAAAAAATATGCTCTGACCTGAAGTCTTCAAGTAGTCGATGGAAGGCAGCGGGGAGTCCCTGGCTGTAACCTTGAGGATCTGGACGTGTCCAACGACGCCTTGTCTGACTTTGTCCTTCAGACCCCTGTAGGCAGGGTCGAAGCGGCGGTTGAAAGCAGCGAAGAGGGTCCTGCCCTTAGCTTTGGCGGCTTCGTAGCATTTCTTAGTATCTTCGATGTTCTCAGCGATGGGCTTCTCGCAGTACACATCCTTGTTGTTGGCGATGGAGTTGACAACGATGTCTTGGTGAGTGTAAGTAGGAGAGCCGATGAAAACAACGTTCACGCTAGTATAGAAATAAACACAGATATAAGTATGTATTAGGATACGTATGAAGTATACTAACTTTTTGGAAAATACAAAGACTACTCCCATATGGCACACATATATCAAAACTGGTTAAACCTCTCGACTTCCCACCTAACGATATTTCAGAACGGTAACTACTACACGTGTATACAAAACATCTTGGCCCTACATTTTGGCCGTTTCGTGAACTTATGGTAAAAAATTAAGTCACTGGTCTTTAATTTTGTCTCATGCAATCGTTCTATGAAACGGCAAAACTTTTTAACCATAATATAAGCTTCCGAGTCTTATTGGCAACCTACTTCACATGAAATGTTTTTTTGTGGGATTTTCTTTTTGTAAGGAAATTTTATATATTGTATGGTAAAAATGGTAAAAATTACCACTTTGGATGGTAAAAATTACACATTTTTAAATTGTTTATTTGTTTGTGTTCAAATCCTAGCCTGCACACCAAATTTCAGCTTTCTGGGACTGTTATAAAACAGAGAACCGGATCTCCCTTTATGAGGGGATGGAGGGTGAAAATTACAGATATAATATTTTTTGTTGTTTGTGTTGTCTGTGTATGTTGTTTGTTGGCCAGCATTATAAAAATTATTTTAAGCATTCAAAGTTTGATATTAGTTTGAACTACATGTAATAGGAATGTGAGAATGTGTCTTAAATTTCGTTTCGGTACTAAGAATTTACGTAAATTCAAAATTGAGGTGCTATTTTTAGTAAAACGATTATGTGAGATATTTCGTCGATTATGTCGATGACTGCTCACAATCGCGGATTAATTGAGCTAAATGATAAACAATTTAATTTAAAAAGCTTGCCGCTTAAAAAATGTTTGTAAACTTTGAAAAGATATTATGAATATATTAATTTTTATTAATATATAAATATGTAAACGTAATCTATATTAATAAATTAAATATACATAAATACAAAAAATATATTTATATAAGGTTATAGGACTAAAATTTATTTAAGATTACGCAAATAAATCATATCCTTAATTTCTTTTGGTTTAGTCACAAAAATTCAGATTTTCTTTCATTTCAAATCAGTAGGTTGTATAATAGTAACTTTAAATAAAACACTTACGCCTTGTCAGTGTAGACTTTTTTAGCGTCCTTTGATGTAAGGAACGTGACCTCGTTGCTGAGCTTCCAGTAGTTTCTGAGCTCCTCGAACCTCGCGGGGCGGTCATCTACGATGTACTTGACGATGACGCGAGGGTTGCCGATGATGTTGCTGAGATGGATGGAGCCAGCACGGCCGAGGCCGAAGATGGCGGCGGTGACTGGGGGAGCCTGGGACTTGGACGAGTGGTTGGCGGTCACATCGTTCACGTATCTGTGTGCGGAGATTTATACAAAATTATGTCTGAAAGAAGGCTGCTAAAAAAGCTAGGAATAAGACTATTTAAAGGCGATTGATATATGAATATGAAAGAAATGAAAATCGCTCAGTTATATACTTTGTATCTCTACTCAATAAAATGATAAAACTCCTTTTTAAAGACCTTTATTATCATGATTCATCACTTTTTACTTTATTTTATAACAGTCAAATTCACCTTATATAATTAATTTATTTTATCGTAGGTAGACGGTGCTGTTTCAAAGGAGTATTAGATACTGGCCTTATTTGCCCCCTTTTCGGCTTGGCGGTTATTTTATCAACATCCCTTATAGCCTATATGTTGCCCAAGGGCCCTACGAAGATAATAAAAAAAAAAACGCATTCAAATCCGTTGAGTGGTTCTCGGGTCAAAACGGAACAGACAGACCGACAAAAATTCTAAAAGTTATAGTTTTTTACTACTTTATTTAATAATACTAATGTATAAATATGAAAATGAAAAAATTTTAAATGAAAAAATGTTTAATGAAAAATAAATTTTACAGTTGTTGGTTCCTGGCTCCCAAGCTAGAATTCTCTGTCCAATGGGTAGCCAGGCTTCTTTCGTACAGTAAGTAGATTTTGCTACATATGCTTATGACTAATTTAAAATAAGACTAATTAACAATATATTAATCACACCAATCGAACAATATTAGTGCGGGTAGGTCATTCGTGCGAGTTAATATTGTGTGTAATACTAATGGGGTCAGCATTCTTTAATGTTACATCATTTTATGTTATTTATATATTTTTTGTCCTGTTATCGTTTTGGTATATTGTTTTGGTAGTTAGAACTACGTAATTTAGTTTTGTTAGTTAGAGCTACGTAGTTTAGTTTTTAAAATTAATAAGGGACTCCACAATGCTATATTTAGTTTTGCATCGGATTCAGTTCCGTCTATATAGATGATGAAAATTGGTTCGCTCCTAGTAATTTAGTTCTAAATGTAAAAAAAAAGAAATATATAAATTAACATTATATCAATGCAGTATAGAAACGCAGAAAGAAAAGTAAATCTGGATGTGAGGCGGTTTCTATACTGGAATGATATAATGTTAATTTATATCTCCTTGCGATGGATAAATCGCCAAGTGTTCAAACATAGAAATTTATTTCTGTCATAGTTTCGAAATGTATAAAGTTTATATTTCCAAATGTAATCCAAGTAGATGTTGGTAATCTATTGCAAGGGTCTAAGCTATGAAACGAAGTTTTTAGGCATGACTATAGACTCTCTCCATATGTGGGGTCCAGTGAACTGGTGGGGTCCCCACATAGAAGCCCATTGTGATAGACTTAGTTCGTGATCGCGAGAAATTTACATGCGGCGAAATTTTAAATTTTAAAGAAAACGTCATAAATGTACATTTAGTAAGAATGCCAGTAACTTAGCAACCGATTCAAAGATCTTCGAGATCTCTAGATATCTAGGCACCCGGGTGAAATTAAATAAAAACTTGACTTACTGTGTGTGGAGGTAGTCTTCAGCAGGGTAAGTTGGCTTGAAGGTATACGGAGATGATCCGGCAAACTTCTTTGTGGCCATGTTGCTGTAAACCAAGACACTTTACAAATGATCACTTTTTGCTGTTTGAGGGTTGGCTCTGGACGGTACTTTAATTTTATTCAACCTCTTACAACCGTTTGCCAGGTCAAAATAGTTTCAAGTTTAAAAATATACACATGGGATTGAAATTTAAGAGTGGTTTCGCAACCGGATTGTGAAAAACCCGCCTTTTTCTAATCTATCGAAACAGAACACTTAAATTCAAAATTCACTGAATAGTTATTCAACAAAACCTTATTATTATTACCTATGTATAATAACTATGTATAATAACTATGTATATTATAACTATGTATAATAACGTATGTTGTATTCGTACAAGTTTTTTATTTAAGATCATACAATACAAGGTAATAATATTTTTAGGGTAGATTGTGATTATATATTCTATAGTTACATTTCATAAGAAAATATTATTCCTTTTTCATTGAATTTTTCACATTTCAGTACAATGTGGTTCAGGCAACTGACTCGTCATCATCAGAAAAAAAAAAAACATCTCACAAATGAAAATATTTGGTGGAATGATACAAAATCCCCTCTTGAATTTATTTCGCTAGGTTCAGGTTATTTCTTTAAAGGAAACTACATGATCTACTGACATGAATGAACACATTTTGATCTTGGATAAAAATCTTTTACGAGTACGACATACGTTGTTAATTTATTATTCTTCTTCACTTTATTTAAGGCGAATTTTCCAATCAATATATTATACAAATTTAATTAATACTCTATTCATATGTACTGGGTGTTAGACGAAGTTGCGGAAGCCGGAAACTGGCGATAGTACTCGTCCATACGAACAACTTTTACTATGAAGCCAACACTCGAATCGCGAAAAAAACAGCTGTTTCATAGAAAAGTTACATAGCTCCAAAATGTATGAAACAACAGATTTTTTTTTCTTGATTGCTCAATGTTTTTCACGAAAAGTTGTTCGTATGGACGAGCACTATCGCCAGTTTCCTGCTTCCGCAGCTTCATCATAACACCCTGTATATATATATCGTCACGACATGAATCCCCGAGAGGGTGTCAAAGGTGTTCCAAGTTGAACTGTGCTATGCAAGTCACAGTCCACACTCGGTACACCCGCGTTTCACCGCCGATTTTATTGTTAAAAAATTTATGCAAAAACATGTATTTCAAACTCAGCGCTTTTCTGAGTTAAGATAAATTGACTATAATGTGAAATGGTAACTCACCTCTTTTTTTATTAATCCAATAAGTTTATAGAGCTCCTCACTCACCCTCTGTTCCACTAGTAAATGATTTCAATAATCAAACCGATTCTTATATATACATCTGCCGCCAATTTAATAATAGTACAAGATCTATTGCTCAAAAAAGGGGTCAACCTCTGGTTTTGACATTAAATCACGTGCCTCAACACGTGAGTTCATTGACTGATTCTACGCATTTTAAGCCCGGGTAGCAACGTGAAAATCGCTCCTAGTGGGGGAGAGGGGGGGTTAAAAACGGCCGTCACCCGTCGTCTATAAAAAAAACTATTTGCTGCTGTGTAGCTATGATATTGAGTTTGGTATTATTTCCTTATAAATCGATGGTGTAGAATTCATTTTTGATATTTATATCGAAAAATCAGCAAAAAAATCAAAATGTCATCCGGATACTTTTCTAATTCTAATGTATTTGTACTTTTTGTAATTACATGAAATGCAATTAAAAACGTAAGCACGAATATTGAAAATCAAAATACCATCCAGATTTTTTCTTTAAACTTCTTTAACACATTTGAAGAGAAATTTATATATACATATATATATATATATATATATATATATATATATATGAATAAACTAAAAAATAACGGTTCCCACTTCAAGAGACCTAACTTAAAGATGTATACTTTGCACTATAATATTTATACTTTCAGTAAAGTTCATTTAATTTTACAAATAATGGTTTCCACCATGAGCTTTCTAGGGTTCCGTAGGAACCCTTATAGTTTCGCCATGTCCGTCTGTCCGTCTGTCTGTCCACGGCTTAGCTTAGAGACTATTAGTACTAGAAAGCTGTAATTTGGCATGGGTATACATATTTATTACACCAATAAAATGGTACAGTAAAATTTTTAAAAAGATTTTTTTTTGGGGTACCTCCCCTACACGTAACGTGGGGATGATTTTTTTTTCTCGTCTATCCCCTAGTGTGGGGCAGTGGCGTGCACAGAACTTTTTGCTGGAAAAGCAAACAATTGGTCAAGAACAACAATAAAAAAAATATTAAAAAATTAAAATATCACTTTGAAAAAAAAAAGTTTGTATAGGAAATTTTCACTCTAGGGTAGACATTGTCTACCCTGGCGTCATACAAAGTTTTTTTTTTCAAAGTGATATTAAAATTTTTTCATATTTTTTTTATTGTTGTTCTTGACCAATTGTTTGCTTTTCCAGCAAAAAGTTCTGTGCACGCCACTGGCTGTGGGGTGCCATTGGATAGGTAATTGAAAAATATTGGGGGTGTAGGAAAATCATTTTTCGATCCAGGGTTTCGTTTGCGAAATATTAAAGTTAAAAGTGTTAATTTTTGTTAGAGTCAAGTGTCTCCCCTCCTGCCGGCGAAACGGTTGTATTTGGAGACGTGAAAAAAATCATGGCAGTAGTATACATAACGAAATTAAAAGAAAAACTATCACAGTTAAGTAGGCTTTACAAGTTAACGAGTACAGATCGCGCCAAACTTTTAGTCCCCTCTAAACACGGGGCGAATTCATCAGCAGAAACAAAATGTATGGGCCGTTCTTGGGAAGAGCAACTTCCGAGCAGGCTAAAAGTTTGGTGCGATTTTTATTATTATAGATAATGGTACGGAACCTTTCGTGCGCGAGTCTGACTCGCACTTGGCCGGTTTTTTATAGAAAACCAGCGCAATAGAAAGTCGGTAGGTTAGGTTAGAAAGATAGGTATGGCAAGTCGTGGAACGTAGTGGAGTGGTGAGAGGTAGTGGTGTCACTGGTGCTAGGGTTTCAGTAGGCGAGGTTAAGTACAGCTTATATTTTGTAGAATTGGCATTAAATATACTTTATCCGATTTTTTTTTCTTATAGTTACAAAAAGCTATGTTGGAAGAACAAATATGTGGAGGACATATTGTTTTTTTTGCTGATCTCTAGAAACATTTTTATAAAAAAACTATACGAATCAATATCAGACATTAATTCTTTACCATCGCTTTTAACAAAAAAGATACCAAACTGAACAGCATAGCCATACCGCAGCAAATGGCTTTTTTTTAATGAAGTGAGTGGGCCATCTTTAACGCTCCCCCTCCCCCACCAGGAGCGAGTTTTGCGTTGCTGCCTGGGCTTAAAATGCGTAGAATCGGTCAAAGAATTCATATCCTGACGTAGGTGATTTAATTTAAAAATCAGAGGTGTTTTGCAATAGACCTTCTACTATATCTTCTATATATTAAATACTTATTATCTTCTTATTTAGTATCTGTAATTTTTTGATGTAACTGTTTACGCCAAGTAAACACATCTTGCCAATGTAAGGCTTTGACTACATGAGCCCAGTTCCGTTACCAATAAAAGGGACAAACCTATGCAATTAAGGCGATATGTAAAAGTTTTAGCGTCCCTGTTACTCCATATGAGAAAAAACCCTCAGTGCGACAGGGACGGATTCGTGGTAAAGTAGCAAAAAGTCGATTTTTTATTAATATAAAATGTACTAAAGTTGCTATCAAAATTTCGTTTAACCAGGTCTTAGATACCGTAAAAACCCATCTAGTAAAATATAATTGCAGTCCATATGTCATTCTAAATTGTCAAACCAGAAGAATTGGTGTCGAAAAAGACCTAATTTCAATAAATATTTCTATCGAGCCGAATTTCTCCAAACGCGTTTCTGTTTTAACAGATCCCTAGAAAAAGATTCCAAAAATAATATACTATTTTATCAAAATAATATATTATTTGCCGTAGTAGATATGAAAGTTCTTAAAGCGTCGATTTTTTTTCCGTAGCGCCTTAAGTAGGATTGACTGAAGGTAGCTGGGTCAAATCATTTCACTTCAACTGGTGGTAGACTTCGATTGTCACCACCCTCATGACGAAATCATGTCACCAAATCCAGCAACTCGTCGTGTTCGACAAACTTCCATAGATTTTGCGGAAATCCCTGGAAAAACTGATTAAGGGCATGGGTGACCCGAGATAGAGCATCTCATTTTGCATCAAGTAGAACTGAACTTTATTACGTTTCATTATTGTTTAAAATAGCGCGCTCTTGAAAATCAATAAAAAGTCTAAAACAGAGTAAAATTTTACATAAGATTTTATTTACGGTAAATTAATTGCCGCGGTTAGTTCAAACTTACTTTTATTTTTTTTTAGTATATTTATTCACAACAAAATAGTGTACATTAATATTAAGTATTAAATGGATCACAAAAACCCCTCAGGGTTTATCCATGATCCATGAGATCACTCTTAAATCACACTTCATAAACGTTAGAAGATTGCAATGATTATTGCAACAAAATCATCCATGTTCATCTAGATTTTAAGTTTAGATTAAATTTACACCGTACATTTATTTTTTAAATGTCTTTTTGTTATAATTTAAGTGATTATTTTCCGCTAGGTACGTTTTCGTAATTTTTTTATGCAAATATAACTGTAAGGATTTGATTAATGTTTAATGTAATATTTCGTATTTAGTTCAGATAATGTTGTGTACGCCTTTTATTAATGGCCGCATCAGATCGAGGCCATATTCGTTTGTTGTATGTCTGTGTTGTTATTGTTGGCGTCCCTTTTTAAAAATGAATTAATAATACAAAGTCTTTTATTTCTTTATGCCTCATCTTCCCCCTTAATAAGGCCTCGCCTGCTAACTGTCCCATTTTCTAAGCAAGCGTGCTTCGTCCTAGATTTTTGTTTTATTCCCAGTCACTTGGAAAAGAAAACTAAAGACTGATTGAGAGGGTGAGTAATGGTTGTGGATTGTGTCAATTAGGTTAGAAAAATGTGCAAGAAATCTAGGGGTTATTTAGGTATAATTACTCAAAAATGAGAACCAGTTTTCGCTACTAACTCTAGGTCTCTTAGGTTTCCGTCAAAAAAACAGAAATTGAATAGTAAGCGTTTTATACTTGAGTAACTAGTTCGGTTTTAAAATGATGTACACTCGCCTTTATTTCGCTCAGAGATAACCATAAACAGATTATTGATGTTAAAGGTCATTAGACTTATCAAGCAATTACATAACTATGGTAAAATGTTTATCTTTAACTAAAACAAATAACTAAAATATTATTTCAATGTTTGTACCAAATATGACAACATTACTTATAATTGGCCAGAAACGCTAAACTTTTAGTGTGCTCTAAATGTGTACGTAATATGGGTAGTATGGTATTGTAGCCGATTCTGAAGGCTTTAGTGCTGTCAAAACTAAAATTATTCCAAAGTAATTTAGCTTCTGTCCCTAGCATTTAAGGACTATTTTACAATAAACAAAATTTAGTTTTGACAGCTCTAAAACTAAAATTAAAGCCTTCAGAATCGGCTTTATTATTTATAAGCTATACCTATATTCTGTACATAACTGAATGAATGAACGAATGAATGGACACTTTATTGTACACAAAAGACATATAAAAAGAAATACAGAGTTTTGAAAATATAATTTTGTACAATGGCGGACTTATCACTTGTAGCGATTTCTTCCAGCCAACCTTTGGGTGGTGAAGAAACTATAATCACAAGAAAATTTAAAAGGGGGATAGATAAAATAATGATATGAAAGTTCAATGAATTAAGTGAAATCAATGAAGTGTAAATATACCTAAATTTAAAAACTTATTTTGTATACAAATATACGACCTACCAATTTAAACTTATATTTGAATAAATACTTACATAAATAAATAAAAAAGAATATATTTCATTTATTTTATTTTATTTTATTAAGGAACAAACAGTCATACATGAAACTTAAATAACACGAAGTATTGTTTACTAAACGACCTACAGTTCCCTTGAATTATCTACTTATCTAAATACAATATCATCACTTCAACAACTTAAAATAACTAAACTAAAACTTAAACTTAAAATTTAATAATTTGTTAATAATTATTTAATAATTACTTTGGAGGATGAAAATTAAACTTTTTTTTTTTTTGTTGTTTGTGTACTAATACTAACTTGCATACCAAATTTCAGCTTTCTAGGACTTCAGGAAGTACAGGTTTTGATGACCATGAGTGAGTCAGTCAGTGACGAAATCAAAGTAATTCCCATGGCTTAATTTTTAAAAGATTATTTTAAATTATTTTTGTCAGAGAATTTACGTCATTTTAGGACATGGTTTATTATTTTGGTATATAAATTAACCATTATTTATTTATGATTTTTTAAAGAATTGTCTGATGACCTTGTCACTTGAGAATTTTGGACAATATACTGATTGTGGTTTGTCTTTGTCTGTCTACTCATCTGTCATCTAGCTGTCAAATTAGTCTGAAGCAAATTATTACAAATTTATCTTGACAGCAAAGTACACATTTCTAAACAGCCATTACTCAAGTGACGTCACAAGTGAGGAAGTTGCAGCCTTTTCGTAAAAATATTCATCATCGTGAGGTTTTCTAGACTAAAACTTTGAAATTACGGCTTATTAAACCTAAATCTCGAAGTGGTTTTAGAATTAACACACCTTAACATAATTTAATCTATGCCTAAGGCCGAAGCTATGAGGGCACGAAAATACGACGAAACAGTTCCAGAAATGATATGTATTGTATAGATAGTGCCTTGCTTTCTTCGACTCGTTTTGGCAGAGGCACTGCGATGTCCTCAGATACAATAGCAAAACCAAGGCGCTAAAATGGTAGCGCTTGACAAACAACAATTCAGCGTCCTATAAGTAAGGAATCCTAAGTTTTATTATTTTACCTACCTACTGGGCGACAAATTTGAACTCCCGTTTCGCAACCTTCGGGTACGGAACCCTAAAAAACCGCTTGACAAGCAGACAAATCACAAAACCTCTTTGTCCAAGGAGTCACAAGACTCAATACTAATTTAACAGATTAATTTCGTTCTTGGTGTTCTATATTTAGATCACTTAAGGCTGACGATTTGTTAGCGCAGCATAAATTAATTGATGTCACATAGTCGAATCAACCATACAATGCAGTTATATAAGGATTGATTATCTAGAAACTAAGCCACAGCCTTGGAAATGTCTTCAGAAAACACCGAAAAAATCAAATGAAAACAATACATGCATTCCTACGTTTAAATTTTCAACCTTTCCTTGAAAGTGTCGTTATGCAGATATAACATCACAAAATTCATATCTTTTGCAGCCAAGAATTTCAGGCGATAAAGTGGCAAGGATTATGGGATCAACTAAATCATTAATATAATAACACTTATAGTAATCAGGATTATCTTAACATATATTATTTACAAGCCTTAACGGGTGATCGCCACGCTGGCCGGGTTTATGACAGCTTGGCTGATTGGTCCCGTGCAGTGGTAGGTATTACCAACACCTACTGTCAGTGTATAAGGTGTTGGTATTACCCAATCTTTCATTCACTCGCTACCGACGCTATCAGAGGTCAATGACCAGGTAGGGTGTCCACGAGATTACTGTATTTTAAGTTTAACACATCGTCTAATTGTGTGGTGCTATACCACACCATTTGGTAGGTTAAAACCACTTTATGGGTCATAATAACAAACCCTTAAAGGATTCTTGCCTTTGCTTTTACACACTTTATATGTTGACAAACCCTTTATATATTGCAAAACCTGATTTTAGGACAAACTAGTTTAGCCTAGGCTAAACCAATTTTTCGATGTCCCTTTAAAAGTGGTTTTAAACCACCAAATGGTGTGGATTTGGTGGTTTAAAACCACTTTATGGGCCATACTAACAAACCCTTAAAGGATTATTGCCTTTGCTTTTACACACTTTATATGTTGACAAACCCTTTATACATATATTGCAAAACCTGATTTTAGGAAAAACTAGTTTGGTCTAGGCCAAACCAATTTTTCGATGTTCCTTTTTAACTTGAGGATCACTCAACGGATTTGGATGCGGTTTTCTTTAATAACATCGTAGTGATCCTGGTCAACATAATAAAGGCTATAAGGTTGATAAAATAACCGTCAAGCCGAAAACTGTCGATAATCGAAAAACACTACCACGTGAGCGAAGCCGCGAGCAAAATCTAGTAGTTCATAAATATTGTTTTCACTTCGTTAACGGTCAAATATTTTCTGAAGAAATTTCAAACAAACCAAGCCGTAAACGAACGTAGAGGAACACAAAGAAAGTCTTTAATATACCCTGAGTATGTGGCAACGAAAGAACAAGGATTGAGAACTTCGATTGGAACTTAGTTTGTTACTCTTGTTCTAATACTCGCAAACAAGGTAAAAACAAGTTATTTTGCGTGACACACCCTCCTCTTTGTTCCAAGAAAAAACTAAATAAGTGGTAGTTCACGAAAGCTGGTCAAAGCTAGGGGTCTGCTTGCTTAGCACGCGCTTACGTCCTTCCTTCCATTCTTCTTGCTCTTTCCCACGTTGACAAACGCTATGATTCATGCTAGGGGTACTGGTACATTTGGCGTGCGGTTTTTTTTCTGTCTACGGTCACTTTTCAGAGCGCCATTTTGCCTCAGATCAATAGATTCTGATTCGTTTTACAGAATTATGTAATCTTATTCTGTAAAACGAAGTAAAGCCATCACTGTAAGCTGCGCAGTATTACATCACAGGTTGGCTCTTTTATATGAGTCTCAAATTATAAAAGCAACAACCTGTTATTTTCAAGTTGCTTAAAAGACATTTTTTTCAAAATAAAAAAATGCCTATATAAAAAGACCCAATGGTCTAAAATTAAAAAAGACAACTCTTTTACCAATAAATTTAACTAAAATTTTACCCCTTTCAATATGTACCAATGTACAGTTCATCGAGGGCCATTTGTCATCGGCATATCGTAGAATTCGGCATATCACTATCTGCCTGGGTATATTATATTTCTGTAAAAACTAGGAGGGGTCTTCTCGTTCCGCTTCGCTTCGCTCGGGTCCCTTAATTTATTTACATGTAGATCTAACACGCTCCTCCTCGTCCCGCTTCACTCCGCTCGTCGTCACAATTGTCTTTGACTTTTTGGTGAAAGATTTTCGATTTCATGCTTTACAATTTTCCGGATTCTACGATATGCCGACGGGATATTCACCGTACAGTCAATATCAATTTATGCAGTTATTTTTGTGCATTTTTTTTTATATTCCATATTTGGGTATTCCATAAGTAGCTACCATTTTGATAATTTGATTTTTGAAAAATAAAAAATTGTTTAGTAATATTAAAAACAAAAAACGAATACTTGGTCAAGAAAAAATGTATGACTGATTATAATTACTAATAAACGCCTTTAATATTTTTTTTTTATCAAAATGGTATACCATATTTGGTTACTTTCCTCTAATTTTCTAAATAAACTAATCTCTTATTATGTACTTGACTCCGCTCGTCGTCACAACTGTCTTTGACTTTTTGGTGAAAGATTTTCGATTTCATGCTTTACAATTTTCCGGATTCTACGATATGCCGACGGGATATTCACCAGCTCTCGTACAGTCAATATCAATTTATGCAGTTATTTTTGTGTATTTTTCTAATATTCCATGTTTGGGTATTCCATAAATAGCTACCATTTTGATAATTTGATTTTTGAAAAATAAAAAATTGTTAAGTAATATTAAAAACAAAAAACGAATACTTGGTCAAAAAAAAATGTATTTTATTACTGATTATAATTACTAATAAACGTCTTTAATATTTGTTTTTTTTATCAAAATGGTATACCATATTTGGTCACTTTCCTCTAATTTTCTAAATAAACTAATCTCTTATTATATACCTACACGTTTTTGAACCTCGTGGTAACACTGTTCAGAGGTCACTTTTATCACTTGTTTATTCCTATAGCATTTAATTCTTATCTTGTCAAAACATGATTAAATATGGTAAAATAACAAACGAATAAATGCCATAACAATAAACTAATAATTGAGTGATTGCTAATCAACTTACTGGAAAAAAACACAGAAATCCGAATTATATGTATAGAATTCCCATAGCTTAATTTCAAAAAGATAGGTTTTTTTTTTCAGAGAATATACGCCGTTGTAGACATTATTTTAATTATTTTAGTATTTAAATTAACCATAATGTTTCATGATTTTTTAAAGAATTGTCTATTTTACGTCACTTGAGAATTTTAGACATTATACAGATTGTGATTAGGAATTGTGATGGCTTTAAAAAAATCTAAGCGAATTGGGTAAGTATGATGGTAAGTTTATGCCAAGGCATGCAGATTGAAAAACCGTTTCGAGATAATACATTTTTTGGCCATATTTCATTGTTTCTGCAACAAAGACATTTTTTATATTTGCTAATTTAGATAATTAAAAAGATGTCTTGGTTTTTATGTCTAAAAGAAACAAATCATGTTACTATGCAAATATAACAAATTATTGACCACATAACTAAAACTGAAATTGTTTTAAAATAAGAACCTTCTTTAGCTTTTTATTATTTTAAATAGTTTATTATATTAATATAAATAAAAAAGTAGTAGTTAGTTTCGAAATATATTTCGACCAACTTGTAGTCGTCAGTATTTTAAAATAAGATCACTAAATGGTCTATTAATTTTACATTTTACAAATAGAATTACATAGAGTTTATTTTTTCTACATAATGAACATATCGAAGTTGGTAATCTCAATCCTTATCGCAATGTAGATTGCAGTAGCGCCATCTATCTAGAATGGGAAAAGACTGTTGATAGTTAGAGCCACCTCCTTGAAAAAGGCTCTCCAATCCAACTGAGTGAGATACTTAACTTAAGTACACAGGTTAGGACGATGACAATAACTCAGGGGGGGAGGGTAACAGCTTCATACTGGCCGAAAATTTGGAAAACTATGTTGTCTGGCCAGACAATAGATGGCAGAACATGTATCCTACATCACGACTTCAAGTTTGGCGATACCATAGAGTAATGTAGAGTGATTAAAGTAGTCACAATGTAATAGGTCCGTTTTGACATATGTCATCGCAACGTATCTATGGATGTGAACCATGCAAATCGGTAACTATGTCAACCGATTCTCACGAGAAATCGATTCAAAATATTATGAGTTTGTTATCGTTTGAAATATTTTCAAGTTTATTGGTTATAATTTCCAGAATAAACATAATTGCCAAAGTCAACGTGAAAGAAAATATAAACAGTTCAAAAGTAAAGCCTAAAGTCACAAGAAAAAAACACTAAAAACAAACGGGAGCACAACGACTTCCAATATGGTGATAGAAAGATATTTCGGGTGCTAAAACCAGCTTTTAATTTTTTTTCTCTACGAAAAGAATCTGAAATGGAAATTCTTACGTGCCAGTAATATTTTGTAATGTTTTACCTCACTGACCTCAAATTAGATAGAGGTCTGAGCGTTGATAGATATAAAATACTGGCCAGTAAGAAAAATATGTAGGCTTCAAGATGAAAAAATTGCTCCTTGCCTTATAAAAAAAAATACTGCTATATTTCTTACCAGCCAATCTGTCTATTGATAGGATAATTTATGGAAAACTGCCTGTAAACCAATTCATTAATAAAAAAAATGGGACTTTAAGCAATAAATGCATGTTTTTTATGTTTATATTTTTTGTTTTTGTAAACTATAAGTTTAAAAGCTAAGTGGTATGTAACATTATTTAGCACAATTATTATATTATGTTTTTCGGTATGCGCGACACCGTTACAAATACATGCAAATGTTCAAATCTAAAAAGTTTATATTTGCAAAAAAAAAAGGAAATTTAAACTTGGCTTTTTGTGTACTGATCTCACAAAAGCTAATTACAGACCATTACAATTATTTTATCAATATTAAAACAAGTTAATTATTTTCACGTGGAATCGAATTGAGTCTGTGAAATTAGGCGATTATCTGGTTACAACACTATTATTAAGAAAAAACTGACTGAGAATGTAACTGTTTTTGAGACATTGTGTAGTAATTCAAAATTGCATTTTATTTTGGAATATGCGTGAAAATAGTACTTGAAATATGTTCCGTGATAATTAAAAAACGTTTATTTATTTTCTTTAAACCCGATAAGTTAATAATTATTTGTTAACCGTTTCATTTATTACATGTAAAGTTATATTCTATGGTCGTTCTTATCTGTCAAAACGGGCCTCTTATTTTGTGGCAACTGTAGGGTGCTACGTATCCAGACTCCAAAAAAACCATCTTTGCTAGAATCAGAAATATCTCTAATAATAGTAACTAGGTATGAATTTCATGAAATCCATGCTAATAATAGCAACGAAATACATTTGTTTGTCCTATTTTTACAACGCGTTAGAAGGAGATACATCTATAGTCGTGTGTTTCCTGATGTATCATACTGTCACTAATTCACGTTTTGGAAGTGATGTGACTGTATATAAATGATATAAATGTCGATAAAAAATAAGTTTCACATCACACGTTTTAGTGTGCTGGAGTATCCACTTTTCTAGGTAGTCCATGAGCCAGCTAACATGACGGTATATATATAACTGCAGTGAAACAGTTATTCAGTGAAACATAACGACAGGTTTGTTAGGATGCCAAAAAACTATGATTGCCATCTCAAAGTAGTAGCTGATAGAAATATTCTATATCATTTAATTACATTTAAGAGGATATACCGTGGTGAAATCAGTGTTTGATGGGCGTGGTTTCGCGCTCGCCGCGAGTAGAGAATATAAAGTATTACAGCGAGTCAGCGCGACAAACCGCAGCTGCAGGAGTATTGCCGTTGCAATATTCCACAATTTCCACATAACATACTAAATAACTAATCAATTCAAAAATATATATTATATTATTAAATAGAAATAAATTTAATTATCATACAGATACAGTTATCAAGTTTTCACTGTATTTTGAAATTTTAGAACAGAAGCAGTGGAGTCGCTATTATGGTTTTATTTTCAAAAATATTGACCACAAAAAAATAACTTTCGTGATGATAAGCTAATCGTTGGTATAGGAGCCCAGAGAATTTTTTACACGTCATTTTCAGGATAAATTGTAAAAAGAAAAGGACAATGGTTCTTTTAAAATATTTTAATCAGAAGAATTCAAAATCAACCACGTGGTTTACAATCTCCTTATTATTTTCTACTACTACGACCTTTGGTCGCGAGCTTGTCTCTGGATAATTATTTCTTGGAGGTGCTTTCGGACACATGTTTTCTTTATCCTGTTCTTTCACATATTCTGGATCACGAATTTGTAAATTTAGTCTGTGTCTGGGATCAACCACTTCTGGTAAAAGACAATCATTGAAAAACGAAAGCAAATGTGGCTCCATTTTTTCATGCCAAAATAATAATTGGTCATGCTTTAGTATAATTTCGGTTTTTCTCTGATTATTTCCGTACCATACGGCCAATGCACATTTTCCTTTTTGACAAATATATAATTGGCCTTGAGCTTGAATAAACCAATCAGATTTTTGGTTTACTTCTATCTGTCCAGTTTTCTTATTTTTACGCCAAAAATGCATCTTTATGAATTCATTTGAATACATTCTGTAACAAAAGTGAATATTGTAAACAAAAAGCTAAAAATATATTTACTTTTAAATATTTTGTCTTTATTTATTCATAAACTCACGAAACTCACATAATCTTCGGTGCCTATTTCGTATGGATGTTCTTGTTCATCATCATCAGTATGATCTTCTTCATGTCTGCGCTTCTTAGTCACATCCTTAGGTCTAGAATAAAAAGACAATATTATACGAATGTGACAGTGGAATACACGTAAGCAGACACAACCTGTATTTGCCGTATGGGCAGAGTTTGCTGGGTAGCTGGGCTGCAGAGTTTATTCAAACAAAAGATTTTCACATTTCACACAATTCACAGTTACATTTTCAACATTAAAGACTAAAATATGTCATATATACATATATATATATATATATTTTATTTCATTACCCCAATTCCAAGGTTTAAAATTATATTGAAAAGAGGCAAATTTGGGATAATACCCCCTTAATAGACATATATTAGTACTTAGTATTAAAATTATTTATAAACAGAATATTTTACTTTTTTACTTTGATATTATATTACTTTGACATTTTGATAAATGTGATGCTAGATTATTATTGTTCAGATAAAATTTTTTGACATCTGTATTGAATTTATTTACTTTTTAAATTATTTATCCTCTTTTACTTTTTTATTGTTTTAGATTCCAATTGTTTGTGTTAACTACATTGAGAAGTGTAACCAGCGGTTATAAATAAATATAGGCTCGTCTCTTATAAGAGTATACGAACAAAGTTACCTTCATTTTTTTTTCCAGAATAGCTCTTGTTATTGTTATTAATCTCACGAAATTTCAGTTACCGGAAATCGATAGTTTCCTCAAAAAAATTTTTCAAGTTTCGTAAAATAACCTCAAAAATTGTTTAAAGATGCAATTTTAATTGATTTTATGACTTGATATATTTTTTTTTTTGGTTGTGTTCCGAAACTGCTGTGAGTCATGCATTAAAATTGACGTAATTTAATTTTTTTTGTTGTTATAGTATAAAACCAATGCAGGCATTTTTTTTCTTTGTGATTTCATTCAAAGTTTTTAAAGTTTATGCATGTCTTTTATTTAGCTTACCAAAAATAATAGGTTGCCTTTTTGTTGTATTTATGCTGATTAGTGATTTAATAGAAAAAATAGGTTGAATCTGTTGCAAAACCGAATCAGAGCACCTGACTCCATGCAAAAAATAGGTTGAATCTGTTCCAAAACAGAATCAGAGCACCCTGAATCTATACAGTCTTGTGGGTACTACCCCTAGAGTGTATATAAAAAGCCGTAGGCATGGAGGAAGGGCAGCCCTTCGGCGATCAGCTTCAGCCTCTACGGCTCGCACGGGTGCCTATGCTTTGTTACGCAAGGGCGAAGGGGCTGCACTTTCCGCAACGCCAAAGCAATTGCAAAAGTAATTTTGGGTCTTTAAAGTTAAAGAGACAAAAAAGTGAGGTTTTGTTTTGATTTATTTTTTTTAAACAATTTTCATTTCCCCCCCCTCCCACTATACGTATATTCGAGGTATTTTATTCTACCTAAAATAACCTAGAAATTTTTTATTTTGAAAAAAAAACTGTTGATTTCCGGTACCCCCTCTTCGGCGGAGGAATTATACCCCCCCCCTCCCCCTCTAAACATATACATAGGTACATATACTTATATAAGAGTCCTTCCTAAATATATCTTATGTCTCATGTCTTATACCATCACCGGGTCCCTGAAAAACATAACCCTCCCTCGGGCGGGCGGTCGGATAAAATGACGAATTCAAGTAAACAAATAAACTTTTTGTTTGAAACAAATTTTTGGTTACAAAATGCTCACCTTTCTTGATTTTGCTCGAAGTCGGTAGATGCATAATATGCCAGACGAGCTATTTTTGTCTGGAGATAGTAGTAGTAACTCCTGTCCTATAATTTTACAAGAATAATCTGTCCCTGAGTCTGATATTCATACATCATCAACTGATAAAGATCGATTAGACCTATAAAAATATAAAGAAAATGTGACAATGATAATGGTGAAAAAATAGATTTGGTATAATGAAATATATATGATGCTTCATTTAAAAAAAATTAAATATTGGACATATTTAAATTTTTTATACTAGGTATGTAATATATATTTGTAGCTATTTTATCCAAATTTGTTTTGAGAAGAAAGAAAAAAATAACAAATTACTACACTTAAATATTTCTAACATCATATTTTACTTAAAATTATAATAATCATAACATTTTGAAACCCTTACCCTCTTTTTGGAATCGACTGGATGTTTAAAATTCTCTGCTCGTTTAAATTAAAAATTATCAATGACGACTCCATGACTTTGCTTTGTTCTGTTGCTCCCGAACCACTTGCACTGTTATTGAACTGTCTGTGCTAATGGGTTTATATAATCTATCTTATTTTCATGGTTATGTAAACATCTTTTAGCCCTGAAAAATATCACATAATATATAAGTAAAGCGTTTTACAGATACTAGACTAGATTCCAGAAAAGTCCGTCCTTGCAAGTTGACAAGTAACAAATAAAAATCATATGTAGGATTTTTGCGACCATGTCGTGACCTCTAGCTTGCATGTACTTCTTATATTTTTTTTACGTATGATTGTTCTGTTTTTATTTATTCCCCATTTTGGGGTATTGTTTTACGATTACGATTTATATCAGTAAACAACAATCAGTTTTAACCCTAAAACGAATCTTAACGAGATAAAAACTATAATGCAATAATGAATATCAACTTAGCAATAGATTATGATTGATAACAAACTTAAAATTTGTGGAAACGGGGAAAAACAAAGAGGATCAAACGCAGCACAGGTCCTTCGCGCGGTAGAGCTCAGCGAGCACTGAAGAAAGTGAACGAGTGTGACAGCACTATAGCCCGAACGTACAGAGCAGCAGTAGCACACGCGATAACAATAGTGCGCGCAAATCTCGACCTTACCGTCACTTGACGCGCAATTCATGTAAAAAATCGTAAAAAAATAACTAGAGTACCCAACTGAAAAATGATAGCAGATAATTTAAAATAAAACGTTTCACATTCAGAGAAAAATCGTGGTTAGGATACGTTGAACCATTAAGGAGTAAAATGAAAAAAAGGGAAATATAAGACGTTACTTTGGAATTATTTTCTATCGAGAAAATTTTATCCAATTGCGTTTTCCATAGCACATAATTTGAAGAATATGCCCAAGATTCATATAGTCTGAAACCAGATCTTTATATATTGTAGTTGTGTCATAAAATGAAATGAAAAACCCACTCCGATGTCGGTATATCCCCTTAATCATGTTTGAGGCACTTGTTTTCTATAAAAAATAAACACTATTGAAGGAATTGGTTGAAGGAATTTTGTGGAACATACGTCAAAAATTACTTATTACTAACCCTTTTGTAGGCTTTATAGTTTTGGAGATTTCGTGGTGAATCAGTGAGTGGTATTTATTAGATATGTACTAATAAAATATACCTAATAAATACCTATATTGAATTTACAGGTTTATTATGAAGATAAATTTATTTATGATAACCTTATTATTTTAATATAATGTAGGCAAATAATTTACTTTGTATTGTTATTTAGGACAAATGCATCGGGCTCGAAGTGTTTGGAACAAATGCGACTGTTATTGTTTGGTGTCCAAGTTTTTCTACCAAATTGTTTTAGCCATTCATTTTTTCAGTCTTCATTCTTAAGGAACCTAAAACAACATTAGTCGGTACGATCGATGTACATACTTTTTTCACATCACAAGCAGAATTTTAACATGACTCAACTAAAACGACTCTCAAAAATTTGCACTAAGACTTTTGGTCGGTTTGATTTCAATTGGGTTTATTATGTGGAGACCAGTTGGAGACTATATGACATTTCTCATTAAAACTAGTGACAAAACGATAGATCAGGAAACACGACTATAGATGCATCTCCTTCTAACGTGTTGTAGAACATGGTAAGTAAAACATTTAAAGATTTAGATTTAGAGCCAATATATAGGTGGCCAGTTCACTGCTCTATCTGTTGGCACGAATGAACCGAGAGAGGGCTCTCTTCTCCGGTTGTATTACTTTGCTATGAATCTTAGCTATGAATGACTTGCATCGCGTTCCAAATGACGATATAATCGATTGTATCGCGTCAATGGTCATTCCGAGTCAGTGTTAGCGCGATAACGATAGCCCTACAATGGTCGCTATGACGTCATAGATGACATCATTAACAACGCCATGTTGTGCCATTATCAGCTATGCTTCAGAGCGTTTGCACCAAAGAGTATAGTAAGTGTCCTATACAGGAAAAGAGAGCCATCTCGCGTGAGAAAATGGGAACATAATGATCAGTGGCGCCATCAGGATGTGGTCTGGTCGAACTAAATCTGCTATACATACCTATATAATACGCTACATATAGGTATACTGGGTGTTGACGTGCTCAGAAAATTAAACCACATGTTCTTCTGATTATACTGAACTACTTCCCTACAAAAACTTACAAAAACGAAAAAAAAAAACACTTCCCCATAGAAAATACGTATTATTAATTTATTTAGGGAACTGAATTATTTTTTCGCATTATGTTAAGTTTTTCTGTGAGAGTAGTAGTTCAGTATACTCAGTAGAACATGTGGTTTAATTTTCTGAGCATGTCATTTAAACACCAAATGTCACTTTAGGGGCGTAAGATTCTGACTTATTTTGCAAATTTTAATTATGGGGTACTACAGAAGAGATCACATCATGCTATGCACATTGAACATTGTACCATTTTATATGCTTCACTATATGGGCTAATGTAGTACTGCAAGTGTAGCTTGACGTGATCTCCACTGTAACGGAAATATTTCCAATGTTGAAATACTTAGCTCAAGCGTTATTTTAATAAGTCAATGTTGGAAACATTTTGTTTTTCCTAAGCAATTTAGTAAAACATGAATAATTTAGTTGGATATTTTATTTATCGTTACCTTTTACAACACGAAAATTTAATCATGATTAAAATAATCAATAAGAATTTACATACATATATTCACACCTGTCTCCCAGAGAGGTAGGCAGAGACTACATATTTCTATCTGATACGATCCTGACACACCTCTTTCGTCTCTTTCACATCCATTAATCTAGTCATACAAGCACTTTTATTCCGGGTACTTTTGACATTGCCCTTCTTCAAAGTGTCACCAATATGGTCAGCATACGATCTTCTAGGGTGACCTCGTAAGAATTTATGAGTACATTTTAACATCAAATTGTGACCGCCTATTTATTTATCTTTTAAAAAGAAAAAATTCAACAGTTATAAGAACATATTCCAAGACAATAATTTAAATTTTTTACACCACCTCTATATACTTTTCCATTAACTATATTGAAATTACCTGCGTTTAAACTATCAAACAGCTTATCTAACAAAAGCAGATGAGTTGACCGCATTCTTCTGGCAATTTTTTTCTAGCAGTTAGATGTTCAGTCGCAACGGCCACGCTATGGCTGAAAACTTGGGATGCCATCTTTACCCGCATTTTCTTTATCTTCTCCGGGTTAACATGCTCTTCTGTCAGTTTATGATACCTGAAAAGGATAAATTTACTATTACTGTTTATATTGATGGACTTAGGCCTTTACAACACAAAAGTGCATAAATTATAAGTCTGGCAAGCTTAGGTCGAACGCCACTCTTAGCGGTCCTGAGTCATCCTCATCCAGCCGCTACTTGCAACATCCTTTAGATCGTCGGTCCAGCGGGCATTAGGTTGGTCTACTCTACGCTTTGCTGTACTTATTTGTTATTATTTTTATTAAGATATCAACCTTTTTGCATTACACTTGTTATTTACACCCACATTTTTTTTTTTCTAAAATCAGTATTACTCTTTCAGATGTAAACCGTACTTCTGTAATTTATATTGTTACAAAATATGGACCTACCACTCAAATGAAGAGATGGAACAGCACAATTCGATAACCGGTGGCTAGTAACTTTGTGTTCAGGCTTGAAGTGGTAGTCACAGATAAACTTATTTTTGTATATTTTCAAGGAATCACTTTCCTTTATTTTTTCACCAACAATCTCCAGCCAAGCCTTGAATGACTCATTCCGTCTCCCGGGGTGAGGGAATCGATGCATGTAATCTCCTGCAAACATAATACATTTTAAAGTTTATCATTAATTGGGCAAAATTTTATCTGGTAAATTATTATGGAGCACCGAGACCCAACCACCGATTATAAATTGGGACCCAAAACAACGTTATATAGTCCATTGATTCTTATGACTTACCTAATTCACTGCATCCAAAAATACAGCAGACTTTTCTCTTCATTTTTACTCACAAACTTGCACAATAATTTCGGAAAATCTTGCTTCAAAATTCAACAACCGTAAATGAAAAAAAGACGTTCCTTTCAACGCACGTTTTTAAATCAAATAAGATTATATTATGCCTACAAATTATATACGAAATTAAAAACCACACAAAACATACCAAAAGTTAGTTAATTAAATGTAAATTAAATTTTACATACATATTTCGGAAATAATTTGTACATTTATTTAAAAAGTCATGTACAATTGATAAATGCAATTATGCGTAGAATGAACTTTTATTCCTCAATGTAGCCATTCTATGTTGCCATCTATTGCAGCTTTTGTGAATTTTTATTTCACTAATTAGTTGCACCAGATAGAGACCAGAGTTCGCTACATTCTATGCAATAGGCGGCTTGTTCTAAGTTTCAGGCCCCTGGTTTGCACAGTGGGCGATCTATGACAGCCGGCTTTTGGCTATTTCAAAAATAGGTTATTTGGAGCATAAGAGTTTATTATTAAACCATTATTCAAAGATTGAAGTTCGTGGAAATCACTATACCCTTTGTATTCACGTAACGTAAAAAAAATTCTACAAATTCTGTCACTTCAAAGAATCAACGTCCATGTCGCGTTCAAAAGCGTCTCGAATGAATCATAAGTTTAAACAGTGATGGACGCCATGGTGTATTCGGAACGACTTGATGGGCGTGAGAAGGTTGATGATAGTGTTGGCACTACGTCATGCAGAACGCGCTGTTGGATGAGAATTATTATTGATTGACTTTTAAAATTCAATTCAGGTCTTTCAGGTTAGGTTACCCAGAATACCCAGTGAGGTTATTTATCTTATTTAACGAGATCTGAATTGAAAGTTACCATATTTCTTGTATAATTTCATGGTTTTTCAGTATTTGCGAATAAGAGTAGCGTAATATCACAACACCAAAGATGACCAAAACTTTTCTATTTTATTGTATTTTTCAGTTGATTCGATGTGCTGTTAGTTTCTCAACGTATTTGAGTACAGTAGAGCGTCGATTATCCGAACTAATTGGGAGACAACATGGGTGTTCGGAAAACCGATTTATTCGGATAATTGAACTGTTTACTTTTATTTGCCAATTTACCAATAAAAACCATATTTATAATAATAATACGTACCTCTTTTATGACAACGGAAGTATAAATCAGAGGTACTTAGTACAGACAGCCTAGTACACAATAGAAGATTACACATCAAGTGAAAAAATAAGAATTTAAATCACATTTTATTATGCTTACAAGTGATCGGTAAATTAGAGAACAAAACATTAATGGTTGAGGGAAAGTAGAACTAGCAGTTTTGTGGTTTTATTTACTATTGTGGATGAAAGTAACAAAAGTGGATGTGGGCATTTGAGTAATTCTAAGAAGAAAGAAACAAGAAATGACAAAATAATATAGATGAAGAAACATAATACATATGGATACCCAAATTGCAGCCGTAGTAGGGGGTAGCAAGCATGTGTGAGCGAGGGCCAGCAGTTCGGTTAACCAGTTGTTCAGATGACTGATGTTCGGATAATCAATGCTCTACTATACCTATTTGTACCTACCTATATATTGGCTCATTTTCAAAGATTTAAAGTTGATCCATGATATGGTTAAACTTTTAGTCTTGTAATTCTGAGCTTAATTTGTTGACTTTTTCTAATTTCAGCTTTGTATTGATTATGATGGTTGGTTGAACATAAAGTTAGAGCATAATATTAATTGTAACAATGAAAAGTTTTGCTCTCGAGGCAATATTTCTTTAAAAAGCATCAGGTCTGGCTCTTCCTTGATTGATCAAATTTTCTTTAACAAAAATCATATAGAAACTTTAAAAGTAAGTTATTTCTACAAAGAAAAACATAATAATTTAAGCTTTTAATGGTTTTAAAGATATAAGTGTTCTTTTTTCAGGCTTTAGCAGAAGAAGATGGTTTCTACTCTGTTAGATCTTTTGTCACATCTGCGGAAAATGTGGAAACTGAATTTTTATCATCAGTCAAAGCCAAATCATTTCTAGACAACGGTCTGTCAGATGTGATTAATGCTTGGGTTCTGCCCAATGGTGCTGTTATAGCTATTAGTTTCCAAGCTACTAATGTGTCTCAGCCATTGAAAACAAATAAGAAGGATGAATATCAAGTTAATTCAAACTTCTATCTTCACCATGTGGATCAATCTCCTGTGTATGTCTAGCAGGCTGAACTGTTTTTTAATGATTTGTTTTCAGTTGAGCAACACATTAATGATAAAATTATAATTACAGACCTGACACTGCTTCATTCATACAAAAACTTGAAAGGGAGCGCGAAGCAAGGGAGAAGGGTGAAGTAAAAGATAATCGATCCTTCCTGGCTAAATATGTAAGTTCTTACATGTAAATCCGTAATCTATGAGCTCTAATCCTTTATTGACATTTTCAAATCATTTTAACACCTTCACTGCCCACCCTGCAAATATGTGGGGTGCGGGGTTCAAGCCGTGCTCCCTCCGCACATATGCAGGCTCCACCTTGTTTGCTTTCTTGACTCAGTATGCTGCCATGCCATTCAGTGGCGTGCACAGGACTTTTTTCCGGAAAAGCAATCAGAAGGTCAAGTACGACAATAAAAAAAATATGAAAAAATTTAAATAACACTTTGAAAAAAAAAAGTTTGTATGACGCCAGGGTAGGCACTGCCTACCCTAGAGTGAAAATTTTCATACAAACTTTTTTTTTTTCAAAGTGTTATTTAAATTTTTTCATATTTTTTTTATTGTCGTACTTGACCTTCTGATTGCTTTTCCGGAAAAAAGTCCTGTGCACGCCACTGATGCCATTGGCATTGCACTTGGATACCTGGTCCGCGGTGGGCACTGAAACTGTCAAGCATTCTATATCATCAAAATTCACCAATACAATTCAATCATCAGTAATTGTAATATTTTTTAAATGAATGTTGAATTTTTTTTTTCAGTGGATGTACATTGTGCCCATCGCCATCTTTGTGATGATATCTGGAGCTACAAACCCAGAAGCTGGTGCCCAGGGTGCTCGGTAATCAGCTGTTTCTCTTGAAATTTAGCTTTGTAATATTATTATTTATTAAATAAAAAGTGTCTGTGAATCAACCATTCCTTTTATTCAATCATACCAGAGGTTTCATACATATTGCAATCATTGAAAAGGAGCAACTTCAAAGACTTATTATCTTTTTCAATAATTAGACCTCTCTACATTTTGTTATACCTTATTACAAAATTGCCATAATCTATTCATTGCCCCTCCTCATAACAACATTGTGGGTTGATTTTCCAAAAAAGAAAAGCTGTTATAAACATATTAATAACTGCATTTACAAGAGTCAAAATATAAACTCAAGTATACCATGTTCAATGTGTTTTAATTTTTCTCTTTACAACATGAGATAACACAAAGATTATTTTTATGGTCCTTTTTAATATTAACTACAGTAATGTAACAAACTTTAGCCTTAAACTATTGTATAAAAAAGTAAACTTAACATATTATGCTCCAATCTTCTCAATTTCCTCAGCATCTTCAATGTCCAAAAGATGAATCTTTTTACCAAAATGCCCCTCAACAGTTTTACAAATATCCATCGCCAGTGGTGAGTCAATTAAGTTAATAGCAATACCAGCCTTTCCAAATCTTCCTGTACGTCCAATTCTGTGCAAATAAGTCTCACAGTCTGCTTTCTTATCAACATCCATGGGCATATCAAAGTTCACAACCAGCGTGACTTGCTCCACATCAATACCGCGAGACAAAACATTTGTTGTTATTAAGACTTTTTCTAAACCAGCCCGGAAACGGTCCAACACTGCAATTCTCTGTTCAACAGTCAATTCACCTGACAATACAGCAACAGAATGACCATCTTTGGACATTTTTTCAGACAACCAACCAGCAGTTTTCCTAGTATGACAGAATATAATTGCTTGGCCAATTGTAATCACGCCATATATATTACAAATAGCTCTGTATTTTTCTTCAGCATTTTTGCATTTCACATAATACTGTTTAATGTTATCCAAGGATTCTTCTTCACGCAAAAGTCGAATTATTATAGGATTTGGTACAATTATTTCAGCAAATTCCATAACAGCAGTATCATAAGTTGCAGAGAAGAACATCATTTGACAAGTTGAAGGCAAACACTTGTGGATGCGAATGCACTGGTCTTGATGTCCTTGTCGGTCAATCATCACATCAGCTTCATCCAGAACAAAAACTCTGATCTTAGTCAGATCAAACATGCCAAACTTGACACCCCAGTCGAGCATCTTGCCTGGGGTTCCGATGATGATATGATCAGATATCTTAGTACCCCTTGGAACTTCTTCACCCCTAACTGCATATTTTAATTTTATCTCAGGGCAAAACTTAGCCATTTTTGCAGCAACTTCGCCAGTTTGTATTGCAAGCTCATAAGTGGGGCTAAGGCACAACACCTGAGGATAGTTCTTGGTTGGATCTACCCTACTTAGCATGGCTAAAACGAATGCTGCTGTTTTACCTGTTCCAGATTGAGATTGTGCTATCATATTCTGGGGTGGATCAGCTAAAAGGGTTGGTAATGCAGTCTCCTGGATCTTCGATGGTGCATTAAATCCCATGGCGTATACACCTTTCAACAGATTGGGTTTTAAATGTAAAGCTTCAAAAGTTTTAACTGAATACAATGGTGAATTAGGATCCTTTCTCTGAACTTCTATATCCAGCTTTGATTCCACTAAGCCTTGTCGAATAATCTTCATCAATAATGATGCTTCAGCTGGGTTTGGTGCATCTGCATATTCATCTGAATCAGCAGTTTGGTTATGAGGTTTGGTTTTCAAACCCAATCCAGCAATCTTGTTTGAAACTTCTAGCTCTTCTGCCTTCTGCCCCCATTGGTTTGCCATCTTGCATGTCTGTAAAAGAAGATATAGAAAGTTGTTTCTGAGATTACTGGATGGATTATTAGAAATCGATTTTGCTGTTCTTCATTATCCACCTAATTTCTCCTCAACTACATTTTACACTTTGCAATTTTGCAGCTTTCAGTGCGGTTTGTAAGATTGATAAACTATTTAGGCTAGAAAGAAAGTGCACTTCATCGAAGAATAAACGTAGGTGCCTTATAATGTAAAATCATTTACAATAAAACTTACGGTAGTTTATTTATAACAGTAACGACGAATATTATTGAAATATCTTAAGTATTTCGAGTTAAAATATTATCCTTCCGGTTACAATGGGTTTTATTACTATAAAAACCGGGCCGCGAGCAAAGAGTACATATGTGTCCCGCGAGGCAGTTTTGTTGCTTCTTTCTTCCTTCAGTCATAATCATAAGTCAACTGTCAAACAAAAAAGTAAACCATGTCGAAAAGCTTTGCTTAGGAGTATGTGCGTTCCGTTTTGGTCACATTAAATACTGCTTTAGTGAACAAAGACTTGATGGGCACTCTTAGTCCAAAGAAATTGTAGCAGATTCTGAAGGCTTTAGTTTTAGTTTTAGTGCTGTCAAAACTAAATTTTCATCATTGCAAAATAGTTCATAAATGTTAAAAACAGAAGCTAAATTACTTTGGAAAAATGTAAGTCGATGGAATAAGCGAAGGTGTTGAAAACAGAATGTCGCAATTTCTAAAACGAATACGTCCACACGAATAATTTTAACCATGGATCAAAACCTGAAATCACGAAAAACACAACAACAGTTTGATACATTTGGTTGAGTTGGTAGGTATTTAAAATTTATATTTAACAGCTACTTTTTTTTTTCAATAAAATAATTTACACATGCATTTTCTGCAGTCACTGTAGGTCGAATGACGAGACGAGAATGTGGAGGGTCAATAAGACATTGCGCGAGAACCCGAGAACCTCGGGTATTTTACGGACACAAAACCGAGGCATTGACGATTATGTCACGAGACAAAACGAACTAGGCGAGAACTACCTTCACATTCTCGTACTTGGCAAGTCTCGATAAAAGACCATTTCGCATGACTGACAAGCATCGAGCATCGCAAATAATTTCCAACGTTCTCTGCATTGTATTCATATATAAGCCACAAACTTATCTGTTCCGGTGCCGAAGACTGTCATTCAGTGAATATAGAAGCCTTAGCCTTCTGCCGCAACCAGTTGCAGAGTTCATCGATGCAGTTCCATTTTCTGCATCGAGAGTTCATCGATGCAGAAAATGGAACTTGTGACTGCCCAGATCTAGAAAGAGATAACACCATAAGGTACCTAGGGGTGCTTGTTGATGATAAACTCAACTGGGCAAATCATTGTCAACTGGTTGCAGGTCGCATTCGAAGACTTCTTTACATATGTAAGAGACTTCGATGCATTGATGACATTAACCTAAAGCGTAATATTTACTATGCACTAGCTGAATCTCTCATTAGATACTGTATAGGCACTTGGGGTGGAGCTGCTAAAACACACCTACTCGAGATCGAGCGAGCACAACGGGCGGTATTAAAAGTGCTATTTAGGAAGGATTATCGGTATCCAACCACAGAGTTGTACAAAGATATAAAGGTGCTTAGTGTGCGAAAACTATTCATTACGAATATTTTAAGCAACATGAATACCTCAAACAGAACCAATGATTCTTGTAGAACTCGGTTTGGAAACCTACATAAAACACCTGGTTGTAAAACTACCTTTGCGCACAGATTTCGTCCCTTCTTAGCACCATTTTTAATGAAAAAGTTCATAATGGAAAAAAGCTGTTTGAAAATAAAGCAGCAAAAGGAAAAAATTAGAAGCTGGTTGGAAGGCAAAGATTATGATCAGATTGAAGGTTATTTGAAAGTTGATTCATAGCCAGTTAGTCAGTTTATTTAACTCACAGATACTATAGCATAAGGATGCGTGATATTCAAATAAACTCACAAACATAACACACCCTCCACACACACAATCACACACATCTTCACTCATGCACACACCCTCACCCTCTTTCTTTATGAAGCACTCATTCATTTAACTATATTTATAATAAATATTGTTGTAACGATGTTTTAACGTTACTTTTGTCTAATAATTATTATAATAATGTATCCTATTAAATAAGGTGTAACACCTATTCCAATTTGTGTGTCCAAATTATTAAACTTTCACTCTGCGGGACGGTCTTTCTTCAGGCCAGTGCAGGTGAGAGGGTCTATAAAAACAGTTTAAATATTCCTGTACAATCAACATCTCCATTATTACATATTATTATTGTCTATGTAATTCTTATTTGTATTTTTAAATTTTCTGTGTGCATGCTATTAATTACTTTAGGATAAAATAATATTAAGCATTAACTGTTAATTATTAACTACTTGTGGATTGTATTTGTAAAAAGTTGCATCGTGTGCGTTAAATATGACTGAATATCTGTTTGTGATGTGAAAATTTTGGCAATGTCATGTGAAAAAGTGAAAATTTTGGCCACTTTTTAAAATTTATTTTCTTATACAGTGTTGTCGTCCTGTTTTTTCTAGACATTGCAGGGAATAAATTAAGTCATTGCTTGTAACATTGACAGCAAATGTAAAATTGTACAAACGTCTCTCAAGAGATAATAAAGCTGATTTTGAAGGTTTTAGTTTTAGTTTGACGTATCTAAATTTACACTAATTATTACAATATTAATATATTACAATATTATTATTACTAATTATTTAATTATTACACTATTATATTTTTGAACGATGCAGGGTAAAATTCGCATCGCTCCGAGTGATATCCACACGTTTCGAAACGTACCCTAAGTGTTTCCACCATGTTTCCACAATGTTGCCGGATTCATACTCGTTTATTTAAGGGGGTATGCCGTCAAAATGGACACATTTTGAAGTTATTTATCTGCTGTTCAAAAGAAGTCCCAATTTGAATAAATTAGTATAACAATTTTGGGATCTTTTTCTAGATTTTGGGCTATCAGAAATGCGATTGGAGGAATTTCACTCGATAGAAATAATTATAGAAATGAGGTCTAAATTTACACTTTTTTTGATATTCTGACAAATTGGGAGAGCATACAGACTTCAAAAATATTTATTTAGATGGGTTTTAACAATAACTAAATTACTGGTTATGGAAATTTTCATAGCTATTTTAGTCAATTTTGTATTAATTTAAAACCGACTTTTTGTCAATTTTCCCCGATTCCGTCCCTCTCGCACGGCGGGTCTTTCCGCCTGGAGTAACGGGGACCTTTGCACGGACGACATATCACCTTAATTTTAAATATTCCGCGCAACGATGTCGTTCCAAGTCAAGTCGATGTCAAGTCGTTCCGAATGTACAATGATATCCATCACTGCCAAAACTAATGATCCATTCTGAACGCTTTTGAACGCAGCATGGACTTGTAACAGATTTTGTAGGATTTGCTTACATTAAATTATGTCAAAGTGTGTTAATTCGAAAACCATTTCAAAATTTAGGTTTAATAAACCATATTTTAGAACTTGTGATCTATGACGATAACTATTTTTACGAAAAAATTGCAACCTCCATTTGCCTTTGTGTGACGTCACTTGAGTAGTGGCTGTTTAGAAATATGTCCTTTGCTATCAATATAAATTTATTATAGACAGACAGAGACGGACCACTTTTTTTTTACAAGCAATCACGCATCACAATCAGTATAATGTCTTAAATCTCAAGTGACGTCATATTGTACAATTATTAAAAAAATTATATATAAGAAATGGTTAATTTTTATATCAAAATATAGAAAACTTTGTCCTAAATTGGCGTATATTCTCTGAAAAAAATCTTTTAGAGATTAAGCTATGGGAATTTTGTTAACGTTACATACGTGAATACAACGGGTATATTACTTAAGGGGAACGAAAATACAAACAGAAATAAAATGTCAGCTTTCGGATGATTTTGTTGCAATAATTAGGTTACGTATAGCCATAAAAAAAATACATGTTTTTGGTTGAACTTTAAGGTATTCATTTTCCACAAACCACGTTAATCGATTCATATTTGTACTGTCAATGAATTTTTTTGTAACCCTCTATTGCACACTTCTTATCGATTTTGTTTCAGGTATCGCTTTCGCGATTTTGTTGGTTTTTTTTTAATAAAATTAGTTTGAATGATATCTATTCATTTTCCAAATACCACGTTATTCGGGTCAAAAAAAGCACCCCCTTTTTCCAAAAATACGTAAATCCACTGATGCAGTCAGCGGCAGCAAGATATTGTCAGTCTACGCCTAGCGTTGGCGCCCGTAAGACGTGGAACCTGTGCCCTTTTTTACAAACTATAAATATCTCCCAAAACTACTTCAAAACACATTGAAATTAATTTTATAAAGTAATATTTCGAGGAGCATCATATTCCTGCCGTTAAAAACTCAACAAAATATGCGTATGAGTGATTTAGCTACATCGTGCCATAGTCATAACAACAAAACTGAATGAATTTGGATTGAATTCATACTTTTATGCGGGAAAATAATATATGTTACTCTAAAAGAATAATTTTGTGATCGTTATTGAAACCCAAATTAATTTACTTATACTTACTGAGATCTGTATTTCGTGAAATTACCCTCTATTATTGGCTCACCATTTCAGGTCCAATAAGTGAAGTTTTTTGCAAATTATATAGGTACACTTACTTGGGATAAATCGCCAAGCATTTAAAATATAGAAATTTATTTTGAAATATTTACAGTGCATGGCAAAATTATTAGATCGTAGATAATCCTGTCGGTACATGTTCAGGTTCTGTTACGCAAAATGAAAACAATGAAACTCTTTTAGGATTAATTTGTTATCCCTATGTTTGTCTGTCTGTCCGTTTGTCTAGACAATTTTTTCTGGGTAAAATTAATAAATACCAATATAAACGGCCCTCTATAGAGCTGTAAAAACATACTTTTGACGTTTTTATTTATATTACGTTTTAGGTTTTTACGTTTTTTTTTTTTACGTTTTTCATACAAATTTTCTCACTATGAAAATGTAGGGATGAACACTTGAGATAATATTTTGCATTTAAAAGTCAATACAGAAAGGAATTGTTGAACAAATAATGTAAAAAATATGAAAACCATATTGTTCTATTCTAAAGGGATTAATTATCTACTGTTCAATGTGGCGATAGCTTTGTTTATTTTTTTCCTTGAATTATTTTTTACTAAGATAACAAATAGTTTAATACAAGGTTTTCCTTAAGAGGTCCCTTTACCCCTGTATTTTTCTTAAAATTCATACAGTAGGTATAAACCGAATGTGAAGTCTACAGCTTATTTTCTTCATATCTTTTTTCATGAGTATATTCTAGTGACATCTAACTACGTCTCTATACAGCCCAAAAAGCAAAATTTGATAAAACACCATCATAATAGCTGTCAGTATATCGTCAATATTGCCTCGTTTTTACGCAAAGTTTAACAAGTTTGTATATTTTTATCTATACTGGAAATAAAAAAGAGAGAAATACAGGCGTCGTTCATGTTAAGATGACTAAGTTTACACACTTTGCTAAGTATAAACAATTACCGTTTCATGGAAAACTGTTTTGACCTGAAACCATTTCACAAATTCAATTAACTTATTTTGAATATCTTGTCATCTTGCACTTCATGATGAGAAATACAATTTCAATAAGTAAAAATACAACTTTTAGTTACTTAAACTTATAGTTAAAAGTCTGCTGTATGCATTAACATATTTTTAATTATATTACAATAGTAATAAAATAATTGGCCTATCCGTCGTCGTGATACCAGCCGTAAATTTCTTAAATAAATAAAATGTCTTAGCTAAAAGTTGTACTTTACCGTTATAATTATTTCTTAATATTTTCTTACAAATTCGGAGAAATAGCCCTTAAGGAAAACCTTGCATGAAAATATTTGTAAAAAAAAATAATAAACAAAGCTATCGCCACATTGAACAAACAGTAAATTATTAATCCCTTTAGAATAGAAAGATATGGTTTTATATTTTTTACATTATTTGTTCTACGGTTCCTTTCTGTGCTTTCTTTCAAATGCAAAATATTATGTGAAGAGTTGATCTCTATATTTTCATAAGGAGAAAATTTGTATGAAAAAGTTAAACAAAAGGCCATAAAAACGTTATAATATGTATATTTTACAGGGCTGTAAATATTAGCATTTATTGATTTTACCCAGAAAAATTGCCTAGACAAACGGACAAACAGACAAACATAGGGACAACAAATTAATCCTAAAAGACTTTTGTTTTTTCATTTTGCGTAAAGGGACCTGCACATTTCAAACTATGATACAAATAAATTTCTATATTTTAAACACTTGACGATTTATCCCAAGGGTAAACAGGTGTCCCAAAAGTCAACGCTTTCCCTAGGAAGGCTGGTAGGCCAGCTCATGACTGACCAGAATATCAAATTATGACCTCAGCAAAAAGTAGATAGTCTTCGAGTTGATGGTACTTTTATAAATTCGAATAGATTTTTGAGAGTCAAAGCTAACCAGTTCTAAATTCTAAGAATAAAATTTTTGTTGCGCAACTCTGAATAGTCATGCTATTGATAAAGTCAAAAATAAACCTTGAAATGCTGTTACATCAGGAAGAAAAATAAAAACCCAATTTATGAGCAATTTTTTGTAATTAGGTTAGTTCGATACCACACCCTGAAAAAAAAATGTCCTATGTTAGTTTTGCAAATTGTCTTAAATAATCTGGCAATTTCTGTGTATTACTTTTGAAAAAAAAATTATTGCTATTTTACTACCAAAGGAGCTGCGTATTTTTTTAAATAATTAGAATTTAGAATGAAAGAGTGGCGGGCAGTAAAAATATTTGACGTTCATTAGAAATGCCATTTAACACGCGTTAGAGTGAGATAAATAGTGACGCTATTTAAAATGGGTTGGAATGAGATAGTAACGCAGTTAAACGTGGTTGAATGAGAGAGGCATAATTGATATAGGCTACAGTGAGATAGATAGTGACGTGGTGCATGCCTTCTGAGAATATTTGTTAGTTTCCACTTCTTTTAATAACAACTTTAGTAAAAATTTTTTGTAAAGAAAATTTTGGTCCAATTTATTTTCCCGCAAGTGTAAAACCAGCTCAACGGGCGAAAAATATTTAAAGAATGGGTAATGGTGACAATTAACCGTCACAATATTATTAGGTATCTCTAAAGGAGTGTCTGAAATGTTCCGAGGGTCAACTGATAAATCAAACACTCAAAAAACCACTTTTAGCCGACCATAATAAATTTACGTCCCGACGTGATAGCAAGTAGGATCAATGCCGTGTGACGATGATCGAAATACACTAATAAATTAGATAAAATAAAATACGTATTACTTTTGACCCTGCCTCGTCCACTCTATTCATATTTTTGCTATGGTGACGCGAGCTTAGAGACCGGGACGAATTTCCCCCCGCGCGCTATCGTAAAATAGAATAAGCCACGCCCGGAACTGGTTTTTGTTTTGGCTATGTCATACTCTTAACTAACTTCAATCTTTGAATCATAGTTTAATAATTAACTCTTTTCCCGGATACCCTATTTTCGAAATTTCCGCCAGCCGGCTGTTACTTTTCATAGATCGCCCACAATGCAAACACTCTGAAGCATGGGCGATGATTGATAGCACAGCATGGCGTCATTAATGATGTCATCTATTCATTGTATGTCGTTCCAAGTATGGAGCAGATAGCGTCAGCATCAACACTTTGTGATTATTATTGTTTCTGTGTATTTCCTTTTTTGTATTCTTTTTTAAATTTTAGCAATTTATAAATATGGATTAATTTATCTGAAATAAATGAATATTATTATTATTATTAATATTATTGTATGGCTATCGTTATTGCGCTAACACTGACTCGGAATAGTCGGAATGACCACTGACGGCTGACGCGATAAAATATCGATTATATCGTCATTCGGAACGCGCTGTAGCCAGTGCGAAAAATTTTTAGATATTTGTTTGCTCAGGTAGATTGAATGTGAAAATAAATTTCAGAATGGAAGAAGTTGATTCTATTATTCTACATTTTCTGAAACAATTAGACATGTAAATTTATTTGATTAATAATACACAAATATTTCTACAGATTGTGCTTG
The DNA here is from genome assembly GCA_934047225.1 of Ypsolopha sequella. NCBI lineage: Eukaryota > Metazoa > Arthropoda > Insecta > Lepidoptera > Ypsolophidae > Ypsolopha > Ypsolopha sequella. Next base: position 13,941,492 of record OW203985.1, read on the forward strand.
TAGCTTTTGTGTATTAACATCACCCATTTTATTTCTAGAAACATACCTGAAGACGTCAAGGGTTTATGTGATTTACCTGTAGAAACTATTATACATTCAGCCTCAAAATGTCTTACAACAATCAACCCTGGACTGAAACTACCCCCAAGACTGCCACCTGGTATATCCCAAAGGATTGAAGTGGCCGCTCAGATTGCATCTGCATGCAAAGTAAAAAAAACCCTCCTTCATCGACGTATTGCTTACATCATAAGAAGTTCAATACAATCTTTTTACCTACAAATTATGTTTAACTTTCAGGATTTAGGCTACAAAAATAGTGTTGGATACCAAACATTTCTCTACTATAATGAGACAGAACTGCGCCAAGTGTTCATGTTCTTGATAGAACATCTACCAAGTGAAGGTACTCAGAGCACAACAGTGGTGTCACCTAGTAATAAGAGGTCCTTGCTTCTCCAACAAATTAGCCATAAAATTGCTGAAGAATTACACTCTATGTGGATACCGCCTTGCTGTAATTCAAATAATAAGAGAAGTATAGGGGATGGACCTACTTTGCCAGGTAATTATTGAAATAAGATTGATATGTTTTTAATGGGGTTAAGCCAGTAAAGAGGGTTGGACAGAAGCTTCAATGAGGAAGGCAGGCCCGTAGCTAGAATTCATTTTCAGAAAGACATAAAATCATCAAAATAATTATTTCGATGACACAAAATATTTAGAAATGCTTTAATACATAAATGTGTCTCATGTTTCATCCATTTTTAAATTAAATCGTGAACAGGTAGACATATCAACAATTTATTTTTTACCTTGGTATTTGTAGACAATAAAACAATTACTTCTTTTGAAAACCAAAGATTTCAGGGGGTGACACAACACCCAATCTCCCCGGCCTTCTACATAAGGGCCTGGTGGAAAGGGATAAAGATATCTATGTAAATGACAAAATGTATTTTGTGCAATAGCAGTGTGATTAATACAAAATTATCTTGTTATAAATTCATGATTATTCATCAAACTCATTTTAAAGAGTTCTGTAGAACTTTACAAACAAACAAATGCAAATTAAGCAATCACTCTCCTCTCCTTTATTTTAACAGATAACTTACAAATTAGATCTAGGCCAATAAACATGTCACATCTTAATGAAGAAGAACTAATCCAACAGCTGTTGAAAATCAAATCTAATGAACAGGAGAGAATAATAAAGCCACACACTGAAATCTGTGGTGGTGAACTGGAACACAAGAAGGACATAAATAAAAGCCTAAAGGAACTGAAGGAAATGACAATACTTTTGAGGCAGAAGCTAAATGTGTTGGAAAGTGAAAGAAATGTTATGGATGTTGAATTCCAACAGGTTGGTGAATTCCAATTTTAATCACTGAAGATGTATACGAGACGTTAGTGATATTCAAATTAGGTACCTATTTAAAAACTTGCAAATTTTACAATTTCAGATAAAAAAATCATATGAAAAGGCAGAAGCAGAATTAAAAAATGTGAAGAACATTGTAACCAGCATTGGATTAGAAAATATAACTGATGGTTCAGATAATAATATCTTAGAGAAAGTCCAGCACAACATTGAAGACCTGCACATTAAAAGTGAACAGCTAACATCAAAGAATTTAGAACTCAAATTGGAAATTGATAAGCTCAGAAATAATCATTCCCTAGCTGAAGTATGCATCGCACAACATATATTATTGTAAGTTCCTTGTTGCTAACTGAATATATTTGTATTTTTGTATATTTTACAGTCTGAAAGAAGCCAGTGCAGAAGGACCCTCGTGTCTTTAAAAGATGCAGCAAAGGTCTTGAAAGAAGAATACAACAGTAAGGAACAAATGAGAGATCAACTAAAAAGAAACTATGAAAAGTTGAGAGGGGGCAATAAGAGGTAAGAAATTATCTCTATCAAAATTTTATATTCATATAATTCTTTTAAATACCATAATATAATTTTCAGATCAATCTATACAAAACGGATCCTGGAAATTATTGGAAATGTTGATAAACAGAATTTAGAAATCAAGAAGATATTAGAGGATACAAGACAGTTGCAAAAAGAAATCAACACTTTGGAAGGTCAACTAGATCGATGCTTCTCTATTGCAGATGAAACACTTTTTGGGGTTAGTAAGACTGAGAAAGACGTTTTGGTTTTGGTCACAAACATCTTTCACTAATGTTTTTTTATCTATATAATCAGATTTCGGATTTGTTGACCAATAAGTTACCATTGAATGGAACTATAATTAGGGTTCTGTAGTACCTAAAAGGTACAAAAGGAACCTCATGGTGAGACTCCATTGTCCGTCCGTCCGTTTTTACTTTAGCAACATTAAAGATAAAGCCATGAAATTTGGCACAAAACGGTGCAAAACGGTTGAAATTGTTCAAAATATATCCAAAACAAAAGTGAGAAAAATAAAAATATTACCCTAAAAACACAATATGGGTATCAAATTGTAGATATTAAAAAGCTGATTGTAAAAATATATCCTTTTACTATATTTACTGCCACTGGTTTCGAGAAATATAAAAAAAAAAAAACAAAAATATGTAAGTAGCCCCCCCCTTATCTCCTAAACTAGTAAACCGAAAAAAATTACAATTATAGATCATAACTGGCCAATTATAGGAAATATAAAAAAAACTAAAATAAATTAAAAAAATATTTTATAAAAATACAATATGGATATCAAATTGTAGGTATTAAAAAGCTAATTGTAAAAATATATACTTTTACTATATTTACTGGCAATGGTTTCGAGAAATCTTTAAAAAAAAAAATATATGTTTGTCCCCCCCCCTTTATCTCCAAAACTGGTGGACCAAAAAATATGAAAAAAATCATGGTAATATGTGTTTACGTAAAGATTACAGGAAAAATAAAGCGGTTGAGAAATTCACGAAAAAAAATTACAAAATTAAATTTATCATCCACAATACGGAACCCTAGGTACGAGAGTCTGACTCGCACTTGGCCGTTTTTTTTTATTACGGTGCTTTACCCTGCGCCATGGTGTTTTGTCAAAAAATAAAAATAAACTACAATAATTATTGGTGTTTGGTTAAAAGAGATTCGTTTTTTTTTTTGTATGAAAAATATTGGTCACAAACTCACAAGTAGCCAAAACCCATAATAAAAATGTGTTTCAGGATGCTAAGAAAGATGATCAAGCAAAGAAAGCCTACAAACTTTTGGCTTTGCTCCATTCAGAATGCAATACAATAGTTTCTCTTGTAAATGACACTGGCTCATTAGCTAGAGAGATAGTGGATCTGGAAGACAACATCAAAGCTGAACAAACAAAGAGAACTGAAGACACACTTGAGAAGATAAGACTAGATATTACTAAAATGCAAGAGGAATCAAAAATGTATTGAGTTAGGTACCAAATAATATTCTCAAGTTGAGATAAAAAAGTAACAACAAGTTGCTTCAAAATAAGAATAAACAGTTCACAGACTTAGGTAAGGTTATTGCGGTTACTTTACTGCAAAGCAAATACACTAAGAATAAAACAGGAATACCAACATAACGCGATATGTATGTAAAACCAGTCCACAGAGTGCTTACTTAACGATGTTAAGGCGATATGTAAGTTTTAGCGTCCCTGTTACTCCATATGCGAAAAAATCCTCAGTGCGAGAGGGACGGATTCGTGGAAAAGTAGCAAAAAGTAGGTTTTTTATTAATATAAAATGTACTAAAGTTGCTATCAAAATTTCGTTTAACCAGGTCCTATACCGTTAAAACCCATCTAATAAAATATAGCTGCAGTCTATATGTCATTCTAAATTGTTAAACCAGGAGAACTGGTGTCGAAAAGGACCTCATTTCTATCAAGCCGAATTTCTCCAATCGCTTTTCTGTTTTAACAGATCCCTAGAAAAAGAATCCAAAAATAATATACCATTTTATCAAAATAATACATTATTTACTGAAGTAGATATGAAAGTCCTTAAAGTGTCGTTTTTTTTCCGTAGCGCCTTAATGCTATCCCCTAGGTGGCGCTAGTTTTTAATAAAACACTAAAACTAACTTTGCGCACGCTGTACACTACTGTACAGTCACAGAATCTATATACCATATTTTGAGCAGGTGTATTAAAAATATATCATTTAAGTCATCACTGTCAGTACCTCATTGGATTGGATGGGCTGGGCGCAACCTAGAGCGTTTTATACAGTCAGCAAAAATAACACTATTTTTTTGATAAGAAATCACGTCGATAAATAACAATCAATTACAACAATTTTATCCAAAAAAATCGATGCTGAATCGATTTTTTAGGGTTCCGTAGTACCTAAAAGGTACAAAATTAACCTTTATGGTGAAACTCCGTTGTCCGTCCTTCCATATGTCACACCCTCATAACTTTATCACCGTTAAAGATAAAGACATAAAATTTGGCACAAATATATAATTAATTTGCCCACATAACACGGTGTAAAAAAATTTAAATTGTTCAAAATATTTCCAATACAAAAAGGACGAAAAAGAATAAATAATCCTAAAAATACAATACAATCAAATTCATGATGATGAATATTTTTACGAAAAAGCTGCAACTTCTATGTTCTAAAGCGGCGTATACCCTCTGAAAAAAAAAATATATATATACTTTTTGGAATTAAGCTAAGGGAATTGTAAATTTTGAAGGCTTTCAGTTTAGTGTTAGTACTGTCAAAACTAAATTTTCTTTATTGCAAATTAGTTCGTAATTGTTTGATACAGAAGCTAAATTACTCTGAAAAATTTTCAGTTTTGACAGCACTAAAACTAAAATTAAAGCCTTCAGAATAGGTACTATTAAATTCCTAATTGTAAAAATATATATCCTAACAGGCCCCTTTATATGCCTGGATTTTTCTCAAGGTTCGTACAAAAGCTAAAAACTGAATGTGAAGTCAACAGCTTACTTTTTTCATACCTAAGTATTATCTAGCGACATCTAACTACAAGCCGCGTATTGTAAAAAGAATACGTCTGAAGTTAAGCAAAGAACCTGCGCACAACACGATTATCGGTCTCTTTGGCGGTAAGGGGTAGGGCGCGACGGAGGAAATGCGCGCCGCACGGCCCCGCTCCCTAAGCTATTGCATGTTTGTTTCCCGCGCATTTCGCTATTGGATTGGCTCGTCAGTTGACGTTTATTTGCCGTGCTGCGTCCAAGCATGCATTTTGCTCTCAAAGTACAATCGCACACAAAAGTTTATTCATTCTGATTGTGATAGTTTTACATAGAAAAGAAAGAAAGATGATTTATGACGTACCTATTGTGTTATATGAAGAAAGACGCTAGAAACACAAGTTTGAAACAGTGTATAAAACAAACCGCCGAGGCAACGAAGACTTCCTAATCTACTGTTATGCGACTCACTTCTAGACAATAGTAATAGACTGTTTCTAGACTGTAGTTTCCTACAACATTAACACCGATTCGGTGTAACACGTTTCAACTTAATTGGCAGGACTAAACTTAATTTAAGGGTTCTGTCTTCTTCTTTCTGTATCGAAAAGACAAGGACTTAGGTTAGTCCTGTCAAATAAGTTTTGTTGCGCCGAATCGATGCCATTATTTATCTACTCTTTATACCTCATTAGGTTGGATAATTAGGTATGCAATATCACCTGTCAGCTTGTAGTGTCCGCAAGCACTTTTACGCGCGACTGTATACATGCATAAATTCATCCCCGGCTAGATTCAGACGTATTCTTTTTACAATACGCGGCCTGTACGTTTCTATTCAGCCTAAAAAGCAAAATTCGATGAAACACCATCATAATAGCTGTCAGGATATCGTAAATATTGCCTTATTTTACGCAAAGTTAGCAAGTTTTATAATTTTTATCTATACTGGAAATAAAAAAGAGAGAAATACAAATGTCGTTCATGTAAAGAAGACCAAGTTTATACACTTAATAAACAGTTACCGTTTCATGGAAAACAGTTTTTACCTGAAACCATTTAACAAATTCGGCGCTTTTTAATTATCTCGCCATCATGCATCTTTTGATGAGAGATGAGTCGGAGTGCGGTGTGGAGGAGAAGGGAAACATACATAAAGATGTGTGCAAAGTTACATTGAGATCAAAACCATCAGTACGTCACAAACACCTAAAGCATTTATATGGCACCTTAGTCCTTAGTTACATTCACTGGCACTGATTTAAAAAAATCTTCGAAAGACCACAAAAAAATGTATATATATCCCCTTATCTCCGAAACTGGTGGACCGAAAAATTAAAAAAAAGCATGGCAGGTAATGTGTGCTTACGTAAAGATTACAGAAGAAATGAGGTTGAGAAATTCACGAAAACAAAATAAAATAAATTTTTCATCCACCCGACTCGCACTTGACCGGTTTTTTTCAAATAAGCCTATCTTTGATAAAATCAGGTTGACTCGCGTTAGTTTAGTTTAGAACCATAGACTTAGTATATCCTTAGTCTATGTTTAGAACCAACATAAGACGTGCAAACCTTTTTTAAGCACCTTTTGATTTTGATACGCTCTATCGAACATAATAGGGCCTACTTGTTATTTATTCACATAATCTTTTTATCAGAAAAATTGTTGTTTTTTTGCTGACTATACAAAACGCTCCAGGTTTTCTTGATGTACTTTTTTCGAATTGGTCACATGCATCGAAATAATAAGAATTAATATATAATAATTTCTATTATTTCGATGGTCACATGTCATTACTCGTTGACATATAATTACCGACTGTGCACACTGCACCAACAGTCTATACTAGTACCTATAATAAAGTAACAGGTTCATGTAAAAGTTTTATTATTCTGTAAATTAAAACAATCTAAATGCCTATTTTAAATAAAGAATAAAGGAGAATTAAGCTATCTTCATATTTTTTTTTTTACAAGGTTACCTTATCCTAGTTCTGCCCCCTTATTATTTAACTGCAACAACTATTGCTTTCAAATGTATCGTGATTGGCTAGAAATGACTTCACACATAATTTTTAGACAATGACAATACATTTGAAAGCTATAGATGTGGAAGTTAAAACAATAGTGAATCCTGGTGTCTGCATTCAATGTGACATCTTACTTTCTCTTTGGAATTATTTCTGGAGGGATATAATTTTCATCAGTTTTGGATATTGTGCTTTTGCTAATGGTAGTTTTATCTTCAAGCTTTTCCTTTGCTTCAATTTGCAAATCAATTTGTTCTTCATTTTCAAAGAACCACAACTTTTGTTCCTCCTTCTTCATCTTCTCCTGTTTTTCTTGAATGAGCTGGATGCGCCTAGCTCTATCTAATCTTTTGATTTGATCATTCAGTTTTGATTCCCTTATCTCAGCCCATGACGTGAATGACTGGAAATAAAAAAGTTAATTTACACCAATTGTCTTATTAGATTAAGGGCCTGTTTCACCACTTCCAGATAAGTGCCTGATAGTTATATTATAACGCATACAAAATGTGTTCCATTTTTAAACTTATCTTCTGGATATCACTTATCTGGAAGTGGTGAAACAGGCCCTTAATATTAAAAGAGGACAATAATCTAAATAAAATATACCTGTTGTTGAGCAGATATATCTTGTTTTTGGGTTTTGTTGATTGCATTTTCTATTGATACTTTCAGAGCCTCTTCTAATGGCAATTCAACTGCACCAAGTTTACTTAGTAGAGACAAGCATTTCTCTAGTGTAGCTACTGTTTCTGGTTCCACCGACTCTCTACTACACTCCTTTTGCAACATATCTTTTACTTCTGCATAAACTTTAGAGGACTGGCTTTTAGCAATATGTTCACACAATGTTAATAATTTATTGTACTTTTTGTAGTACAACCAGCCAATCACTTGCAAATTGTTGCTGAGACTGTCACTGTGTTTCTCCGACATCCAGGCTAGAGTCTTTCCACACAACAGAAGTGGGTCTTTCAAATCAAAATGATCATCAAAATAGGGATTTCTCAAAAACTTTATTCTTATCTTGATCTCTTCTACCTTTTGTTTAGTTTTTTCTGGTTCGACAGGCTCTGGTGGCATATAACCCAACATAAATTTGTAACAAGCATACTGGGACAAAGCACAGGTTATTTCATTAGAATAGTCTTCTTGTAACATGACTATTGAAGCCACTGTTGCAGCTTGCTCATAGTTTTCAGATGTAACCAACTTGTCTAATAAAATATTAGCTGTGTATCCATCTAGAAATATTCCATAGGATAATGGATTCTTCAAGATATCTATTAGATCTTCAATGTTTCCATGATCTATAAAATTTCGAACAGTGGCATGATGAGTAGATTCTAAAGTGCTTCCAGTTTCAGCTGATAGTCTCAGCTTATGAAGTAAATCTTTGAGTTCATCTAGGTAACCAGAATCTTTAATTGCATTGGCAAAAATATCAACATCTGTAGCACTTATAACTCCTTTAGAAGTGTAGTTCTGGTCTAATACAGAATAGAAATCATTAAGATTAATTTTGTTTAAAATATTAGACGAACCCCGTAAATTCCAGGCTTCTGAGCAGCTGTAGGCGTTGGTCAAAAAAGGTCTTCGTTGTAACAACAAATGAAATTGTCTTTGCAAAGAAAGAATACGGGATGTTTGTAACATATTGTGTGTGACGAGATACTTCACCCAACCTTATAAAACTTTCTTATTACTTATCTGAGTTCCTCTTTTAGTAATCGCAAAATTTAAACATTCCTGCCTAATTTCCTAACCACAAATTGTACACACACTGTACAGGAGCCGTATTTTTGAATCGTTCGTATTCAATTCACGTGCGAAACTATATACCTGTCTCATCTTGCAAATGACAAGTTCTGATGTGCTACGTGAGATGGGTAAATACTTTCGCACGTAAATTGAAAACTAACAATTCAAAAATACGGCTCCAGCAGGGAATCGCTCTATGGACGGATATTCTATTTTTTTTTGTTTTACGGCTTTGGAAGTAAGTCCTTTCAGCCAATCTTTTTTAATTTGAGTTTTCAATTTCACTAATATTTAATATTTGTCATAGTCACTATTTCGATGTAGTCACTGCACTTTATTCACTTTTCCTTATAATTCTTTAACTGTATTCAAAAAGTATTTGTATACAGACTTAAAATATTTTGGATGGCTATTGTCATCTTTGCAAGTCTTTGTTATCCGTTGAACGGATATTCTAAATATCTAACTCAGTGTAGCCAACCCTATGTACAGTTTTAACTATAGTTTTACAGTTTTTTGGAAATCTTCTCAGTTTTTATTTTAGGCTTCCAAATCTACAGTTTTTTATTAAAGATCCTAGCGCTATCTATTTTATTCGCTGCATAGGTACTTTGCAAATGAAATCAGAAATTTAGAAATCAATGCGACGAATAGACATCAACAGAAATAAGCCCGATTCCAAAAAAAAAATCGTACTTACTTACTGAAAACCCTTAACCACTTACCACCGGTCTCTCAGACAACGTTGAAGTAATTTTTGTTAATATTTCGGCGTGAGCGCATCATTCACTTTCGTGCGTCCATATACCTTCCTCCCGCTCTCATAACAACCGCGCGAGCCGCCGCCGAGGTAAGGTCCTAAACATGGTCAGCGGTCTGTGAGACCGGTGGTAAGTGGTTACGTAATTTTTTTTTTACACTTTTTTGACACTCCAGCAGTTGCAGGTGGTCGCTCTGATAAGCTGGAAATACGTAAGACTTGCTCCACCTGTGACACAAAGCAAAAATGCAAGACACAGTACCTGTGTTTTGAATGAAAAGCCCCAATATGTCTCGAATGCTCAAACAAGCTGTGCATTCACTGTCGCGAAAAACGGTAAACCACAAGTTTGCAATTTCGTAAAAAAGAACAATAGTGGCCCAAAAATATTTTTCATGTGTTATTTGATTAGTAAACTTATATTAAAATATGATTTAGAGGTTCTATAATTTTTTATCTCAATTTCCAAATAGGTCGTTATTTTTTGTTAAAATTTAGAGTCCAACAAGAATTTTTTTTTTTTTTTCAAAGGGTTGATTTTATTTTGTGTTTTTTTTCTTTTAATAAATACTATATACTTTAGAAATCCCTATTTTATTCAAATTAACCCGTCATCTTTGAATATTAATCATAATTGAGCCATTTAATGCACGCGGTCCCTTAGACCGGTGGTAAGTGGTTACGGAAGCAAAACTAGTGGTAAGTGGCTAAGGGTTAAGAAGATTTACAAATTCAAAATGAGATTTAAGCTGAAAATGTTGTGAAAACCGAAAATAACAAACTCGTAATCAATCAGAAACAGATTTTTATATAAAATATATTTTTGTTTTGTTCATAGTCCTTCTCTATATGCTTTTGTTATTATTACTGTAAAAAAATGAAAAAATAAGTAAAGCTGTAGATTTCACGTTTTTTTAATTCATATTTACAGTTTTTTTTGAGCTTGTTTGCAGTTTTTCTCTAGGATAGGGTTGGAAACACTGATCTAACTTAACAATTTTTTTTTCTTGTTTTACGGCTCGGCCGGCTTTGGGTAGCCGGATAGGGTTTGATGATGCGTTACGTATTGAGCGTGATGCGCGTCAAAACTGAATCAATGCGATTTACTTATTACCAACATGACGAATGCAAACGCTGGTAGGTACCGCATCAAAATGCACAAACCGCTTCTGCTCATGAGCTGATGCGACTGAAGCAATATCTATTTGACAGCTGTCATTTTGTCTTAAATATTTTTCGGAAGAGTTTAGCAAGTTTTAATTCATGTCAAAAATATTGTAGCATTTAACACGCACGATGCAACTTTGCAATCGGTTGCAAAGAGTTATAGACGACCATTTCTCATGACCTTGACAAGCAATGAGCATCACAAATTAATTGCGATGCTGTCTGCATCGAATTCGTCCACAAGCCACAAACTTATCTGTTCCGGTAGCAAAGACAGTCACACAGTAAATATAGAAGCCATTTTAGTTTGGCCCACTGGAACAGATAAGTTTGTAGCTATGTATGATAATGTGGTACCGATTCGGTGAAGCACATCTTAACTTATTTGACAGGACTTAACTTAACTTAAGCGTTCTGTCTTTGTCTTTTCGATAAAGAAAGAAAAAGACAGGTCCCTTAAAATAAGGTTAGTCCTGTCAAATAAGTTAAGACGTGTTATGCCGAATCGATACCAATGACATATTATGTCATTTTGACAGATAAATAATGGTCATTTGTAACAAATCCATCGCCGCAACCCGGGGTTATAAATGCGACAATGTAGTTTGAGGTAGCGTTCCAATACGCCTGGGTAAATGTAAAATTTAAACTTTCAGAATAATTTTACATTTCTGACAAGGTTTATGGACTGTTCGTTTCCACTCGGGTGATTGTGGTACAGTGATAGTTAATTTTTACCTTCTCTACGGCGTTTAGGAACGCTACCTAGGTGTGAAAATGGAGCCACCTTTACGGCTGGGTTTGCCGAAGTTATATTACTATATGCCGTATTTAAAACCAGGTAAGTATAACTAGGTAATAGGTAGGTATTTATACTTACTTACCCTGCATTCCGAAATAGAATTACATCGCTAAAATCGATTACGAAAGTATGAAGAGTATGACATAGCCAAAACAAAAACCAGTTCCGGGCGTGGCTTATTCTATTTTACGATAGCGCGCGGGGGGAAATTCGTCCCGGTCTCTAAGCTCGCGTCACCATAGCAAAAATACGAATAGAGTGGACGAGGCAGGGTCAAAAGTAATACGTATTTTATTTTATCTAATTTATTAGTGTATTTCGATCATCGTCACACGGCATTGATCCTACTTGCTATCACGTCGGGACGTAAATTTATTATGGTCGGCTAAAAGTGGTTTTTTGAGTGTTTGATTTATCAGTTGACCCTCGGAACATTTCAGACACTCCTTTAGAGATACCTAATAATATTGTGACGGTTAATTGTCACCATTACCCATTCTTTAAATATTTTTCGCCCGTTGAGCTGGTTTTACACTTGCGGGAAAATAAATTGGACCAAAAATTTCTTTACAAAAAATTTTTACTAAAGTTGTTATTACAAAAAGTGGAAACTAACAAAATATTCTCAGAAGGAATGCACCACGTCACTATCTATCTCACTGTAGCCTATATCAATTATGCCTCTCTCATTCAACCACGTTTAACTGCGTTACTATCTCATTCCAACTCATTTTAAATAGCGTCACTATTTATCTCACTCTAACGCGTGTTAAATGGCATTTCTAATGAACGTCAAATATTTTTACTGCCCGCCACTCTTTCATTCTAAATTCTAATTATTTAAAAAAATACGCAGCTCCTTTGGTAGTAAAATAGCAATAACTTTTTTTTCAAAAGTAATACACAGATATTGCCAGATCATTTGAAAAACAATATTTGATGAGCCGTTATTTAAGACAATTTGCAAAACTAACATAGGACATTTTTTTCAGGGTGTGGTATCGAACTAACCTAATTACAAAAAATTGCTCATAAATTGGGTTTTTATTTTTCTTCCTGATGTAACAGCATTTCAAGGTTTATTTTTGACTTTATCAATAGCATGACTATTCAGAGTTGCGCAACAAAAATTTTATTCTTAGAATTTAGAACTGGTTAGCTTTGACTCTCAAAAATCTATTCGAATTTATAAAAGTACCATCAACTCGAAGACTATTTACTTTTTGCTGAGGTCATAATTTGATATTCTGGTCAGTCATGAGCTGGCCTACCAGCCGTCCAAGGGAAAGCGTTGACTTTTGGGACACCTGTTTACCCTTGGGATAAATCGCCAAGTGTTTAAAATATAGAAATTTATTTGTATCATAGTTTGAAATGTTCAGGTCCCTTTACGCAAAATGAAAAAACAACACTCATTTAGGATTAATTTGTTGTCCCTATGTTTGTCTGTTTGTCCGTTTGTCTAGGCAATTTTTCTGGGTAAAATCAATAAATGCTAATATTTACAGCCATAAATAATATTTAAAACCATATCTTTCTATTCTAAAGGGATTAATAATTTACTGTTTGTTCAATGTGGCGATAGCTTTGTTTATTTTTTTTTTCTTTGTTACAAAGATAACAAATATTTTCATACAAGGTTTTCCTTAAGGGCTATTTCTCCGAATTTGTAACAAAATATTAAGAAATAATTATAACGGTAAAGTACAACTTTTAGCTAAGACAATTTATTGTTAAAAGTTTGCTATATGCATAAACATATTTTCATGATATTATGGTATCTTCAAAATAATTGGGTTTTCCATAAGCGTGATATCAGATTATTTAAGAAATTTACGGCTGGTATCACGACGACGGATAAGCCAATTATTTTATTACTATTGTAATATAATTAAAAATATGTTAATGCATACAGCAGACTTTTAACTATAAGTTTTCTTAACTAAAAGTTGTATTTTTACTTATTGAAATTGTATTTCTCATCAAGAAGTGCAAGATGACAAGATATTCAAAATAAGTTAATTGAATTTGTGAAATGGTTTCAGGTCAAAACAGTTTTCCATGAAACGGTAATTATTTATACTTAGCAAAGTGTGTAAACTTAGTCATCTTAACATGAACGACGCCTGTATTTCTCGCTTTTTTATTTCCAGTATAGATAAAAGTATACAAACTTGTTAAACTTTGCGTAAAAACGAGGCAATATTGACGATATCCTGACAGCTATTATGATGGTGTTTTATCTAATTTTGCTTTTTTGGCTGTATAGAGACGTTGTTAGATGTCACTAGAATATACTCATGAAAAAAGATATGAAGAAAATAAGCTGTAGACTTCACATTCGGTTTATTCCTATTGTATGAATTTTAAGAAAAATACAGGGGTAAAGGGACCTCTTAAGGAAAACCTTGTATTAAACTATTTGTTATCTTAGTAAAAAATAATTCAAGGAAAAAAATAAACAAAGCTATCGCCACATTGAACAGTAGATAATTAATCCCTTTAGAATAGAACAACATGGTTTTCATATTTTTTACATTATTTGTTCAACAATTCCTTTCTGTGTTGACTTTTAAATGCAAAATATTATCTCAAGTGTTCATCCCTACATTTTCATAGTGAGAAAATTTGTATAAAAACGTAAAAAAAAAACGTAATATAAATAAAAACGTCAAAAGTATGTTTTTACAGCTCTATAGAGGGCCGTTTATATTGGTATTTATTAATTTTACCCAGAAAAAATTGTCTAGACAAACGGACAGACAGACAAACATAGGGATAACAAATTAATCCTAAAAGAGTTTCATTGTTTTCATTTTGCGTAACAGAACCTGAACATGTACCGACAGGATTATCTACGATCTAATAATTTTGCCATGCACTGTAAATATTTAAAAATAAATTTCTATATTTTAAATGCTTGGCGATTTATCCCAAGTAAGTGTACCTATATAATTTACAAAAAACTTCACTTTAAGTAAATTAATTTGGGTTTCAATAACGATCAAAAAATTATTCTTTTAGAGTAACATATATTATTTTCCCGCATAAAAGTATGAATTCATTCCAAATTCATTCAGTTTTGTTGTTATGACTATGGCACGATGTAGCTAAATCACTCATACGCATATTTTGTTGAGTTTTTAACGGCAGGAATATGATGCTCCTCGAAATATTACTTTATAAAATTAATTTCAATGTGTTTTGAAGTAGTTTTGGGAGATATTTATAGCTTGCAAAAAAGGGCACAAGTTCCACGTCTTACGGGCGCCAACGCTAGGCGTAGACTGACAATATCTTGCTGCCGCTGACTGCATCAGTGGATTTACGTATTTTTGGAAAAAGGGGGTGCTTTTTTTGACCCGAATAACGTGGTATTTGGAAAATGAATAGATATCATTCACACTAATTTTATTAAAAAAAAACCAACAAAATCGCGAAAGCGATACCTGAAACAAAATTGATAAGAAGTGTGCAATAGAGGGTTACAAAAAAATTCATTGACAGTACAAATATGAATCGATTAACGTGGTTTGTGGAAAATGAATACCTTAAAGTTCAACCAAAAACATGTATTTTTTTTATGGCTATACGTAACCTAATTATTGCAACAAAATGATCCGAAAGCTGACATTTTATTTCTGTTTGTATTTTCGTTCCCCTGAAGTGAATGGCTTATGATCCATTGTAATTCTATTTCGGACCGCAGGGTTAGAAAAGATCATTCCAGAAGAAATTGACATTAAAATTGTTCCGATTTGTTTTTATGCAAACGCGCGTCAATGCGCTTTGAAACTGATGCGCAGCCGTACTCTCAGAATACCTTATTCTGAGGCCGTACTAGTCCTAACTTAACCGTAGGTCATTAAACTAGAAAATTAAAAACCCCAACACATGATATTTTTTAGACGATAACGGTTTTATAGGAAATAAAAACGGTTTTTTATCTGTGAATTGACCTCATGTTTAACAGTATGCAGTAAAATTATAATGATTAAATTAGGTATAATAATGAAGTAGCACATATACTTTATCTAAAATTATAAAGTGGTCGCTTGTTATACAAATCTGCCGATGCTGCAGTCGACAAAATGTGACCTGTTTTGTTGTCATTTAAAAGAAATAACGGTGCAAAAATAAAAAGTCGACTAATTATTATAGTTCACTTTATATATAAGTGTACTTAGAACACTGCTGTTGGTAAACCGGAACCCGACCGCTGACATATTGCCCATGAATGAAATGTATGGCGTGACGTATGGCGCGCCATACATTTGGTTGGGGTGTAAAAAAGAGGACACTATGGGAAAAAAGACTTAGAAAATTCGCGCCCCCTTATCGACAATCCGAACTTACATTTTCATCGGCAATGGTATCGATTCGGCATAACACGTCTTAACTTATTTGACAGGACTAACCTTATTTTAAGCGTCCTGTCTTTTTCTTTCTTTATCGAAAAGACAAGGACAGAACGCTTAAATTTAGTTTAGTCCTGTCAAATAAGTTAAGAGGGCTCCCCTAGCTAAATGCAGATTCTTGCTTCTTTTTAGCAACTTTAAGCTCGTTTGTGAAAAGAAATTAAAATAAATAAAAAATACAGCACTTATCTCCAATATCTTGCCTTGAAGTTCCACAATGAAATTATTTTTTTACGTTATTAATGTCTTACGACATCTGCTTTCAAAAGAATGACTGTAGTTGAAGATTCCATGCATCTACATCTCAAATTGACGTCATTTATTTTCGAACAATACACTAATGGTTAGATAATTTAATAACTTAAATAATACACAAAAAAAAATATTGAAAATACCATTTTTTAATTTTTCTTTCAAATAACTACATCAATTGGTACGAATTCTAGAGCAAAAGTTGTGCGCGAGAGCGGCCGGCAGTGTGCCGCTGGCTGTTCGACGTGGAACCCGTGTCGTTTGTGCTCGCGCCAGCCGCTCTGCACCATTGACCATTTCTTTTAGTAAGTATTATGAATGGTATATCGTTGTAGTGGGTAGTGAAGACGAGAAGATTTATGTTATAGACATATTATAAAGTGCGAAAAGACGCTTTGTTTTGTTTTTAATTTGTTTTTCTTAAGGACATATTGATAGTGAATTTTGTGTGCGAAAAGACGCTTTCGTTTTGTTTAGTTTAGTTTTTACCTAAGTAAATTCTGGTCAATTTTGTTTATCATAGTGGTAGATAGATACTGACTGCACTACGAGTATTCCAGTAATAAAACCTGTGTTTGTGCAAAAATGCCGAAATACAAAACGGATAAGTTACATTAATTTTAATAAATTAATAATTTTTGATTAATTACAAAAAGGCGGGTTTCTCACAATCCTCCTGCGTGCAGGGCACTTAAGTGAGATTTGGCAATGAAACAATGAAAATATGGCTCGTCTCTTATAAGAGTATATGTACAAAGGTACCTTCATTTTTTTTTCCAGAATAGCTCTTGTTATTGTCATTAATCTCACGAAATTTCAGTTACCGGAAATCAATAGTTTTCCCAAAAAAAAATGTTCAAGTTTCGTAAAATAACCTCAAAAATTGTCTTAAGGTGCAATTTTAATTGATTTTATGACTTGATTTTTTTTTTTTGGTTTTGTTTCGAAACTGCTGTGAGTCACGCATTAAAATTGACGTAATTTAATTTTTTTTTTTTTTGTATTTTGCTAAAAATTGGCTCAAAGGACTAGTATAAAACCAATGCAGGCATTTTGTTTTCTTTGTGATTTCATTCAAAGTTTATAAAGTTTATGCATGTCTTTTATTTAGCTTACCTACCAAAAATAATAGGTTGCCTTTTTGTTGTATTGGTGCTGATTAGTGATTTAATAGAAAAAATAGGTCGAATCTGTTGCAAAACCAAATCAGAGCACCTGACTCCATGCAAAAAATAGGTTGAACATGTTCCAAAACCGAATCAGAGCACCCCGAATCTATACAGTCTTGTGGATACTACCCCTAGAGTGTATACAAAAAGCCGTAGGCGTGGAGGAAGGGCAGCCCTCGCCTGCCGTAACAAAGCATGGGTGACTGCTTTGTTACGCAAGGGCGAAGGGGCTGCACTTTCCGCAACGCCGAAGCAATTGCAGAAGTCATTTTGGGTCTATAAAGTTATAGAGACAAAAAAGTGAGGTTATGTTTTGTTTTTTTTTTCAAGAAACTAGTTTCATTACCCCCCCTCCCACTATACGTATACTTAATATTCGAGTTATTCCATCCTACCTAAAATAACCTAGATTTTTTTTATTTTGAAAAAAAATTATAAAAAAAAACTATTGATTTCCGGTACCCCCCCCTTGGGGGGAGGAATTATACCCCCCTTCCCCCTCCCCTCCCCCCCCCAAAACAAATACATAGGTACATATACTTATATAAGAGTCCTTCCGAAAATATACCATATTAAATAAAATAAGTTTTAATAAAATAGGTTACTAGATTATCTACCTGAAAATAGGTGAACATGATTAAGTCTAATATTTAATACTGCCGCCTCTGTCGCTTCAAATGCTTGTGTTGTACGACTGTAATGCCAGGCTACTGACCTAGACACTGACAGCGCGTCATTGTGGTTTTGCTGCGAACTTATAGATGTCGCTGTATCATTATTACGATGTTTTGTAGAGGTGTGGTGCGGTGCGGAGGTAGCGAATGCTCAAGGCCGTTGGCTCTCGGAGCCTTCTTAAGATGTGCTTCACCGAATCGGTACCAATATGTTTGCGGCCGGCTTGTAGTTGTAGTGTAGGTTCACAGTACAGTACTAGACTTTGGCAGACGCCACAGACGTTCTATGCAAACAGAAGATGTGAGACGTTGTAGAGATTTATACAGAAGTAGGCGAATGTGTCCATTCGGCGCGGCGTAACACGAGTTAACTTATTTGACAGGCCTAAGCTTATTTTAAGCGTCCTGTCTTTTTCTTTCTTTATCGAAAAGACAAGGACAGAACGCTTAAATTTAGTTTAGTCCTGTCAAATAAGTTAAGATGTGCTTCACCGAATCGGTACCAATATGTTTGCGGCCGGCTTGTAGTTGTAGTGTAGGTTCACAGTACAGTACTAGACTTTGGCAGACGCCACAGACGTTCTATGCAAACAGAAGATGTGAGACGTTGTAGAGATTTATACAGAAGTAGGCGAATGTGTCCATTCGGCGCGGCGTAACACGAGTTAACTTATTTGACAGGCCTAAGCTAATTTTAAGCGTCCTGTCTTTTTCTTTCTTTATCGAAAAGACAAGGACAGACAAACGCTTAAATTATGTTTAGTCCTGTCAAATAAGTTAAGATGTGCTACACCGAATCGACACAATAGATAAAATGTAAACTTACATAAAATAAAATAAATCGATATCACTTCAACATAAGTTTAAATAATTACATACAGAACAACTAATGATTACCTAAATATCATATTCAAAAACGAGAATTTAAACATCATCCACGAAATCAGCAGGGTTTTTACGGCCAAGTCTCTTGTGTTCCCTTTCAACGCCTTCGTACACCAAAATAGCAATAATTGCAGCTGAAACAATTAAAAGGAATATTTAAATTCTGGTAATGTAAGGCGATCAGAGAAGGCAAAGATAAATGGACAGAAAGAACAACACTATGGTACCCGAGAGAAGGAAAAAGAAAAAGAGGGAGACAAATAAGGAGATGGGAAGACGAGATAAGAGAAGTAGCAGAGATGGAGGTTCCTGGAAGAGGCTTATGTCAAGGACAATCTAGGAGAAGAAAACTAATAAAACAAACAATATTATTGTTAAAATCTTTAACCTAGAAATAAGCTATAAATTTTAAAAAAAGTAAGGTGATGTGCAATGGAAATTATGGCAATATCTTAGGCGTCACTAAAGCCTTCAAGCCATGCATGCTTTATAATTGTAATGAAAATGAAAATGAAAACTGTAAAATATAAACTTAACATGCTTGAGGATTATGAGATTATTGATCTGGGCTAAGGGGCTCAGCCAGCATTATGATTTTTTCAAAATTCCCATGCTAGCTTACGATCCGAAATACACTAAGTGACGGGCTTAGGTAATAATATGTAGATTTTGATTATCTGCAATTGATATTTATTAGGTACTAAAATTGCTACTATTTTCTCTAATATCTCGAAAAATATGCTTCCTTTATTGAGACAAATTATAAAATAGGTAGTTTTGCAGAATCATTAGAGGAAGAGAATGAACTTTAAGAAATTTTTCTTCTTACTTTGTGTGTATTTTATGGTAAGGTACTTTGTAAGCAGTTTTGGCACATTTATGTTGAATGTTATATGACGTGTCTAATGTTAAGGAGCTATACCGTGAAAATTGACACTTTTTGAAGTTATTTATCTGCTCTTTTAATGAAGTTCCAAGTAAAATTAATTAGTATAACAATTTTGGGACCTTTTACTACATTTTGGTCTATCAGAAACGCGATAGGAGGAATTTCATTCGATAGAAATAATTATTGAAATCAGGTCTAAATTTACACATTTTTTGATATTCTGACAAATTAGGATAGCATACAGACTCGAAAAATATTTATTTAGATGGGTTTTAACTACACCTAAATTACTGGTTATGGAATTTTTTGTAGCTATTTTAGTTAATTTTGCATTAACTTAAAACCGACTTTTTGACAATTTTCCCCGATTCCGTCCCTTTCGCACTGCGGGTCTTTCTGCCTGGAGTAACGGGGACCTTTGCTAGCACGGTATATCACCTTAAGTAAATTCACTCTTTAGAGTTTGAGTGTGCTTGTCCGGGCTACAGGTTAATGCTGTATATTATCTCCGGGTCGGACCAGCGGGCCTATTATGTAACTCTAGTTGCCTTCTGGACTGGGTGTCTATCATCAAAAACATAGATATACTATCGAATTCCGATTGTCTAAGGGTATGTTAGCACTTGAAGTGAGGACTCAGTTCGTAAATAGTTCAATACCCACTAAAAGCAATTTTCAAAGTTTAGTTTTTATCTATGTTTTTGACGATAGGCACCCTGTCCAGTTGGCAACCTAAGATACAGAATAGGGGGGCAGGTGGCGAGTGAGAGTCTGCCGTTACTAACAGCCTGTTACGTTAGTATCAGTTGTTATGGTGAAGCCGGAGTTAATTTTTTTAACTTCCAAGAACTTTTTAATATCCTTATGAAAATCAGAGCAAGAAAAAATCAGAAATCTTTAGCTTTATTGCATTTATCATCAAAATGCTGCTAAAATGTCAAAATGGCATAACTTCCCTTTAACACAGTGACAAACGTCAAAACGAAAGCACACTGCCCTAAAAAAATTGTATGGTTTCAGGGGCGCCCTGCTCTAAACGAAAATTTTTATTCAGAGACTTTAGGCCCGTGGGGTCCGGAAGCGCGACAACTTTTCAAGGAAATTTAGTCACGCCTTGTCGAATCCATGGGTGACCAGAGCATTAGTCTGGCCATCCAAAGAGGTAATGTCACCAGCATTCTGGGCACCCTACCCCGGGACAGCGGTCTCTATAGTGTTTTTTATTTATAAATTATTTTTAGTTTTTATTGGTTTTAAATATTATTTATGGTTTTAAAAATTTTAGTGTGTGTATTTTGATAAATTATTTGTGTTTTTATTGCATTGGATGAAAGGAAACAAATTTACGCCATCACTCTTCCCTTTGCCTCACCCTGCACTGTTGAATCCTTTCAAGCAGTGGGTTTTAATAGGTGTTTTAATGCCAGGTACCTGGTAGAACCGGCAAACATTATGCTGGGTACCCGTTACCCTGCAAAAACAGGATCTGGTCCATCTCTAATTTTAATACAACCTAACATTATTCTCAGGTACTTTAGGAACATCATTATTGAAAAAACATTATTGAAATTGTCGAATGAGGCTCTATTTTTTTACTATGTTATGTTACATTTAACTTGATTTATTCTTTGAAGGGGGCTCAGTTTTTGTAAACAGATTTCGACCAATACATTATACACCTTTTTCTATTAGACTAGGAGACACCTCTCTCCGCTGCGCTCTAACCTGTTTCATATGTAATGTTGAAACCTAACCTAACCTAGATTTTCAAAACAGATTTCAACCTATACATTACACATATTTATGTAAATATGTGTAAACAAGTACAGAGCACTTAACTGCCTAAAACGGAACATTAGATAATGAAATAGAAAATAAATTAAATACAAAAAATTGTACCTGGAAACCTATCAAAATTTTGTAATGAAAAATTTCACATTGAAGCTCTATAAATGGAGACCTTGATGCCAAAAAGATATGGGATTCCAAATCAACAGACCATTATTATATGACTAAGCCCATTTACATCAAACTCATGCCACCCCTCATGCAAAATTATTTGCCACCTCTTTCACCCATATCAAAAAGAAAAAAAATCATTCATTAGTCTGTTTGAAAACCGATTCAGTGAGACTCTGCAACAAAACCGAATCGGAGCACCCCAACTCTACACAATCTTTAACCGCTAGAGTGTATATAAAAAGCCGGAGCTGTTGCAGAAGTTTAACAATAAACCAATAAAAGTAATTTACCATCAAAATTTCTCAAAATAGGTGCATTATCTAACTTTTGTGATTTCAAATAAAACAATAGAAATAGGTAATTTAACACAAAAAAAGTATATCCTTATAATATTCAAAATTCCCGTATTATAAAGTTTAACCGTAGCATTATTTTGAGTTTTTCCCAACATATTCAAAGAAATTCCATGCCTTGGAAACTTAGGTTTCTTGGACTAAGGGATTATTTGAAACAAATGTGGGAGTACTTACGAGGAGCTACTCTGAATACACTCTCACGGAATCTGCGGAAGATATTCGGGATTCCATTTGTGATAGCCCCCGCATAGGCTCGCTGTTCATGCGGAGACAATTTATAAGAGATTATACCACGAAGTTTGGCAAGTTCTCCAAAGTGCTTTCCCATTTTTGCAAGAAAATGTTATGTAATCTGGTAGAAATGAAAATCTTGATCGTAAAACAAGGACTTGGCTTGGCGGGAACAAATATTGTACAGCCATGATATTACGCGACCCAATAATGTACAGCCAATAATACGCGACCCGAGTATACGATCCATGTACACGTAATATCGGGGTGTGCAATATTGGCTGTACATTATCACCCCGTACAATATCAGTACGAGCCGATAATACGCGACCCGATAATGCACACCCCGATATTACGTGTACATGGATCGTAAGCTCGGGTCGCGTAATATTGGCTGTACATTATCGGGTCGCGTATTATCGGCTCGTACCGATATTGTACAGGGTGATAATGTACAGCCAATATTACGAAGCCAATATGGCGGTCATTCAACATGTCAGAATTCTACCAGCCAATCAGCAGCATTCGATCATAGACTAAAACGGTGCCTCGTTCGTTTTAACCACTTGCACGAGTTTGCGTCATCGTGGGAGTGCTTGCTTTTAGACTTACTTTATTTGTTTGTTTGTTCTCAATTATTTCAGAAGAATGATTCAACAATGGTCCATGGTGCAGCAGAGTAACCTGAGGATGACGGTGCAGGACGCCAAGGTGTGTGTGGTTTTGGCGCGACGAGCTGTTGGACAAGATATCCACGAAATGTATTTGGTACATTATTACGAGTTCATTAAATGAGGTAATTTCTTTTCGCCGATGCTATGTAGTGCTTTTCTCAAAAAAATGTAAGGTAGTAATTTATTAAGTAAGTAGGCAGGTAAATCAAACACGCAAGCAAAGTTTTACTAATCTCTTTCACCAATGAATTTTATTGTACCATTTTGACACATAATAGTTATTGGGTTTTAGTTAATTACTTCTACTGATGTTGATGTCAATAATAAAGCCTATAGTAGTTAGGGTTTCTGCACTTAGTAGTGAGACCATTGTGCGTGGGCCCTCACTCAAGCCACCCCAGCTGCCCCCAGAACCTCACCAGCCTCTTTAGTTTCCTTAGGGTGGCCTCTAAACTTTCCGGTGTTCCGATTCTTTCTGATGCTGGTGATTTAATTGCATTCTAAGAGCGTATTTCTCACTGCCTCTTCTGTTTCCATGCAGGCCCTGCACAGGGGACTATCTGTAATACCAATTGTGTGGTAGTGTTTGTATAATGAACAGTGTCCTACCTATTAATATTCCTGTGATCTTTCTAAGGCTTCTCCTGTATAGCCTTAGGAGCCGTTTGGTTAGTCTTCTATCTAAAGCCTGTAGTGTCCCAACGAACCCCGAGTTGCGTGGGTGTGGATGACCTGTCCTGGCGCGTGTGGCTGCTGCGGCAGATGGCTCTCTAACAAAACTGACTAAACAATGTCATGTTTTTATATATAATAATATTTAAATAAAAGAAGAATAAGTCAAAAAAATATATATTAAATTATTTACAAGAAATAGCTGACTCGCTCTACTGCCAGTGATGATGATGATGCCGATATGCAGGTACTTAAAAATACATCAAGCAAATAAATACTTCTTTCATTCATTCACTTTAAATAAACGGGAGAACACACAGACCCAGACCCCAGATTAATATAATTGTTACCCAGAACAGAAAGTACTCTGTTTAGTCTCTTTATTTTCTGTACCTATTTAATCAGCAATAAATTACATGGTTCTTACAAAATAAACAAAAATGTTTTTCATCTCTCATGTGGAAAGTAGGTCATTGTTTTCCCGAAAAGTGCCAGTTTTCCTCCAAGGCAGAAAAGTAGACTTCAATATAAATTACTTTCCTCCCCAAAAATTGGAATATAACATATATGTACATTTTGTTTACTTTCTTCACAGTCAGGATGAAAAGCAGTGTTTGCAGAAGAAAACACAATTTCACCCACAAACTATAAATAAATATCTCATGAAATTGCTTGTTTTCCTCTCATGTATGACTGTCTACTATTCCAGGAGAAACTAGATAAATGCCTCACAGCATACAACTGGCAGACCTCAACAGTCACCTCCGTACCCAACCCCAACAACTCCATCAGCTCCAACAGCGAGGAATTTGAGCAGCAAGTATGGCAGCTGGTGTGGAGCCGGGGGACGCGCTGTGTGTCAGTCTGTACGAGCAGAGAGCCGCGCTAGTGAGTGAGCTGACCATGCAGGGAAGGGAGTTGTCAAGAAGCATCACTAATAACTAAGTAAGTTAGTTATAGAGCCATGTGGTGTCCGGCAGACCAGAATAGCACCAACCCTTTACATTTATGGGTGACGTATAATGCGACTAATGTCTGAGGCAGAACGCCGAGAGCCTCGTCAACCAGAGAATAGGCAGCATTGTGTTCTTTTAGTCTTCCATCACTGCAATCTCAAACCCGCCTGCCAAGCGTGGATATTACGGCTAATTCCTCCCATGGTAGCAGTGGCGTGCACAGAACTTTTTTCAGGAAAAGCAATCTGAAGGTCAAGTACGACAATAAAAAAAATATGAAAAATTTTTAATAACACTTTGAAAAAACAAAAGTTTGTATGACACAAGGGTAGGCACTGCCTTTCCTAGAGAGGAACATTTTCATACAAACTTTTTTTTTTCAAAGTGGTACTTGACCTTCAGATTGCTTTTCCGGAAAAAAGTTCTGTGCACGCCACTGGATGGTAGAGGGTTATGCCTAGCATGGGCTATTGATTTATTTATTTATTTACACATAGCATTACAGTTTATATAAACCTTATCGCTACACAGAGGCATATGTATATATTATTGCTTATAGTCTAGGATATCCAAATCATTCACTACGCTCACAAAACTTCAGGTATCCTCTTTTCAACGCGGCCATCCATCTGAAAATACATCCGTGTGTGTGGTGCAAAATCGACCAATGCATAGACCATTGCGGTCGCTCGTTGATGATAGTACATATGAATCTCCATACAAAATAATCACAGGAGTAACAAGTCATGATAAATTTGGCCCTGTGTTGGTAACTATTCTTTAGGCTGTTCCAAAATAATATTAAAAAAATTAAGATAAAACTTTCTATGAAAAATTAAATAATCAGGGCCAAAATGAAAAAAAAAATTGTAGGTCCTTTCTTTGAAAGGTGATCTATCAACGCACAGCTCGAACCACTGGATGGATCGGGATGAAATTTGGCATACAGATAGATATCATGATGTACGCATACGCTAAGAATTTTTGAAAATTCTACCCCTAAAGGGTGGCAAAGTTCGTATGGGAAAAGAGGAAGCATCGGACGGATCGATGTAATTTGACGATGTAGATGGATAGATGGAGGGCCGGAAAGTGACATGGGCTACTTTTTAACTCGTGCACGCAACATGTGTTATTTTGTAATCTGTGCGAAATTTCATCAAAATCCGTTTATACGTGATTGAGGCACAAATATACGAACTTTGATATTTATAATATTAGTAGGATAAACAACCGAGGGATATCAGGGATACCTCGCCTGATAAAGGTATGAAACTGTATAAAAGACGCCAGACTGGATGCGTGGCGTGGCGTGCGTGCGCAGTCTGCCATCTTTCATAGAGTTTCATACATTACAACCGGTGCGTTACAACAACAGACACAGAGACAAATTACAACGCAAACAAGCGTCCGGTGTGCGGCGCCTTTAAACCGCCCTGTACATTTCATGCTTCTTCAATTAATAAATATCTATTAATATTTATAAAATATACAGTTCAGATATTATAAATCTTCATTGTTTATACACAGAGACAAAGAACAATGAAAAAAATATATACATTATACAACAATGATTACAAACATTCCACCCAAATATTCATGGTCACAATATCTTCCCGTGGATGTCGTAAAACACCACTAAGGGAATGGGTCGATTGTTGTGCACCTGCTGTAAGCGATGGACTTGCGACCCATCTCAACTTTGCTAGTTTGGTTTTGGTGTGACATGGTACATCCTTTGTTTAAAATATGGTTATAATATTGACTTCATCTTCCAGAACTACCTCTCAGGCGAATCCTGCGAGCTCCTGGTCATCCGCTGTGAGAAGACACAATGAAATTACCACTAACAGTGGGATATTCCACACCGCCAGGAATGGGAACATTGCTGCGACCCAAGCGAAGCCCACTTATGCCATTGATGCCTAGGCTATTGTAAGTTATTTTACTCGAAAATTTTTGTGATGTGGTCATTGTATGGGCGTATATCGTGGTATGGTCAAAGGATCCATTCTTTCTGAAATGACCCTCAATATTTGTCAAAAGTGACGGAAACGCTTTGCCTACCCCGCAAGGGAATACAGGCGTGAGTTTATGATCCATTCAGACGTCATTCTACCTTATAGTATAGGTTCGGGATACCTTTTGAAATATAAAAGTCTAGTAGGTCTGGAATCTTTTTAGTATGTAGGCTCACCAGTAGATATTAAACCCGATTCTGTAGGCTTTAATTTTAGTTTTAGTGCTGTCAAAACTTGAAAAATTCCTAAGTAATTTAGCTTCCAATCCTAACACTTAAGGACTAGTTTGAAATGAAAAATATTTAGTTTTGACATCACTAAAACTAAAATTAAAGCCTTCGGAATCGGCTTTATAGTATTCAAATGCTTGGTCTCCACGCATTTATTCAATTAGCGTTATGCTGGCATTTTGTGATTTTTTATTGTGTTTTTGATTAGTACTGCTGTTCCTCCATGAGCTCTTCCATCAGGATAATTTGTAAGGTAGCATTTATAGCCCCCTTGTGGCAAAAGATCTTTGGCTAGTTATATGCGTCTCAGAAATGAGTAAATAAATTTTTACCTGTACTTGTAAATGTTTGGTCATGTTTACGTATATTTAAGTATTTTCTCCTTTCCATAGGTGCCTATTGGTAGACAGGAAGATGCACTACACACCAATAGCAGCAGCAAGGATTGCAAATGCTTACAGCTCACAGAGCTCATGTGGCATCCACTCCACTGACGGCGGAAGAGGCGGCTCATGAACGCAGGCTGACGGAAGGCGCCGGCGTTGGCGCTCCGCCCCGCCTCACAGCTCGCCACCAGCTCTCCGACTTGGAGTTGGGTCATGCGCGGAGAAACGCAATTATTCAAGATTATGGGCTAGTTAATAGGAATAGATAATAAAAAATTTGTTCAAAAACTAA
Organism: Ypsolopha sequella; assembly: GCA_934047225.1. Classification (NCBI taxonomy): domain Eukaryota; kingdom Metazoa; phylum Arthropoda; class Insecta; order Lepidoptera; family Ypsolophidae; genus Ypsolopha; species Ypsolopha sequella. The sequence continues at coordinate 13,969,012 of OW203985.1, forward strand.
AACCCGACCACTGTAATATCACGCTCTAAAAAATATTCTCATCAGAAATTGTTATGTACAAAAGAATCAATATTTATTGTCTATTAAATAAACATTTAAATGTTTTTAATAAATATTCATAGTGATGTTCAGAGGATAGCCGTGGTCTTATGCCACCTGCCCTAAAAAACAATACATTCTAACAGTAGTAAGCGATCATAAGCTTTAGGGCACAGTAGCATATTGACAACGACTGTCCTCTGAACATCACTATGAATATTTATTAAAAACATTTAAATGTATGTGTAAGTTGTTTATTTAATAGACGATAAATATTGATTCGTTTGTACAATAAATTTCTGATGAGAACATTTTCTTGTTTCTGTAGTCTGGTTTTAGTTGTTGGACTAATTTTGTATATAAATTATTTTGGGGGTATAACTTCGTGATAACGTTTAAGCAGAGCCACTTTATTGAAGTGAAGCGGGAAGGACTGGAGTGAAGCTTAATTTTATAGAAATTATTCCCAATTATCGGGTACAGGCAAGCAAAGCCGCAAGCAACAGCTAACAATATATATATTTTTGAAACGTGCGAATTAAGCCCTTTCATTTGATACCCAATACAATACGGCATAATTAAGACATATTTTATTTGTAGTTCATGACTTTATGCCCTCTAGAGGGCGCTATATTCAATTTAACCTTATTTGTCAAATTATGATAAGTACTTTAGAAGTTATGAGGGAACAGATGAACATTCATACATACATACCGGTCAAAATCATAACCCTCATTTTTGCTTCGCCGTAGTCTGGTAAAAATAAATAGAATGTTATTAAGTTAAGTTTTATTTATAATCTATTAAAAAGTCTTAAAAATAATCTTAAGTCTAGAATTGAATGTGTGCCCAGAAAAAGGGTCTAAGTATATGAAAAAAAAAACTTTTTTTCTATCATCTTCTGATCATAATGCGATATAGACCCTTTTTCCGTTAAAAACATCGTTTTAATTTTTTTTTTATTGAATAGACCCTTATTCCGGGCACACGTTCAATTGTTGTCGATCTTGTGGTTGGTAACAAAACTGAAAAAAAGAAAATTATTTTGATATACCTACTTATTAATTTTCTTAGAATATAATTTATAAGGTGAAAAAAAGACTACTTCGGGGGAAAATACAAACTAAGAAATACAAAAGGCACCGTCGTTCCTACTCTAATTACTTACTAGTTTTTTTCCTCCCTGCATAGCATAATTTTAGAGTAATATTGTTTAGAATTGCCTGCCGTGTCAGTCTGTCAATGCTTTCACATATTAATTTAAATGAATCTACCACTGTGGCCAAAACCTCGGCATTTTAAGAGCAGCCTCTACCCTCAGCAACATTTCGATTGATTCATCGAACTTGCTTCTGCTCATACAATAATATGTTGTTAAACTTGTGAATTTATGAAACACAGTTTAATTATACCAACATGATACAATAATCTCATCATTCTCGACCCACTGCTGGACCTCACTTCTATTGCACCAATCCTGTCGGTCCTGTGGCCGCCGCATGTAGTCAGATCCCGTCAAATTGACGATGTGGTCTGCCCACTGGCCTTGTTGCTCCACTCTGTCATCCCGTCTAGCCAAATGTCCCGTCCATCTCCACCTTACTTAGCATTACTTACATTGTGCTTGCTGTGGAGCTTGGTCATGTGTTGAGGTTTGTGTCCTTCGGCGCTTTGTTCTCCGACCATCCCGAGCCCGAATGACTCTGTTCTATTTTCAGACTTTTAGGTGAACGTGGCAGTGGCGAGTGGTGGAATTATGACTTTGGTAAGCCGATACAAACATTGCTCACTATGGGAGCCTGCCCAATAGTGCCCAACGTGGCAACGTTGCAAGGTTAGCTAAAATGGACCGGCCTATTAATCTCCCAATTTAACATAGCGCTGCGCACCATGAGTTGAAATAATGTGTACGGAAGATTTGATTTTCGTTTTGCACCGGCGTTTTTTAGTAATTCTTAGTTAGAAGCACACGAAAATAATTGTACATTAAAATAATGAATGGTGGAATGGTTAGTTGTAGTTGCGAGGTATTTCTGAAAGGTTAGCCGGTGGGAATCGGCTTCTATGGAGCCTTCGCCATTGGAAGGTGGTAGAGCTGATGCCGTGCTCGACTGTGGAGGTACCACCATCTTACTTGGAGACCCCCATGAAGTAATTCGGGGGAGCGTAAGAGGACAGCTCACAGGCAAAAAACCAAGAGGCCCACCATGCCTGGGACCGTTGGATGGCGGTATGTCCATCCCTAATAGCCGGGCCTTATATGGAACAGACTGATGACGGGCAGCGGCGTCACTGGTGCGAGGGTTCCGATACCGCGCTCACCAACCCGCCTGCCCAGCGTGTGAGTATGGGCAATTCTTCCAGGATGACCGCCGGGAGTGGCAAATTCATGGAAAGGCTTATGTCCAGCAGTGGACGAACTAGGCTGATGGATGGATAGAGACTTAGACAAGAATGATAAACAAAAATTATTATATTTTGAATTATTTAATTTTATTAGGATGATGCCAATAAAACAGGGTGATTCACCATCATAATGATGATTAACAGCCAATAAAATGCGGCAGAATGTTATATAAAAATGAATCAAATAACCAATTTCCACCGATGCATAACACAAGATAAACAGCAATAAGTAAGTTAAGTCGGTAACAATTATACACACAAAACAAAATATATTAAAATAAAGTAAACAGGGTATAAAAGAAAACACTAGAACAATGACTGAAATAGCATGTTGCAGTAAAAATATATAATGTGTCCAAGATCAGTGAATCTACTGGTTCGTTGAGGAAACATCATATATTATATTCTCTCCAGCAACTGTGCTATTTGAGCCAATGTTCTAGTGTTTTCTGATACAGCAGCAGAAATACTGCTCAACGCTGCAGCCGCCTGCTCCTCTGCAGTCACCCTGCGCTCCTCAATTTGCAGGGCCCACCGGGGTGCCATGGGTTCAACTGTAAAAAAAAAACAATGTCATCAATACATACCTACATATTACATCTTTGGACTGACCAACTTCACTTTATCTGAATGTTAACAAAAACTAAGCAAATGTATAATAACTCACTCCTTGACTTCTCAGTGGTTGCGCCAGGAGCAGGGGCTCTAGTTGGCGGCACTGTTGCTGTGCTCGGTTAAACTGTAAATAAAAACAATGTTATTGATACATATCTACATGTACGTTTTATGTGTGGCCACATGTTACATCTTGGACTGGCTGACTTCACTTTATCAGAATATAAGCAAATGGATTAAAACTCACACTCCCATTGGAGGCTAGGGGCTCTAGGAGGTGGCGGCACTGCTGATGGGGTTGGCAAAGCCTCCACAGGTTCTGGCAGAGGCGGGCTCACAGGTTCCCCCAAGAACTCTGGCAGCTCGAGCGGTGGTGGTGTTGAGCATCCCACATGCAGTTAAACGACAAAATATTAGTTTTGTGACCAAGTAAATACAATAAAGACAATCACAACCATCAACATTTTGATAAAATATTAAAATACTGCCTTTTCCAATTAATCACATCTTTCCATTACGCGCTTGTTTTTGTGGTACCAACCCCCACAGCATTCAGTCGTGCCGCCAATGTTTCCCACTGAGACTTGGCTTGGTGCTTCGCATGTGGCCCACTGTTAGTTAATTCCCAACAGCCAAGTCTCGGTGGTCCTCTATAAATCCCACCAGCATCTACAGCTGCTAGTGGGAAGTTTGCTTGTGCGCTGGCATTCTGAAACATAGGTACGAGTATCATTTGAATCTTGATGCACTGCATTATGTTGAAAATTTTGATTTTCCCACATATTTCAATCAGTCAATCAATAAAAGCCGTTTCATCTGGCTTCCTTTAACGTGACTGCGCACATTAGTTCCGCCAATATCTTGTTTTATGAGATTATATAGAAGAAAAACACACAACGACTCGCTTGACGAGACTTCATCACGCTTTTTAATTTTCCTACTTTAGGAAAGGCTAGAGGCTTTTTAACCATACAGCCTTAACAACTTTGTCATATGCGTTTTGTTATCCACTTTTCATTTCTCATTTATCATGTTACGTTAAGATTTTGAAAATAAAACAGTATAATTTTAATATAAAAAGTGTCACTCTCATTTTATAAATGCTTGTTTCTATGTTTTGCCTCTTACTTAGCTTCCTTCAAAAAGTCTCAACGGAACACTACATTGAATAAACGAAACGCGGATTTTAGTTCATTCACGAAGCTGATGTTGATGAAAATTTTTACACAATATGCCATAATCAAATTGAGGCTTTTGCTATTTTCATCTACATCAAGTTGATGTTGATGAAAATGAGAATTACGCGGTAGACCTGGGGCTCTACCGCGTAATTCTCATTTGTATCAACTTCAAGCAAATGCATGCGAAATTCAACGCGTGCAAAAGAGATGGCATGTTAGGCGGGCGTCGTCGCACGCACGACAAATTTCAATCTCAAGTTGATGTTGATGAAAATGAGAATGAGCGTTTTTCTGGTTGTTTTTTTTTCTTAGTTCTTAGCTTTGCTCCAGATGGCGCTGTCTATGTCATGTCATGTCATGTCTATGTCAAAATGTGTTTGTAGCAATCAATGTCAAAGTGGTTATAAGTTTGTTTAGAATCTGTGCAAATTTTGTCCTTGATTCTGTTGCTAAAGATACGACAGTGCCATCTAGGAATCTTATTTAACACTAAATTTGACATAAGGAAAAACGCTCATTACGCGGTAGACCCACTGCTGTACACATAAAGCCAAGTTTAAATTTCCTTTTTTTTTTGCAAATATGAACTTTTTAGATTTGAACATTTGCATGTATTTGTAACGGTGTCGCGTATACCGAAAAATATAATATTATAATTGTGCTAAATATGTAACATACCACTTAGCATTTAAACTTATAGTTTACAAAAACAAAAAATATATATAAAAAACATGCATATTGCTTGAAGTCTCATTTTTTTTATTAATGAATTGGTTTACAGGCAAAGTTTTCCATAAAACATCCTATCAATTGACATATTGGCTGGTAAGAAATATGGCAGTATTTTTTTTATAAGGCAGGGAGCAATTTTTTCATCTTGAAGTCTACATATTTTTCTTACTGGCCAGTATTTTATATCTATCAACGCACTGACCTCTATCTAATTTGAGGTCAGTGAAGTACAACATTACAAAATATTACTGGTACGTAAGAATTTCCATTTCAGATTCTTTTCGTAAAGAAAAAATATTAAAAGCTGGTTTTAGCGCCCGAAATATCTTTCTATCACCCTCCATCATTTTCAAAACATAAAATTTATATTAAACTACCCAATGGTTAATTAAATGTTCTTCCTAGAAATTATAACCAATAAACTTGAAAATATTTCAAACGATAACAAACTTATAATATTTTGAATTGATTTCTCGTGAGAATCTGTTGACCTAGTAACCGATTTGCCGTTGCGATGACATAATGCCAAAACGGACTACATTGTAACTACTGTAAATAAGTATATTATGAAAATCAAAATCACAAAAATAATATGATCGGGAAAGCCGACCAGTTTTCATAACACGTATTGAGGTGAGCCGTTTTTATTTAAAATAAAATCAAGTGTGAGTTGAGTAAACATTAGACACGTCAAAATGATTTGACGACCCGGCAAATGTGCCAAATCTGCATATATTAGCCATAAATTCGAGAAAATTACAGGTTTACAATTATTAGTGGTTATGTTTTTATTTGAATATTAGATCAAAGTACCAAAAGTGAATTTAGGTTTTTGAGTTATTTTAAGAACCCGGTGCAGGACGACGCCAACTCCGATGCGAAGCGAGACGTATCGCGACAACAAAGCGCATATTTGGCTGGCTGATCTAAACAAGCGCCTCACGCTTTGCCCAACGCCGTTCGAACTGTGCTGAGTGAGACTCACCCTTTGCGTTGGGAATAATAATTATTTCCGATTACCTTAATTGTGCCTCGATTACTTGTTATTTTTTATACTGTTTTAATTAATTAGAGTATTGATGAATACTTCCAAGTGGTGTCGCGGGGTACGGTAGGGTCCCACGTGCAAAAAAAAGAAAAAAATAATATTTAATAAAATTTAAGAGAAGAAAGAAAATAAATCAGAATTTTTAAAAATCAGTGGTGTTCATTAAAACGTTCCCAAAGGTCAGGAACTGTCCTGGATCGTGGAGACGCTCGGAGACACGGTGGTGATGTCCGGCGTGTAGGCTCCGAACGCGTCGGCAGGGAAGACTGGAGAGTGCGTCCGGCGGTCAGGTGGAAGACCGAGGTGACTCTCGTCGTGTTTATAATTTATCACTATTTCCATTCGATGTTTTTCACGTCAATGGCTATTGTGAGACGGATTTGCATAAATCTGGCAGTATCAGAATTTCCATTCCAATGGAAAATGGAAATAATGAGACTCACCCCTTGTAATCGAAGTGAAAAGCAGAGTGTATAACTCTGGCATAAAACCCATTTTATGACCTTGTTGTACAATCTACTATTTTCTACTACCTTTATGAAAAAGTTCCATTTAATACTCGAAATTAGTTTTGAAAATCGAACTTTCCGGGCTCCGTTGCGGAATGACTATCAGGTCAGTTCGAAATATCGTATTGAAATTTCATTTATTGCAAAATTAGGTTCTTTTTGACGTTTGTCTTCATTTCATGTTAAATTATGTTGTTTTTGACGTCCTTAGTTTGTCTTTGAAATCGAAATTCCCTGCATTCTGATTCACGACATAATCGATTATATCGCGTCTGACACTCTTTTTTCGCAAAATGATACTGGCCACAAATTCGCCGGCCGAAGCCTAAAAAAAAAAGGTAAAAATCGTGCCGTGGTTTGCAGAGTCATTAAATACATTAAATTTGAAAGGAAAAATTAAATATTTAAATACATAAATCAGGTAGTAAAAAAGTATCGTTCGCAACGAGTAAAAATGGGTTTTCTTACCCTCGGAATGTAAGCTTTCGACGTTCACCTTTGGCTCACGTCGAAACTAGCTTCATTTCTCGGGTAAGAAAATCATATAAATTGTGCATAATGAAAACTTTTTTACAAACGTCTCTAATAAATAAATAAATCTCTAATAAAAAAATCAATTAAAGTACAATCTTCTGAACTAAATAATACTTTAAAACAACTTTTTCTGCTATAAAAGAACAGTTACACGAAATAGAAAGGCAAAGATAACTTAGTCCATACAGTCATGATTGAGGTTTTAATATCTTATATCTTATACCAATGAGGTTTTTATTATACGAAACAATACATTGCGGAAGGTTACGCTTCAACTTTTTTCGGCAATTTATTGTCTATGGCCGCGCGAGCTAGGGCGCATATTAGCAAGGGCGGTATTTTTTTTCATTCACCCATGGCCGAATAAAAAATGGCCTTTTCCTTAGAAGAATAAGGACTTATTCTAAGATCTGTTCCTTTGGTTTCCATTCCAAAACATAAGCTTACTACAATTTGAACAGTGACAACAGGATAGCATATAAAATGTTGTATGAGTGCTCATGAATAAGCACAAGAGTTTGTACGGCGACACTGATATTATTAAATATTTGGAACGCCCTGGCCCAAGGTGACGTCATATTACGTGGTTGCCATTTTATGTCATTATTTCATGATAAGGAAAAAAGGTTAAGGTAAGTTATTTCGTTTACAAAATAATTATATTATTTGTAACATTAATAAGTATTTTTTGTTGTTGAAATTAAACATAAACAAATGTAATTTTGATTTTTTGCTTATCTTTATGGTCAGATTTGCAAAAGTTGTGTAAAACGTTTGGGTAAAAATAAGCGCATAATACTGGCAATATCTAATGGCGTTTAGTCCATTTATTGTCATCCTTGCTGCACGAGAGTGAATTTAATAGTTTGTATTATATTCATTATATTCATATATATATATATTCATTCCACACAGAGATTCCCAAAGGTTGAAGCGAGTATCGAATTGCATACGAGCTAAATAATTAATGATAATCCTAGGAAGCAAGAAGTCGATCCGTAATTGTAAAAATCGCGCTGCAAAGGCGGAATAATTCGACTTTTTTTCTTTTCCCAAAAATTTATTGGTGGCTCAAGAGTGGCTTAACTTTTGTGGCCCAAAAGCCAGTATCAGAAATTGTAAGTCCTATTTACCCCATTTATCCAATATATTTGTATATTTACTTACATAGTTTTCTAAACAACGTCTCCAAGGATTTTTATTATTTTTAAATGTGTATTTTTTGGGTATCCATTATCCTAATGGGTATGTATGATTTGATAAAATCGATATAGTGTGAGTCTCCAATGCTACCTAGTATAATTTATTTCTACGAACATAGAAATTTCCATGAGAGGTTTTTTTTTTAGTATTAAAAAAAACCAAGAACTCTGTAGATGGCGTTGAACTGACTACGTTACTAGGTGCCAAAGCCAAAACGATTGGAAAAAAAACATTGCGTCACATCACTTCACATACGCTCGTTGGTTGACTGACATGTGTGCTGAGCATATGTGCGAATGCTTTGTTATAGTCCGTCCAGGTTTAAAATGTACGATGGCTTGTACTCATTGCGCTTTACGGCTTTCATCTTTAGGAAAAAGATGTATGCCTTCATTTTTACACGAATCCACAAGGCACAGACTTCTCTTCTTTTTCTCTTGGGACAGTTTCTTTCTGGCGTAGACTCATAAAAAGACTGCTAAATATGTTTTTCTTTTTCCTTGTTGTTATTATTTATTTATTTTCAAAATGTCATTGTGATGTGATGTGACAATGACATTAATTACTTTTTTATGTACGTTTCGTTTTACGATCTCAAAATTACATCCAAGTGAAATAATCAAAAAATTATGTGACGTTCCGTTCCTTGCAGTAACTTACCAAGTTCAGCGCCATCTATCCAGCGACTAGGGAAGAGTAAAAAAAAAGAAAAGAAAATCCCTCATTCCCGACTTTTAAAGTTTGAGAACCGTCCATAGCGTGTTGACGTCTTATATGGTCTAAGTATCGCGTCATTCCGAGCCACTGTGAGCCCAATAACGATGGCTCAACTATGGTCGCTATGACCACATTAACGACGCCATGCTGTGCTATCATCGCCCATGCTTCACAACACTGTGAGCGATCTATTAAATGTGACTGCTGGCCGGAGGCAAAAAATAGGTTATTCGGAGCATAAGAGTTTATTATTAAACCATGATTCAAAGATTGTAATAAGAAGAAGTCACCTTTGTATTCACGTATTATAAACAAATTTCTACAAATGCAAATTCTCAAAGAGTGTGAGAGGGGCAGATTCGTGGAGGAGTTGCAGTACTAAGTCGTTTTTTTTATAAATAAAAATTTACTTAGGTTGCTGTCAGAATTTCGTTTAACCAGGTCTTAGATACCGTTAAAACCCATCTAATAAAATGTTATTGCGGTCCACTATGTCATTCTAAATTGTCAAACCAGGAGGATTGGTGTCGAAAAAGACCTCATTTCAATAAATATTTCTATCGAGCTGAATTTCTCCAGTCGTCCGTAGAAAGGGATTTATACTATTTTATCAAAATGATACATTATTTACTGAATTAGATACGCAGGTTGTGAATGTGTCGGTTTTTTTCCCGTAGAGGTGCAAAAATATCAACATACATTACCTAATAATTGTTTAAATAGTTTGAAGAACGCCTAAAGAAAGTATTCTTACAGAAAATGTGTTTCCTGGTCCCATATTAGTAGACCTACTTGTTTATAATATATTATTATGCTGCGTGTAATGTGTTTCTACCATTCCTAAAGGCCGCAACACCTTCTCTGTACATTATGCGGTTACACGAAACAGAAAATCCCCAGCTGTTATTACACCACCCTAAATGGGTCACACAGACATTTTGTTTTATCTGTGATAGGTCACGATAAATATTGACCAACAGTAGGTCGGTGAACGACTGAGGTGAACAACAACTAATGTACTCTTTGGTTGTACTCATTTATGACAAGGCTGTATAGACCCAGTTTTCCTTGCTTTTCCGTAAAAGAGCACTTTACTCGACCGTCTAAACGAGGCTCAGACCATAAATACAGAACAATCTATTGACCAATAGGAGGCGAGATGTGTTAACCAATAGGAGTGATGTACATGTAATATCTGGCTGTACAATATCACCTTGTACCGATAATGTACGGCCAATAATTGGAAGCCAAATAATGCACGGACTGATATTACGTGTACATGTACATGAATTATTGGCTGTTCATTCCTTGGCTTCGTATTATTGGCCGTACATTATCAGCACGGACCGATATTACGACGCCAGATATTGTACAGCCATGGATTGTACGCCCCGTATTACGTGTACATAACATTGGCTTCGTAATATCAGGCCGTGTAATACGTGGCTGTACAATAACCGGACTCGGCTTGGCTAGTCAAAAATGTAACAGTGACATTTGTCGCGCTTGACAACCACGCATCGCCGCAGCAATGTACTGTGCAACGGGTTAAGGTGATGGATGTGTTTTAAGCTCAGAATAAGGAATACAAATAGAAGCCTGACTAAAATAAGAACTGGGCATTAGCCATTGTACTCATCTAACGTAAATTACTCCTGTGTACGAGTGAATGAAACGACGAACCGCACTTACTTTATATTTTTTCCTGGTGTGTCACTAGATTGAACCAAACAAATGTCAGATGGATGTAATTTGGATGTATTTTAAAAATTATAACACCATCAAATTAAATATGTCTCATCATTGTATCGTTGTGTTGTAATATCGTACGTTGCGTGCATCACATCTTAATTTGGTGGCATCGCAATGTCTATTGCATTTTGCGAAAGTTTACAGCTTCACCGAGAGAAATTAAATATTTTGGTGGTCTTCCTCTCAAAATTCGTGAAAGTGTGGTTTATTATTGTTTGTGTTGATTGTTTTTTTAACATTGTAATAAAATGTCTTGTGCGATTGAAGGCTGTAAATCGCATACAGGAAGAAAAGAAAACAACAATGAAGCAATATCATTTCATCGGTGAGTTCTGATAGTTTTTATGTTAATAAGTTGCAGGATCATACCTAAAACTCAGTAACAATAATAGTAGTTCTTGTAAATCATACTCGTGTTCAATTCTACACCGATATTTGCCTGTTTATATAGATTTTCTGCCGACTACGAGAGGTTATGTTTTTTCGTATAGTGATGTACTAAAGTCCGTGTGGCAAACTATCGAACATTGGTTCCCGCGGCAGCCGTGCATAAAGGATAACAGATTAATGAGAGGTTTTCTTTTTGAGTATTAAAAAAAAACATAGTTTCCCAGAACTCTGTAGATGGTGTTGAACTGACTACGTTGCTAGGTGCCAAAGCCAAAACGATTGAAAAAAAAACATTGCGTCACGTCACGTCACGTCACATACGCTCGTTGGTTGATGACATGTGTGCTGAGCATATTATGTGCAAATGCTTTGTTATGGTCCGTCCAGGTTTAAAATGTACCATGGCTTGTACTCATTGCGCTTTACGACTTTCATTTTTGGAAAAAGATGTATGCCTCCATTTTTATACAAATCCACAAGGCACAGACTTCTCTTCTTTTTCTCTTGGGACATTTTCTTTCTGGCTTAGAAAACTCATAAAAAGACTGCTAATTATTTTTTTCTTTTTCCTTGTTGTTATTATTTATTTATTTTCAAAATGTCATTGTGATGTGATGTGACAATGACATTAATTACTTTTTTATGTACGTTTCGTTTTACGATCTCAAAATTACATCCAAGTGCAATAATCAAAAAATTATGTGACGTTCCGTTCCTTGCAGTAACTTACCAAGTTCAGCGCCATCTATCCAGCGACTAGGGAAGAGTAAAAAAAAAGAAAAGAAAATCCCTCATTGCAGCGCGAGTTAAAAGAAAAATAATGCCGAATAAATATCGCTATATTTTTTGTTACAGATTTCCAAAAAGGGAAGAATTAAAAAGTGAATGGCTTAGACGAATAATTTGACCAAATTGGGCAATTAAAAAAAGCGGTCATATTTGTTCGAAACACTTTACGTCGGATTCTTTTAGACCAAACGAAAATTTAAAATGGAGACTTTTAAAAGCAGATGCCTTACCAACGTTATATTTACCAGATACAGACACATTGGTAACCTTTAAATAATTATGTATAATTGCATTATCAATCTTGTTTGTAGGTACGTGCTTGTACTATACTATAGTATATTAACTCGATAATTTTTCAATTTTAGGCAACAGAACCAGTACCTATGGATGTCTGTGGTTTAGAAAAGTGCATACTTCTATGTTCGCAAATCGTTCTGAAAGGCCTGTTCGTTCACGTTACTGCCGTGATCGACTTCACGAAGAAATTCCGCAGATCAAGACATTTTCGTACTTAGTGGTTGACAATAAAAGTACTTTGACAGGGTAGTTCTATCGTGAAATGAATTTTGGGAATGCTTATTGACTTGAACTGCGCATAATTTGATTTCTTATTACAGGTTATTAGGTATTTTAATCGTTCATTATTTGTTATTAGTTTTTATTCAAGATAAGTTGATGTTTATTTGATAGAAATAAAAAAAAAATGAAATTACCTCTGTAGTAATTGCGCTGTCATCGCTCATCATTGACATAATATTATTATTACGAATCCTATAAGTCTATGATTATTATGATTTCTATTGTTGCGATTAATTCCTTCTTCCTTGATTGAACAAAGACGCGACATCAACGAACATCTATTTGATTGAGTTAAGAGGCGACTTAAAAAGTATCCACTTAAATAGTTTACGGTTGTATCTCTGATACAAGCTACAGCATTTTTTGTACTAGAAACAAGCACAATTTTGGACTTAACTTATGTACCTACCTGCCTACGATATAGTAATTTGTACTTAATAAAAAATATTATGCTAAACGAAAGATATCCTTTTATTAATTCCTTATTTACACAATATAACATGTGTCCCACTGGGGTAGACAGAGACCACTTTGCTATTAATTCTCTTGGCCTCCTTCCAAAGCAAGAGGATGTCACCAGAAAGGTCGGTGCCTCCTGCATTCTCTTTTTTTTCACACTTTGATACGATATGATCTGTGGTAAGGAGATTGGTCGCGGTTCATTTCGATTTGGTTTATTTATCGTAGTCAAAAATTTACATTGTTACATCACTAGCAAAGCAACGAACTAGTGACAACCTACCTAATTAAGAAAAAACTAATACATATCCATCTCTCTCTAACGCACTAAAATGTCGTAAGAAAATCAAGGATAGGTGTCTTTCTCCGCGTATTATTTTAGCCAGGTTTCTATTTGTATTCCTTATTCTGAGGTTTTAAGGAAACTACTATTTTTTATCTGTAAAAATGACAGATAACATATACGAATAAGATGCAGAGTATCGGAAATTATTTGCGATGCTCGATTATGCTTGTAAAAGTCATGCGAAATGATCGTTTGCTTAGAGCTGCGGGTCTACCGCGTAATTCTCATTTTCATCAACATCAACTTGAGATTGAAATTTGACGTGCGTGCGACGACGCCCGCCTAACATGCCATCTCTTTTGCACGCGTTGAATTTCGCATGCATTTGCTTGAAGTTGATACAAATGAGAATTACGCGGTAGAGCCCCTGGTCATTTGTAACTCTTTGCAACCTTCATCAATGCAGCGATGCAAGGTTGTTAAACGAAACAATTAAATTTAGGTTCCATTTCGAAACGTGTGACCGTGTTTACCTCAGACTCATGCCGGCGCCAGACACTTATTTGCACACTTCTTCGACGACTTTGTACACACATTTGGCGTACCTGCCACACATGCTTCGCAAACTCTTTTCTCCACAGTATGCTGCTAGACAACAAAGGAGATGGACGACGATTTCGTGGACGCAGTGTGCTTATATTATTTATGTGCATGTAATTATTTTTTACATCTACAACAAAATATATCGAAACGTCCGAGAAGAAGGCGTAAATGGATGTGTGTCCATTTTGAACGATCAAACACGTAGTTTCTCACACAACCGTTCCGTACAACAGCGCTCGCGCAACTGGTCTTTGCAAATAGTGTGGCAGGCTACGCACTTATTTGAACACATTCCTTTGATGTGCGCTAAAAAACCGATACCGCTCGGCAAAGTGCAAATCTGTGTACAAACTTTGGAACACATAGACAAAGTCTCGTGCCACACAGTGTGTCCACTCGAGTGTTCAAATAAGTGTACACATGTCTGGCGCCGGCATCAGACCAATGGGGATCCACACGCAAAGCTAATTACAAATGGCGCTAGCATAGGTCCGGCCAGTAATATTTATTGTTCTGTGGGACCGGCTATGTCAAATGTTGTTGACGTGTGTTTCCTTCTGTTTTTGTCCAATATTTCGCATTTTTTTACAACCTCTTATCACTTGTATTCCAATATGTTATATATTTGTTATTTTTATTATTTTATTCATTTTTAATGTGGGGTTTTCCGGGAATAAATGAACACCATTATTAAAGCAACTTGATACTGCACACAAAGGCATAATTCAAAGAAATTAATAGAAAATCACAAAAAACTACGCAAAAACCATGACAATGTACTGAAATGACAGATTTTCATGGTCGCATCGACGATACGCTATCTACAGGGATAATTTGGCAGTGTGGATCCCCATTGGTCTGAGGTGTTTACACTAAGGTAGCGTTCCAAAACCAAACCCCGATTACCGAGCAATGAGGGCTTTTCAGACAGCATTAAAAAAAAAAATAGTTCAGAGTGCGATCAATAGACGGCGCTGACGTATGCTCTCATGTCAAAAATATACAGTCTACTCTATGGTTCCTGATTCAGTGTTGCCAACTTAGGGAATTTGCACTAAAACTGGTGGTTTAGAAACCCATTTTAGCGGAGAAATATTGTTTTTAGTGGCTGGTTTTTTTTGTGGATTAGACTTAAGTTGGTGAAAAAAGACACTCTAGCACTAAAACATTTAAAGTTTAATTTAAGTTACATTATCCAAAGAATTAGGTAATTAATGCTGTTTCATTATTGATTTTTCCACATTCTCACGCTTATATGGAAAATAGTACTATATAATATTAAATATATTGAAATCTTTATTATAATACTTAAGGTTAGGTCTTGTCATAGAGTAGATTTTGTTGCGTCATACATTTTTGAAATTAGAGCATAAGTCAGCGCCATCTAGTTCATTTTGGTGAAACTTGATTAAGAGCTGTCATGAAAAGCCCTCATTCTAGTCGGATGAGCAATACGTTTTGGAATCGGTCATAAAGGAATAGTCTTCGAACTAAGTTTGGTGAGATTCGGAACGAACAGAGTAATATGTCAAGAGAAAAGTTTGGCGGGAAGACGAAAATGTTTAAAGGTTTTATAATTACAGAAAAATTTTACCGATATGTAATCAAATTTCAGACTCGTAGGAAATAACAAACAAATTCAAATAAAAATGTCGTTCTAGGCGAGAAAATAGGAATAGTTCTCATCTGTAGATTGAGATGTGTTCAAACATTTAACACTCTTCAGTTCATGTTTTGTAATTTTTGATATCCATGTAAACGTATAATAATTATATCACGTCAAGAATCATGCTTTTGACAGGAGCAAAATATTGGTCGTGTCAGTAAAAAAAGTTGCTCGGGTTTGATCGTTCCAAAACGATCTCATTTGTGGTCTTGGAACCAGCATTGAGCTACTTTTATCTGACAGATAATAATATCTCCTACTTCATCGGACAACCTACGGTGTTTCGGAACACTACCTAATTAATAAATCAATCAAATCATTTATTATCAGGCATCTGTGGACCATAGATTACAAACTAAAATATTTACGAATCTTCGCTTTGTACAATGGAGACCACATCAAGCTATACACTTGCAGTACGACATTAGCCCCTAAAGAGAAGAATATAAGATAGGTACAAAGTCCAATGTGTCTTACTTGATGCGGTCTCCTCTGTACTGTCTTGTTAGACTTGTCCGCGGAAGCGACGTAACACCACGCTCTGCAGCCAAAAGTTTTCCTGCATGACGAGGTGCAGATAGCAGTCCGGTACTCGCACCACGAACGCTAAAAAGTTGACGTTGCGGTGCGACTCTGGCAACTGCACCCTCGGTGGGTACCTTGTCTTTTGGCGCACGTACTCCGCGATGTCATCCGTCTTGGTGGTGTAGTGCAGGTGGGAGATGTACACAAATAATGTACAACAGGCAAGTTATTCATAAGACTCCATTCACGTGCTATAACGTATTATATATGAATATTTAATATTCCTTGTGTTCAAAGTCATGTGCTTGGTGAGGCCCAAACACCCTCTGTGAGCTCTCATCGTCATGCTCTGAAACTATTTAAACAGGTTAGGAACATATATACACTAAAGAATTTCACTTTCTGGGAGACAACTTGCATATACTTTGGGACCTTACTTAGCACTTGCTTGCTCTTACCACTACAAGAGCATCAATGCTTCAGTACTTTTAATAATATCACAACAATGTCCCTCGGACCTCTCATGACTCTTTAGCCTTAGACAAGCGTTGTAACATAGTATAGACCCTCGGGCTCTACACGTTCCGGCCAGAACTCTATGCATATGCTGGTCAAGTGACACCTGACCCAGCCCTCTAGGTACTTATGACTCTTACTCTATGCAATCAACCAAGCAACTAACTAGCTATCTTTCTTTGCTCTTAGACCTCTTTACTCAGTCAAGAATATCAGTAACTTGTCTACTTGTTGGTACTTTACTTGTATTACCTTATATTCAGGTTGACCCATTAATTTACCGATTTACCATTTTCAATGTTTCCAAGTTAGACGCATACCTGAAGAGTAGCATCTCTCACCATACATCATGGACCATTTCAGGACTTCGAGATCTTGTCTTTAAACTACAATCTCTACTGACTAAACAACTTCTACTCTTCACTATACTGTCTATATTGTTTTTTGGCATGAGAATACTTAGCTGGTGGGTTTCTTCCAGAATATATCGTCTAAATGCAGATCTGATCTTGTCAGAGTACAAAATAATTGAAGACACCACAAAAAAAACAATGAATTTGACGGGTTCCAAATTTGAGTTAAAATAAAGAATCTTTGGTTACTTTGAATAGTTTAAGTTCGTCCTCTTTGCTCAGTGTTGCTAGCTGTATACATATTCACAGACTTTCACGTTTTCTCGCGACAAGCAGGGTAGCGTATACAATTATCAACAAGTGCGATAGAGATGGCATTAGAACTCATGTCATGACCCTTAGTCCATGAACCCACTCTCGGACGAATGTGATGCTTCGTCCGAGAACCCACCCTTTTTTTGCAGTGTTTGTCAGACTCCGAAAGATAGCTAGGTCAATTGGGTAGTATCAAAAAAGAAAAGAAAACTACAAAATCACTAGCGCATACAATACGACGCAAAGATGAATGTCAATTTTGCCGATATTTGTCTAAAAACATTGTGAAATAACGTAGGTAGGTACCTAGTTATTTCTCTGAGTGACATACAAAAGAATACAGAGTTGCCAGAAAAACATTTTATGGCATTTTTAGTACAGGCAGCGCTGTTTATTGATCGTACGGTACCACTTTTTTTTATTTGTCTTTGAAAACCCCTCATAAACTCATTTATTCTCGGATTCACTCGTGACAATTTCTGAACGCTGCCGCTGTAGGGTAAAATTCACTTAAGTTAACTTAAGATAAAGTCATACATAAACTCATAATGGAATGAGTTTCGTACCTGGGTTGCAACTTATTCTAAGGTTGCAACCTTAGAGTATACATAAGTAAACTAGTTTACTTATACTTATATATACTTTGTACTTATTTATACTCTAAGATTGCAACACTTACCCGTTCAAAAATCAACTCGTGTCTCAATACATACTGTTCAAAAATGACAGTGTCATACAAATATAAAGGGATACGTGAGCAGGGTTCGTAACGTCTGTATTGGCTCTAAACGTCACTTGACATTTTTATTTGGAGTGTTGCTACACGACGAAATCCGGTCAAAAACTCAGCGTTTACAACCTGAGTGAAGAGTACATTATACATGAACCTGAGTGTCCCTATCCAGCATCGGGTTCTTTAATGAACGCACTTCTTCGGGGTGTGATATTCTGATAATCGCTCGTTTTGGAACGGAACCCAACTGTCTGTTAAATCTCAGAATAAGAATATTCTGTTATAATATATATAATCGGGTCTACCGCGATAAATTTTTACCTTTTTACGAAAAGGGGACACCCGACGTTTCGAGACAGTTGCATGTCTCGTGGTCTACGGGAAACTGGCAAGTATGGCGAGGCGCAGTGATGAGATGCAGGTGACGACCGAAGTATTTTCCTTGTACCCGCAAAAACACTTTAGTCTTTAAAATTAATTGTTATCTTATTCACGCACGGCACACAACGCTCACAGTATCCGGAGATGCACTAAGAGAAGAAACCCGCGATTAAAAAAAGAATATTCTGAGTGTTAAATAGTCAGTCCATGGATGTAATAGGTCCAAGAGTCAGTCTGTCTGTCACTGTGAGAGAAAGGTTAGAAAAAGGGCGCGAGTTGGTAATGGAGTCGTCTATTTTGTTTTATTGAAAACATATTGCATTTTGGGTGTTTTGATTAACAATAGTGATAGAATATACCTATGGTGTATTAAAATCCCCGTAGTCAGTGCGGTGCGTTGTTCAATGGAACAAAAGTGCGGGCTGTGCCTTTTCGTGTGTTTTGTCTAACCCAGTTGTATTTGCGTTGTAAGGCTATCATTATAGTGGAAACGACAGGACAGTGACTAAGACAGGACAGACCTTTCAGATGATCCTCAACAGAAGAGGACAGTGCATATAAGAAGATAATAACTACAACGTCAGACATGGCTGTATGGGCTAAGATCTCTTTGCCTTTCCACTTAGTGGGAAAATGAAGCAAAAAAAAAACTGGTTGGAAAAAAAGCGCGAAGATGTGATGGCGTCGTTTTTTTTTGTTTTATTGAAAAAATATAGCATTTTGGGTGTTTATTGTGAATTAAAATCGCCGTAACCTGTGTAGTGTGTTGTTCAATGGAACATAAGTGCGGGCTGTGCCTTTTCGCGGGTTTTTTCTAACCCTGTCGTATTTGCGTTATAAGGCTATCATTATAGCGGAAACGACAGGACAGTGACTTAGACAGGACAGACCTTTCAGATGATCCTGAACAGAAGAGGATAGTGCATATAAGAAGATAATAACTATAACGTCAGACATGGCTGTATGGGCTAAGATCTCTTTGCCTTTCCACTTAGTGGGAAAATGAAGCAAAAAAAAAAAAACTGTCACGAGTGTGATCAGTGATGTGATGTCATGTCAAACAAATGTCAATATCATGAAATTAATTTTATTGTCACGTCAACAGTGGTTCGGCGGCTGTTCTTCTTGTTGTGTTCGTGTGAATTTTGGGGAACAAATGTACGATTCCTAAAGTTAAATAAACTCATGCATTACATTGGCAATATAAGCAACATAAAAAGAAGGTAACCTAAGCTTCTTCAATATACTTAACTAAACAAAATCCACATTGCCCAGTTATAATCTCTTTGGGTTTGCTTTTGACACGAGCCTAGATTTGGATATAGGGTATTGAGAAATTATGTATGATTATGGTTTCTTGCACAATTTAATAACAGTGTTTGTAAATCCTTTAGAAAACGCTAAGATACATAACCTTTGTGGTATTTTTTTGTTTATGACAACCCAGAAATCCTTTAGCACAGAAGCGAGCCTTATCTACACTCTGACCCCCGATATTAAAGTGAATTTAAAAAATAAATGCAGTATAACTCCAAAACCTTATAATTTTCATATACCTATATATGTATGTAATCATAAATATGATTGGTTCATTTCCCAAATTTAGAAAAGTAATAAAAAATAATGTTTCGCAGCGGGATTGTGAAAAACCCACCACTTTCTAATTAATCCAAACAGAACACTTAAATTCAAAATTCACTCAATAGTTAAAAAGTGATTTTGACAAAATTCACAAATTGTTTTAAGAGTGGTTTCGCATCCGGATTAATTTACCAAAAAAAAAAAAAAAACACTTATAATGTTCAAAAGTCCCGTATCAAAAATTAAACCATAAGGGTTTATTATAAATTATAAGTAATGAAATATTTTTCATGTTAAGGATGTGTATAAAGTTTACCACAGTGACCAGTATATCTTACTATTATAAGAAGTTTATAAGTAAGCTTATATAAATAAAACATGCCCGCGTGCAAAAGAAGAATTTTGACAATATGTGAAATTGATTGTTAACATATTTTCAAAAGTGGTGGGTGTGGCTGTGAAAGGGTTAAAGGGTATTTATATAAAATAAAACTATTTATTTTAAGAACTTGGAAATTTGGATTTATATCCAAATAATACTTATAATAAGATTGACGACATGTTTGTGGGTAGAAAACTCGTCAGCTGATGCTGTGCCAGCTGACGGCTTTTCCAATTATTATTTTTGTCATGTCTTTGACTGCCCATATCTCTGTAACGGCTGGTGCTAAACCCAGCTTCATATATATAAAAGTTTTATTCCACATGCTTTGAACTTTACCTTTTTATGTCTCCTTGAACTTTATTTAATCTCTTTTTTATTATTTACTTAATTTTATATTCATTAGAATTTTCATCATTTTATGTAGTTAGAAGAAACAGATATCACCTCCAGTCACACACATCATAGCTTGCTTGTCAACTCTTCATAGTTTGTTCCTATGAACTCAAAGGCTGATGATAAGATTCTTGAAAATAACTATGAAGATGATACTCATGCAGAAACTACTGATTTAGAACTTGAAAACATCACACAGACACCAACTGAAGGCAAAATGGACCCAGATGCAAAGAAAACAGAACCATTTGCACCCCATAAACGTAAAACCCATGGTAAGGTGACAGACATATTATTAATTTATAATTAGTAGGTCGCCCCAAACTGTGAACACGCGTTTCGATCTTAACCGATTTGGCTCATGTTCGAACTTTGTCTCATTTAATCGCCTACCAAATTTCACGACGTTTCGATCAACTATAGTTGAGTTATCATCGGACAAACATTCATATATACATACATACATACAAATGCCGGATTGTTCAAATAGACTCTGAGAACTTTGTACGCTTCGCTCAAAATTTGAATCCTTCGCATTTCCATTATAAATGCGAAAGTGTGTTTGTTGGTTTGTCCTTATTTCACACAGCAACGGAACGATGTGATTTTTGCATAGAGATGGTTTATGGGCCTGGGAGTGACATGGGCTACTTTTTATTCAGGAAAATGCAAACGAAATCAGCGCGGGCGAAGCCACGGACAAAAGCTAGTTTATAAAAAAATAAGTATAAGTATGTCTAAATTTGAAGTCTTTGCATTCCAAAATTTTTAATTAAATTTTATTTCCTACTGTCAGAATGCTAAAGGAATCCTAATATACATTTTATTTCCTTCTGTGATTAGGATCTTATTCTCAATCTAAATAAGATGCCAGTATTTCTGATTTATGATGAGATAATGCTTTATATGTTTTCAGGCTATGTGAAATATGTGAGTCTTGTGATTCTCACTGTGCAAAATGCTGCTCTTGGTCTCAGCATGCGTTATGCAAGGACCAGAGATGTTGAAATGTTTTCATCACCAGCAGGTGAGTCTCATCTCTAAATTGTGTTGAAATTAGTTGCGGTGTTTAGAAATATGCATTTTAAAATGATATAACTAAACACTTAAGGCGACTAGCACTTTGAAATACGTGTTTTTTTTTGCAAATACTTTGTTTCTGCTACTTTCCGTGATTGTGAAAATTTTCAAAATATTGGAATTTTAATATTGAATTATTCCAACATGCCAATTTAAAAAAAAAACATAAATAAATATAATTAATTAAAGAAAAAACATTCAGATGGCACTCTTTTTATAAACCACATCTTTAGTTCTGCATTGTATCCCGTATTTAACGAGAAATAAGCGACAGAATTTATTTTTTTATTTTTTTTATGTTTAGGCGTAAAGCTTACTATAGATATAAAATGATCAATATGTAAAATCACCGGAGATGGCACTTTAGATTAAAGATCAAGGTATGTGTATGCAGAGTTTCAATTTCCCAAATCAACACTAATCAACAGGATGCGACGTATTCGACATTCAAAAATGTCGAAATTCACATTTTCACAAGGATAGCCTTAAGATATTGCTTAGTGATATTGCGTTTTAAAGCATTGTTATTGCAGATTTCTTTGAATTTGATAATTATTAGATCTTAAATTAAGCAGTAAGTTACCAAAAACATCGCAACTTCACGACTATGGAAAACAATAGTATTTTGTGCAACTATAACACAATTTGTGACATTGGGACATGACCGGTACATTATACTTATCTATGGACATGACTTTCGTAATATTTTTGCACGAGTTTTTTTATCACTTATCATATAGTCACGATGTGAATATTGAAATTATTGTTAATTACATATCAATATAAATTTCTAATTTCTAAATCTTTTTAATTCTACTTTCTATTAGAAAAAATATTTATTTATAATAAAAATATTTTAATAATGCATGTTTAGTTTTAGTTTTAGTTGTAATTATATAATGTTGTGCATGTAAATGTAAATTTCTTAACTTAAAATGTCATGTTATGATTAGGTTTATGATTGCCGATGTATCAAAATTTCAATTATATTTATTTTTTGTGGACCTTTACCCTGAGAGGCGGGTTTTTTTCTCAGTTCAGGGTAAATTTAATACTTACATTATTGATGCTGCATTTTTTATGAGGATAATAAATAATTTGTATTTGTATTTGAGTATCCCAATGTCTAATTATGTTCAGTTGCACACAATACTTTATCTACGACCATCAAAAATGTTTTCTTTTTATTTCTTTTTTCATGTGCGGTTCCCCACCGTCCACCCCAAAAAAAATATTTTATCGTATTTCTAATTCAATATTATATTTTTGGGTCTACATTATAAACAATATCAAAATTTCAGGTCTGTAACTCATTCCGTCTACTAGAAACTCGTGACATACTGACGGAGAGACGGACAGACAGAGACAGACTACATAGTGACATTAATAGAGCTCCGTTTTGTCCATTGGGTACGGAACTCTAAAAAGTCGTAAATACATATCAAATAAAACAGCCATTTATTGTAGTAGTTTTCTAATCTAGGGCCTAGAGTCTGATAAATTAATAAAACGTTCTCTTCGCCTCGCTGTCTGACTCTCCGGACGCCCCATGGAGAAGAAGAGAAGAATAAAGAAAATGTTCCCTATCAATTTATTTCACTTTGACTTGAGTTTAACTGGCGGCGCCGGCGCGGCGGCGGCCAACAGTTCTTCCAAAAATAAATTCGCACAATTTTCAACACGTTAAATTTGTAAATATTAGCCATTGAAGTCAATTAGCTTGGATTTTCGTGGAAGTTCCTAAATCAACACGGACCATTAGGGTGGCTCTAGGATCTTATTTGGCGGCTTATTTAGTGGGGCGGTACTTCTTATCTTATATGAACTACTTATTATCCACTCTTTTTCATGACTGTACACAACCTGCCAAGTTTCGCCAAGGTCGGCAATTCTTCTCATAGTGACAGTTGTCGAAGAATTCCAATTTGTACGAAACCCTTTATAATTTGGTCTGACTCGCACTTGGCCGGTTTTTCAAGGTGAATGTGAACGTTTTAAGTAACTAAATGTCCCCCTTTAAATATAGTCAGATGGATTTCAGAAGGACCATTTTTTCTTTATATTTCTTCGTGCTTGCTACTACATTTAAATGCTGCCAACACCCAATTGTGCCAAGTTTTTCGCAAACAACTTTATTCCACCGTGTTGAGATAGACAATAAAGCCGATTCTGAAGGCTTTAATTTTAGTTTTAGTGCTGTCAAAACTTAAATTTTGCCAAAGTAATTTAGCTTCTGTTCCTAAACTTTAAGAACTACTTCGCAATGAACAAAATTTAGTTTTGACAGCACTACAACTAAAATTAAATTTGGTGTAAAAATGTAGTAAATACATGATTCATCGGTGAAAAGTAACCTTAGTAAACCTTAGAAAAGTAAACCCAGGGGTTGTGGCAGACTGGGGGGTGGCACCTAATTTTTTTCCAGCTATTTAGATGCTCTCTTTCCGATGGCGCTTCATTTACCTTCCTAACAAATTGGGGCAATTTACTTTAAATTTAGCAATTTTGTTTTTTTATTTTTTTGTACTTGTACCAAGATATTGCTAAGCAACTCGGCGGCAGTGTACAGCCCCATGTGTAAACTTTCATTTAGAACACATTTTCATGAAATAACTGATAGGTGCACAATTTTACGGTCGGATCTTGACCTATTATTTCAATAGGAAGGAATTTACAATAGCTGTTAAAGAATTAAGGGCTGTAGTTGGGGGGGGGGGGGGGGGTTGCGGAAACCCCCCATTTTTAAGATGTATAATTTTTTTTTTTTTTATGTTGACCTATACATTAGACACCTTCTTTGTATGAGACTTAGGGGGACGCCTTACTCATAATAGTTTCATAACGTTGAAACCTAACCTAACCTAGTTTTTAGGGTTCGGTACCTAAAAGGTACAAAAATAACCTTGTGGTGAGACTCCGTTGTCCGTCCGTCCGTCCGTCCGTATGTCACAGCCTCATAACTTTAGCACCGTTAAAGATAAAGTCATGAAATTTGGCACAATAATAGTATTAATTTGCCCACGTATCACGGTGTAAAAAAAATATGATAATTTAAAATTGTACAAAATATTTCCAAAACAAAAGTGAGCAAAATAAAAAATATCCTAAAAATACAATATGAGTATCAAATTGTAAATTGCCGGTTTTTTTTATAAAATTTTATTCGGCTAGGTCTCTATTAATTGTATAATACAACAACATAGCATTAATCATTTAGCAAAACGTGAGAGAATTAACCCTGAGTAGCCAGTACAGCTTATGAATAAAGATGAACGGGGTCGGCCGTTGAAGGCCGGGTGAAGGATTATTTGATACAAATTTCAAATCTCACGAAGTCCGTTTGGTTATGGTTGTAGTAGTGACGTGTACAGATAAGCGTGTTTTAAGATAAGACCAACAAAACAAATGTTTCGTTTTTTTTATTTTTTTTTTCTTAAGTCTGGCGTTGTTGATGTTCTAGGCTGAGTTAGAGGCTTTCTTTTTTCTCACCCTTGTCTACACAGGGATTTTTTTACGTATTTTTGGTGGCCGGCCGGTTTTATTATCTTATGATATTTTTTATGACTCACAGAATTATTATTTATAATTATGAGTGAGAGGGTGTGCGTGTAGATGTCTGGTGTGTCCGTGTGCGCGGACAGATCTTTTTCGGAATAAAATACAAGTAGTTATTTTTTTGTGCGTCAGGGCAATGTATACGTGTTATTCTTACTTCTGAAAATAAAGTTAATTCTTTACATTTTTTAGATAAAGTTTATGAACGCAGCTCCGAGTGTGCAAGCTAGAGTTGCATAAAACAATGACGATAATTAAGAGGATGGCATACCCTAGCAACTTTTTTTATTACCCGTCCAGCACAATAAGTCTAATGGCAAAGAACTTATTTGCTTTTCATAGAGGCGATTATATGTTGGCTATTTGGCCTCTTTTTCTTGGACGCGTAATACTAGAGCGAAAATTGGTGTGTTTTTAGCTAATAC
The DNA here is from genome assembly GCA_934047225.1 of Ypsolopha sequella. Lineage (NCBI taxonomy): Eukaryota > Metazoa > Arthropoda > Insecta > Lepidoptera > Ypsolophidae > Ypsolopha > Ypsolopha sequella. The sequence goes on from OW203985.1 coordinate 13,994,762, forward strand.
TGAAATATTTTGTAGGGAAAAATTATTGGATTTAGGTAAAATCCCTTCATATTTCTATTGTCTATTTTATAAAAAAAATCAAGTCGATCTCTTAACCGCGTTTTTGAAACGAACGTTTGAAAACAAAAAAAAAGAGGGTGGAAGACATTTTTTTTTTGGCAAAAGTATAAATCTTAATACATTGTTTATCGGTGGAATCCGTAGATAAAAGATCGATAAATCAAATATATTTTCTTCAATATGAGGAGAGACCTACTAGTTTCTTCCAATGAACCCTTGAAAACCTGGTGTTGTTGATGTTCTAGCGTCAGGTGTCCGTTAATCGAATATTTTATTTTACAGCTGTACTGATGGCGGAGGTCGTAAAATTAGTTATATGCTTTTGTTTGGTAATGCAAGAATCTGGAAATGTCAAGAAAGGATTTCAAACAATGTATGCCGTTGTAATATTAAATATAAAGGACACTCTCCGAGTATGCGTGCCATCGTTCCTGTACATCATACAGAACAACTTATTGTATGTTTCCGCGTCTAATTTAGACGCCGCTACTTATCAGGTAATTTGGCATGTTATCTTCATTAAATATTAATATTAAACTAGATGTGCCCGCGGCTCCGGCCGCGTAGAAAATATAAAATACACGTCGTTATTAAATATTATTAAATAAAAAACAATAATTTTGTTTTAATTTAAATTTTCCATAAGACATTTAAGATTTTTAAATTTATTTTTTCTAAAATCACTCTTATTGACAATCCAATTATTTTAAAGCTGGCATAATATCATTTAAAATATGTTTTCAATGCATGTGCTCGTAAAGGCCCACTTTTTATGCATCATAACCGAACAGAAAGTCGATTATTTTGCCCTAGGGCTTTATTATTTTTTTTCAATGGTTGGCTAACCTGCAGCCTTTCTTGTGTACCATAAATGTCATACTTTTTTTTCCACTGTTTAACGGCTCTGGATACAGTCCTTTTGAGCCTATTACAATTTAAAGTTCACAAAATTATATTTGTTTTATTTCCTCACACTATGCATTGAAATATGCTACGCTCATGTTTTAAATCGTCCTCGTAATTTATTCCTTTGCGCCCTTGTAGCATAAACTACTATTAATCAATAGTGAACTATTGTTATACATTGCTAAAAGTTTTATTTTGGCCGTTATAATTATTTCTTAATGTTTTGTAACAAGTACGGAGAATCGATCCTTAATCCCTTTCTCTCAAAGTTTAAAAAGTGCTATAAGTAGGTATACTTACAAATATTTTACACCTAAATTCCGAGAAACTCATTGGTAGTCCGGGGTCTTACCGCTTCTATTTACTCTTCACACTCGGAAACACCAGTGTCAACGTCTTGGAGACATATACCTATAATATACTGGGTGTTAAGATGAAGTTGCGGAAGCCAGAAACTGGCGGTTTATTCATTTTAATTAATTTTACCATGGAACCAACCGTAGAAACGTGAAAAAAGAAGTCAGCTTTTCGATAGATAAGTTACATAGCTACCCGACCAAAATGTATCAAACCACGGATTTTTTTCTCGATTTCTCAATTTTTTTTCACGAAATATTTTATTCGTTGGACGGATACTATCGCCAGTTTCTGCTTCCGCAACTTCATCTTAACAACGTGCATATATTATGTAATGACGATATGTTATGTATGTTTGCTTTTATCGCAATTGCGGTTAAAGAACTAGGCCATCCTGTCGTCCATTATTTAATAACGATAAGGCTTTCTATGTATTAATAATGTTTGTGCATTTTCAGGTCACATATCAATTGAAGTTACTTACAACCGCATTTTTCGCGGTGGTTGTGTTGAAAAGATCGCTGAAGAAATGGCAGTGGGGAGCTTTGGGACTGTTGGCGGCAGGCGTGGCACTGGTGCAGTTATCTTCGAACTCTGAATCTGCTGAAGGCCCTAAAGATCAGTCAAGAGTACTGGGCTTTAGTGCCGCTTTGGCGGCTTGCTTTATATCTGGTTTCGCTGGTATCTACTTCGAGAAAGTTCTTAAAGAATCAGATATATCTGTAAGTTTTTTTAATTCAAAAAACTTGCTTTGTTTTTATCTTTTTACATCATTATCATATCACAAGTAGCCAGCCTGATTTTACATAAGCAAACAATCGGTCGCAATAGTTGCTAATAGTGACGTAAAAAACTAGATAAAATGTAAAGAGATAACGCTACACACTGTTTTGTTTCAGGTATGGATGAGGAATGTTCAGCTAAGTTTACTTTCCCTGCCTTTTGGAACCATCACTTACCTGATAAATGAAGGCTCCATGACACACTTGCTCAAAGGTTTTGACGGGTTTGTTTGGTACTTGGTGGTCCTTCAAGCGGCTGGTGGGCTGATCGTCGCTGTGGTCGTCAAGTACGCAGACAATATTCTCAAGGGTTTCGCTACGTCTGTTGCGATCGTCATATCATGCGTAGTGTCTATTTATTTATTTGACTTTCATCTGACAGTGCAGTTCGCCTTTGGCACTATGATGGTAATTGGTTCAATATTCTTGTATGGATACGTTCCTAAAAAAAAGCCGAACGAAAGAAATATGAGCGTATGATAAGCCTGTGCAACTGACAGTATTATGAATTTATGACTATGACTATGTATAGAATGCTGTATGTAAATAAGTATTAATATAAGACTTTTGTAAATAAGTACTTAGTTATTTAGGAAAACACAAGCCCGCAACTTTGTTTTTTTTTTTTTTAATATATACAACGTGTAACAGAAAGGTGTAAGCATATTTGAAGAGCTTATTCAGTCAATGGTATAGAACAACTTTTACTATGAAACAACACATGTATCTCGAAAAAAAAATCGACTGTTTCATAGAAAAATGCAATGCCGCTCGGCCGAAATGTATGGAAGGGCAGTTTTTTTTTGAGAGTTCAGGTTTGGGTCCATAGTAAAAGTTGTTCTATACCATGGTCTGAATAAGCTCTTCAAATATGGTTACACCTTTCTGTTACACATTGTATAATAGCCAACAAGTAAAAAAATATTTGAATCCAATATTGTAATTTTAATAATATTATGTTGAAATTAGACTCATTCTGAGCAGTGCCGAATTAAGACTATTTGGTGCCCAGCAATCCACGTCTATGGGCCCCCTATCCACTAGAAAATTAATATAGGTCTTTAAAACGAATTTATTACATCGAAATCGATCATTGCATACTTTTCTTAGAATATGTACGAAAGAGATAAGTGGAGTAGCTATTATAATAAAAATATGTACGAAAGAGATAAATGGAGTAGATATTATAATAAAAGTATGTACGAACGAGATAAGTAGATTAGCTATTATAATAAAAATCAAACGAAATTTGTGCAAATGCGATCCGGACTTTAAAAATATTATGCTAAATAACAACATAGCAATAGTAAGGTTACAGAAACAAGCCACTAAAATGGAATTATTTAACATGTTTTTTAGGATTCCGTATCCGTATTGTGCGGTGGTACGGAACCCATTGTGCTCGAGTCCAACTCGCACTTGGCCGGTTTATTTTTTTGATACTCTTGTTTTTGAGATATGGGGGGACATGATAACGTTAAAAAATGCTACTTGATTTTTGTATGGAGACCTCCCTTGGGTTTCATTTTTTTTAGAGACCATAGTAAAACTGAAGATTTCAACTGGCTACCTATAACGGCTGAAGCTGTAGACCCCTGTGAAAGATGGACAGACGGACGGACGGAAAGACAGACAGGGTAATAGGGTCCCGTTTGGCACCTTTCAGGTACGGAACACTAAAACCAAAGCATATAATATTTTTATTATATATTGAAATGCGACTTGCGACTTTTACGGACAGCAAATTCGTGGTCAAAGATATATTTAAACTAATTTAAAGATAAAGCGTCGAACATTGTCGTTCGCTTTTAATACCTTGCCGACTTTTCGGAAGATTTCTAAATACAAATCATGAATTGGATGTCATGGGTCAACGCGACGGCATCTCAATACTCTAATCAATTTAATTATCTGTGATTACATGCAGATATTCAATAAGCTTTGCCTTTTATGTGCCAGAAAATATTTTTTGGCGCTATTTATGGTGCCCCTCGAGACCTGGTGATATATATTTGTTATTTAACATAATGTTTTTAAGGTTCCGTACCCGTATTATTTGGTGGTACGGAAACCTTTGTGCGCGAGTCCGACCAAATTATTTTTATCAGTCACTGTTAGTGGTCATGCACTATTCAGTTACTTGTATTTTAATAATTATTATTTATGTTTATTTTTCTACCGAGTCATAATAATAATTGATAAATAGGTGTTAGGTATACCTATTATTTATTTATTTGGTATCAGGATAGCAGAAATCCGTGTTATCTGGGAGAAAAGAGTGAGTGCGTGAGTAAGAATATGTAAAGGCCTCGCCAGACTGAAATCTGGCGTGTCAGAGGGCGATTGTTGGCTATTGAAGAGCCTCTTCCCAGCGTCATCCGGTATGTTTAAAAATAATGAAAAAATATAAGTATATTTTTATTCAAACTACAAAGAACAACTTTATTTTAGGAAATTACTCGCGCGTGCAACACACAGCATAAAATAATGTTCCAAGTCAAGCTGCTTTTAGACTAAAATTAAGTAAAATTGGTTATTTACTTGGAACCACTATTGGTATTTGTGTGGTTCTGGCGCTAAGGAACATATTGCGTAGAAAAATTATTTGTGGATTTGTTTCCGTCCATCGCGTTCATGTGAAAAAAAATATTTTCTCCAATTCTGCCCAATCCGAAGACCCAGTGATGTCGTAAAGCAGTGCGCACTGATATGAACGTTATTTTAATATAGTTTATGTTACTACTAGTGGTACTACCTTGCGCTGTAAGTTTCCCTCGAAAATAAATAAATAAATAGTTTCTGTCGATAATTGTACCGACACAGATTGACTCAAGGTCGTTGGCGGCTACCTGCCCCGACAACGCCACGCTTTCTGTCTGGCGAGGCCTAAGTATTATTTAATGTATCGAATTTAACTTGATTACTTAGTTAATTTTCTTGTTAATTTGTGAACTCTTACATAATATACGGAATGCTTTACATTTAGTAATGCTCGAAAATTGAATCTTCGCATCTATGTAACTAAGGTGGACGTACCAGTCCCAAACCAGTGACCTGGCCAGTACCAAGCCAGGGGACTTCTTATAGTGAACGATCTGTGTTTGACCACTTATGTCAAAAGGTTAATATTTTAAGTATTCGCGCCAATATCTACAGATGGCGCTGTACAGACAGAAAAATAGAGAAAGTAACCAGGCCCAGCGCAAACACTTTGATCCTAAGACCCACAGGTGAGTGATTGATTGATGATATAAAAAATACTTAATAAATAGTGCATGTGTCTATGTATTGACCAATTATTTCACATCTCATCTATCGCAAGTCTTATGATCAAAGTATTTGCGCTGGGCCTGGTTAGTTATCTCCTTTGCTGTCTGTACACAAAGTCACATATCGCATCGTTACTGGAAAAATAGGTAAATACCTACACTTCGTTGAAAAAAATGTATTACACGTTAAAAAATACAATCTCATCACTTCATAAATTACATCTGAAAAAATGAAGGAATAAGCGCAAGAATGCAAAATATAAATTACAATATGAAGTAATTGCAACATAAAAAGCAGTTTTATGAGTACCTACAAAGTCCTACATTGTTTATCAGACGTTATAATATTACATTATAACACCGCGATTCTGCGCTGCGATTGGCCCAATTTATTATAACACCGCTAGAGAGCCAATCAACAATAGAGACGATAAATAAGTCCTGACCATATTTCTTAAGCCACGCTCACTTTATCCTGATTGGCCTTCAAGGCAGCATTACCGGACTTCATGAACGAGTGTTCTTCTCATATTTCGCGAAATTGGTTGAAAATATTATAAATAAAATAAAGTCGATATTTTTGATGGTCGTAGATAAAGTATTGTGTGCATAATTAGACATTGGGACACTCGTGCAAAACTTATAACGAACTCACTTCGTTTGATTCTTAAACAAGTATACGCGCGTGTCCCAAATTATGTTACAGTTGCACAAAATACTATTAATTTATTACTATTAAAATACATAACTGTATATAATGAACTATCCAATGTTATAACAAGGTTTTGAAGATAAATAAAGATATTTCATTTTTTTCTCTTTAAGAAAGCCGCACTTTGAGAAACACTGGTTTAGAGACGTCATCACACACAAACCTACATACAGGTGTGACGCCTCTTAAGGGAGGCTTATCCCAATTTAGATTTTTCAGATACCGTTTCTTCCAGGAAGGATGCGATATTTTTAGAGGAGATAGTTTGTTACAAATATTCTATCTCACAAAGTCCATTTGGATATGGTTGTAGTAGTTACCCACACATGCACTTTTTAAATGTGCGTAACCTCGGGAGAGATATGTACAAATCGCCCAACGCGCAACACACAAAACGCGCTTATCTGTACGTACATGTCACTACTACAACCATAGCCAAACAGACTTCGTAAGATAGAATATATGTACCAAATCGTGAAAATATTATTATTTATTATACAAGGAATACATAGTTTTTACTATTTTTTTATTATATTTTGTACAACTAGATATGCTAATAATTAAATTAAATTTAAAATTAGTACGAATTTATAACTTTTCTCTTTCTCATTCCTTCAACCCAATTCTCAAGTTGCTGCTGAGGAGTAAGCAGATTGCGTTTATAGAAATCTGTTGGTGGTTTCCCTTCTTCAAGTCTCACGAAGTAATGACAGTATGTGTAACGAACTTCGCCCATTCTTCCGCGGGCATGCCTTCTAATTCCTTTGATAACTTCTCCCTTGCCAGAAAATGACTCGGCTGAAAACAAAATTTATTTATTAAGGTAAATAAACAACAAGGCGTCTTTCCATTTTATACAACAGCTATAAATAATAAACTGCTCGCGTATATTTTGAAATGCGGTTAATCACATCTGTGATTCCAGAATATACACGAGTTTTGCTTACTTAAGACTGATTTTTGCTAGTTGGGTAGCCTCTAAATTATTGATTCAGTGATCGGTTTCACAAACCAGTAAGAATATTTTTTAAATATTAGACAGAATTTGATAACTTTACCATCACTGGTATGGTCATCGTCAGTTTCAAGAAGATTCCAAATTATGTTCAACTCGGACTTTTCGCATTTCTTGAAATATGCTTTAAAATTAATCAAGATACCTAACAGGAGAGATAGTAAAAATTCGTTTCTTTTCTTCCAAATACTTTCAATTGTTTATTTATCTACATTTGACAGATGGTGACGTTAGCTAGCGCGCTTTCGTAGGTTTATAATGAACAAGTGCTATTTCCATGCTAACAATGTAAACCAGGGAGTATACAACGATTGCAGTGTTGCAATCGCATCGTAAACCGCACTCTAAATCAACAGACCATATTCCAAAACTGAGCCAAGTTGTTTTTCACCTAAAACATATTGCCATATCATATTAGCGGCATAGTGCTATCCCAGTTATAAGTGGGTTGCACTTTTATATTTACTAGCAGAACAATACATACCTATCCACAGGTTGCTCCTAAATTCGACATTGTGTCTCTTCACTGCAAGATCTTGTGCTTCTAATATAGCTTCTTTAACAAATATGGCTCCTTTTTTATTCACAAAACTTAACTGCTTTACAGCTTCATCAACTGTCATTCCTCGCACTAGGCTTGCAATGTACCAGAGCTTATCAGGGCTGTATTTCAGATTGGTTTTTTGATGGCACACAAACTGCAATATAAAAGACAATTATATTTAAATTAACACAAGCAATCCCCACCCCCGGTAGGACGGGATGTTCAAGTCAAAAGTAACAGTATACTGACTGCTGGTCGTGGCTCTTCATTGATGGCTTGTGGGGGATAGATCTTCAAATTGTGTCGAAGGAAACTTTGTGGTAATTTGGATTTAGTCCAAGCAGATAATGTGTTTGTAGTATGAAAACTATTCCTTATACATTTGTTTATTGTCTCATTGCTATGAATTATATGTCGAAGAATATTATTCACGTTATTCATGGTGATAATTGATTATTTATGAATTCAATAAAAATTTTTGAGGAAAAGTACATAAGCGAGTAGATCTAACCAAAAAGTCGTGAAGTCAATTTGACTGGCAGGTGGGTGACAGCATGGTATAATAAAACAAGGTATTGTTCCTTGGTGATGTGTGGAGGTTTTGTGTTCCAAAATGGGGGAACTTGAGTACGTCATCACGCTATCGACGGTTCTCAAACTTTAAAATTCGGGAATCGTGGAAATTTTTATGTCCTTAGAAATAAATTACTAGGAATGCATGTGGATTTTAACTTTTCAGCTGCAGATGGGTGTGGCGGCTAAAGTGGGAAGTATTCAATAAAATGTCCCTTAATGGCTTTATGTAGTCAGAAGTCGCAAAATGAATTGAACACACTCTCGCTGTGAAAGAAAATACTAGTGAAAATTCGCCATTCAAAGTAATAAATAAAGCGTATGGAAAACACCACACTAACTTCTGCACGTAACGAAATTTAACGTGATCTTAGAGCTTCATATAAATATTACATAAAATTTGTCACTATAACTTACTTTTCTTAGAATAAATACCACACATAGACCAAAATAATTACTACGAAAAAAAATGCAGCAAAAAAAATACATGAACGTGAGAGAGCACGGAATTGATAAATTCATGAGGAATTTTTTATTATTATTTTATCTGGTCTTTTGCCTAGAAATCATCCCCAAAAAATTTTAATTAGAATTAGACTAGTGAAGTAGACCAAAAAAAAAATAAATTTTACATGTCGAAAAATAATGTTGGAAAGAAACCATTATTTATTAATGCGTAAAAAAAATGTGATACCGTATGCCAATCTTACGTCTCGGTTAACAAAAATAGTTGCAACTCAAAAGGAGCGATTAAACGCATAATAAACAGAAACGCAGCCATGAAATATCATGAATAAGAAAAAAACACATTATATTTTTTTACATTCTTATCACCATATCTGTTTTCCCTTCTTAGATTTTTTTGGTGTCGTGCTAAAAGTTGCTACTGCTGATTTATGGATTGGCATAGGTTTCATTCGTGGATAAAAGGTTTTCAAATTTTGGACCAAACGCCAAGGGAAGAGTTGCATCATCCTTTCAAACTTGTACAATTACAGCCAATTTGCTCGTGGAAACTCGCAAAATAGAACATTTTTTCACAAATATGAGATCTAGATACATAACAGATTGATTTTTCGCGCCCCAAAATACCTTCTATGTACTGTAAATATTGTAAAAATCCTTGTGAATAGGAAAGGATGTAAGTATATATACAATTATATTGGATAAATGGGGTAAGTAGGACTTACAATTTCTGATGCTGGCCCTTGGGCCACAATAGCGAAGCCACTCTTGAGCCATCAATTCATTTTTGGAAAAAATAAAAAGTCTAATTATTCCGCCTTTTTCAGAGCGATTTTTACAATTACGGATCGCACAACCGCCCATTATTGCTTGATGAGATTATCAATTTATCATTTAATAATCAGCTCATCTGCAACTGGGAAACGCGCTTCAACCTTTGGGAATCTCTGTGTAGAGTGAAAACAAACTATTAAATTCACTCTCGTGCAACAAGGATGACAACAAATGGAAAAAACGCCATTAGATATTGCCAGTATTATACGCTTATTTTTACCCAAACGTTTCACACAACTTCTGCAAATCTGATCATACAGATAAGCAAAAAATCAAAATTAAATTTGTTTAAGTTTAATTTCAACAACAAAAATACTCATCAATGTTATGAATAGTATAAACCTTTTTGTAAACAAAATAACTTAAAACTATTTTCCTTATCATGAAATAATGACATAAAATGGCAAGCACGTAAGATGACGTCACCAAGGGCTGGTGCGTTCCAAATATTTAAAAATATCAGTGTCGCCGTACGAGCTCTCGTGTCATTCATTCGCACTCATACAAAATTTTATATGCTATCCTGTTGTCAGGGTTCAAATTGTAGCAAGCTTATGTTTTGGAATGGAAACCAAAGGAACAGACCATGTTTTATTCGGCCATGGGTGACAGCACAGAGTAAGGGTACGTTTCGAAACATGTGATTATCACTCTGAGCGATGCGAATTTCACCCTGCAGCGTTCAAAAATAGACACAGGGTAAACAAACTGTTACCTGACAGTGCGCTAAGTATTTTGAAACGCTTTCGAGGAAATGTAAATATCGCACTGACAAGTGCGATTTCTAACTCTGTCTGGGCACCGATAAAATTCGCCTAACAATGAGGGCTTTTCATGACAGCTCTTAATCAAGTTTCACCAAAATGAACTAGATGGCGCTGACGTATGCTCTAATTTCAAAAATGTATGACGTAACAAAATCTACTCTATGACAAGACCTAACCTTAATTCTAAATTCTAAATTCGAAGTGGGGGCGATTAATGGTCCTGCACGGACTCTCCGCTACCGTGAGTATTGTGCACTTCCCCCCGGTCAGTCACCCTAGCCAGCCCAGCTCTTTAAAATAGAGCCGAACGGCATCGACATGCTGACACAACTGATTCAGTGAAGGGAAGCTGGAGCTCATCGTCGTCGCTAACCCTACTTTCGTTCTTATTTCCGCAGTGACGGGGCAGTGGAGAAGCACGTGCTCCACCGTCTCATCCTCGTTCATGCATCCCCTACATAGCGGGCTATCCGTGGTACCCGTAGTGAAGAGATGTTTATTTAAGTTACAGTGATCTGTTAGTATACTTACCATATCTTTCAAGTCAGTCCGGTTTAGTTTTAAAAGGTACCTGGTTAACTTACAGTCTGTCTGGGGTACCATCATTTTTGTCATACGGCAGTCTATCCTCTCTGCCCACTGCTTGTTTTGTTCCCTTTGCGAGAATTTCCTCAGCTCTTCCCTAATTGCCTCCGCGGAAGGGCGACACAGGTAGTTGCTCTGTGCATTTGCCTTCCTTGTGGATGCTAGTTTAGCTAACGAGTCTGCTTGTTCATTTCCTTTGTTGTGGCTATGTGCTTTAGTCCAAAACAGATTTACCTTACATATGTTTGAGAGATCTTGAAGTTCCTTGTGACAGTCTGATGTGATTTTAGACCTGCTTACTGGTTTGTTTAATGCTGATAAAGATGCAGCACTATCTGTAGTAATTGTGATCTCTTCAATGTCAAAGTAAGAAACGTGATAACGAGCTTAAGTTAAGTATTAACAATGAAGTCGTTACGGGAGATAAAGAGGTTGCGAATGCCTTTGAACAATTCTTTACTGAAATTCCTTCCTTAACAACTAAAGATTTAAATTCAAGCCCTGGGCTTGCGCAGGATCTTTTAATAGATAACGTACCGCAGTGTCTTTCTGTATTTGCTTTTAAACATATTAATTCATTAACTGTAATTAAAGCATTTAAATCGCTTAACTTGAAAAAAACCGAGGACTTATGGGGCTTATCTGTGAAAGTTATAAGTTCTGTTATTGATTTAATAGCTCCTTATTTGGCATTAATTTTTAATAAATGTGTAGATGATGGTGTCTTTCCTGACTTAATGAAGTTTAGTAAATTGATCCCCCTTTTTAAATCAGGCGACAACGGTGACCCATCAAACTATAGACCTGTGTCAGTTTTACCGGTTTTGAGTAAGGTTTTTGAAAAAATTGTTTTTAATCAATTGTTATTTCATTTTAATTTAAATAAATTGCTTCACTGTGAACAGTATGGATTCACTAGAGGGAGGTCAACCACAGATGCAGGAGTTGCTTTAGTTAAGCATATTTTTGATGCTTGGGAAGAAAAGCAGGATGCATTTGGTGTATTTTGTGACCTCTCGAAAGCCTTCGATTGCGTTAATCATGAAACACTCTTATGTAAATTAGATCACTACGGAGTGAGGGGCAAATCTTTGGCGTTAATGAAGTCGTATCTTAGTGATCGTATTCAAAAGGTAGACATTAACGGGGTAAAGTCATGTGGAGCATTAGTTAAAATGGGTGTCCCGCAGGGTTCCATATTGGGGCCCTTGCTGTTTTTAATTTACATAAATGACCTTCCCTATTTAATTAAAGACTTAACTAAGATAGTACTATTCGCAGACGACACGTCACTTATTTTTAAAGTTAATAGACGTAAAGATATCCTTGACGACGCGAATACAACTTTATCACTAGTGCTTGATTGGTTTACTGTAAATAATTTAGTTTTAAACGCAAAAAAGACGAAATGTATAAAATTCACGTTACCAAATGTAATTCAAGTGGATTGTAATTTGCTTTTGCAGGGGTCCAAGCTGGAGTTAGTTAACGAAACTAAGTTTTTGGGCATTACGGTAGACTCTCGTCTTCAGTGGGGTCCCCACATAGAAGCCATATGTGGTAGACTTAGTTCGGCCGCATACGCTGTTAGACGCATAAGGCAAATTACTGATGTAGATACTGCTAGACTAGTCTATTTTAGTTACTTTCACAGCATTTTGTCATACGGCATGCTGTTATGGGGTAGAGCCGCGGATACAGACGCAGTCTTTGTTTTGCAGAAGAGAGCAATTCGGGCTATTTATAATATGAAGCACCGGGATTCATTAAGAGAAAAGTTCAAAGAAATTAATATATTAACTGTTCCTTGTGAATATATTTACCAAGTCCTTAGATATGTCAGAAAAAATGTTGAGTCTCTCCCAAGGCTTGGTGAGCAACATTGTAAGGAAACCAGAAATAAGTATAAACTGGCTTTTCCAAAAATCAGACTCGCCAAAGTGAGTACCTCTTTCGTAGGACATGGTATAAGATTTTACAATAAACTTCCAAAGGAGGTCCTTACTTTGTCAGAGAATAAGTTTAAACAGTATATTAAGCAGGGCCTACTGAAAAAGGCATATTATAAAATAAATGAATATTTGGATGATGGTGAAGCATGGTGTTATAGTGATACTGATTTTAATGAAAGTAGGTAATAATTTAATTAATTAATATAATTTCCTAACTTTTGATTCCTCTTAAGAGTTAACATTAATTAATTACAGACTGTAAAAGGAAATAGACTATATGAGACAGGTAGGCAAAGATATATATGTTTTTCTTTTTTCATTAACCTGAATTCCTGCTGTCTTGTATTTTCTTATCCCTTGGTTAAAGTAGATATAAGTAATTTGATGTATAGTATAAGTTTATGTTAAAAAAAAAAGACATGATCTTGCCAAGTTTCTTGCCCGTTCTTCTTAGCAAGACTAATCGAATGGGCGGAGGTAGGCATGTATTTATATATGTAACCTATTACTATGTAGTATATAAGATGGGATTTGGTCGGCTGCCTGGATTCGTGCTGGGGGCTCGGTTGGTGATCATTGAACCTGTTCCTGGTCCCTGGCCGGGTCTCCGGTGTGGGTTCGGGCGGTTGATTGGATTTCATCTTGTATAATAATATTTTACCTATAATTTTAATCGTATATATATTGCTACATAAATTAAAAAAAACATTTAATCTAAGTAGTTCATGTACATTTATTATTTTATTACATATATTTTTATAAGATTAAAATTTGACTTGTGAAACGTGTATTATATATACCTACTTTGCAAAATAAACTTTTTGAATTTTGAATTTTGAATTTTGTCACAGGGTTGGTCAGCGCATAATGCTTTTGCTGCTCTGGCCGCTAGGAGTATACCTGCAGTTTCAGTTTGAAAGACAGTTGTTGTTGCACTGAGCGATATTGATTTACCTTAAATATTATAATAAAGATTTCAATATATTTAATATTATATAGTACTATTTTCCACATAAGCGTTAGAATGTGGAAAAATCAATAATGAAATAGCATTAATTACCTAATTCTTTGGATAATGTAACTTAAATTAAACTTTAAATGTTTTAGTGCTAGAGTGTCTTTTTTTCACCAACTAAAGTCTAATCCACAAAAAAAACAAGCCACTAAAAACAATATTTCTCCGCTAAAATGGGTTTCTAAACCACCAGTTTTAGTGCAAATTCCCTAAGTTGGCAACACTGAATCAGGAACCATAGAGTAGACTGTATATTTTTGACATGAGAGCATACGTCAGCGCCGTCTATTGATCGCACTCTGAACTATTTTTTTTTTTTAATACTGTCTGAAAAGCCCTCATTGTCATTTCGGAGTTTTCTCGGGATTCGGACGAATTTTGAAAATGGAATTCATCATTTCTGTACGAATACGGGGAAAGTTTCTCGAAACTGCTTCGACAGGATTATAGCTTGCAAATGCAAAGGTTGCAATGCAATCCATATTAAGAGCAATAGATATCGGTTCAATTCCTTCTTTATTAGGTACTTTATTTATTTATTTTGATTTTGAGGTTATGTATTTACTTGACGTGTGTTACTCCAGACTGTTCCAAAACGCTTTTCTCACGGGAATCACTCGCAAGCGTTTCAAAACCAGGTATTTCTTTCTCTTTCTTAAAAACGAGTGATATTTATACATGATTATACCGAGAAGGCAATGACTTTCTAATGTCATTGCGAGAAGGTGACATTTATTCAGTATACTGCGTTCCGCATGTTGGCGGTAAGGTTCCGTTTCAAAACGAGCGATTTTACCACTTGGAGTGATGCAAATTTTACCCTACACAGCGTTCAGAAATCGGCCCGAGTGGATCAGAGGGTAAACGAGCTAATTACCTGACAGTTGCATGAAAGTGTTTTGAAATGCGTCTGGGGAATGAGAACATTAAACTGACAAGTGCATATGAATGTAAATGTATGGAATGTTAAACTTCAACACTCTGTACCTACTATTTCATGCCTTTATAATTGGAGTTTAAAAAATACTTTCTTAGTGGGTGCCCAAAGACAATATAACCATTTGTGGGTGCCTATGTGATTTAAGGAACCAACCTGCCAAAATTTTAGTTTGTAGATTGTATAGTGTGGAAAATGTGGGTATAAGAACTTAAATCTACCTACAAGCAAACCGTTTGGTACACATGTACTTGGGATCCTTAAAACCAGTTTGGCCCGCAGTTAAAAAAAAACTTGTTATGACCCCTCTTAACTTTTTGTATGAAATTTTTTATTGTTTTTCTTCTATATTGTGGACCATTGGTACCATTGTACCGATTCGGTGAAGCACATCTGAGCTTATTTGACAGGACTAAACTTAATTTAAGTGTTCTGTCCTTGTCTTTTCCATAAAGAAAGAAAAAGAGAGAACCCGCCGAAGAACGCCGAATTGATACAAATATAAGTTTCAGAAAAAAATACAAAATTCCGTACAAAAGGTTAAGGTGGGTCATACGAACCCCCCCCAAGGGATTTTTTTGTCAGGAACTTCGGGTCAAATCCGGTATGTCGAATGTTTGTAAACGGTCGGTCGGCTCGGAAGGGACAGTAGAGCTTATGACAGATTCTTTAACATACACTAGATAACGCCCTAGGCACTAAAATCTTATTTTAAGCGCTACAACAAAAAACGGCCAAGTGCGAGTCAGACTCGCGTACCTAGGGTTCCGTACCGTGAATGATGAACTTAATTTTGTAAAAACTTTTTTCGTGTATTTCTTAACCGCTATATTTTTCCTGTAATCCTAACGTAAACAGATATTACCATGATTTTTTTATATTTTTTGGTCTAACAGTTTTAGAGATAAGGGGAGGTTTTTTGTGGTTTTTCGAGGATTTCTCGAAATAGATTCAACTAAATATAGCCAAACCCTACTATTTTTACGATCAACTCTTTAATACCTACAATTTAATACCCATATTGAATTTTATATTTATTTTTTTAGTTTGAAACCAGTGCCATTAAATATAGTAAAAGTATATATTTTTACAATCAGCTTTTTAATATCTAAAATTTGGTACCCATATAGTATTTTTAGGATAATATTTTTTTATTTTTCTCAATTTTTTATAGAAATATTTTGAACAATAAGGTAAAATTTATATTTTAATAAAATCGGACTAATCTGAACGTAAATAATGGCTTTTAAAATATTTCCCTAGCATTTCAAATGAATTAACAATGAGTTTCTGAAGATTTAAAAATAGGCCACGCCCCCTTCAGGTCTCGCCCGGTCGCAGAATTACGCGTGCTACGCTTGGATGAATAAACCATCATCCCTGCCCATGCCACTCATTCGCTCTATCGCTTTCTATGCAAAAGTATCTTGTGCGTCGTAAATTTTCAAGTTTAAGCGAAATGTCTTCTCAAAAAAGAAGCTACAATGTACAGTGTTTGCTTATACTGTTGATTGTTTGCATTTAGTGGAACTCGGAATACATTATGACCAGAAAATTACTTGTACTATCCCACAAAATTTAGAACTTCCTGACCGGTTTCGCCTTTATGGCATTATCAAAGGAATTATTACAAGATCTTAATTACGAAATAAATAAATAGTTTCCATTAGTCAGTGCAAATGATACTGTACAGTACCTCAATGTACAAACACAACAATCACTATTCACTATTTTCGAAAAAAAATTGTGTAATGCAATGAAACATGACCCGAAGAACATTTGGTATAGTTAAACTAGATAACTATCTATATTAGGGTCGGCAACCTTATCCAGCTTAAGTGCTCATTCTAAATTATTTACTCCTGAAGGGCGCATGAACAGTCACAATATTAGTACGACACAAAAAAACGTTACACAAGGACAAAAGAAACTGTTTATTACTCGAGGCATACATTTAGTCAAATATATAAATCATCAGTTATTACAACAATTAGTGAGATCCTTGGCTTTGCATTCCTTCGACAACTTGATGAAAACTGGCTCAATAAAGTACCTGTCCGTGACCTCATACAATGGTCCAAATTTAAATTTGTAATTCTGCCTGCTTCTATATTTTGATTTAGATTCTTCATTGTTGAAAATATGAATTCGCATGCGTACGTTGATGCACTAACGCGTGTATTTCAAGAAATAATGCTCTTATAATGGGATATTTGTTTTCATCGAGGACATTCCAAGAGTTTTCGTCCCTCATGTTACATGTATGATCTCATGGCTCACATTGTCACATTGTCATAGAGGGCGCATCAAAAAGCCCTCGCGGGCGCACGTGCACCCGCGGTCGCAGCGTTGCTGACCTCTGATCTATATCAAAAGAGAAAAAAACGGTCTAGTACGAGTCAGACTCGCGTACCTAGGGTACCATAATTCGTCAGTTTTGGGAATTTTGTTCATGAATTTCTCAACCGTTATATTTTTCCTGTAATCTTTACATAAACATGCATGTGTACCATGATTTTTTTCATATTTTTCGGTCCACCAGTTTTGGAGATAAAGATACAATTTTGTGATTTATAAGAATTTCTCCAAATAGATGCAAGTAAATATAGCCAAGCTTTATATTTTTTATAATCAGTTTTGTAAAATGTTTTATTATTAAACCTACAATTTGATACCCATATAGTATTTTTATAAAATAGTATTATAATTTTTTTTTATTTCTCATTCGTGTTATATTTTTTTGAAACGCTATTATGAGTTATGACCTAACCTATAACGGTCTTTTTCTCATTTTCAATCCACCAGCTTCGGAGAAAAAATTTCCCGAAATCAGAGCCAATAAATATAATTGGTATGTATTTTTACAACCAACTTTTTAATATGTACAATTCGATATGCATATTTTGAACCATATCGTATTTGTTGTATTTTATTTTGAACATTTCAAATATTTCAATTTTTTGTACACCATATTGTGTGGACAAATTAAAGCAACTTTTGTGTCAAATCTCAAGTCTTTATCTTGAACGGTGCTAAAGTTATCAGGCTATGACTTACGGACGGACAACGGAGTCTCGCCATAAAGATTCCTTTTGTACCTTTCAGGTACTACGGAACCCTAAAAACGTATAATAAACGTAATAGTGTCTATCATAGGCAAGTTATCGGATTAACCACGGTCAGAACTTTGCTCCATTATAAATGATACCACTCGAAAACACTTAAAACGACCAATTCTCAATGTACAACAGACTACACTGAGGCAAAAGAGACGTCTCGAGTTCACTGACCTGACGGAACTGAGGCTTGAAGTTTAGAGTGCGGCGTGATGTTTTCATTAGTTTTCATATTGTAATAACTCCAAAAATACGTATCATACTGAGTTGAAATAAAAACGATTATTTATGTAGCAGTACACACAATTACGGTGTAATGTCTAAATTGTGATTTTTTTATTATTTTCTACGCTCATTTAAAATTTTATTTTTCATATGTTTTTTTAAACCGTGATATGTAGGCAAATTAATGCAATTTTTGTGCCAAATTTCATGCCTTTATCTTTAACGGTCTAATGTTATATATGAGGCTGTGACATACGGACGGACGGACAACGGAGTCTCATCATAAAGGTTCTTTGTACCTTTTAGGTACTACGGAACCCTAAAAAATGCATTAGATAGTACTAAGTTGGCAACATTGGATACAACTAACCTATAAAAAAAGGAAGTGTCTATTTGTCGGTGCCCCCGTCACATAGTATTTTATTCTATATGACGGTGGGGCACTGTTTAATAGCGCTTTCTCTAAGGACTGGCTATTTATCGGTGCCCTTGTAACTTGCTCGTTTGAAGCGTGAATTTGAGGTTAATTTGTTCTCTGAACTTCGTTGTTGCGGTTCGGCGAGTGGTTGAATTTGATTAAAGAGTTTATCTGTGCATCCGTTCTGTCATCAGTTTGTTGACGCGATTTATTCATTCCGTTTCTTCAAATTGCAACGACGCGTTTCATGCATAGAAAGAAGTCGGAACAATTTTGACGCGAATGTCGGTCGTAATTTGCTTTAAGTAATTTGGAATGAACTTTTCCACGTACTTCACTAGTTTTAAATACAACAACTACATAACATAACTTTGGCAATCACGGCCTGTAAAGCTCCACGGCTCCATTTTCTAACCTTGCTCAAATCTTCCGAAAAATGTTTACACGAATGACAGCTGTCAAATAGACATTATATCAGTCACAAGAAGTGTAAATAAAATAAAATAAAAGGCAAATAAAAGAGTATCAGTCACATCAGCCCATGGCCGGAAACGATTCGTGCAGCGTGCAGTATGATGCGGTTGCGTTTTGTATGTTGGTAATAAATAAATCGCATTGAAGCGATTGATGCGCGAATTGGACCAATTTTGATGAGCATCATGCGCGTCACGCTCAATAAGGAACAAACAACGCTAAAGGTCTCTTGAAAAAAAACTGTCTATTTTGGGTTATTTTTTATAGTGTTGATTGAACATCGATAGTTTGAGTTTCCGATAGTATCGACGAAAGTTTAGTAAAAATGCAATCGTTATATCGATAGTTTTTAGATATTTATCTCAAATTAAACATTTTTTTTTCGTAATTGAACTTATGTAATGATGATGATGATGATGATGATGATGATGATGATGATGATGATGATGATGATGATGATGATGATGATGATGACGACGACGACGACGACGACGACGACGACGACGACGACGACGACGACGACGACGACGACGACGACGACGACGACGACGACGACGACGACGACGACGACGACGACGACGACGACGACGACGACGACGACGACGACGACGACGACGACGACGACGACGACGACGATGATGATGATGATGATGATGATGATGATGATGATGATGATGATGATGATGATGATGATGATGATGATGATGATGATGATGATGATGATGATGATGATGATGATGATAATGTCCTCCTCGACGTATCCGGCGACCCTTATTGCTTTCTGGCATGAGCTCGGATGTGGCTGGAAAATCCTGTCCTGTTTACTAAACAAGTAAAGCAAAATGTCACTTAAAAATATAATAAAAACAACTTTTAATTAAATAAAAGCTCTTCGCGAAGTCAAAATATGACTTATGGCCAGTCGCTGGGGAGGTCGCTCCATAGATAAGGGTAGTATAAACCGATGTATAATGGATCTCTTTTGTAGACTCTTATGATATTTTAAAGTTGTCAATGTCATACTTGTGTACTTGGAATGCCTTGCGCACGGCCCTGCACACTAAGTCGCGTACTACCTCGTACCCGCCAACCCCTGTACTCCGTGGGCACGGTAAGCACGAAGCTGACAACCTATAGCGCATGTGTTCTTTAGCCCAGAAAAGTAAAGTGCGATAGAAAAAAAATTACTAGTGGTATCAAGGCCAGTATTTTTTTTTCTGGTTTTACGGCTCTGGATGCAAGTCCTTTTGAGCCAATCGTTTTTATTATTACACTTTGTGAGCACTTTATATGCACATTGTTTTATCACTTATACAGTAATATTCACATTCAATTTATAGTTTATCCACTGTGTTTTTAATATACCTTATCAGTGTTGTCAGATCCTAGAGACAAGGATTCCGTATTTTATTTGCCAAATCCGTATTATTGCCATACAGTTAAGTATAGTGTCCGAAAGGAAGTGTGAGTGAATAAAATTGTGGAAAATTAAATCAATAAACCTTCTCTCATGTCGCATAGAAAAGAACACGACAAACTCCTCGTACTTTTACCTGTTTCACGATTATAATAGGGGATAAATTTTTTATAAAAAAATTTTTTTAATATTTTAATATACTAATTTTATCATTATAACTTAATTTTAATAATTAAAATAAATATTTTTATATAAAATTAAATTTTAATTTATTATAAAAATGATAAAATTTTTATTTATAATAATTTTTATAATTCCTTTATGTTTTTTAAAAAAAATATTTTGATTGGTTCAAATAATGTTATTTTTTATAATATTAATTTTTATATGTTTAAATATAAATTTCCCCATAGGAGCGTGCCCAGCTTTCATAACAGAGTGTCATCAGGGGAATATTTCTTTAATTATATTTTAACAAAAAAATTTTTTTTTTGGAACATGGTCATGACCCCTGACCCCTGCCTGGGCACGCATCTGATTCTTCATACCTCCTCATGCACCTATAGATCCATTTGTACGCGCGGCTCTGTGTGTGCGTGAGCTTGTAAATATACAGTTTTTTTGGATGAAGTAGCTTTTCAGTCATCCCGGCAAGCAATATATGTCCTCTTGTAGTGTTCCCATTGAATTAACAATTGCGCACAGCCATTTTTTTTTATTCTTCATATACCTATTTTAACCAAAACCTTTTATGTAGCGCAAAATAAAAATGACATGTATAAAAAAAAACTGAAAATGTTTATTTTTCGCAAAAATTCCAAAAACCGTTTTCCGACATTTGATTAAGTGGCCTGGTCATCTGTTTTACCCATTAAATCAGTCCGTTAGTCCTCATTTAGTGACTGCAACTCTGGATATGTGTAAAACAAAGAAAAAAATGGCGACATGAAACGATTATCTTGTTATTTTTGTAATTACCTACGCATACCTGCAAGACCAACCAAAGAAAATGCCGCTACCTGTTACCACAGATTGCGTTCTAAAATCAATGAAGGGCGTCTATTGCTTTTACTAGACTATCGACTTGCTGATATAGAATATACTATCGATTATTAGTCGATTAACGTGCGATTAACTATCGATGTTGAAGTGGACCAACACTACTGCTTGCTTTCATTTCCTATTTTGTGTTGTGTGGCAGACCAGAATTAATAAAAATAATTAGAAAACCATCGACCTACATATATGTAGCACATGTCTCTGTAGAAAACCTACAATAATTCACATTATATTCTAACAAATATCTTCCATGTTTCATGACTCAACCAATAACATTAAATAATTTTATTTTTTGTGATCTGTGGCTCGAAAACATTCAACGGAGCCTCAAAAATCGTCTAGATTTACGAATTATACTTGCCACAAAATATATTTTGTCATGGGAGATACCCTTTATATTGCAGTGGTCTGTTCGTCTAACATGAATAGAAGTATGGAAGCACACGCTTTTCTGGTTAAAAAAGGATTCAAAGTGAAATCATTTGGTACTGGTGAAAAGGTGAAATTACCCGGAGCCTCGGCAGACAGACCTAACTGTTACGAATTTGGAGTTCCTTACGACGACATCTATAACGATTTATTAGAAAAGGACAAGCAATACTACACGCAAAATGGCTTGTTGCATATGTTAGATAGAAACAGAAGAATAAAGCCAAGTCCAGAAAAGTTTCAAGCAAGCACAGAACGCTTTGATGTAGTAATCACTTGCGAGGAACGAGTTTATGACCAAGTAATCGAATGGTTCGGTTCAAGGAGATCCGTGTACAACCAGCCAGTTCATGTAATCAACATTGACATACAAGATAACCATGAAGAAGCTACCATAGGAGCATTTTTAATAAGTGACATGGTCACCAAGATGGCACAAAGTGATGATCTAGATAATGATATTGATGAACTACTTCATGACTTTGAAGCAAAATGCCACAGGCCAATTTTAAATTGTATCATGTTTTACTGATATCTTCAAGACTTTTAATTTTGAAGTGGATACTTCTTTGTTCACATCTCATAAAGGGGGGCTTGTACGCCAACTCCAGAATGTCCTGTTTTAATGATGGATAGTTTGATTTCTGATTATAAATACATTTGTATCAATTCAGCATTAACACAACTTAACTTATTTGACAAGACTAAGCTTATTATAAGGGTCCTGTCAAATAAGTTAAGATGTGCTTTACCGAATCGGTACCATTATGGTTTTTAATTGTTCATTATTTGATATTATTCATGATGAGGTAAATCTTATTTGATTGGAATAATAAAACTTTGAAATTACCTTGTAAGGAAATGCCATCACTGAAATGATGATCATTATTAGGATATCTATGGCTGCCATTTCTTACCTCTATGATTGAGCAAAGAGGTAACATAAGAGGCATCCACTTAAATATTTCACATTTGTATCTCTGACACAACCTGCTGCTTTTTTATGTGGATCTGGTACAGGCATATTGTAAATTTTTGACCTTAGTAAAATTACAAATTAGAAAATTAGTTAAATTTTAAAATGTAATAAGTCATCCTAGTGCTTGAATGACCAACGGACAATTATGGGCAATTTTTTTCATGTTTACATTAATGTATGCATGAAAATAAACATTCTGTACAGATTATACAAAAGAAAGAAAATGTCGGAGATGGTCAGTTGACCATTTAAGCACTGGAACAATGTAGTGGTGATTCCTGGTGTTCAGTTTTGGGTTGCCTCCCTTCAATGTTTAGGTTTTTTTCTAATATCAATACGGATGTATGAATTTTGAAAGGCTTTAATTATTAACTAAATATACTCTAAATGTGTAACCAAGCCAAGACACGATCTACTGAATAAAATACATTAACAACTTTTCTTAAGAAAATTATACCTGACAAGTGCCAGAACAAATATTTGTTAGGCTGAGTTAGCATACATGCAGTTGACAGGATGATTGCTTGTATGAATTTTCTTGGTGCGTAGACCTTTACACCAACTAACTCAACCCAGATTGAACATGTCTTATGCATTGCGTTGCAGCCTGATTGAATTTAAATCACATATTATTTTAATACCCAGACTTTTTCTTTAAAGTTTATAATATATATGGTGTATATGCTAGTCTTATCTTTCAATGTATGCTATAATGAGCCCGTCTCCTACATGAAGATTTTTAAAAAGCTAAAAACAGTAGTAAAATTATTTTTTCAATTTATCAAAAATTACGAAGTTATTGGTAATCAAAGTGAGTTTAACGGCATATCTCATGACGTCATCTGACACGATTTCATACTAACTGATAAAATTGATATCGCTAACTTTGGTAATAGTAATATAGGAATTTTTCAAAAATTCAAAAAGTTTTGTGCTTTGCTATAATTAATTAATCAGTTACTATAAAAAATTAACTGATATTTCACTACAGGAGACATGTTCATTGAGGTTTTGCAGAGGAATCGCCACTGAAAACATAAAAATGTTAGTGAAAACTACACAGACTCCCTCGATCAGTTTTTATTTAATTCAGAGATTTAAATTTTTATGTGGAAGATATTTGTGTTGATTCGGCGTAACACGACTTAATTTTAAGCGTCCTGTCTTTTTCTTTCTTTATCGAAAAGACAAGGACAAAATGCTTAAAGTAAGTTTAGTCCTGTCAAATAAGTTGAGATGTGCTACACCGAATCGACTTCCACACCGACATGTAAGTTTATAATGAATTGGACTGTATAAATTATTAATTGATAATGATAAGGCTTTTTTCATACATAACTTGACATTAAAACTACCAGTATGAAATACATTTATTTAGTCAAGAGAACGGTTTTTTTTTTATTACCTGAATTAATAAGTTAATTATATACGTATTTATTTTTAGGGTTACTTACCTCAAAATAAAAAAACGGAATCCTTATAGGTTCACTTTGTTCGGCTGTCTAGATATTTAAGATCCTTTTCCTCGGGCTCAATAACAAGGTTAAAAAGTGTTAAGCCCGTGTTACCATTTTACGATTTTTTCAGTTGGTTACGACGTCATAACCCTATCCAAGTGTTAACCGTTAATCAAGTGTCTACCAAGGAGGTTGAGTAAAGAAGCTCCACTGAAATAATTTACGGTTGTATCTCTGACACAACCCGCTGCTTTTATTACTAGTAGCTGAACAGTAGTCGGTTAGGCGTAATAAATTACGGCATTGGCCCCATAGATAAGCTCTAAGTACAGTAGGTAGGTACTAAGTTCAAGCGGTTATTAGCTCTGCTATAGCCCCACCCCAAAAGAGGTCACGATTGGTCCAACTATATGAACCGATTGCTGTACAATCTGCTGTACACATTGGACTTTTATACCTATATCTTATACTGAAAGTGTATAACTTGACGTGGTCTTGTCAGTACAAGATTGAAAATTTCCTCAGATAAAGAACCAGAATTTCGAATTATTTTCCACAGATAATTTTATCAATGTCAGCGCATGACGTAGACAGAAATGAGTTTATTCCGTATTGTGTGATGCTTATCTTCATAGATACTAGGATCAATGTACGAACCATACAAAGATTAATAAAACAGAAAAGAAAAACAAATTCTAATAAATGTAGGAACGTACTTTGAAATACAGCTTAGGACCTCGATAATCCGACCACCCAAAATTCGGATGTACCAAGCGTTCGGATTATAGCATAGACATAGGATAAACTGGCGTACGTATATATCTTAAGTCTGTGGATTATTGTATGTTGATATTTTGAAAAAGACGCCACGCCACATGATAGAACAAAATGACGGAAAGTCATTGACGTCAAGAATAAGAATAAGTAGGTATTGCGTATTGCGTGCCGTACGTGGCAGTTGATGAAAAATTGCAGTTCCGCGGGGGCAGATGGGTTGTTCGAATTAAAGAGGCGTTCGGATTAGCGGGCGTTCAGACTATCGCGGCTCTTACGAAGTGGCGTTTTCTATAATATAAATGAAGTTGAAATTCTACAATATAACACAGAATTACGAAATTGTACATTTATTTCAATTTGACAAGTCAATATTTCATTGATATATAAATAAATAAAATATATATGACTTCTTCTTAGTACAGTACAACCATTGATGTTTCACAAATACCTAATATGTAATATAATATAATAAAACCCAAAGCTCAGAGATAGGAACTAACGTAGACATTTACGAACTAACTGTCAAGTAAACGCTTTATTACCTAATCTTGACTTGGTAGATCGTTCGTGCCAAAGACAAATGTACGAACTTTTGAATGAAAGACGATTTTAACCATCATCGATATAGTAAATGGTTTTAACTTATAAATTCTTATACCTTACAGTGATAAATTACGAAAAACTTATGTCCATGCTCAACTAGCTGGATACGGACCTGGGTCTCAAGATTCTGGTGTCCTATCGAATGAGCTAGAATAATTATCAACACTCTCACCGCCATGTTTAAATAAAAAATATTCTATTTAGCTAGCCGTGTGGGCCACTGTCTGGATACAATCCAAATCTTATCCAGCAGGCCGTATGCGTAAATACGCATATTATGAATAGTATGCGTATTTAACTCCTCTTATTATGTTCAATTAATATTAATGTTTGATGGCTTGCTGTATGCTCGGACTACGTGGAGGTGAGAGTGTTAAGTATTAATAAAATATGAAGAGCTCTCGCTCGTTTATGAAAAAAAAAAATCAAATGAAACACTATTATGTAACTGAAATAATTTTATTTATTATATTTTTTAAATATATCAAATAAAGGTTACAACTTTGATAAAAACAAATTACTAATTACTGATTTGATCATTATAGGTAAATAAAAAATCAACTTTGTTGTTTTAAAATTTTATCTTTTGTCTCGAAGTACCGGAATAGTCGTATTTCAGCATACCTGCAAACACGAAATTTTTCATTAGGCAGAATCATAGACGAATACAGCCTACAGACTCCTCATACCACGCGACCGATTTCTGTGAACACATCTGACTGAACCAGCAGATACAATTCGCCACTCCAAAATGGCTTCTATATTTATTGCATTAGAGTCTTCGTCTTCGGGAAAGATAAGTTTGTGGCGCTATACGTAAGATTGGAAGAGCCAATAAGATTGCAGTATCCCGTTTCGATTGTTGACAGAATTATTTGTACGCAAGATGTTGAACAATCAGTGGCGTGCGGTCCATACAGACAAAAAGACACTGTCTACCCTGCCAAATATGGATCATTTACGCATATCGTAATAAATTTTCTGCTAAAATGTAGCGACACCGATCGCCATCTATTGTCATTAGCTGCGAGTCTCAGTTCCGAGTCGCTCGCTCACTCGATGCAAAAGACATCGTGGAATGGTGTCTGTCGGTGTCCATGTGTGGGTCATATTCTAACAGTCTATGTTTGTGTGCGTTACTGTAAATACATGGCACACAATGCAAAAGTTTGTGCTTGTTTGCGTGCGAAATGTAGGCGACGACTATGCAAAAAGCCGACGGCTTTTTACGACATTCACTGAAAATGCCACCTTCGCCTTGGCGGCTTGGCGGGCGTCATTCATTATTGTTTTTCGTTCGTTCTTTACGCAAATTGATGACAAGCAGTATAAAAAAATGGCTAGTGCCAGTGTTTACTGTGAAAGTTATTCAATGTGACAACATGTTGTGTGTGTGTGTGTGTGTACAAAAGTTAAGAAATGGTGCATTTTTGAAACTGTTTTGATGATAAAAACAAATAAACGAAACGATATTTTAGGTGGCAAATCGCAAACAGTTACTTGATTATTTGGTCAGTTTTTACCAAGTTTTTTAGGCTTTTAAATGTTTATGTCTACCCTGTCTAAAAACTCTGTGCACGCCACTGTGAACAATAGACGTCTTTTTGGGCTGCATTGTCTATGGGCAGAATGTATCACACAATCGAAGGGGTCCCCTGAAAAACGTAACCAACAAAAAAGTCGAATCGGGTTTTATGATGGAATAACGTTGTATGGTAGGTATGTGTGACTGACAACTAAACGTTTAGGTAGTAAATAAAGCCCATTCTGAAGGCTTTAATTTTAGTTTTCTGCTGTCAAAAGTATATTTTCTTTATTGCAAAATAGTTCTTAGGAGTTAGGAACAGAAGCTAAATTACTTTGGAATAATTTTAGTTTTGACAGCACTAAAACTAAAACCTTCAGAATCAGCTATATCATTTATTAAACAATGTTACAATAATGTTCCTTGCTTATGTTTTTCGGGGGGGGACCCCTTCATGGCTTCATGGTATTGACCATTGTAGAAATGGGTCAGTACCTACGAGTTTTTGCAATACCGAAATTAGGTATTGGAATGGTTTTCAATCACTGATTTTAAAACTGGTTATTTAAATTAAATAACTATAGGTATTGACGAATAGGTACCGAATAGGTTTCGAACTATGGCTTTGAAAAAATTTATATATATACCTATATACAGGGTGGAAAAAATGAATGGGCCCTGGAAGAGAACTACCTTAAATCCTTTAGTTAGCTCATTTTACTGAAAGGAAACATTCCTTTATTTTTTAAAAGAAACAAAACTGCATTCAAAGATCTTCTAAAATTCGCTTGTCTCACCCGGGAATCGAACCAACTAAAAATGAAAAAATAAACCCTGGCTATTTTATTATACGAATCGGTAGGATTATTGTTCAGGATAAAATGTGTCTAATAAACATTTGGTCTTACACTCATCTGTTGTACGAGATACCCACGAAATTGAATATTTATTACAAGTTCTTTGTTAGTAGTTTTAAGCAATTATAATAGTTAAAAAAAGACAAACTTTATATTTTTTCGAAATATTTCGGCCTCATCAGTGAGGCCGTCATCAGTCGAGTTGACAGGTAAAAATTATCAGTTCTTTGTTAACAATACCTAATAAAATACTGTTCACTTGTAACAAGTAAATGACACGTTTTAATTTTCTTGTCTCTCTAACATCCAAAGACATCGTATGAAGTACAAGCTTGCTAATGTTATTTACCTTAAGTAACTTGTTGAAGACTTCGATAAGAAAATCGTTATAAATCTATGCACAGCACAATTCCTTCTTGCACTAGGCGTACTGACGAAAAGTTTAAAAAGGGAAACTATTTTTTTTTTGAAACGCGGTGCAACAAATTTGAAATTCGAATGATAACTTTCAACATTTTTAAAATCGATAAAACTATGCGTTCGAATTTCAAAGTTTGTTTTGTTTTGCTTTCATTCCGTGCTGTCATTGTGTAATAATGGCGTATCAAGAACAATTTTATTTATTAGAAGCTTGTTTTCACTTTTTTTTATTTCAAAGACCAAATATTTATTAGACAAATTTTATCCTGAACGATATTCCTACCAATTCGTATGATAAAATAGCGAGGGTTTATTTTTTAATTTTTAGGTGGTTCGATCCCCGGGTGAGACAAGCGAATTTTAGAAGATCTTTGAATGCAGTTTTGTTTCTTTTAAAAAATAAAAGAATGTTTCTTTTCAGCGAAATGAGCTAACTAAAGGATTTAAGGTAGTTCCCCTCCAGGGCCCTTAAATTTTTTCCACCCTGTATATAAATTTATGTCTCCAAAACCGGTGGACCGAAAAATATGAGAAAAATCATGGTAATATGTGTTTATGTAAAGATTACAGAAAAAATAAAGCGGTTGAGAAATTCACGAAAAATAATTACAAAATAAAATGTATCATTCACAATACGGAAACCTAGGTACACGAGTCTGACTCGCACTTGGCCGGTTTTTTTTTCAGGGCAGTGACAACAACGGACAACAGAGTCTCACCATAAAGGTTCCTTTTGTACATTTTAGGTAGTACGGAACCCTAATAAGTGTCAATACAGTCAGAGGCTGAGGTGAAGGGCGGGAGCACGTCCTTCTGCCGCGCCGTCCGCACACCTCCCTCGCACGCCTGCTGCAGGTGGCGGCCTAACCGGCCTAGTAGTGTGTACTAGATGGTATAGTACATTTCAAATACCATGGCCCTATTGCACTTGAAACTTAACAATGGGGCTCATAATGTTTGCCTTTTGTTATCTAATTTGGAGCACTTCAAATTGGCACGCGTCGGTGCAATCTGTATGTAACTAAAGCGTGACTAAGAAATTTTGGTACTTGAAAATAAAAATACGTATGATTAGTTATTTACATTAATGTTTAATTATAATACTATGGTATCTTTATATTTATTACATGTAACGTCTAATAATTAACAAGTACAGACATTCAGATAACTTAAGTTACGACTAGCTTAATTGATTTACGTTTAACATATAGGTACATTAATTATAAAAAATATAAGATTCATTCGCTTTCTGACATATTTTCTTCCGAACTTGAGGTTTCGCAGGTGTTTATGATGAATGGATACACAGGGTGGGTTAAAAAGTCGTTCTCCACTTTGATGACATGCTCACAAGCATTTTTCCAAAGCGTGGGGTTCGTATTGTCTACCACAGTTCTTAAATTTTGAATTACGGTATCACCCACTGTTGGTGTAATGTTCGTCTTACGAATTTGTTTTTTCACATGACTCCACATAAGCTCGATTGGGTTAAACGATCAAGATCATTAGGTTGCGTGTAAAATACCACACCGCAAAAGGGTCTGGCCAGGTATCTTTTGTTATCACTAATCCTATTGTTAACACCTAATGACCGTCTTAAGTGGAATCGGGCCATGGTATTTGAAATGTACTATACTAGTGTGTGTATTTTTTAGGGTTCCGTACCCAAAGGGTAACCAACGGGACCCTATTACTAAGACTCTGCTATCCGTCTGTCTGTCTGTCCGTCTGTCACCAGGCTGTATCTCATGAACCGTGATAGTTAGACAGTTGAAATTTTCACAGATTATGTATTTCTGTTGTCGCTATAACAACAAATACTAAAAAACAAAATAAAATAAATATTTAAGGGGGCTTCCATGCAACAGACATGTTTTTTGCCGTTTTTATAGATTATGGTACGGAACCCTCCGTGCGCAAGTTCGACTCGCACTTGGCCGGTTTTGCATACATTGTGGACTGATATCACAGCAATCTGCCTAATCTACCTAAACCATTATCAAAATAACTAGGTTGGGTTTCCAATGAAATAAATTTATCAATACAATCACTATCATCAGTATTAAAAAACCGGCCAAGTGCGAGTCAGACTCGCGTACCTAGGGTTCCGTATTGTTGATGATAAATTTAATTTTGTCATTTTTTTCGTGAATTTCTCAACCGCTTTATTTTTCCTGTAATCTTTACGTAAACACATATTACCATTATTTTTTTCATATTTGTAGGTCTTCCAGTTTTGGTGATAAGGGGGGACATACATATTTTTGGGGTTTTTTAAACATTTCTCGAAACTAGTGCCAGTAAATATAGTAAAAGTATAATTTTTACAATCAGCTTTTTAATACCTACAATTTGATACCCATATTGTATTTTATAAAATATTTTTTATTTTTGTTTACTCCTTTTTTATGTTTCTCATTAGTAATGATTTTTTTTTTAGCCGCTGTAGTTTTCCTGTAATTGGCCAGTTATGACCTATAATTGACATTTTTTTTTATATTTTTCGGTTTACCAGTTTCGGAGATAAGGGAGGGAGACATACATATTTTTGGGGTTTTTTAAAGATTTCTCGAAACCCGTGTCAGTAAATATATATCAAAAGTATATATTTTTACAATCAGCTTTTTAATATCTACAATTTGATTACCATATTGTATTTTTATAAAATATTTTTTTTAATTTATTTTACTTCTTTTTTATATTACTCATTAGTGCTAATTTTTTTTTAATCGCTATAGTTTTCCTGTAATTGGCCAGTTATCATCTATAATTGACATTTTTTTCATATTTTTCGGCTTACCAGTTTCGGAGATAAGGAGGAGGAGGGACATACATATTTTTGTTTTTTTTTTTCAAGATTTCTCGAAACCAGTGTCAGTAAATATATTAAAAGTATATATTTTTACAATCAACTTTTTAATATCTACAATTTGATATCCATATTGTATTTTTAGGCTAATATTTTTTATTTTTCTCAATTTTGTTTAGGAAATATTTTGAACGATTTCAATTTTTCATATTTTTTTTACTTCTAATATGTGGCAAATTAATGCTATACGGACGGACGGACGGACAACGAAGTCTCACCACAAGGTTCCTTTTGTACCTTTTAGGTACTACGGAACCCTAAAAACACAAAAATTGTATCAAGCTGCGCGCAAATCTGTCGTCTGGAGAGACCGTGGCGTGGACCCGTTGGTAATTAAAGTATGAACTTACATTTATTGAAAACAATGGAATCATGAACCTTTGGGAACAACCCTTAAGAACGACTAGGTTTTTACCTACAATGTGACGAGGTAAAAACCTAGTCGTTTTTCTTATCAATTGGACTGCTCCACCATCTGATAGCAAAGTCCGCGGCACTAAATCAAATGGATATTTGTTTTGGAAAAACTGACCTTTTCAAAGTCTGTTTTTCTTATTAGAAAGATTCCTGAAATATGTCTGACCTTGTATCCAATGTATTCTAATGCGGATGACCTACATATTTACCAGAATCAGTTTTTTTTTTTTTGCTTCAAAAATAATACTTTCCACTACAAAATTAGTGTTCGCACTATAATCAATTAATGTCGACGATGTCTCTGAATTTGTGGGAGTAGGTGCGAGAGGGAGGATGATGGAGGTAAAAGATACTCTTCGATACCACTTCCTCGCGAACCGGAAGAGCGTAACTTATTAAGGACCAAAATAATTAGACTCCTAGTCTCGCCAATAATTAGGTTAGTTAAATCAATATAAGATTATTTTGGTCCGTTCTGTGCTACTGACGCTATCAGAGGTCAACGAACAACGAGGATGTCCACGATATTAGTGTATTTGTGGTAATGTGTTGCCACTATTTTTTAAACACTGTATGTATTAGTCATATTAACATATCCTTAAGGGTCGGTGTTCCGAGATTCGGGGTTCGGGGTTATGGCTTTTTAAGACGGTAAAAATTCAAATTTCTGAACAAAATAAATACCACTTGTTACCTTACAAGATGAAGTGCAGGTTCATTAAAAAAAATCACGGCAATAATGTTAACTTCAGAAAAAAAACAGGAATTTCAAGAAAATCTCTTGAATAGCATTGCAGCGCTACGGGTGTAACCTGAACTTGAAAATCCTGTTTTTTTTTTCTGAAGTTACTATACATTAGTGCCAAGATTTTTTTTAATGAACCTGTACTTCATCTTGTAAGGTAACAAGTGGTATTTATTTTGTTCAGAAATTAATATTTTGATATCTTAAAAAGCCATAACCCCGAACCCTGTGTTGCCCAATCTCGGAACTCCGACTCTTAAAGAATTCTTGCTTTTGCTTTTGCCAACACCTTGTATAGGTCTGAAGTAGTCTGAACCCAGAATCAACTCGGTCATGCGAAAAGGGACCTGAAAGAATTTGGCGAATTGGAGCTTCCAGGAATAAGTTGAAAAATTCGTTTTTCTCTGGATAATTGTATCTCTGGTCCCTTTTCGCGTGCCCACTCAGGTCACTTTTCCATACCTTGAGACGACGACGGTCTAATAAGTAAATACTATGAATGTATGATATTTTCCGCGCCAGTATTACCTCCCAAAATCGAAATCAATAGTCGAAAGCTCATATTGCACCAATGACCACACGCCCCACAGGAAGTTTGAAGCAAGTGACATCTGTTGAACTTGCTTGTAAAGTGTTTCCACACTCTCATTGCTAGGTATCTCAGCTGCATTCAAATATTCTTCAAGATATGCCTGGATCCATACCAGTTGAAACTCTTTACTTGGGTATTTATCGTAATCAATATCATCAACAGATATACCTGGAATGTAATTTACAATTACGAACATCGGGGAAAGTGCCGCTGACTGACCCACTTCTGGCTCTTACTGCAATCGTAATGGAGCGAAAAGCTGGACAGCGCAGTTTTCCTGATAGTCTGTATATATAAAATTCAAAGTCCTGACTGACTGACTGACTGACTGACTGACTTATATATCAACGCACAGCCTAAACCACTGGTCCTAGAGACTTGAAATTTTGCATATAGATACCTTATATAGTGTAGGCATTCACTAAGAAAGGATTTTTCAAAATTCACCCTCTAAGGGGGTGAAACGGGGGTCCAAAGTTTATATGGGGAAACAAGATTAGTTAGACTATTTTATTCGAGACTTCACAAGAGTACTCCTATCTATAAATGAGTAAACATGTGTTTCAGGTTTTTTCAGAATTCCACCCCTAAAAGGGGGAAATGGGGTGACAAATTCTGAAAATCAACATGGGTATCGTTTGTATGGTTTATCAGGTCGCTGATTACGAAAACAACAACTATTTCTAAATCCAACGAAGTGGACGTGAAATACCATCATCCCCTGTTGGGGTGCGATGGGGTTGATATGTTGAAATGTGTAAATATCAATATGGGTGTCGTTTTTATGGTTTTTTGGGACGTTAATTATGAAAATGGCATCGATTTTGAAATTTAATATAGTGGACATGAAAATTCTTGAAAGTATGTGTGCCAGAGCAAATCGGCTGTAACAGACGAACAGACAGACAGCCACACAAGTGATCCTATTAGGGTTCCATTTTTTCCTTTTGAGGTATCTATATATCTATATATCCACAATCTATCTATATCTTTCAATATCCCAGCAAAATATTTTTGGAATGGAAGGTTGAAGGGGTTGGACCACGGGGTACCAAAAAAAGTTCTTTTTTATGTGAACACTTTGACAGTCTGTTTCTCCCAAACGGCTAGACTTAGACCCATGTTGATGGGTGTCTAGGAAAAGGTTTCGACGAGATCTACCCGCCGAAAGTGTCAAAACTTTACAGGCCCGTATCTCCCAAACAGCTAATGCTATAGACCCATGTTCATGGTACTCTAAGAAAAGGGCTCGGCAAGATCTAAAGTCGAAAAAAAAAAATTGCCAAACATTTGATCGGCCATATCTCCCGAAAGGCTAATTGTAGGGAGTTCGGGTTTCAACTATTGTGATCGGTCAAGCTGGGGCTATATGACCAAAAAAAAAATTAAACAGTTTTGACAGTTTTTTGACAGGTCCAAAAAAAGTATCCCGATTTGCAGAAAACTCAAGGGGCATTCGGGGTCGCCAATTACGCTGCTGTATTCAAATTTGAAATTTTTTGACAACTGATAGGGATTTTGACACACTTTCGGAAAAACTTTGATCGGTGAGTCCGTTTGGCATTCTGGTGAGGCCGAAAAACGAGCATGTGAGGACGGAGAACGCTCCCGCGAGGCCGAAGGCCGAGCAGGGCGCGTTCGTAGTCTGAGCATGCAAGTTTTTCGGCCGAGCACTACACCTTGACTCCCAGAGGGAGTGAGAGCACTTACAATGTTTGTTTCTGAAAAAAATGTAATTTGTTTCCTGTAGGCCACGCGGGCGAAGCCGCGGGCAGAAGCTAGTACACAATATAATGGTTAAGTAAAATTAATTTGGTATCTTTTACGCAGATAACGTTTTAATTGTTTGATAACTAGGTAATATGTTTAATTGTTTAACCAACACTCTATCAAATAAAAAGACGCAAGTTTGTCTGTTTGTTTTCTGGTATTTACAAGTAACTTCAATTGTGATTGGCTATTTATTATTCCTGGAAACCACCCAGGGAGAAGCCAGTCCCTGGGTGTTAAGTAACAAAACTATTTTCAAAAAGGTTGGAAGATAATACGCTAATGAGGTTTAAATCAAGATACACTTACCAACAAACTCATTAAAGTGATTTGCTATATCATATGCCTGGTAATTATAGGTAGCATATTCATAATCAATAAAAGAAATGGAGCCTTCATCTTGGTTGTAGATCACATTTCCTAGAAGCAAATCATTGTGAGCAAACACTATGGGGCTCTCGGTTTTGGATAAATGGGACTTAAGACGCTCAGACTCTATCCTTAGCTTTGTTACTGACCCAAAACTATTGACAAATCTACAACAAATTAATAAAAAATCTATAAATATGTACCGAAAATAAATATTATTTTCACTGCACGTATTTAAAACAATACGCCTGCTCGAACAGTTAGTGAGTATGAAAGATTGTTAAATCAAACTGTATACCTATTTTGTTTATTCGGATCTGTGAAGGACTCCGGCAGTAAACTTAGGAATTGTTCAATTTTATCCCATATTATAGGCTCCCGAGGTACCTGTAGCAAATTCAAAAATGAAAGTTTTTATTTTACATACGTAAATAACATGTGATGTATAAAATATATAATTACCAAAATATTTCGTGTAATAATAATTGAACCAGATTTTTCAGACGCACAATTGGGTACGGGAGTTTACGGAACCCTAAAAATCAAGGTTGTCTCATAGTTATAAAGTGCCTGCTTAGCCAGCCATCAGGCAATAAAAACACAATAGGAGATTTAAATTACAATAGAAGTTTTTAACTTATCCATTTTACAATGTCACAAACTGCAGTAGTACATTAGTAACTGAACATGTTTTTCTGAATAAATAAAAAGTGGTTCCTAGTACAATCTCTAACACGTCACCGGTATACTTTGGCAGTTCTTAGTACACCCGCGTAAACGTGATATTCGCACAACAAGCACGAACCTATTATAAATCCGTGACAATAAATTATACCACATCACGTGCCTGTGTGTACAAAAAGATTAGATTTGTTCTTGTTGGATGAATAAGCAGCAAATTCTGGGGAAGAAAACACTTTTTTTTTTTGTAATCTGAGTCGATTGTGTTTTTTATCCTAATGACTGTTATGTGATTATTTAAATGGTAAAAAATATGAACTGATTGTATATACCTATACAAAGAAAACTTGCTTCAGTTTCACTACCTTAAAAATGTGAATATACAAACCTCTGGGCCAAGATTCACTTGGTGCATTTTGGCCATTTGCCGAGCCACTAAAGGCCATATTCTAGAATTGAGCACAGAATCTGGATTTAAAGTCGTCCCTGGATAATACTGATAAGCCAGTCCATTTTCAAATGCAGCATATACCTGCGGAGCTAATCCAACGTTGTTGAGAGTTTTTATATTTCTGAAAAAAAAAAAGTTGTTTTAATGTTTTAATTAATTGAATTGTAAGACAACTTAAAACTTCAAGCGGTTTAGCAGCCGGATTGTAAAAACCCCGCCTTTTTCTAATTAATCGAAACAGAAACTAAAGTGTAAATTAGAATTTTCAAGATTTTAAAATTCATATATTTACAGAAACCAATGGAAGCTTTGCGATAACAGTATACACAAAACATAGATAATAAGGTTTTGTTGAGTAAAATTTTAATGTAAGTGTTCTGTTTCGATTAATTAGAAAAAGACGGGTTTTTCACAATCAGGCTGCTAAACCGGTCTTAATAAAAAATTGTCCTGTGAAAGGGCTTACCTTAACTCTGCTTTT
Organism: Ypsolopha sequella; assembly: GCA_934047225.1. Lineage (NCBI taxonomy): Eukaryota > Metazoa > Arthropoda > Insecta > Lepidoptera > Ypsolophidae > Ypsolopha > Ypsolopha sequella. The sequence continues at coordinate 14,031,666 of OW203985.1, forward strand.
CGATCAATTAGTAAATCTGTTTTATTCCCATAGATTCTTACTAGTACAATGTTTTTAGCAATATTTGTGCTGTTATTTAGTGAACAACCAACCAATTTGTTAGTTATTCCATCTGTGAATGTCTGAAAAAACAAATAAAGAGTATTGAACGCATCCATAAATATAATACCAATCATACAACATTATTTAGAGTGCATTACAAACTAGAAAATATCAATTAGAAACATATTTCAGAACAAACATCTTGAAAAAATTCCTTGGGATTTGAACCTGCGACCCCTTGCTTACACAAGGCGTATTGTCTTACTTGAAATTTTTTTCTAATTATAATATAATGTAGAGTATTCAAAGCGATAGATTTCGCTATAAATCATATAAAAACTGTGCGAGTCAGGCTCGCGCACGAAGGGTTCCATTACGGAGCTTCCGTACCACTACAAAATATAAGTACAGAACCCTACAAATATTTTAGTAAATAGCAACAATATACCTATATTATGCTATAGAAAACTACCTAATGATGATAACATCAAGGCGCTAAAAAACAATTCGGTACCCTCTGGAGTATCCAACATAGTCAGTTTACCATAATAAGATGGATAATTTTTCGAGACGCTTCTTGCTTCGCAACCAAGACTTACATATTTTACATCTCCTACAAAATGTGAACCTATAGTCTGATATAAGTCTGAACCCATAAGCCACTGAGACGATGGTCTATCAGGATCATATTAATCATTGCTGAATGGTGAAGGAAAACATTGTGAAGAAACCTGCATTCCTAAAAAGTGTGTATTTGTACCAGAAGAACGGTCATAGGGCTGTACTGAGTGTAGACCTTGACTTGCATTTCACAGTTCACTTGGGAACACCTCTGATACCCCCTTGGGGGTTTATGTTGTGACAATATATTTTATTCAATATGTTATTGTATATTTTATTTTTATTTTTTTGCCATATTTACTAACACCAATTTCGAGCAATAGAGCCAAAGATACAAAATCAGTTTGTCATTGTCTGGCGGCATGAAACACAGTCTGTCATTTTTAAATAGCAACATATAAAATAATCAGCCTAGTCATTATCACGAGGAGGAAAGTGTCAGGTTTACATGTAAATAAATTTGGGAAGCTGAGCGAAGTGGAGCAGACAGAGGTGACCCCCTTTGTTTTCAGTAATCCAGAAATGTTATGAAATAGTTTGGATCTCTTTAGAAACAAAGACTATGGTGGTTAAGGATGATGATGATGATGTTGAGGTGGGCTCAGGAGCTATTGCATTTGGAGCTATTCCATCTAATTCTTATTGCTTGAGCTTTGGTATCCTATTGTCCCAGGGGCATTCCCTCCTCAAATCTTCCACTCCATTTGTATAGCCAATGATGCATTATGCTAGGCATCAGACCCCATTTGCTACCCACTGCCCTTCTGCATTGGAAAAGTGTTCAGATAACTTTACTACATTGAGCTTTAACATGAGTATCAAATCTCAGTTTGTTGTCAAAAGTCACTCCAAGGTACTTTATTTCTTTAACTTCTTCCAGAACTATACCTTTTAATTTGGTAGGTAGTAGTTCCTTAGGCTTTCTCTTGTTTGTAAAGATAACTAGTTTTGTTTTACTGGGACTAAGATCAAGTCCTTTGTCTTCACACCAGTCCAACACTTTCTTTAATGCAGTGATAATCCGAGACCTCATGAAGTCTTTCCCTACTATCATTATAATTCCATCATCCAAGTACATTTGTAGATAAATGTACATTCTATTAATGATGGTTATTATTGAATCTATCAGTAGGCACGACATAAGAGGGGATAGACACCCTCCTTGAAGAAAATCTCTTCCTGCTTTTATAGTATAGGTTTCCCCTATGTTTTCAGTAATCCAGAAAAGTTATGCAATAGTTTGTATCTCTTTAGACACAAAGACCATGGTGGTTAAGGAGAACACGCATTCTGATTGTTTGGAACACAAAACGCTGTGTGTGGTTGGCCCTTAATAAAACTTGAAGACAGATTTAATATGTTTTAGGCACTACATTTTGACCCCTCAGTGGGGTCGTCACGTCATAATGCAAATAGAAAAATGTTATTTATATTATTAATAATATTTTTCTATTCACCTGTACAAAAAATATATAAAGCCTTTAAAGGGTAATTTATGAAAAAATGTTTTATTTTTAAGTAAATCTAATGCGAAAACTATACTCAGACAGACTGTTTAATTCAGACAAATTGAAAAGCCAGACAATGTTGGGACTGAAGGCCAAAAGTCTGGACATGTCCTGACAAATCCAGACAGATGGTAAACTCTACATGTATATGTCAGTTAGCACTTTTTTGGTTCGGGGCATCTTGAATCATATCCCTTATCCACACTTTGACCCAAATATTTAATAAACCTTGACCTGCCTACCCATCTTTTGCAATAAATAACAAGGAAATTATATACAGGATGGGGCCGTCCATATATTATGTCCCCCTACAATCATCCTATCATCACTAGCTAATGACCTCGCCCTCCCACAAAACTGATGTTATTTTCATTATCTGTACTGCAAAATCAATATTGCTATTTAATCAATAATATTTTTTCATTTGGCAAGACTCCCCATTATTGCTGTCTATGCTCAGTCTATTACTATCATCTGCAGACTAGAACCCCCCCATTTCAAATGACGGACAGCCCCTAGGTATAGAATTCATATAATGGCAGTAGGACATTAGTAGAACTACACTAGTAGGACAATAAGGAAATGCCCCTAATTATTGCTTTAATTATTAAACTTAGAGCCAAATTTGCAAATGTAATGTATTTTATACTTATTACTGCATTTACAATATGCCCACTTCTACAGCAATGAGTAGGGAAGTGAGCAGGGCAATGGGCATGATGAGAAATGTAAATGGGTCACTACTGTTGCTCCCCTAATTGATGGTTTTTGTGTGAAAGTCAAAGTATGGGCATTGCAAGCGGGAGTTAGTATTTACATTCAACCCTTCTGCTCAGTCACCGCAGAGCATGTAATGAGATATAAAGTGAAAGAATAAATCTGTAAATCATAAATTTCTAGTTAAGTATATCTATTATTTTTGTATCCATACTTGACCTATGACCATACATAATGATAAGTTTGTATTTTTTTGTTAAAGACTACTAACTTATTTGATATAACAGTATGGAACCCTCAGGATAGTACCCCCCTGTTTTTAAATTAAAATATCTTTAACGTATTCCACCCAAATGCAACTATCTCTACGTCCTAGATTGCCTGAGGTAGAAAGCAATAAATAAAATAAAGCAGCAATGTAAATACCCACTCGAGCCGACGCTGCCACATCTTATTCTGATAATGATAACATACCTTGAATTTAATGTTATCGGGAGCCCAGTTCGGTCGTATAACTTTCAAAAGCTTCAAGATACCACCATGTATATTATCTTCTTCTATTTTTATTGGTACATAAACATCACCAGCTGGGAGGCAGACCGACATGGTTTTAGGTTTGTCGCTGTTTCTGGTCCCAAAGTAGTAAAGTAACGACTCGCACTTGGTGCGAGCTAGACAGACGACTACGTAGCATTTTCAAATGAACTTGTATTTATACCAATTGTCCATAATCACAATGCAAGGCAAAGCAAAGTGAATACAATTTTTTAAATGGATTGACATGTTAAATGAATGATGGATGATATGACAGACACAGGGTTGCCAACTCGGCACCACGGACCACGGTTGTGTATTGTAAAATCTACTCAAATAGTGCCAGATTGCTATGAATTTCCAAAAATAGAGCTGAATTGGTCATTAAATAAAATATTCTATCAAATAAAAACATTTTTATATGATTTATAGTAAAATCCATCGCTTTGGATATTTAAAACATTAAACAACAAAGTGCGTTACAAACTAAAAAACACCAATTAGATAAAATTTTTTAAGTAAGACGAATATGATGTAGATTATATATCTTATTTCCCAATTTTTTAGAATATCTTGGAAAATTTTATATCTGAGGCAAGTCTTGTATGACTGCTAAACAGTGCTAGATTTAGTGCTAGGTGATGTTGTAGGTATGTAAATTTTCAGTGCTAAATATGTAGCAACACTGGACAGACATGCAGTCGGTGCGTTCCGAACTTAGAGGATAGGTATTGTACATGGTCAGAATATATTCTGAGGGTAGATGTAAGATATAAAGCAAGTGTTTCTATATAATAATATGAACAGTATGCAAAGGTAAAGGCGCCTCCAGATTCACGCCGAGAACACCCGAGAAGCGTGAATGTGATAGGTTTCTCGCCATCTCTTTTCCGCGCTTGCCTGTTTTCCGCCCAGTGTTGGTTTTTATGCCCGCTTCAAATGGTTCTTCTATGGTACGGATTCCATACACATTGGGGGCCATACACAGGATTCCGAGGAGTTTACCTTGTCTATGGTATCCGACAAGCCTCAGAATAAGGATTATTCTGAGCGACAAGCTGTGGGGCTATGTATAGCCTCCCAAAGTGTATGAAATCCATTAGAGTGGAAGAGATAGCCGCCATGCTGATGTTTGCTGTCTATCTTTCTCTTGAGCAAAGGATATGGAGTTTTTGAACAATTCGCAGTGTTCTTAATTTGAAACACATTTCTTCACTGCTTAAAACCAGCGAGCAAAAGTTGACTTAGGCGTACTTTTCGAGCTAGTGAGTATTTTTTCAACTTTGTAGAGTTTTTTTGACCATTAGAATGGTAAATATTATTAGGCACAAGTTTACTAAAAACTAAATTGGTTCAGTAAATTAACGATTTGAAGTCGAATAGATACTTACACTAGCAAAATTACTTACAAATAATTGTATTTTCATATTATTGATACTCCTCCCCCCTCCCGTAAGAACATATCTTTTTATATATTTTACCAAAATAATTGACTTATGTACCTCATATTGTTCTAAGGCATGGTCTAATTAACGTGGAGCATTTAAAAAAATTATATATCTGGGATTCTCTTGAATTTTGCAGTTAGTTTACAGATATATCTCCAATTTTCATACAGTGTAATTTAATTCAACCTACTCATAGTACCCACCCATACGAACAACTTTCCGTGAAAAAAATTTGAGGAATCGAGAATAAAAAATCTGATGTTTGATACACTTTGGTCGGGTAACTATGTAACTTTTTTATAAGGTTAAATAATATTAGTTGGTGACACTCAAAACATAGGTAGTTCTAGTCTATATGAACAACTGTTTGTATGGGAGCTAAGCGAAGTTTTTCACTTCCTCCCATACAATTTGCCCCGATCAGCTGACTGGTCCAGTATGGAAAGGTGAAAACAAATTTTAAGAATTTTGCACAATCCTCATACCAAAAGTTGTTCATATGGACGTGTTGTACATATACCTATTTCAAATTTCGCCAATTAATTTAATTTAACCTTATATAGGAACAGCTGATTCTTTCGCTCTATAGTAAAAGTTGTTCGTATGGACGCGTACGATAGCCAGTTTCCAGTTTCCGTAACTTTTCAAGGATTGTATGCAAAAATATGTTGACAAACTTTGGTGTAATGTAACCCGACTTATTTGACAGGACTAACCTTATTTTAAGCATCCTGTCTTTGTCTTTTCGATACGGAAAGAAAAGAAAAGGACAGAACGCTCAAATTAAGTTTAGTCCTGTCAAATAAGTTAAAACGTGTTAGAATCGGCTTTACTGCTTGAATGTATTTTGGGGATGCTTACTGATGGAGGGTACTGTGTGTTTGTGTCTGTTAGCTTGTCAGTTCACATACAAATAATTGAATAATTTCTTATTTTCTTTGAAAAGTTAAAGCAATGGGTGTTTGTGTGGCTTTTGGATGTAAAGGAAAGGGAACTTGAACGACAAGGTCTCCTTTCTTTCCTCGTAGCGAAAAACCTCTTTTCTTAAGCACCTCCTTCAACTGAGCGATACGCCAACAAAAAAAGGCTGTCTATGTGGAATGTAAAAATAACATCTATCAGCGTCTTTTACAAGAGCGTGATAAGACATAAACACTCAGCGCCCTCTACCGTAAAAGCTTTTGGTTTTCTTACCCTAGTATTAATTTTTCGTTCACCGATATTGGTAAATAAATGGTGTCTTAAATATTTTCGTGGTAATACCTTTAATTTTATCTCATTATATATATCGTCACGACATGAATCCCCGAGTGTGAACTGTGAAAAGCAAGTCGCAGTCCTCACCCGGTAGGTAGACCCGCGTTTCACCGACCACGATTATTACGTTCCAACGTGATGAGCCCTATAATTGCCGTTTTTCGGGCATACCTACGTACAACACACTTTTAAGGGCATGCAGGTTTCCTCACAGAAGTGCGTTCATTAAATAACCCTGGGCTGGGTAGGAACACTGGGGTTGTAACGCTGAGTTTTTGAACGGGTTTTGTCGTGTAGCGACACTCCAAACGTCAGTTGTCATTTTTGCATTATATTTAGTATAATAACGTTGAGAGGACCCCCTCGGCACTTCATAGTCAAGGCTCAAGTTATTTACCTACACTCTCACGCGCGCATCTGGCTTGTCCGCACACGCTTGTGTGTGTGCGTGAGCTAGTCTAGGGCTGGCAGCAATCGTGTGAGCGTCGTCGCCCGAGAGGGACACAATATAAGTCAGCAACTTATGTGATTCTCTTCCTAAATTTTAGCGTAGTCCAATTTCTGGTTCGCCGTGGATTAATCAGTATTAAAAAAATATATGTATATATATTATACAAGGTTAAATTCAATTAGTTGGCGAAATTTGAAACATATGTAGAACATGTCCATATGAATAACTTTTTTTAATAGGATAGTAAAAAATTCTTAAAATTCGTTTTCACCTTTCCATACTGGACGAGTCAGCTGATCGGAGCAATTTGTACAGGAGGAAGTGAAAAAAAGTTAAGAATTTCGCTTAGCTCCCATACAAACAGTTGTCCATATAGACTAGTACCTACTACCTTTGTTTTGAGTTTCGCCAAATAATGTTATTTAACCTTATATATGTATATAAATCGTTACGACCTGAATGCCCCGGGGGGTGTCGGATGTGTTCCGAGTGTGAACTTTGAAATGCAAGTCACAGTCCACCCACACTCGGTAAACCCGCGTTTCACCTGCAAATATTACGTCCCAACGTGATGGGTGGTGAGCCCTATCATCGTTCTTCGGGCACAAATACACTTTTTTTTAGGGCATGCACGTTTCCTTACTATGTTTTCCTTCACTGTTCACAAGTGGTAAGTACCTATTAGCAAATACTATGCACATCATGTAAATTCCGAAGAACTCATTGGTGCATGCCCGACCGGAGATCGAACCTTAATCTCAAGATTAAGAGGCCAGCGTTCTACCCCTGAGTTACCGCTGCTTTTTCGTTACTTTAAAAGTAAATATATTAGTAGGTACCTATATAGTTTCGTATGCATAAATGATCATCATATAATTAACAGTAATGAAAACTTGTCAAAACATGGAAAGTTATAAATACTAATTTATTGTTCAAAATGCGTTACTGAACGAAATTGTGTGGTTTGATCACGCAATTCTAATTTTTGAAAAAAAGTTTTCCGGGCATCCATAACGCACCATACTGATTAAAAATCAGTATCGTGATAAAACTTTGTAACAAAACACGCGCGCAGCAAACGAGTGGTACAGTCATGGACCCATACTTAGGACGGTAAGTTTACTTGGGACAATCTTCTTTTTTTTTTAAACTTCTGGCAACACTCTACAGCTGACAAATTGTCTATGGTAGTTGCCGCTTTTCGAGTCACGATAAGGTAAGCTAAGATATTTTATTAGTTTTAACTTGTATTACGTTGAGAAAACGAAAAATATCGACATTCAAAGTTGAGACAAAAACCGGGAAAGAAGTTCAACCCGTATAACTTTGATTGCCGACCATTTCTTTTTACTTTTCTGTCCATGGTGGTATTTTTTACAATATTGTTAGTCTTTCAGCTACATAATTAAGTTGCAAGTGTATCATTATCATTCTTCGTGCTTTTATTATGATTTTTTTTCTGATAAAGCACCCTAGGGTCGGTTACTTAGGACACCGTCCTAAGTTAGGACACCGTCCCAAGTTAGAGTTTTTGGGACATTTTTAGGGTTCACTATCTTTTATGATATGAAGTAAATAATATAGATATTTTATTTCCAGATACCAGAAAGAAAGATGGATGAAGATGTTAAAAAAAAGAGGCCATATCATTAAAAAGAAATTGAAACTACTTAAGGAATGCCGCGGTAGATTTACTTTTAACATGTAAGCTGATTTATGTTACCTACTATGATAAATTTAGTGTTAAGGAACTCTATGTTACTAAACTTTATGTTATGTACGTTAATATAATAAAAAAAATTTTTTACTGAACCCTCTTATTATTTATTTCATTTTTCTGGTAGAAAGCCCATATACTTGGGACAGTTTACTTTTTGCCTTTTGTCTATTGGTAAGAAACAGTATTTGAACTTGGGACATTTCAAAATGGTTTTAAATCATTTTTATAAAACGATGTTCATTGCAATTAGTAAGTGAGTGCAAGAGAATACTAATATATAATTTACAAGCAGATACAAGGCTTTTCTTAATAGAAAAGAGGAGGTTTCTTCATTACTTTTTGGCCTCAGCAATAAATGTTGTTTTTATCTTATTTCCCAGTGTTTTTTTTTTATTTATAAAATTTATAACGTTGAACATACATTTTTAAACCCTTTTTACCGTCCCAAGTACATTATCCGCTTTTCTATCATGAGACATAAGGCAAAACAAATACAGTCCCAAGTATGTGGATAGTGCATCTAACTTGGGACATTGACGTTTTAAAATTTAAAAAAATATCTATATTACTCCTATATTATTGAATTTTTGCTACATTAATTATGTAGTACAGACCAATTTATCTACATAATTGGTTTTCTCGACTTTTTAAATTTAATATAGATTTTGTAGTTCGAAAGTTGCGAATTGTCCCAAGTATGGGTCAACGACTGTAATCATAATAATGTACTCTGTGACTGTAATCGAGCTCTGCCTGACTCCAGATTTCCACTAACTTGCGGGGGACCGCGGGGGCCGTTAAATTCGCGCGGGGAGGTGAGTGTCGCTTCTTTACGTAGTAATACTTTATATTCTCTGCCCTCGGTACTAAATTTAACGTAAGTATATCAACTATAACGTTGAGAAGACCCCCTCGGTACAAAAATTAACGTCATTTCATTTACGAAAATTTACGTAAATGTCAGGTGACGTTTGGAGTCTATACGAACCTTGCGAACCCTGCTCAGAGTTGATGTTGAAAAATTCGACACTAGTGTAGCGACACTGTCATTTTTGAACGGTCGGTGTTGAGACGCGAGTTCATTTTTGAACGGGTTAGTGTTGCGACCCGGGTAGGAACTCAGAATAAGGAATACTATTCAGATAGTCGTTCATAAACTCACACCGAGTTGGGTTTCCTACCCGGGTCGCAACACTAACCCGTTCAAAAATTAACTCGCGTCTCAACACTGACCGTTCAAAAATGACAGTGTCGCTACACTGGTGTCGAATTTTTCAACATCAACTTTGAGCAGGGTTCGCAAGGTTCGTATAGGCTCCAAACGTCACCTGACATTCACGTAAATTTTCGTAAATGAAATGACGTTAATTGATGTACCAAGGGGGTCTTCTCAACATTATAGTTGATATATTTACGTTAAATTTCGTACAGAGGGGGTCCTCTCAACGTTATTATACTAAATATAATGCAAAAATGACAACTGACGTTTAGAGTGTCGCTACACGACGAAACCCGTTCAAAAACTCAGCGTTACAACCCCAGTGTTCCTACCCAGCCCAGGGCTATTTAATGAACGCACTTCTGAGGGTAGGAAACCCAACTCGGTGTGAGTTTATGAACGAGTATCTGTTGTGTCGATTCGGTGTAACACGATTTAACTAATTTGACAGTACTAAAATTAATTTAAGCGTTCTGTCTTTTTATTTCTGTATCGAAAAGACAAAGACGGGACGCTCAAAATAAGTTAGTCCTGTCAAATAAGTTGTGTTTCGCCGAATCGACAACAATGTTTTCCTTCCCGTTCAGCAAGTGGTAAGTATTATCTTCCCCGCGTTCCGAAATAGAATTATTTCGCTAAAATCGATTACGAAAGTATGAAGTGAATGGCTTATGATCCATTGTAATTCTATTACGGACCGCAGGGCTTGTCGTTTTACCTTTATCAATCTTTTTTTTTCTGGAATCCTTTTCTCATGTCTGCAATTGGCGTCAACATTTGCAAGTTTATCGTCTACAATAAAGATGTTAGACTTCATTGGTCTTTATGACATGTGTTCCCAACCAGTGGGGCGCGCTGCACGTATGGAGCATAGAGTAATCCAAGGGCGGCTCCAAAAATAAACTGTATATGAAGTGAAATCTAATGAACCGCCAAAATTCATACTGGAGACTCGTTTTGTGATCAGGAACAAGGTTTCATGACCCATCAGGCGAAATTATAAAAAACATTTTTTGCTCCCGTATGTACTGCATTTTAGGAATTATTTAATAATTAGTTAATGGGCACCTTTTTTATTATGGTTTCGCCAAAAGGGTCATTGAACCTTGTTCCAAATTACTAACCGAGTCTCCAATATGAATTTTGGCGGTTCATTAGATTTCACCTTATATACAAAGTGTAACAGAAATGTGTAGTCATATTTGAAGAGCTTATTCAGTCGAGTGGTATAGATAACTTTTACTATGGAGCAAAGTCTGAATTCACAAAAAAACTGTTTCATAGAAAAATGCAATGCCGCTCGGCCGAAATGTATGGAACAAGGTTCAATGATCCTTATGGCGAAATCATAAAAAAAGGTGAAACCCGAAAAAAAATTTTTTTTTGCTGCCGTACTTCCTTTACTAGGAATTGTATTTGAACTTTACTAGTCCAATTCGTATGGAAACAAAATTTTATTTTTATGATTTCGAAAAATAGGATCATTGAACCTTGTTCCTGATCACTAACCTACTCTCCGCGGTAGATTGAATTTCACCTTGTATAAGAAAACACATAATTCATAAGTACGCTTAGTAAATTATATTACGACCACTTAAGAGCGGTTTCTCAGCCGGATTTTGAAAAACCCGCCTTTTTATAATTAATCGAAACAGAACACTTAATTTCAAAATTCACTCAATAGTTATTCAACTAAACCTTATTACCATATGTATTGTGTATGTTGCCATCCCAAAGTTTCCATTGATTTCTGTAAATTAGAATTTCAAAAATTTAATTGTTGTGATAATAATAATTATAAAAATACTTTATTGCACAATAACAAATCATGTCTGTACAGAGGTGAACTTAATGCTATTTAGCATTTTCTTTCAGTTAACCTGGGGTGTTGTGTAAATTGTAGGGTAGTGCCCAAAAAGAAGAAAAGTTGTGAATACAATAAAAACATACATATATATGTATTTAATATATGATACAATACCACAGAGGGGGGATGTAATAAATACATACACGTGGTAAACCTACATAAAGCAAATACATACTAATCGAATGTACCTACAACATACATAAATAATACTCGATATATACCAAGACTCTTATGACATCGAATCAAAATAAAATTAAAATCCACGGGTTCATGATGGACTTCCGCAAAGTGACGCCTTTTTCAATAAATTTTATTCAAAATAAAATTATTTTGTGATTGTAAGTAATGCTAGTAAACTTTACTTTTGTAAACAGCAATAGTTGGCGAATCTCGAATAAACAGAGGTAGACTATTCCAAAGGCGGATTGCAGATATTGTAAACGAATAAGAGTGCATGTCTGTTTTGTGTATAGGGGTACGAAGGAGCAGAGATGTACTAAATCGCTGAAGGCTTGTAACTGTGGAGCCCCCGTAAAAGTAGTAAAGAATCTTTTAATCTATTGTGATAGAGAAAATCCGAGTTCAAATTTGGATTCCGCGCACAAATATCTACAAGAAATCAAAGAAAAAATTCGTGCACCAAAAAATTTGATTTTTGTTGGCCAGTGATGTGTTTTCTTATACAAGAAGCCGATTATAATTTTATGTTAATTTTATTTATCTTAAGGTTTTTAAGGTTAAGTGATACAATATGCGAAAGTGAAAAGAAGAATAAAAAAATTTTTTACTTTGCTAGAATAATTATTGAAAATGTGCTCAAGCAAATGTCTAGAAATAGCAATGAACTATTTTTACACAGCAAAGTTTTCAGAAACAATGTCTTTTTATAGCTAGAATTTTAACTTATGCCAAAAGCGGCTGTTTTTAACAAAAGTTCAAATTTTAGCTCATTGAAGACGTCTATAAAAACTATGCTATGTAGAAATAGTTCATTGCTATTTTATTTCTAGACATTGAGCAGATTTTTAATAATAAATTATTATAGCAAGTAAAATAAGTTTTTTTTTTCTAAAGTTGGCAGCACTTTCGCATGTTGTAACGCCTTAAGGTTTTAATCGTAAGGTATTAAAGATTTTGAATCGTTTGAAATGTTTTGTAATCAAAGCATACTGTACACAGAAATTAACAATAACTGATGCAACACAATTACTCCTAGCATTGAAAAATACATTTATTTTCAATTGACTGAAAAGTCATACCAAGCATAGGATTGTTACAAATTAAATGCGTTCAGGTTTTGTTACAATTTTAGTATGATAAGTGTATCCATAACGTAATTAACTAGGTATAAGATTACACTGAATGAGCAATCATTGTGTTATTAACAAATGGTGTAAGATACGATACCTCTGAGAGATAACAGCTTTACATAATAATTTCATCAAAATGGACAAAAATCCAAATTCTATCTACTTCCTTATTAGATGGAATGTGTATGCACATTTAAATAATCTGAAATAATAAAATTGGTGCTATATATCGTAAGATTCGTGTGCTGTGAATACGTGAAAAACAGAATTTGCTCATTCAGTGGCGAATGTCCACCACATAGGACAAGACTCGTCGTAATTTTGTGAAATGCAAACTGACAACTAAGTACACTCGAGTCATGGAGGGGTGACAATTGAAACTATAAGGGCATACAAAAAATACTTTGCTAAGACAGTCCTTACCAAAAATTTGATTAATTTTGTATTTTCGACTCGATAGCTTTTATTAAAATAAAAACATTTTCATGAGCACTTCTGAATTATAACTCGAAACTCAAAGTAATTAATGTTAAAATCATCTAAAATTAAATCGTAAAATAGAATTTTATTCATTTTCAAGTAAAACATGTCCACAGACGAAATTATAAAATCATCCGAGAGCGGCTGTATTCAATTTTAACTAAATATATGCATAAATTTAAGCATCTTTTTTATAAAGTGATCAGTAGAGTGACAGCCTAATCCTCCAACGAAGCTCAGAATAAGACGGTATTGCACAAACTGAACAAAGTGTGCGACAAAGTTAGAATATCAAGCTAACTTATTCGGCCGACCATCATCGGAGCCGTTGCTCCACTTAGTTATCGGCTTATTCTCAACTGTGTGGGAGGAGAGGCAAAGTTGGGAGATCACAGTGCAAGCGGAACGCGCTCACTCGACGTCCATTTGGTCGGCTGATGGGGGCACGTTCGTTTCGGCGTTAGGGCCAGGTTGTCCGTCGCCCGCAGTCGGGTTTTGATTGTTCGGTGGGGGTGGAGTCTTTTCTTTAGGCTTGGGTTTGTTCAAGATTGGGTTCACAGTGCTCTCGAAGTTCTGAAAAAAAAACACAGGGTATTTGACTGTTTGTTTTCTATGTTGATACAAATTAGTTGATATGATTCTTTCAAATAATAAAAATAAATCCTCAGTTTCATACACAATTTAGAATTGAATAATGACCGAATATCTTTAGCAGCGGTAGTTCAGTCGGTAGGACATCGTTGGTTTCTCAATCTTGATACTATTGGCGTAAAACTAACGCTACCATTAAGTATCACATATAAACCAACAAACAAAGCAAATAACGCCATACCAACAAACTACAATAAAATAATAAGTAAAAAACTGAGCGTCTGCTAATACAATATAGTATATATAGGTAGTAACCTGTCGCTCAGTGCGGATCTGGTGCGTGGTGTGCGGCGGAGGCTGGTGGCGCGGCGTGTGCGCCAGCGCTTGTCGCGCTCGCTCCACCCACTGCAGCGCGGTCTGTGTCGTCTCCATCACTTTTTGGATATCCGCTTCCGCTAGGTGAGTGTATTTAGCGTCACCGTTCCTGCGGGAAGAGATTGTGTTTCAATATCTGCTGCTAATTTTGTTGTTTTTTAAGGAGTCTACACACTAAACCCGCCGATCTCTTGGCTTGGCTTGGCAAAAGGAAAAGGAAGCTGGGGCTGTGTAGGCGGCATGTCGGAGAGTTTTGGTGTGTAGACTGCTTAAATGTCTTCAAATTATTATAATGGGTAGAGTTTGGCCAGGGCATCCTGTCACAGCTATTTTTCGTAAGTTTTATTAAAGCAACATTTTTAACTGTCAAATGAGGAACAAATTGTCGCGTTTATAACCACGCATCGCAGCATCGATGAACTGTGCAACGGGTTGCAGCGATAGATAAATGACGATTTTTTACCTGTCAAAATGACAGATAACATACAGAGCCACAAACTTATCTGTTTATGTGGGCCAAACTAAAATAGCTTCTATATTCGCTGTGTGGCAGTCTTCGCCACCGGAACAGATAAGTTTGTGCCTTGTATACGAATACGATGCTGAGCATCGGAAATAATTTTTGGTATATTATAAATGGTTGTTTATAACTCTTTGCAACCCGTTGCACTTACAATTGATACTTTAAAAAGTTGTGATACTTTTATTTCGTAAGGGGATAATATAATTTATAATGAATGACCAATATTTATTAATTTTCACAAATTATGATGAATATTTGAAAGTGTAATGTTTTATTATTTTATTTCTAATTGATTGAAATATGCGTTACTTTGAGGAAGTCCAACATCAATGGATATATTTATAATATTGTTAATATTGGAATATTGCAAATATTAATATATCCATGATTTTATTTAATTTCTTCTTAATTGGTATAAAATAAGGAAAGATCATAAATAACAATACGCTGTTATACAAGTATACTAAAATGTATCAAAGTTATTTCAGAGTGTACTCAGCGTTAACAGCTTGCGATGTTTTAAATTTGTCGCGCTTTTATTGTGACACGTTTCCCTGGCCACAGTCTATAAATGGACAGTTATTTTTGAATAAAACCACATACTACACTGATCAACTTTTCCAAAGAATTATACAAAAATACGAGAGGTGTCGTGGGACGACCGGTTGGAGTTTCTTTCGCTACAGACGCGCACGCCCCACTTTATTGCAGTATACATACGCATATATACACTTAAAAACACATATTATAGCAAGTGTCGTGACGGTCCAAGTTTTTTCGGCCTAGCTCTCATTTGCCAAGTTCCTGGAGTGTAATGTGCGACACGGAACTTATTTCCAAAAATATTTTCCCGTTTCCTTACTAACTTTGAAAATAACTTTATCTACTTCCATACTCGGTATCCAGTAATTACAACATCAAATGCGCTGTGATTGGCCAATTTTATTATCACACTGCTAGAGAACCAATCACAAGTAATTACAGTCTGTCCTAATTTCTTAAGCCATGCCCTCTTCACTCTTCTCAGGCATACATATTAATTCCATGTTTTCAGGTATCTTGACGAGTATGACGACATATTATGACGGGTGTTAATTCTTTTTCTCATTTACTGGGAAATTGTTAGTTAAAATATTATAAATAATGTCACGCGAAGACGATATTTTTGATGGTCGTAGATTAAAGTATTGTGTGCAACGGGAAATAATTAGAGATTGGGACACTCGTGCAGTCTATTACGAAACGAACGAAAAACAAGCACTTATGTCTCACATTACGTCACATTTGCATAATAGTATTTTGTGCAACTATAACATAATTTCAGACATTGGGACACGAGTGCTTGTTTATGAAACGAACGAAGCTAGTTTCCTGATAGTTTTGGACAAGTGTCCCAAGTCCAATTATGTTCAGTGGCACACAATACTTAATCTACGACCATCAAAAATACAGTCTTTATTTAGAATATTTTCAACTAACAATTTCACGAAAAATGAGGAGAGCACTCGTTCATGGACATCGGGTAAGTCGTTTCCGTAATACTGCCTTGAAGCCTCTTGGGGCGTTACGTCCTATTACCGGAATGTCCAGTCGGTCAGTTAGGTCTATTACCCTAAACGTCCAGGCCAATCAGATAAAGGGGCGTGGCTTAAGAAATAATGGCTTATTTCTCGTCACGGTTGTTGATTTACTCTTTAGCGGTTTTATACTAAATTGGGCCAATCGCAGCGCAGAATGGCGATGTTATAACGTAATATTATAAAATCGGATAAACAATCTAGGTACTTATAAAACTGCTTTTGATATTACAATGTTGCAATTGCAGTATGGGAGTAGATAAAATAGTGTTGTAGGGGCATGCCCAATTTTTGTTCATTTGGGCAGTAACGTTTCTCTGGGAAAGTGGTTAACTAGAGTATGTAGGATTGTAGGTTAATTTGAGGTTAGCAATTCATTTACACCCCTGTCTGTAAGCATGATTAAGATTTTTAAATTAATATCTACCATTGCATTTGTAACGGTCAAGCTTGTAATAGCTTTGAAAGTATCGGAGGTCAATAGATCTAATTCACATTAGCCAAGTTTTGAGTTATGTAAAACATATCGCCCCAGCCGAGACTCACTTGTACATATCGACGGCCTTGCTCGCGAGCTGTATGGAGAGAGAGAAGTCGTCGAGCGCGCCCGGCCGCAGCTCAAACTCTAGCCGCCGCTGCTTGATCGGCTCGCCCTCCGTCCTCAGCTCTGTCAGCTTATCGCTGTACACCTGCAATTTACAAGACAACAAATATTTGAGTAGATACGTACATTGTCACGACACGAGTCCTCGGGGGTGTCTGAGTAGTATCCAAGTATAGGCTGTCAAATGCAAGTCACAGGTCACACTCGTACAGATTGTCAATAAAGTCTAGAAATAAATAGGGGCGCCAATAGTTGCCTCGCTCAGAGCAACGCACTCTGCCTTAGAGAGAGAAGTTGTAGTTTTTGCCGTAAATGCCCAAAAGTTAGTATTTCCATTCCTATTCAATGATATCGATGTATTTGGAGATTTTATGGCTTTAATCATTAACTAGACAATGTTAACGAGAATTGCCTGTTGTTAGATTTGTGACTAGAATAAATAGACTTTATCAATGGAAAGTAACACTAAAATAGTGTGTTTTAGTCCCGTTGGACCAAGTTTTCTGATCCCTGTTTTTATTGTTCTAAAACATTTTGTTAAAAAAGAACAACAGTGAATTCCAGATACAATGTGTCAGATCAAACTTATCTTGATATTATTATAAAATAAGGCAATATGGCAGAATGACAGACGTACTACTCATTTTAAGTGGCGGAATCTCCTTTCGTACAGCTCTTAATACTAAAATTCTCGAGACTCGCACGCGCTGAGTTTGCCTCGTGACATCACACATAAGTAATCGTGTCAATACCTGTCTGTTCTGGTCTTCGCCCTCGTCATAGAGCCATTGCTCGAGTGCGTCCAGATGCGACACGAGTCTATCACGTTGCTCGTCCGCTACGAACTCGTGTAAGGATTCGCCAGAGCTGAGCTTGCCTCGTAGTTCGTACACGTACTCCTCGAGAGCGTTGCGCGCGTCCGCTCGCTCCTTCTCTTGACGATCCTGCGCTTGCATCTTGCCCTGTTGAATTGGAAGTATTTTATTTAGGATTTATATAAGCCGTTCCACTCAGAAACCGTAGAAAAATCTTTAGGTATTTGTGGCTTAGGTTCTTGATATTTTTGATCTCAACGTTGCACACATCTTTAGATAGGATAAAAGTGAGTTATAGAAATACAACACAGTAAAATAACTTTTTTTATGAATCACATGTAAGGTTAAAAATAATGTTTGTTTTTTATAATTTCGTTATTGTGATATTTTCAGTAAGATCATACGGAAGAGAAAGCACGTCAACGGATAAATTTTTTACGAAGCTCAACCTGTACATGACGTCACAAACACCCAAGTATTATATATTATCATTGCACCCAAGAAAGCAACGATGAATTGAGATGCGCATATTAAGGACAAGATAAGTTTTACGAAGGAAAATCGACATTTAGAAAAAAAAAATGGCCTAGCTCAATTTATAAACGGACATTTAAAGTGCAATTTCTTAAGCTTTTATAGGCAGGCTCAAAACAAAATATCGTTCTTTAATTTACCTCCTGCTCCATGTATCCATTGAGGTCATGCGTAGTGAAACCGTGAGTCCTAGCCTCGATGGGCAGCTCTACCGTCTTCACTATCACTTTCTTTGACTTATCCTTGGATTTATCCTTTTTATCGTCAGACGCCTCCTGTAAGATAACAAGCCCTTGAACCTTTTTAGAAGAAGGATTCACCCCACCACTGCACAGCATGGAATAATACTTTGTGGGTCGGTTGTAGTGTTAAATTAATCGCTAATATTATTCGAGGATTTTTTTTAAAAAAAAAGGTTAGAATTAATTACATTTCCATGCACTGCAGTGACCCATTTGCACCCAAATCACCAATACAAAGCAACTTAATGATAAAAGGATTCATCTTACTTTATCGGGAACATCATCTTCTGAAACCGCTGGTAGAAGAGGAGTAGGGGTTACACAATCAGCTGATTGCACAAAAACATGCGTGGACACAGAGATACAACTTGAAAGGAAACGCACGTTACAAGTTTACAAATGCAAATAAATCTGAAACACAATAAAATAGTCAGCCGTTATGTGCAAATGGGGCCTCGATAGAGGGTGGGGAATGAGCAAACGACGTGATGCCTGCTGCCGGGCCAGTCTCCAAGAGAAATGAGGTCAAGTTTGTCAAAGAGGTTGATAGCAAAGCGAATGGCAACAGAAATCACAGTATTGTGTCACACGCGCTACCGACACGTACCCCGCTGAACCAACTGCCTACTCTCTGTGTCCACGATTGTCTTTCCGCCGGTTCATCCTTGCCAATGTCATCTTCTCTCACCTCTTGCCCTTGACTGTCAGGTCCGTTCGGCTGGCTATCTTGTCCATTAGTCTCCATTGGGGCTTCCTGGTTGTTCTGAGTCTCACTCGAGTTCTCCATTTCAACAGCCTCGTTAGCCGCGTCTTGTTTCTTTTCGACGAGAGATGCGGAGGCGACCGTCACAATACCGTGAATATTCACTCTCACTTTCAATTTTACTTTCTGTGACTCCCCTTCGGCGGTTGGCTGTACATCTTTGATGTTCCATTGACCTAGAGTTGAGAATTAATTGTAGTATGTACTATTTTCGAGTTCAAATACACACATTTTAAATCATTAATTCATTCACTCCACCGTTGACTGACATATACCTAAGAAAGTGGGAGACGTCATATATCTGGTCACTTGGTGCTCAGTACGGAACAGGGCAGCTATTCTCGCAACATAGTTCACACGCTTTAAGCAGCATACATAGGTAATAAGGTTTTGTTGAATAACTATTGAGTGAATTTAGAATTTAAGTGTTCTGTTTCGATTAATTAGAAAAAGGCGGGGTTTTCACAATCCGGCTGCGAAACCGCTTTAATCGCGTGATAAATGCCGTGTGATGATAATACTAATAAATAAAACTTTTTAAAAGACTTAAAACATTTTAATGAATCCGGGCAAAAGGGTTTTACTTTAAAAGCTTGATACGTTTCTGTGCAAACAGCTTCTAAAAATCACCCACCTTTGGGCTTCGCAAATAGTCGCATGTACCAGAATTGACAGTCATGACCAACCGACCGACCGACAAACTAGACCGGTAAACATTTCAAGTACTTTACATTAGAAAAGCAGTAATTTAATATCATCAGACGTAATAAGCACCATCTTAGATAGAACTATTTATTTAAAATTGTCAACAGGTGTCACTTTAACTTTTTTTATTTTATATACTTTCTTTATTTGTCAATATCATGTTCTATTCGACTGATGACGGCCCCATACCGTGGGCCGAAATATATCGAGTTAAAATATAATTTTATTGTTTTAATACTAATTAATGAACCAAAGAAATGAGTTCATAATATTACGATATGAGTGTAGATAAATAATATAAAATTATGTTGAAGCGATTGGATGGCGTATGTTTAGAGTTGAAGACCTACCGATGAAGGTGTCTGGGTAAGGAACTTGGTCCGAATAGTAAGCGCTAACGGTGAAAGGCTCCTTTCTGTAGAACGTCAGCATTTTGGAGAATGGCGCCGCATGGAAAGCTGGGAAAACCTGTGAAAAATTAATGTTTTATTAACTCAAATAACTTATCTAAAAAGTTATAGTAAGAAGTAGGGCAACCACACGAGAGTCATTCATATCTTCTTATCTTTGTACAAACCTAATAACGGATCGTATATAATCTTATCATTAGTACACACGCACGCCTAGATTTTGCGTAGTAACATATGACTCAAAGGCCAAATTGGAGTCAATAAACTTACTTTTAGGCTGTTATTTTGCAATCAGAGTCATTGACTCAGAGACCCCACAGCCAAAGTGCCGTTTGACGTAAGTTTTTTTATGAAATTAATAGAGAATTTAACACCCTCAGCGCCATGAGTATCCATTAGGTACACATAACACATTGGTACCTTGTGATAAAGTTAATCTTGAGATCTAAATGGGTGCCAAGTTCAATGGTCAGTCCTGAAATTTATTTGTAACAACATAAAATATTTTATAACAACTTGAAAATATATAATTTCTTCTTATAACTTAGGATAATATATTGAAGCCTAAGGTCTGACTTGGCTAGTTCGAATATACGAATTATTATTAAGTACCTACTAACACAGTCATGGAGGAGCCCTATGTTCGATAGCTAGTTTCTACCAGCAAGCCAAATTTTCGGAAGACTAAAATAAGAACATACAGCTTTAGAACTTGCGAAGGCTATAATATAATTCGCATATGAAAACTAGCCAAGTTAGACCTTAGGCTTCAATATTATTATCCTGAGTTATATAAAGAAATGATATTTTAAGTTGTTATAAAATATTTTATGTTGTTGTAAATAAATTTCAGGACTGACTATTGAACTTGGTACCCATTTAGATCTCAATTCTTTTGCCGTTGAAGTCAACAACCAAGGCATATAGGTATCATAATTTTGAACTTGGCTCTCATTTCACATTTATGATTTTGATGGGATCTGGTATACAGTTCATACTTGTCCACTGCTTCGATTCGAATTAATTGGATTTTCATCGCACACTTTATAAAGAAACAACAGGCAACAGGCAAACAATGGCAGGTAGGGGTAAAAAAAATAATGATTAATAATTATGAATTTTACCTGGTACATTATACTATTGACTAGAAAATAATGAATAATAATAATTGAATACTTGAAATAATAATTAAAATATAACAAAAAATAATAAATTAATGACATAATTCATGGATATCCCACAAAATATTACAATCTTCGTATGTTAATATTGGTTGTAGTACACACAGATGTTTAAACCCGCTGAATCAAACAAGCTCTGATCGGAGCGCCTAAGTCAAGGTCGCGGAAAAGGTTCAGTATGAGTACTATTTATATTATATTATATACAATATGGGTGTCATTGACAGCTAGAAATACAACAATAAAAAAAATATATAAAAAAATATAACAATTATAATAAAAAAAATTGTGGGTAATTGTTTTTGAACTTAATTTTACGCCCCCCTTCATTGTTTTCTTTTTCTTTATATATTTTTATAATATTTTAATAGACGTGTATACATTTATATATATATCCAAAATTTTCTTTCTATATACTTTCCCCCGTACATTTTTTTTTACTTATAGAAAGTTGAATCTAGTTTTAGAAAAAGAATACCGCATTAGATTCTGACAACTACTGGAGATAGAGCCAAAAACAAAATTGGCGGGAAAAAAATATCGTCAATAATTCTGCAGGTTCAAAAGCGATAACAATGGAGGGTAACAAATCGGCATATCGCGCGAGGGGATTCACAACATATTTATATGCACAAATTCTACGGAGTAAAATATCTTGAATGAAGTTGACCAGGTGCATTATTTTTGAGGTGACAAACTCAGTCACATTTATCAATTGCCAGATTTTAGTACGCCTCCACATCCACAACGGCCCTGAGTACCTAAGCATTTAAACCCGTCCAGTGGTTCTAAAGTTATAAGCGAATACAAATTTAGATTAAATCAGTCGCTGCCCATCCTGTTTGGGAGAGCCCCATGCCCTGTGGACTAATGATGAGAAGAGAGCCATGACCTACCTCCATATCGCCATCTTCACCTCTGGCCGCGTCCCACGCCAGTCTGACGGCGTACGGCTGCACGTCGGTCACGCTAAAGTCGCGCACGCGCACCGCCGGCGACAAAATGGCGCACTGGAGTGCGCAGCCGCGGGACACTGCCTCGTCCTGTAAAACAGATACCAATGTAACTACAAGTTGTAAAAAATACCGGTCAAGCGAGGACTCGTGGTCAAAGGATATTTGGTGGTATATCAAACAAGCTAAAATACTTCACTTTTCAAAAAATACAAACTCATTATTACGTACAATAAAAACTGAATACAAAATGTATGAAACTACAAAATTAAGTTACGTAAGGGTTATTCCAGAATTGGAAATTGATGATTTTCGGATGTATTGCACTTGCGCCTATGTCGGTCTATGGGAACTCAGTATGTTGTACACAAAAGATGGCTGCAATGTGTGATTTCCGTTACAAAGGGGAACATTATCCTTGGTGAATGAGTAGCACGCATTTACTTTTCTCTAATGTGTGACGGAACTTGAGTTTTTTTTTTTTATGAAAAACGAACCTGATTCAGCGTAGTCGACGAAGTCTTTCCAAAGACTTGCTCAATCAAGGTTTTGACTGCAGGAATCCTTGAAGACCCACCGACAATCTCCACTGCACTGATATCTTCTGGCCGGAGCTCTAGAAAAAACAAGCATCCATTTATTACACCTTTGTTGACATAAAACAACTGCTCAACAAGATCCACGATCACACATACTTATTTTCCTGTTCTCTGGGTGAGTTCACAAGAACAGCCTTGTTTGTTATTTGTTATAGATAAAATTGTTGGTTATAATGTTACTTGAATGTCGATTCATGTGAAATTCTAAATACTTATAGTTTTCATTGTACTGTAATTTATGTGTATTATATTGTTGATGTTTATTGCACTATTGCATTGGCTTAGCTGTTAAGATAGAGTAATGTAGCAAATAAATAAATAAAATAGAAAAATAAATAAATGTACTGACAGAATAGCAAACCAATAGCTATATAAAATTGTAAGTCCGCAATATTAAATCAAGCGTGCCTGTCTAGCATAGAGCTATGGGTTTTTCGAAATCTATAGTGTCATGTTAGGACGTAAAATGTTGGGTAAACGAGTTGACTGTTCTAGTTATAATCCACGCACGGAAAGCACTCAGCGTA
The DNA here is from genome assembly GCA_934047225.1 of Ypsolopha sequella. NCBI lineage: Eukaryota > Metazoa > Arthropoda > Insecta > Lepidoptera > Ypsolophidae > Ypsolopha > Ypsolopha sequella. The sequence goes on from OW203985.1 coordinate 14,055,239, forward strand.
CTTTCAGAGGATACATATTTCATCAAAATGTTAAAAAGGCGCCTTTTACCTTCGCTTGAATATCTGATTTTGTCAAGGGCGAGACATCTTCCTTTCCAAGATACTTTACTTGCATTGGTGACTTAGTAAAGTCTGTATTACAAGACATAATAAAGTTAAATTAATCTGTAAGATGGATCGGGGCCACGATATGTACCGCAATCTGTTGTTTTAATAAGCGTCGTTACGCGCATATCTCCATACAAACGCTGTCACCACATTGTGTCTATGGAATGTTATTATAATATTTAGGTTTATTCCATCAACATATCTAGATCTATGTTTAAGTGGAATTAAAAATCGTGAAATTTGAGTAATATCTTAACAACAAACCACTAAAATACGTAAATTTAACGTTTTTTTACCAAAAGTGTAGCCGAATGTGAAATATAAATAGAAATTGAAATATATTTATTTTTGCCATAAAATCAAAACAAATGTGCTTTCATTGTTTTAGATAAAATCAAAAAATGAATACGGGTCAAACATCAAAAATGTTATCTAGATTAATAATGACCAAAAATAGTGGTTGAAAACGTCCAGTCTTGCCATAATGTTGTTTCTTCTGAAACAAGTTTTCAATTTTGCGCCGGCGACGAAATTGGTACGATTGTATTATCCTCGCAAGTTTCATGGAGCGTGCACCTTATAGCGAAATGAAACAGCATGACATTTGGCCACGCCCAAAACGGAGTTTAGTCACGTCATGACGACCATCCTTAATATCAAGATTGAGCACCTCCTTTGCATAAATCAGAACAGAAATCGATGACGTTTTCCTTCCCCCCCAACGCACTCCGACTCATCTCTCATAAGAGATGCAAGATGGCGAGATAATTAAATAGCGCCGAATTTGTAAAATAGCTTCAGGTAAAAACTGTTTTCCATGAAACGGTAACTGTCTATATATAGAAAAGTGTATAAACTTGGTCTTCTTTACATGAACGTGATCTGTATTTCTCTCTTTTTTTGTTTCCAGTATAGATAAAAATTATAAAACTTGCTAAACTTTGCGTAAAAACGAGGCAATATTCGCGATATCCTGACAGCTATTGTGATGGTGTTTAATCAAATTTTTCTTTTTGGGCTGTGTAGAGACGTAGTTACATATCGCTGGATAATACTTAAGAAAAAAACATTTAGACAATAAGCTGGTGACTTCAAATTTAGTTTTTACGTTTTGTATGAATCTTAAGAGAAATCTAGACGTAAAGGGGCCTCTTAAGGTAAAATACTTAATTGATAATACATAGATATAGATGACTCACTAGTATTGTGCAGGGCGGCACGCAGAGTCCTTTCGACCTTGCTGAATGTCTCCGCACAGATCTCCTCCATCTGCGACCGCTGGAAGTCGCTGGTCACGTCGCGGTCCTCCATGAAACACTCTATGTTGATCGGCAAGCGGGTGCTGTTCGCTGACATCTGCTTCTTGATCTTTTCAGTTTCTTGCAGGAGACGGAGGAAGGCCCTGTAAGACAAATGTTTGTATCTTTAGTCTTTACGTTCCATTAAAGCAAACCACCGATCAGGTTTTCACCAATACCTAGTAGATTTCTTGAGGAAATTTAAGGCTATGTGTCTCAGTAGAACCGAGGATGAGCAATGACTGATTTAATCTGAATTTATATTAGCTTCTAACTTAAGAACCACTTGTCGGATTTAAATGCTGTTTTCTTTGATATAAGATGACCTTTTAAAAAGGTTTATGGGTTTGTATAAATTACGCTGCGACAAGCGGGCTGAACAGTAACCAAAGTGAAATAAGTCAGCTGCTGAGTAAAAGCTGCTGAGGTAGGACAAAGATACCTTCTAGCATGGGCGTAGTAAATATCAAAGCTTCAAAACATTCATTGAATGACAAAGGACCATGCGGGCGTCGCGTACACAATAGACGGACTTTCTGCTTGAAAACGCAACTCAATAAATGACTAAACATTTTTTTTTTTATTTGATCTTTTTTCCTGCAGTCTTACTGCAACTCTGCATCTTCATGCCATTCGTTTTACACCGGATTCCGCCGACGACGGGCAGACAAACAGAGAAACATCGAGTCGGTGATGTAACTCCAATCCACTGTTTAATATCAATGTAGCTGTTTATATAGACAGATGATGAGAAAAATCCTCAACTAAAATACCTCTGGTTTTTCCTGGCGTCAAGCTTGTATTTAGTGATGAAATCCTGGACGAAGTACTCGGCGATGGCCATGTCGATGTCTCGTCCTCCACACTGAGGGTCTGTCGCAGTGGCCAGCACTCGCACTTTACCCTTATTGAATGCACACGCTGACACCTGTAAGACGAAGGTGTTGCATGATAAGAGATTTATGTCACTATTCTGCTTTTCTTCATAATCGTGATAGATATCACAATATAAATTATAATACATATCACAATATTAATTATAATACACACATAAACGGAGTTAAAATAATTGTTATGAGGGTATTAAACTACTAAATATTAATTATAATACACACATAAACGGAGTTAAAATAATTGTTATGAGGGTATTAAACTACTAAATATTAATTATAATACACACATAAACGGAGTTAAAATAATTGTTATGAGGGTATTAAACTACTAAATATTAATTATAATACACACATAAACGGAGTTAAAATAATTGTTATGAGGGTATTAAACTACTAAATATTAATTATAATACACACATGAACAGAGTTAAAATAATTGTCATGAGGGTATTAAACTACTAAATATTATCTTTATGAAAATATGCTTGTAAACATTTCACAATAATAAATTTTGTTACTAATTTACACCCAACCAGTTTCTAATATAATTCATTTTCAATGGTTTTTATATATTGAAAACGCAAACTACACAAAAATTAACATGATTGTTTACAAAACGTATTTTTTTTATATTTAAAAACCCTTGAAAATTCGAAACCAGTTGGGTGTAAATATTATTGTGCAACAGTGTACAAGCGTATTTTCATCAAGATGTTTTCCAAGTTTCACCAAGTGCTGACAATTAATAAACTGGTTGCTGATTTTTACTAGCGCTCAATGCAGCAGTAACCGTTTATCGAGATAATTTTAGAACATACAAAAAGAGCAGAACTCTTTCTTCAAGTGGTCTTAATATTTTTATGCTGTTTTTTGGAACAAGCTTCATGTATACTAAAAATTCATGTGACGCAAGTTGTAGACCAAATCGACACTCTGTATATAAAAAGTTACAGTTCACGTCAGCTAAGAAGGTGGGTGTGACGGTCGCTGACAGCTACCTCATCTACCTGACCCCCCCTTTCTTGTCAATGCTCTATTTATTCTTACCAACACATCAAGACAGAAAAATGTGGAAATAGATTCAGGGAGTGTTAGTACTTTATGCTCTTCTCTCTTAAAAATACATTGTCATAAATATTTAATGTCAGAATCTTATTCAGATAAGGATCCAAACTCACCTGTAAGGAACTGTGGCCAAAGTCGACGAACACAACATTCTTGGGTTTTTCTTCAGGTGCAGGTAAGTCCTGTTTGTAGATACCGTAAGCTAGGGCAGTGGCAGTGGTTTCATTCATAAGACGCAGCACATTGAGACCTGGGAGACAAAACATCTTTGAGCAGTGTTTACCAGTTTCTGGTTTAGTCATGCTTTTTCCAGCCTTCCCAATAAAAGTATACATAGAAATATAAATTATGAAGTTGTTAATTAGTAACTAAATATACTTTTAAACCCAAAAAGCATGAAATAATCAAGTAAGCAAATTATTAATTGTTTAAAATAATTTTAAAATGTTCAGCAACTTTGATATTTGTACAATATTGTGTGTAAATAAATGCAATTTTTGTACAAAATTGTCAATGTCTAGCTCAAGGGGATCAAAAGTTATGAGGCTTTGACATAAATACAGACAGAAGGAAAGGCAACAAAGTCTCATCGCAATGATTCCTTTTACCCTTTGAGTAGGGACCACAAAAAATAAAGCCATTTTTGTTGTTTGTTGGGGACACAGACAAAATATGAACAGAAATACATAACAACATGCATTCTTATTTTCATTAGTGCTTTAACTGGAGTGAATCATGACAGAAGTACAGCCATACAATACAGCAATAGCCTATTCAGTTCACAATATAGTATTGGGTTGAATACATAGTATTGATTTTTAGTTCAAGTACAATCACAAGGCCACAAGGTCAAAGAGCAATACTGGAATTTTCCAGTAACCTAGCTTGTAAAGCAGACAAATATTTTCTTTCAGGATTTTGATCAGTTTGAAATTTCAGATAGTAAAACCACATGCAATGTTTATCTCTTCACTTCATACAACACTGAAGACCACAATAAAGTTCATTTTAAAATAAGGTCAAGTCTCCAGTTATTATATTTACTAGACCAATGATTTAACATTTTTTGTTTCAAACATATCAACACAGATGTCATTATTAGGTCCTGAAAATAACAGAATTATGCAAGTATAAGCAAATACTCACCAGCAATTGCAGCAGAATCAAGGAGGGCATTTCTCTCAGCATTTGTGAAGTAGCTTGGTACAGAGATGACACAATCGTTCACTTGCGTCTGTAAGGCTATGGTTGCAATATCCTTCAGTTTTGTAAAGAGCATTGCAGTTATCTACGGAAATACAAAAAAGTTTGGTCAGGTTGGGGATATTTTGTAAAAACGGCATGGCATGAAAAATCAAATAATAAGACTAATGATATTGATATTTCAACATCATTTATGTTCCACTTTGTAAGCTTAGACATACAGAAATAAATTTACAATGCTCACCATATTTGGCTTTTCATTTTGAAGTTGTGAATAGGGTCAGACCACATTGCAGTTGTACTTTTTAGGAGCATCAATAATGAAGCAAAAAGGGCAGCTGGCAGAGAAATTTACACTTGTAAACTTATTTGGTAAGTACTGTAGGTTATTTAACCTTACTGGTAACATGAATGTAATAGACAACATTCTTTGCACCTTTGACCCTGTTTCAGGGGTTTAGAACTTTGAAAATTTTCAAGATAAAAACAAATTTAAACACGAAACTACAAAAACCCAAGACTAAGAAATTAAATTTTTTATCTTGTACAGATTTTTCAGATTATACCAATATTTAATTAAATACTACAAACCAATATTTAATTAAATACTACAAAAATGCACAGATATAGATTTAGAATCATAAGGCCAAAGGCAGAGATAATAAAGTTTTTTTTTTATGGTCTTTGGGACAAAAATCACACAAAAACCATGCAATGAGTAATCCCAATAGATCAAGAATTTGCAAGGCTTAAAATTATTACATTTTAATGTTATGCTGGCTTTTATTTATTTTCAAACAATTCAAATAATGTAAATAATGAGGACTGGTTAATACATGCTATATTTAGGTGGATTGCAAGACCCTGCAATATATGGCATATTCAAGTTACCTGTTCTGGGCTAAACACATTGTCTTCACCAAGATAGTTGACTCTGATTCCTATTCCACCATCAGCTCTTGGTTCCACTTTAAATGGGAAGTGCTTCAGCTCTTTCTGAACATATGGGTCATTGAATTTCCTTCCAAGAAGCCTTTTGAACCCAAAAACAGTATTTTTCATGTTTGTCACCATTTGGTTTTTGGCTGCGACACCTAATATTCGGTTCTTTGAAGAGAAGGCCACACATGCTCTGTAATGTAATGCAAAATTACCATTAAAATGAGGTGAAATGCACCAATAAAATGACATTTTGATGAGGATTCATTAGCATTAAATGAGCTGCATTAATGTTAATTTTCAAGACAAGAAAAAAAAAAAAAAATTGGCACCAACAAAAACTAGAACAGTACAGCTCTTAATAAATTGCAATTCCAAGGGCCAATAGTGCAACATATGGATAGAATCTCGGTGTGTTAGTTAGACTAGGGTATCCTTTTATGGTCTTGCGATGCAAGAAAATTCTGACATGCCCATGACTCAAATTCACTTAAATGATAGGTTTTTTAATCATATATCAACTAGCCAGCCTCCATTAAACTGGTCGGCTCAGCAAATTGTGGCGATATTCAACTGAATATTTTCTACTTACGGTGTACCGCGAAGGCTGTAATCGTTAGCTATTGTTTCAATGCCACCTGCTTTTGCCACAGCAATATAACAGGACTCATTGCCGAAATCAATACCTATGACAGACATAGCAGCCATCGTTGCTCAAAATGTTGAGTCCTTGCAACTGGAAACCGAAAATATTAACCACAACCCGAAATCACAAGAACTGAGAAACACGTTGATCGAACGTGACAAGCACAAACGAACTCGGTTCGTCGCCGGTAGGTCGTTGTCGTAAAGAGTTTCACTCTTTGATCGTGCGTGCTCGTTGATGCCCGAATTTTCTAGAAATGACAGACTGACAGAAAGGGATGCCAGACGAGTGCGAGTGAATTATCGTGCCAATGTTCTAAAATGATCGTACCAGATGTAAAATTATCGTACAACTGTGTATCCTTTGTGTTTTTCTCGCAATCGCTTCTATATTTTTGGAGATGATGTTTTGAGTTCTAAGGTTATATCTTCTTTTTTGTTGGAGTTTTATATCTCAAAACTTCACTGTTGGGGTCGATGTGACTGTCAGTTGACATAGTAAGGTCTTATTAAGAGTACGTTTCGTAACGTGCGATTATCACTCGGAGCGATGCGAATTTTACCCTGCATCGTTCAAAAATCGACCCGAGTGAAACCGAGGGTAAACGAACTGTTACCTGACAGTTGCGCTAAGTGTTTAGAAACGCTTTCGGGGAATGTGAATATCGCACTGACAAGTGCGATTTCTAACTCTGTTTGGGTACCGTTAAAATTCGCCTGACAGTTGTCATTTCGGAGTTTTCTCGGGATTCGGACAATTTTTGAAAACAGAATTCAACATTTCCCGGGAAAATGTTTCGAAACTGCTTCGACAGGATTATGGCTTGCAAATGCAAAGGTTGCAATGCCATCCATATTAAAAGCAATAGATATTTAGGTACTTTACTTAATTTATTTATTTTGATTTGAGGTTATGTATTTACTTGACGTGTGTCACTCCAGACCGTTTCAAAACGCTTTTCTCACGGGAATCACTCGCAAGCGTTTCGAAACCAGATCTTTCTTTCTCTTTCTAGTATATAGCTCTGTCTCTTTCTTAAAAACGAGTGAAATTTCGCACGAAGATCACACGTTCTGAAACGTAGCCTTACTATTCATCTGAAATGCAAAATAATATAAAGTACTTAACCTACCCAGGAAAAAATAATTACTAACTAAAATGGTTGTTTATCAATGTGCACAAATCTGGAAGCAACTAATGATGTAGAAAACAAATTTTAGCGTTAGTACCTAAATTGCTCTAAATAATAGTCTTTTTACCCGACTTCGGAGAAGGGGGTGGCAAATAATCGTAATTTTGCGTACGATAACACATATTGTATCAAACCGGAGTGGAAACGATAATTATCGTACGTTGGCATCCCCGGACAGACAGACTGAACATAGAGTATGAGACAGAAGACCAATCAATCCCAGAGTTTTAATAATATAACGGGAAAAGAGAGCCCTCAGGTAAAGCAACGAACTTTACTGCCATCTAGCGATAAGCTCCTAACTAAATATACGTACTGTCAAACCAGCTAACTTTGTCTTTGGCAGATAACTTTGCTCAAAAACCAAAAATAACTGTCGATTGCAGTTTCTCCTTAAAGAAATAGCAACATTTTAAAATATTATGGTTAAATTTAAATACATATTTGGTAACATAGATCGATCGATGTGTTGCTGAGTTCACTAAGTTGCCCGTAACATGCGTTTAAAGTTGGGTGTCTGTAAGATAGTCCAAAATGAATGATTACCTACTTCACTTACTGTGACCAGATTACGTTTTGCAGGTATGTACGTGATTTTAATATTATAGGTACAGCAGATCATTCCACTTATGATTGTTCATTATTGTAGACCTTTAATGGACATTTCTTTGAGGTAATGCATTGGGTGTTGCTTACGTTGACATAAGGGTGACAACATTGCCCACTGCAAAAACTAAGGCACTAAAATGCTCTACTTTAACCGCATGTTTTCGGAACACCATTGTGTGCAGGGCGCTATATTTCATGATTTACTAGAGTGTTATTCTATTGTAATAAATAATGGTCTTGTTTGGTCTGCATTCTCGCGTATATTTTTCCAAATATCTTAACATAACGCTAAAATTCGGGCAAAGATAGCTGATTGGACGGTACATATATAGGTAAATTACATACATACTCATTCGGTCACGATCCTCAACAAACGTCGAAAATCATGGATTGTCAAACGTGATTGTGCAGCTAACTTCAGGCCACTATAAACCACTATGGTACAGTGCGCGCCAATCTTTTAGTCGCCCCTGAAGATAGCCGCAAGAGGCGACGCAATAGCCGTTTTACGATGTCAGGGGACGTTACAGGAGTGAGGGCGCGGAGCACACCCGCCTGCGTGCCGCAACACACCCCCCACTCACCATTTAGCAGGTATCAATACTATGGCATTAGTGTTAGTGTTACGTCCGTACACTATACATGCGCGTGTTGCATGAAAAGTATCTTCGAGGAAAAAAATCTATGATTCGTTTTAAGTTCATCGCTGAATCTGTTTGTTATTGTTTTTGTTGCCTTTATTTGTTGTTTTGTTGATTTAGTTTGTTAAAGTTTATTGTTTTTGTTATGCTTCGCGGAAGTTATAGCGTTTTAAGGCGTCAATGTAGGAAAATGGTGTTTATTATAATGCTTTTTATTTATATAGTTAATAAATAATTAAATAGGTAGGAACAACAAGTACGCCTTCCCACGTATAGTAAACATTTAATAATCAACCGTTGATATTATTGTTTCCTTGACTGTACCTGCGCAAGCTTGCACTCGTTACTCATTCAGAGGCGACTAAAAGATTGGCGCGCACTGTATGCACTGTGGTCTCAGAACAATAACTAAAGTATTGTTCTGAGACTTTGTTGGTTGGTTTATTTGGTTTAACAGTAACTTACGACGTAGTACTCTGCTTATTTACATGACCGACTTACCAACGATAGCTGAGCGTGTTTATTCTGTTTAATGGTTTAATTCACAGAGGAAACTCCTCTATGTTTTAATGTAAAGACCACTCTTATGTAAATTAATTTTTTTCTGTGGTTGTTGGGCCTGTGGTTGGGCCTATTTTACTCTGTGGTCAATGTCAAGCAAGATTGTAAAGAACATAAATAATATAATACTCTGTGGTCAAAAAGAAAAGAAAAGTGGATTATCACATATATTACATACGTATAATATTCCTAATAATTAGGCATTTCCTAATATTTTAATAAAATTCAAGGTACCTATCATCAATTAGTTGCTATGTTGTACAGCTATATTTATTGGTTAAATCCCTTGCTTACGGTGGCTGGAGAGGTTATAATACCTATGTCCTTAAGAATTCAAAAAGCCGCTACGGCGCGGCGCCGGCGCGGGGTCACCTTCAAACAGATTGTTTCGTGACCGGCTGACCGGTCTTGCATTTAGATTGTTTGTAATTCACGCTCTACTTGTTATCAGTTAGTGTTTTAATTATTAAAACCTTACAGGCATTCAAAGGAATTCAGTATGAGTGGTGAACCTCAAGCGAAACGTACCAAAATGAGCGCTCTGGATCAATTGAAGCAATTTTCGACGGTGGTTGCCGACACTGGGGACTTTGAAGGTTATTATTAATTTTTTTTATACCTACTTGACAAGTTTATTAGCTCCTATGAATGATTTTTCTAGAGTTACAAACTGACCATTATTTTACTTGACACTACCTTGACCTTGTTTTGTAAAGGCACACATTTAAAATTAACTTGATAATGATAAAGCCCAACTTAAATGACATAATAATTTTATTTTGGTTGGCACGAAGATAAGGAAAATAAGCCATTTTAGTAATAGTAAGAGCAGGTAGCATAAATCTCATTATTTTATAACAAAAATTCTACTCTAGTAGCGTTTTGGCTTGTTTGGACTGGCAGGCTTTTTTCTTTTTTCCGAAATCTGTGTATGCAGATGTAAAATGCTCCAAAAGTTAGGTTTAGTTTCCTAAAGCCGTTTTTGTGTAGCTATAACATATCTGGTAGCTGCTGTTAGAGCTCCATCTTAATTTTCCACTCTGTATGCAGGGTGTCCCAAAAGTCAAGTCATTCCTTGGAGGGCTGTTAGACCAGCTCATGACTGACCAGAATATCAAAATATGACCTCAGTAAAAAGTCTATAGTCTTCGAGTTATTGGTACTTTTATGAATTTCGTGGTATTTGACAACTTCGCCTAGTTTTTCGAGAGCTAAAGCTACCCGATTCTAAATTTTAAGGTTAAAATTTTTGTTTAGCCCCACTATTGATAAAGTCAAATGTAAAATTAGAAATGCTATACCATCAGAGAGAAAAAAAAAATTATTTGCCCATTTCATGAGCAATTTTTGTAATTAGCTAACTTCGACACCTGACCCTGAAAAATAATTGTGCAAGGCTATACTGGCAAATTATTTAAAATAATGGCTCATTAATTTTTGTTATTAAAATGGTATGGCAATTTCTGTGTACTACTTTTGAAAAAAAAAGTTTTTGCTATATTACTGCAAAAGGAAGAACTGTGAAGAGCTAATGTTGATACTTCTAAAAAAAAGAAAAAGAGTTACTTATATACCCAATATATACGCAACATTTTTATTTACAACTACCCCCACAGGGTTATGTAGTACATATATTATATGAAATAGTAAAAGAATATAAAATTTTGAAAACGTTTACTACTGGGTTCAGGTGTGATGAACATTCATTAATTCAATAATTTATTCATTAGAATGTATTAAGAGAAGACCTTTTACTCCATTTACATTTTTTGTGAAAACAAGTGTTCTATTTTAATGACCCTATCACACTCTCCCTGTGGTCCAAAATAGAATTACAATGGATCACAAGCCATTCACTTCATACTTTCGTCAGAGAATATAAAGTATTACTACGTAAAGAAGCGACACTCACGTCCCCGCGCGAATATAACGTCCCCCGCGGTCCCCCGCAAGTTAGTGGCAAATCTGGAGGCAGGCAGAGCTCGAGTAGCACTCGTTCGCTGCGCGCGTATTTTGTTTCGTTTTCATGATTTGAACACAAACACTTGTACTATTTGTTTCATAACATTATACAAAACAAATAGTACAAGTGTTTGTGTTCAAAATCGAGATGCTTTTTATGTTTCATCAAGTGCCGACAATTGCAAGTATAAATCTTGTTTTGTTTTATTACGATACTGATTTTTAATCAATATGGTTCGTTATTGTGGTATTGTATATGAATGCCTAGAAAACGGAGCAACCAATAAAGAAAGGAGATTTTTCAAATTTGCTTCCTTCCGATGAACTAAGCCATTTTCTTTTATGTTAATTTATTTTTAAAGTTATGAAAAAGCGGCGGTAACTCAGGGGTAGAACGCTGGCCTCTCAATCTTGAGATTCAGGTTCAATCCGCGTTTGGGCATGCACCAATGAGTTTTTCGGAATTTACATAATGCGTATCGTATTTGCTTATAGGTAAGTACTTCCCACTTTCTCAACGGTAAAGGAAAACATAGTGAGGAAACCCGTATGTCCTAAAAATCGTGTGTTTGTACCCAAAGTACTTACAGCGATAATGCTCACCTCCCACCACGTTGGGACGTAATATTTGTAGGTGAAACGCTGTTGTACCGAGTGTGGACTGTGACTTGCATTTCAAAGTTCACACTCGGAACACCTCTGACACCCTCTCGCGCATTCAGGTCGTGACGATATAATATTTTTAATACAAATTTATCCATGGGGAACCAGAACTAGGACCTAGGGATTAACCACGCTAAAATTTAGGAAGAGAATCATATAAGTTGCTGTCTATAAATGTTGTCCCTCTCGATCGACGACGCTCACACGCTTGCTGCCAGCCCTAGACTAGCTCACGCACACACACAAGCGTGTGCGGACAAGCCAGATGCGCGCGTGAGAGTGTAGGTAAATAACTTGAGCGAGGACTATGAAGTGTCGGGGGTGTGCGCGGTTTCATTTTAACATACCTGTCCATTCATATACAGTATACACACCGCTACAAAAAGAAAAGATTTGAAAAGATACATATTTACGAATTTTGTTAGGATCGGAAATTGTTTCGCGTTTACAGAACACCATTTTTATGATTGTGTGACGTTCATTTTAGAATAATTTTATCATTTTAGATCATTTATATGTCGGTCGACATTTAGATTAGATCATTTTAGAAATGATCGTCATTTATAAAATGCACAAATAATCTCGCCCAGTTGCACCCGCATGCACCTTGGTGCGTAATGTTTAGACTTTCTCAATTTGTGCGAAACGCATATCTTGAGCCGGATATTCGGCCGCCGGATATCCGGCTATCCGGCCTAGTGGCTCGCCGGATATCCGGTATCCAGTATCTGGCCAAATCACTATCCGTTTCATCTCTAGAATAACCATCAATCCGAAAATGGGTCAAAAACGAATAAACGCGAGCAGAGCCACGGGCGAAAGGCTAGTGTTTAATAAAAAGCTTATCAATGCAAATTATGTATTTATAAAACTACTTTTACGGCCTGTTTCACCACTTCCAGATAAGTGCCTGATAGTTATATGTGACATATTATAACGCATACAAAATGTGTTCCATTTTTAAATTTATCTTCTGGATATCACTTATCTGGAAGTGGTGAAACAGGCCCTTAATAATATAAATAAAATCAATCATCTTTATTTAGATTTTTCATCAATACCTTTACTTTAACTTGCATGTACAAATCAAATATGACAAAATGAACTGCATCCCAGTAAATATATATAAATATATTATTTAGGATATATCTTTTGCAGTACATGAATGTATGATTACTTATTTTAGTAAAATTTCCCTTTCTCGCTTAGGTTTGCTGGAAGAAATCTCTTTTTAGAGATAATCTCGCCTGTGTAAATATATTTTAATGTATTAATGTCTTAATCGCTTTTCTGTGTACATTAAAGAATCATTTCTATTTTTAATATTTTCATTTATTGTATTATTTCAGCCATGAAGGCATACAAGCCCACAGATGCGACAACCAACCCCAGTCTCATTCTATCAGCAGCTGGTATGGAGCAGTATCAGCATATTCTAGATAAGGCTATCAAATATGGAAAAGATACTGGCAGGTAAACATCTTAAAGATGTACATATGAGATAGCTATAAATAATTATAGGCATATCAGAATAAAATATACTGAACATTTTCTACCAAGAGTTATTGTATAGTTTTTGATAGAGTTATATACATTATAAGAAAGCTTTGTGCTAAATAGTTGCTGCATTTGTTAAATGCTGACCAAAATAGTGTTGAACATAACTCTCATTCCTGTTTTAACGGTTTAAAAAAATATCTTTTTAAAATAATTTGTTATTTTTGGACATGGGTCAATGTGGAACGACATGAGTTAAAAGGTTATTTTTAGGGTTCCATACCTGAAAATGATAAACGAAACCCTCATAGGATCAATCTGTTTATTTGTCACAACCCTTTTGCTTGGGCCCCGTATGAGATATCAAGTTGAAACTGATACCTCCTACAGAAGTCTACGGCCTCATAGTGCTGTTAAAAAATCAGGCTTCTAAATTGACGCAAAAAAAAGTTATTGCTCTTGACATAATAAATTTCATACTTTGCTCACCATGAAAACCTATAGGGCCCTTCCAGTTGTCTTAGAAACTTGAATTTTCGTTTACTGGTAGATCTTATAACACACACAGGACAAAATCTGAAAATTACAAATATTTAATTATTTAGGAAGTTATGAATGTCCGACTTAATTAGATCCTTTAGATACATAGATTTTAATACATGGTAAATTGTGTCGATTCGGCGCAACACGACTTAACTTGTTTGACAGGACTAAACTTAATTTGAGCGTTCTGTCTTTGTCTTTCTGTATCGAAAAAACAAAGACAGAACGTTAAAAATAAGGTTAGTCCTGTCAAATAAGTTAGGTTGTGTTGCGCCGAATCGACTCCAGTGTCAATTTAGGTTGGTCCACCATAACTGCAAGTGGAGTTATTAAGGGTTCCGTACCCGTATTGTGTGGTGGTACGGAACCCTTTGTGCGCGAGTCCGACTCGCACGTGTCCAGTTTTTATTTTCACTTTTTTGCCAGGCTGTACAAGTATTTTACTACTTATGCAATACATACACTCACGCCTGTCTCCCAGAGGGGAAGGCAGATACTACAGATTTCCATCGGCTACAATCCTGACACAATTATTCACTAATTATGAAGTAAATGATTTTACACAAATTGTGTCTCCGCTCTGCCTGCACTTAGATAGTGTTTATTATTTAACTATGACAAGGTGAAATTTATTCAACCGTCCGAATTCTTACTGGAGACTTGGTTATCAGAAACAAGGCTCAAAGATCCCGTTTTTCGAAATCATAAAAACAAAATTTGTTTATACGAACTGGACTAGTTCAAAATCAATTCCTAGTATAGGCAGTACGGGAGCAAAAACTTTTTTTTCGCATTTCACCCGAATGGTCATTAAACCTTGTTCTTGATGATCACTAACCCGAGTCTCCAGTATGAATTCGGGCGGTTGATGAAATCCAGCAGAGCTGGACCCACAAGTCACGTTGCATCCAAACTATATGTTTATGGTTCTGGAAAACCAGCAACCCTTATGGCGAACCCTCCATGTCTGTCTCTGTCTCAAGCTATAACTCAAAAAGCACTGAGTTGCAAGATGTATGTGGTTCTTGAATTTGATGATTCAGGGAAAATCTCTTATTGGTGAGACTATACTGAGTAGTAATTCCATAAATTCTTCATTTTTACATTTTTCAGCAATGTGGCAGAGCAGGTGTCTGAAACATTGGACATGCTGAGTGTGCTGTTTGGTTGTGAAATCCTCAAGATTATTCCTGGCAGAGTTTCAGTGGAAGTCGATGCCAGGTTTGTGAAATATTTCAGAGTTTATGATACATAAAATAAATGTGATTCTGGAAGAAGGCCAAAACATGATGTAGGTGACAGTGATGGAGAACTATATATTTTATTCCTATTATGTAATCTTGTACTCTTCTTCCAAACTTGTTCACATTTTGTGTTTTTTTTTTAGAATATCTTTCGATAAAGAAGCCAGCATAGCTAAAGCGTTGAAGCTTATCAGCATGTTCTCCGAGTTTGGCATCAAGAAAGACAGGATTCTTATCAAACTGGCGTCGACCTGGGAAGGCATTCAGGCAGCCAAGTAAGTAAAGTCGTATTAGTACCTTGAGCTTTGATAGCAAATTAAGAATGTTTTTAAAACGTGATTTTAAAACATTATTTATACCAGTAACAAAAAAAAAACATCGTCGCGCCATATATTAGGTCCTTAATGAAATTGGCGTTTTGTATGGAGAATTTGAAGAAAACTTAATTTTCAGTACTAACATTTTTGTATTTTTTTAGGAATGACAAATCCAAATTTTATAATTTGTTTTATGTATGAATAAGACAACATTAAGCTAACAGCAACTATAATTTAATTTTTGAAAAGTGTCACCTCTAATAAATTGTTACGAATCTTATCATTGAAATGCATGGCATTTAGGAAGAACTGTTTTTGAAGATTTAATTTTAGTTATCAAACTGAAAATAAAAACAAAATTTAATACGTAGACGTAAAAGCTTGACATCAACTTTCAAACAAAAAACAAATAATGGAAATAGCTATTGCATTACAGGAATTAGGAAATCATTAATCTGTAAGAAAATTTCGCAAATTATATATCCCCAAGGACGTGTCAGAGATGTTTCCGAGTGCGGACTGTTCTATTGACTGTGACACTCGTAACACCATCTTTTTATATTTGATTTTAACGTCCCAACGTGATATTGATGAGCCTTGTTTTGCCCTTTAGGCACAAATACAAGCTTTTTAGGGCATGCATTTTACAATGTGGCGGTGAACGAAATAATGTAGTGTTTTTCTTCACCCTCAGCATGTGGCACTATACACATAAATTCCGAAAGATTTGAACTAAAGTCTGGAGGTTGAGCTTGCTGTCCTACCGTCTGAACTATCGTTGCTTAATACTTTTCTAGTATTTTAACCTATTGAATTATTTCAAGTTATATCGCCTTAATGGTTTTTTAAACATTAATGATTGCTGGATTCTATCACACTCATAGAGTCGTCGTCTGTTATTCCGTAATTCTGTTTGAGCTACAATTTAACATGTAAATAAAAAAAATCTTACATTTTGACCGACGACAGCGATTTTGATGGGTGTTTGAAAAGCTTTTTAAATATTTTTTGTATTTTTTTCAGGGAGCTAGAGAAGAAACATGGCATTCACTGCAACTTGACTTTGTTGTTCTCTCTGTACCAAGCTATAGCTTGTGCTGAAGCCAATGTTACCCTCATCTCACCATTCGTCGGACGCATTCTTGATTGGTGAGCTTTGTACATTATTTACCTTGACCTGCAATTTTGTCTCTCGGATTCGTTCGGGCCACAATCTTACCTTCTATCTATTGTTTTAGCGTTAATGAAAACTCATTACGGCGTATATTTCAATAGGCGCTGTCCATATATTACGTCGTCGATTTTTGCCGATTTTCGACCCTACAATCATCCTATCGCCATTATCCAATGACCCCGTCCTCTCACAAATCTGATGTAATTTTTGTTATTTTTAATACAAAATCAATATTGTTGTTTAAACATTAGATTTTTTTTCTTTTGGCAAGATTACCGTCATTCGCAGAACAGACTACCCCCTAATTTCAAATGATGTACTGTGCGGGGCCGTAAATAATGCACTTAGAGCTAAAGAGGGAGACAATCGGTTATTTTCGGCTTCGTAGAGCATCGTCTCTGTCACTCAGTACAATATGTGACGTTTCGTCGCTTGCTTGGTTGCTTGCGTCAGTCGTTATACAACTTCGTTAGAGTGCGGTCGCGTCCATTTCAAAATATACATAATATAGGTATAGAGTTGCTAAACCCCCAACATAAAATTATACAATGGCATCAAAAATAAAAGAGGGAAACCTGTACAATCAGTCACGTGAAATTTTTTACAACATTTATAAATATTTCGTAAAAGAAGCCAGCACATTCATATATTTTGAGGATGTTGGTGGAAGTAATTATTTCAAGAAGGTTCAAGAGCGAGTTGCAAATGCCACTGGAATTTCTAGAAAAACTGTGTTCAAACTTCAAAAATATTAAACGAAGTCGTTTCTGAAACACCATTCACTTTATTTCAGTTCATGACTCCGAAAAAAGGGTGACCAAAAAAGCAATTACGTTTAGATATGGACGATTTTGATTATGAAGTTGTTCAGAGAACGTGTTCGTGTACGATTTTCACTTATGATTAATGAATTGCCGACGATAAAATCATTAAAAGTTAAATTATAATGATAAGAAAATTCTATCAATATGGCTAAAAAAATTTACTTATAAAGAAACCGAACTTGTCTTATCGCATGACACCTCCACTTTTAACAATTTAAAATAAGTACCTCAAAGATAATCTATTTCTTATACATAAGTATACACAAAGACACATACTCTTATAATCATCCTTTACATACATTTTTACTTTAACTTTTCTACCTTTACACCATGTATACATCCCCTAGAGTTATTAATAATAGATCCCAAGACCAAGGTCGTAGGGCTAGGGAACCACTCTATAACACACACACATACATACATACAAAAACCCTATAATACTCAATGCTCATAAACAATGCTCTAAACACGCACACACCCGCCTCTGCACAGTGGCTTAACCCCGATCCCAAGACCAAGTCGTAGGGCTGGCAGAGGCGACTCACATCATTTCATACACACACACACTCATCCTCACCCTCTCACACAACCTCACCCACGCTTATCCTCACACGTATATAAATACTCACATATATTTATTAGCGGAGAACTTTGTATCTTGTTTTTAAATAGAAGCATAAATTAAATACCTAGGTACAATATGTAAAGTAGGTTTCTGCGAGTTTTCATAAGCAAATCGTTCATATTTTCTTGCTTCATACAGTGAAGATCACATCAAGTTATGCACATTGGACTTAGTTAGTACCTACATATGTCTTAAATCCTTCAATATAGCTTATAGCGTATGCTTGACGTGGTCTTGACTGTACAAGATTAAAAATTTGGCATCATTTTCTACAGACAATGTCTTTGTTAATCACTGACCTCCAAGCTTACAAACTAAGCGTTAAATGCATGTTGAGGTAATTTGATTTGACGCATTCATTCGGAGAATTCGGAAAGAATTCAAAACATATCGCGTATCGCGAAATAATTTAATTCATGTACCTAATAATAAATTACATAGACGTTTTACCATCTGTCCCGAGCGGAGCTTGGTCGCCCAGGTACTAAGTTAAAATAACCACATTTATAATAACCAAATTTAATCTTTATATTTAGAGTAAATTATGCTTATCGGTTTACGTTACGAAATATTTGCATTGAAAGATTGTGTGAAACCAATCGTAAACATAGTAAAAATAATTTTGCTGGGTGATCTTTAGGCGACACTATCACCTCAGGCCATGACATGACGGGCACACCTAGCGTACATTTAGGAGAAGTTGCAATTTATTTTTAACGAGTTTGAGATTTCAATAGACACATTTTACTGTAGGTACGTAGAACACACAAAGAAGACCTACGAGGCCAAGGAAGACCCGGGCGTCGTATCCGTCACCGGCGTTTACAACTACTACAAGAAATTCGGCTACACGACCCAAGTGATGGGCGCTTCGTTCCGCAACACCGGCGAGATCAGAGAGTTGGCTGGCTGCGACCTGCTCACCATCAGCCCCAAATTGCTGGAAGAGTTGGCGAAGAGCGAAGAGCCTCTGAAGAGGGTGAGTGTTTTCTTTTGTTACACTGCGCGCATGGTTTTCTTGTTCAATTGTTTGTGTGTGTGTGTACCAAGGTATATTAACCCTATTTTGGAAAACAGTTTTTGTGTTTGTCAATTTTTCTTATTTTAAAACGCATCTCACGATAAACAGGTTTTTAATATCTTTGTGAAGATTTATTTGTTTTATTTTTACATTCTTACTAAGAAAACTTTTACCATAAAGCAAGCACCCGTGTGGTTAAATTATGTGTGTAATATTAATCTGATTTTGGAAAACGGTTTTTGTGTTGGGAACTATATTTCTTTTTTTTTTAAACGCTTCTCATGACTAACACAGCTTTAATGTCTTCGTGAAGATTTAACAGCATGTTAGCATTTCACCTTCTTACTAAGAAATCTTTAACCAGTAAGCAAGCACAAT
Source organism: Ypsolopha sequella (assembly GCA_934047225.1). NCBI lineage: Eukaryota > Metazoa > Arthropoda > Insecta > Lepidoptera > Ypsolophidae > Ypsolopha > Ypsolopha sequella. Next base: position 14,074,642 of record OW203985.1, read on the forward strand.
CACAAACTACTTATTAAAATGCATGACGACTGGTAAGTATTCATCCCAGTATTTTTCCTATATTTCACTTGCTTTGGCTTCCTTTTATCTAAGTCATAGTTTCTAGATTGAACACATCGATTTTGATGAATTTTGATATTATCTATTTTATTTTATAGCCTAAAAATGTCTTTATTGTAATACAACTAATTTTATAAAATTTTTAGGTGTCGTTGCTATCAAAGTATGTTCAGCTACCTTTGTTATTGAAGCCTATCCCTATGCAGCGCTGTGATTGGCTCATTTGTGGTTTTAGTATTTGGCAGCGAGATTTTCTTAATCGGACTCTAGATGTATGTCGCCTAACCCACTACAACCATTAAATTTCCATAGGTCCTCGACCCTAAAGTGGCGACTCAAAGCGACATAGAGAAGATCAGCCTCACCGAGGCTCAGTTCCGTTGGCACATGAACGAAGATCAAATGGCCACAGACAAGCTGTCAGACGGCATCAGGAAATTCGCTGCTGATACGAGGAAACTCGAGTCCCTGATCAAGGGATTAATCTCCAAGAAGTAAACTAACTAAATTTACAGTACAGTGCCACACTAATTGTTACCTGTTTGTAGAGGTTAAACCTCTGTGGTTTAAACGAACCTTACGATGTTTTATAAAAGTCTGTGTTTTACTGTACGAGCACAAGCATCGATAAATATTGTTCTTATATTTTTCAAGTATGTATAAAATTACATATGATAAAAAAAAAGAATTTAAAATGTACTTACAAAAGGTTATTGTTATGCATTGTGGTGAGGAATTTTAATATTGGGTAAATAATTATTAAGCATAATTTTTTGGCTAAAAATGTATGATTGTTAGTTTCAAAACATGTATCTTAAATTATAAATTCACTATTTAGTAAATTTAAAATTAAGTACAAAGTTAATAAAACCTTGTAAGTATCGAGAGTGCGATCAGAAACCTGTATGTGGGACCATTATTGTTATTAGTTGATTGAGACATTCCTATATTTTTATATTCCTGTTTAGAATTTGTTATTTATCGGGTGATATGGTGATTCATTTGTGTATAAAATAAAAACTTAGAAGTTCACGCACATTTTTATTTACTGTACAATATTTACTTTGGAATTTGTAATTTCTGCGTTAAAATATTCAAAAATACATATAAACAGATTGTAAAACAGAAAATTTAGATTTAAAACCAGATTGAAACATGGCGGGAGCCAAAGTAAATTTTATTCCCATGGGAGCTTGCATTTCTCTCTTCTGATTGGTCCGCGTTCGTGCTTCTGATAGATTAGCGTCATTTTACCAAAGAGGTCGAACGTATAATTTATGAAGAAGTTACTGGCCGGTTAAACTCCGGCGGCAATGCGCGCTGAATAAAAACCGTCATTCTTCTTTTCATTTAATTTTTCTCAGAGTCGTCGATGTTATTGCAAATAATAATAATAATTAAATGAGTTTGAGTATGTAATGACAGTGATAATAATATTAACTCCTGAAAACATATTAAATGAAGCAGTTAATGTGGTGCAACAATTATTACCACAAAATACCAGGTACTCATATAACTTTTTCTTTTTCTCATAGGTAGTGACAACGAAATAATTTATAGTGACAACGAAATAATTTATGGGTAGTAATGAAAAACGTCACCCGGGCCCAAGTAATATTTTGTTATCGGGCGGTGTATATTAAATTCGTCGATACGCTCAGGAATCTCAGGATACTACTTTAGAATCCTTCGCTTCGCTCTGAATTCAAAACAACGCCCTCGACGTACAAAATGTTGCTCTTGGGACGCTTGTAATACAGATAACTATTTCATCACACCTATTCGAAAAACGAGAATTGGCTTTAGAGAATAGCGAGAGCCAAAGTCTATTGTATTCTCATGTGAGCTTGCGCTTTCTTTCGCTTGCGCCAGCCTACAAACCGGAGCAATGGAGACCCATGCTATGTGCAAGATAAAGACGAAATGGACATTTAGTCACGCACGGTCGACTCATCCTTTCTATCTTATTATATTTATACGTTATTGCCCGTGTTCATTCTGTAGTAGAAATCAAGGCGTTACGGTCATTCTACAGAAAGGCGCGACAATAGGAAAGGGTCAAGGAACACATAGTAGCTGTGAAAAACCGGCAGATGTACAAATCAGCGACAGGAGAACATCTTTTAGAATCTGGGATTTATTGGCAAATTTAAATCGCGGGTTTTCTCTCTTAGTCCATCTCCGGATACTGTGAGTGTTGTGTGCCGTACCGTACGTGAAACAGATAACAATTATATTTTTGCGGGTAGAAGGAAAATACTTGTGTCGTCACCTGCATCTCATCATTGCACCTCGCCATACTTGCCAGTGCCAGTTTCCCGTAGACCATAGTACTCTTTGCCGTAGACCACGAGACATGCAACTGCCTCGAAACGTCGGGTGTCATTTCTGTAAGAAGGAAAAATAATTTGATCGCGGTGTACACAATTATACATATATATATTAAAGCCGATTCTGAAGGCTTTAATTTTAGTTTTAGTGCTGTCAAAACTAAATTTTCTTCATTGCGAAATAGTTCTTAAAGTTTAGGAACAGAAGCTAAATTACTTTGACAAAATTTAAGTTTTGACAGCACTAAAACTAAAATTAAAGCCTTCAGAATCGGCTTTAATATGATAGTATTTTAGTTCGCAAGTCAGTATTTTTTTATGTGCAGTTAGTATTTTTGATAGAAGACTAGTAGCATTTTTATTATTTTCTTTTGTGCGTTTAAATACATCTCTTTCTTATATAATACTAATTTTTGATGGTGGTAGATAAAGTATTGTGTGCAATTGAACATAATTGGACATTGGACATTAGACACTCGGAAACTCAATTCGTTCGTTTCGTAATCAAGCACTCGTGTCTCGATATCTCGCATTATGTTACAGTTGCACAAAATACTATAATGTTTTTCCTTATACCTTTTTCTCGTTTTTAAGTACGGAAGTCCAAAAACTTACTATACAATGCCAAGATATCAATTACATAATTATCGCCTCCAAACAGGGATGCCAGACTTGCGATAATTATCGTACATGTACGGTACGATATACGATACAATAATTTGCAATCCTCTTCCGAAGTCTGGTAAAAAGACTATTTATTATTCATATTCAGGGCCATATACTTATGTACCATACGGGCCAAACTTCGTTTGTTGCTCCCAGTAACACTTATTTGACAGGACTTACCTTATTTTAAGTGTCCTGTCTTTGTCTTTTCGATAAAGAAAGAAAAGGTCAGGACGCTTAAATCAAGTTTATAATTATAAGTTAAAGCGTGTTGCAACGAATCGACACTATTGTGCACATTGATCCTTCAATTTTAGTCATTATTTTTTTTTTACTATGTCAAGTGACACCGACGACAACAGTGAGGTTTTAGGATGTCAAACTCCAAAAAAAAGAAGATAGTTAAATCAAAGCATTGCCATCAAAAATATAGAAACGATTGGGAGAAAAACACCAAAAATGAATATGTACACAGTTGTACGATAATGTTTCGTGTACGATAATTTTAGAACATTGGTACGATAATTCACTCGCACTCATCTGGCATCCCTGCCCCCAAAACAAGAGACTCAATATTATTACTTTTAAGGAACAGAATCCTAAAAATTATTTCGACTTTAGTTGACATTTCCAAAACCTTACGATACTTACGATACGATACGATCTTCACGATTTTCGTAGCCATCTCTTCATAGTCCTTATAGCAAATTTACCTATCCCCTATAGTTAAGACCTTCTCCATACTGACCCATATCAACGTGCTAACCTGTTGTAGATTGGCGCAACACAACTTATTTGACAGGACTAAGCTTGATACTGTCGTTGTTGGTTCTTGATGGAACATTTGCAACATATTGTAAATAAAACAAATACTTGGTAACTGTTCCACTGTTTTTTATTAGACTAGCGACTGGTTTCGTTAAAATAACATTTTCGCCTGAAGATGTTATTTTATCGTATTTGTTTTATTTACAATAAAGATTAAGCTTATTTTGAGCGTGCTGTCTTTGTCTTTGTCTTCTAGCGAAATGAAACAGCATGACCTTTGGCCACGCCCACAACTGAGTTGGTCGCGTCATGATGTCTGTTCTTAAATCGAGTGAAACTCATACTTGCACAGCACCATCCACATTCCGACAGTTAAGAACACTTTAGTAATAGTAGAAAAAAAACTTTTAGTATTAGTGCTCGTTCGTACGTTCAACTAATATATGATGACGCCAACCTTAAAACTGCGATAGAAATCAGCTGTTTCATAAAAATGTGCAAATTTTTCACGATTGCAGGGTTGACTCAGTAATAAAATTCTGCCGCATCGTAGCAACTACAATTTACCGTGTATTTTTCTCGCCATCGATTTTTCCGTCTGTATGATGTCCAGTATATGAATGGATGTATAAAACTGTTGTGGAGGATACATCTATTATTTACAGAAACTTGGGGTGGCACGGTGGAGAGATCCGAGCAGGCTATCAATACGACAGGTCTCGTTAGACATAGTTTGTTCAAACTATTAGACTATTTTTGTTTAAGAGGCTATGCGAATTTTATTTTTGTCACTGTCATTCCAAGCGAAAAATCGCGCAGTGCGAGAGGGGCGGATTCAGGGCAAGCGGGAAAAAAATTGGTTTTATATTTTTATTAAAATACTAAAATTGCTAGCACAATTTCAAATATCAAATCTGTAGGTATTGTTAAAACACACCTAATAAAATATGTTTGAGTTCTGTATATGGTTCCTATTCGTCAAACGAGGAGAAAAAGTGTGTTTGAAGACCTCATTTCAACAATTATTTCTATCGAGGAAAATTTATCCAAACATGTTTTCCAATTTCAAAACCCTAGATTATATGGTCAAAATGCATATACTAGAAATTTATTAAAATTTTCCTTGTATTTCATGAAATACACAGAAAAGAAACAACCGTATTTTTTTCGCATATCGCCTTAAGTTAGAGCTAAGATCGACGTTAAGCTTATCTAAGTTGGATAAAGTACCCAAGATGTCTTCAATAGGTGCAACTTTCAAGTTGGAATTAAGCTTGGTATTGCCTGGACAGCTGCAAGTATAAATTCGGGACTAGTTAAATACAATTCGAGTACTGAGGGAGTCAAGGACATATAATATTATAGTTCGCGTCAACAATAAATCCCCCTTTGGTCTTTTTTTCGTCCAAGTCCGAGAACCTACGAGTAGCTTTGACTATATTCACACTCGCCATTTTAGGTGACGAATTGTGTCCACATATATCCTTCATAGGTTCTAAGAAAGCAGGGTGATTCAGTTTAGCAAGGAATCGAAAAAGGGAAATTCCGAGTAAAATAAAATTCATAAAATTACAAACCCAATATTTTAGAATCTCTTAAGAGTAGCATCCCAATGTCTCTCATTATCACAGTTGCACAAAATACTGCTTCAGAGAGTTCCCAATAGTTCCCATACAAGAAAAAGGAGTCGGTATTTTTTTTTCTTTTCCTGGCATATGGCGTGCATATCTAGAGCTTATTTAACAAACACTTATTCTCTTTTTTTTTTCCTAAAAAATTATGAATTGTGGGCCTACAAAGTTGTCAGTTTTAGACCATTTTTGTTACGGAGTCTATCAAAAAAATTTTTTTTGGATGCTATATTTAAATAACAAATGCTATATAGTGTATTTGAATAGCAAGTACTAAAAAGCCATATATCTAATGTATTTAAATAGCAAATACTAATAACGCCGATTTGTAATGTAGTTTTAGGGTTATGTACCCGAATACTCGACCAATTTAGTTTTACAGTTTTGTTTAATACATTTTGTTGGTGATGATAAGTTTGTATTGTTTGTATACTCTCATAAAGCATTTTGTTTATAGGAAACTGACCGTCTCCTTTCAAGTTGACAGCTTTATCCTTCTCGGAGAAAAGTGGCTGTGACAGATAGGGACGGACACACGAGACATTTTAAAAGGTTATTTTTATTATATGTTTATTACAGAACCCTATAAATGTAGCAGACGAAATGTGCCTTTGGGGATGAAGATGAAAATAAAACATATTTTAATGTAAAAAAGCGGAGGTCAGGATACTCGTCCTTTTTGTTTCAAAAAGAAGGTCACATTACTTCTTAATTTAAATAAAGATAGTATAGGTAACACCAAGGTCTTTCAGAATGGTATTACGGGTAGTTCCCTGGGGACAAACAGTTGACAGAAGGTGACCCTGGTCACCTGTCTCCAGGTATGCCTTCCGGTTATTGACCTAGCAGACTCCGAGACCGGAACACAACCCCATGTAAATTCAATTAGGTCATACTAACCCTCCCCGACAGAAGCCGGGGATGCCCTATTACGTCACATGCATCGTATAATACGTATAAAACGAACCTGAACAGTAGGAATAGTCGGTGTTTATATTACAAACGTTTATAGATCAGTGTTGTTGCTTTACAAACCGTGCAGGATTGAAACGTCATTGGATTGCCGTCAATAGCATTCTGCCGATTGATTGATATGCATGATTAGGTTACTCTGTCTAGTCAGTCATTCCCGATCGGCATGCAGGCAGGAGAGGCGGCGATCACGCGCGAGCGTTCCCCGTAATCAATACGGCGCTCCACTTTGCTCGACCTTCCGCACTGGCGAGTCGCTTGCCGCTGTCGCCGCTCGCCTTTCATACTACTGTCTAAAAACCATACTAAACGCTCCAGCAACGAACTCGGCTCTACATTGCAATATTCGAAGCCCTATTAACATCAAAATCCGAAACAAAGCTTAATTCACCGTATTTTATTGACGGATATTTATTTAATTAAATTTTTTATTTATGTACAGAAATCAACAGCGAAATATAACAGAGATAAAAACAAATAACATATTACTTAATATTAAGGCCAATTACAGATATCAATTTTGGTTAACTTTTAAACTACAAAACAAACACAAAAACTTAAATTAACCTAACAGTTTATAAGGGGAGGGGACTAAATTCACTCAGTAATCAATCTGGGGTTATCAATCGGTTTTCAAAATCGTACCTGATCAAATATGGCGTAAATAACGGTAAAAAAAAAATTCGTTGTAGTACCGAGGAGAGCCATCCCAGTAGAATACGCACGTATTCCACATTCCAAATGAGTTATTTGTTGCCGCTTTGCTAAGTGGTTTCGTTTGTAATTAGAGCTAATAGTAGCCCATGACCTTAACACCCTTGTTTCTACGGTGAGATTTTCCACGCGATTTATGCGTTGGGAAAAATTTCATCGCAGGGCTGTATGAGGGGTGCGGGGCGGGCGGACGGAGGCTTGATATTGACCTAGATGTTCATTCAGAGTTCGGTCGATGCGAAACGTGACATCTGCGCGTTCCTCCGTTTTATAATTTTCGCTTCATGTAACTGGTTCGCTTCTTGATTTTTTTCCTTTTATTTATGTCTAAGCAGCACGCTTATATTTGCTGGTAAATTTAGTAATTCACTCTCGAGAACCCAAGATAAATCGGTGATACTTATAGTCGTGTTATGAGTTGTGCCGTGTTCAATAGTTTCCGTGCCGTCGCGAATTCTGTCTTCAGAATGTTAAAATCTGCTTCGGTGTTGAAATAGTTGGTGTCTTGGTCTGAAGAAAGATGGGGAAAGCCGATACGCCAATCCCGGTGGTGATGAAGAATGTGACCCATCACGTGGAATTTAAATACCCTGATGTGAGTACATATACATACTGTTATTTATTACCTGTAGACCTATTGAATCACCTTGAAAATTTTCAAGAACTTTGCTTTAAATTACACGAAACAACGATTGATTTCCTACGAATGCGATACCTGGATCAGTCAACTTTTTTACCCACGCTGCTTATTCTTTTAAAAAAGCAAGTCTAACGCGTACCTTTTTTGTTAAATATAAGAATATTAGATAAACAGATCATTGAATATCTTTCGAATCAAAAAATATTTCATACTTATTGTAATTTTCAGCAAAACTAGGGGGTAACTCAGTTGACAACACCGTTTTTCCATAGTAACTCGGGGACAAACTCGTCCTCTGAGTTACCATAAATTTGTTTAGAATTACAGATAATTCTTAATATTTTTTATTTCGAAATGTTACCATATTATCTAGTTAACGAACAAAACCATTTTCGGAAAGAAAAGAGCCAAATTGTGAAATTTGTGGTGGAATACCGGCGATGACTCAAAAAGTAGTGTGGGTAAAAAAATTGATCGACCCACCTATGTATTTCATATGCAAGGTGACATTAATTTATGCAGCCAAGTTCATACTGGAGGCCTGACCAGATAAAAGCATTTTTTTCGAAATTTGAAAAATTAAATTTTGTCTTTCCGTGGTATTGACTTGGGGCTGAACTTCGTTTGTAGGGATCAGGAAAAAAAAAATACGAAATTCCACAAAAAGGGTCTTTGGATCTTGACCTACTTATGGAGTCTTCAGTAAAATGTAAATCAGTAAATAAATTTCACCTTATATACCACTTCAGCCAAGGAAGTGGATTAGCAGTAGCAGATAACTTCCGTTGTTCTACACGACAGTCATTACTACGTAAATCGGTTCTTCCTTAAACGTCTATTTTCAATAAACCGTCATGACATGAATTCCCGGTGTCAGAGGTGTTTCCGAGTATGGACTGTGGAATGCAGGTCACAGTCGATACTTGCACACCCATGTTTCACCGACGAATATTTCGTCCCATCGTTATGGGTGGTGGGTGAGCCCTATCACCGTACTTCGGATACAAATATGGACTCCGAAGCACGCAGACGGAACATGAATGTGCCCCTGCAGGATTCTCTTTTCAAGTTTAAGGCGCATACATACCCTAATTAGCAACTCGATGAGTGGCGACTGTCGGTACAAATATCGACAAAAACGATATTGAAGTTACGTTCATATCAGCGTTCATACGCGCATTGCAAAGTGGCTGTAAACGCGCTCTACATTCTCGCCGTTACTCTCGCCACGTAGGGGGTAAAGATATATGTGTAAAGGAGGTAGATTCCATTGTGTTGTGTAGCTTTCTCACTCTCAGGCGAGAGTCTCGCCGAGAATGTAGAGCGGCCTTTACGTCGATCGCTGCGTCTCCGGATAGCGCAAAACAGGAGAAAATAATACTTTTCACGCAAGGGACGGAAAAAAATTAACTTAAATTTTATAGATCTATAAATTGTCTATAATTTACTCAAAGAATCATTAAAATCGCTTCAGGCGTTCCGAAGGAGTAAAATCTTGCGTAAATCAAAGGAAACTTTTGATATCTTTTTTGACAAAAATACAACAGAACGAAAGATATGGACTTGAAATTATGCCTATTATACGAGTATACTGGGTGTTAAGATGAACTTACGGAAGCCGGAAACTGGTGATATTACTCGTCCATACAATACAGACAACTTTTACCATGGAGCCAATCCCAGAATCGCGAAAAAAAAATCAGCTGTTCCATAGAAAAGTTAAATAGCTACCTGACCAAAATGTATGAGACAACTGTTTTTATTCTCGACGTCTTGGGATGTCAATATTTTTCACGAAAATTTGTTCGCATGGGCGGGTACTATCGCCAATTTCCGGCTTCCGCAACTTCATCTTAACAGCCTGTATATTTTTCAAGTATTTGGACCACCCGTATAGGTGGAGTAGGCCTTCAAAGACAAGTTTAGTATTGCAGTTAGAGTATGTATTCGCCTTAACGAATGCGTTAATTCCCAGTGATTTCAAAATCTGTGAAGTCACTCTTGATGTGGTTCCTAGTCACTCTTTGATGTGGTTCCAAGTCACTCTTTGATGCAGGTTCCGTCTTGACAGTGTAAAAAGGAAATAGACCTGGAGCCCTCAGCGGATTTTGAATCTACGCAAAGGAAGACCAGAACCCCTAATAAGCGTTGTTCGCAGATCGAATATTTTTTTTTTTTTTTTTTATTTGGTTTATTTTTACAATAATACATTTTATAAAATTTTACAAAGATCGCCAAACTGCAATACAGTTTGTTGGGTATATCCTTAGGTATTTATTAATATTTTCCAAAATGTTGGATTTTGTAACTTATCTCGTTCACATTTATTCATGATTTGCACCTAAAACATTTATGAAAATCAAATACATACAAAAGTTACAAGCATCTAAATGTCCTAGAGTGTAACTTCCACTATTTACTTTTAAACGTTTGTAAGTTTTGTGTGCATTTGATTTTGGTAAATGTTTTAGGTTCAAGCATAGATATCCAATGGGTTCAAGTTATAGATACAGAATAAGTTGTAAAAAAAATTGTAAACATTAGTAAATAAGGATATTATCAGCGAACAGGCGAACAGCGCATATTCGGAGTTCGGGCGAACACAGGTGCTCAAAAAAAAAAACTTTCGTTGCCGTGCGACACGTCATTCATTACCACGTACATCATCGGTTATCTAAAAACGTTCCATTTACAAATTTAAAAACTTGCGAAGTAACTCTCTGATGTGATTCTATCTGGGCAGTGTAAAGAAGAGATGGACTTGGAGCCCCCGGCGGAGGAAGCAGAGCCGGAGCGAGGGAACTGGACGGGCCGCTTTGACTTCTTGCTGTCTCTGCTGGGCTACAGCGTGGGGCTCGGCAATGTGTGGCGGTTCCCCTACCTGTGCTACAATAACGGGGGAGGTAAGTTTCTAATAATCCCTTCTAGCAATACCAGATACACAAATTACAGAACAGTCACAATAAAAAAAGGAAACATAAAAAACAAAAAACATCGTCACTACATAATCCCCTGGGGGTGTCATAGGTGTTTTTCGAGTGTTGAGTCAACACACGTAACACTCTCTTTTCACCGAAGATTTTAACGTCCTGAGTTGTGAACAGTAACGGCTCGAGTCGTTTATAAACTCACACCGAGTTGGGTTTCCTACCCGGGTAACGGGCAACACTAACCCGTTCAAAAATCAACTCGCTTCTCATCACCTAGTGTGTATACACAAATAAAAGCTACCTGTGAATCGTATAGAATGTAAGCACCTTATCTATAAGTACCTACCTAATGTGATGAGTGAGGCCGTGTGAATACGGTGTGCGGTCAAACTTAAACTGGTTTTTGTCACACTGTTAGTAGATAAGTTTTGTTGTAAACTCTGTTTTATTAATAAATACATTTAAAAAAAACATCGACCGTTCAAAAATGACAGTGTCGTTACATTGGTGACGACTTTTTCAACATCAACTCTGAGCAGGGTTCGCAAGGTTCCCTTAGGTTCCAAACGTCACTTGACATATTTATGTTAAATTTCATACAGAGGGGGTCCTCTCAACGTTACACTTGACATATTTATGTTAAATTTCGTACAGAGGGGGTCCTCTCAACGTTATACTAAATATAATGTAAAAATGACAACTGACATTTGGAGTGTCGCTATACGACGAAACCCGTTCAAAAATTACAACCCCAGTGTTCCTACCAGTGATGTCATTTAAAAGTGCAGAATTTTTAATCTCACATGAACATTTTAATATCATGTAGACTGTGTAATCAGCCAACGTAAGCGCCAATCCCTAAATGTTAAACTGAAAGAAAAGTAACTGGAAGTATTGAAATATTCTTAATCGTTTAGAGGGTCAATTGTTCACTTATTTTAATATAAATTTCAAGGTTGTATGATTTGAGGAAGGCCCTTTAACACTCGAAAAACATGAAATTTAAAAGTAACTTCGCAATTTTTTTCTATCGAGCTTTTACGTTTCTTAAACCGATTGACCAAGTTACACAATGTGAAATGGTCATTTGAAGTTGTGCATCTGACGTTATACGGACCCTTAACGGGTTGTCGTCGGAATAATCGTCACTGATAAATTGATTTCAAAACCCGCGTGTGTTCGTGTATTGCAAGACAAAGATAATACCATACCATATACTATATAATACGGGACGTCGCATTTAAATGGGACATGGGGGAAAATACTTAAAATATTGCAGATAGAAAATTCCACTAAATACCTTCATTCTACTTTTATAAGTTAGTAGATCTGTATTCAAAAGTTTTTGATAAATTGCCGATGATAAATTCATTTTTCAATAAAAAAATAATAAAAAATATGAAATTGATGATAAATTGGACCGGGACTAGAACAGGCCAAATTTGTAAAAAAATATAAACGCCCTGTATTTTTATGACACCGACCGAAAGGGTCTATTATTAATGGTTATATTATTATGAATCAATTCCTTCTAAACAAGATACTACGGGTAACTTAGATTAAACGAAGACCATGTAAGTAATCACCAAAATAAATAGTCTTTTCCGCATTTATTTCTAACATTCAAATCTACATAATATATCTTTCATTATTTAACAAGAAATGGTAAGATATTTAAAATAATAGATTCTTATAATTGATACTTCCTTTCGATCGGTATCATAAAATATAGTTATTTTTTTCCAATTAAAGGGTTTGATTTCTGGTTACGGCAGGCAATTTTTTTCAAAAATCGTACAAATCTAGATACTTGTAAATATAAAATACTATGTATACGTAATAAAATAAAATTTAAATAAAATTGTAACGGCCTTCAATCAAATGTAACTGCAGTCATTCACTAAAAAGTTTAAAATAATTATTTACTGACCGATGGTACCAAAATAACACTTTTGGTGATAAAGCCAGGATCGAATATTATTTTGAATAAAATATTAATATTCCAATAATTTCCAAGTAATACCTTGCAATCAGCACACTAACACAGTGATTACCGTAATCTAGAGTTATGTGCTCTCATCTGTTGAGGAGTTCTAGTGAATGAGGCCAGGATCGAAGGTCAGGTGGAGGAATGACAATTTCCAAGTAATACCATGCAATGAGCATCCTAGTACAAAGCGATTGCCTCAATCTTGAGTGGTTTGCCGTGATTTTCTAAGGAGTTCCACTGCCTATCTCTCAAGACCTTCATCAAATCATTGCGAAACTCAAAACGGGACATACCTGGAAGCACACTCAGGAGCAACATACCCAAAAAATAAAACTCGATTTTAGAACCTCCTCTTATTTTGAAGACGGTTAAAAAATAAAATGGTGTCGCCATTAGGTAAAATTCTAATTTTTCTATATTTAAAGTACTTTCCCTCCGAGACCCATTGAACAGGCATCCCCCTATGTTTATAAAGGTATATAAATAATGGCGCCCAACGCGGTGAATAAAAAAAACAACTCACTGAAAATTATCACATGTGTTAGCATATATAAATTTTAGTACGAACATGCTTTTTAGGTTTCCGTATAAAAAATGAGAAGAAGAACTTGGAACTCGTGTGTACGTCCGTCTGATAGATCCTTCTGTATCTGTCTCAGGTTGGTACATACTCTAAGGCAGGGGTCGGCAAGTAATTTTAAATGGGGTCCGGGATACAGTTGACATTTTTTATCGAGGTCCAGGAAAAAAAAATAATAATACTTACTAGTTGAAAACTTTTATTATGACTAATATAAGGTAATTATATAAAACACAATAAGCATTCTTAAAAAAAAAATATTCATTTTATTTATTTGAGAAATTACACCCACATTCTACAGGGTAGTTATATAAAATATTATTTAAATTTAAAAGGTGGTTAAGTTATTCGGCGGTCGAAGTTTCGACCTTCCGCGGTCCGGAGACGGACCGCGGTCCGCCTGTTGCCGACCGATGCATGCTCTAAGATCTCAGGCACTTTTCTCCGACACGGATAAAAGCTCACCTATCCGCACTTAGTTAAAAATATTTATATTTAAACTATTTATGTTTTTTAAAGATATTAGCGTATGTTTCGAGTTTGAGAAAACTTACATATAGGCCATATTCGCCCCTTTATAAACCTTGGCAACAAAATATTTTCAAGTAACTTTTATTATGTATCTTGTGGATACGCCCCAACGTGAAATAGAGTGATAGGCTCCCAAGTATTACGATACGATCGAAATATAAAATGTTCTATCTCAACTCGCATAAAGGCTTTGCCAGTTGCCATACAGAAGGCGTGATCATGAATGCTCAAAGAGAAGTAGTTTGTCTTGCGGAACGTAACGCATAAATTCGTTGTTTAAATAGTTCACAATACATCCTTTTTTGGAAACGGCTATTTATTTGGCACGCTATTTACGCAACTGAGTGAAAAAAAAAATTACATAATTTAATTATTTTGTAACTTATTGATTTTAATTAAGGAAAAAGCAAAATTTGATGAAACACCATCATAATAGCTGTCAGTATATCGTGAATATCGACTCGTTTTTACGCAAAGTTTAGCAAGTTGTATTATTGTATAACTTTTATATATACTGGAAATAAAAAAAGAGAGAAATACAGACGACGTTCATGTAAAATAGAGTAAGTATATTCACTTTTCTATAAATAAACAGTTACCGTTTCATGGAAAACAGTTTTTACCTGAAACCATTTCACAAATTCGGCGCTTTTTTAATATCACGCCATCTTGCTGAGATGGGTCGGAGTGCGGAAACATGTATAATGATGTGTGCAAAGTTTAATTGAGATCAAAGCCATCAGGACGTCACTAACACCTAAAGCATTTATATGGCAGCTGAGCGGGATGGCCCAACTTAAGAGGCTATGCGAATTTTATTTTTGTCACTGTCACTCCAAGCGAAAAATCGCGCAGTGCGGGAGGGGCGGATTCAGGGCAAACGGGAAAAAAGTTGGTTTTATATTTTTATTAAAAAAACTAAAATAGCTAGCAAAATTTCAAATATCAAATCTCTAGATATTGTTGAAACACACCTAATAAAATTTGTTTGAGTTCTGTATATGGTTCCTATTCGTCAAACGAGGAGAAAAAGAGTGTTTGAAGACCTCATTTCAACAATTATTTCTATCGAGGAAAATTTATCCAAACATGTTTTCCAATTTCAAAACCCTAGATTATATAGTCAAAATGCATAAATTTATTAAAATTTTCCGTGTATTTCATGAAATACACAGAAAAAAAACACCCGGTTTTTTTTTTCGCTTATCGCCTTAATCCATACTTTTATGTTATTGTAGTTACTCAAGGCTGCACATATCCTTGCTAACCTTATTTCAAACTTCAACGTAGGAATCAGCGACTCAAGTACGTCTATTTGGCTGTGTGCCAAGCAGGGTTAGTCTGCTACACGAGCCGAGCGTGTCTGTCTCCCTTGTTTGCTTGTTTACGTCTGAAAAGAAACCTTGTTATGTTAGGCTGTTCTTGTCACACTTATGTCCTTGTTTTGTTAGACTGTTCTTGTCACACTTATGTCCTTGTTCACAAGAACAGTTGAGCGATCATGGCATGTTCATTGGGTTTATTTAAAATTTATACCTAGTGGGATGTTGTTGTTTTTGAAATCTTGAGTAATTAAATAGTTGAAGGTAACGGTGAGTTTGTTAACTGGTAGCAGTATTCACATGAGCTTAACGGTGCAGCATAATAAAATTATATTGGATAGTTAATTTCAAAGCATTGATGCAACTGATGCAGAAGGATACAAGCTCCAAGAAGGCCTTGAAATTATATTGGTTCTTTTTATTTTTGAGGTTCAATCTTCGGTCGGGCATGCACTAATGAGTTCTTCGGAATTTATATGCAAAATATTTGATACCTAATACTTATCATTTGCTGAACGGTGAATGAAAATATCGTGAGAAAACCTGCAACCTCCTAAAAAGCGTGTATTTGTACACATATATACATTACTCTATATACATTATATATTTCTTATATACGTATATTAATTTTGATTCATGTTTTTATATCTATTACTATATAATATGTACATGTATAAACGAATACCTTGACTCACTGATCTATCAACGCCTAGGCCAACCTAGGAAATTTGGACTATAGGCACAGAATAAATAGGTTCCTTTATGACGTAGACATCCTCTTAAAAGGAATTTTAGGAAATTCCTACGGGATTGGGAGAAACAGGATCCACGCGAGCAACGTCGCGGGCTTCTGCAAATAATTGTTAAATTCCGTAATATGGATTATCTGATAATGATAGAATATAATTACCAAATTAATGTTTAATTGATTAATTAATTGTCCCGCTTAAATGCAATAGGAGTAAAATCTATTTGCCGAGTATACCATTTAACCATAATTATTATAATTAGCACAGAAACACGACTAGCTATTAGTGAGTAGCTTCTAATCTACAAATGGACGTTACGTAAAGACAACTTGTGTTGGTAACTTATTGGACACTTGTACGCTTGGTGTTCAGAAACTTTTAGTAGCGCTCTAACTAGGTACTTTCATTTTTATCATCATTATTCAGCCCACATTCACCCGCTGTTGGGCATAGGCCTCATCTTCTGCCATTTTTGCTGGTCTCTTGCTAGCCTCATCATTTTACCTAGCATGAATTCAGGATTTAAAAAAATAGAGAAGCCTGCGTCAGTCCATGTGGCGACCGTGACTTATGCGGCAGTGGTCTGGTATTCTTACACGGTGCGCACCTCTCTGCTGAGGACCCAACGGCCCGCTCTCATCCTTCTACAGGTCCGGCAGCACACCGGCTACCAGTGTTGGCAGGCGTTCTGCCGGCCGATCTCGAGATCATCCGTGCCGCGAGATTCGATGAAGCACGAGCATACGCAACCAAGACCGAATTAGGAGGAAGGAGGCGCACGATAATGGTGGAAGTCATTGCTCAATAGCAGGACCGATGGGAGAACGAGGAACGGGGCAGAGAACTATTTCAGTTCTTCCCTGACGTGCAAGTGCGACTCAGTTCTTGTTGGGTAGAGCCAGACTACCAGGTCTCGTAGCTCCTTATGTGACACGGCTGTTTCCGAAAGCGGCTCCGGGACATGGCGCTGTGCAGGACGTCGCTGTGCGAGTGCGGTCTGGCGGAGGAAGATCGTCACCACCACGTTCTGTGGGACTGTCCTCTATACGCCGAAGAGCGCGGGAAGATGCTGCAGGGCATACTGGGACCCGAACAGAGCCCGATTGGCTATGGTGACCTCGTCTCCTCGTAGGTGAACTTCAAACGGCTGCGGGATTTCGCGCGTTCCTGGCACAACAAACGCAAGCTGTGGGAGGTGGGCTGATGCCTACCCAAATCTACTAGACAATTTGTAATAGATAATTTGTAACGTCTTGTCCCATTAAGGTTAAACGGTAGTGCCAATTTCCATACAAAATTAATTAACCAAGATCAGCTGAAGTACAAATTTTAGCTTGTATTTATCACTGTATTTTATTACATTTTAATACAAGAATGTCGCGAATTTAAATAAAAGTTATATTTTACAACAATAATTGGGTTATTTTAGCTTTTAAAGTTCAGTCAAATGTCCATCATTTTACGTGTGTAGTTGTGGATGTCATACTATTTAACTGTTAGATGTGTGTGAATATGCTTTACGTGTGTGCGGTTTAACTACATGGCGGTTTTGCATGATTAGATTGCGTACTAAATTGTACTTAAATTTCACACCAATAAAAAATACTTCAATAGCATAAGTGATATACTGTCTGACTACAAATCATAAGGTTCAGAGTTCGATTCCTGTCACATGTATTTATTTTGTTTTTGTTTTGTCTATTATTATTGATTCCAGAATTGTAAATATAAATAAAAATTATTTATTGGATTTATTCCTTCACTTGTGCCAAAATAAATTCCTTCGTGCCCAGGCGCTGTTCGGACCTAATTAAAAACCGACAGATGAACAACAAAGTGATTTTACATATAAGGGTTCAATTTTTCGTGATGAAATAATGAACCTTAAAAAAACGGTCATGTGCAGGTCAGACTCGTGTACCTAGGGTTCCGTATTGAAAATAGTAGGTAGGTAGTTAAAGTTTTGCCAGTAACTGATTACGAAGACAAATAAAGAATTGATTGCAAGTACATACCTACCAATTATATTTACAAAAGAAAAAAAACCGCGGCTAAGTTTTTAAATAATAAAAAAAATATAGGTAATAAAAGAAAAAAATGTTTTTTGTGAATTTCTTTACCGCTACATTTTTCCTGCAATCTTTGCAAAATAATCTATTATTGTGATTTATATTTTATTTTATCACTAGCCTTTTGCCCGTAGCTCCGCCCACGTTTATTCAACTCTTCCCCGTTTTCGGCTTTGGCGTTATTTTATGAATAAATAAAATAAAATAAAAAAAACACAAAAAGTGACGTTGTCCTCGGAGATTAGAACTTCCGGCTTCTTGCGTCCTAAACGAACGCTTTTCGTTCCTAGCTGAAAATAACGTTCACTAGCCCTGCGGTCCGTAATAGAATTACAATGGATCATAAGCCATTCACTTCATACTTTCGTAATCGATTTTAGCGAAATAATTCTATTTCGGAACGCGGGGTAGGTATTCTCTCATCAGGATAAATACTTACTTATCACGCTTTATTTCGCATTTATATCCTAGGTATATCGTAACAGGGAGAAAGGTATTCGCAGATAAACAGGGCGGCAAATCGGTATCCACACGGGTGTTCAAATAGGTAGCGGTGAGCCTGGTTACATGCAGCAGGGACAATCGTCTTTCATTCAAGCCGCCATTATTGAGCAATGTCGGCAAATATCAAAGGGACGGCACGCGCGGTCGGCGACGACTCTGTGTTGCCATAAACATAGATTTATCTGTACTTGTAGGGATTTAGGAACATTTACAGAAAACAGATTGGACCAGTTATGTACGGAGAAACGAGTTTGTACGGAGGTTTTTTTATTTAGCGCTAAAAGTTTTGGAAGAGATTCGGACGCTTCATAGAGGTAGGGACTTTAATTATCCTTTTTGTACCTAAATGTAGAATTTTCAACATTATTTTCAGTTTTTTTGTTAAAAATAATCGCTAATCTTGATAGATTTCATAGTTATTTACTCGTATAAATATTGTTTCTATGGTACAGAATTTTTAGGTCAGTCAGATTAATAAGTTTTTCGATTAATAAGTTTGTTTTTTACCAATAAATGAGTATGAGTATGGCAACACTAACTTCGTACGCTTTCGCTACGTTTGTTCGTTTTTGTTTCCGATTGCAAAGATTTTAGGTACCACATTTTGGCTAGTAAGTAAGTAGGTAGGTAGTTAGTTACTATCTTTCAGCACGGACCCTACACAGACCGAATCCCTACTAACATTTTATTTTTCGAAATTCGTCATACTGATTACTTACCAAGCCTCGAGTATTAATTTATATATTATTTTATATTATAAATATATATAAAGTAACTATGATTTATATGACCAAATTCATATTGGAGACCAGTGATGTAAAGTACCTATCATAATTTTTTTTTTATTCATATCGCTGTTGGAGACACGATAAGTCGTCAAGATCAAGGTTCAATGCATGGACGTCCGTGGTTCAATGACCCGTTTTACGAAATACGAAAAATATTTTTTGTTTTCCTATACAAATTCATGGTCTACCCCGAGTCCCGAGTCCCCGACTCAGTATAGAAAGCCTAAATTGTATTTTCTGTATTTCACAGAAAGTAGGGTAAGTAATCGAACCTTGTTACTGATCTGATCACTTATAAAGTCTCCAGTATGCATTTGGTCATATAAAACAAAGTCACCTATTCACCTTATTATACAGGCAAATTCATAATGAAGACCCGGTAACTTCAGCGATAAATACAACAACAACATATCGTCACGACATGAATCCCCGAGGGGGTGTCAGAGGTGTTCCCGAGTGTGAACTATGAATTGCAAATCACAGAACACACTCGGTATACCCGCATTTCATCGAACATTATTTTATACTTTTAAGTATATAGATAGACACATAAACTCCAAAACAATTAGATGGACGCGCCAACCAATAATCACCTCTGTAACAAGGCAATAAAGTCTATTCGTCTCATTAGCTTGGGCAGTTTAAAGATATTGCCGTATTTCGGGGACAAAAACACATGTTTTAGGGCATGCCGGTTTACCTCACAGTGTTTTCCTTCACCGTTCAGCAAGTGGTAAGTAAGAACAAATACTATGCACATACATATATGTCGCCCGACCGGGGATTGAATCTACTAATGTCTAAACTAATTAGACGAATGGCGAAGACTTTATTACCTTTTGACAGAGGCGATTATTAGTTGGCCCATTTGTCTAATTGTCTTGGACGGATTATTGATCTCAAGCAAGACTGAGAGGACAGCGTTCTTTCTGCCCCTAGATACCGCCACGAACTTTTTTTTTAAATTTCGCATATGTTATTGATCCGTAATACTGATTACTTACAATCCGGTCTATGTACTTTTACGCATTGTCTTATGAAAATTAGAGTGCATTATGTTATGTTTATGTTGTTCAAGAACAACCCCGAGAGTCTCCAGTATGAATTTGGCTACTCAAATATCAATCAGTCACCATATTTAGCGAGATGGAGTCGTCCCAGTTACGACGAATTTATGTTAGGTTCTAACAGATGGCGCTAGTTTATTTAGTATTTTTTAAAAAATTGCAGCATTCGTTCGTAAAATTTATTAGAGCTTCATTAGAGCTTTTTTATTTTTGTATGATTTTATAATGGATAAAAATGTGATTATACTCTTATTATGCTTATATCATTGCATATATCAACAGCATTATTTATGTAAAATAATTTGTTTATTACCTGTAAATATTATGAATTAAAAAAAAAAAAAGTTTGGTACATCATCTCTCTCAATTCGCGGGTTTCTCCCATAATTCAATGTTTTTTCCAATCTAGAAGTAGTTTGCTTGAAAGGATGTAATTGTAAGTACACCTTACATGATTCTTCAGAAAGTCACATCATCGAATAATTTTCTTGAATTTGATGGAAAATAATCATTTTGATGGATCAAATAAAAAAATAAGTAGGTAATTTTGAAATATTTCACAAAAATAGAAAAAGAAAACGTTTGTAGTGATGTGGGATCGATCCTTGCCCGAGCAGATCGAAATTCCACAGGTGTAACCATTAGACCAATCAATCTCTACACCGCGTCTTGAAATTAACAATTATTTTATATATAAATTCATTGTGTATGTGTGCGTGCATAGCTACGACAAAACAGCAAATTTTAAGATTGTTTGGGCCCGATGTAGAAACATACAACAGAAAATGACACAATTCTGCCTTTATAAAATAATTAACACATTAAAACTGTCGCATTAAAACGGAGCGAAATATTTTGTTTGTTTACTATTTTTAAATACAAAAACCAAATTATAGTAATTATAGTACCGCAGCGCCATCTATTGACAGGAAACTTAGAATCAGGCACTAGTGTTTAACCTTAAGGACCGCTAGATAAAGGACACGCCCCATGAAAGGGGAGAGGTGGCTGGAACATGGGCCAGTAAAATAGTATCCGGTGTAGGGGGACTCAAGAAGTGCCGGTGGGCAAAAAAGGCCTGCCCTCCGCGCATGTTCCCCCGGCTTCCCCCTTTGATACCAAGATATGGTGGAAACGGGATGGGTGGTTGGTTGTTCCTGGCAACAGGAACATTGGGTTATGTCCTTCTGGTCGTTCCATTTGCTGCATATGTAGAAATATAGGACCACGGGTAAATCTACGCGACGTAACAATTTTTAAATATTTTGAAAATTCACGTACGTATGTGAAATATATCGTATTTTCAAGCCATTTACGTCTACACGGACGTAACCAGTTCATAATTTACAACATTTTTGAATGATTTTAAACCATGCTGTTTCTATTTTTTTAATTATCGTTGCGGGATCTAGTAGGATTCTTCTTGAATAATACGACGTGTTGTACTTTGGGTCCTTGTTGTACTTTGCTTAACATGGATGTAAATTGAGGTAGGGGAGCTCTGTGCTTCGTAGAACACTCTGTTGTCTTGCCGGAGGCACTACGACAATACATAAAGTATATTTGAAGAAAACGGCACCGATTCTCCAAGAAGAGTCCAAAGTAGAGTCAGCTTTACTTCTGGAGGACTCCGGAAGGAATCTTGACCTAAAATAATATCTTGCTGTATGCCATCAATCACGACGAATGAATGATTAAACAGAACAGAGTCTATTACTAAATTTAGGTTCACTTTCCCTTTAGTGTCCAACAACACAATGACAGCTTTTATGAAGAAATCTTCACCTTCGGTGATTCCTTTACCCAACGAAGAAGTTAGGCGTTGAGACACGCACTATCGCACAATGCGTAATTCACTGTGTTATTGAAATTATTTACACTGACCTTAACGAACGGTTAATGGTGAAGATTGATTTTTGATTTTTGGGAATTTCTTCATAATTTGGAGACGAAACCGATGCTTCCCAATTATTTTGATTAGCCTCCTGTCTTCTTTAATATCTTAAAAAATATGGGGAGGCATTATTTAATGGAGACCGCTGTTGCACGCTTTGTGGGACAAATTGTTGTTGCGGTCTGAAATTATTTCCTCCCTGGTGAAATTCTTGTCGCTGAGGACGAACACTAAAATTAGGTGAAAGAGGTGGCTGACACACATTAGGCATGATTTTCTCTAGTTTGAGTGATTGTGGTTCATTATTTTGAATATATATATATATTTTAATTGCAAAGGGGCTTTCTTTAAATCCTCTTTAGTGTTGAAGACACTCGTGGCTAACTTCATCTTTTCCCCATTGTTAATTGATTTTAAGAATCTTTCGATAAAGATCCACTCGTCAGTCAGTTTTGCCTTATTGGCCACTTCGCTCAAGCTGTAAAAATACGTAAGAAGCTCTTCTCGCCCTTGATTTTTTGAAAAATAGTTCTAAATAATTAGTGACGGGAGGGAACTCTGCTTTGAGCTCTTTCATTAAATCATCATATGATTTCTCGTCGGTGAATTTTTGTCGGAAGAAGGACAATGCCGGACCGATGAGGTAGCTTCCCAAAGCTACTTTCTTCTCGTCGTCTGAATTCGAATTCCGTAATGTCGGCGGTGAGGCCATCAAATCGCTCCATCTTTCACTTTGATTATATAAATATACAAAAACTTAGCTTTTATTTGGTGTCCACGTCAAGCTCGTGGAAAATTGCCTCTTTTCCACCCGGCAGGATACACTTCCGTTGCCCCCGGCGGGATGGGTATTAACGCTCTTCTCGCGATATATTTGTCAATACATCGCTCTTCTAGTAATGTATTTTATTATATACCCGGTGCCTCTACCATATATAACGAGCAGCCAGCTCGTTGCGGGATCTAACAGGATCTTTCTTGAATAATACAACGTATTGCACTTTGGTTCTTTGTTTTATTCCTTTTCTCGCTTTTTCTTACTGATTAACATAGGTTTAAATTAAGGTAGGTAGGGTAGCTTCGTAGAACACTCGCTCGTCGTGCCGGAGGCACTTTACTTCTGGAGGACTCTGGAAGGAATCTTGCTCGTGTTTTGTTTGAAAGATCTTTTATACTGGATCTGTATTTATTTTAGGAAAACACGAAATAAATCAGATCCTTAAAGGTTATCGATTGCCAATTAAACACGAACAAATAGTTCTTTAACCTAACTATAAGACATAATCTTATCTAAACCTAACATATTGCCTAGCTATATGTTACAGTATACAGCTACACAACAGTGAAAACCCCATCCAAATAATGACATAAATTGTTAGGCTAATCGCGACCAAACAGACATTAAAACATGTATACTTTTTATTATTTTTACGGGTCTAAGGGGTCGAAAGGAATCTGCTTCAATAACAAACCCTACCAATGATTTTATTAATAAGTAAAGAACAACTAATTTAGCGCCATAAGTATACGAAGATAGAAATATTATACAGCTGTTTCTTTCTTCCCACAGGTGCATTTCTGATTCCATTCACCGTGATGCTGATCATAGCAGGCCTACCGCTCATGTTCATGGAGCTGTCTTTCGGACAATACGCCAGTTTGGGCCCAGTCGCCGTGTACAACAAATTCTGCCCTCTCTTCCGGGGCCTGGGCTACGGCATGGTCATCGTCTCGAGCATAGTGATGCTCTACTACAACCTCATCATAGCTTGGACTATCTACTACATGGCCGTATCGTTCAAGAGTATCTTCTATCAATTGCCGTGGCAGAACTGCGACCCCGAGTGGAGTACTCAACGTATGTTAATGCAATTTTAATGTGTTCATTGGCTTATGAATTATTCACGTCATTTGAAACTCAGTGCAGGGTATATGTGAAGAGGAAATTAATTATATGTTGAAGACTGCGTTGCAGCGACAGCGTTCAAACGCAGTTTTCACATAGTACATTTAGAGCGACTTTGATCAATGTTGGACTGGGCCTAAGGAGCCCGGATGGGATTATGATTTTTTTTCAAAATTCCTAGGCTAGAGTTCAATCGGCCGGGGGACAAATAGTTTTCCGGTTTTTAATACGCAAACTGACGAGCTTAGATAATAATATGCAAATTTTTATCACCTGCAATTAATATTTATTAAAAAAAAAAAAATAGTTTTTTGCTCTAATATCCCGAAAAACATGCTTTGTTTATTTATAAAAATTTAGATTTAGGTAGTTTTGCAAAATCTTTATACAAAGGGAATGAGCTTTGAAAATTTCTCTTCGTAGATATGTGGACTATTTTATAGGTAGTATAGGATGCCTGGGGGGCTCGCGCAGGCTAGGGCCCGGGTGGCAATCGCCACCCTGACTCTATGGATAGTCCGATCCTGACTTTGTTTGATACAACCAAATTCGTATTAGTAGACTTGGTAAGTAATTAGATAGGTGGACAAAAGTTTTCGTATTGCAAAGTTTTCATCCTGTACTGATCGATACGCGATTAGGCTTGAATAGAGACACAAAAAGTTGATGAAAAACAATCATATAGCTAAGTGGCATCGCAATCCAAACCGACAAAAATATTGTCCTGGCATTTAAGTATGTATCGATTTGTATGAAATTACATTTAACCAAATTTGTTCTGTAAAGTATAGTCTGCAAGGCGCCTCATTCTATACATATAAGGCTGTAGAAATCAAAGTATGTACCTTTGTCTAAGTTTAGTGAACTTTCGATCATATATACATTCATTAATTCATTCTAATTATTGAAATAAAGTGGAAATTCCACTGGACATATTTTCCAAAGAAACATCCCCGCAATATAAAAGTTGGACACGTCCGTCCATACAAACAATTAAAAATAAGAAAGGCATGGGGGTTTGCTTACAACAACTGATTAGTATGATGAATACAGGTTACCTAGAGGTTTTATATTTATAAAACTACCCGTCCAAGATAATTAGGCCAATACCCCACCAGTAATGGCCTATAATATTATCGAATTGAATGAAACTTGTGGATAACACATGATTATTGCAAAACGGCTCACCTCAATAACGGCAACGTCGTCGTCGCGTGAGCGTCTTCACTCGCCCAGAAGAAGGCAGTCTGAATCTGCTGACACTGGTCGGCTATCCCAATCAAAAATAGTTATTGAGGTGAGCCGTTTTGAAATAATCACCTATAATATTATTAAAACTCACGTGAGCTGACGTACTACATTATTATTACATGCGGATTTAACATTCACGTGTGATTGTCGTTGACTATATACCCACTGTTTCAATTTCGGAATTATCAAGGCGAGGGTCGTTATTAGGACGACGCATTATCAAGGCGAGTGCGACGCGGCGTTCACCGGTCGTCCTAACGCCAGGGTCACAGCTTCAGGCTTCTGGCGGCGCTTCTTGCTGCGCTTTCAGACGGTTTTTGCGACGGGCTTTGCCCTACCACGACACCCGTCGGCGCCTTCCACAGCATCGGATGTATAGCGCGCTCGCTCGCTCAAAGCGCTAGACACTAGGTTCGTCCTGTGCGCTCGATCACTGTTTAAACCGCCCGCCTCCCCGCATGCCGCCGTCCCGAGAGCACAAGTCATTCGAAGCCGGACAAGACATGCGAGCGGCGACCCATGGCCGGCTCTATAAAACTTCATACATTTGTTCTCTCCGCTGGCGCCGTCGCAAGAAGAACCGCTTGGCGCTCCTCTCGAAGCCTGAAGCTGTGGCCGACCGGGAAGAACGACACTCGCCTTGATAATGCCGAAATTGTATCGTTGAAACGGTTGGCATATAGTCAATAACAATCACACGTGAGTGTTAAAGTCGCATGTAATAATAATTCAGTAATGACCTCTTATCGAAAGCGAATAAGGATTTTGCCATTGTCCTCATTGTGCTAGACGGGTAGTACCTACAAACATTTTATTTACTTGTATTTTAGATTGCTACTCGTATGAAGAGGCGGACGAATGTGAAGCGCGAAACGGCACTTACTACTTGAGGAATTGCTACAATCAAAGCTATGCTATAGGAAACAATATCGCTGCATTAGCTGACGTCGCCTTAAGACGACCGCCTGCCGAAGAATACTTTACGTGAGTACCATTATAGTTCTTCTTTTCTATTCATAGAGTTCAATGTGAAATAGAAACCTTTTAGCGAAGCTAACATGTGGAGGTCTACAGAATATCTTAAATATGTATTCGTATAGAATTGCACTTAAACATAACACACACTTTCCCCCATAACATACATAGTATACACTCGTCATCTCTTACAACCCCTCACAAATCCTATCACCCCCTCCTCACAAACATTCTCTCTCGCAACTTATCTTCCTGTTATTCTCCCACCCCTTTCCAATAGTTTAGAATTAAGTATTTTTTTAAAAGTTCTTCATCGTGTAAATGTCACCAATCTGTCTTTATATATTATATGTCAAATATCTATTTTTATAATTCGACTGACGACGACCACGAAAGTGGGTCGAAATATATATCGATAATAGTTAATACTTTTTCATTTATATTCATATTTTTTTAAAATAATTTGTCTTAGACAAATATTGCGACTGAAAAAATCTGAGTTCAAATTCGGATTCAGCGCACAAATATCTACAAAAAACTAAAGAAAATTTTGAGCACCAGAAGAAAAGTGATTTTATATCACTTACTGATGTGAAAATTCATTGCTCTGTCCAATCGAATGTTGAAGTTTATATCTTTGCAATATGTACTTACCTTTTCACTAATTTATTTCTAAGATCATGTTATTACGAGAAAAGTATGGAACGTAAAAATGTTCGGTGAAGAGAGGGTGTACCAGTGTTGACTGCTCCAGTGACAGTCTACACTCTGAAATACCTGTGGCACCTCCTTCGAGACACATGTCGTGCTTTGACGATATGTTTGTGTCCCTATATATGTTGAAACACCTATAAACCACATTCATTGCAAATAAACTATTTCTATTTTATTCTATTCTCAGGAACGAAGTGCTGGGCCTCTCCTCGGGCATCGAAGAAACAGGACACATCCGTCTCGGCATGGCCGTCTGCTTGCTGGTCGCGTGGGTCATTGTGTTCCTGTGTCTCTGCAAGGGAGTGCAGTCTTCGGGGAAGGTTTGTATTTCTGGGCACCTATTTTACTCGTAGGCATATTTTATTTGTAACTTAACTAGGCTTCTGTTCATGGATTTTAACAATTTCATTTTTATTTATTCACAACTTACCAACATATTACACACGGCCCCTTTCATTTCACTTGTTTTACAAATATGGTTACCAATCAGTACGAGGCATGCCTCTTAAGTTTTGTCGTCTGAAGGAAAAAAAAAACCGGCCAAGTGCGAGTCGGACTCGCGCACGCAGGGTTCCGTACCATTATCTATAAAAACGGCAAAAAAAAAAACATGTCTGTTGTATGGGAGTCCCCTTAAATATTTATTTTATTCTGTTTTTTAGTATTTGTTATAGCGGCAACAGAAAATCTGTGAAAATTTCAACTGTCTTAGCTATCACGGTTCATGAGATACAGCCTGGTGACAGACGGACAGATGGACAGACAGACGGACAGACAGATGGACAGTGGATTCTTAGTAATAGGGTCCCGTTGGTTACCCTTTGGGTACGGAACCCTAAAAAAAAACTAGAACCTTATAGTACTTTTTATTGTTTTCCAAAGTATTCATCACGTAGATAAATACACTTTTTCACTCGCTCGAAAAAGTTATTAAAACATTTATTCCACTCCAAACACCCCCAGTTCAATATGGCTGATTTGAAAGCTTCGACTGCTTCTTCACTGGACTTGACCACAAAGAGTTTTCTTAATTTTAGGAAATGAAAAGGAATCGTTAGGGCTTAGGTCTGGGGATCTAAAAAGGCCGACTTGGGTGAATCATAAAATTATTTGAAAGTAGGATAGAGTCAGATTTTTTTCACGCGTGCAAAAGAGACGGCATTAGAACAACATCATAATGTGATTCATGCAAAATGGCCTTTTTAGAGAACCAGGACTGTGTGGAGGATGGTCACGAATTTCTACGTTTTCCTGCTTCAAATACTCAATCGTTTGACAAGCGTTATGTGAGCTTGCTTTGTCATGGTGTAAGATGACGCGTCGCTTTGGGTTGGATTTCCGAAGTACGGCGATGACTTGTGGTAAACAAACTTTGGTATACCACTCTGCATTAACCGTTCTACGATTTTCAAGTGCAATCGTCGTAACATGTCCGGTTTTCGCCACGAACGTAGCCACCATCTTCTTAGAAGTCCTTTGAGAACGAAAAACTTTAGTCGGCTTTGGCTCGTCTTGGAAGACTCAGATTGTGGATTGTTTCTTGGAATCAGGATCGTAGACATAGATTCAAAATTTGTAACCACTGATGATGTCGTAGACGTGATTTGACTCTCTTCGGTTGAACCTTTGAAGAGTTTTCTTACACCATTTGTACCGGGCCGCTTTGTTATCGCCGAAAAGCTAATGCGGGATCCAAAGAGAAACTAGCTTTCCAACACCAAGCGCCTCAAGCAAGATCTTCTGAATGGTTATCCCTGAAATGCCTAATAACGCATCTATCTCCCGATATGTCACATGACGATCTTAGAGGATTTTATTTTCACGATGTTATTTTCAGTGAATACGGATTTCGATCGTCCTTCACATTTGTCACTAAGACTGGTATGTCCGCACTGGAATTCTAAAAACCAGCAGTCCGCAGACATGGGGCTTCATCATGGTACACAGATGTTGGCTGTGTTAGGCCTCTTCGGAAGTTATAAAAAATGATTGCACGGACATGTTCCTTAGTAAGTTTCATTTTCGTACGTGACCTGAGATATTCAAAACAACTAAACTAGCTGTGACTAAACAATTGCATTAATCCTAATTATTAATTGTTTTGATATTCTAAATTCCAACAAATTTGAATATTGAGCAGTTAATCTAAATTCAAAATTGGCGACAAATATGTAAACGACAGAACTTAAAAGGCATGCCTTGTATGTTTGTCAGTTCAGTTTTTAGTTTAAGCCCAATAATATATTTGTACAATAAAACCTTTATTAAAACATGTTCTTACGAAGTCTGCCCTTTGTCTATTGCCACACTTATTGTTTTGATATGAAGTGAGACCGTTGCTTTTTCAATATTGCAATAAGGCATACGACAGCAGCTTGTTTATATTAAGTATTTTATTTTCTTTTCTACAATCTGTAATCCAATGAATTCAGGTTCTAGTCTAGATCAATTTTCGCACGCAACCAATTCCAATAAGGTGCGAGTGCTAGGTCCTGTTGAAATATCCATTGGTTACCCACTTAACAACTTTTTCCAAGACATCGCGTTGACGGCTTGGGTTTTACCCCACAAACATGAAGCTCAGTAACCTCTTGGTACAGTCGGCGTCAGAGATAGTGTAGACACTCCTCTGGAAATGTCGTAAATAAACAAATTTTCTCTGACGCTGATAGTAAGACATTTCCTACCAAAACAAAACTTAAGCTGAATCATAGCCTCTTTGCACCTTCGGAATTTTCTCAGAAGCTTCCTCAGAGCTATGAGCGTACACACGATCATTATTCGGTATATGATCTCTTTTGGTGTGAATTTTTTTTTCGTCAATATAGAGAATTTGCCTGTAACTGAACTTAGCGTATCGATGCAATAGTTTCTTTGCTCATGCAGCTTTAATACGTCGTCGTCAAATACATAATAGCACTGCCGTCAATCGCTCCCTTGTACAGTGGAGAGTCTGTCCACTGGAGTCCACTGGAGACCACATCAAGCTATACACTTGCAGTAAGAAATTAGTCCCTACAGAGAATATAAGATAGGTACCAAGTCCAATGTGTCTTACTTGATGCGGATTTTTATCTCAGGAAATGTAAGTTTAAATATCAGTATATTATATACAATTTACCTATTAATTTTGTCAAAGGAACCATATTTTTATTGATCAGACAATTAATATCTCTTTTGGAAGGTCTTCATACATTTAACATGAAAACGACGAGGTTAGCTATAAAATTAACCCTATGTAATGTGTAGTGGGAACTAAAACCATCTAGGCCATCTAGATATATTTAATTTTAAACAATATGCTACTTACCGTCCTCCTATTTTTCAAAAACTCTATTAGTTGAACAATATTAAAGAAAAACCTGCCAAGATTAACCTTATGCCCAGCTTCCAAGGTTTTTCTTGTAGAATTTCAACAAAAAGGGCGCCCGCAGTTACCAAGCTTTAAAGACATGAAAGGAAATACCACCAAAGCGAAGCTTTATCTCTACAAAATGAAATCTCATCTGGCCTTGTTGAGGGAATTGCCTTCGAAGTAGGTTGAACTCGACTGAAACATGTGATGAATCTGATAGACTGCGATTTGCTTATGTTTTATTTATCGTGGATACCTATCTTAGCAAGTGTAATACTGTTTACAACCTAATTTAAAAATACCTAAATTAAGAATAACTTACCAGTTTTACTGCATCATATCATCATACAGGATCTAGTAGTTTACTGCTGGACACAGAGGGCAAGTACCTACAAACTGGTCGTATGATAAAGTACCCAAGGCGCTCTACGAAACTCGATCTTCGGCAATCCGTATCTAGTCAATACCTGCGACCTTTTTCGGGGCATTTTTCGCTATAGAGATTTTGATTACGTAACGGGGGTAGATACAACACAAAGGTTTTTTACAGCGAGGGAATTACACAAATGATTACAATGCTGCCCACGCACGCCCCTACGCAAAGTTCACGTCTGGTCTCTACGGCGATATAACCGATCGTCCAATTCTGGATTGATCGTGTAACATTTGATTAATTCGCCTAATCGGATTGTATTAACGTCCTTCTAGGGCGGCCTTGTCGAGTTCCACTATACTTTTGTCACTCTCATTTCAATTGTGCAAAAATGTATGAAAAAATTAATATAAAAAAAAAAAAGATTTTGAAAGCTTTGCTTTATTTACAAAATGCCCGTCGTCGGTATTTGAATACCAATACATAACATTTTATTAAGTAAAATATGAATAAATTCTTTTCTGTTTCTAAATTGGCATTGAACATAAAACTTTTAAGCTGATGGGCACTAAGGCCACGATACCTTTTTTTACACCACAGACCTTCAAACGTTGATGAAAAAATTTCAATGGTCAAGTTTATTTTTTTTCAATATTTTTCCTGGCTAAAATGTTACAGTTTTTGAAAAACAGTGGTATAACTTTCATAGGAAATCTCATCCAAAAATAATATTCATAATAAAATAAGTAAAATTTGCTTCAGTTTTACAAATGACATTAAAAAAACAGCATTGCTACTCTTGCTACTAAAAATTTCATAAAAGTTCAAAAATATCGAAAACTGTGGAGACTTAAGAGGCCTCTTTACGCCTGGATTTTTCTTAAGATTCATACAAAGGATAAAAACTAAATGTGAAATCGACATCTTATTTTCTTCGTATTTTTTTCACAAGTATTATCTAGCGATATCTAACTACGTCTCTATACAGCAGTGGCGTGCACAGAACTTTTTTCCGGAAAAGCAATCAGAAGGTCAAGTACGACAATAAAAAAAATATGAAAAAATTAAAATAACACTTTGAAAAAAAAAAGTTTGTATGACGCCAGGGTAGGCACTGCCTACTCTAGAGTGAAAATTTTCATACAAACTTTTTTTTTTCAAATTGTTATTTTAATTTTTTCATATTTTTTTTATTGTCGTACTTGACCTTCTGATTGCTTTTCCGGAAAAAAGTTCTGTGCACGCCACTGCTATACAGCCCAAAAAGCAAAATTTAATGAAAGAATAACTGTTAGGATATTGTGAATATTGCCTCGTTTTACGCAAAGTTTAGCAAGTTGTATAATTTTTATCTATACTGGAAATAAAAAAAAAGGGAAATACAGACGTCGTTCATGTAAAAAAGACTAAGTTTATACAATTTTCTATATATAAAAAGTTACCGTTTCAAGGAAAACAGTTTTTACCTGAAACCATTTTTCAAATTCAGCGTTTCTTGAATATCTCGCCATCTTGCACCTCTTGATGAGAAATGTGCGATGTGGGAGGAGGGGGAAGGGAAACATATATAAAGATGTGTGCAAAGTTTCATTGAGATCAAAGCCATCAGGAGGTAACAAACACCTAAAGCATTTATATGGCAGCTGAGTGGGATGGCCCACCTTAAGGACTATTTTGCAATGAAGAAAATTTAGCTTTGACAGCACTAAAACTAAAATTAAAGCCTTCAGCGCCCGTAGCACAATGTTTGATACACGCGACGCGAATTAGTTGAATCACAAGTGCGAGGATCGTGTCATACTGTTTAAGGGTCGGTTGCGCCAAACATGCTCTCGCGTTTGGACAATTTAGCATATTAAAAGAAAATATTTTTAACAAATAAAATTTGTGTAAGTAGTTAAGACGTTGAACTACATTATCGTTTTTCAGATTTGACAGAAGTATCACAATAATCGAGGAAAAAAAATCGGAAAGATCAGTAAAATCACGGAAAACGTAATTTGGCTTTGGAACTTGTATGATCAGTCTACTGATCTAACCACAAAAAAACATATTTTTATAGAGTAATGAAATGAAGGTAGTCTATACAGATTTTTATAATTTTTTATTTCCTTTCGTTATTTTAAAAGAAATAATAGTAGATGCTAGTGATTGTTGGCACTTGGTGGAATTTATAAAACATTGTTTAAAAAACACTTGTACTTATCCACATATTATTATAACTTTATTATGCCCGACCGGTTTCGCTGTAAAGCATTTTCTAGGGCCTTTTACACATCCTAACTAACAAAGAAATAATTTACACTACCTTAGGATGTGTAAAAGGCCATAGAAAATGCTTAACAGCGAAACCGGTCGGGCATAATAAAGTTATAATAATATGTGGATAAGTACAAGTGTTTTTTTAAACAATGTAAAAGAAACAAATTCTAAATTTTTTATGTGCAGAAAAATTACGCAAAAAGAATTTAAATGTTTGTGTATTTCTTGTTAAATTACGAAAGGAAAACAATATTAAAATATTATATGAATAAGGTATTTCGATCTCTTAACGAATAAAAAAAAAAAAACATTTCAATTTGAAAATAAAAAAAAATTAAAATCTGTTTGCAACGCCAAATTACGTTTTTCGTGATTTTAGGATCTTTCCGATTTTTTTTCTCGATGATTGTGATACTTGTGTCAAGTCTGAAAAATTGTAAATTGTAAAAAATTCAACGTCTTAACTACTTACACTAATTTTTTGTTAATAATCGCAAAAAGTACGTTCGTGTTACGCTCCTCGCACTTGTGATTCAACTAAGTTGCGTCGCGCGCGATTAACCATTATACTACGGGTGCCGAATCGGCTTTAATGCATTACTAAAAACCTAAAATTTAGTACATGACTTAAATAAAAGTTTGTTTTTGAAAGGGGTTCCTTACCAGGCTATAAGAATGCGGGTGTAAAGTTAGATGGCGTCGCATTTGCGCACTCTCGGAGCTTGGACAAGTACAACCCGACCGCTCTGACATCGCGCCATACGTTTCATCGACAATATGTCAGCGGTCGGGTTGTCAGAGACACTGCACAGATGACAGTCAACTTCGCGCCCGCCTTTTATATATGCCAATATCATCATAATTTCACGTTCCGTAGGTGGTGTACTTCACGGCCCTGTTCCCCTACGTGGTGCTGGTGATCCTGTTCTTCCGAGGAGTCACTCTGCCCGGCGCTTCCACTGGCATACTCTTCTATTTGACACCGGACTTCAGTCGACTGGCTAATGCACAGGTACTGGTTGCCCACGGTATACTGAATACGGATAATACCCGAAACCACAACTTTTTATTAAACTTATGCAATGTAATACAACGTGAAAATTTTGCTGTCACGCAGTATCTTGCGATCACAAAGATGAAGCGGTTAGCGCCATTGTGGCCTACATAATCGATTTGCAGATACCGCCTCAAATATCCAAAGGGTGATGTTGAGTAAAGTCGCATCGCCTGGTAAATTTCACAAAATATTTACTAAAATTGTAAAATAATAAACGGGTATTTCACAGGTACTATGTTCTGGTTGACAATATATCTATCTAGATAAATCGGGAGGTATTTTTAAATAGTAGTCAAGTCCAAAAACGGAAAAACTCGCCCATCCATCTATCTTGAATGAATGAGTCTCTGTTAAAATGTGATCGATCTCACCCCAAAAGTGTAGATCGAAATTTATAGTAAACTAACATGGATAAGACCACCCCGGAAACATAGATCGATCACATTCCTGACAGAGACAAACATACGCACTCTTCCGTTTTTGGACTTGACCACTATTGAAAAACACTTCCTGTGTAGCTAGCACGTGCAAGAGATACAGCGTCCATCTATTCTACTTGCGCTCTCACGCATACCGCATTTGCCAGTGTGCGAGAGAGCAAGTATGATGGAAAGACACTGGATCGACGGTGCGTGCTAGACCCCCTGAAATATCTGTCTGTATGGTCACACAACAGAAACCCTTATATTCTGTGCAAATTAAACTGTGCCATGTAGATGGAGAAAAATTTTAAAATATAGTTTTCAATATTATTTAAAACAATATTTTAAAAATTGTGTGGTTGTTGCTAATGAAGCATATTTTTAAGTAGATACATGACATTTTTGTTTTTTGTAGGTTTGGGGAGATGCGGCAGTTCAGATATTCTTCGCGCTGAGTCCGGCGTGGGGTGGTCTCATCACTCTCTCGTCTTATAACAAGTTTACCAACAATTGTTACATGTAAGTGTATGTCTATTTATACTCGTATACTTTGGTATACATAGTACAGGGCGACAAGAGTTTTTTGGCGCGTGGATGACATTGACAGGGGGGCGCAGGTTACGTTTTATAGGATAGCGGCGTTAGTTCCAATTTTGGCCACGACAAATCCACACATTGTCGCACTGTACGTAGAAGAAAAAAGAACAATTATCGTTTATGATTGATATTTTAAAATCGGTTAGAAACTTTAAGCTTAGTAAGAGAAGTAAGAAAGTATAGAAACATAACATAACATATAAATTACACAATTCAGAATGACAGAATGTTTTTGTTTTATGGTGCATTTTGACATAAAGTATAAAAAAAGCTAAGAAAATCTTGATGATATCTTGTATGAAAATGTTTGGATCAATGCTTGAAAGTCGCAGGATGTTAAACAAAGCAATTTTGTTGATGGCAATTGTTATAACTAATATAGCACGTAATCGGGTTATGTAATCATTATGTAATATTGATTTATCATAATCTACTTTATGTTTATGAAAACATCCTGCCTATTATTGTGAATATGATGTAAAAATGCACATATGTGTTGTTTATGTAATTAATTAATTAATATACGAAAGTGGACCGCTAATTTCTAAAACTGCAGCATTATAATTTGTCCACAAATGACGTAATATCTACGAAATTCTTTTACTTTGTCTCTCAAATGTAACCTTTAGATTACATCATAGTTGATTGGATAATACATAATAATTGATTGAATAATACTTCATAATTGATTGGATAATACATATTAATTGATGTTGCTAATAAGGATTAAATTAAATCTTATATCAAATTAAATGCTTTATTTCAACTTTTTTCTTTTTCTCTATCCTTTAAAGTTTAATAATATTTTGCCTTGCAGGCCTGTCTCAAATACACTGTATTATTAGTAATATTGATTTTTTATGCTAATTAAATGACAAAAACTTTTACATGGTTCACCAACGTAGAAAAGTTATGCGTAATACCTTGCGGGTATAAACGGGCGGCACCCATTACATAATTATATTTGAACTACAGATAATACTATTTCAGCAGATTTATATATATATATATATATATATTTATTTGTATTTGTATATATTTTCAAGTATAGTTTTAATTCAAGGTCGCCTCAGATGTAGTTCCTTGGTACAGGCCCTGTGTCATTGTTGACTAAACAATTCTGTAGGTCTTATCAGTTCAAATTGAGACGCGTCAATTCTACCGAGCGTTGTCGCCATGTTTGTTTTCGCAACCGTTTTTCCGTTTTGACTGCAGCTGAGACCCTAGATGTTTAATCACACTTTTGTTTCCTTTCCAGAGACTCACTTATCGTGGCAGCATCAAACATCGCCACGTCATTCTTCGCAGGCCTGGTAATTTTTTCCGTCATCGGCTTCCTGGCTCACGAGTTGGACGTGAGTGTGGACCGGGTAGTAGACCAGGGCGCTGGGTTAGCGTTCATAGTCTACCCTGAAGTAGTGACAAGGCTGCCAGTATCACCGCTGTGGTCGATACTATTCTTTGTAATGCTATTGACGCTTGGACTTGACTCTCAGGTAAGGATTAAAATAATGGATTTCCGTATATTTTAAGCTTTTATTACCAAGATAAGTTGCTCGTCGCTGTGCACGCGTGCGTTTCTTTTGTACCAAAGACCAGTTTTGGTTTAGAATTCATTTTTAATATTTATGTAAGATGTATTCGCGCCACGATCTGGACTTGCTTTACTATTGTTTTAACTACAGTTAAAATTAAAAGGGTTATTCAAAAACTTGTGAA
Source organism: Ypsolopha sequella (assembly GCA_934047225.1). NCBI lineage: Eukaryota > Metazoa > Arthropoda > Insecta > Lepidoptera > Ypsolophidae > Ypsolopha > Ypsolopha sequella. The sequence continues at coordinate 14,111,478 of OW203985.1, forward strand.
AATGAACCGTCGATCCATTTTTCACAATTGTAGTTGTGAAAGTCAAGTTCTGTAGTGTAAACAATAATGTGATAAGAACAGCAGCCCAATTACACTATTCTATTCGCGCATGCAGTGCTGCTGAACGTCAAACATGTTATTTTTCGTACTGATTCGGTTCTGGCTTCGGCTTTGTACGAAAATAACATGTTTGATGTTCAGAAAAACTGCACGCGAACTGCACACGCGCTGCATAGAATAGTGTAACGAGCCGTTTTCCAAGCTAGCTTCTATAAAAATCTCATAGACGGCGCTGTCTAACGATTTAGGATACAAAGGTGCCTTAAAAATTACAGCTTTTTCCCTGTTCACTTATCATTTCGCTTCTCTAAATATGTTTTAAGTTCTGCTAGGGATCAAGAGCCGTAGTATTTTCTCATAATGTTGTTAGAAAATCAGTTTCGCCGAAGATATCAAAGTCCAAATCTTCAATAGCTTCATCGTTGCTGTAGAAATCGGTGTCCATATAATATTCGGTGCCAGATAGTAAGGTATTAAAGTTATCCAAGCAAAAGGTTCCGGAAATCACCTAAAATTGATTTTGATTTGTTTTTTTCGGAAATGCCTATTTAGCAAAGAGATTATATAATTTTTCAAGTCCTTAGACAGTGTCATCCATGAAAATTTAATGGAAGCTATCCTGGAGAGCGGCTCATTGGGCTGCAGGTAAATGACAAAAACGTTGCCCGAGGTGCCTAATGTTTATGGTTAGGTTAAAGATATAGACAGAAAATATAAACGAGTGTATCGAACTTTAACTGTAACGAATATAAATCTTTGTTTCAGTTTGCATTGATGGAAACCGTCACAACAGCCATTCTGGACAGGTTCCCTGGTTTCAGACAGAAGAAGTTTTGGGTGGTGCTGGCTGTGGCCGTACTGGGATATCTCGGAGGGCTAATATTTACCACTAACGTAAGTTATGTATTTTTATACATAACAGGCTATTTGACAACATTGAAAATACATTACAAATTGTGGTCATCCTATCAGATAATAGCCTAAAAAAGACATATTTCACGTTATTTAATAGTACATTACGATACGAGAGCGATGAAACGTTTTCTGACGAGTGTGAGTTGCTGCAATCACACGAGTCGAGAAAAAGTTTCTCGCACGAGTTTCGTATAATTTTTTATAGCACAAGTGCGGAAAATGCGGAAAACGCTGCGCGTGCGTAAAGCGGTCATTTTACGCACAGTGTGCTATAAACTAAATTACGCATATTTTTTGCAAATTACGCGAAATAAAATATAATATTTTAAAATATCTTATCTGTGACGGCAATGTGCCGCGAACGCTCTGTGATTGGTGGCAACTCATGGTGACGTCACATGCAAGTAAACATGGATTCCTAGACTGATTGTTGTTTGCATTTTATGTTTTCTGAGTGTTAAATTCGATCTGTGAAGCACTTTTCGGTCAATTTTGGATAAATTTTGTAATGAGAATTCACTTAGGTGCACTGTTTTGTTGAGGTTATGTGAACTTGTTTACTAGCGTGTGACGTCACGCGTGTCACGTGACCAGCGCCATTACAGAAACATCGTTTTCGGAGCGATTTTTAAAACGTAAACTTAAATATTTATTTTATTAATAAAACAGTAAAATTTCTCGGAAATATCAAAGAAGTGTGCTTATTATGTTATAAATAATCATTTAAAATTACGTCCGAAATTAGTCAAATAGCCTATTGTGTCGATTCGGTGCAACACGTTTTAACTTATTTGCAGGACTAAACTCAATTTAAACGTTCTATCTTCTTTCTGTATCGAAAAGACAAAGACAGCGCTTTAAATAAGGTTAGTACTGTCAAATAAGTTAAGTTACACCGAATCGACACAAATATATTTTATACATAATTGTGTCGATTCGTTGCACACGTTTTAACTTATTTCCAGGACTAAACTTTATTTAAACGTTCTATCTTCTTCTATCTGTATCGAAAAGACAAAGACACCGAATCGACACAAATATATACATGTACTTATTGTTTATACAGTGTGGAAAAAAATACCGTGGTTGGAGGGAAAGTACCCTAAATATTGATGATAGAAAATTTTACTGAAAGGAAACATTCCTTAATTTCCAAAAATAAACAAAACTGTATTTACAGATTTTTGATAAATCACTTCCTTGAGCCGGGATTTTATGTAACCGATCGAAAGGGTCAATCTTAAGGATCGATTTCTTCTCAATAACATAGTATCTTAAATTAAGAGAACATCATAAGATTTTACTTAAATTTATAAACTCTAAAAATATTAATTGAGCATAGTAGGAGAATTTTTTAAATATCCCTGTGTACTATGGCCATTAGATGGCTTGTGAGATCTCCAGATTTAACACCATTAGATTATTTTTTTGCAGCCAAGTGGGTACTATGGGTCAGTAGAACAATTAAAAAAACAAAGTTCAAATTTCAGTTTTAAACATTCACTATCAAACTCGATACAAAAGGTGACACGAACTGAATTCAATCGAAGAATAAATCTTTGAAATCGTGAAAATGGGTCTTATTTTTAGAAATTCATAGGTGAATTAAGTGAACTATTTACTTTAGTTACTATTAATTTATTAAATATGTTTTGAACTAATATGTACAATTTCATTATGTTCCCTTAACCTAAGATAGTATGTTGTTTTATCATTGACCCTTTTGTTCGGTATTATAAAAACATAGGCTATTCTTTTCACATTTCACCGGTTCGAGTCCCGGCTCAAGCAGGTGATTTATCAAGAATCATTAAAATCAGTTTTGCTTATTTTTGTAAATAAAGGACTATTAAAATTTATTGAAAAAGGCGTTACTTTGCGGAAGTCCATCATGAATTTGTGGATATATTAATAATTTGCAATATTCCGCTAAACACTCTTACCATGCTATTCAAAATGCAGACTCAAGCACCGCCCACCCTCCCGCATAAAACATGCACAAGCAAAGCAAGCAGTACGAGCACAAAATAAAGCAATCTTAAATAACAAGCAAGAAAACTTATCGACACGTGTTTCGCCTCTAAACGAGGCATCCTCGGGATGTGTAGTCCGCCCGACCGCTCGACAGCAAATGACGAGCTGCCGCCCGGACTATTAAAGGACTATTTCCTTTATTAAGATAAAAAAGGAAAATTAGTACTCTAATCCATGAGCTCTAGACAATGACACCCCACATACTAGGGTAAGGAAGGGATAAGGGCAAGGGGCCCCCATGAAAAAATATTTGATTACATTTTTAATCCAATATTCGGTTTTGGGTCAACTCAAAACATCAAATTTTTACACAACATATTAAATCTCAACATATCAGGTCTCTATCTCATTCCGTCTAGAGACTACGAGCTAGAGCTAGAGACATACGGAGGTACGGAACCCTAAAAATTATAAAAGTTCAAATGTCAAAACTCCTTTTGCAGAGCGGCATGTACTGGCTCCAACTGATGGACAAATATGCGGCCAACTGGTCAGTTCTCATTATCGCCATCGGAGAATGCATCATCATTGCCTGGATATACGGCGCAGAGAAGTTTTGTGGTGACATTGAAGACATGATCGGGAAGCAGTCAAAACTGTGGGTGTTCTTTTGGAGTGCGATGTGGCGGGTTATCACCCCGGCTGCTTTGGTGGTGAGTAAATTTGTGATCTATCCCCGATTTCACATTTGAGAATTTCAAATGAAGCGGTGCTTAACTATGAAATGCAGCGCCTTGATTGGCTGCTTCCTCGGGTAACGTGGTTTTCTTAATTCAGGTACTAGCCCTTTTTCTTGTAATAGGCATTTACTTTCTTATGTTTGTCGTTCAACTGCGTTGCGCTAATGCCTGTCTATCGATTTTTAAATGCACTACATAGCAATAATTTTACAAAGTGTCTCAACGTTAACTTAAATTTTTTAGTTTTGAAAGTAAATTACAAATTTTGGGCTGGTTTGCAGTATACAGATATACTTAAAATATTTATTTATACATTTCAATATTTTAATAAAATATTTTTTGTATAATATCGTTTAACGGCCTTTTATTTTTCGTGTGTTGTATTTTACATAGATATAAACACTCGATTAAATAGTTAAAGGCGCTATATTTATATATTTACGATTTTTCTTTTAATCCTAGGTTTATCTTGATACTGCTTATCATATCCCTAAAGAATAATTGTCGGTAAGTTCTGATGATGCAATCATACAAATGATACACCGGAACTACATGTTTAAGCTGATTCCCGTTCTCAATCACTTTAATCTCTAATTAAAATCGCATGTTGTATGTGTAAAATAGCAATCCAATTGCAATAGCAAAGGAAATAACATGCATCATCGGACTTCCTTTTCATAACTTAATGTGTCTTGTATTAATTAACCCAGAATTTTTTACTGATATGATTAGACATTTAACTGTAAAACCCGTATTGCCGGTTCACTCGCAGATATTACGGAAGAGTATATCCGTACTGACAAATAATGGATCAATAAACTGCGCAAGATCGTTAATTTACATACAGTGTGCTATAAATCTTAAACCACTTGTTCTACAAATGAAGCTGAACCACTTATGTATAACATGTGTGTGTATGGAACCCGTACCTTGTGTAATCATCATCTCGTCATCAGGCTTAATAAAATGTCTGCAGTGACGGATTTACAAATTTTCCGCCCATAGGCAGCCAAATTTTTGCTGCCCTTAGAGCATTTTGTTTTGTTTAAAATCTCATAATGAGAATCATCAATAAACGGTTTGTTAGAAAATTGCCTTGTAACATTAATAAACTAAAAATTAAGGCCAAGTAATTTTTTCGTGTTCGTAGTTTTCACTGATATTGTTTTAAAAATTAAAGCTGAAAGGGAACATATTCTAGAACATAGAATTGAAATGAAAAGGATTAACACGGCAGTATTATTTCTTGTACGTAATTAGTAGTATAGTTTGTTCAGTCAATAACTAGTAATTAATCCAGGAGACTTTTTTCCATCACGAAAAGTTCGACTCTTTTTTTACATAGCTTCTGAAATAGCTATTTAGAAGTGTTTTAACTCTTTGATTTCGTATTAAAATACTTTGATGGGAAACAAGAATTAAAATTTCTCGTTTCTCCATACTTATAGACATTTACGGTTGTTATACAGCCTTTATTTCGGCAGAAAAAAAGGTATATTATGGACCCCAGCCGCCCCTAAAATCTGCCGCCATAGGCTGAAGTCTACTCAGCCTGCTGGTAAATTCCACCACTGAATGTCTGGTTTGTATACAGGCTGCCTATTGGCAGGTATAGTTGTTAAAGTCGTTTTAAAATAGGTAGCTTGCACATCGAACATAATGTACCTTTATTTATAATCTGCCTTGTACACTAAACGAACACTGTCTTTAAGGCGTTCTAATTATGTAACTAATAGGGCACCTATTTTTCCGTGTATTTCATGAAGTACATAAAAAATTGTAATAAATATTTCTAGTATATGCATTTTGACTCTCTATATCATCTAGGGTTTTGATTTTGGAAAACATGTTTGGATAAATTTTGTTCAAAAACATCTACAACTCATAGGTGGAATATAACAACGTAATTTCGGCGTCACACGACTTAATTTATTTGACAGGACTAACCTTATTTTAAGTGTCGTCTTCTTTCTTTATCGAAAAGACAAGGATAGAACGTTTAAATTAGGTAAAGTCCTGTCAAGTAAGTTAAGATGTGCTACACCGAATCGACACCAAATTTTTTTTTTTTAATGAAAATAAAAGAGATACTTTTTTCCCTCTTGCCCTGAATACACCCCTTTCGCACTGCGCGTTTTTTCGCTTGATTTTCGCATGGATATAAATAAAATTTACATAGCCTCTAAAAAGGTTCGAGTCTTACTACACACCTCGGGTCAATAAAAAAAAAAAGCGTGACGTTAGTTACTTCGCAATTCTGCAATCTTGAATTGGGGGGGGAGAGGTGACAGATAGCCGCATTGAGACCGCACTGGTTGGCCCGAACGTCTTACCTTTATTTTCTCTCCGATAAAAGATACCACATTAACTACTAGAGCCGAGGCTCTTAAATGCATGTTGATTAAACTTTTCCTGGAGGTGAACATTCTCAACTTTCCTTTCTTTTGACCGGTAAAGTTGTAAACTTTAAAGTCATAAAAAAGTACCTATAATTAAACACAAAAGTTTCAGCTCTATAGATGTGTAACAAGGAATTAATAACTTCTTTATTTCAGTTCATCCTAGTATTCAACTGGATCGAGTACAAGCCGGCGTCGTACGGGCACTATGTGTATCCGATGTGGGCGGACGCGGTCGGGTGGGTGGTGGGCGTGTTGCCGGTAGGAGTGGTCGTGCTGATGGCCCTCGATCAGATCTGCAGCGGACCTGACGACTTGACCATCATGGAGGTTTGTTTGTGTCCTGTCGGGGGTTCGGCTTCAGCCGAAAAGCACATTTGACCGTGATTTGCTTCAGCCCTACTGGTTAGGCCAAAGTCGACTAAATGGAGGGCTTGGGCAAAAAAAGCACATTTGGCTAAGATTTGCTTCTGCCCAACTGCTTTGGCTGAAGTAAAACCAAATGGATATGTGGTTATCGGTGTACCAATAGCCCCTTTTCGAGTGGCAATGGTAAAAATAATATTGTATTGTGTATTGTATAAATCGTACCAAAAAACCGTTTTTTTTTGTAATGTTTTTTGAAGTGTTGTTTATTATGTTTCTGAAATATGTTTGGTCATTGTTATATTCTTATTAAATCACAATAATAAGAATGCACCAATGCTATTCGAGAGTTTTCCTTGAAATTCCTGATTTTTATCTGAAGTCATTGTAATAGCCTAGTTAGAGCCTAGTTTCTACTTCACAAGGTAACTTAATGTGGGAATTAGTGTCTTTTTGTATACTGTAACATGTTTTTGCAATAAAGAAATTTTAATTTTTTATTTTCATATTTTACAGCAATTATTTGAACGGGCCTATTCTTAATATTATAGAGTACCAAGTGGTATTTATTTTCTTTAGATATGTTAATATTTAAGTAGTATCATCTAAAGCGGGAATGCCGAACCCTCTTTTCGCCCGATTTCCATCCATCGTTAAAATCCACCGTTATCGCACCAGACTTCTGAACACAGACAGAAAAAAATACTAAAGTACTTTCTCGTTAAATAATAATAATAAAAAAAAACGCTCGGTCCTCTTACTTACTCATCCAGGAGGGCTGACTTACTGGTCTCTGCATTAATGCATTATTAACAATTATGCACGAGATGACCTCCAGCTTCGCCCAAGAAAAAAAGCCGAATTTCAACTTATGACAAAAACTAAAAACTTTATTTTTGAAGATCTTAGACTCATATTACTCATACATTGTATTGGAAATACGTTATTTGGTTAATGCAGTTTGATATAGAATATATACATACATATGTACATTGTACATACATACATACTTATACTCACACAGAGACCACAGATTTCCATTTATAAAAATTGGCGACATCGACATATTGAAAAAGGGCTAAGTTAAAAGTATCCGGAATAAAATATATTGTATGACTAGATAGATGGACGTGAAAGAACCGAAAGAAATGTTACAGAATCGTTGCAGACGAAGACCTACGGTCTCTGCTTACCGCACTGGGAAACAGTCGTGAGTTATTTCTCTGTAATCACGTTTAACCTTGCACAATGTTGTTACCAGAAAGCGGTGGCTCTATCTCGTCCAACGGACGAATGGGGTCCGGCGCCGAGTGGTGGCTGCGCGCTGGTGCCGCCGCATCTCGAGACCGAGCTGTCGCCACCAGTGTTGCTGCTGCATGGTCGCCCAGTACCGCGCCCTCCCGGCGCATGACCCCACCCGCTCAGACCCGGCCGCAAGGTGACTACCACATATATGATATAGGTCCTGGCACGTTTCTAGAGGCATGGCTTTGAATGAGCAGAAGTCATTTTTACGGTCCGTCCGTACAAATCTGTATGCGCAGATCCCCACTACTTTGCTGCTCATGCCTCTAGAAACGAGCCTCTAGATATGCAGTACCTACTATGTAACGACCCACCTGGAGACCGAGCTGTCGCCGCCGGTGCTGCTGCTGCACGGTCATGCATGCATGTGTAAAAACTAAATCTTACTATAGTCTGGGTGCCAAATACCTATAAGTCGGGTAACCTTTTTATGGGTATGAATAAAATGATTTTGTTGTTTTTGGCAGCATATTTTGTGTAGATCATATCCGTCACCTAGTGCATTTTCCAGCTATGACGTCATAATTTTTTGTATGGACCATATTATTTATTTTTTCTATACCTTTTGTGTGTGGTATTAAAGGTTAGGGGTTCATGAGTTGATTAAAAAATATACGACATCACTTTAATTTCAGACATTCGTTTTGTAAAAACAAAAAACATTTTCAAGACACCAAGTTTAGGCTCCTTCAGGTAGGATACGGCCCAAGGAAAGAAATAATTTTTTATCATTAATACCTTTCCTTTGATACCATAGAAGAAAAGTATCAGCAAAAAAAAAAACAAAAAAATTATGACCCTAATTGGTGGAATTGCTCAAGTTTTAATAAATTTACAATGAAATCTACATAACATAAGCTGTCAAACAAATCGAATTTGTTTTATTCATACCTCGAACGAAACAACCTTATTAGGTAGGTTGGCACCCAGATTACTAATCGTTCTACTCTCGGACCCAGACGATTTAAAGACGGGAGTAACCTTCATTATAAAATTAATTTAGCATTAATGTTTAACTGAACAACTTTTTTTGTAAATTAATTTGCTTATCTTACCATATTGCATTGTTAATATACATTAGGTAAAAATGAATGTCCTTTCTAATTTTAGGCATCACAAGACGGCGACTCTACGTCTTTAACTAGCGGTTTTGACGGCGACCATAAGAAGATCGGCCCCGGCATTATGAAGACTTCAAGGAACTCTCTAAAGAGAAGAGTTCAGAACTTCAGCCAAGAATCAGACGACACGGTCATTGAACCCCTCTTACAGACAGACAGCGAAAATCTGGACGTAACAAATCAAAGTGCCAAATTTTTACTTTCCAAATCTAGTACTGACCAGGTAAGCGAAAAAGGGGAATTCAAAGAAGGCAATAAGGTAAGTCAACCATTTATAAACACAATTACGGAAAAACCGGAAATTGCATCGCCTGGCGCCAATGGCGTTAAAGAAATTTCGAAAACACTAGTAACGACGTCTGTACAAATGCATAATTACATGAATACGAACGTTTTCGCAAGTTTTTATGACACGCCAAAAGTGAACCAACCGGTGAAAAGCCAAATACTCGTTGAAATCGATGGACATAAACCGATTGGTCAAAAGGAGAGTCCTCTAATCTTCACAACTGCTAAAATTCACACTGACGGTAAAACGAAACATATGGAACCCCTTCACGTAACGCCGGGACCTATTTCTTCAACTGCAGAAAGCAATAATTTACGTTTGGCATCTTGGACCACCAAGGACATCAAGAACAAAGCATTTGAAGCAAACGAGAAGAGATTGACAGAACAAGAAAATCAGATATCAGCTAATACTAAGCAGAGTATTTGTAACACAAAACCTGTAGCCAATGATATCAAACTGCATACTGAAATATTGGGTCAAACTTCAAGCTCTATGTTAGCTATGGATCAAAATAAAGTACTATCTCCTGTCGCGGCTGCAACAAACGTAACACAAAATTTTGTCGATAAAAGTATAACATTAAACAAAAACCGGGCAGAGAATAAAGAATCCAACAAGTTTTCTGTAATTAACTCTATTGCAAAAAGTTCACCTATGGATACCACTGCAAAAGCAGCTGCAACCACGGACACTAATAAATTTTTCATTGGTAATTCAAATTCTGCAGCAAAATCGCATGTCCCCGCAGATGCCAACAAGTTTTCAGCTAGCAACTGTATTTCAATCAATTTATCGAAAGACTCTATTGCCAAAACTAGTGCATCAGATGATTTAACAGTTAATAACTCTGTAGCAACGAAAATACCCAAAGCTACCCCTGCAATCTTCGGTGTATCCACAGAAACTACTAATTGTGCAATTACTAACTCTGTTGTGACCAATTTGCCTAAATATACTCATGTGAAAATAGATGCACCAGTAAATTCAACAAAGTTTTCAGTCAGCAACTCTACTCCAGCATGTATGACCAAAGAATTATGGAAATCAGACTTGTCTACAGATACTTATAAGTTTTCAAATAGCAACTCCATTGTCACTAACGTACCAGAAGTATATAATGCAAATACCAGTGCGTTTACAGATGCTTCAAAAATTACGATAATTGGAGCAAGTGCGCCTACTGAATTAGTTGTAAAACCAAATAAAAATTCTATTGTTAATGACGTAAAAATTAACGAAAACAATAAACATTTAGATTCAAAAAATAAACAAAATACAGAAGTTGAAACCTTAAATAGAACTAAAGATTCCAAAGATGGAATAAAAGCAACGAAAGATTCTCATTCTACAGTAAGTAGCTCGTCAAAAGACATGAAAGATAAGACAATAATTTTAGAACATAAAGCGACAGACAAAAAGGTATGTTCTGACAAAGTAGAAGTAAAAAATGATGGAAGTAAGGAAGAAAAAAACACTGTTAATGTAACATTGTCAAAAAATGAAGTAAATAAAGCTAAAGTAAATAAGTTGGGCACCAAAGTCTCTAATAAAAATGATACAAAGCAAACTGCCGCTTCATCATACAGTAAAGATATAAAAGGTTCAAGCAATGCCAGTAAGCTAGATCAAAACAAACTAAATCGTCAGAAAAATGCATCAATAGACGAAACGAAGGATTTCGATTTAAATAAGCTTAAAGCAAAAAATGAAATAAAAATGAATCTAGACAGCGTAACAACAAAATCAAAAATATCTGGGAATGATTCTGAAACAAAACCTACTGATTCTGAAAAAGTTAAAGCTGATGTTACGGCTGATAAGGATAAAACAAAACAAAAGCCCACTTTTTCTTCATCTGAAAATACAAGGTCTACTACGAAAACCACAAATGTAACCAACACATCTAAGCACATCACAATGCCAACCAAGTCCTCGATTGTATCAACAATGAAGCAATCGAACAGTACCAGTACGGCAGTGCCAGCTTCAACGCCCAAAATTACGTCAGAATCGTCAGCAAACACACCAGGCACCACAGTAACAGTATCATCATCGAAGAGTACTGCAAACTCTGTACAAACTAACAATAGTAAACAAAAGAATAAAGAAATTAGCAAAGATGAAAAGGTTTTAAAAGCTTAACAGAAATTTACAAAACTAAAATTAATAAAAGTTCCCATGTATGCTCAATTTAAAGTGATAGTTGATTACTTTCATTAAGACGTTTTATCGGATTTTAAATTCAATGATTTACAAACAATTAGAATTTCTAGACTTGTTTACCTAGGTATGTGCCGTTTAGACGTCATTTGGGTTAAATATTTATATCTCGTCTAGTAAAAAAAATATTACAATAATAAATTATGAGCATTTTACAATACAGAGAAAGGAAAACATGTAAAACATGGTGTAGATAAAAATATATCGATATATTACTTTTACAAATTTCGATGATGTTAATTTACAAAATGCAAAGCTTATTTTAATAACAAAATGAAAAGGAATTGAATACAGATAAAAACACATTAAGGAATGACATAATGTTTACCATATTTTGTTATTTAAATATTATATATATATAAAATATATTATACGTTACATATTCCTATTTCCTATGAATGAATTGTTATGACTATAAAATATTATGCAAAAGGAAAAACTTGTCTGATGGCTAAAGCCATAGGGTGTAAAGATTGAATAATAATGAATGAAGTAGAATAGAGGTGCTAAGAAAAAAAAACAATATTTTTCATAGACAATATAATGTTTTTGATGTAATTTTGAGATGATTAATTTCGTCTTACACAACGTCAATTTAATAATAATTTAAATGTTTCAGAAACATACATATGTACTAAGATATATCAATTTACATTTATATTGATTGAGTTATATAAATATCGAGAGAAAAATAATTTATTCAAGTCAGGGTAGTAACAGATAATACGAATATTTTGGTATCATTTCACTCTGATATACTCTTGTTTTATTCTACCTTATATGAGATGATTTAGTATGTTTGTATTAGGCTAATATAAATACTAATCAGCTTAATTTTCATTCCTTCAAGTTAACGATTTTTTTTTCGCTAATGTGTAGATGACTGAATAAGCACAAATGCGTTCGACGCAATTTTGCTATGTAAATTCACAAAAAGCACCACGCCTCAAAGACGATAGATAATTATAATAAGTATTGCAATAATTATTAATTTTAATTAAATGGTAATGTCTTCATATGATACCTACTGTGTGCAAACGTCAAATATCATGTTGATCCGTCTGTGTAGCACATTCAATGTTTACTTCTGACTGAATAATATCCCTTTGCTCAAATGGACGTCATTATACTTTCTTATCTAGGCTGTTGACATGCAATATTATTTTATATTACGTTTATTTATTTATTATTTTCATAACAGAATTAAATGCTAAGCATGTGAGATGAGATTGTTGATGGGAATACATGTATAGCTGTATTATTATGGTATTTTGGTGATTATTGTAAACGTAGATTATATATATGATAATAAAGTTTAGTTATCTTGGTGTGTTAGATTAAAGAGAACGTTAAAAACGTAATTTTTTTGGTATGTGTGTAGGTAATGGTTTTATACGTGTCGCGCGATAAAGTGCAGAAACGAAAAGGAGTGAAACTAGACCAAAATATAACGACAAAAATAAATACATTTTTGGCTTTTCATATGATTTTCGCAAAAATTCTCTTACTACTTCAGAATGCTAGAAGTGATTTTAAAGATTCTTTCACCAAATTATTGTCAATTTTTAGATCTACAAAAATTAAGTTTAATTTTTTTCCCTTCATAGCGTCCTAGGGATTATTTTCTCCTATTTTGCGCTATCGGGAAACCTAACGATCGTCCAATGCAATGCGCGCTGATATAAACGTTACCGTAACGAACGAACCAATGGAATAAAGCAGAGAGCAAGTACCAAGAATAAAGTATGACAAGGAGAATATATTTAATGGAATATATTGAAGAAAAAAAAGAAACACTATTATAACTAAAAAAATACAGAAAATAAACAAAGATATTTTTGTTTTGTTTATGGTAGCTTTTTATGTTTTTTTTTTATTGGCAACGTCTATTATTTAGTAGCATAAATATACTCGTAACCGATTTTACTTAAATGTAATACACGTGGTAAATCAAACGTTATCTTTTTTCATACAAGAGTTCTTGGTATCCAACAAAAGATTTAAACCATCAATTCATAATAATAAGATAAAAAATTTAACACTTTTTTTCCATAAATTTTAGTCTTAGTTTTTCCGTTTTTTGCACTTTATCGCGAGACACGCTGTTTAGACTAACATGCATTTTTTTGGCTGGCAGGCATAACCTGAAATCGTCTATGGCGAAATCATAGTAAATTATTTCTGCAATCACATTAGTCTCCAGGGACATAAAATATTTCGTGTATTTTGTTAGGAATTGCAAGTCACTGTTTTTTACATTGTGTCGAGAATATTAGAGTTGTATTTAGATGTTCTATAAATTTTTAGACTTATCTATAGATTTTAAGGTAAATGATAGTATTTTCATTATATTCGTTGTCATAATTTTTAGACAAACTTATTTTGATAAGGGCAATGTTTTTCCTACGATAATTTTTACATTTGTAATTTCGAAAACATACGTGTATGTACTTATGTAACTATTATACAGGGTGTTAAGATGACGTTGCGGAAGCCGGAAACTGGCGATAAAAATTGTCAACACAAATAAATACTCCGTGAGAAAAATTCAGGTAATCGAAAAAAAAACCTTTCCACAAAAATAAACTGAAATCGAGAAAAAAAAAATACCTATGTTGTTTCATACATTTTGGTCGGGTAGCTATGGAACAGCCCATATTTTTTTTTGCGTTTCGAGGGTTGGCTCCATACTAAAAGTTGTTCGTATGGACGAGTACTATCGCCAGTTTTCGGCTTCCGCAACCTCATCTTAACACCCAGTATTTTGTAATAAATTCATGTGTCCCTGGGTCCCTGCAGCCAAAGTGATAAAACTGATGAGAATGAGTCCTTTTAATCTAATGTTGACATCATTTCATAGCACAGACAGAAATGACCTCTGAACTCGGTATCGATCCGGAGTTGGGTCCTTCGGTGCATTGTCTTGCATTTCTGGTTTTGCCCAAAAAGTACATCTTCGTTAGGTACATTGAAAGAACCATACATTCTCATCAGTTTCATCACAGTGGCTCATAGAGGGTTTTTTTGTTTTTTTTTTCTCTATGCCGTGGCTCCAGGAACCCTCTACATATAAACAAACACATAATAAATGCCCGTTCGTTCTGTAAATCCTCATACGGAATGGGTTATACCGAGTAGTGTTGCGCGATAATGTAGGTGCGTAGGCACATAAGATACGAGATATGATAGGTTCACGTACATAAGTAGGTTGTTAGAGGTGTCAATATGAGATGATGGTGCCACATCGGAGACAGAGTACGGTGCAGTGGTTCACGCGAGCCATGCATCTTTACAGGGCAATACGATAGAGTGCGGGCGATAGGTAAAAACTATCTCTGAAATACGTATGTTTCTAAGCGACAATTAAAACAAAGCCTAATGAAATAGATATTGTTGTTAAACTTGATGTATTTTAGAAAATTATTGATTAAATCGATGTTACATAGATGTTTATTGTAAATACTAGACATTAACCTACAGCCAAATTGTAAGAGATGTTTAGAGCGTTTTAGAGGACTGTATTTTTGGGTGATATTTTAGAAATGGAAAACCATATCTATAATTAAATTGTCTGCTGCTTAACCTGAAAGATTCAAGGATGGTAATGATGTGATAATGCTGAAGATGTTAGTTTTAGTGTTGTTGTGCCATTAATAAATTATGTGGTTATTCATTGTCTTGTTTTTCTTAATGGCTTATATATTTAGGTAGCGTTCCTAAACGCCGGGGTAAAGGTAAAAAATAACTGTCACCCGTTCCACAACCACCCGAGTGAAAACGAACAGTTCATAAATCTTGTCAGAAATCTAAAATTCACTTTGACAGTTTAAATTTTACATTTACCCAGGCGTTTAGGAACGCTACCTTAATTCATACAATGATCTTGGCGCGTAGTATCGTAAAATGAGAGTTGAGTTCGCGTTGATCGAAGTGACGTCGAATTTCTTTGGTCACTTTTATTTTGCCATTCGCTGCGAGCCTTCGCGCACAGTGCACGCTTGCGGTCGTTAGTGTCGCGACCGCCCGCTCGAATAAACTTGCGGTACGTACAGTGAAACGATCCAATCGTGAATATAAAAAGAACTGTAACAGTGTAACGTTATTTAAAGATATTCAATAACTTTTATTGTGGAAGTGGATGGATCACCTTTGAATATAATCGTCCTGAAAGTGCACGGAATACGTTGAGTTTAAAAAGGAATTATGCCTCACGATTTGACACCGGAGTTCATCTGACTGAAGATACACCCTTTAGTTTAATTAGAGATATTTACAGGGTGAGTAAATGCTTGTTTTGTTTATAAAAATTGCCACATAATTATAATTGAGTTGGGGTGTAGATAAGTGCCCCTATGGGAAAAAAGACTTTGAAATGGTGCCCCCTTAGCGACACTCTGACCTATAATTGTATTTTAGTTTATTTTATTTTATCCATTGAACACCACCACGCTTACATATTATGCCGTTACGGAAAAGGTTATGGATGGCTGGCTTGTTAATTTATTATGAATCCTATCTATTGTTATATTTTTGCGGCTTAAACTTCTGCTGTCGCAAGGTTTTCTAATTTCACCTATCTTTAACCTCGATCCCTTTTTGGTAAAATTATATTTCGCTTATATTATATTACCTCAGATATAAAGCCAAACCGTAAAAGTCAATTAAAATCTGCTATGACTTATTTTGTCTTGGGTTTAAGCTTAGCCAATCCTTGGCTAAGATTTCCATTCCCTATTGTCTTACTCAGCGTCCCTGACTGAGTGTCTTATAGCACGGAATTAAGGCCCAGTCCATAGCCACAATTTCGAAAAATATATACTTATCTAGAAAAGAGTGCTTCATAGTAAAACAGCGAATTAAGCCTTAATTGGAAATTACCAGTTATCTATAAAATTTCGAAAACTGACTTAGTCGTGGTCAAGCTTTACAGATAAGTATAGAGAATCTGTAACTTTCGGGGCTTTATTTTTTTTTCTTACGAAAATATTATTTTTGCTTGGTTATCGAAAGCTTTTTTCTTTCTATTGAGGGAAAGAAACGTTTTCAGTTAATTGTTGCCCCAAATTATCTAAATATATCTACCTACTTATAACATCTTACTATATTTTTGGCTTTCTTATAGCTGTATCAACAGGGAAATCTGCTTCTTGGGTGTCCTCCATACTCATACTCTTTATTCAGTAATAAAATTACAGGACAAACTTAACCCTAAATAATTCTCGATACCAATGAGCCGTTTACATTAAATTTTCATAGATGGCGCTGTTTAAGGACTTTAAAAATGATATTATATAACTTCTTGGGAAAATGGGCTTTTCCAAAAGATTAAAAACGGATTAAAGTCAACTTTGGTTGATCACTGGCTGTCAGTTATATTATAACATGCTACGCACATTCTGCGCTTTCACTGTGTTTGTTTTTATAGAAGCTAGCTTGGAAAAAGGCTCATTGATTTACAACAGACGGTAAATTATTAACTTCTACCAAGAATGATAATAATTAATTATTGTTTACATTACATCATTGTTACCTTATATTTTTGTTACATTATAATATTGTTACATTGTATTATTGTTATATTATATTATTCCACAGAATCCTCACGTCTGATAACTTCATGAAAATATTTTTTAAATAATTTTTGTTATATTTTTATTTTTTTAAATTTCTGTCTATCAATCATCAATAATACCATTTCATGTCATGTTTATTATATTATGTTTAAATTTAAATTTGTCGAAATACAGGATGTTAAGATGATACTGGCGATAGAACACGTCCACACGAACTACTTTTCGTGAAAAAAAATTGAGAATATATTTCTAGAGAAAAAAAAAACCGTTTATAAATTTTTGTCGGCTAGGTAAGTAACTTTTCTATGGAGCAGCTGATTTTTTTTTCGCGATTCGAGTGTTGGCTCTATAGTAAAAGTTGTTTCGTATGGAAGAGTACTATCACCAGTTTCCGGCTTCCGCAAGTTCATCTTAACACCCAGGTATATGGACATTTTTAATATCGTGTTTTTATGCCGGATTGTGAAACACGCGCCTTTTTCTAAATAATTGAAATTATTGAAACAGAACACTTCGATTCGAAATCCACTCAATAGTTATTCAACAAAACCATATTACCTTGGACGAATTAACCAGGGGACGAGAAACGCAAGAACAATGTATGAAAACACGGTCGACCAACATATACGGGGCGAGGGGAGAGTGCCTTGTAATTTTTTCGAAAAAGTCATTAAAAGTTGTATCGACAACTAATGAATGAATGAATGAACGAGTACGAGTATACCTAATAAATTACCAGATTAAATAAAACGGTGTTTAATTTGACAGATGATGGTGAAAATGTATTTTTACAATCTTTTTAATTTTCAATTTTACCTAATTTGCAATCTTTCTTTATTTATATTTTTAATATTTATGTATGGTTTGTGTTTGTAAATAATTAATTTAAAGTAATGTCTATTATATGCATCCATGATCGCGCATCGACTACCGGCATCGACCTTATCTCATCTCTTCAGTATTTTTTTCGTATACGGTTGTCTAGCTAGAGAATAGATCAAAATTTTCTTAACCTCTGAGGGCCGCGAAAATGTACCGGCGGGCCGCGGCCCGTGCTCCGCGGATTGAAGACCCTTGCACTAAAGTGATGTCAATCATAGGGAAAACCGTCATGGCGGGCTATCGGCCAAGTATTAAGGCGCTACGAAAAAAAAATCGACACTTCAAGAACGTGCATATCTACTTCAGTAAATAAAGTACTATTTTGAAAAAAAATAACATTATTTTTGGCTTCTTTTTCTAGGGGTCTCTTAAAACAGAAACGCGATTGGAGAAATTCGGCTCGATAGAAATATTTATTGAAGTGAGGTCTTTTTCGGCACCAATTCTCCTGGTTTGACAGTTTAGAATGACATATGGACTGCAATTATATTTTATTAGATGGGATTTAACAACAAATTTTGATAGCAACTTTAGTACATTTTATATCAATAAAAAACCGACTTTTTGCTACTTTTCCACAAATCCGTCCCTCTCGCACTGAGGGTTTTTTCGCATATGGAGTAACAGGGACGCTAAAACTTTTACATATCGCCTTAACTTCCGGATGGCGGAGGCGCACGCATCGGCGCGTTTTCTCTTAACAAAGTCGTTTAATTTTTTTAATAATTTTGATCATGTAAGCATTAATTTATTATGAATAAAACTAATAATAAATAATAAACGATTAAAACACTTATCAATCTGTAATAGAAATCAAATAATCCTTCCTTGAAAAAAAATAAGTTTATCCAAAATTATATTCAAGAGAGAACCTGTCAAAATTTATATTGTCAAGTACTAATTTATATGAAAATGCCTTTATCTGCAAAATTTTTTCGTGAAGTCGATCACGGAAGTGACGTTCAAATTTTGAACTGGTCCCATCCCATACGTGATACGAGGCGCGAACAAAGAAGTATCCACTTCAAAAATAAACTATCGTACCTATTTTGGATTTTTAGGTTACACGTTTTTAGCAATCTCTCACATCATTCTCTCAAAACATCTCTCACACACCTGAAAGAAGTCAGTGTAGTTGTTAGCTTAATCTAATAACTATAGTATAGGTAGAGCATGTACCAGTTATTAGTATTTTTTATTTTTTTATTTTATTTTGTTCAAATGGTACAGTAACAAATTACAAACAAAACATTCACATAACACTTTGACAATTACATAACAAGTAATGTTCATAATTAGATAATAACCGTACACAACATTCGAAATAACATATTATAGCACACCGTGCGTAAAATGACCACTTTACGCACGCGCCGCACTTGTGCTATAATAGTACATTACGATACGAGAGCGATGAAACGATGAAATTTGCGTAAAGTCGGCATTTTCCGCACTTGTGCTATAAAAAATTATACGAAACTCGTGCGAGAAACTTTTTCTCGACTCGTCAGAAAACGTTTCATCGCTCTCGTATCGTAATGTACTATTATATAACAATTATTGACAATTTTGAACACAAACAGCATAAATAAAGTTACTATAAAAAAGACTAGGAAGATATACATAAATATATAATATAACTAAATATATATAATTATATAAATTTTAACATGTACAAAACATGCAAGTTAATAATATAACAACGTGGGTAGTTGTCAATGTACTTAAATGCTCGTTGCGGGCCCTTAACTTCGCTAAGTTCGACTCAAGCTCTAATCAAAGCTAAACCCGCTCCTAAACCTTAAATAGTAAATATAAGTTTTTCCATAATATTTTCCATTGTATGAAAACTGTTTACCATCGGATAAAAGCCTGTCATTGTTATCCTAAGCCTCTATCAGGTTATCAGTGTTTTATTGAAACTGATATCGATTGTCACATCTCAGGCTATAACTATAGTTATTTTCAGACATTTTTACCTTCGAAATTTCAATAATCAGGTTTCTTGGCCAGAAAAAATAATAAGTGCTTATTCCTAGATAAATTAATGTTTGCAGTGCTATGTTGATTCTAAGGTTGTACGAAATGTCAGTATGTGGAAAATATAATTCAGGAGCTAGGGAAATTTGAACAAAGGGGTGTAATGAACTGATATGATAATGAATAACGATTAATGAATAATGATAACACCGGTTTTCAGTAGAACGTAGATAATATCATGAAAGTTTTATTTTCGGGTCATCTATTATGAATAAAACGAAAAAAAATACAGTTAGGATGTGTTGTGTGTGAAATGAGGCACGCCTGCTCTGTCCTATCGTGGTCGACTTTAACGAGGTCGTAGTTATTAAATGCCACGCGACCATAATAATAAATAATCAAAAATATTAATAAACACGACTACCATAATTTCAAAATGAACTTGGTAACGACACCCAATGCAATCAGGGGACAGTTCTACATTGGATACGTGTTGTTTTGTATTTCCCCCGACTGCACTGGGTGTCGTTACTAAGTTCATTTTGAAATTATGGCAGTCGTGTTTCTTAATACGTTTTATTATTTATTTTTATTTAATAATTTTATACCCAGTGCCAATCCAGATGGTATAAAGATTCTAATGACACTTCATTCATCTAATCCGTTAAAGCGTTCAGAAGATATGATGGAATAAAGAAAAATACATGAACCCTAAACACTCCTTTTTTCCAAAATGAAAGTTTTGTTTAATTCATATAGTCATTTTAATACCTCATTCAAATACAAGTAAAATATATGTTACAATAGAGGATATACTCTAAACACAAGTTGCTCTGTAAACGTAATTGAGTTAACTTCGCTCGATAGAAAAAAACCGCAAAGGTAAGCTCCTCAAATTGCGAATAAATGTGTTTATAGCAAAGGTGTTCAACCAAGAGAATTAAAACTTCTCCTGTTTTTTTTTTACCCATAACAAAAGACATATATAGACACATTTTTATTTAATTCTCAATAATTTTTCAGAAATTCCAGAAAAACCTCGCAAATTCACTGATTATGCGGCCCCGCAGCGCACGAAGCGAGCGTTATGTAGACTTTCTGACATTATATGTAATTGTGTTCAAATTGTTGTGTCGGATGGGCAGGGCCTTAAGATCAAAGATAAATTGCTCCACAATGCTAAATTTCAGTCCTGCTCTAACGCTTTTGTTTTTAGGGTTTCGTAGTACCTAAAAGGTACAAAGGAACCTTTATGGTGAGACTCCGTTGTCCGTCCGTCCGTATGTCACAGCCTCATAACTTTAGCACCGTTAAAGATAAAGACATGAAATTTGGCACAAAAATAGCATTAACTTGCCCACATAGTTATCACGGTGTAAAAAGATATGAAAAATTTGAAATTGTTCAAAGTATTTCCAAAACAAAAATGAGAAAAATAAAATATATAATCTTAAAAATACAATATGGGTATCAAATTGTAGATATGAAAAAGTTTATTGTAAAAATATATACTTTTACTGTATTTACTGGCACTGATTTCGAGAAATCTTAAAAAAGCACAAAAATACGTATGTCCCCCCGTATCTCCGAAACTGGTAGACCGAAAAGTATGAAAAAATGTCGATTATAGATCAAACCACAGAATAATAACTAGCAAATTACAGGAAAACTATAGTGATTTAAAAAAAGTTGAGCACAAATGAGAAATATAAAAAAAGAAGTAAAATAAATTAAAAAAATATTTTATAAAAATACAATATGGATATCAAATTGTAGGTATTAAAAAGCTGATTGTAAAAGTATATAGTTTGGTTATATTTAATTGCATCTATTTCGATAAATCCTTGAAAAACTATAAAAATTGTGTGTCACCCCCCTTACCTCCAATACTGGTGGACCGAAAAATATTTAAAAAATCATGTAATATGTGTTTATGTAAATATTACAGGAAAAATAAAGCGGTTGAGGTTGAAGGTATGTTTATTTATGAAATGTTATTAATAATTGTGTTGAGTCAAAAAACACGCCATACTCTTTCAAATATTTATCATTAACATTGACGGAAATTAATTCAATGCAAAACGTGACGTCAGTACTACAAAATTGCGGACTCTACGGCTGTCAGACTTTGGAACTCTCTTCCCGCAAGCATTCGTGATTGTCCTTCTCTAGACGATTGAAAGAGCACTATTTATCACTTTCATGAGTATCTAATGTATTTATTATTTATTTTGTTTTATATATTATTATATTTAGTATTGTATTATTATTATAATTAATATTGTAGGTATTTTAATATAGTATCATTATTTTGTATGTACATATTGTAAGTATTTATATATTATATTATTATGTATTATTTTATAGAGTAGGTATTTACATAAGTATTAAATTATATTGTCAATAAATGTACACATTATGTATGCCTACCTTTTAATTAACACATTTTCTAATCCCCAGAGGTAAACTGGCAGAAATCTCTTCGTAGAGGTAAATTTGCTTTTTTACAAGTTTATTTGTACAGTTTTATTTTAATGTAAAATTTAGGTATCAATTCTCATTATAAGTTAACATTGTATTTGTTCTTTATGAGAAATAAACGTCTTAAACCATAATGTAAGTTTCCGTGAACAATAAAAAATAAATATAATAAATTAAAATCCACTTCAAAAAACACTCAAATAGAGTACGGTTGCCATCACCAAATTTTGAAAACCAGGATTTGAAGGTGGAAGAACCAGGACATTTTGGTTTAAAAACAGGACGTGGTCTAACGCCAGGGCCACAGCTTCTGGCTTCTGTTCTGCGCTTCCAGGCGGTTTTTGCGACGGACTTTGCCCTGCCACGACACCCGTCGGTCGGTGCCTTCCACCGCATCGGATGTACAGCACGCTCGCTCGCTCAAAGCGCTCGATACTAGGTTCGTCCTGTGCGCTCGATCACTGTTTCAATCGCCCGCCTTCTAGCACACCGCCGTCCCGAGAGCGCAAGTCACTCGAAGCCGGACAAGACGCGCGAGCGGCGACCCATGGCCGGCTCTATACAACTTCATACATTTGTTCTGTCCGCCGGCGCCGTCGCTAGAAGAACCGCTTGGCGCGCCTCTAGAAGCCTGAAGCTGTGGCCGACCGGTAAGAGCGGTAGTAAGATTACTATTAATTACGCAATGAAAACAGTGTCAATGAAACTCGGCTATATCAATTACAAATAATGTATGTTCAATTAAATTATGTAAGGAATGATCATTATTATAATTAAATGGTTTCTTGTGACTAGGTACAAGCTAACTTTAGTCCTTTATTGTTAACTTTAGTCCTTTATTAGATTGGCGCCTGTAGTGGCACGCGAATTTTAAAATCCTGAATGTTAAGGAATTCGGAGAGACCTGTCCTGCTCCAACGCTTTCATTTTACACTTGTCCATCCTGCTCAGTAGAAGCGGGCTGTTCAGAAATCTCGCGATTTCAAAGTGTTTTTATTTATTATTTTGGAATGAGAAGACTGGATTTTTCATATGACGGCCGTTTTATATCTCATTTTATACCACGTTTATTTTGGTAGAAGTTTTATTATCCACAACGAAATACAACTTAAATAAAATTATATTACATCATAGTTTTGGCCTATCTTTGAGATTTTATACCTATGAAATTGGTGAAATTTTCTTACAGATTCATAAGTTCATAATTTCTGTAATTAAATAGCTATTTCTTTTTTTTTTTGTTTGATAGTTGATTTCATCTAAGCACGTATTAAATTTTGTTTTTATTTTCAGTTTGATAACTAACATTAAATCTTCATAAACAGTACGTCCTAAATGCCATTCCATGATAAGATTCGTAAGTAATTTTTGACAGCTGACACTTTTCAGAAATTAAATTAATTTTGCAGAAATTACAAAATTTCGATTTGTCATTCCTCAAAAAAAAATTCAAAAATGTTCTTTGAAGACTTTTGAAGGCATACTCCACACCACAAGGGTGGTCCAAATTTTTTTAAAATAATATATGGTAACCATGATGAAGTCAAAAATATTTTTTAAGTTTAATATTTTATACTGTTGTCATTTTTGACAAAAAAAAAATAATTTTTACAATTTTTAAAACCACAAAATTTAAGATTTTCTTTTTCCCTTCATCGCGTCCGATTTTCTCCTATTTTGCGCTACCGGGAAACCCAGCGATCGTCCAATGCAATGCGCGCTGATATGAACGTTATTTCACTATAGTTTTTGTCAATATTTGTACCGACACAGGTCGACTCAAGGTCATTGGCGGATGCATTAAAAGTGGAAATTAAGAGTGGAAAAGAAAATCTGATTATATCCCAACTAACACATTAGTAAATAATGCAGCTCATCTTGTATCTTGAAGGTAGGTGTTACATGGGTGGAAAAAGCAGTATTACGTTGTTTAGCAGTGGTAAATAGCACTCAAACCTTTAAACTCAACTATAGGTTGCATATTTTTTATTATTGCCACTTGATTTTATAACTTACAACAGCATAAGGGTGCCATATGACAATTTAAGTGGTAAAAGAGATCCAATTACACATTTTATATATTTAAAAGGGATACAAAAATCACTGCAACGCAACAGTCGCTTATGGCACACAAAATCCACTCTTCGCCTACCTGTATAAAAGTGAAAATAATGATTCTATTAACACCAAAAATTGGAAAAGAGTTATTTTTAGAAGTGTTACACCACTAAAATCATTATATATTTCATATATCGCATTTCTTTGTTTTTGTTCGTTTCTCTTCATAATATTCTAATCAAAAGCCAATTAGGGAAAAAATAAAATATTTTTTTTCATTAAACATTATTAAAATTAGAAAAATAATTAATAAAATAAAATAAAGTGAGCACTATTTGTGACGCTGAAGCTCTGAAGATGGGTGCAACTGTATAAATATTGTGGGTGCTATAAGATTCTTAGAAGTACTCTTTTGTGAGTCGTAGTTCTTAAATATATGAAATTGAATGTGCTCAAAACCCTTGATATACCGTCTGTGCCGACGCCATTTTTAACCGACTTCAAAAAGGAGGCGGTTCTCAATTCGACTGTATGTTTTTTTTTTTCTTTTTTTTTTTTGGCTTTGTTACTCCATAACTCCGTCATTTCTGAACCGATTTGAACAACTCTTTTTTTGTTTGAAAGAGTGTACTTCCAGGTAGGTCCCATTTTGGGTTTGGTCATGATCTGATGAAGGTCTTCAGAGATAGGCAGTGGAACTCCTCAGAAAATGACAGCATACCTCTCGAAATTGAGGTAATCGCTTTGTACCTGGGTGCTGATTACAAGGTATTACTTAAAAATTGACATTCTTCCACCTGACCTTCGATCCTGGCTTCATCACCATATTCACCATAGAACTCCTCAACGGATCAGAGCACATAACTCGAGGTTGCGGCTATCACTGCGTTAGGGTGCTAATTCAAGGGTATTACTTGGAGATTACCAGAATACCCACCTGACCTTCGATCCTGGCTTCATCACCATAGAACTCCTCAACGGATGACAGCACATAATTTTGGATTGCGGCAATCAGCGGGTCTACCGCGTAATTCTCATTTTCATCAACATCAACTTGAGATTGAAATTTGACGTGCGTGCGACGACATCCGCCTAACATGCCATCTCTTTTGCACGCGTTGAATTTCGCATGCATTTGCTTGAAGTTGATACAAATGAGAATTACGCGGTAGAGCCCCGGTTTGTGTTAGGGTGCTCATTGCAGGGCATTGCTTGAAAATTGCCAGTGTACCCACCTGACTTTCGATCTTGGCTTCATCACCGTAGAACTCTTTAACGAATGACAGCACATAACTCGAGATTGCGGTAATCATGTTAGGGTGCTGATAGCAGGAAGCTACTCAAACATAGCTACTTATACCCACTTGAACTTCGTTTCATATTAACACCACGTTTGCAAGAACTACCCATACTTCACAATTTAACCCAGCAACACTAAAAAATGTGAAATAAAATAAACTTTTAACAAAAAAATAGCAACCGACTTCAATAGTAACAGCAGTCATTCACTAAAAAGTTAATAATAATTCTATAAAGACCGATGGTACCGAAGCAACACTTTTGCTGACTTCTTTCTTCCTGAAACATTATGTTATCTAGAAGTCGGCGTATTTCCTACGATATAGCAACATAAAAACCAATATAAGAACGCCGACTTCTAGATAACATAACGTTTCAGGAAGAAAGAAGTCGGCAAAAGTGTTGCTTCGGTACCATCGGTCTTTATAGAATTATTATTAACTTTTTAGTGAATGACTGCTGTTACTATTGAAGTCGGTTGCTATTTTTTTGTTAAAAGTTTATTTTATGCTCTTTATATTAGAGAAAATACTACTTGAGTTTATTCATTTCACTCAAATGGCCAATAATAAATTGGCAAACAATAATAAATATAAACAATCAAAACTAACTAAAAGAAATATTATGTTACCCTATGGCTCTTGAAGTTCGCATGACTCGGCCTACGCTCTCGCAAGGCAATAAAAAAATCCCCATATAGAAATAGAAATATTTTCATTTGCCACAACATATAAACGATAATTACAGAATATTTAGACAATTAAATATGGGTCTAAGGTTGCAAGAATGGTGATGGTGATGCCTTCGGCCTCACTCTTCTAGAAATTTTATCTACGGATCTTGAAAGTGCATGGCGAATTCGCAGCAAACTTCAGTAATGTCCATCTCACTGTAAGTATTGAGGTGTATTTGGTAATACTGTTAGACGTTACTAGCCTTTTACTAGATCATCAATCTGACCGTTACAGTCCTGGCCTATTTAATTTCTTTATGTGACTTTGATATATTTTATACAAAGTTGCAAATCGGTTAATATAAAATGCTCAGTTAGTATTTTCGTTTAAGTTACTTAATTTTAATAAAAGTAGTTTTATATATTAATAAAAGTAGTCTACAAATTTCTTCAAATTTCGTTGCACTCTAATTTAATGGTAGACACATGACTCATAATCTCCTTAAAATGTTTTTACTATGCGTTTTAAGTGTGAGAAGCACTAGGCGATATTTTTTTTAATTTGCAAAGAATTAATTATTACATGGTAAGCCCAGGTGTACCATCTTTCATGTACTGTGGTGAAGTTGGCTCAAATTGGCACTCTATTTTATAAGACAGTCACGTCAAAAGGCCATTAAAAACATTTGGAAGTGAGTTTCGTAATAGATTGCACGAGTGTTCCAATAATAAATTTTGTGGAAAAGATGATTTATTTTGGAATTACTGAAAACTTTGAATACCTACCTATGCGATTTTCTTTGTTTGATAGGTATTCAGGTAATGTAATTATTGTAAAATTTTTCAATTGTGTTATTTGGTATGCAATATTATTCATCAGTCGTCACTATCATTCAAAATGGAAAAGTAGACAATTACTAAATTCTTATATCAAAACAAGGCATTTTTTGTGCAATGCTGCAATCGATGGATAAATAATAAATAATCTACATCCTGTCGGTGTAAGATTTACTGCTTCATCAAACACTTTCTTAACACGTTGTTACGGTTCGGGAAATTCTGTGTTTCCTACGTAATTCCCTTTTCAAACATGTTTTTCATGTTAACCAAATCACAATGCGAAGCAGTTATTACAATAATAAATAACACATTCATACATAAGAATGCTGTCGGTACATTTACAATCGTAATTTCCTACTGGATGCGAACTATGGTTACCAGATTCCGTTCTGTGAATTCCTGACAAATTCCCTAATAATTCAGTTAGATTCGTGTAATTTTTTGTAATACTTTTATGTTAATACGGAGGCAGTGCGGTTTTGAATAGTTTTTCTTTTGCAAACAAAGAAATTTAATAGATTAATAATTTTAAACTTTAATTCGTTCTCTTTTTCCTGATGCCCTGACAGAACCACAAAATCCCTGACTTGTCAGGAAAATTCCTGTCGTCTGGTAACCCTAGATGCGATGGATCGTGTTTTCAAATGCAAAACTTATGATTGTTGTTCTTATTTATGGCATTTGGCGACCATAGTTTAATGTTAATTAGGCTTTGCTCGCAAAGTTGTGTTATTTTATGCTTTACGTTTTAAATGATCCTGCATAACAACTATAAACACGCTTTAAAGTTGTTGTGCAGTATCATTTACCAAGTAATGCATAAAATAACTCAACTTTGGTAGAAAAGCCTAACTGACATTATAATGTGTTCATTTTGGATTTCAATGTATGGAAAATTTGGCAAAATATTAACTCCTTTATGTATATGATACCTTGGTATGGTATGATACCTTGTCACGGTGACGTTCAAA
This sequence comes from Ypsolopha sequella, assembly GCA_934047225.1. Classification (NCBI taxonomy): domain Eukaryota; kingdom Metazoa; phylum Arthropoda; class Insecta; order Lepidoptera; family Ypsolophidae; genus Ypsolopha; species Ypsolopha sequella. Next base: position 14,139,627 of record OW203985.1, read on the forward strand.
TGCACTCCCCCTCCACGAGCTGAATCACCCTTCCCTCCCTAAAATGTCTGCCCTGTTAGTGTACTATTGCTTTATGTATGATTGCTTTACAATTAGAAGAAATTATTGTTTATAGTCACTTCCGTCATGTCTGTCTCTCTCTGCTCTATGTTTGCCATGTCACAAATGAGTGTAAAGGATAATTAAATTCAATCCAAGTGAATCCAGCCGTTTCCTTGAATATATCACAAATATTCTTCCTCAAGAGGTTATGGGCATCTGGAAGAATGTAAAGAAGATTGTAATTTGAACATTTTCAACAACAACAAAGAAAATACGTACGACCAAGAAGTACTACATTTTCGAAGATGGCTTCCGCACTGAATTTTCCACAACTAAAAGGAGATAATTTCAACAACTGGCTTTTCCGCGTGCAATGTATTCTAGAAGAAAAAAGTGTACTGCATACGCTCACAGAAGATCCAGCTACAATAAATGACGTGTCCAAGAAAAAGGAACTTGTGACCGCAAATTCAAAAGCGAAAAATGTGATTGTTCAATGTTTGCCCGATCGTTATCTGAACATCGTGAACAAATGTGAAACCGCCAAAGCTATGATTGAAAAACTGAAAGAAACTTTTCAACGCAAGAGTATCATCAACACCATTCAACTAAGAAGAAAGTTACTAAATTTAAAACAAACACCAGGGGAAAAACTTGATGAATACTTCAACAAATTTGACTACATCATCAGAGAGCTAGAATGTGCACAAGAAATTTTAAATGAGAGGGACAAGATAGCGTGCCTGCTGACTGGATTGGATGAAAAGTATGACACTGTGATCACCGCAATAGAATGCAACAGTGACCTGTCAGGACCTGCAGACATTAAATTGGAGTTTGTGACAGCAAGATTACTGGATGAAGAGCTGAAGTTAACTGAGAAGACACGAACAAGAAGTGCCAATAACATAGAAACCGCTTTCATTACCTGCTACACCTGCAACAAGACTGGACATATAGCAAGGGACTGTAGATCAAAACGAGGACCAGGATTTCAACGAGGTCGAGGGTACCATCGAGGACGAGCTACCGTAAGAGGACACCAGCCGAGGCAACGAGCTGAGAGGTCATATGTGACAAGAAGTGAGGAGCAAGAGAATGACTACAGTTTCATTACAACAGGTATTAATGAACAATGTAATTTGGTTACCAAAAGTAGTGAAGACAAAGACATTCAGTGGGTAATCGATTCGGGCAGTACCGAACACATAATATGTGAAAGCTATGAGAAATATATGTCAAATATAGAAAAGTTAAGTCAACCTGTCAAAATATATGTAGCAAATGGGGATTTCTTATTAGCTGAAAAGAAAGGTTCTATTAGAATGATGTATAATAGTGAAACAATAAATTTTGATGCATTGATAGTTAAAAATACAAAATTTAACTTGTTATCTGTAAAAAAGATTGTAGCAAACAATTATGAAGTAATGTTTAGTAAAGAAAATGTAAAAATCTACAAAGGAAACCCGAATCAAGGCGTAGAAGGGTTCTGTATTGGCAAAATGTTTATGTTGAAACTAAGGATATGCTTGAGTGATACGGTTTGCTACAGCGCTGAGGTCAAGGGCGATATTTGGCACAGGAGACTAGGACACCTGAATAGAAGGAGCTTGAGCATGATGAAGCTACCATCGAGTGAAAAACCCTGTGATCCATGCATGTTAGGTAAGTCAACTAGACTACCTTTTGTACCAATTAAGAGACCAAGATCTTCCCATGTCGGAGAACTGATTTATACAGATATCGCAGGACCAGTCCGTCACCAAGGATTAAAAGGTGAGTTGTATTTTCAAGTAATTGTAGATGATTATTCTCATTTCTGCAAGATATTCTTTCTACAATACAAGAGTCAAGCAACTGATAATTTGATCAATTTATATTCGAAATCTAGAAAATAAAAAAGAGATCAAAGTAAAGAAAGTTAGATGTGATAACGGAAGGGAATTTAAAAACAGAAAATTTGAAGAATTTTGTACTTACCAAGGAATTTCTGTACAATATACCCAGCCGTACTCACCACAACAAAATGGAGTCTCTGAGAGAATGAACCGTACTCTATACAACAGAACGCGTATTCTTTTGAATGAAACTGGACTTCCAAAATACCTGTGGACAGAAGCTATGGCATGTGCTACATATCAATTGAATAGATGTCCAACATCAGCCATAAACTACAAAACACCAGAAGAGGTAATGCTTGGAAAAAGAGATCTTTCGAGACTGAAAGTCTTCGGCAGTAAAGCGTGGGCTGTCATTATACCCAGACAAGATAAACTAGATAACCGAGCCAAGGAATTGAGAATGGTAGGATATGCTGATAATGGTTATCGATTATGGGATCCTGAAACGAATGGAATAATAATATCCAGAGATGTAAGATTCAACGAGAATGACATACAATACTCAGAAAAGAACAAGAAAAGAGAGACAAATACGTACTACTATGAAGAAGACTATGAAGCTGAAGAAAAGGAAAGAAATGAAGTAGAAAATAAAGAAAAAGAATACGAGAACATTGAAATCAGAGAAGAACAAACTTACACACCACAAGTAGAAAATGAGAGCAAAGAAATCAGAGCGGAAATACATGAATCTCAGGAAAATAACAGACCACAAAGAACGACAAAGAAACCAGAATATCTTAAAGACTATGAACTAGGAGGGGATGTGGTAAATGAAGATTTTCAAGATGCTTACATAGCATATTGTTTAATGAGTGAAAGTGATCCAACAACTTTCAAGGAAGCAATAAACAAAGGAGAAGAGTGGAAAGAAGCGATCAAGAAAGAAATTAATTCCCTAGAAGGACTAAAAACGTGGCAAGAAGCTAAGCTGCCAGAAGGCAAAAAGGCTATTGATACAAGATGGATATTTAGAACAAAGCAAGATGGTAGAAAGAAAGCAAGGCTAGTAGCCAAAGGTTTTCAAAGAAACAGTCAACTGTAGCACTATCCTCAGCTGAAGCAGAGTTTGTAGCAGCTGCAGCAGTTACATCGGAACTTATATATCTAAAAGGTATACTTACCAATTTTAACTGCAACAACAACATTAAAACAGATTTGCTAATTGATAACCAAAGCGCAATTAAAATGATAGAGTGCAATGAAAATAGTAGACGTACAAAACATATCGATATAAAATTTCATTTTATTAAAGATTGTGTAAACAAGCAGAAGTTTTCAGTATCCTATATATCAACTAATGAAAATATTGCCGATATTTTTACAAAGCCGTTAAACGCTGTGAAACATAACTACTTTGCAAACAAATTGAAAATTGTATGAAAAACTATATATTATGTAATGTATGAAAAGCTAAGTATCCAAAAAAAAGGATATATATATAAATGTCTAAAGTAACTAAGATAATATTATTTTAAGTTTCAATTCTGAAGCAATATTAAATTATTATCATAAAGTAATTTAACATTGAAGGGGGGTGTTAGTGTACTATTGCTTTATGTATGATTGCTTTACAATTAGAAGAAATTATTGTTTATAGTCACTTCCGTCATGTCTGTCTCTCTCTGCTCTATGTTTGCCATGTCACAAATGAGTGTAAAGGATAATTAAATTCAATCCAAGTGAATCCAGCCGTTTCCTTGAATATATCACAAATATTCTTCCTCAAGATGCCCCATTAAGGTTTTTCTTTATTTCCAGAAAAACAGTGTTTGCTACGAGAAAATTGTTAAGGACGGTATTACTGTTCTTAGTTAGATTTATTTTAATAGGAGGCATAATTTCAATAACAGAAATCATAAAAATACATAATTAAATCTCAGATTCAAGGTTTTATGATATAATATTTTATTCATTTTAATTATGATATGACTTTGTATGACTTTGTACATAATGCTTTTTTTCGTTATTGTGCCCTATATTTTTATCAGCTTTCTGTTAACGCTGCTCGTAAACTATAACTTCTATCAAAATAAATGTAGGAAATTATATGTGGGCAATTTAATGAAGAGTTATTCGGCCCTTAACTATTTTCTCGTAACCTATTTTGTCTTCCGGAAAATAGCAATAAACCTTAATTGGACACACATTTTTGGGGACGGGAGGGGTAATTCACCTTGTGGAGGGGGAGGTACGGTCATGCATCTGTATGTCAACGCGTCACGGTATCTTATCGTACTAATTTCAAAGTTGTTAACATTTTGCCGAAAAAAAATGTAGAATGAACACATGATCCGCAAATGCCATCATAAATCACATTTGTCCAAAACTTTCTTTTTTAAAAAAAAGAAAAGCAATCGTAATCATGCGTTTAGGAACGCGTTCCGTCGTATCCACCTAAATAAATGAAATCCATAAATGAAAATTTTCAGCTTCTAAACTTTACCATGTATTACGTTTGAAGCATTACTCGCGTGGATTTCGTTTCTCCCGATCCTGTGGGAATTTCCTAAAATCCGTTCTATCTGTCCTATCTACGGAATAATAGACAATACTAGACATAGACATATATCTTTGTGTCTACGTCATAGAAGGAACCCGAAGTCCAAATTTCATGTTCCTAGGCATAGAGCAAGTACCAAGCCATTTGGTCTAGACGTTGCTTGGTGGATCAGTCAGTCAGGGTCAAATATAACTGGGTGTCAAGATGAAGTTGCGGTAGCCGGAAACTAGCGATAGTACTTGTCCATACGAACTTATACTACGAAGACAAACCACGAATTGCGAAAAAAATTCAGCTGTTCCATAGAAAAGTTACATAGCTACCCGACCAAAACGTAAGAAACAACAGATTTTGTTTTTCTTGATTTCTCAATTTTTTCACGGGCAGTTGTTCGTATTGACACCGCAGTATTGCCAATTTTTACATTCCACAACTTCATCTTAACACCCTGTATATAGGTTATTATATTCAGGCTGCTCCATCGATATTACCTTGCACTAAGCTACTCGTCTTACAAGATAAACGAAACCAGTCCTGCATCCTGTACTCGGCCTGTCCCACCAATCTCAGATATGCAGGGCTTCATTAGTAGTTTATATGTATTTATTGTGCATACGAAGATTATATCGAGATGCAATTTGTATGCTTTGGTTTAGTTCAAGAGGAAATCTTTTTGGGCGTTTTGTTTTTTCCTTCTTCGCTCAGTCGAGAGTCTAGACGGGACTACAAACAACAACAAACATTGAGTGCACAATAATTAAAAATAAATCCCAGTCAAAATATGGAGCGATATTTCATATTATTTACTATGGTCTTACAGCATTTTTAATACTCAAAGACTATGGAAGAGAAAATAAGAAGTACTCGTATGTGATGGGACCCGAACATTGAAATAAGTAATATTGTTTTTGAAAATCCTTTAAGTTTTGTTGTTTAAAGAAAAAAGAACAACTAGAACCTTATAGTACTTTTTATAGTTTAATACACTTTTCCATTCGCACGAACCAGATATTAAAACATTTATTCCACTCCAAAGTGGGATATTCAATATGGCTGATTTGAAAGCGTCGACTGCTTCTTCAGCGGACTGGAACCTTTGACCACAAAGAGTTTTCCTAATTTTAGGAAATGTAAAATCGTTAGGGCATAGGTCAGGACTGTATGGAGGATGGGCAAGAATTTCTACGTTTTCCTGCTTCAAATACTCAATCGTTTGACGAGTGCTGTGTGAGCTTGTGTTGTCATGGTGTGGGATGATGTGTCGCTTTAGGTTAGATTTCCGAAGTTAGGCGATGACTTGTGGTAAAGAAACTGTGGTATATTACTTTACATTAACCTTTATACGATCTTCAAGTGTGCAAGATCTTCTGAATGTTTGTCCCTGATATGCCTAATAACGCCTCTATCTTCCAATATGTTACATGACGATCGTCGAAGATTAGTTGTCTCACAGCAACGATGTTACCTTCAGTGAAAACCGATTTTGGACGTCCTTCACGAGATTTGTCACTAAATACCAGCGTTCGACAGTTTCCAGACATGGGGCCTCATCTTTGAATAATCAAAGCTGGCTCTAAGAAACACTGAAGCTGTGTTAGGCCTCTTCGGAAGTTATACAAAATTATTGCACGGACATTTTCCTTAGTTAGATTCATTTTCGTACGTGACCTGACAGATTCAAAACAACGCTGTGACTAAACAATTGAATTAATCCTAATACTTTCAATTGTTTTTATATTCTAAATTTCAACAAATTTTGATATTGAACAGTCCTTAATTCAACAGTGGCGGCAAATATGTAAATGTAAACGACACAACTTAAAAGGCATGCCTGATACCATAGACATCTAGGATACGCTGCGCTTAAAAGACGTCCATAGCGTGTAAAAGAGATGTCCTACCTTTATGAACACCTTGCAAGAGAGAAAGAGATGCACAACAAAGAACCGCTGCGCTGTGTCAATGTTTTTCGAGTAAGAGGCCATAGCGTGCCGCTTTCTTGGGTGTGATTGCGGATTTTATAATGATAAATAGTGATTGGTTTAACTTGTGCAGTAAGTAATTGTGATGTGAAAAGTAGAAATAACCCAAATAATTACACATATAACACATATTTTATACATAATTAATGCCAGGTATTTAGGCATGTTATTTCATGCCGCTGCTGAAGGATGCGATTAACAAAATTACATTAAATTGGTAACGCTTTTCCTTTACCTGCACTGTAACGTTTTTAATTACCAGTAATATTTCTAGAAAACACCTAATTACATGAGGTTCCACATCAGATACATAGTTAATTAATTTGATTATAGCAATAATGTGGTATTTAGATAATATTTGTTAATTAGGATGTCGTATTATACTACATTTAATTCGTAACAGTATAATTAATATAATGGCTACTCGCGATATATTAATCAGATTTCGCCTGAATAGTTTCGCTGTAATCGTACAGTTTCTTCGAAGGCAAACAGAATTACGCGACGGTTCCTAGTTTTGCAGTGCAGATTACAGTGAAACTAGTCAGTTAATGTAACAAATTTATCGTGAGTAGCCGTAATATTAATTATTAATCTAAACTACGAATTTTGTAGTAATATTTGTAACAATACTTTAACATTTTATGATTTCTTCTATAACAAAGCCAATTAAAGGCATTACGCGGCAATTTCCTTTACATAGGTACTTCTCTCAAAATAGTATATCACGGCTAGATTGTTAAATGGTGTGTCGATACGGAGATATAAAAGAGTGTGAGAATGTTAACAAAACAACAAGAAATGTATACCTATGAGAAATGAAGCTTTCGGTTGAGCGTGTGAACAGCTCGAGAAACTGCCGAGCCTGTGCTGCCTCGTCCGTACTTTCCAGCCATTCTCGGAGCACTCCAGCTTTTTTCAAATGATTTCTTACGCTCTTTAGCGTACGAGCTATAAATGTTCGATTACTAGCTTTCTTTCTGCATCATGAGAGTTAAAACATAAAACGCCTACATATACAACACGAGTATTTATTGCGTTTGATTGGTTTTTACCGTCAATTTTTATTAATTAAAGACTATCATAACTGTTATTAACTTAAAAGCTTCTTGGATTTGTTAATGTACATTTGTGTTCGGCTATAGATAAGTACACATTTCGGACATTAAATAACGGAGATCGCTTAGAGAGGCAGGTGTACATAGTACAGAGTGCTATTCAAAGATGCACGTTCGATTGCGCAACTCGATCTCAGCTCTTGGCGGCTTCGGATCTTTCCCATCGCCATCGCCATTAGAACAAGTGCTTCACCTTGCCTCACGATTTCTGTTAATTCCTTATCTAAATAGCTGTACCATGCCCTATGTAACACCCATTGTTCTGGCTACTTATATTGATATTTTTTTTTGATATTATCATTTTTCAATTAATTCTTGAAGCACTCAGATGCTCAATCAATTTGTTTATGAGCTTTAATTCGTCCCACCCATCATAGTCGTAAAAGTAGGTTATGGTTACTATATGATTGGAGTAAATGGAGGCTGTTAATGAGTGCGTGAAAGTTATCTATAGATATCGCAGATGGTGGTGTTAGGATCGCGGTCCTGGAGCTCCCGAGGTCGGATGCGGTTAATTGGCGAGAAGTCGTCGCGGCCGGTTTGTCCAGCGGTCATTACAACCCGACAAAATATTTCCTTCATCTGAGACATGTCAAAATATCTCCTATCACTTCGCAATAAGATCTGAATGCAATCTTGAAGATAAAGGCGCAGGCCTGCAGACGACCATTTCTAGCTGGCTTCGTTCCACTCAAACACGGGTCACATACCAGAATACCGTCATTATCTTACTAATAAATACCCATATTCTGGTTTATCCAGTAACAGGTTGGTGTTTTCTATGATTCTGCGCAGTATCGCGAAAAGAATACAGCTCAAGTTTCGAATTCGACTCGTTAGTTTATATATATAGCAGAGAAAGATAAACGGATAAAATGGAATCCGAAACAAAGCACAGTTAGGGTAATTATTTTAGACAAAAGGAAGGCGCGTTTCCACCGTGAACCTTTTTTATTCGTGACTGTTATGGAGTCTACCATGTAATCTATTACTTGTGTAACTTATAGTTATAAAAGGGAATGTCTCGTGCAACCTGATGCCAGGATCGGTTCGTACCAGGCGGGCTTCCCGGTTTAACCGGAAATTAAAGGCCCCCTCCTATCGTAACCGTGACGTTGTGGCTGAGCCGTCCCTAAAAGTTTTCGTTTTGTGTATTTTGTATCCTAGCAATATTGATCCGTTTGCATTTGTAAATGGTGACCACATGATCATAAATATGATACCTCTTTTGCATACTATCCCGATGTTTCTCTTCAGTGGTTTGGCGAATAATAATTTAAAGTTTTGGAGAGACTATCAGAATTTGTTGCACGTCTTTGAAGCCTTATCTCCTAGGAGCTAGACATCCATCAAATAAAAACAATGTAACCGTTTCCTCGAACCGCGGAAACAGGTTTTGTTTTGAGTTCATATGATAGCTCAGGGTTAAAGCAGTTCTCGTAAAGAATGAGTTTTGGCGTTTGAGCCAGTGATTCGGTCGAGGCCAATGCTCTGGTAAAAAAAAAAAGCGGTGGAACAGTTGCTGGTCGGCGCCCGCGCCCGGGTGTCACGGTTGAGCGCCCTTGCCACCTGCGTGCTGCTACAGAGCGCTATCATATCGCACACCTACGTCTATACATACTTATAACGCATTGTGGCTCACTCGTGAACGTTTTGGATCCTTTGTTCACAACATCTTCCGCAACTTCTTCAAAGGTAAATATTTCCAAATCCGTCAACAAAACCATCTTTAGTTGAAGGCTTAGCGACAAAACCATTATGCTTTAACTCATGCACTATGCATGATGCACATGACAGAATACTCTTGCAAAACCACATAAACTTATAACCTCTCAATATCTGCGAGTGATGTTCTACATTATGACAACAGCACAACAGGAATCAAATTATTTGACTCCATTCTTCGTAGCCTAGGTTCCGTATTGCAAACATAACTTCGGTAAAATATTTTGCGGCAGCAGGTTACTTTATAGGTAGCGTCTCTACTATTAACTTTCACTTCCATGATTTTGCCCTGCTGAATACTCGTAGATGGTTATTAGAATAAAATGCTCGTTACGTTGGAATCCTCGTTTTTGCTGACTTTTTAGGGTTCCGTAACCGAAGGGTACCAAACGGAACCCTATTACTAAGCTTACCCAATGAACACAAAATCGCTGTACAAAGGCTTTATAGCCAATGCATTTATTTACTAACGCTGCATTTATTTACTTTATTAAACTGTATTCTTTTTTTCATTTTATTACATAAAATTATTTGATACAACATAATGAAATGATCTGCGTTGGGGTAATGTCTCATTCTCAGTCCTTGAAAATGTTAGTTCTGTTCAAGTAAACAAACAAATTTCCTCGAGAATATTTTCAAGGGTAACATATAAATACCATAAACATGTCCGCCTCGTGTAGCTTACCATTTCAACCCTTATGCGGTTTTTAAGCGCAATATTTCACTTTTTTAATTCTCATGGTGATTTTTCATCACGATTTTTTTTTCAGTTCAAAGCTTCTAATGGGCTCAAATTTCGTTCTAAGCTATTCTAACTTTCCTACGATAGTTACCACTTCTTTTTATTAATCCATTGATCCATCCATCTTTTATTGTATATATGAATATACATATGTAAAACAATAAGTGATTTTTCTAAATTCTATGTATGTACAAGAGTGAAAGAAGACTGATCAAATGGCGGATGGTTACGTGCTTTAACGGTGCAGATTAAAGATTTTATAGGCGTAGTAGCATTATAGAGGGTATTTTTTATAACTGCACCCTTGACTAATTATCTTATTATTATTACTTCTATTATAGCGCTTCGAATACCATAGTAGTGCCTATCTGGACTCTTATATTATAGTCCTATTAACTAGTATATAGCTTTAAATAGGCTGTAAATACATCGTCTTTACAGATAAGAAGCGCGTGACAGTTCCTAGTATACCCCGTCAACGGCTTGCACTCTGACTCTCTATTACAGGCTGAAATTGTATTTGGGTTTTAGAAGGCAATAAGTGGTATTCTATTTCCGTTCTGCAAATTTAAGTTCTCCGTTTAGCTATAGGATATTGCGGAAGCAGTTATGGCGCCTGTGCGTCCGTCTGTGACAGGGGTTTACAGCTTCAGACGTTATAGGTAGCCAGTTGAAATTTTCACTCAATACGTATTACTATGGCCTCTATCACGGAAAATAATCAAAAAAACATCCCAATTGTGCTCCCCATCCAAAAACCTCTAAAAATATTGCATTTCTTTAAACGTTAATTATCTATTACCAAAAAAAAATATGTTTCTATTTAAGCGTTATTTGTTTCAAGGCCGTAATACATACAAGTTTGTTTCAAATTTGCTCAGATTGTTGTATATACTCTAAAGTCAAACAACAAATAATAAAAATTTGGCTTCTGTCCGTACTCAGAGTGTGCCGAATTGTCGATCGCTACCATTTTAGCGCCTTGTTTTTTGTCTGCTTAGTGATGCTTTGGCAACTGTGTTGTTGTTATTTACCATAATCATTATTAGGAGTATGGGACTCACCGTGTTGGGTTTTTATATTTTCCAGAATTAATAAGAAAAGAAATACCATAATGTTCAGTACAATTTTGTGTGGTAGTATGGAACCCTTTGTGCGGGAATGTATTTCAAACTTAGAGGATTCATTGACTGTAGATACTCTAAGATTTCAATCTTTTAAGGTCATTATTATTTGATATTCCCCAGTCCCTGCTCTGCAAACACAAATTTTGTCAAAAAACCAACAAGGTGCCCGTGAAGCCGTTTTAGTTTTTGTTGATCTATTTATTAGAGAAGATCAAAACGCTCTCATGTAATCTTGTACGATCTGAAGTGAAGAGCTTTTCAGGCTAATTAGGTTAATCGTGTTACTGCATCGTGTCAATGAATGTTAACAAGCGCAACCAGTTTGCACCAAGATCCTCAATACCAGATTTAATTCTTAGGCTTGAAATAATAGAGTAGGTTTTAAGTTGAAAGGATTAGGCTTGTAGTGTTACAGAGCACGGAGGTTGCGCGGGCGTGCGAGGTTATTGCACCAACTGTGACCGAGGAGGCTGCACTCTAGCCCCCCCTCACCCCTCTCACCCCTTGCGTCATCTCATCAGCCAGCCCCAGAGGCATCCTCACGACCCTTTGTCAATTGTTGAGCCTTGATAGCCCTTTGTTACCGTTTGCAAACCGCAAGGACTCAAAAGGACTTGGCATTTTGAAATCTTGAGCCATGAAGTTATGGCGGTACCACCTTTCAGGGCAGCTCGGAAATTACATTATAATTTGATTTAAAGAACACTTTGTTACAATTATTAACAAATCACATAGAAGTCAGAATTAGAATTGACGAGCATGACATGACGGTAGTTAACCTAACATTTGAAACAACCTTTGTTGAACAGTGTTATAAGGTGATAATGTCAAGGGAAATATCGAGCTTCTTTACGTCGCAGCGAGCGAGTTGCTCAATGCGCGCGGATCCCGTACTTAGGTATGGACTTGTATTTGTGGAATGCGCTTCTTGCGTTAGATGCCGTTATTCTTCGCCTCAACATACATTATCCCGCCACCATCGACCTGCCATCTCGTGGTGATAGGGCCACTGCGTAAAACCATTAGTATATGTTAGTATAGACCGACACTTGTAAGGTATCTTAATAACTTAATACCGACCTGTTTTACGCACCGTTCATTTATTCAATAGGGTCAACTATTCAGGTGACAGCTAAGCAAACAAGATCGTATGAACGGGCCAATCTATTTATAAAACACTTGCTGAAATACACACGTAATTAGTCTCACTTTCTTGGACGTTCTTAATTTCGCAAACAAGCGACACTTGATAAGAGTTACGTAATTTTGGAAAGTACGTTTTAAACTTTACGAGTATATGCCCACACTGAATCCTCTTACTATATCTATTATCTATTATATCTAGTATATCTGATATAGCTTTCAAATTCCAAGTCGCCCATTTAAACCTTCGATAGGCAACGTCATGAATAACTGCATGTTCATCTATATCCATGTAGTATTTTGTTTGATAGCGCAGCTAGCGGTCTAATATAATGCGTTACCATTCCAGGGTAGCCATGTACGCGGCGTCGACCACATCCACGACGACATCGGCGTCCCGGCACGTCGGTGGATCGGCGTCGGTGGGCGAACGACGCATCCGCGTAGTGAGGCTGCTGCGCCCGAGACGATCGGCTCCAGCCTTTGGCTTCTCTCTACGAGGTGGCAGAGAATACGCTACTGGCTTCTTCATATCCAAAGTGGAGTTCAATTCTGAGGCGCACCATCAGGGATTGAAGGTGAGTTTCAGTTTACAAACCATCATCATTTTTGCCATTGTCTCTCCCGTACAAAATTGCAACAACTGTCGTACACAAGCTCGTCAATTCGATTTATTTTTTAGAGGCTATTTTCCATCTGATTGGTAATCTATTAACTCTTTATCATATGGTCAGCGTTATTGATAGTTTTTAACTAACACTGGACAGTTGCTCTAACGCAACATTCGTCCAGCGATTGGATCTTGAACCGTTTTCATCTAACACATGCATCAGGGTTATATCAGCCTCAATACTTGTAAAATTTTCCCGATATCTTAACGGACCTATCGTGGAAGTACTTATCTATTGTATTTACAAGTTATTCTTGTCGTTTTTATCTTGACGTTGAGCAATACGTATTATGCAGTACATTATCTCATTGTGTGATTATTTCTTCTGGTGCTGTTTTTTTTTAAATCACTTGTTTGCGCCTGCGTCCAATTGTTGGTTTGACACTCGTTGTCACCATAACCTACGGCATCTATTCCCACGGGGTTGGGCGGTGTGTGGGAGACCCACTCGTGCGAACACCTGGGTTTGTTGTAATTAACTCACTGGCCTGTATGTTGGTCTCTACACAATTACCTACATCCGAGGTTGGATTGTCGCAAGAAGCCGCCATTCTTCAGCACAAATCCAATCTTCGCACAATTTGATGATTATGGCTGTGTTGTCAGAACGATCTAGGTTAAATACTTGTCCAAGCTCTTCATTAAGGCTTGCGTCGTCGTTAGTAAACCATAAGTCGTGCTCGTTCTATTGGATAATGGCTGGTAATAAACATTCCACGTGTATTATTTAATCCGGTCGATTTTCGTTATGGCAATTATTCCATCGTAAAACAACGTCGTCGGTCCTTATTCACAAACTTGCAGTAACGGTTAACTTAAACAATTTGTAATTAAACTTTCTATGTGAGATTTTGTGTATTTCGGAGTACAAGTTTGAATTGTTTAATTAAAACTTTACCGTAATGAAATCACGGTAGCTCGTAATAATGAAATATACAAACACATCTGCGAACGTTTCAAGTCATATTTTCGCACGATTACTTTCCAAACAATGAAGTTACAAAATATCCGAGTACATCCGCTAGCCTATCAACAATGAGGTGTTTTCAGAGATATTCTTGAAGATTCTGGGAAACAAGAAAAAAAATAAGACCAAGCCTTCATTGCTTAATACACCCAAATAAGTCTAAAGTACGTCATCCCTCGCTCGTGACTAGAATTACGTGTAAAAGGTTATGGACAAACGTTGTATCGAAGTGTGCCAGTTCCGGAGTGCTCGGCCCATTGTCCGTCCGACCGAACATTGTCGACAGGTGTCGGTGAAACATCGAACAATGTCGACAACGCTTGTTACCATTGTTCACTTTGTATAAACCACGCTGCATAACAACCACCTCATGAGAAATCACATAATCACCACAAATACCATTAATTAATGAACAGCCATTTGCCTGTCGTTTTCGAAAGCAATTGCTCTCGGAGGCTCCCTTAATGAAGCATAACTGCAGGAAGGCCTAGTTATGTTCTACGTGACGCTATGTAATTATATGACAATTAGAAGTAGCCGGTGTTCCCATGCGAGGCTTCGATGGTATTACAAGGTATCCGGTGCGTGAGTCAGTCAATTACCTCTGATGGCCGATCGACGACTTTCTACCTCCGCTCTCAGCTCGCGTGCAGAGCCGCTGTTTGACTTATTACTTATATTACATCTTGTGTAACATTTGCTAAAATAGAAAAGCGCTAATGCGGTCCTTCAGCCGGGTCGATAACCGCTCTCTGTTCAAGTGTACGCCTCAGTGCGCAAAGTTCTGCATGTAATGGAAGCACAGTTTATGCAAAATTTTGCTTCTAACGATTCTTCAGAATAATTCCATAAACAGAACCTACTGACGGTTTTATGACAGACGCATTTGCATTCGAGTACCCACGTAATGAAAAGCAGTTATCGCAAACTCTGAGTCACCGCTGATAAAACGTACACATACCGCACTTTTCAGCGACTGTATATTCAGCTGTTAATTTGAGCGTTACTTGCATGCATATTGGATTGAGTCATTCGATAAAACTGAAAACGAAATGGTAGAGTCACGGAATTCGGGAAGAAGCCGCAAATGATGAATGGACATAGTTATGTTGAAAGCTTTCGGTCAGGTCACGTACATGTTTTAAATTTTTGCGGTCGTATCTGTTATAAATTCCATATGAAAGTAAATTCTTTGAGGACGGTCGACTCGGTTGGGGCGTCACCGGGTCTGGCAATCTCCTACGTCATCTGCAAAAAGACGAGTTGGAACGAAAGTCTGATCGAAAGTTGCCCGATATGTGGGGCACGGGGCGACCTGTCCAGCGCAGTGTTATGCCGCGTGCCGTGCGCCCGCGCCGAGACGAACGCGAAGAAAGTGCTGGCGACTCCGTCACCGCTGTTGCGCCCAAGCCAGCAGCCCCGGCGATTCCACGCATGCGTGACGTCACAATCACAATTCATTTAACAGCTCGTGCTGAACAGATTACGCATTTTCGTTGACTTTCCTTTCCATTAAACGTTACAAAATAGATTCTTTGAACGTTAATGCTGATTTTACATTAAGAGAACTATCTGATTACATTGGAAACATATTTTACATAGATTATGTTAGGCCACTGTTTCTAATTTAAATACGACCCTGTAGATTTTATCTTCAACCGGGCTACAGTTGGGTACAGCGTAGCCTTCAAATAACTCTCAGTAGGAATTTCGCAAACACAGTTATCAGAGTGAAACCATTGGAGAGAAATGACTCTAGGTACTCGTAAACCCTTTGAGCGTACTTTAAATTGTCGCTGACTGACCACTGAGAAAGTGGGCCACGGTCTGCCGCACCAAGCTAGAAACCTTAACCATTCAGTATGGAAAAGGTACTTTTTCTTTAAATATGCAAGTGGGCCTTTGCATCTATTTACCTTACATTTATCACAATCGCCAGTTCGGTTCGTCATGGTCACGGCAACACCCAATGCATTTTAATTGTTCAACACGTCAATGGTTCGAACACTAATCGTGTTTTGTCTGACATTCCATGATCTTCAATAGGTATAACCAATTATATTGTATTATTAGGATGCAAACTGATTGGGTTTAACTCAATTTAAATTAAAGCAAATTCATCGGCTTCTCATGTCAAAAGAATGAACAAAGTATTTACATTGTGTTAAGCAACTACACTACATAATAGTAATCTTGCAGACATCATACTCTTTGCTTTTACATATTTAAATACTATAATGTTTATTATAAAGGATATCATTTGTTTGGATATCCTTGTCAACAATTACCACTACAAAAAATGCTAGGTCAGGGGCACAAACATTATCTTACGCAGTCATGTAAAAAGCACCACGTACATAACTAGGCTATTTGATTTTGCGACTTCTAGCCGTTATGAAACCGTCTGACAGATTGTTGAAAAATGTTCTCACTGGAGCCAGTCGACAATGGTACGAAATCTTTGAACCATTTCTTCTGTTTGAGCGACGAATTGCTACAGAAGTGAGAGGGAGTGCTAAGAAGTGCCTCTGTGTCGCAACCGTTACTGAACTAATAACTTTATAGTCCATTGTTGTTTCGACATCTGAGAAAATATTATTCTTGTTGTCGGACTTAAACAGTGGGCGCTAGATGCTTAATTTACAATAATTTACATTGTGTTCAATTTCCTGTTGAAGCTTTTACACCTTTCAGTTATTATTTTAAGGCAACATTTGTCTTAAAACAATAACTGAAAGGCGTAAAATCAAGAAAAAGTATAAAGTTTTATAGGGTCATTTGTGCGTTCGATACGCGCCGATTTATTTACCCATTTGAATTCCAATCGTCTTTAAACTGATCTACAAACTATATACGTTTATGGAATAAATCGGTCAACGATTTAAACTAATGACTAGATTTAAATCAAATGTTTGTTGTTGTCCCGCTTTCTTTAAGATTTATCAAAACAATATTGTAAGATTTCACTATTGACATTACCAGTACGTACTCGTGTGTATAATTATAACAATAGTCGCTATTCATTCCCGGTCCCTCAGTATTTCCACAATATCATCCCATTCAATCATTACAATAACTATGATATCTATGATTACATGCTCTACTCTAGATAGCCACATTACCACTTGCCACTAATAGATGCATTATGGGTACATCTTCGTAGATTATAACAATTAACGGTATGTAACAGATTTGTAAGACATTATTTTTACGAGCATAATAATTTAAGCTATGAATTCGGAATAATTGAAAACAGAACCGAAAGCTATTTGAATTTTCCTCAAATTTTATAGAAAATTAAAAAAAATCTTTAAAATTCTTATTAATTATACAACATCCATGGATTGATCTGATTGTCATACATCGCCTTTTATTATTTTGCTCTCTCGCACGTTGTAAAACGCGATATGCGAGACAGGGCAAGTAGGATAGGCCCTGTATCTATATGGCGCGTGCTTTGTATAGTATAAGTTATGTTATTCAAATAAATATATTTTTTATTATTACCTTTGTATGGCATTTAATTATTTGTAGATATGGATATAAATAATAAAAACAATTAATATACGATATATTTCGACTCCTACTGTGGAGTCGTCATCAGTCGAATGAGGTATAAATATGACATATAAAGAATATAAATTTTTTAAAAAAGTGACATCTGTTGAAAAGAAGGAGGAACAAAGAAACTTTTTGGGAGTGATGATAGTAGTGATGATGAATGATGATGATGATAATGATGATGGTGATGATGATGATGATGATGATGATGATGATGATGATGATGATGATGATGATGATGATGATGATGGTGATGGTTATGATGATGATGGTACTATTGGGGTATTAAAGTGAATTTTTTGTCAGATGAGTCATGTCATGTTTGTCTGTCAGTGCTGTCTGTTAAGTCCTGGTCCATAGTGAGCACCAAGTGACCATATGTACGATGTTTCCCAGGTCCTTAATTCGATGTCTGTCAATGGAGGGCTGAATGCTTTGATGATGCGTAAGGTGAAACAGTCGTTGAACGTCAAATTGTGGAGGCGGGTGTGTGTAGGGATGGGAAGAATGTTGTTTGGTGTGCGGTCTGAGGTGTGTCGATGTTGATTTATTCGGATGTGTACTGGGTTCTTGGTTTCACCTACATAGAATGCCGGGCAATGACGGCATTCCAGTAGGTAAATGCAGTTGCTGGTTTTGCATGACGTGTTGGGATGTGTTTTGTATATGTTTGTTGTGTGGTGAGTGTTGATGTCTGTAGTTGTGTTGATGATGGAGCAGGTTTTACATCTACGCCGTTGGCAGGGAGATGTGCCAGGTGAAGTGTTGCTGAAATCGGTGTGTGGTTTGGTTTTTGTTTTGCTAAGTGTGTGTTTCAGGTTTCGGGTTTGTCTGTAACAGATTTGTGGATTATTGGGGAGTAGGTCCTTAGTTTCATTATTTTGCCGGAGAATGGGTAGAGATTCTTTGATGAGTTGTTTTAGTTTGTGGCTGCCGTGAAAGTATGTGGTGACTAGACGTGTTTGGTGTGATTTGTTTGTGTTTCTGATATGTCTGTGAAAGTTTGGTCTGTGGTGTAAGTGTTTTTGGAGGAAGTTATTTGGGTAGTGTCTTTTGGAGAGTGCGTCGTGAATTTTGTTGTGGTAGTTGTCAAGTGCGTATTGATTGTTGCAGATGCGGCGGCCACGGAGCGAAAGTGAGTAAGGTATGGATTTTTTGATATGCGCCGGATGACAGCTATGAAAATGTAGATATTGAAATTTGTTGGTGGGTTTGAAGTGTACGGAGGTGTGGATGTGGTTGTTGTGGTCAATGAATAAGTCAACGTCAAGAAATGTGATTTTGTCAGTGGAGATATCGTGAGTGAACTTTAATGGGCTGTGGTTGTTGAGTCGGTCAAGAAATTTTGTTAGTGAGTCTGTGTTGTGCGGCCAGATCATGAAAATATCGTCGATGAACCTCTTCCACACAAGTGGTTTCAGAGGCTCCGAGGCTAAAAACTTTTCTTCGATGGACGCCATGAAAATGTTGGCGTAGCTCGGTGCCATTCGGGTTCCCATTGCTGTGCCTTTTATTTGATGATAAAATTTATTTTCGAAGCTAAAAAAGTTGTTGTTAAGAATGATTTCTGAAAGTTTTATTATAAAATTTGTTGATGGTTGATGGGGCAACGGGCGGTTGTTTAGATGGGTGCGAAGAGAGAAGAGACCAGCGTCGTGTGGGATATTGGTGTAGAGGGAGACGACGTCTATGGTTACAAACAGTAGATTTTTATTGGCGGGTAGTTGTAAACACTGGATGATTTCGAGGAAATGATTGGTGTCTTTGATATATGATGGTATGCTTTTAACAAGTGGCTGAAGATGAAAATCGACTGTCTTTGATATATGATGGTATGCTTTTAACAAGTATGCTTTTTTTAACTTTTAACATAAGTTATGTTACTGATATGTTAAAAAAAAACATGAACTTGCTAAGTTTCTTGCCCTTCATCTTATCAAGAATAATCGAATGGGCTAACGTATTAGTATGTTGTATATAGGGTGGGATTTGGTCGGCTGCCTGGACTGCCTGGACTGCTTGTGCTGGGAGCTCGGTTGGTGATCATTGAACCTTGTTCCTGGTCGCTAGCCGGGTCTCCGGCATGGGTTGGGCGGTTGATTAAATTTGTATAATTGTATATTTTAATCGTATATATAGGCAAATATTGTTACATAAATTAAATAAACCTTTAATTTAGCTCATGTATATTTATTATTTTATTACATATGCATATTTTTATAAGATTAAATTTGGTTCGTTAAAAGTATGTTATGTATGCATACTTTACAAAATGAACTATTTGAAAGTTGACACGTTGATAATACCTTTGTACTTAATGCTTATACCTATATTATAATATAACATAATTTCTCTTCTGATATTGGATTATTTCATTTTAGATAGACTTACGTTACGGAAATCCTCAGATTTCATACTTTATGTTAAATAAACTTATGACTCTTCGGATTTGTATTTTATAGTGAATACCATAAAAAAGTAAAACTTTACAGTACTTCTTGTCAAGGAATAATGACAAAAATCCGCGAATCTTCTTTCGTGGTGTTTATTGTTGAAAGACAGATGAATATACCAGATACCTGTCCCCTTTTCTTATAATGTATGGTGTGTATGTAACTAACAGCAGTGGCGTGCACAGAACTTTTTGCTGGAAAAGCAAACAATTGGTCAAGAACAACAATAAAAAAAATATGAAAAACTTTCAATATCACTTTGAAAAAAAAAATTTGTATGACGCCAGGGTAGACAATGTCTACCCTAGAGTGAAAATTTCCAATACAAACTTTTTTTTTCAAAGTGATACTAAAATTTTTTTATATTTTTTTTTATTGTTGTTCTTGACCAACTGTTTGCTTTTCCAGCAAACAATTCTGTGCACGCCACTGACTAACAGTAATGTACATGGTTGTAGATCGGCGATCAATTGGTGACCGTGAACGGGTACAGAGTAGACGATGCAGTGCACGTCGAGCTAGCTCACTACATCACCTCGCAGTCCAGGCTCAAGATGAAAGTCAGAAGTAAGTATTACTGTACTATTGCTTTTTTTAAAGTTTACCTTATTTTGAGGTGTGTTTGTAATGGTTTTTAATGTAAAAGTTAAGCAAACTCAAATAACTTTATACAAGGTGACTTTTTGATCATCGTCCAAATTCATACTGGTGGCTTGGTAAGTGATCAGTATCTTGGATCAATAACAATTTTAGTGAAATTCGTAAAATGAAATTTCGACTCCCCATAGTGATTCACTCGGGACTGGAACTGAATTTATATGGGAAGCCGAAATTTCATTTTACGAATTTCACAAGAAATGTAGTACTGATCCAAGATACTAATCACTTATCAAGCCTCCAGTATGAATTTGGACGATGATCAAAAAGTCACCTTGTATACATAAAGCCCTTTTAAAGGTTTTACAATTCCCATCTTCCACAGAAGAATGTGTCAATTATTTCGATGATATACAATAAAGAATAAGAATAAAGAACAAAACAGGAAAACAAAAATGTTAGTAAAAGTTCCATTGGTTTAAAATATGATATTGAAAGGGATGATGATATTGAAAGGGAACGCAGGGCGTTGGCAGTTAGAGGTAACATGCTGGCCCGCAGATTTTCCTGTTGTACAGAGGAAGTCAAGGTAACGCTTTTTAAGGCATACTGCCAGAGCTTGTACACGGGGAATCTGTGGGTCAAGTATACCAAGAGATCGCTGGATACCCCACGCGTCCAATATAATGATGTATTTAGGGTGTTGATGGGATTGTAGTGCGTCAGGGACTTGGACGAAATCAAACTGATGGCTTTGCAGCTATAATTCCCATAGTTTAATTTTTAAAAGTTTTTTTTTTCTTATAACATACGCCATAAATTAAGCATTATTTTTTTTTATGATTTTTTAAAGAATTTTATAGACCTTGTCACTTGAGAATTTTAGACATTGTACTGATTGTGATGTGTGATTGCTTATAAAATAAAAGTGGTCTGTCTCTGTCTGTCTACTCATCTGTCATCTAGCTGTCAAATTAGTCTGAAGCAAAGAATTATACATTTTTCTTGATAGCAAAGGACACATTTCTAAACAGCCATTACTCAAAGTGACGTCACACGAGGGCAAATGGAAGTTGCAGTATTTCGTAAAAAATATTCATCATCACGAGGTTTTTTAGACCAAAACTTCGAAAATACGGCTTATTAAACCTAAATCTCGAAATGGTTTTCGAACTAACACACCTTAAAATAAATTAATATATGCCAACTCGCAAAAAAACGATATCTCTGATCCGCAGGTCACCCCTGTGGAGTTGTTTTGTGTGGAGAGTGATCAGGGAAAACTCCTCAAATCCTTGATCACTCTTGGTATAGGGCAATATAACATATAGTGTCTCTGTGTAGTTTTTATTATAGCTTCGGGTTTTGTGTTTTATTTTATTTTATTTCGTGTTACTAACCTAATATGATTATGCTATGGGTTCGGAGTTATTTGAAATAAAAGATTTTTATTTTATTTTATTTATTATTTAAAAGATTTTTTCATACAAAAGACATCAACGCGTTGCGCTACAAAATGTAATTTACGTACGTACACTTATTTTATAATGGATATAAAAATACGAAATAGCAGTATCACCGCTATTTAAATAACATTACGTAATTAAGGCGATATGCGAAAAAAATACGGGTGTTTCTTTTCTGTGTATTTCATGAAATGAACGGAAAATTGTAATAAATTTCGCGTATATGCATTTTGACTATATAATCTAGGGTTTTGAAATTGGAAAACATGTTTGGATAAATTTTCCTCGATAGAACTAATTGTTGAAATGAGGTCTTCAAACACACTTTTTCTCCTCGTTTGTCGAATAGGAACCATATAGAGAACTCAAACATATTTTATTGGGTGTGTTTCTTCAATATCTAGAGATTGGATATTTGAAATTGTGTTTTTTTAATAAAAATATAAAACCAAGTTTTTTCCCTTTTGCCCTGAATCCGCCCCTCTCGCACTGCGCGATTTTTCGCTTGGAGTGACAGTGACAAAAATAAAATTCGCAAAAAGGATTTCTAAAGAAAAGTTCGTTTCACATAGTAATGCAGACGAGCCTTTGCAATTGTACTTCTTAGGGTAAAGGGTGTGTCGTTGGCACGAACATTACAAAATTTATAAATATACCCGCAGGTATTGCCCATACATGGTTGTAAACAAATAAGAGTCAAAGGGCAACACGAGTCCTTGATTCTTATGAAAGCCTTGTTTATACAACAGACAAACGGGTTGCGCTGCGAGATGTTACGACCACCTGCTTATCGCAGCCTCAATCTTATAAATCAAACGTCAAAATATTAATGCTATTTGAATTACAAAACTGTTTCATAACGAACAGGACTTGACCATCTTTTAGCAAACAATACCATTACACACTGATATGGTAATTAATCAAATCTTCGTGGTTACGCCACTGTGAAGGCGTTTAGATTGACGCTGATTTTGTTTATGTGAAAGCGCGTGGGCAGACAACAGTAGACCCAGTTGAGTTGTGGTGGCACGAATTAACGCCTTTGAGTAGTTGGTTAAATGGTCTAAGATTAAAGCATTTATTTTTGGGGTTTGGTGTTGAGATATTACTCAAACTTCATGATTTTTCGTTCGACTTAAACATAGATCTAGATAATGTTAAAGGACTCAGCCTAAAATATTATACTAACATTCCATAGACACCCCTAATGTGGTGACAGCGTTTTTATGGAGGTAAAATACTTTAATTTCAAGATACAATACGAGAAAGCTCAATTTTGCATCTTCATTCGAACAGGAAGACATGATCATATTTAAAGCAACCAAACATCAACTTCTCTCAAAAATAGCATGAATTTATTTGAATTTTTTGTATAGCAACGATTTTTTAAATCTAGTTGCGTGCTAGTGTATCTAAATCAGAGTCTTCTTACTAGCAGCGGCAGCGTTGCGTAAATTGCGACATAAACGAAATGGAAAGGCTCCAAATGTCGACCACTATTGTATCCATTTGATAGCATTTTAAATAGCCATCTCACAGCACCGTTTAGATGTGAAATCGAATACGTCGTCAATCGCCCATTGTGCCAAAGCTTTTGTTAAACTTCTAATTTAAATAAGCAACGCGCTAACTCATGTCATATGTTGATTGACTTGTTTTGCTTGTTACAGATGTCGGCATGATACCCGTGAAAGAGTAAGTAGCAGCTATTTTGTTTCATAGTTTAGTTATAGCTACAGCTCTTCATGAAGGCATTAATTTTTTATGTTCTTTGCCAAGAAAGGTTATTGAACTCATAATCCGTTTGGATATCCTTTTGCCCTACTTTGTTTAATGCGTCCATGTTATTTCCTATAATAAAATACATAACGGAGCCTGGCAGATCTTCTCATCCGTTCTCAAATTAAATTTGATGCCTCCAAATCGCAGGAGACGTCCTCCGAGTGAAATTTGGTTTTGTCCGCGACCTATTGCAATAACGTCAATTTGTCGCTGTAACCAGGGTCTCTATTGTCTAACTTCAACATCTATCGCTGTTGCCTTCAAAGGTGATGTGATTAGCTAGAAATGACGTGACACATCATTTCTAGCCAATCACACGTGTTAGATTTTAGCGTTAGATTTTGAAGTTAGACAATCAACGAAGGCCCCAGTTCTCATTCACACAGAGTGATCGCCAAGTATTCCCGACTTTTGAACATTACTCCTTGCCATTAAACTTTGATAGGGAACCTCACTTGTGGCCTTCATTACAATATCGTACTTCATTTTTGTTGTATTCTTACAGCAAACACCATGAAGGCATATCCTGGCAGTTCGTGTCGGATCGGGCGCCTTCGTTGAGCTCCGGGGCGTCATCTTCACCAACATTGTGTCATGATACCGATCGAGTGGTGGATTTGCGGCTGTCCATCTTAGTGCCGCCAAGGGCGAAGCTTGGATGCGGGTTTGTAAATTTTCTTCTCCCCTACAGTACGCGGCACGAAAAAACTTCTTTAGGATGTAGCTAATTTGGTCATTATATGTCTTTCTAGAGTCTAGTTCGAGCTTTATTTTAACTTGGTTATTATGTTTCTTTTATCACTGTTTATTCATCAATTTTAAAGGCCCAAACCAGAGAATAGTATTACCAAACCGTCAAAGCTGTTCTTTTTCTATTTTACTCAATTCTTAATATATAAATCTTTTTTTTTTTCAGTATCTGCAAAGGTCCCGAATGGAAGCCAGGCATCTTCGTCCAATTCGTGCGCGAAGGCGGTATAGCTCGCGAGGCAGGCCTTAGACCCGGCGATCAGATCATGTCGTGCAACGGACAGGACTTTACCAATATCTCCTTCAATGATGTAAGTCTGGTCATTTGTATTATATTTAAAACCAATAGAAGTTAAATAACATTAAAGGTCTTAATATACATACATACATTTACTCACGCCTGTTTCCCAAAGGGGTAGGCAGAGACTACAGATTTCCATTTGCTACGATTCGGACACACCTCTTTCACATCCATCAATCTAAATTTAAATTTAAATCAGGTCCTAATATAAAAAAAAAAACAAGTCTGGTTAGATTTTGCTGAGAAGATAACAGCACATATATGAACTTAAATAAGGTGACTTTAAATTAATACTGGTGACTCAGTAAGTTACAATAACAAGGTATATATATTTCTAGAAGCTTTGCTCTGACCATTTACTGTGTATTTATTATTATTAATTGCACATTTCATGGAACTAATTACCACATTTATATACCCTTTTTCCAATGAATTTATTTAGTATTAGATAATATCATTATAGCGGTAAACAAAACATACGTTGGATATAATATTACTTTATTTACATTATTATTATGTAAAAGGCGATAATATTCACATTATTTTTTTGTATATCATTTAAACGTAGGTAACGGAAACTTAATTTAAGATTGTTTCATATATTTTATGAGAGGAAAGCGGATATGATTATAAAACAGACTTATGTAATGAGTTATTAATGTTTTGACAATAAATCAACTGTTGATTGAATGATTATGCATAAAATTAATTTGTTTCAACTTGAATTAATTGAGCTAGCTGATTATACAATATAGTTGTTCCATATAACTTAACGCGATACGCGACATGTTTTGAATTTTTCCGAGTTTGTTTTCAAGTAAGCGATTTCGCGGAAAGAATTCGAAAGATGTCGCATATCGTGAGATAATTCATGTAAGTTTCCCATTTTTATAGTGCATTAGCTTCTGCCCACGGCTCCGCCCGCGTGGCCTACATTATAACCGCTCTCACTCCCTCTCAATTGAACATACAAACTGACAATATCCCAAACAAAGCTAGCGAGGCCGAAAAACTCGCATGTTCGGACTACGAACGCGTCCAGCTCGGCTCTCGGCCTCGCGGAGACCTTCTCCGACCTCCCATGTTCGTTTTTCGGTCTCGCTAGATACTCCCGGCTTCCGCGATGCTGATGCTGTGAAGAACTTTATAAAGTAAAGTCGCACAATTACTCACTGAACGAGTAGATTCAGATGTTAGTATTGTAGTAGTTAATAGCCTTGCCCGCGGCACCACCCGCGTTTCAACTCTGCCCCGTTTTAGGCTTGGGCATTATTTTATTAACACCCCTTATAGACTATATGTTGAACAGGGTTACTAAGATGATAATAAAAAAAACTCATCCAAGTCCGTTTAGTGGTTTCGGACACGTGCGTGAACAAACATACAGACGGAGAGACAGAAAAGAATTCTAAAAATCGCTGATTTGTGTTCTATTAATCTTCTTTAGTCACACCCTTTCTATTTTTATTACTTTTCTTCAATGAACAGACACACGGGTTGTACTCTTTTATTATATGTATTGATTACTGCTGAGACCAAGTAAGGGAGCTCTCGTCCTTGGACGAGTAAGTTAAAAGTTAGAAGATAATTTATAGAAGGTATATAGAATAAGGCGTTATATAAAATTAAATGAACTGAATATTGGAGCGAAATTTCGTAAAGGGTTATGAGAAAGCCCTATTTAACATTACCTAAAAATGTTAAATACAAAAAAAGATTCGTTTCGAGTCGAGAACTTGTAGGCAGAACAAGGAATATAATACTCTCCAGCTAATTCGATTCACGATGCAAACTATAAATATTTTTTTCACAACCCACCATGTTTCGTTTTTCAAACTTAGAC
Organism: Ypsolopha sequella; assembly: GCA_934047225.1. Taxonomy (NCBI): domain Eukaryota; kingdom Metazoa; phylum Arthropoda; class Insecta; order Lepidoptera; family Ypsolophidae; genus Ypsolopha; species Ypsolopha sequella. Next base: position 14,166,306 of record OW203985.1, read on the forward strand.
GTTGGTGTCGTAAAACCGGTAACTGACAATAGGCTAAGTTCAGTTTGATCGTCGGACGACGCCCGCATTATACTGACAAGAAAATATCATAACTATAGTGTTTATTGGTTTTAAATATCAAATCACCAAAATTAATTTATTTTCGTTGTTATTATTGCAATTATAAAATAAAGCAAAAATCTCTACATTCTGAACACGAAATCAATTCATTTTATTTTTCTTTTTAAACTGGCTGCATTGATGTAAAATTGTTCTGAGACTGGCTGCTTAAAACCTTATGATCGCCAAACCTCTTTGTCTCCTAAAAAACATAGATACGGATAGTTTAAAAAAATAAAGATATGGTAGGTATGTAATGGAGCCTCAGAATAAGGAATACAAATAGAAGCCTGGCTAAAATAATACGCGGAGAAAGACACCTATCCTTGATTTTCTTACGACATTCTAGTGCGTTAGAGAGAGATGGATATGTATTAGTTTTTTCTTAATTAGGTAGGTTGTCACTAGTTCGTTGCTTTGCTAGTGATGTAACGATGTCGATTTTTGACTACGATAAATAAACCAAATCGAAATGAACCAAGACCAATCTGCTTACCACACATTATATCGTATCAAAGTGTGAAAAAAAAGAGAATGCGGGAGGCGCCGACCTTTTTGGTGACATCCTCTTGCTTTAGAAGGAGGCCAAGAGAATTAATAGCAAAGTGGTCTCTGTCTACCCCAGTGGGACACATGTTATATTGTGTAAATAAGGAATTAATAAAAGGATATCTTTCGTTTAGCATAATTTTTTATTAAGTACAAATTACTATATCGTAGGCAGGTACATAAGTTAAGTCCAAAATTGTGCTTGTTTCTGGTACAAAAAATGCTGTAGCTTGTATCAGAGATACAACCGTAAACTATTTAAGTGAATACTTTTTAAGTCGCACTAAGTACGCAAATGTCTTGATCTGCGGAATTTTTTCGTGAAGTCGATCATGGAAGTAACGTACAAGTTCTGAACAGGCCTTTCAGAACGATTTGCGAACATAGAAGTATGCACTTTTCTACACCACAGACATCCATAGGTACTGGTTCTGTTGCCTAAAATTGAAAAATTATCCAGTTAATATACTATAGTATAGTACAAGCACGTACCTACAAACAAGATTGATAATGCAATTATACATAATTATTTAAAGGTTACCAATGTGTCTGTATCTGGTAAATACAACGTCGGTAAGGCATCTGCTTTTAAACGTCTCCATTTTTAATTTTCGTTTGGTCCAAAAGAATCCGGCGTAAAGTGTTTCGAACAAATATGACTGCTTTTTTTAATTGCCCAATTTGGTCTAATTATTCGTCTAAGCCATTCACTTTTTAATTCTTCCCTTTTTGGAAATTTGTAACAAAAAATATAGCGATATTTATTTGGCATTATTTTTCTTTTAACTCGCACTGCAATTAATCTGCGGTATTATCCTTTATGCACGGCTGCCGCAGGAACCAATGTTCGATAGTTTGCCACACGGACTTTAGTACATCACTATGCAAAAAAACATAACCTCTAATAGTCGGCAGAAAATCTATATAAAACAGGCAAATATCGGTATAGAATTGAACACGAGTATGATGTACAAGAACTACTATTATTGTTACTGAGTTTTAGGTATGATCCTGCAACTTATTAACATAAAAACTATCAGAACTCACTGGTGAAATGATATTGCTTCATTGTTGTTTTCTTTTCTTCCTGTATGCGATTTACAGCCTTCAATCGCACAAGACATTTTATTACAATGTTAAAAAAACAATCAACACAAACAATAATAAATCACACTTTCACGAATTTTGAGAGGAAGAGCACCAAAATATTTAATTTCTCTCGGTGAAGCTGTAAACTTTTGCAAAATGCATTAGACATTTCGATGCCACCAAATTAAGATGTGATGCACGCAACGAACGATATTACAACAAAACGATACAATGATGAGACGTATTTAATTTGATGGTATTATAATTTTTAAAATACATCCAAATTACATCCAACTGACATTTGCTTGGTTCAATCTAGTGACACACCAGGAAAAAATATAAAGTAAGTGCGGTCCGGTGTTTCATTCACTCGTACACAGGAGTAATTTACGTTAGATGAGTACAATGGCTAATGCCCAGTTCTTATTTTAGCCAGGCTTCTATTTGTATTCCTTATTCTGAGAATGGAGCATTCGAATTTCCTGGACACTTATTGACACACTTACTGGAGACCTGAAGTAGCTCTTCAGGGCGTTATTATTCTAAGCTCTTCAGGATGAAGTACTTACTTACTGGCTTGTCTCATTACGTTTTTTCGTTTCCGTTTCCAAAAGGTGAAATAAATACCGATCAAGTGCAAATAGGTTTCGCACCCTGAGGGTTCGGTAGCTTTTTAATAAGTTAGTAGACCTGAATGAAATTTAAACAAAAGTTACAAATTTAATAATGAAACTGCAAAATTATTTTGGTCACTATAACTCCTTTCGTAACAAAATTTAAGTTTCAGTATTTGTTGTTTAAATACAATGTTTGGTACGTATATTATACAGAAAGCACCAGATATTACTGAAACTGAAAAACTGTAATTTTGGCTTCTACTGCAAATAATACAAAAAGATCATATAAAATTTACTATATTTTGGAACTTAAATTACTTATTAGTGTTCATTAGTCCTTTTCTTTAATTCGGTTAACAAAAAAATTGTCAATAGATGTTTTCAAATTTTATGATAGCTGACTTGTGTATTCATATTTTTTTCAACTTAACCCCCTTGGGGCAGTACTTCCTCTAAAATATCCAAAAGTCACCATACATCTTTTGATAGTATACCCCTAGCTAGAGCAATAAACTCGAACGCCGTGGAACCGAAAATTCGAAAAAATATCCGCCCTAGCCCTATCGCCGTACTTCGGGCACAAAATGAACCAATAGCCTTCTGAAGCATGCAGACAGAATACAAATTATTGTGCACCGCGGGTATTGAACCCACGACCTCTAGGTTAGCAGGCGAGCGCTCTACCACTCGGGTCTATAACTCGACATTTATTTCCAAGAGTACGGTACCCACGGCGCGTAGTTTCACTCGCACTTGACCAGATTTACGTCATGTTACACTGAGAAAAATTCTGGTTCCGTTAACCTGAATATAGCTCATTTAAACAGAAAACATTGTACTATATGTGACGTCTATATTTATTGTTCAGTTTACTTGAACAATCTAATGTAGACAATAATTCAAGTAAATATAACATAATTCTGTTTTTGTTTACAAGGTTTTTTTTACAAAACGATCTGGTAGTATTGTAAAAATATTTTTTCTCCGTGTACAAATTAAAAATGCTTAAATCGAGCTGTTTCTATCGCGGGCTGTTTGATCACTTGGCACCTTATGGTAAAATATGTTCTTTTGAAAAATTCTTCTTTTCCAGGCAATATCAGCAATGAAACTGTCGGGTAGACTCGAGCTAGTAATCCGGGAGGGTGCGGGCGTCGAACTTGTGTCCCCTGAAAGTTCCGGGTACAACAGTTCCGCGTCGTCAGCTGCGGGGGAGAGGAGTCCCGCCCCGCCCGCGCCCCTCGCTCCCGCCGCCGCGCTCCGACGTCGGCTGGCTAGTGTTGCGGAGGAAGCAGCCGATCGGGCTGACAGGTGAATAGAAATCTTCTATCTAATAGGTCTTATACATATGAAATTGCCGAAATTTCTTACAGATTCATGAGTTCATAATTCTTGTAATTCAATAGCTATATCAATTTTTTGTTTGAAAGTTGATTTCAAGATTTTACATCTAAGTATTAAATTTCGTTTTCATTTTCAGTTTGATTATAAAAATTAAATCTTCAATAACAGTTCATCGTAAATGCCATCCATTTCCATGATAAGATTCGTAATAATTTTTTGCAGCTGACACTTTTCAAAAATTTAATTAATGTTGCTGTTAGCTTAATGTTGTCTCATTCATACACACAAAAAACTACATAATTTCAATTTCACATTCCTAAAAAAAATGCAAAAATGTTAGTACTAAAAATTAAGTTTTCTGTAAATTCTCTATAGAAAACGGCAATTTCATATGTAAAGACCTAATATATATATACAAGTAGTTCACCCTTAGCTGTGAACCTCTTACAACCCCATATCTCGGCAACCCCTAAACCGATTTAGCTCATGCTCGAACTTAAAAATTGTTTTTGTCTCATTTACTCGCCTATGAAATTTCATGATGTTCCGATCAACGATCGAACGATACTCGAGTTATCATCGGACAAACATACATACATGCATACATACAAACGCCAGACTGTTCAAGTAGACTCGGAGAACTTCGCTCGCTCATTGAATAAAAGTATACCCTGATTGACTAGCTGACTAACTGATCTAAGCCCCGACCTAGGCTACAGCTGGACTTAAATTTTAACTGTAGGTTCCTTGTAGACACCCACTAGAAAAGGATTTTAGGAAATTCCCTTGGGATCGGGAGAAACGGGATTCACGAAAGCAACGCCGCGAGGCATCCACTAGTAACTACACAACTTTTCTTTATACTAACGTAATGTAAAATGTAATATTAAATCAAAATGCTTTGTTCAATACTATATAAATAATATAAATGTAAAAATTCAATATAAATACTTAACAATGATGTACAATTATAATATGAAATACAAATGTAATTGCTGCATCCTGACAGGGTAACATGATCAAAATGTATACACCATTGTTCTACATCTGTGTAATTTACATGTTGTGCAAATAAATAAATATTAAATATAAATATGAAATAATTCAGTAAGTATTTATTAAACCGCCTCTGTGGTCAGTGACTCGAAAGTCTCGACCACTAATCCAGAGGACGCGGATTCATATCCTGTAGGGGCACATTTGTGTGTGGTCTGCGTGCTTCGATCATATTTGTGCCGGAAGCACGGCGATAGAGGGCTCACCACCCATCACGTTGGGACGTTATAGTAAATCGTTGGTGAAACGTAGATGTAGGAGTTTGAATGTGACTTATGTGTCACGTGGCGTGTGGCAACGTCATTAGTAGTTTGCTACAAGGGCGAAAAGGAATAAAAATCACGAGGACGATTTAAAACACGAGCGTAGCGAGTATTTTAAACGTAACCAAGTAATCTATTGTTCTTACGCCCGTGTATCATACAACGTTTTTCAATGCATAGTGTGAGGAAATAAATCAAATATAATCTTGTGAAGTTTAAATTATGATTGGATCAAAAGGACTGTATCCAGAGCCGTTAAACAGTGGAAAAAAGTACAACATTTATGGTACACAGGAAAGCTTGCAGGTTAACCAACTTCTGGTAAATAAATAAAAATAAATAATAATAATAAAGCCCTAGGGCAAAATAATCGACTTTTTGTTCGGTTTTGATGCATAAAAAGTGGGCCTTTACGAGCACTTGCATTGAAAAAATAATATTGTCACTCCATGTTTTCTCAGAGATGTTGTAAATGGCGAGTAAAGAATTATAAAAATGTATGCCAACAATCTATGTCTCTGTGTATTGAGGGTCATAAGGTCATCGGATCATGGCCCCGTCTGCAGAGACGATATTGGCACCTATTTATGGGTGGTAGGCTTCAGCCGTGGCTTTTCACCACCCTAATGACGGAACCTTGCTGCCAGGCGACTCGTCGTGTTCCGGCATGACGTCATGAGTAGCCGTACCGGGGGAGTCCGTTACCGACTTCCATAGATTTTCGTGGAAGTCCCTGGAAAGACTAATTAAGGCCTTGCCTGCTGTCACTCTCTAAGTTTATAGGCGAGCGCGGTTCATCATAGATCTTATTGACGCTTTCCATCAGGCGTGGTAATGGCCAAGAGTAGGTAAGCCCATAGTATATAAAAAAATTGTCCGTCCGAGTTGAGCCAATAATCTAAGGACTGGCCTTGAAATTTTTTTCTCCTGATTAGTTTTGGAGTGTTTCTAGCATTTTGTTATCAACCAAGTATATAACCAAATCACATTAAGTCAGGAAAATACTGTGCGTATTTTATTACAGCTGTTCTTTTTTTTCAGACTGAATCTAAACCGCCTTAAAAGGAGGACATGGGACAGCATAGACTTCGACTGGAAAACCCCTGAAGACATTCACAACTTTGACGCCCCTTCCGATATAGAACCCGACTACGACAGCCCGAGCATTCCCAACAACCCACACACATACGAAAAGAAAATATTCAACAATCCCACGTACGAAAGCCAAAAGAAAAACCTCGACAAACCTATTTCCTACGATAACCAAAAGAAAAACCTCAACAATAAAAAAGATTTCATCACTAGTCCGTCGAATAGAACTATCATTAATCTGACAGAAGATGGCGCTACTATACAGTGTAGTTACGATAACCAAACGCCGAGGAAAACTTCGTTTTCTAACTTAGCTAGTAAAGATAACGAGAAAAAGACGATAGTAGTTGAAGTACATCATTTGAATACTACACAATGTACCAACACGCATTGCAAGCCCCCGCCGATGAACAAGAAAGAGTTAAGTTTTGACTCCGCAAGTCTCTCTAGTGATGCAACGTTGTCTAGTGCCATCGCTGATGAGATTCAGAGGCGAAAATTGGTAAGTTACTATTTATATTTCCTAAGCGCCGGGGTAAAGGTAAAAATTAACTGTCACCCTTTCCACAACCACCGGAGTGAAAACGAAGAGCTCTAAATAATTCTCTAAGTGGGTCCTAAACCTTGTCAGAAATTTAAAATTCACTTTTGACAGTTAAATTTTACACGCTGTAAATTCAGGGGTAAATTTGCAAAGCTGCAACTTTCATTTGCCTTTGTATGACGTCACTTGAGAAATAGCAGTTTAGAAATGTGTCTTTTGCTATCAAGATAAATTTATAATAATTTGCTTCAGACTGATTTGACAGATAGATGACAGATGAGTAGACAGACAGAGACAGACCACTTTTTTATAAGCAATCATTATAAAAATCATGAAAAAATTATGGTTAATTTATATTCCAAAATAATGAACTCTATGACCTAAAACGGCGTATATTCCCTGAAAAAAAAAAAAAAAAAACTTATTCGGAATTCTTCGGAATGACTTGTAAAGTCATTTTATTTCGGTAATAATGATACATATACAAAAAAATATCCTTTGCCACGTAAATAAACTATCTTTACAAAGTGGCCGTTCCAAAACGATTATAGTAAATAGATTCCGTCTCAGTCGTATCTTTTTCACTTTTACCAAGTAAACTTTACGTTTACCCCGGCGTTTAGGAACGCAGCCTAAAAATCATTGGAGTGCATTACAAACTAGAAAAGATAAATTGAAACAATTTCAAGTAAGCAAATATTAAGATTATATGTTTTTATTGTGAAACCCATCGCTTTGAATACTCTTATTATTATTATTAGAGTGCATTACAAACTTAAAATAGATTAGAAACAATTTTAAAAGCTTAAAATACTTTGAAAAAATTCCTCGGGCTAGGATATGAACCTGCGACCTCCTGTTTACATGACAGGCGCGCTACCGACTGCGCTACCAAGGTTCGTATCTGGAACGACGAATTTTTCCACCATACCTGCACGCCGATTTTTTTTGTTTACTACTTGATATACCAGCTTGTAATGCACATGCTGAACGATCACGAGGGTGTTATGCCATTTCACGCCTTGCTCATTCTGAACAGAAGGCGTTGTCGTCGCTACAATACAGTTAAGAAATTCACATTATATGTTTTTTTTGCAAAATCCATCGCTTTGAATAATCTAATTATTATAAGAGTGCATTACAAACTTGAAATCAATCAGAAACAAATTTAAAAGCACAAATATTTAAAAAAAAAACCTCGGGCCCGGATTTCTATAAACAAATATTTTGAAAAAATGCCATGGGCCAGGATTCGAAACTGTGACCTCACTATAACTTTAAACTCTCGCATTTTGTACACATTATAATATATTGCCAGTTTCCCGTAGACCACGAGACATGCAACTGTCTCGAAACGTCGGGTGTCCCCTTTTCGTAAAGAGGTAAAAATTGATCGCGGTAGACCCGATTATATATATTATAATCTGTAACCTCACTACCGTATAAGTGCGCTGCGGACTGCGCCACCGATAGCCGTTCATAAACTCACACGGAGTTGGGTTTCCTACCCGGGTCGCAACACTAACCCGTTCAATAATGAACTCGCGTCTCAACACCGACCGTTCAAAAATGACAGTGTCGCTACACTGGTGTCGAATTTTTCAACATCAACTCTGAGCAGGGTTCGCAAGGTTCGTATAGGCTCCAAACGTCACCTGACATTCACGTTAATTTTTGTAAATGACATGACGTTAATTTTCGTACCGATGGTTTCTTCTCAACGTTATAGTTGATATATTTACGTTAAATTTCGTACAGAGGGGGTCCTCTCAACGTTATTATACTAAATATAATGCAAAAATGACAACTGACGTTTGGAGTGTCGCTATACGACGAAACCCGTTCAAAAACTCAGCGTTACAACCCCAGTGTTCCTACCCAGCCCAGGGTTATTTAATGAACGCACTTCCGAGGTACTCATCCTAGACCGTTGAATTTACCCACCGTACTGTATACCGAATTTTCGTAACTACTTCATACATTAACCGTAATGCACATATTGGACGTTCACGTCAATAATTTTTTAACAATATTTCTTTACTTGAAATTTGTTTCTAATGCTACTTAGAGCATTCGAAGCGATCATAAAACGCATTTATCTTATTCCTATGTCATTCTTACTAATAATCTTCTAGAAATATGCCAAATACCTGTAATATTATAAAATTAAATGGGTTATTTTGCTAGTTTTGCACTAAACAAAATAAACAAATTAGAGTCAATAAAAAACAAATCATTAAAGCAAAATGGGATTGCAAATTGTAATTCACTATTTCGCTTTTTTGTACCCGTTTATAGGTTAAAGTGAACGGAACTTAGATCAACTCAGTTCATACGATGTTTCTGTGAACTACTCCCTTTGTATTCAAATAGTAAGGATTCCAAGGAAAGTTGAATAGCAACATGCTTTTGTTTTAGCTCAAGAAAACGTCTAATCAAGAGAATAATAACCCACGAGAACCACCGAAAAAGCCGAACGTTCCCAAACCGATAGAAAATGAAAAGAAAAAACAACATGATGCGCTTATGGACGAGTTTAAAAAAGTACACAGGAAAATGTTTGCTAATCAAGAAAGTGTTGTGAAGAAACACGATTTTCCAGATGATGCAGATAGCTTGGTGAGTGCTTGACTATCCTACTTATATAATAGGGCGGGACTGCGAGTGAGTACAGTGAGACCGCATCAAGTAAGACACATTGGACTTTGTACCTATCTTATATTCTTCTCTGTAGGGGCTAATGTCGTACTGCAAGTGTATAGCTTGATGTGGTCAAGTACAATGTGTTAACTTTATTTTGATCTCCACTGTACGTACTTTTTTATTTCTTTCGTTTCATCTATTACTCTCACAGACCACTGTGTAAGTGGTCTGTGTGATTACTCTAACTTTATCCAAAAAAAGCATGTACTCGTAACTTCCAAAATTTTTATGATAAAATTTCCGAACGATAAAAAAAACTGTCTGGGTTTTATCATTACCTCAAACGTATATCATCAAAAATGTTTTATATTTTTCACAAGATTTTCATCTAATACTAATCTTACACTGTATAAAAAACTAGAGCTCGAAGGATAAGTAGTTTTTAGGGTTCCGTACCCAAAGGGTGACGAACGGGACCCTATTACTAAGCCTCCACTGTCTATCCGTCGCGCGTCGGTCTGTGTGTCTGTCCGTCTATCTCAGGGGTCTACAACTTCAGCCGGTGGAAATTTTCACAGATTACGTGTTACCACGTATATATATATATATATATATATATATGGCTTCTATCATGCTATCATGGAAAATACTAAAAAAAGCAACCCGAGGAGGTCCCCAGTCTCCATACAAAAAACATCGAAAACTAGCATTTTTAGGGATTCGTATCGGAAGGGTACCAAACTGAGCCTCCGCTGTCTGTCGGTCGGTTTGTTACTACAGCTTCAACCGTTACAGGTAGCCAGTTGAAATTTTCATCGAATACGTTTGACTATGACCTCTATAACTGCAAATAATAAAAATTCTAAAACATTGAAATCCAAGGTGGGACCCCATACAAAAAACCTAGAAAAAGTTGCATTTTTGTATGGTTATTTGTTTCAGTTTTATCACACCAGTTCATAACTTAACTTCGTTTTTCTTGTTTATAATAGAATTTAAAAATTGAATAACATTTTGGTATGTGGCATTTGACGCCAAATAGTTTAGTGAGGTTTACCTACAAAGCAAGAATTTGAAATTTTATACGCAATTAGTCATGATCTTCTCAAAACCAACTTAAAATGCTGTTTTAACTTGGTTTCGACAAGATCATTACTAATCGTTCCTTATTAATAATTACTTCTGTGCTAATTGTGCATTACATTTTAAACTCTTTCTTTATAAACCTCACTAATACTGAACCATTACTGAACTATTGGCGTCAACTGCCACATACCATGTTTTTCAATTTTGAACTTCTAAACCAGAAAGTTATGCACTTTGCGTTAAGGGACTGACATTTAACCCTAAAGACGGCAATTAATATTGTAGTACATTCTCTAAAGTAAAACAACAAACAATAAAAACTAGGGTTCCGTACTCAGAGGGTGCCGAATTGTTTGTCAGGCATTACCATTTTAGCGTCTTGTTTTTGTCGCCTTAACGTTGCTATGGCATGTTTGTTATTTACCTACCGTAATGTCACAGAATAAACTGTGATAATGTTTTTAGGGTTCCGTACACAGAACATTTAAATCAAATAGAAAGGCTAAGTGGGCGTGTCACGCGCGCCACAACTACTGTTGAACATCAATACTTAGACCGAAACACGCGATCGCTGCCCATAGTCGCACGCGAACCGTGACTCTGTGAACAGCTCTGCTTAATCTAAAGAGAAATGCCGTCTTGTGCAATAATTACTTGCAGAATCACGAATAAGAAAGCAAACCGGAAAAATTGAGATATTTCCTTTCACCACTTATTATAAAAACTTTGTATAATATGAGAATTTTAGATAAATAACTAATTTACTCATGGTAACAACAAAAATATACATTACCGGCAATGTACGCTCACAATTTTGGCTAAGATGTAGTAAACAAGTAATGTATGCTCTCCTACTTGTCAAACTTGCTCGCTAGTGTTGTGCCGTATCGTGGTGTCACACAATCGATAGACGTTTTTTATTCCTTGAGCGATATTCTTAAATTAAGATTTAAGATAAAACTTTTATAACATTCGAGAAACCATTGTCAGTTACCCCAAAATCGACCGGATAACTGTACAAGCAAGGAGAAAAGTGTTTATATAAAATGTATGAGAAAATATTTAAAAGTGAATAAGTGTGCGTTTATTTCCTCTACGGTGTAATTCTTGGCTATGCATAAATACATATTTTTCAAAATACATGAGATATTTGTACAGTCGAGAACAAAAGTATTCGTGTGAAATGTATGAAAAAAAAATGAAAAGTGTTAAAGCGTGTTTTAATTACTCTACAATGTAATTCTAAGCTACGAGTATGTATGTCTGAAAACATTTATCAAAATATATAGGGTAAAATGTACAGTCGAGGTCAAAAGCTTTGGGATAAAATATTTAAAAATGTATGAGTGTGTGATTATTTAATCTATAGGGTAATTCTAAGCGATGCACATGCCAATTGATTATTTATCAAGATATAGGGAATCTGTATAGTCGAGGAAAAAGTTTTTGCTAAAATATTTAAAAGTATATAAATGTGTGTTATCCAACAGGGTTATTCTAAGCTATGCATGCATATCTTGAATACATATTTACAGTAGTTACAGTATGAGAGTTGGTATAACATACTAAAGGTTTTTACAAAATATATAGAAAAAAAGAGCTTGGAATTACAGTGAAGAGTAAATAAACACACACTTCCTTGACTGTGCAGATGCCCCTTATATGTTGATAAATAAGTATTTAATGATATGCATAGCTTAGAATTACCATACAGAGTAAATAAACAGACACTTATACAATTTTTAGACATACATATGCATAGCTTAGAATTACGTTGTAGAGTAAATAAAATACACTTTTACACTTTCAAATGTTTTTTCATACATTTCACCCGAAAACTTTTGTTATCGACTGTACAAATATATCATATATATTGAAAAATAAGTATTTATACTTATGCATAGCTTAGAATTACACCGTAGAGTAAATAAACACACACTTGTACGGTTTTAAATAGTTTCTCATACATTTTATATGAAAACTTTTCTCCTTGATTGTACAGTTACCCGGTCGATTTTGGAGTAACTGTTAACGGTTTCTTGAATGTTATTATAACACCTATTTTATGTCACCTAACACAATAGTATTGGTGGTATGGACCAAAACGCCCATTCTCCTTTGAAATGGGATTTTCCATAAGAGTATTTATAAAAAATCCAAGTATTTTGAAGCTACCATAGTATAATTTAAAATACATTAAATCTTAATATATTCGTCGGTGGAACGCGGGCGTACCGAGTGTGGACTGTAACTTGCCTTTCACAGTTCACACTCGGAATACCTCTGATACCCTCTCGGGGATTCATGTCGTGACCATACATTATTATTATTATTACTGATCACTTACAAAGTTTTAAGTATGAATTTGGCTATATCAATGAAATCACCTTATATACACCTAATACACTTTAAAACAATTTTACTAAAATATGTAAAACAAGATAATAAAAATAGAAAAAAAAACAACACACAAATTGTCTCAGAGCAAATTGGTTTCTCGATTGATTATAAAAAAAGTGTCGAAGTTTTACGTTAAGAAAATACATCTGTTCCCATCCCTAGCAATAAATCATCACGTCATATAATCAGACTGTGTTTAATATTAAGTTCGCAATACCGCTCCGGTCAAGTTATCAACCACCTAGAGCCGGTAAAGTCGCCGTCAATAGAAATTGTGGACTATGTAAACAAACCGTTTTCTCAATTTTTCTCAAGGTTCTGTCACGGAGTCTCATTAAACATTATTCCAAATCATGAAGCATCAAGTCTTACCAGTCATTCACTGTATTTCATCATGAAATATTCAATAATCACCAGTTAATTACGGAAAATCATAGAATCAATAGTCAATTCTGTACTGCGTCGAGATTGCTGTCATATTTTTTTCTCATCGAATCTGTATTGTCTTTGAAAATTGGTGATGTACGAATCTATTTGAATATTAACCTATTTTATTCGTGATGTTATTTTATTCCGTAATTTTTTTTTAACAGCGTTACTTCATAATCTTTGACATAAACGTGTGTGTGATTCTATCGAGAGCTGTGTGATCTTCCAGCGTTGCTCTAAAATGTGTAGCTCATGTCCTAAAAGTAGAAGAAAAAATTAAAGAACTGGATGGGATAATAGATACGGCCAACGACGCTGTGACGAAACCATTTGTAATTAACGTGGGCGATTTGACTAGCGATTCATCAGAATATTTTAGCGATGAATCAAATAAAGAAAACTAATTAAGCACCCAACATATTTTAATCACATACTTACCCATCTCTAGGTAGTTCACCTATTCATAGACAAAGACAACATGGCGCTTTGTTTACATAGTCCACAATTTCTATTGACGGCTACTGTAGGTTTATAATGGTCACATGGTATCAAAACTAAAACGTCGTAAATGAAATCGTTTGTTTGAAAAAAACACCGTTTTACACAGAGATACGGTAGTTTTTTCATTTGATAAGTTTTCGATATAAGTCATTTGTTGTGCGTAGAAAGAACAACCATTTGGATTAAAGTTTTGATAGTATTTCAATTACGACAAGGTGTGTGCCTGTGGGTGTGAGGCGACAAAGGTTCTGGTACGCATACAGCTCCAAGGCCTTTCTAACTATTTAAATGTTCTGAGGTTCCGTACCCGTATTGTGTGCTGGTACAGAAAACTTTGTGCGCGAGTCCGATTCTTGGACTACACCACGGACACACATCAGACGTAGGTTTCGCTTTTCCATAGACTGTATTTATTAGTCTATGGTTTTTCCAAGAGAACCCTCAAAAACCATTTATTCATCCTTTATCAATAGAAAGTTAGCTTTATAGGCAAAGTTGTCCACTATATTATTATGTAGAACAGTGGGTCTACCGCGTAATTCTCATTTTCATCAACATCAACTTGAGATTGAAATTTGTCGTGCGTGCGACGACGCCCGCCAAACATGCCATCTCTTTTGCACGCGTTGAATTTCGCAAGCATTTGCTTGATGTTGATACAAATGAGAATTACGCGGTAGAGCCCCAGTACCTAATCATATCCTGTACAAAGTAACTAAATTTTAATTCGCGCTTCTGCGACGCGTTGCGGGTTTCTTACATAAATTGATAATGATTCTAAATGAAATTGAGATATTTACATCAAAGTTTAGGTCTACCTTTGCGATTTTAATGGATGCAGGGAAATGTAAGTAATCACGTATCGAACGGCCGAAATATTAAGATCTAAGAGTGAAACATGTATTTTTTTTTAAATATTTGATTATCGCAATTTCACGGTCTAAAATGGCTTTGAAAAGAGACAGAATTGGGAGAACCCCGCCTTATATAAACTTATTTAAATGGTACGGAACCTTCAGGGCGAGAGTCCTACTCGCACTTGATCCGTTTTTTACTTATACAATTTCAAAATACATATTTTCGGGCATTGATATAATATTCTGATCTTTATTGAAAAACAGACTTTTCTTTTTGATGAAAGGAGTTAAATACCGAAAACTCCTTCCTTAGTGGGTGCTTGCCAACATAAAAAAAAATACAGTTGAATTGAGAACCTCCTCCTTTTTTGAAGTCGGTTAAAAAGTAATCTTTACTGTTGAAATTTCATGAACTTAAACATTTGGGCTGGGGGTCGGTGTTGATGAGTCAGTCAAGATTTCTTTTATATACGATATAAAATCTCGTAGGTAATATAAATACCACACCTGATAACTATCAAGTCTAAATGGTATGGCATTAAAAATCAACAATGACAGATATTAGCGCACCGCTTTCACATTCATTTGTGATAAACTGATAACGAGTTAACATTGCATAGATTACAGTGTGTGATTTCATAAAGCAAAGATTTAAGGAAAATGCAGTAAAAATCCAATGCCAAGATAGGTTTAATTGTAAATTGTTGGAAGCTGTTTTATATAAAATTATATGTCAGAAACTAACTTCTGGCTGACTTTATATAGCGTTGTATCACGCAAGATAGTGGGATATATTTAAAAACAGGTATAGCAGCCGATATAGCACAAAAACGTCGTTGGGGAAATGACGTATTAAGCGTTGCCGGAAGACAATGGAGGACAACTGGGGCTCTACCGCGTAATTCTCATTTGTATCAACTTCAAGCAAATGCATTCGAAATACAACGCGTGCAAAAGAGATGGCATGTTAGGCGGGCGTCGTCGCACGCACGTCAAATTTCAATCTCAAGTTGATGTTGATGAAAATGAGAATTACGCGGTAGACCCACTCAAGATAGAAAGAAATGAAAAGAACTAGAAAAGTCCTACCTAGATGTTTTCAAGGATACAGTTCAGACCGATGACGATGAGGTAGGCCATGGTCAGAATGACCTCTAGTATATTTTTTTCAACCTAGAGTTATATTTGAAAACTTATATATATATATATATTATTTTAAATGCTTTCTCAGTATTGAGATAGCTCAGGGTTAGAATGCTGGCCTCTCAATCTTGAGATCCAAGTTCGATCCCCGGTCTGGCATGCACCAATGAGTTTTTCGTAATTTATGTGCATAGTTTTTGTTTTTAGCTGATCGGTGAAGGAAACATCGTAAGGAAACCTACCCTAAAAAGCGTGTATTTGTGCCCGAAGTACGGCGATAGAGCTCACAACTCATCACGTTGGGACGTAATAATCGTCGGTGAAACCCGGGTATACCGAGTGTGGACTGAGACTATCATTTCACAATCAACACTTAGAACATCTCTGGGATTCTTGTCGTGACGATATATTTATATTTATTTTTAAATAATAGTAAATAAATAAATAAAAATAAGCCGGGTTCTATGCTTTTTACAACCACTTCAGGATCCATGATTTTGCTTAGGGAGTTTTACCTGTACTCAATAAATTTGATTAAACAAAAAAAAAATATGCATTTAATACTTGCATTTGAAAAATATTCTGTCCCTTACAAATGGCTTAGTGACTTTTAAAATAGGTCAAAATTAAGTACTTCAGTCACGGTTCAGGAGGGGCAATCAGCACCATTATCCCTCCCCTGTATATAGACGCGTGCAGGGAGGGACTCAAGGACAATCTCTCGCGGACCCGGGCAACAACCGTACGTTTACGATCTTTGAATACAAGCTGGGTCCCAGCTTTAAGGCGATTACCGTCGCCAAATTAACAGCTTCATGTCTGTCTGTGTGAATATCGATGGAAATGACATTGAAATAATGTTCAAATCAGTGCACAATGCGTGGTGGCTGTTACGACGCTCGCTGCGTCCTTGATAGGGCAAAATAGGAGAAAATAATACTTTTCACATGGGCGTCATTGTTGGATTGAATAATTGTATGTTATATTTATAGCTATCAAGTTTATCTATTTACCAAAGCATAAATCATTAAATCACCTAAGCCGCTTAGGAGCAGTAGGAAATTCAAGCCAAAAAACACCATTCAGTTGAAACAATTTTTCATATAGAAGTTTTGGTGGTACGAAAAAGAAAAATGTTGCATACGTTGTCCTAGAGTTGATAATCCATAATACATTTTTTCAATATTTTTGGTTTGGCCATAAAAGAGGAGTAGGCTTTAGAAAGTACCCATTTGGCGGTATTAAGGGCCTTAACGTGGCGAAGGATTTGTACCTGCTCGTATAGCGCTCTGAGCTCATCTAGCCTTCTGACCTCATATAGCCTTAAAACTCATACCAATCTATATTTTTCGAGGTATTTATTTTGTGAAATCTGTTGTACTCACATTGTTATCTACTTTTATAAGTAGATAAAATGAGTACAACAGATTTCACAAAAGTTCCGTTGGCTACTTTAGCGCATTCAATAAAATAATGCAAAATGACATGCAATCCAGCAAATTTTCATCGCTTAAGCTATTGGAAACACTAATTAGATACTTCAACATCCGCCGTTTTAAGACTAATAATCAGCTAATAACGGATGCGATGGCATCATAAAAACGATGCATATTCAAAATATTTTGTTTTACCTCGTTAGCTTCTAATCGGTTTTTGGGGTTACGTATCAACGTATTATGTAATAGTAAAATACTATAGGTTCACACATAGCATGTTCTCACAATAACATTAAACGCTGCGTCTGCCTGTTTACATGCTTGCATAACGTAAAAACCATCGAACAGTTTTGGTACGGCTTGCAATGTTACTACGTAGAGGCCATCCATAAATCACGTGACGCTAATAAAGGGGGGGGGGGGGGGGTTCGTCGTCAAGTATCACTAAGGGTCGCTAAGGGTCCCTTAGTAAGGGAGTAAGAGGGGTTTAAACAAATGTCAGGTGATGTTTTGGGACAGCCTTTGGAAGATCCTCGAAAATATGGGCGTGCCAAACCACCTATGTCTCTTATTTCCAATCTGTACGAAGATGGCGATTGGCGATACAGAAGTGAGAATTAACGATGCTGCTGCTGCAGCTGTTTAAGCCGCAAAAAGGGGTCCCTCAGGGAGGTATTTTGTCCTCCGTACTATTTAACATTTAGAGAAGAGCCCTTGAAGGATGGGAAGGTAGCATTACGATTGGCGGCAAGAAAATAAGTAATTTTAGTTACGCGGACGACACCAAATTATTAAAATATTTCAAATAGTTCAATAATCTTGAAATAGGGGGCTCCGAAAAGGAAATTAAAAGAAGAATCCAAATGGCGAAAGATGCTATGGATAGGCATCAATACAGCGAGACCGTAATATCTCTAACGATACCAAAGCAAAACTTGTATGTCATCTTATTTTCTCAATTTTCTCTTGCTTGCGAGAAAAATCTAGATTTGAAACGTGGTGCGAAGGTACATGTTAAAAATACCTTGGACCGCAAAGAAAATAATGTGTCCATTTTAAAACAACTAAGGATGCTCTCATCCATGCTCTCAACAATCTGCTACCAAAAAATCCTTCAAGACTTTGGCCATGTAGCACGCAGAGACTCAGATAATCTGGAGAAACTTCTTCTGATCGGCTACCCGCTGGGTTGATCAAGTTAAATAACTGACAGGCTTAACGATATCAGATGCCCTAAGCCGTGCCGAGAACAGATACGCAAGGAAAAAAACACTACTGAAGTACTAAGGAACTTCGCATTCGGAGACGATCTCCAGCATTGAAGAATACGACCTTGAAGAAGAATGATGTTCCACATGAACAATATTACTACATTTGTTTGAACAAATGATTGTCGTTTGATTGAAGGTATCCTTTTAAATTACTTTTGAAAAATGTCACGTGATATGTGTGGACGCTCAGACTTGGTCTGAGTGTGGAGGTCAACAGGAATGTCATTAACATGTCACTAAGGAGGACGGGGGTTAAAATATACAAAAACTTCCATCACGTAGTTTATGGGCGGCGGTATATGGGTTTATGAAGATTACTTGCGTTGTGAGTTTGTGATCAAAACGAGCGATAACAAGCTTGTTTCCTTTATTAATGTTTTGAGTCGTTTAATGATTGTTAAGTAGGAGAGAGTAGTCCAATATAACTTGTTAAAAGTTGGAATTAGCTTATGTTAACTAAATTCACGCGCTGGGGATCCCGGACAATACAGAAAAAATACATTACCTGGTAAGTAATTAATGAAGCAAGCTTCTGAAAATTAAGACAAGTTCAAAAAAAAAAACGATAAAAGCATTGCCTTCTATTTGCAAGATTTTCTCATTTTTATGGATAAAATTGCTGCAGAAACTTAAGCTAATAACACCCCAAAAACCACGAAAGGTTGTCCGTGATGCTGTTTATAATATAACTTAATTGACTATTCTATAGGTATAGGTATACTATGCGGCTGTTACATACATAAATACATCATAGCAGTGGATCTTTTTTACCCACGAAACCTCAAAAATCATAGATGAGATGGTAACGAGTGGGTCTGTATCTTCATCATCATACGTAACAACAGAGCTCCATTGTACATTAACAAAGACAAGATCTAAGTATTTGTATGGTTACAATTTTACAAATTGTTGTTGTCAAGATGATGTATGGCGGCCTTGACTATTGAGCCGCGGTATAAGAGATCTTGTTCGTTTTTGCTCGTCATCTACGACAGATGATCGCTAATTGTTCGTCAGAGATGTGTTTTTGTGCCGTCTGCTTCATTAAACAAGACTCTATCGTTGAACGCTTTCCATTTCTTGTGGAAAGGAAATCTAAGTCAATTTGTCGTTTGAATTCCTGAAGTCGCAGATAATGGTGTCGATTCGGTGTAGCACATTTTAACTTATTTGACAGGAATAAACTGAATTTAAGCGTTCTGTCCTTATCTTTTCGGTAAAGAAAGAAAAAGACAGGACGCTTAAAATAAGGTTGAGTAAATAATGTCGTATAAAAAAAAACGTTTTGTATATTATTATATCAAATATAATATCGTATGAGTTGGTAATCGTTATAATGGTATCAAGTAAAAAAGTTGCCACTTGTTGACAGAAAACATGAAATTATTTAAAAAAAACCTGCTCGTAACATTATAAAACATTGTGAGATACATTTATAAACATAGACATTAACAGTCTCCAGTTACCATTGTGTTAGTACTAAGTACTATGTATGGTACTTTGTAACGAAATTATTAGTAAACTGGCAATTCGTGGTTCCTGGATAGATATTAATGTGCTAACAATTGCCTCTACTGTACAATGTTCCTCTTCCTCGATGTACTTAACACATAACTTCACATAAGTGATGCCTCTACTTGAACAATTTGCTCTGATACGGAGGAAAGTATTGTCATAAAAGGTGCCTGATGTAGCAGACATTTTTTGCGCTAGTAAAAATTAAATGTTGTCTTATCACTTTTTGTAGGCATACGTTAATGGTAGCGTAAAAAGCCAGCAGTGTTAGGAAAGGAAATGTCAATGATGATGATGAAGAGATAATTTTCGCCCTAAAATAAGCAATTGAAAATGTTTTCATTCAATTTCAGGCCATGTTCTATCCTTGTTGTCCGTTTAAATAGATAATTACAACCGGGCTACTCTGGCATTAGTTTTCACTCGCAATATCAGTCGTTCGAATAAATGCCATGCGATGTAAAGTGGAGTAACTAAATCTCATCAAATAAAAACTATGGAATATAAGAAACGGTTCTTATAGGTTTTCAATCAAATTAATCAAAACATATCTGTTGAAAATCGCTGTTAAAATCAACCGAAATCTGCCTTGGAAAATTTTACGCACTTGCCGGAATAGCCGTCCCATATTCCTTACTCTCAGCTTAGCTCTTACGGACACTTTACATCAGGCCAGACGCGAATACAAGGTGGATTGCCCCTCCTGAGCCACGGATGAAGTAATTATAAAGACTAAGTTTTGTGTCATAAATACATCGTCAGCCGATTTTCTGAAATTGCCCCTCCCTGCGCGAAATTCTGGTTCCACGCCTGCATCAGCCGCGGTTGGTGGCAAGCGAAGACCATTGTGAACTCACCAAAACATAGCAACCAAGATAATTAAGCTACATGAATTTAAAGAAATAGTTGTGTAAATTTCTATTAAAATACTGATACTAATATTATAACAATAGTCGATACCTTATGTTTTTATGGAGCATTTGCTTAAGATATTTGTTTATACACTTTGATTGTTTAATAATACATGTAAAGACGTTGTCGAGGTACCCAAGTATGCAAGGAGAAATTCTTAGCTCGCCTGAAAGATGAGTTTAAAAAGTACATAATAGTGTCATAGCTATTGTAATAAAAATACAATACCTAAATAATTAATTTATACACATAGTTCTGTGATTTATAATAATAATGACATTTATGGTAAACTGTTAGCTCAATCGCCGCAGATTTGAATCGTAAGGGGACCATAAAAAAAATACGAATTTAACAAAACTTTGGGATGTTGTTTGTAGTGCTACACCAAACCGTGGTAAAAAAAAAAATTTGACCTATGAAAATCAAAGCAAATTTAATCTTCTATAAGTTGCTCATTTTAAGTTTTCAGCTGAAATCAACCGTTTTCAAAATATTTACAAATAAGGATAAAAGGTGCAAACATTTTGCGGTTTTTCGTCCCCCAGATTCCACAGGGGATTTTTTGTTCGGATAATTGTGTGTAGCACTATTGGACACCTACAAAAAACATCCCAAAGTTTTGTTAAATTCGTATTTTTTTATGTACTAAGTACATGGCGATTCATCTATTTTCTATTCTATATAGGTATGTTGATTTATATAATTTATACTGTAAGGTGTGACTCCTTGATGGAACTTCATTCTAACACTAATCAAAGTCTTCTTGTACGAGTTCCACTATTTTATTTCGTTAATTATTGCGACTAGTTTCGTCTATTTGACATCGTCGGGCTGATTGGAATGATAGACGAAACTAGTCGCAATAATTAAAGAAATAAAAGAGTGGAACTCGTACAAGAAGACTTTGATTAGTGTTATGTTGATTTAACCTGTAAAGTGGCAGGTACATATTTAGTGAATTTTTGGCCGTTTTTTCCTAAAGTGCATATAATCCGATGTCTACTCATAATATATTTTAATTCTACAGAGAATTCTTAGAGGAATTGCATAATCACTGGGACAATACTTTCGAAATTAAAGCAGTCGCTTCAACACGAATAATAATTACTACATGCCATATAACATTACATAAGCTGAGTTATTGGAGCGTATCTAAGGATGTAATAAAGCTAAAAATCAATTGAATTTTGATTGGTTGGTCGATACGTTGCATACGCTCTGCCAAGAAAAGATCAAGTGATTTATCAAATTAGGACCCACGCAAGCTTTAGGTAACATACAATACTAGTACCTAGACACTCATTTACTGTACATGTTTGAATGTTGTAATTATTATCTCTATATTAATGAATCTGGAAAAGGTAGACCTAACGGAAAGTGACGTAAATTAAATACACATTATCTTCTGTATTTTTTTGCGATATTAAGTTCCGATTTTGCACAAACAGTTTTTGTCCAATCGGCTCTATAGCTCTTTTTGATAAGCTTTGCATACAGATGGATTATTTGAAGTTTTATTAGTCTTTTATAAAATAATAAAATCTGAAATTGTAAGAATATTTAAGTAAAACCACAAACAAACAAGTTATTACCTAACGACCACTAATTTTCCTCAGGATTTTCCAAGTTATTAACTCAAAGACCAACACATTCTTCTTCCTTAAGAGGCGTCGTTACGCGCAAACCTCCATACAAACGTTCTCAACACATTGTGGGGTGTCTATGGAATGTTGTTATAATATTTTAGTCTTAGTCCATCAACATTATCTAGATCTAGGCTTAAGTCGAACTAAAAATCATGAAATTTGAGTAATATCTTAACAAAAAACCATTAAGATACGTACATTTAACGGTTTTTTAACAAAAGTGTAGCCGAATGTGCTTTTATTGTTTAAGATAAAATCAAAAATTAATACGAGTCAAACATCTAAAATGTAATCTTTATTAATAATAACCAAAAGCTATGTTTGAAAACGTCCACAGTCTGGCCAAAAGATGGTTTCTCCTTAAACAAGTTTTTAATTTTGCGCCCGCGACGAAATCGGCACGATTGTATTGTCCTCGCAAGTTTCATGGTGCGTGCACCTTATAGCGAAATGAAACAGCATGACATTTGCCACAACCACAACTGAGTTGGTCGCGTCATGATGTCTGTTCTTAACTAACCATAATTATGATAAACTGTTTCGGTCTATTTGGTCACATTTCAGACCGTTTAGTGAATAATTACAAAATTACCAGTCAAGCGTTTACCGAATTATTTTTAAAGTGGTTTCTATTAATATAAGTTGGTTTCTCATATTTGAACATTTTATGGCTGAACGGTTTGCATGTGTGAGTTGATTAGTTAATTTTACATGTTGCCTAATTTTTATATTAATATTGTTGTTAATTAGGTCGCCTATTGCAATCCTTCATTCTCATTTAAAAGATTTCATCTTACTCGCTTATGTACTACTACTATGTATATTTTTCATCACAGTTTGGAAACGCCTAATGTGTTGCATATAAATTTCGCTATTTCTCCACTAATAAGATTCGCAAATAACTTACGAAGTGTCAATTTACTGTTAGAACAATCGTGTTAGATCAGATTGGCTCGTAGATACATCAGATATATTGAACGAGTAAGCTGCCAGTTTTACAGTTACCTGCCATCTTGATAAAAACCACAATGGGCTTTGTTTTGTGCGATTTCGAACGATGGAGAGTCATTTCAAGTTTATCTAATTATAATTACTCCAAGCACCGGCCTAAACATTGGTAGCATTGTTAACGAAACATTAATTGGGTACCAAACGAAGTATGTGATCATTATCTAAGATTAGTAAATTTACCTTTTCGGTGCTAAGCTCAAGGTCTGCAGAAGTTAAGGCTTTTTAAATATAGTTTTCCACTTTGTAAGGGCTAATAGCCACGTCTAATACCTAGAGTTAGTTATATCCATGGGCGTAGCCAGGGGGAGAGGGTTTGGGGGTTCAAACCCCCCCCCGAACAGTTTAAAATATTACAACCCTTCCCCTGCTTTGGTGTTTTCCGGGTCAAGTGTCTCTTCTGCTAGCTAATGAATATTAATTTTATTTCATGCACTTTTCGTCGTTTTATTTTCTTGAACTCCCCTCGAAACTAAAACCTGGCTACGCCCATGGTTATATCGGTGGTCGTAAGCTTAACGTTGACATCTACTTAAGGACCAACTAGTCTGTCAGCTTTCTGATATCCGAGCTGTTAAAGCTAATAGAAAATTACTAGTTTTTCTAGATATATACGTAAATTCTGTAGGTACTAAAATATTTTCCCATGCGCCTGCCGCACCAATATCTACTTTCTACATAATCTGTAAGTAGTTATGATTGGATATTTTGTAAGAAAATGGTTTTATTTTCTTTTCTTGTTACGCCAAAATGACTCAGTTGCAAAACTTCAAGCTCTGTCGGCTCTAGCTCGAATGTCACTCAACCAAAGATACGTTCGGTACGAGTACTAAAATCTCATTTACTCAACCGTCAACTTTGCCACACCGGCTACATGCGAAATTAATTTTGATACACGCTATGCTATTGTCTCCGTGTAGATACCGTGGCAATATCGTTCATGGAAACGTTTAAGTTATCGATTGCGACAATAGCCGATAATGGGCATTCTTGTTCGCGGTAGTACTCTGAGCGGTTATGATGGCGGTAACCAAGCGCCGCGCCGCGCCGGCCTCGTCGTGATTTCGCATGAATTCTCCTTGCACTGATAACGCTGGCTGCTCGAAGTGGTGTCTCGGTCTCGTGTGGTGCTCAGTCGCTCGTTGCACTTCGCCGCTCGCCACCGCACCGTGTCCATAGCCGTCCCGTGCCAACTCCGGCGCAACTCCGATTTTTCATAAACTACCAATTTTCCGCGGTTCGGAAAACTACATCGGTCACCTTCACGCGCTCATAAAAACGTGATTTTCAGCCGTGAAGTTATTTCAACTCTTTCCATATTCATTTCCAATCTGAAACGTGTCGTGTTTTTATGATGTGATGTTTTAGAACCTATTAAAGATTTATTGTGATTGCTTCTTCCGTGTTCTGAACTTCGATTGAGAATCAAAATGAAGCAAAACAACAAATCGAAACCGCTAGTGATTATCCAGTGCTATGAAGTAAGTTGATTGTCGTTTATGTTAATAAGTATTATTGAAGTGAAGACATTAAAAAAACCGAGGATACTTATGAAAATTGCTACCTACTACGTTAAAATGTAATCTTTATATTTTGCCTAGGTCTTACTCTTTGATATATGTATGTACTATTCAATATTAATTATTCATATGTATTTCAACTTATTACTAGAAATTATCAGCCTCGACTTCTATATTATACTCTGATAGGTATATGGTTTTTTCACCTTGCTTACCTAAATATTGTATTTTTCCACTAGGTACTATTGTAAAACTCTGTCAACAAAATACCGATAGATAGTCAAGTACCATTTTTACTTGAAGTTATCTGACTGTGATGATACAATCTAAAAGATAACAATTGGTAATAGATATTTATTTGTTTTACGTCAACATTTTTTATTCTCAAATAGATGTTGCCTTCAAATATTTCGTATTGCATAGGTACCTATTGTTACTATATGAATACATTACTTATTTAAACTACTACGTGTGAACATTGTACAATTTTCACAAGCATATAATAGGTACAAAGCATTATCTATGATCTAATTGTATGGGGATTTTCTTTTTTGCACGGAGCTGTAGTTTTTCGTTCTGAATTTATTAAATTACATTCCTATGCTTGTATGTAGGGAATGCAATCCCGCATCAAAGTCTCAATCCCGCAAGCCTGGTTCCGTGGAATTTGCGGGACTGTAAAGAATTCATACTTTTTGTTGTATATAGTTATGTTCATCAATTTATGAAGATTTATATGAAATAAAAGACAAATAGATTAAAAAAATATACTTTTAGGGTTCCGTACCTCAAAATTAAAAAACGAAACCCTTATAGGTTCATTTTGTTGTCCGTCTGTCAAGACCCTTTTTCTAGATTCCCGTGTGAGATATCAATTTGAAACTGGTATACCTCCTACAGAAGTCTACGACCACAAATCAGGCTTCTAACCCAACGCAGTAAAAAGTTATTGTCCTTTACAGTCAATTTCATACAAATTCGCTCACCATGACTTAGAAATTCGAAATTTCGTTCACAGATAAGCCTTATAAGACAGATATGGGAAAAAAATATGAAAATTACGTATATTCAATTATATAAGAAGCTATTTATGACCAACGTTATTGGACCCTTTAGATACAAAGAGTTGAATAGATCGTAAAAGTCAAGTTATGTTGGTTTTTATTAACTGCAAGTGAAATAATTTTGTATTTTAAACGACATATACGGAACCCTCAGGGCTTGAGTCGTACTCTCATTTGACTGGTTTCTTAAATTCATAATTAATCAAATTATTCATAATTAATTAAACATAATGTTGTTTTTTTAATTAGGGGAATTTTATTAAAATTTATTTAATCGAAACGTATCGAGTATACTGTAAAAATAGTAAAAATTTAAATTTGAATTTAGTGAAAAGTTTAGATGCTTAGTGAAGTATCGGAACAAAAATATCGAGTGCGGTATCGTAACAAAGGTATCGGTATACTCAACTTTACTCAAGTATCGATACTTTTTCCGTATCCCTAGTTGCCTGCATCTTGTCGCCCATTTTTATTCAAATTAAATTGTTTGAGTCTCACGTAGCGGTCTCGCAAAAATAGTGCGGAATCCCGCGTATGCGGGATTGCATTCCTTACTTGTATGTGTCGTGGGCAGATCGTCCAATTGGACAGATCATAAAGTATGAATCCGAAAATCTTTCATCAAAAGTCAAAAAATAGTTGCGATGACGAGCGGAGCGGAGAGAGGAGGAGCGTGTTAGGTTTACATGTAAATAAATTTCGGGAGCCGAGCGAAGAGGAGAAGAGCGAGGCGATCCTTCCAGTTCTAACAGAAATATGATCTACCCAGGCAGATCATGATATACCCAATTCTACGATGTGCGCACGACATATACACGCTTGGTTGGTTGACATCATCTTCACTATCCTTGTAAAATATGACGTATGTCTGTATGTCAGCTAAAACACGAGAACCTTGAACAAATTTTAATGCGATTTAAGAAATTACCCACGTATCTCGTAGTCCTAATTTGGGTTTATGGCCATAAATACTCCTCTTTTATTCTCTTAAGTTATGAATCCGTATAATCAAATTAAACTATGGCTATTATGATTATTTATGATAAATATTTATATACGATATTATTATAGATGTATACGTTCTATGAGGCTGGCTCGTCATCGATTCATGGACTGATCTGATGATGTTTATGTTTATATTTCATTCATTCGTATTACATATACGGGGTTATTGGTTAAGTAACTCGTTTAATGCCCAATCTAAAAGTTTTAACCGTTATTAAGGTAGTTTGAGCTTCAGATATTTTTATATGGACATTTTTCCGATTCCAAAACATTTTACTGTCGATAACATCCTATAACATTCTATTGATGATTTTTGACTTGCGTAATTTTAATTTGTGATTTATTTTGACAATTATTTCCATTAAATTTAATTGTTTCCTATGTTAACTGTATTATGCTAAATTGACGTGTAATAGTTATGAAAAAAAATGTCTTACTATGTTTTATGTCTTACTTTTTTGATTTGGTTAGATTGTTCTACATACTCTAAAGTAAAACCACAAATAAAAAAAATTGGGTTCCGTACTCGGAGAGTGGTTGTTAGTCATGCGCTACTACTTTCGCGCCTTGTTTTTTGTAGCCTTGATGTTGCTAATGTTATCTATATTTTTGTTATTTATCACAATGTTTCTGGGGTTCTGGAACCATATTGTATGGTCGTACGGAATCATTTGTGCGCGAGTCCAAGTTGCACTTGACCAAATTAATCACAATTATGTTTTGATGGGGTATAATATAATATATTGATTGGCACAGTGTAAAAATCCATTGATCTATCTTTATATAGACGCGGTGTTCGATAAATGGACGGAGTTTCGCGAATAAGCGTCCTTAGAATATAAAATAACAATAAATATCGGTATATCTAAAATGCGGGTGGAGCTGCGGGAACACGCTTGTATTGTTTAGTAAATAATAAACTTGACTTTACCGTGTGACCGCTATCGTCACCTGTAATGAGGCATTTTAACACAGAGTCGTTTTGTTTGCCGTCATCTGTGACCTTGCTCATGAGATTCAAAAGAATAAAAATACAAAAACACCCAACTCCACATTTTTAATAATAAACAAATTTTTTTTCTTTTTTTATACACATTTTCATCTTTCTGTCGAGAAGAAACCTTTTTTAAGTTAAACCTCTTTGATTTTTTTGGAATTCTCTTATCACCTCGATACATACCTACTTGCTCACTATGAATTACACACCTTGGCTTGGAATTTGATAAGAATGAGGACCAGTATATTATATAGGTAATAGGTGCTCGCAATCATTGTAAATTGAATCATACTGCTAATGCAACAGAACTGAAACTAATTTGCTTGCTAAATCATTATTCACTTTATTTGTTACCAAATATTAAGAAATAATTATAACGGCCAAAATAAAACTTAGGTAAGAGCAAAATAGTTATGCTTACCTGTGAAATTGGCAAAATGTTCTTACAGATTCATGAGTTAATTTCAATAAGCTGAAAACTGATAATATTGCAAGTGTGGTTTTTGGTGGTGAAGTTCTACAATATAGCGAAACTGTCAAAAACTTGGGCGTAATCATGGATCAGACTCATCAGACTATGTCATGGGAGAGCTAGCCGTAGATGTACGGTTCATTTCACTCACTAAAACACCTTCAGTACGTCTTGCTTTTTCAAACTAGAATTACTCTTGCCCAATCTCCTATTCTGCCTCTTCTTGACTATGCTGACATTGTGTTCTTGGATGCCACCGAACAGTTGCTCAACAAACTGGAACGTCTTCAGAATTTGGCTACCAGATTTAGTTTTGATTTGCGAAAGTTTGATCATGTGTCCGAGTTTCGACGTAAACTGAAGTGGCTTCCAATACGTTATCGGAGGTATAGTCATACCCTATCTCTACTATACAATGTCTTAAATAATCCTTCTTCCCCCAAACACCTAAAATATAGGTTCAATTTTCGCACCGATATGAGCAACAGGAATCTTCGGCCCTCTCCTGATCTTATGTTTTCTATATCAACTCATTACACGGAACGTTACTCTGGATCTTTTACAGTGGACGCTGTCCGTCTTTGGAATGATCTTTCCTCCCTCAATCGCTTCCTTCAAATTCAACTTGAAGAAGCACTTTTTGTCCTCTCAGCAGCTCTAGCTACTAGTATGTATATATCGTACGTATTTATGTAGTGTATCATATTTAAATACATATAATATATATATTATTTTAGTCTATAACTTCTTCGCCAGGAATTATTATTTGCTATGTAACTTCTAACGCCTTACAGTAGAAAAGTAAATTACAAAAATCTTTAAATGACGATAACTGTTTTCCGACACCCAATTTTAATGAAACAAAGCTTATATTCTAATTCCAAATAAATCTTTGTCCATTTTTGAAAATTACATGACAATCCGTTCATTGGTTTCAGAGATGTGCGTGAACAAACAGACAGACAGACAAACAGACTGAAAATAATTAAATATTTGTATATGTGTGTGTATCACTCTGGGACGTAAAAAATTACGGAAACACCTCTGACACCCTGGCGATTAGTATGTCACGACTATATCTAAAGTGATCATATTTTTTTTATAATTTAGCTTATCTTAAAGAAAAACCTAATGATTTTATGGCATTAAGGGCCCGTTATCCCTGACATTGAGCACCTCATTTTGCATCAAGTAGATTTGATTGAACTCACAGAACAATTTAAATGTTCTGAGATTGAACCCTTATGGTCTTTTATTACAGTTCAAAATAGCGAGCTCTGAGCCGTCGCTTTTACGATAACCAAAATATCGCGCGCTGTTAAAAACACGTTTTTCCCTCAAAAAACGTTTTTACGGTGAAATTTTCAGAAAATTATCCGTGAAAGTACTTACTAAATTAGATTTGCCTTAATTTCCTGCAATTTTCATACGATCCTAAATCCTAAATTTTAAACAAAACGAAACATGATAAATCGACCAAGTTTTGGATATTTTTCGATCGAGCAAAGTATAACGTATCGCGTTTTGAACCGCAAAAAAATCTGCAGAAAGAATGTATCTAAGATATATTCTTTTTCAGACACAAAAATCATAATTTCATGGTTTAAAATGAATCAGAAAAGAAATAAAATTGGGATAAGCCCCCCTTAATAAGCAATGACCTGCACTACACCCACCAGACTATTAACCGGGCTTGACCTTCTTTATCATGCATTATTCTACTCCACCTCACCTCTGTTCTTGAATAATTATATCCTTTCTGGTTATACAGACAAAATTCAAAGTCAAATGTTTGCCAACTGATTGTGAGGCTCATATTTGCGTT
This sequence comes from Ypsolopha sequella, assembly GCA_934047225.1. Taxonomy (NCBI): domain Eukaryota; kingdom Metazoa; phylum Arthropoda; class Insecta; order Lepidoptera; family Ypsolophidae; genus Ypsolopha; species Ypsolopha sequella. The sequence goes on from OW203985.1 coordinate 14,196,689, forward strand.
CTAATATGGGATTATTGTTGGCAAATCTATTTAACCGTGTAATCGGGGACAAGGTGATAAATACTTAGATATCTAACTTAAGAGGGGTCTTCTCTAATTATTGTTTTCGTAGTTCCGCTATCAGTTTACTTCTGTAATTAGTTTTTAACCAATTATGTTTTAATATCAACAGCCTTTTTCTTGCTAAGCCACAGGCGAAACCCTAAAATCAGTATTAGATATAATTACAAATTATTTAGTACAAAAAAGACAGCTAGAATTTATTGAAACCACTATTGATGCACACTGCCAAATTATCCCTGTAGATGGCGCATCGTCGATCGGGCCATGAAAACTGCCATTTCAGTACATTATTGTGGTTTTTGCGTAGTTTTTCGATAAATTTCTTGGAATTATGCTTATGTGTCCCGTAACAGGCTGATTTAATAATTCTGTTAATTTATTCCCGATAAACACCATATTAAAATGAATAACATAATAACAATAACATATTGGAATACAGGTGATAAGAGGAAGTAATAAAAATGCGAGATAGTGCAGAAAAACAGTAGGAAAACCGGAACACACACAACAAAATAGTTTGACAGAGCCGGACCGTAGTACTTATTGGCCCGACCTGTGCTAGCGCCATTTGTAATTAACTTTGCTTGTGGATCCCCATTGATGATACTGAGTAACATTTCTCAAGAACCACTGGCAATACCGAAAAATATATTTCTTTTCTTTTTTTGTATTTATAATCAGTAGAATAGAGGTGAAATTTTCATATTGCTAAATTAATACCGGAGAATTGGATGGTAACAATATTAAATTTCACTTTTTACATATTTTGTATTCTGACCAAACTGAACCTAGGAAAGAATTAGGATAGAAAAAACGCATTTAGATTGAACCTTGGTTTCGATTACATATTGAGTCTCCAGTATGAATATGGCTGTATCAATCAACATCTCAGGCCCTTTTATGTAGGTTTATTTAAAGATCGTGGTAGATAGCTAGGTTCGGTATAAAACGACCATACAAGAACATCAGAAACTTGTAGCAATAAAGCTAAAAGGTGGTTAGAGGTCGGTTTTCGAGCTGTAACTTCCTTCACAAACCGGCTGAGGCTTCATTAAACTTCTAATAAACACGAACAAGGACAGGAAATTTATTGGCCAAGGCTTGAACCCGGTCCCTTGGTTTACCTCGCTTTAAACCGTTACGATCATCTCTGAAATCGTGGGTTTGGTATTTAGACGAGCTTTGATTAATTATGTGACCAGTTCAGATTTACTGAAAACTATAATTCATTTCTGGAAACCTTATGTGACATCTTTTATCGTCGCAATGCATATTGCATAACTTGTTCTTCTTAGAAAATGGGAGAAAAAGAATTAATTTTGGTTTTGTTCATCCGCAGGATCGCCAACAGACCCTCCCGTTGAGGAAGGTTGTAGTTGCTTCATCTGAAGTCGTCTCCAATGGCCATCAGACAAAACGGGAAGCCACCGAAAACCCGCCGCCCCCTCCACCGGTAAGTTATCATGTTATTTATTTATCATAGACACAATCATTCTAGAGACAACCATTAAATTCAAATCATCATCTCTATATATGCAGTCGCTAATGGTAGAACACATCATCGAATCACGCAACGCAATGCATCCGCCATTCTATTTTCATGAACAGTTACATTCAAGCATGCAGATTCTATACAAGGGTACAACTTCCGCAGATGCCGACTACGAACGGTCTTCACAACGGCGACCTAAAGAAAACGATTAGTCAAATCCAAGAGAAAATCAATACGGATCTCACAAACGGCTCAGCTCAACGAAATGGCGTTAATTTAAGAAATGGTACTCTTACGAGAACTCCCACGCCGGATTATAACAAAACAGAACCATTGTCGCAGGTGAAACTAAAAAGTATCAATGGGAGAGATGAGAAAGCAGACATGGAATCATTGGAGTCTTATAAGCTAAAGAATCCATCGTCGGTTCAGCCGAAACCTCCGTCTAACTACTTCATGAGAGCGCCGAACGGTACAGCCACAATGAAGAAAAATATCCGGCCAGTGTCCGTGACTATTGGAGAATATGGCAGTAGTGATGGAGTGAGGAAGCAACCCTCGAAGCTCGAGTTCCTCAATGGAGACAAGCCGGACGGACCAGAGCCTGCCGATGATGCTTCCATCACGAACAGGCTTCAATCAGAACTAGCCCTCACCCTGTCTAGATCTAACTTACGAAAAAAGACTGATGCTCTGGTAAGTTAAACCCGATTTAAAATTAATATTATTACTCGTTCGAGTTGTATGTAATCATATTTATTGATGTCTAATGTTTTCAGAAAAAAATATTGTCGATTGATAGCGAAGAAAGTGACGTATCATTAGATAAAAATTTCCACACTAGATACGGCAACAATCTCTTGCCGTTGCCTCCTTCGATCCATATCCCCAAGGTATCGGGAGTGAAACATGGTAATGTCATCAAAAATACGATATTCAAAAGGGAATTTAGCTATTGTATGTAAGATTATCAAACTTTGCATGAGTTATCTCTAATACTTACACGTGTTGATTTTTTTCAAGGGCACTGAGATCATCTTGCATTTTTCAGTACAAAAATTGTTCATCAAAAACCAATTTACTCAGTAAAAGCGGTACCTTTTTACTGCATTATTATTCTATACAATTATACTTACTCGTATTATTTACGTAGGTACTTGCCTAACTTCTATAACATTACTCTTCTATTAACATTATCCGACTTTTGCAACTTACATACATAAATCAACTATTTACAATGCATTGTCGCACAAAATACGTGTTGTGGATTTAAAATAAAAATTAAAGATTGATTGAAATGGTGTACTTTTTTTTGCATTGTTAAGTACCATTTATCTAGAAAGTGCATGACCACATTTTCCCCGCAAGCCTGTTATTAAAGGTTAAGGTATGCAAATATACTTGTTGGTTTAATGTTTTGTTATAAATCTCGTACAGGGATTTTCAATTAATTTCTGGCCGCGACCCCTAGTAGGTAAAAAAATTGAGCTTGGCCAATTTGCGACATTCCCAGCACACAGTCATGAATAACACCCCAGAAGATTTTGCAATTTCGTAGGTTGAGCTTAGAGTCCGAGAGGCCGAGCTAAGATTATTAACTAAGATAATTTTTGGCGCTTCATCACCACTTTGCCTTGTCATTGAACAATATTTTTGGTACAAGTAAATTAAGAAATTGCATTTGGGGTCGAGCAATAAAAATATTTATATTTAGATAGTCCTCTCACAGTTTAAAAACCGCTGTTTTAGTAGATGCTCGATTTTTGTAAATCTGGCAATTTAAATTACATATTTTACAATTTTTTATTTTATTTTACAAAATTTATTTTACAATAAATTTTGTAATGCTGGCGCAGCAGGCAAAAAAATATGCTACGCCGTCGCGCCTCGGAGGAAGTACGTACGGTTTCGGTATAGATAACATTTTTCTCATTCCCTACTTTTTCTGGTGAAGGTTTTGAGTAGAAAAATATGAATTATTTCGCACTGAACAGGTTAACCTTCTTTTGCAGTTAATCTTTTCTTCGTTAAAACAAAATAATAGTTATTTGTGCTACGAGAGAGCAAAGATTTTTTTTGTTGCGAGTGCCGAGTTTGAATCCTGAGCGTGGTAAGGGATTCAAAGGCACAAGAACCAAAATCAATTTGCTCTCGTGTGACACATGATACAACTTTTCACCTCACTAGCGCCTTTGTTGCTTAAAAACCAGTGAGCAAAATTTTAAATTAAGAACGCTGTAATATATTCAGAAACTCCATATCCTTTGCTCAAGAGAAAAAGCAAACATGAGCATGGTGGCTATCTCTTTAACTCTATATGGATAACATACATTTTGAAAAAATTTTCGAGCTAGTGAGGTGAAAAAATGTGTATATACAATATCGAGGCAGTCGCCATAGATAGCCCTCTATTGTAAGTAAGACAATCTGGTCGCATCTCTACCAGGTACGGATCCAGGCGGTACAGACTCACTAAAGCACTAATTGATTGCATGATACGATTCTTGGGAAAGAGTAATTATTATAATTATCACTTTAGAGAAATTTGTAAACCGTAAAAATATGAGCTATGAGAGCATACGAGTACGACATTTTATGAGAGCGTGTAATTTTTAACGGGAATGAATTGCAAATTTTTGCTGCTCCCTAAAACCAAATGCTGGATGCGTGCCTGATACTATCCATATATTTGGTATAGGGCCATGTAGCTTGCACTCAGAATAAGGGATACCGATTCCTTAGTCAGAGAGCCTGCAGCTACACTATGATGTACGCGATGATGACGTGTGATGTTACGTCAAAAGCCGTTCATAAATTGACAGTTTCATGAGGTTCCAATACTGACAGCAGGGTAGCGTATACCATTTTCATCGCGTGCGACAGAGATGGCATTAGAATCTGTGTCACGACCCCTAGTTTATGAACGCGGCCTTGTGGTGTGTGCGTCGAGCCGATGTAATATCTAAATAAAGTCACTTTTATTTGTACAGCCAAATTTTTCCTAGATAGTTGACTGGCCCAAATACTTTTATTTGCAGAGATTTAATCACTGCTTATTGGGTAATTGCTTCTTGTAAGCAATTTTTTGACCAAACGAGAAAGAAGTAAACTTTTTGACAGGTGGCTGTACTAAGCCTCGACCTGCTGCAGCCTGCTTACCGCATTTTTATGACGCTAACACGAGACTGAAGTGCGTAAAATGTCAGTCACTGTCACCGCGCAGGCGAGACTTAGTTTCCATGCTTGGAATTTTATTTTTTATATTTTTCAATTATTGCCATATAAAGCACTCCGTCCCTACGTGCCTAATAAAAATGTTATACCAACTTTCGCTTGTCTTGCGCGGTGACTGTCACTTTTACGCACTTCAGCCTCGCATTCGCGTCATATTGAAATACGGGCTGCTCAAAATTATATATAAATTTTTTTGGTCTTAATGTAGTGAAATTAGGCGACATCTGCCGTGAATTTTTTCACATATCCGAAACCAACCGTTTAGCTGGCAAGGGGAGGACACTTAACTTCAACAAAATTAGCATTTAAAACTTAATATTTCGCAAACGGATGAATCGAAAAATGGTTTTGACACCAAGGGATACACGAAGAAAAAAAACATCCGCAGCGCAAAAAAAATTTTTTTTTTCTATTTTTTATTTTACCACTTTGTCGGCGTGATATATACTCATGTATACCTATGCCAAATTATAGCTTTCTAGTACTAGGAGTCTCTGGAGCTAAGCCGCTGACAGATAGACGGACATGACATGGCAAAATTATAGGGGTTTTTTGTTGACTACGAAAACCTAAAACAGTTTAGAATTTTGGGTTTTCTTAAGGTCTTTTAACTTCAGTTCCAATTTGGCTGTATAAATAAATTACACGACAACTTGTATACATTATATTAAAATTATGTTACTAAATCATAACATTGCATGCGGGAATTATGGTGATTGAGATAAATAAACTGCAGTATGTGCCTAATTGTTTTTAATTTTTCGTTTTCAGATTGAAGACGTCGGTCGGTGAACGAATAAAAATATTGATTTATATTATTACCTAGCTCTGAAAGTGTAAATATGTAGGCTATATATTTTAGTTTAATAAATTATTGTATAAAATACCAGGTCTTCTTTTGTGCAACCAAAGTTAGGTTCTTTTATCGGTGAAGGACCGAAACATTGTACATTTTAAAGTGCGATATTTTTATACTATCGCACATACATAGTATATACTATATACTTATTTACTTACCTATTTTGTAAAGGATTTTATTGGCTCTATATTTATGAAATGTATCTCTAAGTATGTAATAATTTTGTATCGTATTATGTGAACTGAAATCCTAAGTCATACATAGGTAAATATAATGCGTGTAATCTATGAAATCATGTATTTTATTGAAATCCTTCTTTTTTACCCAGCTGCCTAAGGAATAGTTATTTGTGTTACAAGGGGCCCAAGTAATATTTTGTATGTTGAGAGCGTTATTTTGAGTTCAGAGCGAAGCGAAGGATTCTATAGTAGAATCCCGAGAGCAGCTTTCTATAAAAACCTAAACGAAAATACGTGCATTCGCATAGGTTATGAAGTGACGCCGAATTGCTCCAGTTTCACCAACCATCTCTGTTCAGATCCCTTCTGGTTTAGTCTGGTCATATTTAATAACCGTTGTATAATCAAATTGTTAGTTTATGGGGTAAAATGTTAAAATGCAGTAAATAATGCGAGGCTGAAAAAGAGAGAATAAAATTAAAAAATACTGATCCAACTTTTAACCTATTTTCTCTACCTCCTTTTGTTTTAATACTGTGCCACAGAATGTCTGTATCTCAGAATAACCTTATTCTGAGGTCTGTATAGTGAGTACAGATAACCAGGAATTTTCATTTCTCCTTCCTTCATGCACGTATTTTTTTTTCTCTTTGCTTCTTCCTTCAAAATATGATGATAATGACATTTATCATGTTTTTTCTTTTGAGAACGTGAGTGTACAATTACAGAAAATCAAAATGCCCTACGGAATAATGCGAAAATTACTCAGAGATTATTATTATTTTCACGATACATTACTGATTGAGAGCCATTTTTACGAAACCACGCGTTTAGGAACTAGGTTAGGACCCGTGTTTCTTGGTAAGGCTATGATTATTATGATGATGTATTTAAGTTATAGAGGGATGATGGTCGGTGTAGCGATTTCATGAAAACCAGCCTAAGATAATGGGCTGGTTGGCTTAGTTTTGCATAGCGAGTCAACACAGCACACCTTGGGTAACTATCTCGTTCTCCTTATGTAGAAAATATAAACATAAGGTTTTTGCGTAAGCAAACGTATAAATTAGTTTTAAAAAGATATATTGACCAATTAACAATGTAAACCCGTAATATTTACTACTGTACGGTACCTACAAACTTGATAAGAGTGGCTTTTACAGAACCGAAGCAAGCCATGAAAGGGTATTGAAAGTACAGTAACAATATTTTTGTATCAGTATCCTAAATTTAAACTACATCACAACATCTTAAATTCATGTGCGATACACCTAATCGACTTATAGCAACTGGGATCAATAAAGAACGTATAAACTTGTCAAGCCACAATTCTACGAAGCCTGATAGAGTTTAAAAAATTAAACGTCGATGTAATATAATTCTTTAAGGTTTGACCCCTAGCAAATTCATCTTAGCTTCTGAAAAGAAGCCCTGCGATTTACACAAGACCTTCCAAGAAGGTATTACTACCTGCGATTGTGAACTGGAGTTACGGTCCTTGAATCCTCTGGAATCAGTGTCACTGCAGATCTTCAAACGCAGCTCCAGACAAACGATCAAAGTGAATTTCGGGAATAAGAAGACACGATATTTTGATTTGGGTGACATCGATAACAGAAAGGTTGATAAGATTTATTTATTCAAATATTGTAAAGTAATGCACAAAACTCAAGTTAAGTTTTTTTAAAAACCCCAATGTACATTTTGATGTTACTCTGCATTCATCTACGATGACGTAGCAGCAGGCACCATATTTTTGTTGACTGCTACGTCCCGAACCGTAGCATAGTTCAGTCATCCATCTTCTTTTTTAGATATTCTGGAGTCTATGGTGTCTTCATGTAAATGAGCTCAATGGAAGTGCAAAGTTATGGCCCTATTCATTTCCACAAAACATGCCTATACGGAATCCAAAGCAAGTGTGGGTCAACGTGAATAATATTGATCTCCAAGTTATAAATGCGGAAGTTAAGGTACGGTGTCAAGCTTGATGTCCGGATCAACAAAAGAGATAAGTAACAAAAGAGATAAGACCCACAAGCGAGTGATAGATGGATGAGATGAAAAATACTTAATTAATTAATTTAGTGCATGTACGTATAGTTTCAGAGTTCCGTACGCCAAAATGGAAAAACGGAACCATTATACGATCAATTTGTTGTTCGTATGTCAAGACCCGTTTTCTCGGGCCCCGTAAGAAATATCAAGTTGAACTTGAAACTGATCTACGCCGGCCTCATTGGTGCTGTTAAGAAATCAGGCTTCTAACTCAGTGCGAAATGAAGTTTATTTACGTGCTCGATTTCGTACAAAAACCTATGGTAAAGAGTAGTACTCGTGTCCTTAGCGTTCCTTACCATTCAACTAGGTTGAATCATCAAAAGTTGAATCATTTTAACAAAAATTACTAACTCATCATTATTACCTACAAAATTTATTATGTTATTAAAGCCGATTCTGAAGGCTTTAACTTTAGTTTTAGTGCTGTCAAGACTTAAATTTTTCCAAAGTAATTTAGCTTCTGTTCTTCACACTCATGAAGCATTTTGCAATAATGAAAATTTAGTTTTGACAGCACTAAAACTAAAATTAAAGCCTTTAGAATCGGCTACAATGGGATCTTATATTTAAGTAGGTATGGATATTTTCATATTTTACTATGTTTGGTATAAATCCCCCATTCAAGACATATTCAAGAATCATATTCAAGACATATTAATTTTACAAAAGAAAGCACTTAGAATTATTGAAAAAGCTCACTATCTGGAACACTGCAAGCCTCTTTTTATCAAACATAAAATATTAACAGTAATTAATTTATACATTTATATGATATCAATCAATATGTTTAGAAGTAAACACAAATACAACCTTGTTGGTGACAAACAGATGCACCTCTAAAGGAATAATAATAATCTTGTTTTGCCTACTCCTAATTATGGAGCCTTTCACAAACATTTAAATTATGCAGGACCAAAGATATTTAATGCACTGAACAAAGATATTAAAAACTGTGATAATATTTATGTATTTTCTAGGACACTTAAGACTTTTCTATTGGAACGACCTTTTTATAATTTAAATGAGTTCTATACTGCAATGATATAATGATATGATATGCACTATTGTGACTTGCTTACGCTATTAATTACTTTATTCCTATGACATAATTTCTTTATTATTCTTAATGTTTTTTCATTTATTGTAATTGAGACTGATAGGTATGTAATTATTAAGATTTAAGTCAATACCTTTTACTTTTTTGCATGCCTTAATACAATACACTCTTGTATATGGCTTTGTATTTCTGCAAATAAATTATTCTTATTCTAATATTTAGATAGCTTACTCTTTATTATACTTACATATTCTTGGCACTACCCTAAATTAACCTTAACACCTAAGGTTAACTGGAAGAAAATGCTAATTAAGATTAAATTCACCATTGTACTTATTTATAATAATTTTATTATTATTATTATGCCTTTCAAGGCATATTATGCCTACAGGATGATCATTGATGATCAGTCAGTGAGATTACTTTACCATATTTTTTTAAATAAAATATTCTTTGAAAGCCCGTATCTTTAAACTAGAAGCGTGTACCTAGTCTGAGAAAAAGAGCCTCGAAATACGGACAGACAACAAAGTGATCCTATAGGGGTTCTGTTTCTCCATGATGAGGTACGAAACCCTAAAAAACGGCAAATAAACGGCAAAATCCAAATTAATATGTCGTAAAAAAGTTCCAATGTTGTAGAAAAGGCGCTGGATAGATAAGCACGTGTATCTCGGGAAAATACGTGAAGTTGAAGACGAAGTAAGACCAGCGCCTGTTCCTGGGTACGGAACCAACTTCGAGTTCCTTTACAAGGTTCCGGAATTGTTGGTAAACCAGGATAAACTGCATGATTATAGCCCTGAAGATATCTGCAACTATGATGTCTATTCTTGCACTTATAGTGGAGAGCCAACGTCGAATATTACATATACGTCCATTATGACCACGGTCAGTATATACGGTATAAATACTTAGTAGGTTGATTATATCTAAACTATAAGGATATAAATGTTAGAATTAGATACCTCCCTGCCTCGGGAACCTCTGGAAAAAGTACACTCTTCGTGTTGTATATTGTGGATCGAAGGGTACCTACAATGATAGGTTTAATAAACTGTAGTTTTCCATACACAAAGTCTTAATTTTCAAAGAAATGTAAGCAAGCTGTAAGTAAATGCCTCAGACCAAATTATTTGATCTGAGGTAATATCAAATAAACTATGAAGTAAATAAACTATCTACGAAGGCGAGTCAAAGAATTCGCGAAATGAAGAGAAGAGAGGAAGGATATTTTTGTGCCTGGTTAAAAGGTTATTCAATTAAGCAAGTCAATCGGATCAAACCTTCAATGGAAAAAAAATTGGAAATTTATACTTGTGATTGTCGGCACTTGGTAACACATCTTGAGTTAAAAGCACTTGTACAGTACTTTCACTTTATTTATGTTTTCTCAATTTTCAAGGGAAGATGGTAAAAATACATTTCATTGACTCCAGGCACTAGCTCTGAGCAACGTAAATTTATTATTGTTTACCATTAACATTGTCTACGTTGCTCAGAGCTAGTATAGTGCCTGGAGTTAATTAAATGTATTTTAATTAACATCTTCTCTTGAAAATGGTGTAAAATCCGAAACCGGTTGGGAGAAAACATAAATAAAGTGAAACTACGTATGAAAAAATTGAGTTTCGCACCGCCGCGCCTTGATAAAGCTGCTCACTAAACGGAAAACCGCCACATCATATCAGCGATAAGGCTTTCCGTGGGGTCACGTTTCCATCCATCCTTTATCCATCAGCCAAGTTCGTCCACTACTGAAGGCCTTTCCAAAATTTCACCACTCTTGGCTGTTCTCCTGGAAGAAATGCCCACACTCACACACGCTGGGCAGGCGAGTTCATGAGCGCGGTGCCGAAATCCTCGCCGCTAGTCTGTGTTATAATAAGGGGCCAGCAATTGAGGAGGGATATGTCGTCGGCACATCGTAGAATTGGGCTAATTATTATCAAGATCTGCCTAGGCATATCATATTTCTTTTAAAACTAGCACTCGGCTCCGCTTCGCTTGAATCCCCAAAATTACCATGTACCTAAACGTAACACACTCCTCGGTCTGCTCGTCGTCGCGCCTATTTTTGACTTTTGGTGAATGATTTTCGATTTCATACTTTACGAGCCAAATCCCACGACAGATATACCGCCATCAATCGGTCCCAGCTCCCAGGCATGCTGGGCCACCTCAACCTGGTTGTGCCTGTTTGACAGCTGTCTTCGTACTCTCCCCCGAATAACTTCGGAATGTTTGCGAGTAAGTTAGTGGTACCGACTGGTACCTTCACAGTCGAGCCCGACATCAGCTCTATCATGTTTGGGGTATTGTAAAACGGGTATACCAAGTGTGGACTGTGACTTGTGACCTGCATTGCATTTCACAGTTCACACTGGGAACACCTCTGATATCCCCTCGGGGACCCATGTCGTGACGATTCTGTTTTTTCACTATCATTAATGAGTGATCGATCATGCAAAAAGAGACATGAAAGAATTAATATTAGTTTTATTAAAGCGGCGGTAGCTCAGGGGTACAACGCTGGCCTCTCAATCTTGAGCTCCAGGTTCGATCCCGATCGGGTCTGCATGCACCAATGACTTTTTCGGAGTATATGTGCAAGTGCATAGTATTTTTTCTTACTTACCACTTGCTAAACGGTGAAGGAAAACATCGTAAGGAAACTGCATGCCCTAAAAAGCATGTATTTGGGCGATAGGGCTCACCGTCACCACACATCACGTTGGAACGTGAAATCGTCGGTGAAACGCGAGTGTACCGAGTATGGACTGTGACATGCATTTCACAGTTCACATCCACTCGCAACACCTCTGACGCCCCCTCGGGGATCCATGTCTTGACGATATATTATTTTTATCATTTTCCTCTGAATATTTGTATCTTTTCAAGTCTCTTTTCGCATGACCTCCCATTTAGGTATTTAATAAAAAAATTGTAGGGAGATTGACGATCTAAATTTATTGAATTCCCGTACTTCCCGTGTATGAAAAAAATGTTTGAAGGTACAGTGCAGCTTGGAATTTGCCCTTCTTTCAAGATGAACGGCGAAAATGTGTGCAAAAGAAAATAGTAATGCTCAAAACATTTTTGAGCAGTATATAATACCAGTGTAGCTGACCCGGTTTTGGCCACTTGGACACTCATTCTTCTATAAATAGCGCAAAGAGAACATTTTACAATATTTTCTATGCTAAACATGCTACTGTCTATGGTTTAACTTAACCAGTGGGAGTTGTGCACTCATTTTATTTCGGTTTTGAAGTGGTAGTAGTAAAAAAATTGCTGATTTGTTATTCTAAATATATTATCTCAATCATTCGTTGTTTTGTATAAGTATGAATTTAACATATTTAAATTAAACCTGTGGGAATGTATACTATCTGAGGTTTTTTCATTGCTTGTTGTATTATTTCATATAAAAATTAGGGTGGTTACAACTAAATCAACAATTTGATACATGGGATGGGTTTTGGCCACCATATTAAAATGGTTTATGATAGTAATATAAATAGGTATATTTTCATATGACGTGTTGTACCTTTTACAGATTCAAAATATGGCACGTATTAATAAAAAAAACGGCGCTAGACCATACAAAGTAGCGAAGGCCCTAGAAGCTGAAGGAAGGTGTCCAGAGGAAGATATAAGTTTCCAAAAAACATAATGGAAATATTCATAATGTTTTTTATTTCCTACCTAAGTTATAAGTAATATAAGTATGGTTTACAAAACCAAAGCGTGATTGATCTCAAATTTTTAAATGATTTAATTATTATCTTTCCTTGGATCCGTTCGAGCTATTTTTGTTTTGTATGCACATTTTAAAACCGATCGCTCGAAGTGTTAAGAAGAAATAATATTAATAAATGTGTTTGATTCTTTTGTTTTATCAAGAATCTCTTGTCAATCCGAGTGGCCAGAAAGGGCACAGATGCATGACCACAACCAGGAAATGTATATTTTACAAAAAAATCAATAACATAATGAATAATCTACTCTAATTGCACACCCGACTAACAACTAGATAATGAATCCATGACTTATTAAATATAGTTTATTATTAAATATCTTTAATGTGGCCAAAACCAGGTTACCTACGGTAGCGGCATGGTTTTTGAGGTCTGACCTTGACCGCGCTAGTCATTTTTTTCTATCGCACTCAGTAATTTTGTGCACAAATTGCCACAAATGTACACATGCGTTAGTCCCCCTCTACTTTCGCCGAGCGGTCAAAAGTCGTGCCGCAACCTAGTATGTTTGTCGCGCGCGTTTCGAATATTTTTGTATAGCACCAATCAGCACCATAGACATTGATAGCACTATTGATGGGGCTGAGAGGGCTGATTTTTCCTTATTCTAAGACTGATTGCACTTCCTTTCTAACACTCAAAATGTCGAGTAGTTAAATTATGTTTAGCTTGATGTCATCTCCACTGTACAATTTGCAATTTTTAAGCATATTAACCAAACTATTTTTTTAATTCTACATACTTTAGATTTTAGTTAGTGTTAGTATAACTATCTACGGAATTTTGAAGGGATCAAGAGTTTATTCTGACATTTCAAACTAAACTGCATTTTTAGTTATAGCAAGACGGAGCGGGCTGACAAGGCCTTTTTTGAAATTAAAATTAATTTTATGTTTCTATCATTCCCTTCCGTTCCTCGAATTTTTTGACTTCCTCTTGTACCTAGCGTGCTGAATGTATCTACAGGTCGCGGAAATAAATAATGTACATCGTATCGTAGCGTCATCTCTGTCGCACGAAGCACTAACAGTCCGGTGACAGAGACGACGCTCTACAATGCCAAAGATAGCCGATGTGCATTATTTACCGCTGTGACCTGTAAGAGCATAAGTAAGTACAGGTCCAGGCAGTAAATAATGCGCATTGTATCGTAGCGTCATCTCTGTCGCACGAAGCACTAACAGTCCGGTGACAGAGACGACGCTCTACAAAGCCGAAGATTACTGCCGGGTACTGTAGAAAGTAGGTACTTTTACTAAAATACGTTTTTTTTACAGTGGAAATCGGGTATGTGAAACCATGAATTGAGATTCACGAGTTTAATAAAAGTTCTACTATCAGAGAAGTATCTTTTAATGATTTAATTTAAAAGTAGGTCGTTTTTAGGATTCCGTACCCGAAGCATAGAATAAAATACTACGCCGAAGGGTGCCAAACGGGACCTTACTACCTACTCTGTCTGTCCGTCCGTCCGTCCGTCTAATGTTAAATACACAACTTCAAATGACCATTTCACACTGGTAACTTGGTCTATTGGTTTAATAAAAATAATATAGGTATAGATAGTAGACTATATTTCTGATATATTCAGCACATCTTAGAAAAAACGCAAAAGCTTTAAGTTCGCTCCATGGAAAAAAAATACAAGTTACCTCTGAATTTTATGTTTTTCAAGTGTTAAGGTTAAACGTCACGTCAGTCGCTTAGCACAAAGTGCATAACTTAACTTTGTATTTCTTGTTTAGAAGTTAAAAATTGAATAGCATTTTGTTATGTGGCAGTTAACACCAATAATTCAGTATAAGCGAGGTTTATAAAGCATGAGTTAGAAATTTAATACACAATTCTGGTCCAAATAAAGTTAAAACATGCATTTTAAGTTGGGTTTGAGAAGATCATGAATAATTGTGTATACGATTTCAAACTCTTGCTTTATAAACCCCACTAATACTTAACTATTGGCGTCAAAGGGCACAGATCAAAAAGCTTTTCAATTTTAAATTTCTAAACAAGGATAACAAAGTTAAGTTATGTAGTTTGCGCTAAGCTCCTGACGTTTAACCTTAAAGGGCCTTCCTTAAATCATACATTTAAATTTATGTTAAAAATAAATCAACAAATGACCCCGTCGTCGATCAGTCTCAGAATAATTTAATAATTTCATCTAGAAGCCGAGTTATTAAATAAAAACTCCGTGTTTCGCGAGCGCATGTTTCTTGGTTGTTGTAACAGCCCAGCCATGCCACGGCTGAGAGTGCGAAGAAACGTCATAGAGTTCAATTCAATTCAATTCAGTTTTATTTTGGCAAATGCAGCCGATGTCGACTATTCTGCCAGTGTGACGTGATAGATCATACGTTAGAAAGTAATTTTGCATCAATCAGATGCTCCAATTAATCGAAACAGAGCACTTAAATTCAAAATTCACTCAATAGTTATTCAACAAAACCTTATTGTGTATGCTGCCATCGAAAATTTTCTATTAGTTTCTGTAAATTAAAATTTCAAATCTTTTAGATTAAAATTTTTTGAAATTCTAATTTACTGCAACCAATGGAGACTTTGCAACGGCAGCATACGTAATACATCGATAATAAGGTTTTGTTGAACAACTATTGTGTGAATTTTTAATTTTAATGTTTTCTGTTTTGGGTTTTTTATAAAACGGCTGCGAAAAACTTTAATCCATGTCAAATAATAAATCGTGTGATGCCGAATCGATACTACTGTCAATCTATGTTTAACACATGGTCACTGAGCAAATAAAACGGGTGAGAAGGTGGAAAGGAGAAGTCATAACTAAAACTAGCAAAAGCAAATAAAATATTTACCTACCTATTAGTAATTTACAAACAGGTACCTAACAACAAACGAAATCGACTGAATCCAGGTATTCCACTGGAAAAAATAAACGCAATAAAATCCAATAATCCACCCGAACCTCCATCCATCCATCAGCCTGTATTCATCCACTGCTGGACTAAGCCTTTCCAAGATTTCGCAAATCTTGGTAGTCCTCTGTCGTCCTGATACAACCTTTTCGTCGTCGATACAGAGGGCACGAGGTCGGCGTAGCTTATTTTGACAATATAACTTATGTCAACACTCGTGACGTCACAGATTGCGCTGACGTCGGGAATATTTTAAAGTACACTATCGCAATATTCATCACTTTACATTATAACTCATATCAACATGTGTGATGGCATCGTATATATTTTAAAGTGCAGAGATTCCACTTTACGCACTCTAAAATGTTCCCGGCTTCGACACCGCACGTTGGCGACAGTTATAAATTCAAATGCAGAGTTCAATCTAGGCAACAATATAAAAAAGAACGTAAATAACGCTCGCTGAAGAATTATAATACTGTTATTATGATGATTGTTGCTTTATTTTTTTAAATCAAGAAAATGCTACGATTTGCTGTACGTGGTCTCTACTCTAACGCCTTTCAGCCTCAACGGCCTTGATGTCAGTGACTTCAACTTACTGATTCGGTAGTCTGTCAATATCGATATCTGATGGATGTCCTCGTTTCGGATTGTATTCATCAGTCTTCCCATTATCCTGAAAATAAATGAAGTTTGTAACGCAGTAACGCACCGTCTCATAGAAATACTATAAAACTGCACAATAATTATATTGTTGTAGAGAATGACAAAAAGAAGATAATTTTCATTTTATAGAAATAATAGATACCTAAGTAACAGGGATAAGTATCAAAAGTTTCTTATTTACATTGCACTCCCTGAAGGATAAATTTAAATTGATTTAGTCAATCAATTTAAATTTATCCTTCAAGGAGTGCAATGTAAATAAGTAATGCTTTCTTGGGCTTTTGAGTCCAACCAAAAATCTAATAACTTATTAAAAACGGGCTCAACATCTCCTCTTTAGTACTTATCCAATTCATATTTTTGTAGTAGTTAGGTATAGTTGCTGGGTTTATTATCCTGAAATTTCAGCTTGACGCGGCTCGGCCCCTGGCTTCGCCAAAGATTTAACAGAAGATCAATTTAGAGAACAATAAATAGTTTCGTTTAAACCAGAGTCCAAATAAATAGGTAGGTACGTTCTATAAAATTAGGGGTCCGAAAAATATTGATAGATTCGATTGTCTTCACAAAAACTAAACCCACGCAGGCAAAGTCATGGGCAAATGCTAGTGAGTACATAACATCAACTTTTTATTATTTCCTTGTGTATTTCTCCATATTATTATTTATTATATAAAACTATTACCTATAAGCATAGACAGTGGCGTAAGTATTTTAAGATTTGGCGCCCTGGGCTTGTAAGGTTTGTCGCCCCATACACTAACGAGAAAAAATATTTCAATTATAAAATAAAATCCAGCAGTGTGTTGACGTGGGCTGTGTGTGATGATAATGAATTAAAAATCTAAAAATACCTTACCACCTAATTTATTCAATATTTACCTACATATTTCCTGATGAAAAATTTTTTTTAATAACAGTAAGTATTATAAACCAGATAAGTAGGTAAGTATTATATGTACTGATCATGAAAAGCGCCCAAAGTTGAGCGCGGCGCGGCAGTTTGCGCCGCCCCTTGTAGCCTGCCGCCCCGAGCCATGGCCACAGTCCTTGGGTAAATACGCCACTGGACATAGATTAAAACCGACCAGTGGGTCTACCGCGTAATTCTCATTTTCATCAACATCAACTTGAGATTGAATTTTGACGCGCGTGCGACGACGCCCGCCTAACAAGCCATCTCTTTTGCACACGTTGAATTTCGCATGCATTTGCTTGAAGTTGATACAAATGAGAATTACGCGGTAGAGCCCCTGTAATAAGTGTATTCAAATGAGTGTATCTGATATACGTAAGTACATTACATAAATATATTTCAAGAAAATGAATAATTGGCTAAATGGACTAGTATCCAAACCAAAGCCGTAAAAGCGGAATAAAAAATGTCATTCATAGTTTTAGGTTAGGTTATGTTATGTTATGTATGTGTATGGTTAGTTAGGTATTGAATTCTGAAAAGGTAGATATAAGTTTCGTGAATTATTGAGCTTGAGATATTCAAAATGAATAGTTTAACAAAGATTTTAAGGAACATGACATATTCAAAATACAAGCATCAATGGGTTTTTTTCAACCATTCAAAAGCGATTCAGAGTACGAACAAATACTTCCACACCTCTGAAAGATTATGTGTTAAAATGTTTATGGAACATGAAAATAAGTACGCTTATAGTATAATGGAAAATAAAGGATATGCAATAAATTTGAGTAACCAAATCAAGAGTGAACCACTTACTACAGACCAGTTTAAAAGTTGCCTACAAGAAGATTGGTCGAAAAAAACTCCGAAAGAAGTGTTCGACATGTTTCCTAAGCTGGGTGTTTACTGTTCGCAAAATGGTTTATGCATTTCCAACAAAATATTTGATACCTTCATAGATATCCTGACTGATAATATAAAGCATGCATCTCTAGAAGAATTGCAATCTTTATTTTACGCCTTGGAAAAATGGCCAGAGACAGATTCAGTCCGAACCAGGAATTATATAGAAGTGTGGGCAGCATTGGACGATGAGTGCATAAAAAGAATGAAAGATTGGTCTATTGATACAATGTTGTCATTTGTTTCCTTGTTTTATTTGCTTAATGTTAGCAAAGGTGGTGAATTTTCACTTAAAGCTTTGAATAGACTATCAACTAAAGCAAAAAGATTAACACCAGCACAATTAATTCAAACATTATTCTTTGTCGGAATTGTGAGAAAATCACCTTTTGATGTCCACAGTCTAGAACTTAGCCTTAATGAGTCTTTCTCAAACTTTACAGCTGATGACTTGGCTATCATGTCCATGGGATTTTTTAAAAGTAAGACACCAATCCGAAGTATGGAATTGGCCATCAAAATAATTGACAAAATAACAGAAAATGCTTCAGAAATTCATGAAGTCTCACTGGCTGCATTGTTGAAAGTGGTCAGATACTCTGTAAAAACAGATTTATTTGATAAAATATATGATATGCTGGATGCATTGGAGCCTGAAGTGCCTCGCTTATCACTGATGTGTTGTGTGCACATAGCTTTAGTTGGCACTTCCACTCGAACAGTCCATGAACAATGTTTGAACAGAGTTGCGGAGAAGTTCAGTCAGAATATTCAGGATGCTAGATTAAAAGACTTGGAAAGATTGGTCCTTACATATGGTATTTTAAATTATAAACCACAATCTAATGTTAATATATTTGAGAAAGTCATTGACGAATTAAGGAATCCCAAAAGAGAGGCAGAAATAGTGAAATACGGAAGGTCTTTTACATGTTGTGTATCATTTTTATCACTCCTAGGCATATACCCTCAGGATCTGATGTCAAAAGCTTTAGATCCTGTATTTTTGGAAAAAGTTTATGGGAAATATCCTGCTGTTTATGGCAGAGAAATTTTAACTATCAACAACACGGCCGAAATTTTCTGCAAAAATTCAACAATTAACTGTTTAAGTCCAAAAACTGCTTCAATTTTAGCAAAGAAATTTACTGATTATATACCAGATAAAAACTTTAAAAATAAGTTTAATGTAACAGAACAAATGATATTTGATGCAATAAGAATACTAAGGGAAGGCAGAGGGGGCCAAGAGTTTGTTATAGGAGATCACATTTTAACGCACCATCAAAGAGGAGGTAATATTATTGAATTAATATCATGAGCCTATCCTTTGTTATTTTATTTTCTGTAATATTTTAAATCATCTTTTTTCCTACAGATATTATTTTATGTAATGATAAGAATGGGTCACCAATGCCAGTGGAGGGTGTTTTTCCACAAGAGAAATTTGGGCAGATTCAGAGGCCCCCAAATGCTGACACTTGGATTGTCCTAGTAGTTGCTGGAAGAAATACTATAATAAAAAACCACAGTGCAGCTACAGGACCATTTCACCACAAACTTGTTGAACTCAGAGAAATTGGATACCATGCTAACCTGGTAATTAACTTTAATTTTTATTTTTATACAATTATGGTATCTAATATATTTTAGACATATTTTACAATAATTCAAATTCCAATTATTATTTTTTATAATAATTTGAATTTGAATTATTGTAAAAGATGTCTAAAATATATCCCCACAGCAGCTTATGATTACTTACGTTAAATGAATTAAGAATAAAGAAAAGACACAGCAAATGAAGCCAATAATAGTTATCCACCAGTGATACAATGAATACATTCCTAGTACAAAATGGTTAGATTCGGGTAGACAATTTAAATTATTAAAATTATTATAAAAAGCAATAGATATTTTGTACCTACATACAGTATGTAATAGGTGTTTAACACATTTACTAACGAAAAAAAAAAAACAGAAGTACCTATATTGTTATGTTGGATGAATTGTCTGTTTGTATGTAAAAAGGTCAATTGCTTAGAAGACTCAATTCTTTTTTTCAGATTCTGTGGGATGAATGGTCTACTCGTCAAAGCAATCAAGAAAAGTATGAATATTTAAAAAAACTAGTTGAAGAAGCTGTAACACTAAATAAATCATGATAATTTTAAATATGGTATATGTAAGTTTTAATTGGTACCCTTTGCCTCTTGAAATAATATTGAACAGTTTTGTAGACATTTGGTCCATTAGGGCATAAGTTTGTTTGGAGCTAATCTAAGTCACAAGGAAGAACCCAAGGTTTTGTAGACCAGTCTGTGAGTGGGAGTTTTAGTATGAAAATATGCTTTGAATTTGAATGCACGGTCCATCTACCTATAAAGTGAGCTGCTTGTGAGAAAACTGACTAAATTACTATTGCGAGGATTTCTTTAATTTTGACCTTGTATACAGAGAAAAGGTCACTACTCAGCTCCTGTTACTTATAGTGTGGTATGAAGACAGTGCAAAATGTAGCAAGATCTGATAAGCGGTTCTAAAGTTATAAGGTAACAAACTATTGAAAGAAGTAGCATTTTATAAGAATAGAGAAGATTATAATTGTACTACCAACTTTATTTCATAATTTATTCATTTCAAGTCTTCATAATTATCTTATTGAAACAGAATCCTCAAGATACGAGTCCCACTAACACTTATTCATCTGTTTCACATTTTTCAAATGTGCCTTGAAAAAGATAGATAATAATTACCTACATAAAAAAATTTAAAACTTAACAATTTATTACAAAAATATGTACTTATTTAAGCTTAGGAAAGTTGACCATACTTTCAATTCTGTTCGCAATATTTAGCAACAATCCTTCAGATAAATTCGGCCCCATCAACTGTAACGACAAAGGCAGATTATTTTTTGATAACCTTATTGGTATTGAAATAGCAGGTATACCAGCCATGTTTGCAGGTTGAGTACAATAATCTTGAAATGCACATTGGTCCCTATTGTGTTTGGATGAAAAGTCATCATATGTTGGTGCATCAGACAGTGTAGTTGGTGTAAGAAGTATATCAACACCGTTATCTTTATCAAACACTTTTCTGAAATCATCAGCAATTAATCTTCTAAGTTTTAGAGCTTTGATGAAATATTTGTCATAGTTTCGGGTCAATAAGAAGTAATTTCCAGTGAAGATTCTTGATCGTACAACTTGATTAAATCCTCGATGACGAGATGATGCATAGAGTTCTTCTGTAGAGTTATCTTCATCAGTCCTTAGACCATATTCTAAACCATCATATCTTGCCATGTTGCTTGCTACTTCACACTGGTTCAGAATGGAATAAACCGCTATTGATACTGATGTATGGGGTAGTGATACAGGTTTTATAATAGCCTTTTCATTTTCAAGTAAATCTGTGACAAATCTCCAAGTATCTAATACTTCCTCAGTCATACCTTGACAATAATACTCTTTAGGTATTCCTATTTTCACTTTGGAAAAGTTTAAATCAGAATGGAGTGTTACACCATTAAATTTCTTTTTTATTGTTGTAGAATCTAAATCATCAGGTCCTGCAACACAATTTAGAACTGTAGCAGCATCTTCTACAGTTCTTGTCAATATGCCAGGTACATCCATGGAATTAACTAACGGTATGAGACCATATCTTGAAATAAGGCCATATGTGGGTTTGAGACCGACAATACCACATAGAGCAGCTGGGTTTCTTGTCGAACCTCCAGTGTCAGATCCTATGGCTGCAACGCACGATCCAGAAGCAACAGCTACTGCACTTCCACCGGAACTGCCGCCAGGTATTCGCCAGCTCTTGTCATGGTAACCCCATGGGTTGCGAGTTGGCCCAAATATCGTATCTATTGTCCCAGATCCCATTGCAAACTCGTCCAAATTGCATTTACCGATTAAACAACCTCCTGCGTTTCGTAATTTAGCATAGACTGTGGCATCGTACGTAGGAACGAAGTTTTTTAACATGTTAGAGGCGCAAGTTGTGGTAATGTTTTTGGTGCAAAAGTTGTCCTTTATACCGATGGTAATACCATCTAATGGCTTTGGGTTCTTATCGACATAAATACGTTTTTCACTCTCTATTCCATGGATTTCAGCTACTTCTTCAGTTACAGTCACAAAAGCGTTTAGATCACTTGTACATTTTGCCTTCTCTAAACTAAGGTCAACAAAGCTTGTAGGGGTTAATATTTTTTCTTGATAAGCTTTGTGTATTTGCTTGATCGTGTAAGATGATAATTTGTTCATTTTCACTCATAACTTCTTGATTTTTAACTCAAATTTAATTTTTTTGGAAATTGAGAAGAATAATTACCGCATTTAACGCAAAAGATGCAACTGCAGCGATGAACTCTGCATCGGGTTGCGGCGCTGGATGTGTGATACTGATAATTATGTACTGACTGATATACTGATAATAATTAATCTGATAATGATAAAATAAACGACAATTTTTTTACCCGTCAAAATGACAACCGACAGAGCCACAAACTTATCTGTCCGGTGGGTGGGCCAAACAAAATTGGCTTCTATATTCAAAATTAAAAGGATGAAACTCTTCGCCACCACAACAGATAAGTTTGTGGCTTGTTGACCAATACGATGCAGAGAGCATCGGAAATTATTTACGATGCTAGTACTTGCATCGATGCTTGTCAAGAAATGGTCGTTTATAACTCTTTGCAACACGTTGCACACTTCATCGCTGCAGTTGCATTGCCTGTGTTAAACGCGACAAATCTGTCAACACAAAGGGGTCCGTTTCAAAACGAGGATAATAAATCGGTTAGCCGTTCAAAAACTCACACTGGGTTGGGTTTGTTACCCATGTTGCAGAACTAACCCGTTGAAAAATCAACATGCGTTGCAACACCGAACGTTCGTGTTTTATTAGTCGTGGTGGAAAGAAAAGTACGTGGTTGACGGAATTCGTAGTACATAATGAAAATCTTTAATTGAGCCTTTCCAAACAATATGTTTTATGGAACTCTAAAAATAAAGCATATTATTATTATAGTCATTTTCTGTGCATTTTTTTATCTTTTAGGTTTTGCTTTTGCTTAGCGTCAGAAAAAATATAAAAAAAAACTATAACGGCAAAATGTTTTATGAAATATGTTATGACCGCTTCAGTAATTCGGGGGAGAGTAAGGGGACAGCTCACAGTCAAAAAACCAGGAGGCCCACCATGCCTGGGACCAATGGGTGGTGGCATATACATACATATCATACATCCCTAATAGCCGGGCCTTATGTGGAACAGACTGGTGGCATGTATTTATATATGTAACCTATTAGTATGTGGCAGCAGTTTATTTATTTAGGAAAGGAAGATTTAAAGTCTTGTTTTCAATAACGAGAAACGAGAAGAAGAATTTTATTAGTCAGATGTCACATGAATAGCAAGTTATTATTTATGAAATTATCTATGTTATCCGATGCAAATACGACCTATATTACTCCCCCTTAAGCGAAGCGTACATTTGGCTTAATGATTCGTCTTCCATATTTCCTAGTCGGGGTCACCAATTGTGGCAGCAGTTTATTTATTCAGGAAAGGAAGATTTAAAGTCTTGTTTTCAATAACGAGAAACGAGACGAAGAATTTTATTAGTCAGATGTCACATGAATAGCAAGTTATTATTTATGAAATTATCTATGTTATCCGATGCATATACGACCTATAAGTATGTAGTATATAGGATGGGATTTGGTCGGCCGCCTGGATTCGTGCTGGGGGCTCGGTTGGTGATCATTGAACCTTGTTCCTGGTCCCTGGCCGGGACTCCGGTATGGGTTCGGGCGGCTGATTGGATTTTACCTTGTATAATATATATTTTACCTATCATTTTAATCGTAAATATATTGCTACATAAATTAAATAAACCTTTAATTTAGTTCATGTACATTTATTATTTTATTACATATATTTTCTTTATTAGATTAAATTTGACGTGTAAAAAGTGTATATATCTATACCTGCTTTGCAAAATAAACTATTTGAATTTGAATTTTAACGGGCAGCGGCGTCACTGGTGCGAGGGTTCCGGCACCACGCTCACCAACCCGCCTGCCCAGCGTGTGTGAGAATGGGCGATTTCTCCATACGTCCCAGCGCTCTAACCAGGCGCTCAGCACTACTGCTCTCGGGACTTACACAAGGTCTCACTATACCTGTGTCACAACCACTTTGATTCAACTAATATTCCTGCAGGAATTGAAGCCTTCTTCCACTCAGCTTTGAAAGGATTACTAACAGTCTTTATAGACGCCCTTAACAACTTTTTATAAAGGTTCTGCACTCTTAGACTACTAATTGGTAAGTAAACTTATCTCATTACCTATCATACTGACTAAAAATGATCTCAGATATTTTCTCACCTTCAACTAGTCTCATTTTACCTTTACTTTCCCTCGATGATATGTCTCAGTAAGAAATTATAATATTTACATTACATAATTTACATTACATGCTGAACTTCTCCAAACTAAACTTACTTAGG